>CM067862.1:17295326-19695326 GCA_034642435.1 Megalocaria dilatata | reverse complement strand
CAATTTTCGGAACCCGACCCAGCGTCCGGAACGACGATCCCTCGCCGGATAACACGAAAGTGCCGGAACGCGCTGCGATATAAATCAACGACGCGCGAACAACGGGCTTAAAGGGTCCTTGTTGATCCTTCAGCAGAAGACGCCCTTAAACTCGATCCTTCAGATACGAGGACAGATTGCGTCTTTATGGTCGATTTCCGGAGCGCGTCCCTTCGATACTCATAATATCTATGACCCACGAGTAAGCTTCCGTAGCGTAACGTTCATAGAATCGTTCCAAAGATAGTAATTACATAGTAATGACGTTTCGCCTTGGGCGGATCCATAGAGAACGACGCGGCCGATGACTTATCCCCGTGGTGATTTCGACGGAAGGGTCGATGTTTTCCAGGCGGAATGATCCGCAAGATCCTATTATGCGAGATTCTGTGCGTCATCGCGATAAAATTTGAATTGGAGGCGAGGATCGTCCGCAGGATTTATTTATACCGTGACAGTCGGTGGAATTAGCATTGTCATAATTTCTGTGTGCAGCAGTCGCGTCATATTTTTATCTGTGGCGTTGCAGAGCGAGCTTCTGTGACGTCGCGCGTGCATCGTTTCGACGCGGGATTGTCGCCTGTCGGGGATTATCCGAATTTTCGTCGCAGCTGCCGTCGACGCGTTGATAAATAAACGGCTAATTTGTAAAACGAACCGAAAATGAACAGGACGCCCCGGCGGCAAATATGTTCGGCGCTTTTATCGGCTAAATTAATACCTGCGAGTCGGTGTCATTATGCGCGGTCGGTCTGTAATTATTACGATATATTGGATCCAATTTCGATATTTTAACGGCGGCGGTATTCGATTTCGACAGTATTTCCCGTTGTCGCGAAAAATGAAACATCGCCGGTCGCTCGCGTGAATTGCAAATGAGATATGTTCGAAAAATATATTTCATTACAGATCGTTTCCGGGGCTGGAAACGGTATATTTATAGGACGCGTAGTTGATAAATTATGCGTGTTTTCATGGATGACGTGATGGAGCCGGTACGAATTCGAATTTCTGGATGCGTTTGTTGGGCGATATATCAGCGCTGTTGTTACTGTTTTCCATTTCCCCAATCTCAATCCATTCTTTTTCATTGGTCTTTCGGGCCGGATATGAACCGGCCATTTACCCATTAGTTATAAAGAGGTCACTATTGGGTCGAAAATTAACAGAGCTGTGACCTAAAGTAGCGCAAGATCGCAGTAACAAAGCCTACCCAGAACACAACTCGCACAAGCTGAAAAAGCTTTAAGGGATCTTCACAGAAGATCTTCTAGGAGTATCAGGATAATAATAATTTAAATTTGCTTATTATCTGAAAATTAATCTTCGCGATCAATATGGTTTATATGATTTTGTTTCTATGGGCGTAATAGTTGTTTGCCGAATTCAATATGAAAAATTTTCGCTTGTTTTCTAATGAGAATATTCTCAAATTTCAGAGTTATCCCATCCTGACATTCTGCCAATAGGAATGTTGGCAATATCGTAGCGATGTCTTCTCGGCCCCTATTAACCCCTATCGATTGCACGCTCAATCACGACTTTCGAGATTCCCTAGACGCCCGTGTCGCGCCTTTTAATGAACAGCACGACGCTACTCGGCCTCGCTGAGTTGAGTCTACTCCAAAATATCGCGCGTGCACGTCATTCGGTTCCTTCATTTCAACGTCGCGAATCCTTTTATTTTAGACGTTATAACGGACGGTCGTGGGTTTAGTTTGCGGTTTTTTTCCGGACGGTAAAGTTTGCGGGGTGTTTACGGATCTAGACGACGTCGTCAGGGATCGACAAAAGTCCGAGAGAGTTTCATTAACAAGGAAAGTTTCGGAGGTTTTGCCCCGGATCGAAAGTCGGTTCCGGGAGACAGATGGGATTTCTAAATTGATGCGGGAAGATCAATTTCGTTCGGCGGATGTCGTCCTAGGAGGCCGTATTTCTATATTACCTTGTCGGTCGGAACTTTGAAAAGATTTATTTTTCTAGATGAAACTGTCAAAGGCGTTCGCACGGCAGTTCGGCGATGAGTTTTATCGCCGCAATTTCCTCGAAATTGATTGTTTCTGGAGAGTTAATCGGAAATTCCACCGCACGTGTTGTTATACCGAAATTACGCACTATAAGAGAAGTTTTCTGCCACCTTAGGTGTACCCGTTTGCCAGTTTCTTTTTTTCAATCTGTTTGAATGGAAAAGAAAGGAGGAAGCATATTTACCGGCTATTTTTAAAAAAAACAAGGCTAACAACATTTTTGTTGTTCCGTTGTCTGCTCAAATATACAGATTGTCAAGTTTGTGCCAATAGAATACGCAACGAACAGATAAAATAAAACTCCGGCAGATTCCAAAATTTCTACTTGTTCATCAAAAAAGGTCTTCAAACAATCTGAACAAGCGAGTTTTTAAATTGCTGGGAATTAAAATTCATCATTCATCAAACTGGGTTTTTATTTTAATTAATCTTCTTATAAAATTTATTGTTCGTCCTAATGACAATGGACTGCAATGATGAATTAAAATGACGGATATTTTCTTCTAAATGTAATTAATGCCGAGTATGGGCTATGGTAACAGGTTAAGTATCGGGTGTTTTTTTAGAGTGATAGACCTTTCGATAGGGATAACTGTGATTCGACAGAAGGTAGAAGCCATGTTGTTTTGACATTTCTGTTCAATAAGCATTGACTAATTATCCTGGAAAGATTCACGCCGCAACAACGTTTACAAATTGTTTCAATTTGTTTTCAAAATAAGTGTTCTATTCGCCAAACTTATAGAGCACTTCGTGAAATTTATGGTTCACATAATCGTCCATCAGAGCAGCTTATTCGTCGAACTATCGATAGATTTCGCACAACATATTCTCTACTCGATGCAATAACAACAAGACAAAGAACTGCTCGTAAAAAAAAATATCGCTGCTTTAAGTCATAGTGTTAATGATGATCCAGATTTGTCTATTCATCGACGTTCATAACAAGTTGGACTCTGTGCATCCACCACATGAAAAATTTTGCCTAATGATCTTGATCTACACCCATACAAGATCCAACTGGTTCAAGAACTAAAGCCATTTGACCATAATAAGCGTCGTTTGTTTGCTGATTGGGCCCTAGAACAGCTTGAAGTTGATCCACTTTTATATCGTAAAATTGTGTTTAGTGATGAAGCTCATTTCTGGTTGAACGGCTATGTAAACAAGCAAAATTGCCGTATATGGAGTGAAAGCAATCCTCAAGAAGTTCTGCAGGTTCCATTGCATCCTGAAAAATGCAGTGTATGGTGTGCTTTACACGCTGGAGGCATGCATCATCGTTCCATATTTCTTAAAAAACTATGCTGGAGTTGATGTTACAGAGAATAGTGCTCGTTACAGATCGATGATCATTGATTATTTGTTTCAAAATTTGAATGGTATCGACCCAGAAGTGTTTTGGTTTCAACAAAATGGTGCTACACCTCATGCTGTTCTCGTAACAATTGATTTATTGAAAGAAAGATTTGACAATAACATTATTTCGAGAAATGGTCCAATTAATTGGCCTTCGTGCGACATAACTCCACTGAATTATTTTCTTTTGGGTTATGTCAAGTCATTGGTTTATGCTGATAAACCAGAAACAATAGACGCTTTGGAAGCCAACATAACTCTTGGTATTGATGAAATAAGGCCTGCATTATTCGAAAAGGTGGTCCAAAATTGGTCTGGTCGAATGCGGTTCCTCAGAGCTAGTCGTGGTGGACATATGCAGGAAATTATTTTTAAAACATAAATGTCATAAAATTATCTTTCAAATAAAAAAAAATTTGGCTTCAATCTTAATTTAAATGTGTTTTATTTCAATTTAAAATTCTATCACTCTAAAAAAAAACCCGATAGCTTGTGTTTATTAGGCTGTGTTCTGGTTAGGCTTTGTTACTGTATTATTACACCAATCTAAGCACAGCACTGTTAATAATTTTTGACGGTGACCAGACATCTTTGTGAGAAAAGTTCTTCCTTCGCTTAGATGCGAACCCACAACGAAGAAGAATTCACCACTTAAAAGTCTGACATTTTTACCACGCTCAATTCTCAATATTTAGATCGAAGTTCGAAGAGGTCAATTCCACAAAACTGATTTGTATTTGAATGAAAATATTCGTCAAAGAAAATAAAATATTAATTATACGGTTAATATAAAACAAAATAAAAATAATTAATTGATAATTAATTTTAAATTGAAATTGTAGTAGACTAACAGTTTGAATCTGTTTTGATATTCAAAGTTTGTAATAATCCTTCTATCAAGTGAAAAACCGCTTCTTATTAGTTTATCTGATTGATTCGGTCTTTACTTGGTGGAAACTTATTTTAATTAAAAAAATGTATGTTGTTTCACCAATTGGTGAAACAATTGTTGTAGAGAAAAATATTTTTGTGGCAATAAATTACTGTCTCATATACATTCTTTTATTATTAGTACAAATAAGTTTCCGCCGTTTTATTGTAGATGGCGCGGCACGGAGTTTCGGTTAGCTTTCGCAAATGATAACCGGCTTAAAAAATAGTTTGGACATTCAAGAACAACATAACCTATTAATATCATTGATTTTATATTGGTAAAATATAATTTTTATAAGTTGAAAATGTCAAAATTTGAGCCAAGTAAGCGTCATTTGCGGGAAATATTAGTTTACTTCATTAATTTAAAGAAATCTGCTGCTGAGGCGCATCAATTGCTCGTAGAAGCATATGGTGAGGGTGCTTTGAGTGAGAGAACGTGTCGATAGTGGTTTCAAAAGTTTAAAAACGGTGATCGCAGTGGAAGGCCAAAAATTTACGAGGATGCACAATTGGAGGAAGATTAATCTCAAACACTAAAAGAACTTGCTCTAACATTAGAAGTCACTCAGCAAGTAGTCTCACACCGTTCTTTCATAATAAATATTTAATTTGTGTTAAAAAACGGCGGAAACTTATTTGTACTCCTAATATCTTATTGAAAAATTTTTTATATTGATTATATATAAGGATATCATTTTGATAGTTTCTCTATATGGTTTCAATATATATTGTAGAAGTTAGAATATATAATTCTGAATTTAAAGTCATTTAAATTTAACTTTTATCAAGTAAAATTGATTTTTATTAATTAATAAGAATTATTTCCATTATTTTTGTTTGCAGGGTGTAATTAGCATTTAAAAATTGATTCTTATTTTTTTTCAGACAACCTCCTGACATGCAGTTCGGCTCATTTGGAAATTAAAATTTTCTGTATTTTACCGGGAAAAAAATGAGCGTTCTACACTCTACGTTGATTTCATCCGAGATGGCCGGATGAGAAGTAAGTTCAGTTCTCTTTATATGATTAGAGCAATACATTGTATTGCTTATTTAACTGAAAATGATGACGCAGAATATGCTGGAAATTTTTCAAAAGAAAAATTTATTAATATTTTTTCTATGCTCCATCCGCGTATATTTACTTTATTAAGTTGCTTACCATTTTCTAATGATAAAGTTTTAGTAGTATGTAGGAAAATGAATTTTCACACACATCCTGGGCTGCAGCAAGTATGCTCACTGGACGAGGATGTTAACAGGTTTTTTATAAAATAATTCAGTTTCACGAACTCGCTTTTCAAATTGATCCTCTAATTGCCGTTTCATTTCTATTGAACTTTTCATGTATATTTCTAACAGTTAGGATAGAAGATTCACGACGTTGGAAATAGCTTTTTTAATATTTCCCAGCTTTCTTCAAGGGACTAATTTCGTTAAGGACAAATATTAAAGTAAATTTCTTTCAAAAAATCGGGTGTTTTTTTTTAGAGTGATAGAAGTTCAAATTGAAATAAAACACATTTAAATTAAGATTGAAGCAAATTTTTTTTTTATTTGAAAGATAATTTTATGACATTAATGTTTTAAAAATAATTTCCGGCATATGTCCATCACGACAAGCTCTGAGGAACCGCATTCGACCAGACCAATTTTGGACCACTTTTTCTAGTAATTCAGGCCTTACTTTATCAATAACACGAGTTATGTTGGCTTCCAAAGCGTCTATTGTTTCTGATTTATCAGCATAAATCAATGACTTGACATAACCCCAAAGAAAATAAACCAGTGGAGTTATGTCGCATGATCTTGGAGGCCAATTAATTGGACCATTTCTCGAAATAATGTTATCGCCAAATCTTTCTTTCAACAAATCAATTGTTACGAGAGCAGCATGAGGTGTAGCACCATCTTGTTGGAACCAAAACACTTCTGGGTCGATACCATTCAAATTTTGAAACAAATAATCGTTGATCATCGATCTTCAACGAGCACCATTCAACATTAGCTCCAGCATCGTTTTTAAAGAAATATGGACAGATGATGCCTCCAGCGTGTAAAGCACACCATACAGTGCATTTTTCAGGATGCAATGGAACCTGCAGAACTTCTTGAGGATTGTTTTCACTCCAAATACGGCAATTTTGCTTGTTTACATAGCCGTTCAATCAAAAATGAGCTTCATCCCTAAACACAATTTTACGATAAAAAAGTGGATCAACTTCAAGCTGTTCTAGGGCCCAATCAGCAAACAAACGACGCTTATTACGGTCTTACTGGTTCTTGAATCAGTTGGATTTTGTATGGGTGTAGACCAAGATCTTTACGTAAAATTGTCCATGTGGTAGATGCACAGAGTCCAACTTGTTGTGAACGTCGACGAAAAGACAAATCTGGATCATCATTAACACTATGACTTACAGCAGCGATATTTTCTTCTGTACGTACAGTTCTTTGTCTTGTTGTAGTGAAAATGTCCGAAATCTATCGATAGTTCGACGAATAAGCTTCTCTGATGGACGATTATGTAAACCATAAATTTCACGAAGTGCTCTATAAGTTTGGCGAATAGAACACTGAATTTGAAAATAAATTTCAACAATTTGTAAACGTTGTTGCGGCGTGAGTTTTTCCATGATAATTTGTCAATGCTTAGTGAACGGAAATGTCAAAACAGCATGGCTTCTACCTTCTGTCAAATCAAAGTTATCCTTATCGAAAGTTCCATCACTCTAAAATAAACACACGATACTTGAAACAATTGGAGAATTTGGAAGAAAATGGGGGCGAAGAAGTGAAAAAATGAATATACTCAAGTAAGAACATATTTTTACTGAGAAATTAGCAAATAAACCTTATAATTTTTGCAGCGTCCTCAAAATTTTAAGTTTAGTGACTTCAAAGCACTCGTATCAACTGTAATGGCGTGGAAATTTCCTCGAGTTCAATAACTCCGTCTGTAACTTTTGTCGACTCAACTTTACGATATTTTCTAGTACCCTCGACCCTCGGGACTTTTTTTTTTATTAATTTTTAAATACGTCTGAGACCCTTCAATTTCCGAAGTGTCCTCGAGAACGGCTTCTGAGAATCAATAATCGAGCATTCGGCACGTCCTTGGAATTTACCAGATCCAAGTACAGGGGTCGACTGGCAATAAAACGACCCGTGACAGTTTATCCCCCCAATAAAACTCGCCGGACACCCCCGACCGAATAAAAGAGGCATAAATCTCGCTCAGTTGACGCCTGCTGAAAGGGGTCCATGATATTTCCATTTTGAAGACTTGTCAACTCCCTGAAAACTTCATGCACGACATTGAATATTTTACAGCTTTTTGAGCGGCGATGTTTACTGTTTACAGTTCTGCGGAATGCGCGTACGTTAACGACCCATTAGGACGTCGAGGGGTGTCGTTTCGGGTAGTCGAGAAGGTGACGATTGAAAATGATCGGCCTGGTTAATGGAGATTGAGCTGGTCGTAAACGTAATTTGGATCTTTGTTGGGGAGTTCTGAATGGGATCGTAAATCGAGGTCTATTGGACTGATCGCGAAAGACGAGAAGCGTAAGTTAGTTGTTTGGATAATAAATTTGTGGATCTGAAGTGTGCCACTTGTGACTTTCTAAGATTTCAGACAATTTATCGTAACGTCGCTTGGATGGGATGGGAATTTAGAATTAAGTGGGGTACACTTGAAATCGAGAAATTTATTAGTGTTTACTTTGAGCGTTAAAGCGGTTACATCATGATGTCGATCGATGGTACGAGGTTTTCCGTTTAATATAATCGTGATCGAACAAAGACTATTGAACCCCTCTGAAGTATTCTCAGTTTATGTTTTGAAGCGTTAAGATAAGATATAACTGTACCAAAATAGAGGGATTTGTTATTGCTTATGATGATTTTTCGAACGAGTCAATTCGTCATTGTGTTCATATATCGGGTGTTTTTTTTTAGATTGATAGAACTTTAAATTGAAATAATACATATTTAAATTAAGATCGAAGACAATATTCTTTTAATTGGTAGATAATTTTATGACGTTTATGTTTTCAAAATAATTTCCGGCATATGTCCACCAGAACTAGCTCATCAATATCACGAGTTATGTTGACTTCCAGAGCGTCCTTTGTTTTTGGTTTATCAGCATAAACCAATGATTTGACATAACCCCAAAAAAAATATCCCAGTGGAGTTATGTCGCATGATCATTTCTCGAAATAATGTTATCGCCAAATCTTTCTTTCAATAAATTAATTGTTACGGTAGAAGCATGAGGTGTAGCACCATCTGGAACCAAAACTCCTGGGTCGATACCATTCAAATTTTGAAAAAAATAATCATTGATCATCGATCTGTAACGAACACCATTCACTGTAACATTAGCTCCAGCATTGTTTTTAAAGAAATATGGACCTCCAGCGTGTAAAGCACACCATACAGTGTATTTTTCAGGATGCAATGGACCCTGCAGAACTTCTTGAGTATTGTTTTCACTCCGTATACGGCAATTTCGCTTGTTTACATAGCCGTTCAACCAGAAATGAGTTTCATCACTAAACACAATTTTATGATAAAAAAGTGAATCAACTTCCAGCTGTTCTAGGGCCCAATCAGCAAACAAACGACGCTTATTATGGTCAACTGGCTTTTTGTCCAACTTGTTGTGAACGTTCAGACAAATCTGAATCATCATTAACACTATGACTTACCGCAGCGATACTTTCTTCTGTACGTACAGTTCTTTAACTTGTTGTTGTTGTTGCATAAAGTAGACAAAATGTTGTCCGAAATCTATCGATAGTTAGACGAATAAGCTGCTCTGATGAACGATTATGTAAACCATAAATTTCACGAAGTGCTCTATAAGTTTAGGGAATAGAACACTGATTTTGAAAGTAAATTTCAACAATTTGTAAACGTTGTTGCGGCGTGAGACTCTCCATGATAATTTCTCAATGCTTGCTGAACAGAAATGTCAAAACAACATGGCTTCTACCTTCTGTCAAATCACAGTTATCCCTATCGAAAGTTCTATCACTCTCAAAGAAACACCCGATAGCTGGACTGAATGACTGAAATAGTCATTAGTTATAGAAGTTTCTCATTAGTTATAGAAGAAATAATGAGATTAATGCTAATAAGGATAGAATGCAAAATTTTAATTCCAAATGCTATTTCGTTGAATTTAACTAATTACGGGTACTAAATATATCAAGAACTTTAAAGATATTCCATGTTTTCCGAGGGCCGTATACCCATGTTAGAACGAATAAGCTCAGTGTCCAGATGCAATAAAAACTTCAAAGCTCGAATTATTCAGATCAAAAACTGCTTAGTTGAAAATATCAACGTAGAAATATTTAAGTACTTCGCCAGGTATAAGAAAATAATGAATTATGTTCTAACGTAGATAATTACGTCTCTAAATCCGACCTAACTAAGCTTAAGTTTATTATTTTTTATGGGGCCTATTTTGAAGATGATAAAATACATAGTTCGTGTTTCGTTGATTGATTCCAGGTACTATTTTGACATTATAGTATAATATTCACAATAAATAAATTTGAAGTGTAATTTATATTATTTAGCGGTTTTTGCGCTCTTCTATATCTTGGTTTCGTCCCATGTCTTTGTTTGTTTTGTTTTGTGGGTCATAAATATGTCTCTCTACCCACTATATATAAAAAATCTACCCACAAGTATCAAAATCGGCCCTAATTAAAAATTTTCAACAAAACGCCCTGCGGCGAAGCCGCCCTAGACCTCGCTGCGCGGCGTGGGGTTTCGCGGGCGTAATTAATCGGATTTTTCAATTAACCGCCGATTTTCCGGGACGAGAAACAGGGGCGAAAGATCGTCGGAAATAATTAACACCGCGTTGTTATCGTGTACAACGAAGCCTCGCTCGTAGAAACTACAATATCGAAATTTAGGGGCTGAAATAAAGGCGCGGTTTCCGTTCAATTACCGTCGATAATTAGACGTATGTGAACGGGGCCTTAGAGTCGAAAACGGATCGTTCAACGGCGTCGTCGAACATTGAACTATTGTTTTCTACGTTTTTTCGAATGCTGTTTAATTTGTATGTTATGTCGGAACTTTCGCGTATTTGTCTGAGTTTGTGTTTTACCGAAGTGAAAAAATCTTGTATCTGGAGTGGTTGAAGTTGGTATTATGATAAATGTTATAGTTGTTGATTTATAAGATTGGCTACAAAGTAATTGCCGATTTTAATTTTAGGGTGTTTTTTTAGATTGATAGAGCTCTCGATAGTTTACAAATTGTTGAGATTTATTTTCAAAATCAGTGTTCTATTCGCCAAACTTAAAGAGCACTTCGTGAAATTTATGATTTACATAATCGTCCATCAGAGCAGCTTATTCGTCGAGCTATCGATAGATTTCGGACAAGATTTTCTCTACTCGATGCAACAACAACAAGACAAAGAACTGTACGTACAGAAGAAAATATCGCTGCTGTAAATCATAGTTCAGATTTGTCCACATTGACGTTCAGAACAAGTTGGACTCCACCACATGGAAAATTTTGCGTAAAGATCTTGGTCTACACCTATACAAGATCCAACTGGTTCAAGAACTAAAGCCACTTGACCATAATAAGCGTCGTTTGTTTGCTGATTGGACCCTAGAACAACTTGAAGTTGATCCACTTTTTTATCGTAAAATTTTGTTTAGTGATGAAGCTCATTTCTGGTTGAACGGCTATTTAAACAAGCAAAATTGCCGTATTTGGAGTGAAAACAATCCTCAAGAAGTTCTGCAGGTTCCATTGCATCCTGAAAAATGCACTGTATGGTGTGCTTACACGCTGGAGGCATCATCGGTCCATATTTCATTAAAAACGATGCTGGTCCTAATTTATAGTGAATGGTGCTCGTCACAGATCGATGATCAATGATTATTTGTTTTAAAATTTGAATGGTATCTACCCAGAAGTGTTTTGGTTCCAACAAGATGGTGCTACACCTCATGCTGTTACCGTAACAGTTGATTAATTGAAAGAAAGGTTTGGCGATAACATTATTTCGAGAAATGGACCAATTAATTGGCCTCCAAGATCATGCGACATAATTTCTCTGGACTATTTTCTTTGGGGTTATGTCAAGTCATTGGTTTATGCTGATTTATCAGCATAAACCAGGAACAATAGACCCTCTGGAAGCCAAAATAACTCGTGTTATTGATGGAATAAGGCCTGAATTACTCGAAAAAGTCGTCCAAAATTGGTCTGGTCGAATGTGGTTCCTCAGAGCTAGTCGTGGTGGACATATGCCGGAAATTATTTTTAAAACATAAATGTTATAAAATTATCTTTCAAATAAAAAAAAAATTGGCTTCAATCTTAATTTAAATATGTTTTATTTCAATTTAAAGTTCTATCACTCTATAAAAGCACCCGATAATTAGTTCAAATTGTAAACATAGGTTTTAGTTTTAAGGCTTTTAAAGTTCATAACGTTAAGGAACAGAATTTCGCATTTGGGGCCCGAAAAATCCAAGAATTAATATTTAAAAGCCTTTCCACCCTCATCTTGTCGCTGTTCGGTGCAGTGTTTGGGCTGGCAGTGTGATTGAACCTTGTTCGAAAAGGAGACTGGTTGGAGACTGTTACGGTGAATGGATTGAAACGATATTCTTGCAGAAACTAATGAAATCGAATAAAACGATAGGTTCAGTGTGTGAACGAGAGAGAGAGAGACGCTACTCGGCCGACAAATATCAAGCGACTAAATCTACTCTAATACATTTTTGATGTTATTATACAGTCGCTACTCGACTAAAATACAGGATTAGTTGACACTAACACTTGTGGGGAAATTTATAAGGTGCCATTGTTATCCGACGTTCGGGAAGAACTGATCGTTGATCCCCCAAATCAAAAAATTATCTACGCGTCTCAAGGGTCAATGATGAATTATGTTGCCTAATTTTTTATTATTTCATTCCCACTTCTCCATTTAGATCTCTACTGACCCGGTTCTTCCTCACGAAAACCCCTAACATATCACAAAAAGCGTCTACGTTCGAGGCCGAACGCCTGTTTCGCCATCGAAGTCCATCTATCAGCACTTATGTTTCATCTATCGAAAAAACGGGCATCCTCCGTCGCCGATCAATTCCCAATTACCCCCCGGGAGGACCAGGGCGCCCCATCAGACGCTCCAGCGTGTGCCGTCGGTTTTTTCGTCGGCAGAAAGGCCGGATTTAGTCCCGAGATCGACGGACGGTGAAATTGCTTGTTGGCAGTTCGCCCCCGAGAAGAAAACGTCGGGATGAAACTTTCCGTCGAAGGTTCGAAATTAAAATTTGAATTACGGAAGGGCGGCGAGCGGGGGGGTCGTGATTGATGGGGTCGGAAATTGCAGATAATGGCGCGGGTGCGCGCGACCGAACGAACTTCGGAAGCCGCGCGTCTTTGGAAGATGTCGCGACCTGGAGGACGAGAAGGGGTCCTTGTCTTCTTTTGGTGAAATTTTGTGGCTTCTGATCGCTGCTGCTAAGGGTTGGTTTATGCAGGAAGGCGGGAGCGGACATTAAAGTAACGGACACTAACTTAATCACGGGAGGCGGGGTTGTCATTTCGAGAAATCGCTAACCGTACGAACAGAACTCCAACTACTGTTATGAGATGTCGTCAAGCGTGTTTTGATAATGCCAGAAATCGGAAAAGAGTAGGCACCGGACGTCGAAGGGACACAAAAGGAGTTCAAGATCGACGTCTAAGACTTACGGCTATTAGAGACCGATTTGCGACAACTTGATCTTTGGCTGATGAGTGGTTAGGTGAACAAGGCCATCCTGTTACGTGAATTCTACCAGGTTTTCGTATTGGCATGACAAACATAGCTCTTTCACCAAGTGACTACTCAGCAGCCTCCACAGTCCACCCTTAGAGGTAGAAAGTGTGATAAGGATTACGCCATATCATCGCGCGAAGCGAGAACCCCTCCGAAAAGATGAACCCACCAGCTTCCAGTTTGGGCCTCTACTCGAAAACCAGAACCGTCTGACTGGTAGCAGCGAAGCACTATTAAACCTCTACTGGCTCTGCAGGTCAGTACCCGATTTGATTTGTGACGAAACTCATCCGCCGGAAGGAATTCTTATCCAAGCACCCGAACGCACTCCCATGAACTAAGATAATCTCCAGATTGATGGCTTCTATTAATCCTGGTACGAGCACCGTCAACCGACCTGTACGTCTAGACCCAACAAACCCATGTTGTCATTTGATTGATCCTGGCGTCAAGCACTAACGGCTAAACCATTTCGTCGAGATCCACAAACCCTAAAAAGTAACGCATTGATCCGGGGCCAGGATAATGCCTGTCGAACCGTCAATTTACATTAAACCCCGAGTCATTTCATGAGAATATCCCGAACATGGGGGCTGCGAACAGATAAATGAAATACCTTCCTAGTCCAGCATGCGGACTTTCAACCACTGCCCCCTTGGGTCCAAAACCAATGGGGTAGCCAGGTGGTACAAGTAACACCTGAGGGCAATCCACCCCCTCCCACCCCCCGAGGTAACGCAGTATGCAGAACATAACGCACTCGGCCATTTAACAGAATCAGGAGATTTATACTGCGATAGGGTAGAGTACGCCAATTTTAAGGGAGAAGCCTTGTGCTGCGACAGACTCCCTGTCACTGAGTTAATCAACCGGCTCAGCCCTCCATTTCACCAGAACGGCAAAACTAGCACCCCATTCGGAGATCTTCCACCATACAGATCCAGTGACTGGTGCGAATGGCATTACGTTAGGCACCAAGACTTAACCCTCCATTTCGCCGGGACGAAACTAGGGTCCTAGTCAAGGCAATCTCCCCCCCCCATCTCGACAAGATCTAATACCTGGGGGGCGGCCATCCTGTAACTGTCCGAACGGAGTCTGCAGTCTTTTTGACTGCAGCATTATCGACCCCATCATTGTGTTACCTCTGACGGTTGAGCATCACCGACAACGATTACAGTGGTGCAGAAAACGTCAACATTGGAATGTGGAATGTCATCAGGTCGTCTTTTCTGATGAATCGCGATTCTCCTTGGGTGCACATGATGGCCGAAGAAGGGTTTGACGACGTCGGGGAGAAAGACTTGAACCTCAGTTTGATATTGAGCGTCATGTACACCGGACAGTAGGCGTTTTGGTATGGGGTGCTATTGCACCTGCAAGTAGGTCACCTTTAGTCTTTGTTCGAGGTAACATGACAGCGCTGCGTTACCTTCAAGAAATAGTGGAGCCATATGTTCTCCCTTACCTTAACCGGCTCGAGAATTCAATATTTCAGCTCGATCTCATGTTGCCAAAGTTAGTTTATACTGTTTTGAATCAGACAGGATGAATCTTTTGCTATGGCCGCCCAGATCTCCCGATATTTTGCCCATAGATCATGTTTGGAACATCATGGGTAGAAGGCTTGGAAATTTACCCCAGCCTTCACGGACTTTGGCGGCTCTGAGACATGAACTACAGGTATCTTGGGATAGTATCCCTTAAGAAGAAATAAACCATCTTATTGCATCAATGCCAAGACGTGTTGGGGAGTGTAGAAATAATCGCGGTGGACAAACACATTAATAACAAATTTATTAAAAAAAATTGTAAACCCTTCGTTTTTTTCTTCAAATTTCAATCATTTACTCCTTGCTATACTGTTTTACAAAAAAAAAATTAATTTAAACAGCTCCTTGCAGTTTCTTTGTCAGTTAGTATATAATGTAATTTTATGTAGTTAGTTCAAATTGTAAACCTAACGAAGTCAGCGAAACAATTGTAGAAAATTTAATTTATTGTTGAAATATTATCTATAATTTTATGTAATTAATTGATCCATGCTTCAAATAGCTACAAACAATCATCGACTCGTTGTTGCTTTTGCCCTAATGTTAACAAACGAGGCACCCACTCCAAAGCCAGCTTTCTAATTGACACGGTTTTCGGAAATGCATTTAAAAGTTGTTTTGATGATTGCACGTTTACTTCAGTGTATATTACATTAATGGAGATACAATAATTTCGAATGAATAATACATATTTTGTGTTTCATTAACTGATTTCGGTGCTTTTTAGAGAGTAGTATTCAGCTAAATCGTTTCTATTATGGTATCCATCTCGTCAGTAGACCATTTAAAGTTAGTCAATGAAGGCTCATTAGAATGCCATTAAAATGAATACCCTTTTATGGATTTTCATTCAAATTAATGAACTTGTCCAATAATTCATTAGAATTTTTTTTATTTCTATCATAACACGGAGATATTAATATAGTATTAAATATTATAACTTAAGGAAATTCAATAAAGTTTATAAAGAACAAAAATGAAAAAGGTAGCTTTTCACCTGCAGAGATCAGCTGTTTGATAATATATTTTACAATTATATTTTGAACGTTAATCAATTTTAGAACTTATTTAGGGAAAATTTAATTAAACCAACAGGATGATATCTCAATTCAGAATAAATGGGTATTGAATAAGTTGAATATTAAAAGAATTCCGAAATTATTGTAAAAGGGACGAAAACGTATTGCTTTTAAAATAAAAATTATTATTTTATTTTATTTATTATTTTAATCTATATATAATATATAATTATTCAGGTTTAAAAATCTGATTATATTATATAACATCATGTGATTTTACTAAAGACCATAAAATGCCTTTCAAGCTTTGTATGATTTTGTGAAGAACATAGAATATAAAATTTGAATATCAAAATAGATTTAATCCACAATTTTAATTTCAAAAAAATTTTTATTCCTTCAGATATTTATTTATTAATTTTAAACGACTTTTCATATTTTTTTTATATTCGTTGGTTTATTTATTCCATTTGACATTGTATATTAAGTTTTGATTATATACGTCTATTAAATATAAGCGGTGCTTATTGTAGGCGTTAATTTAATTCTAAAAGTTTTTTGAATAAAAATTTTTTTTGAGAGATTTTTGAAGTAACTTATTTAAATATATAAATATTTCAAATAAATTATTTTTTTGAGAAGATCTTAAAATTATGTTTTGTAACATAAATAGAGGTTAATACTTGATAGAAGGTATATAAAATTATTCAAATATTTTAATATTAGCCTTCTACATATTTAATTTCAAAAAATTATATTTAATAATTAGAACTTCAGGAATTAAATTTATGTCATATAAGTACCACTTATATCAAACGACATATAAAATGAACATTCATTATAAGACATCCAAATGATATAACAAAATCCAATAAATAAAAATTGTTAACCAAAATCCTATAAATTAAATATTTTGAGTAGACAAAATTTTGTTTCTGCTGATCAATATTATGAAAACAAATATCTTTCAAAAATGTTTAACATAATCTTAAGAATTTCATTATAAAACTATCTTACTTAGAATATTCAATATTATTGGATATCTAACTACGTTACTTTCTATAAAATCTCAAGATATGTAAAAACATTACTAAAAGAAAATCAAAATTTTATCTCCTTCAAATATTTATTTATTAATTTTAATTGACAATTTATATTTGTTGGTTTATTTATTCCATTTGATATTGTATAATGAGTTTCGATTTTATATATCTATTAAATATAAGCTGTGCTTATAAGACATTTATTTAATTCTAAGAGTTTTTGAATAAAATTTTTTTAAATTAAAATTATAAAAGACCAACAGATTAAGTATGTTTTGATATTCAAATTTTGCTTTTGAAATAATCATTAGTCTAATAATAATGATTCACCTTTAATATGCCAAAAGAATTCAATTTTGTCAAGAAAAATTGGAAAAAATCATTTTTATTACTTTGACAAAAATCTCAAACGTTCTCCAAAATTTTTCTCGTCCTTTTCGATCTTGTTTTTCTGGCGTTGGATTCTCCTCGAAACTTCTAAGACTATCATCCTTTCATTTAAGAACTGAAAAAGATCAGTGAAAACCTTGTTAAGAACTTGCTCTTCGATATTATTAGAAATAATTTTGAACATAAATATTCCATTCAATCGCTTTTCTGGTAGACTCATTTAACTGTCGCCCTCGTGTGCAAATAAACGTTAGATCAACAATTGGGATCGTTATGTCCTTCGACTTTAAATGTTGCTGAACGAATTTGGAGATATTTTTTTGCAAGTTTATGCAACAATCCTATTTATTACTTCACGCATTCTTAGTTCAACAAAACAAAAAAGTTAACTTCGATTCGATCTGGTCTTTCTCTTCTCCAACAGAATTTTGTACCTTTCTAAAATAAAAGAAATACATAATACTCCCGAAAATGCAAAATTTTCACACTTGTCAAAAATTCTTACGGATGATAATGGCATTTCAGTACCCCCAGATCCTTCTCGAGATCTTAATCCTTTGGAAAGTTCAAAGCTTGAATCCCATTACCGAACAAGGCCCCCTGTCGAGAATATACATCTTTTCTTGTTTACGACGGCTACCTGACAGGCTTACTATTCGAAATTATTGGATTTTATGCCCGTTGAGTCCTTGGAGATCATCATCGTTTGTTCTCTAGGATTTACGACAAAGACTTGTAATGTTGACCCGTGAATTCAACAGATGCGAGTTTTCGGTTTATTTGGCTTAAAAACCGTTGGACCGATTTGAAGGAGCGTATTCGTTGACTTGTGTTATCTTGTACTGAAGTAGCGAAACGAATATCCGCTTTCTTAAGTTGAAAGAAGCGAAATATCAGTATTTCTGCAACGCATGAGTTTGAATTTATCCAAACGAACAATTCACAAAAAAATTCAGATGAAAGTTGCAAAATTAGTGACTCATTAATCAACATTTCACTTTATTTAAATGATACAAACGTACTTTTAATTTTTTGGGATTATGAGCTTCATAATTGAACGGATATCATCAGAGTATAAGTTATACAGTTTTTTTATTGTGAGGGGTGGTACGATTTGGTGGCTTGCCCGTTCACCCGATTGGAACCCAATAGACTTCTTTTACTGAGATACGATGAGGGAGGAAGTGTATTCCAAACCGATCCAAGATTTGGACAAGCAGTGCCGAAGACTTGACGAAGCCGAACATTTGCTGTAAGAATTCTAACAAAGAAACAAAGATTATTATTGTTAAAATAGGGTAATTCTTAAGTCTATACAACTTCATTAGGATACAACCCCAGATATTTAAACAATATTCTCCAAATTGAAGTCTTTGAAAGGTCCAATTATTCCGATCATGGTTTAATCGAGTAATTTGGCTCATCGACAACACTAGCCGCTGTAGCTGCAATGTTTCGCACGCTTCATCGTCTTTTTGGTGGCTTATGTCTTGTAAAGTTAATTCGCGTTCAAACTTTTTCACACTTAGCCGTATAACCTGCGCTTAGTAGCGAATTCTCGAGTGAATTTCAGTACCCACAACTGATCTTTTTTATTACTTTCAACCGAGTGGAGTCAAACGTTGCATCATGAAACTGCACACTATACGAAATATGGTAACACCTGGAAATAAGAAAGAATGTATTAGAACCGAGAAACCTCTATTTGAAAAACTACCCATATTGAAAGACCCTTTATATGCACATAAGCAGGTAAAAATTCAACCAACCAAACATATTCAAAAGCGGCTTACACTTGATGAAAGAGTAATGATATAATTGATTTATTTCTTATATACTAGTATCTTGAAGAATATATAGATGTAATTAAATTGAAATGTTACTCAATCAACCGACGTAAATTTTAGGTTCATTGAATTTTTACCTGTAAAGAAATAGTTGGTATATATAAAAAGTGATAGTAAATAAAGTAATTCTTTTATTCCATTTGAAATATACTATAAAAAAAACGGATTATTCCATCCAAAAATATTGTATAATACATTTTTTTGCATTCCATTGCACACTTAATTAAATAATACACATATATATTGATTTATATTCATTTTTAAGAGTTGCTTACATGACATGACATGACATGAATATTGTATAATACATTTTTTTGCATTCCATTGCACACTTAATTAAATAATACACATATATATTGATTTATATTCATTTTTAAGAGTTGCTTACATGACGCGTTTTGTTACATAGGTGTCAAATGCTTATAAACAAGTATCAACATACAATATTTCGATATAAGTTTATAATAAAGTTCTTTATTATTTTCAGTACAACCACTTGATCCCTACGAGAATAAATCCAATTAGATACCACGGTTTTGTCGTTCAATAAATTCCCAGAATTTCTTAATCGTTTTACTATATGTAAAGTTTCTAAAAGTTCATATTCAGACCTTTATTTTCCTTATGCAACATCTTAACGCACTCATCAAAATCCTGTTTCTCTGATATTGCGTACGTAAGATGTAGCTTATTATTGAGTAATGATTACATATGTTCCTTTATTCTATTATTAAAGGACTTTCCTTTTCTTCAATATAAGATTTTCGGCAGGTACCACATGCTTATTGATGAAGACTTGAACACAGTGATTTATTTATTTAAGATTAATAGTCTTTCAGAGCTGTTCCAAAAGATTGTTGGTTTTGAAGGATATGTTTTGAGGAACTTCTTTATTGGCAGAGATGTTTTATCATAGTAGCTGTGAAAATTGAATACTTTTTTTATTTAACTTAAGGTATATTTCGCAAAGAGCATTTTTAAAGTGTTTTCTAGCAACCATTATGTCTATCATTGATGACGAATAACCGTTTATAGTTGCTATTTGTTTTATTAATTTGATTAAACTTCATTCAAAATGTAATCTTGCCTGATGATGCTACTGTGACAGCGAAATGATTGTTGTAAACATAACAATAAACATTTGTGAAAATCAGAATAACCTTATTTAAATATTATTTTATATTGTTCAAATCGGAAGGTCTTTGAATACTAGAATAAAGAAACATGGGTGGTGTTAAAAAAATAAAAAATTATATTCTATGTATGCAAAACATATAATAACAGAGAAACGTGACTTTGATAACCGTTTCAAGATTTTGCATAAGGAAAATAAAGCCCTGAAAATGAAATTGTTGAAAAGTTTAGATATAGACCAATTTCGACATTCTGGGAATTTATTCAGGGTTTATGCTCGTAATATCCTGGTGGTTTTACCAAAAGTAAGGGAAATATTTATTGTAATCTTATCCCAAAATAGAAAGCATTTAATTGTTATATGTTACCACATTTTTTACCACTTGTTTATAGGCATTTGAAGAAGTTACTATGTAGCGAAACACATCATGTGAGCAACACTAAGAAATAAATTTGTGTATTATTCAATTAAGGATTGAAAGAATAAATTATCGCTTCTTAACTTTATTGTTTTTATTATTATTAATGTTAAATTCAAATGTATTGATTTTACTTTTTTTGTAAAAATATACACATTATTGAATTATTTACTTATTGCCATTGAGCAATAAGTAAATGTGAATAAATAAATAAATTTCGTGATGATAAGCATTCTCTCAATATGCCAACATGAATACAATTAAATTGAATCAAATAATATTCAGAAATTATTCCTTTGCTCAGTTTAACAAATAAAGTTGTATATAATTGAGATTAAATCAAACAAGAACAAAATTAGAACAATTTCAAGAAGTTACTGTGGGATACGTTCATTCAAAACTAGATTTAACCAACATAAAATGAATTTCCCAGAAAACAAGGAAACTTTTTCATTATCAATCCATTGCATAGATATGGTCACTGTTTTCGTACAACACATTTAAATATTTTACATCTAGAATCAAAAGTTGAGTGGAGCAGTCCGTGACTTTTTGATAGTTAATTTTTAAATCGAATGAAATAAGAAATTACTTTGTACACTTTTTATGCATATAGTGACTCAAGTTTCGTACTGTTTACTAAATTTTCAAACTGAATATAAAAACAAATTGTATCTTAACTATTATATATACGTTGAAGGCTTTAGCTGGTGCAAAACCAAAGAAGTGGGGTTTGCCAAAGGACCGTCTGTTTTATTGTTGATACGTGATGTTGACGTTTAAATATTTCAATGGATTCTAGGATGTCTATTTATTTTCCTTTCGCTTCCAATTGCAATATTTCAATATTGTCCCATTCTGGGAATATATGATTGGTTTCAAAAAAATGTTTCGCAAAATTTAAATTTCCTTTATAGTTCCTAAATTAAGATTGATGTTCTTTGAAACTTTAATGAAAAGATATCCTGGTTTGTCCTATATATAGGCACTGTTGACAACTTAATTTTTAGACTCTAGGATTATTCAACCGGTTGTTTTTGTCTTCTGCATTAAAAAATAGATAAGAAATTGCATGAGAGGGTGTGACCCTTTGGTACAAACCATTATTCTAGTGTGTTTTCTTGTTCTGAATGTGTTCCATAGAGGCAAGCCAATATTTTGCCTGCATATCTGTACCAAAAAATGATATGCTTTGCGTGTGTGGATTTAAGGATTTTCTTTTCGAAAAAGTACATAAAAATTTCAGCGAGAGGTGAACCCATGTCAAGTCCACCTTTTTGTTTGTAAAATTTACTAGTGTATTGAAAGTAATTTTCTTCCACGCAAAGTTCGAAGAGAACTCCTTATCAATGATTTTTGGTACAGATCAGCAGAATGGGTTTATTTGAATATAATATGCTAGTAATTAGCATTACGGCAAATTATGATCTGCTCTGAGCATGAGGAAAGTTTTTTCTGCGTTGGTAACGTGAAAATATCGAGAATACATTTCTTCATTTGAATTAACTCGCAAAGGTATGTCCTGTATGTATTTTGCATACTCTAGATGGCGCTAGTGTATTATTAATACCTTAAAGCCTCTGTGTATAGCGAATATAGATACTTGACAGTTTGAAACGTGCGCATCTCTGTAATTTGCCTCTGTGATCTACAAAACCTTGTGGAGTTTGTTTAAGTATAGAATTGTTATACAGATGTATGTTGCACTGTCTCGATTTCTAAAACTTTCTATTACCATAGCTCATATTCCTTATTAATGACTATTATAAATTGTTCTATTTTCGGAGCTTTTTGTGTTTTTCTGATATACTACGAATCTTTTTTGTATTATTTGTAGTTTTCTCTTTGCTGTCAAGTAGTAAGATTTCGCTTCCATATGTCTTCATTGGGTTGTACATTCTAACTTCCTGTTCTTTGTTTAGTTTTCGCCTTCTGTTAATTACATTGTAATTATATATCCTTCATCTTGTCTTTCTTTCCTGTTTCTTCTATACTTTTATTGAAATTTAAGTCTTTCTATTATTAATCCCAAATATTTTACATAATTTTTCTATTCTATTTCTTTGTCGTTAAACTTTATTTTTTCTGTTAGGTTTTGTCTTCTTGATGATGATGAAATATTGTTGCTTGACTATGTTTTCATTTAGTTCTATTGTCCACGTACCACTTCGTTAGCATGTTCAAATGATTTGGATAATAATAATTTTTTATGATAAAAGGTTTATTATTTATTGGAAGTTAGTTGGAACTTTCAACTTTAAATAAAAATAAACTGAATATAATGAATTAACAGCTACATATAATTCATACCGAAATAACAAAAGCTTGAATTCGTAATCACATTTATTTAAACTTTTTCCTGAGCTGCAATACATTTCCCACAATACTTCGGCCACATATTTATTTTCCTCGAAAATTCGTGAGGTCGTTACATTACGATGAACAAGCCAATAGACAAAATAGTTGATTACAATCTCGTAATTAGCCACAAACAATAGTTTCAATTTTCACACGAATAAATCATAATTCTCCTAATCTTCCATTGCGAACGCGCGCTAGGATGCATGGTGTATTTCTCCTTCGGCCAATTGTTGTTTTATTGTCCATTCATCCGGTCCACCCCAAACTCAAAACATACCGAGTATTTCTCGCTACACGACCCTTCGTCAATGCGAAACAAGGCGCAGGGATCGAATTCCTTTTAATTTTCGAATCTGGGTCGAATAATACCGAACACATGTTCGTGCAGAAACAGATGCGCCCTTTCACAGAACCTTCTCACAGGCATATTTCTCCCATCGACAACGGCCCATTGTGAGATAAGCGTGGCACCAATAAACCGGGCAATTTTTCAAAGCTTGATAAACTTTGTCATCGTGACATCTCGTCGAGACGGCTATTATTTTTTATGGAGATCGTCTTGTCCGAAGGAGTCTTTTCCCCTACGCGAACGTCGTTCCTAAATGGGATCTCTTTATCGCCTCGTCCCTTAAGAGCGGAGATGCAGGATGTTTGCATTAGGACGGACGGTCAATGGTTTGCCATCGTCTAAAACTTACCCCCCGTCGTTCACGGGGTACGAGAGGGCGAATTCTTGGATTAAAGTCCGGCTCGCTGAACTCGAAACGGGCGATGCGATTAGAACAGCTTTCATGTGGAAAAAGTGTATCTAACACGTGAGTGTATAGTAGCGATTAGAAATAGGACGCTTAATAAATAGGGCACTATGGAGTCAACCGATAGGCTGGCTTATTCGACAGGTCGGAAAATATGCCACATTTAGCGATATCCATGTATATATGGGTCTTAGAACCGTGTGCCTTATTCTCACAAATAATCAATTACTAGTTTAGTCGATTAACCAGTATAATAGGTGGATCAATATTTTTTGGGTAGTTCAATGGACTGGTACGTCAAATAAACCTGTACGACATTCACAGAGATTAGAAAATCATTTTCTGTGATCTCCGAGAATCGGACAAAATTGGGAAATGTCATATTTTCGGAAAATGTTTTCATCAGCTTTATCGATGTGTTGACTTGAACTGGCCTCGCCAGACAATACCCACAAAAAGAGAACATCTTAAAAGTTTGCACCATAAGATAAACTATGGAAACACAATGTGATAACAAAATAAATTTTTTGGGCATAACTTTAACTGAGAATAATGATGAGATTTCCTTTGATATATTCAGAATTCCTACATCGACAGATACAACCATACCCAAGTTTTCAAACCATCCGAACACTCGTAAACTCGCTGCATACAGATCAATGATACATGGAGCATTTTCAATTGCTTTAAATAATATAACGTTAAAAAAGAACTAAATACAGTCAAACAAATAGCCACAAATAATCATTTCAAAACTAAAATAATAAAATCTCTCATAAATAAAAAACAAAAACAACTAATTCGTAAGCAAATATACCACATTTCCATATCAGACAAGAAATTCATAAAATTAACATATTTTTGACCAGTCTCACAAAAAATAGCTCAAATTTTGTCAAAAATTCACATAGTAACAGCTTTCACGCCCTCATATAAAATTTCCAACCTCTTTTTTAATGTAAAAGACAGAAACAACCGGCTGAATAATTCTGGAGTCTGTGAATTAAGTTGTCAACAGTGCAGTAGCGTCCATGTAGGACCAACTGGAAGATCTTTCCACAAAAGGTACAAAGAACATCAGTGTGCCTTTAGGAAACGGAAAGATAACTCCAATTTTGCGAAACATTTTTTCGTAACCGACCATATCTTCCCAGAATCGGATAATCTCGGAATATTGCACGTGGAAGCGAAAGGAATAAAACTAGACATCCTGAAATCTATAGAAATCCACAAATACAAAAAGCACGTACCGACAATAAAACTATTAAATGATCAGACATGCCTGTGGAAAACCCCACTTTTTGAAGTTTTGCCGAAGCCATCAAGAAATACATACATATATATATATATATATATATATATATATATATATATTTAATAGTTGAAACATAATTTGTTTATTCAGTTTGAAAATGTAGTATCACTACGAAACTCCAGTCACTGTATAATCGTAAGTAGAGTGATAGAAAACAAAGTAATTTCTCATTTCATTCCAGTCACAATTTCAGCCTTGACATGGCTTGCATTTTCGCTTTTATCAAAGAAAAACTGTGAAAATGTACCGAATTTTCTCTTTGTCAACTTCCGTCTTTAACACCCTGTAACTCGCAACTTAATGGACGAAACAAATAATAGCAGGAGCATTATTAAGTGTGAAAAGTCACCTTATCAATGAGCATAAATGCCTTTAAATTTAGAATTATATATTCTAACTTCTACAATATACATTGAAACTATCTCAATTAATTTATAAATGAAATATGTTCAGTAAGTCAACCATTGTGAACAGATTTATTCAACTCTTCGAATTTTCTATATTATGCCTATGCCAGACTATTTTCTTTCTTAATGTAGAGCATCGAGTATTAAATTTTGATTAGAGTAGTCGCGTTATGTTTCAGTCATAATCAGAACAACAGACAGAAACAATCTAAATTAGCTATAAACGAAATTTATCTCATAATAAAAACTGAAGAAAATAAAAAATTTATTTCTTTACCGTACTTCGGTAGCATAAGTCAAAAAGTGGCCAATAGTTTTTCAAAATTCCATTTTAATATTGCTTTCAAAACAAAAAACAAATTATCATCCTTATTATTAAATGCAAAGGATCCAACTCGAAACATACATAAATCGGCAGTTCATGAGTTATCTTGTTCGACGTGCAGTAATAAAAATATAGGACAGACCGGACATTCCTTCCAGAGGTTCAAAGAACATAAAATGAATTTCTTTAAAAATAAACAAACTTCTACTTTAGCCGCCCTTTGTTTAAAAAACGGCCACGCTTTTCCGACAATAGATAAACTTAAAATTTTACATGTAGAATCAAAAGGAAAGAAACTTGATTATTTAGAATATGGCGAAATTTTCAAATTAGTTCACAATAAAACTAATGAATCTATGTAAATCCAAACTTTTTGAGATATTCAAATAAGTAACATTTGTTTACCAATCTTCTTTGACGTGCCGACTAATAGTTGTTAAGCGTCCTCCCATTTTAACCTTTTTTCAACCTGTTTTTATTACCCCTTCTACTCCTGTATATTAATAAATACCCTGTTCTGCTTGTTGAGTCCTCAGTTGTCTGAAGATGGGATAGTTAATTCCCAAACTCGAGTAACAATTAAATGTGTGAAATATCAACTTATTGGTAGTAAAACTTAGTAATTTCTACAACTTGTTTTAATTATGATCAACTACCAAATAGTAATGGCTGAAACAGTTCAGTATCTTATGAAAATGTACGAAAATAGCTCGTAAACTGCGCTTCGCTTCAAAATAAGAACCTTTCTTTTGGCGTGGCACTCATAAACTGCCAGAGATGAGAAAGAAGTATGAATAGCAGTGGAAATCATTTTAGATAAAATATTTTTTATCATTTCCAAACAACAAACGTGTAATTTTCACAAACAAATTCCGGTTTCATACTCCTGCGCCAGGTATTAATGAAATGCCAAACTGACAGCGATAATTCGCTTTTAAATCACTGTGACAATTTGCATTAGTACAATGAAGTGATGTATTTCGTTTGAATGGTTACCTTTCAACAATTTCAGTGATAAATTTGACGAATGAACGAAATTGCCCAATCTATATAACTCAATTAACGAATCAGCATCTACACAAGACGAATCTAATGACTTGAAAGGGCAAAAGGGAAGATTTCAAATTTCCCTAAAATAATTAGCCGAAAATCGGGTCGAGAAAATTCTTGATTAACTCGAAAAATCCCAGTCGCGTTTACATCTCAGGCCACGTCGTGAGTGAGACCCCTCTCTAAAAAAGCTTTAATTACGAGTCAAGAGACCTTGCTTCGTAATTATTCTCTTGACTTTTTCATTCCTTCAGAGTTCACCTTATTAAACAGTTTCCGTCCGTGCTTCGAGCCCATGAAGTTTCCAGAGAAGAAGGGTGGTTTTATTCCGGCTAATTGAGACCGAACGAAGGGAGAGAATTAAAACTCTCCAAACCGCGGTAAACAGGGGGCGAACGGGGGGTTGTTTTTACTTTCTTTAGATACTTCTGATAGTCCTCTAGAGGTATCGTTTCCGACATTCGACTGTGGATATATTTGATAGCGAAATTTAAAGATACTTAATTTCTTACATCCCATTTTGTCCTAGAATTGAATTCATTCAGTCAACAAAATGAAAATATTTCCCTGCTGCCTCAGCTTCCACTGAACAATCCCCCATTTACCTCATAAAGAAGTACTTTGGCGATCCGTGTATAATTCCACAAGTTCCAATCACTTCAAATTTGTCTCTGCCCCTCAGCACCAACCCAATACCAAATATCAATCCAATGCACACCAGCCAAAATGGTGAGGAATTCTCTTTCGACATGTCCAAGGATGTGAAGACCTTGAAAGAGTGTGCGTTGCCCAAGAACAACTGAGAATATTGCTGCTGCAGCAAGCGTAGTGTTGACGAAATCCCAGGTTTGTCGGTTCCTCGTCAATCTTTGGAATTAGACATTCCACAAACGAGATTACACCGTATTTTGCACAAAGACGTTAAGGTTTTTAAAGTTCTGTTAAAACAAGAACTCAAGCCGGTCGATCATCACCAATGTCGTATCTTCACTGATTGGTGCCTTTAGAAGAATCCAGTGATAAAAAAGTAAGAACGAACAAAAGTGGTAAGCTGAAGATATTAAATGTCTGAAGGACTGAGCTTGTTCAAGTTGAATTTTTTTCTTCCTCCTAGCCTTTGGTTACTTACTTGAAACTAGTTTCTGTGTGATCTTCTATTTTGGTATTTTTCTGGTTGTCTATAGAAATTTTCCTCTTATTGTCTCAATGGCATGGTCTTCTTCTACACAACTTTGAAGAGATATTGATCCAATTCAATCTTTTTGTTGTTGGTGATTTTTAGGAACTTCTGACTTGATGATGGAAAACCAGGTGATTCGCCAAGACCAAGCGATTCCATGCATCTTAGTGACGTGACTGTCAACTCTTCGGTCTGTTGGAGAAAACATGTAACTGACATTGCGAAATGTGCTGCAAATATGCTGGGATATTTGTTCAAGGCTAGGAAATATTTCTCTGCAGATCAAGTTTTACTGTATAAAGCCCAGATCAGATCAGGACTCGAATACTGATCTCATGGTTGGAGCTCAGCGCCCAAGCAGTATTATTTATTGACTGCCAGATACGATGCTTCATGATTTATTTCACTTGTTTTGTTTATCATTTCAAGATAACTCACATAGATTCGAGGTGTTTTGATTTATGCCTCGGAAAGCTAGAACCTTTAAATGGCCCCTTGTGTTATGAACGAAGCCTTGTGAAAAGGAGCTGCAAAATACCTCTGCAAATGTAGGCATCTTATAGAACCCAAAAGTGCTTATATCTACGATACTAAAGAGATCTATGAAAATAGTGTTATGAAGAATATATATACATTGGGCCGTCAGATTATAAGGACGCCTATGAAATGAAACCAAACTAATTATAAAAAGGAAGCTAATTAGGTAGAGGTTACTTTGTCGTGAATAATAGTTAATGGATTCTTCTTGCTCTCCTGACTTGGGATAAGGGAAGTACCGAATGGGGCAATAGTTGAAGGATCTTTCAAAAAAGCTTTTTCAAGCCCCTGTTTTGAAAGCTTCAACTTCGGCAAGGAGAACTTTACCAAGAAAAGCTTCTGGAAATTATTGAGACAAAAAGATATCCGAAAGAAATGGCTATTGTTTTCTGCCAACACCGTTCAGATAAATTCTTTTAAAATAAGGGAAGATAGATTAAGCGAGAACTTCACCAAGAGATCGGGTCGATTGGTCACCGGTTGACCAGAGGTAAAAAAAATAAACAGGTACCATTATAAAATATCGGATACAATCTATAGCGTCAAACAGAGGGGTTACTGAAGATTGAACAAAAAGAAGTCTTATATGCTAAATCATAACTTTAGCATGTTACAACGTATGTATCAGTCATATTGACGTCAACGTTTCAGCTAAAAAAAAGTTTAATTCTAAGTAAAGGGGATAATGATCCTACCTTTTCTTTAAATCACGCATCATTAAATATTAAAAGGTTCATAACATAAACCGTTTATAACGCGATACGTACTCGATGGCTGGTTTAATGTTCAGTAATATTGTAGAGTGAGTATTAAATGGATTTCGAATGAACACACATATTCTCGTATTAGAAGTGCGATTAAATAGAATCATTAAGAGACTGAGACTTGTCATTAAAATAGGGGAATAGTTCTTAACGATGTTTGCATCGATTGCATTCTGATCTCATGTGGAAATAGTGGTAGTGGCTTCAAATAGGATCAACAATTAACATGCTTAATTGTCGACTTTAAATGTCAGTTCGACAACGGGGAACGGGCTCCCTTTTATCCTGCCGCCCGTCGGGAACCTACCATTTAAAGATTCCTGGGACACCCGTATCGTTGTCGGGCGTGAAATCGATTACGTGCACGTCTCTACGTACGCCGCCCGCGCTTCATGCAAAGGGTTCTTGGAGCCCCCTCGGTTCTAGCGGGGGCGGTAGCCGCCGAGATCTCGAAATTGCCCCGGTCTACGGCGGTGCCTTTGATGTTTCGAGAGCAAGGGTTCTCGCGCCACCGACAGACGTCGGGGGCTCGAAGGGGGAAGTAACAGGTGATCGCGACTTGGTTTTGCAGGAGGTGTGGGTTTAGGGTCTACTTGAGGTATGACATCGAGATTATGTGCGAAAAAACAAAAGTTGAGTACGTACGGATGGGACTGATGCTTTTGAGAAAGGATTTTGGAGTGATTTCGAGATGGTTGGTCTTTAAGATGTTTGGCTCAGCCGTATAAAAGTTTTGATGCTGAAAGAGCGTTGTTATCTTCTTCCTCAATAGATTTTTGGCATATTTTCGTATCTTCCTAGAACTAGAAAATGTTGAAATCTTTCATCTGGTACCGAAACGCAAAAAACTGGACATCTTGAGAGCAGTGGTAATCATTAAGCAGCAGCATAACCTTGCAATAAATCCCTTAGAGGAACAGACCTTTGGAATTCCCCACTTCTTGAAGATCTCAAGAAAATATACATCCCTTAGTATAAAACCATTCAAGAAACACTCCCCTGAAACCAATGTTGGTTTATTCTTCATGAAGTTGAAATTCAGGCAATCAAAACCACGCGATTCTTGGAAGAATAGCTCGAAACAGAAGTGCCGACATCCAAGAAAGAGAGTCTGTCTGATTGCATGCTGGGTGGACTCTGGCCTTGCTGGGTGTCGCTTCCCCTGCGGGGTTCTGATCCCCTCAGCGTGTGAGTTACGTCTCCAACTCGAGAAGTAGCCTGCATAGCTACATGAGGTAGGGTAGTGCCTCCTTCCGCCAGTGAGGGTGGAGGTCTTGGAAACCAAAGCCGTACTGGAAGTCAAACGCCTCGGTCTTTGGCGCGCTGATTTGGCGTATCCGAATCCCTCGCCCATGGGGGCCGTGACTATCAAGCCTTAGGGTAGGTGCGTCACGTTAAAACTCTTCTTTCCTTCTCCTTCAGGTGCTGTCTCCATTATGAAGGTTGGCAAGTATCAGGGCGTTTTTAGTCTTTGAAATCACAGATCTGAATAGTTCACTGTTATTGCGTCTAATCCATTCCCTAAGTTTCTTCATCCAAGAGTTTCCTCACCTTCCTATGGACCACTTTGCTTGAATCTTGCCCTGCAAAACAGTTTTTAGTATTTGATACATTTGTCCTCTCATTATATGTCCCATAAAAAGCACTTTCCTTCTCTTAGCCGCCAGCATTACTTTCCTTCCTTTGTGCATTCGTCTCATGACCTCAACGTTTGATACTTTTGGTATCGATCCTCAGCATCCTCCGGTACGTCTTCATTTCAAATGCCTCCTTCAATCTTCTCATATCAACCACCTTCAGTGTCCAGGATTTCATCCCAATACTGGAGATACTGATGGAGAAAAACACTTGGCAAAACCTCAGCCACCTTCTGAAGGTCGGATATAATCAGTAGCGGCATTTCCAGCCATGGGTCCAAGGAAGCCTTTGGAGTGTGTGGTATTAAGTCAGTAGGCGATAACCACTGAGATAAAGTTGGGTTTGAAGTTTCTGAAGCGTGTTTATACCATTCTATTTTATTTTAACTGAAATTTTTGTTATTCCTCATCAACTCCACCGAACGCGATGGCGTCTAGAGGCTGCGAAAGTATCGAAAACGAACCGACCTAATGGAGCCGGAATAGCTTGACGTACACGCTTCAGATTCTTGTCCGACATCAATTATGAACGTCCGGAAACCGAGAATCCGAACAAACAACGGTCCGATTAAAGTTTCAGACGTTGTTCGACCCTGTCACCTGTCATTCATCTGTCGTCGGGCCCGCGCACGTCTCACGGGCTAAGACGACCAGGCCAGGAATTATTAAAATAGGAACGCGCGGGAGGAAGCGAGGATAATGGCGATGAATAAATGAGGTCGGGGGCTCGGGGAGGGCCAGGGGGCTGCTTGATTAGGAGAAGGCCCGGTGGAAGTTTTGTCGGTTTTAATCCTTCCATATCTCGGCCGTCGTTGGGTATTATGCGACCGCATGCGGGGAGTCATAAGTAATGTTGTAAGAGGGTCTTAACGTTCACGTGTTTATTTTGGTGCTTGTAAGTTCTAGAGATAAATTGATGGTTACAGGAACAAACAGTCTGATTTAATGAAGCCGAAACGAGAGGGGAAAATATGTGTTTTGGGATGATAATTCTATTTTCTATTGAATGAAATAAGAACTGTGAATTGATTTATTAACGAAACACATGTTTTTATTTATACTTTATTTTGATGTTACTGACGTCTATCTTGAACAACTTCGTCATAGCAGAGTTTGCATCTTGAAGTAGTCGTTATTTGTTTGTTTGAGTGTAGAATTGTTATACAGGTGTATGTTACACTTTTTCGATTTGTAGAACTTTCTATAACCACAGCTCACACTCCTTATTAATGGAATTTCTGCCAAAACTAGTTGAAATTTACGTTTCAATAGAAATGAAATGCCCTCACGGCAATTTGCGAAGCGAATGCTTGAAACTGGGTCGTTATTTGATAAAACAACTTGTCCAATGAACACACCTGTAAATATTGCTGCTGTAGCCCAGAATGTGATGCTGAATATCTATCAACATCAACTCGTCATCGTGCTTAAGGAGTAAACATTTCTCGCAGTTCTCTGAGGAAAATTTTGCTTAAAGACCTCGATATGAAGGCTTACAAAGTTCAATAAGTGCAAGAAGTTAAGCTTCCGATGCGTTTCCACTTCGCTCAATCGGCCAATTATCGCATGGTCTAAGATGAGCATTTTCCAGAAAAATCGTCTTTAAAGATGAAGCTCATTTTCAATTTTTTGTGGGGATGCGTTAAGGATGAGTGTCACGTTAACCATCCAGAAACGATTGATGTCTTGAAATATGAAATCGAAGTTGCCATGCGTGAGATTGAGCCCTAAACAATCGACAATGTATTGAAAAATTGGGTGAACGGATGGAGTACTAATGGATGTTAATGTTATCGCCAAATCTTTGTTTCAATTAATCAATTGTTACGGTAGCAGTATGAAGTGTAGCAACATCTTGTTGGAACCAAAACACTTCTGGGTCGATACCATTCAAATTTTGAAAAAAATAATCATTGATCATGTATCTGTCGAACACCATTCACTGTAACATTGGCTCCAGCATCGTTTTTAAGGAAATATGGACCGATGATACCTCCAGCGTGCAAAGCACATTATACAGTGCATTTTTCAGGATGCAATGGAACCTGCAGAACTTCTTGAGGATTGTTTTCACTCCATATACGGAAATTTTGCTTGTTTACATAGCCGTTCAACCAGAAATGAGCTTCATCACTAAATACAATTTTACGATAAAAAAGTGGATCAACTTCAAGCTGTTCTAGGGCCCAATCAGCAAACAAACGACGCTTATTATGGTCAAGAGGCTTTAGTTCTTGAACCAGTTGGATCTTGTATGGATGTAGACCAAGATTTTTACGCAAAATTTATCATGTGGTGGATGCACAGGTCGAACTTGTTGTGAATTTACAGCAGCGATGTTTTCTTCTGTACGTACAATTCTTTGTCTCGTTGTTATTGTTGCATCTAGTAGAGAAAATGTCCAAAATCTATCGATAGTTCAACGAATGAGCTGGTCTGATGGACGATTATGTAAATCATAAAATTTAAGAAGTGCTCTATAAGTTTGGCTGATTTTGAAAATAAATTTCAACAATTTTATCACTATCGAAAGTTTTATCACTCTAAAAAAAACACCCGATATATGCGCTCGTTCCATTCGAATTTCTCGAATTATTCAACAAAAAAAGGTGCATTTAAAGTTTTCTCAATGGTGGAAATTTCAGTTGCTATGACTAGTCGCCTGCAAAGTTAGAAAATTCAATATGGCAAAATGCTTCAATATCGTTCCTTCAACGAAACTTCAAGATATACTATGAATTGAAAAAGAAATTTCCTTTTTTTATAGTTTGACAGAAGGAAGAAGCCATGTTGTTCTGACATTTATGTTCAGTAAGCATTGACAAATTATTATGTAAAGACTCACGCCCCAACAACATTTACAAATTGTAGAAATTTATTTTCGGACGACATTTTCTCTACTCGATGCAACAACAACAAGACAAAGAACCGTACGTACAGAAGAAAATATCGCTGCTGTAAGTCATAGTGTTAATGATGATCCAGATTTGTCTATTCGTCGACGTTCACGACAAGTTGGAGTCTGTGCATCCACCACTTGAAAAATTTGGCGTAAAGATCTTGGTCTACATCCACAAAAGATCCAACTGGTTCAAGAACTAACGCCACTTGACCATAATAAGAGTAGTTTGATTGTTGATTGGGCCCTACAACAGCTTGAATTTCGTTCACTTCCTTATCGTAAAATTGTGTCTAGTGATGAAGATCATTTCTGGTTGAACGGCTATGTAAACAAGCAAAATTGCCGTATATGGAGTGAAAACAATCCTCAAGAAGTTCTGCAGGTTCCCTTGCATCCTGAAAAATTCCCTGTATGGTGTGCTTTACACGCTGGAGGCATCATCGGTCCATATTTCTTTAAAAACGATGCTGGAGCTAATGTTACAGTGAATGGTGCTCGTTACAGATCGATGATCAATGATTATTTGTTTCAAAATTTGAATGGCCCCAGAAGTGTTTTAGTTCCAAAAAGATGGTGCTATACCTCATGCTGCTACCATAACAATTGATTTGTTGAAAGAAAGATTTGGCGATAACATTATTTCGAGAAATGGTCCAATTAATTGGCCTCCAAGATCATGCGACATAATTCCACTGTATTATTTTCTTTGGGCTTATGTCAAGTCATTGGTTTATGCTAATAAACCAGAAATGATGGACGCTTTGGATGCCAACATAACTCGTGTTGTTGATGAAATAAGACCTGAATTACTCGAAAAAGTGGTCCAAAATTGGTCTGGTCGAATGCGGTTCCTCAGAGCTAGTGGTGGTGGACATATGTCGGAAATTATCTTTAAAACATAAATGTCATAAAATTATCTTTCAAATATAAAAAAATTTGGCTTCCATCTTAATTTAAATGTGTTTTATTTCAATTTCAAGTTCTATCACTCTAAAAAAAAACACCCGATATTATGGTCTTGAATCACAAACGAGTGGTAAAGTGAGGCTGAAACCTCACAACGATTTTAGCGGTAGCTTTTCAAACGGGAACCAATTACGGAGAGTAATGGGACGAATCTACCAGTATATGTTTCACTTCGCTTAACTGGACGATTTTAAATGTCTACCCCGTTAAACGGCCGCCATTCATTTCCCATCAATACCCCTTTTTACACGTTTCGAATTAGAAACCCCGCTTACGAGGATAAATGGGAGTTTACGACATTCGAATGGATATTACCGAAAGGTCGTTGTTTCGGAACGATCCCCTTTTGTTTGGCCGTTCTTCGAAAGGATCACGTTGGCGGAATGAATCATAAACATCATCAAACCTAACAGGAATGTTGATCTTGCTCGTTTGGGATGGAGATGACTTGTCTACACTATAGCTGATTGCATTTTCACCGGAAGAATTTCGTTATTCATTTTAAAGTTACAAGAGATGTTACGGATTTATTTACGAGCTAGAGCGAGACAGAAAGTGGTGGTCAGGACAGTGGACCAGCACAAAACAGGTGTATCCGATAGTGTTCAGGTATTTAACCAGACTATTTCCTTTCTTAATATATCGCATCGAGTATTACATTTTGATTAGAATAGTCGCGTTATGTTTCAGTCATAATCAGAACAACAGACAGAAACAATCTAAAATAGTTATAAACGAAATTTATCCTATAATAAAAACTAAAGAAAATAAAAAATTCATTTCTTCGTACTTCGGTAGCATAAGTCAAAAAGCCACCAATAGTTCTTCAAAATTTGATGTTAATATTGCTTTCAAACACAAAATAAATCTTGGATGGAGTAGTCCGTTACTTTGTGATAGTTCATTTTAATGGAATGAAATAAGAAATTACTTTGTTTTCTATCACTTTTTTATTATTAGTGACTCGAGTTTCGTAGTATTTCCTACATTTTCAAACTGTAATCTTTAGTGAGAATTCGCTGAAAGGTTCCTGTTGAAATGTCCAATTTTTGTGTCCGATGGCGAATTGACGTCTCTGACCTTTCTGTCACACTCTCGCGAACTGCCGTGATGTTTCGCTCTTTACGAGCACGAGCTCGTTTCACATCACTAACCGAACCATTACTTTCGAATTTTTTTATTATTCTTTTCACAGTAGATTAATTAGGCACATTATTTCGACCGAACATGGGACGCACTTTACGAATAGTGGCAATTAAACTTTCAACATTTTGATAAAAATTTTTGACAATCAGGAGGCGTTGTTCTACCGGTAATGCTCCATGTTCACTAATTCTCATCTGTCAACTTTCGATCTGTCACGTTATAATCATGTGACATTATGACTGTCAAACATGGCGCGCAATTCAAATCTTGTGCTCTTATTGAAACACCCATTAAAATTGGTTAATTAGAGATAGTGGTTTTAGAACATGAGATGGTTTTTCTTCAAAAACGTTGATTTTGAACTTTTTTTCACTCATTTTGCATGCTAAGTATCATTATTTCTTATAGCTTTGTCATAAGGAAGGTTTGCAAGTGGGAAGTTATTGTTGGTCACTGGTCAGTACCTTTGATATATAATTCTGAATATTTTGTTCTGGCTCTCCTGGAATAAACCCTTGTGGTGGTTTTAAAGCCACCAGTTTAACATAAGATATTATATTCTTTGAAACAAATTAATGTTAAACTCGCTTTCTTAGTCTTTTTACCTGCTAAGTTATAGTTGGTTAGACATGGTTCTGTCTCTGATATATATCTCTGAATATTTTACTCTAACTCTGTGGAGTATTTAGAGCCATCTGACTGAGGTATCTATTCCTGTTCAACATATTTCAAAAGTTGTATTAATTCAATCAGCAATTTCTGAGATAAGATTTCCTGGCTTCAGCAACGCTACATACATCAGTTTTGACGCTCTATTCATAGTCATTCGACAACACCGTACCTTACTTATAACCACAGATCCATATTTACGACCGCACCGACCTACGATATCGATCTGTGGTGTTCCTCGTCTTCCTACCCGCGTTTTTCGGCATTAAAGCGGGTTTACGATGAAACCGCGACATTCTGCGTGTTTTCTGCGGGCGTAAATCAACGCCCGCTTCTGGGAAATATGCGAAAAATTGTCGCCGGCTACGGTGATCGATAACCTTTGCGAGAAATCCGTCCTTTTACGACGGGCAATAAAGTCCGTTTTTATGGCCCGCCACCTCTGGAGGACGGCGTATCTGACGTAATTTTTAATTGTCCCCGTCGTCTACCGTGATGAGGTTTTACGATCGGAACGTCGATGAAATTTTGTCCCCCTTGACCCGGGCACGTTCCGCATGTTTCTTTATATATGGGATCGTGGTAGAGCATAAAATTACCTTTCTACTAAATTTTTATTAATTAGTTTTCTTGTCTGTTGAGTGGCATTAAAGCGGGTATTAAAAATTGATAATCTTCAAGGAGATTGGTTGGCGATGCATCATTAGCGGCATACATTGAATATGGTGTACCACAGGGTTCATTTATTGGTCCAATACTGTTCACTCTATTCACAAACGAATCTCTAGCAACATCTTTACAGGTTTCTAAATATACTGCGGCTAATTAAGAGGATTTCGGCGAAACGGGTTACTTCCTGTTTCGATTCGTCAATTGTAGAAAGACATGTTTGGATTATATTTTTCGAGCATTGTTTCGATCAATACTTAAGAGTTTTTATCTGATCGGGCATAAATTTGTAGTTTATAGAAAGTTTCCACTGACTTGCATTAAGTCCTCCAACCGATACTTACTTATCCAAACTCGAGATCACATCGACCAATTATTTCTCTTCGAATTATGCTCATGTTCCTTTCACACAGAAACATCCATTGTTATCCGCATAAAAGAGAATTCCTTCCAGATCAGCTGATCCGAGTGGCGCCTCCGAAATCCGACCTCAAGCGGCAACGTCGCCTTTCTCTGTCTCTCTGTATCTGGTCCCTCGGCCCGGATCGTAAATCTCGATATAAATTATATTTAAAACAATTCCGACAAGCGTCTAGTTTTTCTGCCGTTCCACGAAAATCCATTAATGCCCCATTCTACCGAGAATCGTCGTAAAACGGCCATTAGTCATTATACCGCGGACGCTCTCCAAGCCGGGCATACCCGGAGTCGGTCGGATTCCTGGCGGATGACTCTCCGGTTTGTTAATCGAACTTGGCTCGGATCACCTGCTCTCAGTTGTAAAAAAAAGACAACTGGGATTTCTCATGTACCTCGGCTTTTTCGCGCGGTTTGGCAGCGACGTGGTGGGCCGCATAAACGTTTACGTAGGGCATTAGGGACCCGATTCGAGGGCCATTAAGGGTATTTTACCTGAGCACCGATGATTAGAAAGCGACAATTCGGAACATGCCGCAGGGGGTTCCTTTATGGGGACGTTAGAATGTCTGAGCGCGAGTTCGAGCCTGGTTCGACAACGTGGTGCGCACCACAGTCGCCCACGGTGAGGAAAGAGAGGCAGTGTCGCTTGGAGCGTCGAACACGGCTCCAGAATTCCCGATTTTAATGTACGCATTTTAGTTTTTTTCTTCAACGACGGTGCAGAGTGATTTGTTTTGACGTGTGTTTATTTTTCGAGGTAGAGGAACGTAGTGGCGTCTTTCGCGAGTGGCATGTTTATTTTGTCTGCCGAGGAGGATGGATAGGACGTGGTAAACAATACTGGGAGATATTTATTGTGGTTCTGGAGTGTTGTGATGTGTAACGGGTCCCGGGGGATGTTGAAGTTCTTGCGGATGCGAGGTTGTGTCCGGAGATTCGAGGAGGAAACATGACTGTGGATTATTTGGATAGGTTGGAAGAGGAAAACTTTCCGGAGGAATCAAATTGTAAGCCAGGTTTGGAGGTGTATTTTCTTATTCGGTAGATTTATGGGAGATTTGCAGCAAATGAGGAGGTTTCGTTTAACAATGGGGTTTATGCGAATGACAGTATTGTGTTTTATTGACTTTAAGGGGTAATTCTGATAGATGTTTCAGGTTTTTTCGTTGAAATTCGATATTTTCTTCCCTTAAAACATTTTTTATGGAAGCTATTAAATGAAACATAACTAGCGGTGATTTTTTATTACATAACAATTGTTCCATTAAACCATCACTTCTTCAGGTGCACAATTCATATATATATCCTTCGAAGAATTTCAGTAGGAAGGACTGTTTATCGAAATTTGTTGTTAGCTGTATAAATCAATTCAAAGGTTTTTGATACATTAATTTAGAGGTTATGAATTGAAACTTATCATAAAGAAGTATTTTGTATGTTACAGAATAATAGCTGGAATTATTTCACCAGAACCTCTACAGATTTGAATCTGATTAAATCTCATGAAAACATTTAGAATTAAATTTTAAAACATGTCCTAAATACACTGTATTACTTTATAGACATTTAAATTATCATCACATGTGGTGGAAATTAACTGATAAAGAATCAGAAGAAATATAAAATAATGAACAAATTATTCAGACATCACCTTATACATATATGTTTTGATTGGATGTTAAAGAATCACAAGTTCCATCACCAAATGTTCAACTTTTTTAAAGAATATATAGCTGAAAAAGAACCTGATACATTCGGACCCAAAATCTATCCAGTAAGGAGTTATTTGAATAAAGAAAATAATCATTCAAACATATATAAAAATACCTTTTTTAACACAACACATTTAATTTAGTGTTCTTGTCTCGTTGAAAATATGTCCCATGTAGAATGAGATTCGAATAAATTTCATTTTTGATTCAGGCGATATTTGGTGGAAATTATTTATAATTGACGTTAATGAAACACTTGTTTCATACAAAAATTATTTTCACATCGGAAATAGAACATAATAAATTTATAAACTTTTTAGGTTTTTCAATTACTAGAATAGATAATAAAGATTGCAGTCTATCATAATCATTCTACACAGATTCCGCCATTCATTGTATATCCTTCCACCAATTTCAGCATAAGTTTTCACAACATAACGATTATTGAACTTTCCACTGGATGATTCTGACTTCCGAAAAGATAAAAGTATTACCAAACAATTATACAATACATCTCTGACAGAAAAAATATTGAATTAAAAACGCCTAAAAGGAATTCATCCATTATTATATGATTTATGAAAAATTCCTGTCTCAATTATTCAGGAAAGATCAGTATGCAATTAAAACCACTACTCGAGGGAATATATTAAACTCGCTTTCAATACGAGCAATACAGTAAGTAGATTCATCAACAAAATTAATAATTTCAATTATCATGACTCTATAAACTCACTTGTTCATACCTTTCAAAGATCTATGGTGGTAGAACAGGTAAAAATTTTGGAATCCATTTATCTGAACACGAACGAAGTTTTGTTAGAGATAAGAAAGACCCCTATTATACTGAAACACATTTCAGTAAATAACCGTTATTTTTCAGAAAACATCGATATTTTACATCGAAAATAGGGGTCTATAATCGAATGGGAAATATATAAAATGAATAAACATAAAAATAAAAACAACTTTTTCTCGAACAAACTGAATTTTATTACTATCTCTTTTTTATATTCTTAACGAATTATTTGGACGTAATCCTAAGTATTATTAGAATCTGATTAGTTATAAAACAATAAAAGGAACATCTGTATAAATTTTCGACAAGCAAATACCAAAAATTTGGTACCTTATATCTGATAATCTAATAATTTCCTAGAGCTCAAAAAGGACCCTACGTTTAAATTTAAAAATTTCGTAAAATAAGCCATCAAAAATTGTCCAAACTTGCATAAATTGATACAAATTCTACATTTAAAAATTCCCCCTAACGCTAAATTTGTTTCATTCGATGTTGTGAATTTATTTCCTTCCATACCTAATTTAGAAATTCACTCACCTCCGAAATTATACGAGAAGCATGATTCTACTTGAAATGTGCCTCAAACAAAGTTATTTAAGTTCAACCATAAAATTTATCAACAATTAGACCTCCCTATGGGTTCTTTCTTATCACTACTTTTGAGCGAAATTTTTATGACCCATCTTGAAAATAAAATCTTTTCTTCAGATAAATTGATAAAGAAAGTTCTTCATTGGAAAAGATATGTCGATGATGTATTTTGCATTTGGTTAGGTTCTATTAGATAATTGAATTTGTTAAATTCATTTTTCAATTCTGTCAAATTCAATATTGAAATCGGAAATTCCCAAAAATCAATAAATTTTTTAGATATTCAGATCACAAGAAATATTAATTTCCTTTGAATTTGACATATTCAGAAAATCCAAGTACGCAGATTCATTAATACATAATAACAGTTCCCACCCTCATAAAATAAAAATGTCTCATTTTCACGCCTTTATACATAGATTATTATCAACCCCAATAGAAAACTTTAACAAAGAAATTGAAGCTTTGAAGTCATTAGCTTCGAACAATGGTTACAATACGAACCTAATAGATAAATTAATTTTTAACAAACAGCATAAAAAAGCTCTAGCTCCTCTTTACCCTATCCTTCAGGACAAAGAAAAAGAAAAATTCCATCGCATTAACTTCATACTACAAGTTAGTAACAAAATTTGCAATAGACTAAAACAAAATAATATTAATACAATTTGTACAAATAAGAAAATCTTAGGTTCACTCTTAGTCAATAGTAAAGACTGTCTTGAAAAAAGCGGTATATACAAATTATATTGTAATGAATGCCCTGCATTTTACATAGGTCAGACAGGACGATCTATAAACATAAGGGTAGAAGAACACAAAAAAGTATATTGCATAATAAATTAACATCTGGTTTTTCGGAACATTGTTTAAATAACAATCATTTTATAGATTTCAGTAGAACTGAGATTTTACACGTAGGTAATAAAAGCAGAAGAATGGACCTTCCAGACAGTTTGGAAACATGTGGAAAAAAGCTACCAATCACAAATGAACAACTTGAATTTAATTTATCACCATTGCTCTTATCTGTAAAAGATTAAGACCGAACCAACACCTTATTTTTACACTCTTCAAAATTATACCTGTTATTTACCCTAGCCTTATAAATAGGATTTTAAGTTCTGTTCTCTACAGTTTAGAAAATGGGCTAAAAACCCGAAACATTTATGTCAACAGACATGAAATAAACAGTGAAACTTAAGCAAAGTTGTGTTTATTTACTTTATTAATTTAAAAATGTTTCACCAAGTGATATCTGAGAAATAAATATCAAGAATGTCAATTTATTTTGTTTGTCACTAATATAAATCTAATAAAGTAAATAAAAACAACTTGGCTTAAGTTTCACTGTTTTTCTAAACAGTAATGTTGTAATATTCACTTGAAGAAGTCAAAGCAGGACGAAACAATTGGTGTGTTATTAAAAACTATTTTCCAACATCTGAATTGAGCTGGGAATATTTTCGTATTTGCCTATCGATAAGCGTCTTTATGAGAGAGTTGTAAAATTTTCTGCGTTTTTGTAATTTTTTTTCTAAAAAATTGAATTCACTTCCCAATGGTTCATTATTTGTTTTATTGTTGATTCATTTGGTGGATTGTATAGTCCTTTATTAGAGTGGCTCATTTTAGTTCAATTCTTAGTACTGTTTTTTCTGGAATTTCCAGATTTTAATCACTGGGTTCCTGTAGTTGATTAAAATTGGAGTTGCATATTCTAATATTAGTCTACTTTGTATAGCTTTGTTTCATTTTGCATGGATATTCCTTGATTTCTAATCATTAAATTGGAGAAATAGTTCGCTCTTTTTAATTGCGTTTGTTGGTTGAACTTAATTTTCTTGTCAGTGTGTAGTCCCAACTATTTTATTATCTAAATAAAATAGAAAGGCCTTTTACTTGATAGAAGAAATATAACAAAATTTGAATATTAAAACAAATTAATATATGTTTATCTTCTACAATTTTAATTTAAAAAATTTTTATTCAAAAAACTTTTAGAATTAAATTTATGTCTAAAACAAGCACCGCTTATATTTAATAGACGTATATAATCAAAACTCAATATACAATGTCAAATGGAATAAATAAACCAAAAGATATACGAAAGTCCCTAAAATTAATAAATAAATATTTAAAGGAGACAAAATTTGTTTCTGGTCTTGTCTTCAAAACACCATTTGCATCTTAAAAACATGAACACACTTAAAGGACCTCTCAAAGAATATAATTTATTTGAAATATTTAATATATTTAAATATTTATTTATTAATTTTAGGGACTTTCGTATATCTTTTGGTTTATTTATTCCATTTGACATTGTATATTGAGTTTAGATTATATACGTCTATTAAATATAAGCGGTGCTTGTTTTAGACATAAATTTAATTCTAAAAGTTTTTTGAATAAAAATTTTTTAAATTAAAATTGTAGAAGATAAACATATATTAATTTGTTTTAATATTCAAATTTTTTTTTTATTTTATTATCAAAATTTGAATATCAAAACAGATTCAATCTGTGAATTCAATTCAAACTAGGTAGGTACTCTATGTTCTATGCTAAACACAGAAATCACAGAAAGTTTGTAAGGTATTTTATGGCCTTCCTTAAACCACTGGAGACTGTATAATAAATTTCTTTATTCAAAAACCTAATATAATTATATAATATATTAATAAAATAGAAAGGCCTTTTACTTCATAGAAGAAATATAACAAAATTTGAATATTAAAACAAATTGAAATATGTTTATCTTCTACAATTTTAATTTCAAAAAAAATTTTATTCAAAAAACTTTTAGAATTAAATTAATGTCTAAATAGGCACCGCTCATATTTAATAGACGTAAATAATCAAAACTCAATATAAAATGTCAAATGGAATAAATAAACCAACGAATATAAAAAAGTCCGCTCATATTTAATAGACGTATATAATCAAAACTCAATATACAATGTCAAATGGAATAAATAAACCAACGAATATAGAAAAAGTCATTTAAAATTAATAAATAAATATTTGAAGGAGACAATATTTTGTCTTTTGAAGATATAATGCATGTTTTGAGAGATTTTTGAATTAACTTATTTGAATATTTAAATATATTAAATATTTCAAATAAATTATATTTTTTGAGAAGTCCTTATGTTGTGTTTTATGTTTTTCAAAAAGAATTGGTGTTCATAATGGTAAGATCAGAAACAAAATTTCGTCACCTTCAAATATTTATTTATTAATTTTAAATGACTTTTTTTATATGCTTAGGTTTATTTTTTCCATTTGACATTGTATATTAAGTTTTGATTATATACGTCTATTAAATATGAGCGGTGCTTATTCAGACATTAATTCAATTCTAAAAGTTTTTTGAATAAAATTTTTTTTAAATTAAAATTGTAGAAGACTAACAGATTTAATCTGTTTTGATATTCAAATTTTGTTATATTTCTTCTATCAAGTAAAAACCCTTTTTCTATTTTATTTTATTGTCTCCAGATGTGATTTTTGTTGGTTGGCTATTGTAATAGTTGGAAAAGTGATGGATTGGTGATTAAATATAATAAACTGTGATTTTATTGGATTGTTTTTCTCATGGAACACCAGAAGGGTATCATCTGCATAGTGTAACATTATATAGGGCGTCTTTAAAGTATCCGGAAAAAACAAAGGTCAATTGTAATGATTCAGTATATATTTTCATCTCTTTCTTGAATTAAATCATCTTTATTTCATGGCGTTGATCGTTTAACTTCAATATTCATTAGTCCCCATATGTTTTCAATGGGGCTAAGATCTGATGAAGCTGCTGGCCTTGAAATGGTTGTCACTTGGTATTCTTGCATCCAAGCTTGATGTTTGATTGCATCGGTCTCTACTTGTCAGAAATACATCCAAGCTTGAGTATAAGCTGAAGCATGGCATCTTGCATTATCCTGCTGAAAACTCCGTTGTGCCGTTTCAAGGAGAAAATCCTTTAGAATTCCACAATACTTTCCACTATTACTTAATGTTATTGATATCATCAGAGTTTGACATACATTTGTTACAACATTTCAACTCTGCAATTCATCTCAATTTCGAAGTAACCTTGAAAAGAGCTCATCCATGAGATATTATTCATGAATAACCAGTAGGCTGTCAATAATTCAACTTTTTTTAAAGAAATTTCAAATAACAATCTGATTTGGAGTTTTTTATACGCTGCATGTAAAAGTCTGTTGCAGGCACCTCACGTCACGCCTGACAATGAACAATGGAAATTAGTCGTATATTTTATTTTATCACAACAAAACGATACAAGACGCTCGATCAATTGTGTAGGAAGTTCAACGTTTCGATTCCCGCAACGTCTTCTCGAATAGATGTCGACGCACGTCCGATTCTACCCGTTCGACGTAACCTGAGAGATATTCCAATTGTTTATTCATCAATTCGACATGTCACAGGCGACCTATTCAGAGTTTTCGTGCTGACAACGCCCCGCAGATAAAAACTTCACGGAATCATGACCGTGACCAGATCGATAGGTCTTACGGTTAGAAAAAAAAATAGTTATTCGAGAGATAAATATAACAATAACTAGCGGTTTCACCGTCGGCCGGTTTCGAATGAATTCCGCCCTGAATTCACCGCCAAATAATTAACGTCACGTCGATTTCGGAACTGATCGCCCCAAAAAATGAAACCCGCAATTTGTGTAACGCAAACGCAGGAAAAAGACGTCTATGGAACGGGTAATTTCGGTTATTACTTAATAATAGAAGTGGACATGCACAGAAGTTATATTGACACGACTTTCAAACATTCTGGGGTCACTAGGGCGCTACACTGAACCTTGTGGTACTCCAGGTGTAAATAATTGAATAATGCTAAATCGAAATGCCCTGAGAAAATTAGGCATTTGTTACCAAGCATGTGACGACTCGCTATTTGAATGTTTATAGTTTATTATCAGCCCAAGTTTCCCAAAAATATCTGTCAAGATCTCATTACTATCAGTAGAAATTATTTAACTATTCAAAATTATTCTACCGTATGTTAATCCCAATCTTGATTAATTGTTATCGACCGAACCCAATTATCTTGGGTATGTTTGGGTCGTTAATTGGATTTTACTCGATTCGGATCTAACTATTCCCGATGTAAATTCGTTTTACCGAAAAACGGTTCACCTGTTGTTTGTCTAAGTTTGATTTCAATCTACCTCTTGGCCCTGATTCGATTCTACTCTTCGTAATTAGTTTTGGTCCTTGTGGTTTCAATTCGATTTTTTTTGTCGCAAGTTTCGGTACCAGTTTGTTACTCGACATCAATTGAATTATTTGTTCTATAAATTCTTTTTTCAATTGCACTGATGGCCTGAGGGATTTTGGTTCGATGCGGATTAGGTCGGATATAACTCGAAACGAATTAGATTTTTGTCATAGTTTGATTTAAGTTATTCGCATGGTACAACATTTAACACAGTTTAGTTTTACTAAACTCTCGAGTCATGCTGTTCTCGGAATATCTTGATTCTACTCGAACCGAATTGAACGATCTTTATCCTTGATTTTGCTTAATTTAAATGGAAATTTTCGACTTGAATTCGAGCCGTTGCGCTTTGAACTCTTTTAATGTAATTTCAATTCACGATTCAAGCTGACCTTGATTGTGTTCCATATTAGTCGGATTTTACTCGACATGACTTGCTCCATTCTTTTTCTCGATTCAGTTTTACTCGATTTTTTACTTTACGCTTTGGATTTCATTTAACTCAATCAGCATGGTACAACATTTAACACAGTTTAGTTTTACCTGTATCGACTCATGCTGTTCTCCGAATATCTTGATTCTACTCCGAATTGAACAATATTTATCTTTGATTTTGCGTGTTTTATATGGAATTTTTCGATTTGAATTCGTGTCGTGCTTTGGACTCTTTTAATGCAGTTTCACTTCACGATTCATGCTGACCTTGATTGTGCTCCATATTAGTCGGATTTTACTGGACTTAACTTGCTCAATTCTTTTTATCGATTCGATTTTACTCGATTTGTTACTTTACGCTTTGGGTTTCATTTCGCATGGTACAACATTTAACAAAGTTTAGTTTTACCTGTCTCGAGTCATGTTGTACTCAGGATATCTTGATTCTACTCGAACCGAATTGAACGATCTTCATCCTTGATTTTGCGTGGTTTAAATGAAATTTTTCGATTTGAATTCGAGTCGTTGTGTTTTGGATTCTTTAATTGCAGTTTCACTTTACGATTCAAGCTGACCTTGATTGTGCTCCATATTAGTCGGATTTTACTGGACTTGACTTGCTCAATTCTTTTTATCGATTCGATTTTACTGGATTTGTTACTTTACGCTTTGGGTTTCATTCAACTCATTTCGCATGGTACAATATTTAACACAGTTTAGTTTTATCTGTCTCGAGTCATGCTGTACTCGGAATATCTTGATTCTACTCGAACCGAATTGAACGATCTTTATCCTTGATTCTGCGTGTTTTAAATGGAATTTTTCGATTTGAATTCGAGTCGTCGTGCTTTGGACACTTTTAATGCAGTTTCACTTTACGATTCAAGCTGACCTTGATGGTGCTCCATAGTAGTCGCATTTTACTCGACATGATTTGCTCAATTATTTTTCTCTCTTCGGTTTTACTCGATTTTTTACTTTACGCTTTGGGTTTCATTTAACTCATTTCGAATTATACAATATTTAATACAATTTGGTTTCACTTGTTTCGAGTCAAGTTGTTGTTTTTATGTTTATCTTAGTTTTACTCGATACGAATTGAAAAGATCTTCATCCTTGATTTTAACTTGATTCGAATTTCGATTTGATGATACTAAAAATTATTAATGAAGTTTGAATTCACTATACAAGCTGACCTTGAGTGTGCTCGATATTAATCTGAATTTACTCGATTTGAGTAACTGAATCGAATTGTCGAATTGGGGATGTAACTTTTTTGTGGATATCGTGTACGTTAATTCATATAGAAATGGTGACAGTGGGGAGCCTTGTGGTACACCCTTTTATTTGTTGATTTTATCCTTCATGTTTCTATCCCTCAAGAAGTTTCCTTAATGTTTTTTAGATAATCTGGGGTGTCCAATTGCTGGAGTTTGTGCAGAAAACTATCGTGCCATACACTATCAAATGCTTTCTTGATATTCATGATTATGGCTACTGACTTGTGACCTTTTTTCCTTGTAGATTGTACGTTCGATATTAGAGCTACTAATGGGTAGATGGTCAAAAGATTTTTCTTGAATATAAACTGCGTAAGTGAATGTTATGTCCAACCGAATTTTCGAGACAAATTTTCATGACTTTCATAATGTTTTTCCTAAAATTGGTGGATTGACTGATAGCTAGACACTTGACTATAGTCTGTGCCGTATTTGTTAACGTTAAATGTTTCTTTTCATAAATCGATTTTACTCTTTTTCTGTTAGATTTCATTTCGACTCTCGGGTACGAATTATTTTGACTTCGATTTCATTGGTTATTATTTTTAGTTCGCTTCTATTTGTAATGTGACTCAGTTTATTTTTTATTTGACCTTTTACTCAGTCATTCAAACAAGACTTATGTTTGCAGTAAACGATGGCGCCTTCAAAAGCCAATAATCCCCTGTTTATTTAGGATCTCCATCGTCCTAAAGTAACACGAGCATAAACGCGAAAATTTTTCAGAACCACCCCATTCTGTTCATTCTTTCAGCCGCCCCCGTAACAACGGTCTTGTTCCCGCATATTCGACGACGACAAATCGTGCGGTACGTTCCAACATTCTTATTCATGGGCCAACAATGCTCGCGCGACAAAGGGGGCACGTATCAAACGGTCGAGGACGTGGATGTAAGACCCGACACACACAATGGGGGTCTCCCACCTATTTGTAAGCCGTCGTCTCGGGGCCCCGCGATCTACATACAACGCCGCTCGCTGCCTTCGAGAAATTCTCGAGATCGCGTTCCGGCCACGACCACCTGGACTTTTACCTGGTGAGAGGGTATCGCCCTTCGGGGAAGACGCGGAGAGGGCGTGGACGCTGCTTTTTGGGATCGATGGGAATCGGTTCGAGTGGGTGGAACAGGTAATTTTTGGGCAATTACGTTATGGAATCGTAGGTAGGCTGTGAAATTTCGATCGTACCAGAAAATTTCACACTTCTCTGGTAGACTTAAGACGAGATTGAATTATGAAGGTGCTGTCTTGTCGTAGACTTGGTTTCTTAACTACAGAAAATCATTTAAGAGATTTCAGTGAAACCAAAGGTATTCAAAGCAAATGTTTAAATCTGTTAGAATTTTTATAGATTCATTGGTAGCTAATGACCAATTAGATTTTTTTTTTCTGCTACTCCTTTTTTATAAACTGGAAGACTAGTCCTCCAGAGAGAGCAGGGAATTTTTATGCATGAGAATGCACGCCACATACTGCTCGAATAGTGACAGGGTACTTGAATGAGGTTGAAATTTCAAGGTTCAACTGACCAGCACGAAGTCCTGACTTGAGTCCCATCGAACATCATGGGATCAACTGGAAAGGCGAGTCAGAACTATGATTCCATTGCCCAATAATTTACAAGAGCTCCGTGAAAAAGTCGCTTATAAAGGGTGATTCATTTAGAGGTACTTTTTGTGGTGGTGATTTATGGGCTTATGGGCCGGATTATTCCACCGGCCCATAAGCCACACCCAACAATTTCTGGATTCAGTTTCAGCTCTTGAACCTCTTCGGGTTGTCCGTCACCCTAAATACGCGCATTTTGTTTATTCACGAACCCATTTAGCCAAAAATGGGCATCATCGGTGAACAAATTGTTTGTCGCAAACAGTGGATCTTCAACAAGCTTGTCAACAGCCCAACGACTAAAACAAAAACGCTTCGGAAGGTCGGTCGGCTTCAGTTCTTGCACTAGTTGAATTTTGTAAGCTTTTAAAGAAAGATCCTTACGTAAAATACGCCAAATTGTTGAATATGACAGGCCAGGCTGTTGAGAACGGCGACGATTCGACACTTCACGCTCTTCGCGTACACACTACGCTACCGCCCCTCTATTTTCATGCTGGGTATGGTCTATTTGTTCGAGTATTATCCAATAATGAAAATTGGGTCTCAAACTTACGGACGGTAGAGCTAATTGTGCGTTCGGTAGGCCGATTATGTGGACTATAAGTTGCTCTAAGCGCCCGATAAAAACTCCTCGTAGAACGTCCATTTTCGTAATGAAGTTAAACAATTTCTAGACGCTGTGTCTTTCCATTATGAATTGTCAAACAGTACTGAACAGAAATGGCACTTCAGTTAACACGAGGCATGCGCAATCAGCAATTAAATCTCCACCACAAAAAGTACCTCTAAATGAAACACCCTTTACTTTAGCAAATTTTAAATTACATCCTTGTTCCCTGATTTTCTTTGTCCAAGCTCCTCCAGAACTTTTTGTTTAACGGCAAATTTTCTCGTCGATTTATTTTTCAATAATAGATGATAAAATTTGAGAATTTTAAAAGAGCAGGAGAGAAAGCCCTGAAATTGGAAATAAGGATTGAAATTCAACCAAAAGAACTCACTTTTTCATTGGATCGTTAGACAAGTGCCCGAACAATCCAAAAGGGCGAAAATATAGATTTTGAATTCCCATAAATGGAATAGGAAAAAGAGACGAATCAATTCCTTGCATATTTGTTGATATCGATAGCACAAAAACAATCGAAGGAAAAAATGAATATAGGACATCCAACAAAATGAAATGCAAAGCCTAAGGTATTCGACAGTATTAGCCGCAACTAAAATTAATACAAAAATTGAATTTCACAGCACTGTAGTACATTCTTTGCACATAAATGAAAAGTTACTAGTGTAGTTGCGCAAAATCAGGATGAACGAAATAAATACGCGAATTATAATTCGAAAATGATCAACCAAGTTCAGAATTTCAGAAGTCCTCAATTTATATTTTCAGCTTCTGTTTTCGATCGTCCTCAAGGGAGGAATCTTAAGCTATTACGAATCGCTCTTGAACCTCCCCATTCAGCGGAAAATCCGGTTATTACGGGCTTCGAACACGGGGACGTCTAATCGACGACCGCAATTTCATCGATTTCGTCAAACGACAAAACAGCTGACGACTCGAATACTCCCTCCGTCTTAGGAAGCCGATTTCCACCCTTTACTACGTTCGTTTCTGTGAATGGACCCATAATTAACTTCGTAGTAATTCGCCCGCGGCCGCGAAACAGCTGATGGGGTCCCGAAATCACATAAATACGTCACGCACAACAGATATTCCCGTCGAGGACGAGATCTCGCGGCCGTATAAATCTCCATCACGGTCCACGAACGGTAATTAAAGCGTAATTGTGATCGAGTGCAAGAACACATGACCGCGACATGTGTTACGGGGGCGAACCTGCATCGGGGGAGCCCCATCTAACGCGTTTCCTCTTCGAATTAGGGTCCGACATATGGCCCGCACTCTTACCGTACCTAATAACTTTTCCCTTCGACGCTCGTTTCCTTCGGAAGGTACACGTCTTCGGGGTTCCCGGGGGCTGTTTTTTCAACGGACTTTGACAAGTTAATTAGTTGTCCTTTTGCGGTGATGTGGGTGTGGTTTTTCGGGTTTCTTTCTCGTCTGGTGCGTTCCCATGGCTTGGAGATCAGCTTTTACTTTCACGTAATCTTAATTTTTCTCTATATCTTGACATTTATTACTCTGTTATCGTTATCATAACATTCTTGGTTAAAACCACTATCCTTTTGGTTTATTTAGGTCATATCAAGTAGTTCAAGTCTTCTTGCGCCTTTCTTTTATCTAGATTTGATAAGGAGTTGGCTGAAAACAAAAATAATGTTTAAGTGCATATGCTTATAACGAAATAAGGATCTTGAAATATGGAGTTCCACAGGGCCCAATTATGAGACCGTGATAGATACCAGGTCATTTATTATTTATGTTTGACAGGAAAGGGAAACCTATGTCACGTAGTTGGTTCTCCGAACGAAAAGTTGTGTCCTATTTACTCTCGTCTTGAACTCTTGAAGTTTATACACCGAAGCTGGAAGCGTATTCCACAAATGGCTAGTTTGGTGGAAGAGGACTTCTGATGAACAGTCGCACACATTGTAGAGCCCTTGTAAAATCTACTGAACAAGCACAAATCGGCAACTCCCTATGTTCTAACGACTGCAAACTGGCAGTTGGGCAGTCAATCAGTCTCTTCTGGATAGAATCCAAAAGTAACGAATGCTTGGGTGCTGAGCTTCAAACATGAGAACAATATTCGATTCCTGGTCTGATCTGGGCTTTATACAGTAGAATAATCTGATCTGCAGATAAATATTTCCTAGCCTTGAACAAACACCCCAGCTTATTTGCAGCTGACTTCGCAATGTCGGTCACATGATCCCCCAATACAACGAAGAGTTGACAGTCACGCCAAGAAGATGTATGGAATTTCTTGGCTGAATCATCTGGTTTTCCATCATCAAGTCATAAGCTACGAACTGACTTTTTCGAGAAAAGGTTGTTGTTTGTGTTTTCGAGGCATTGAATTACACCAGATTCCGTTAACCTCTTTGAGGTCGACGTTCAGGGAATCGACTTGCTGGCATGTATGGAGGTGACATTCAACGCTGCTCAAAGATTCGTTTACGGCGAAATAAGACATCAGCATGTTATTATCCGCGAAGCTCCCAATGTAATTATCGATCGTGCCAAGAAGGTCGTTTATATGGATCTAGAGGAGGGTGGGCGACAAAACTGAGCCTTGGGACACTCCAGCGACACGTTGAAATCATGGGGATTGGCACCATCCACAACCACATGAATGTTCCTGTTGATGGGGAAACTCTTCATCCAATCGCAGGAACCATACAAACATAGCTTATTCAGAAGAACTTTATGCCACACACGATTCTAGGAGGTTTATCAAAGCAAACTTCAGAGAGATCACGTGAATTCTACCAGGTTTTCATATTGGCATGTGAGCATGGCTGTTTCACCAAGTGACTACTCAGCAGTCTCCACAGTCGGCCCCTAGAGGCAGAAAGTGTGATAAGGATTACGCCATATCATCGCGCGAAGCGAGAACCCCTCTGAAGAGATGAAACCACCAGCTTCCAGTTTGGGCCTCGGCTCGAAAGCCAAAACCGTCTAACTGGTAGCAGCGAAGCACTATTCAACCTCTACTGGCTCTGCAGGTCAGTACCCGAGTTGGCTTGTGGCGCAACTCATTCGCTGGAAAGGCGCCCGAACGCACCCGAACGCAGTCCCATGAACTAAGATAATCCCAAGATTGATGACTCAATTGATCCTGGTACCAGCACCGTCAACACGGCCTGTACGTCATGACCCACGAACCCATGTGGAGTCTTTTGATTGATCCTGGCGTCAAGCACTAACGGCTAAGCTATTTCGTCGAGATCAACAAACCCTAAAAAGTTGCGCATTGATCCGGGTTCAGGACAAGACCGGTCAAGTCTCGCTAAACCCTGAGTCATTTCATGAAAATTTCCCGAACATGGGAGTCGGCGAACAGATAAATGAAATACCTCCTGGCCACCCCATTGGTGGCCAGGTTGTACAAGTAACACCTGAGGACAATCCACCCCTCCGAGGTACGCAGTATGCTACATAACGCACTCGGCCATTGGACAGAAAAATCCGGAGATTTACTGCAATAGGGTAGAGTACGCTAGTTTTAAGGGAGAAGCCCTGTGCTGCGACAGACTCCCTGCCACTGAGTTAATCAACCGTTAAGCTCTCCGTTCCACCAGAACGGCACTAGGGCCCCATTCGGAGATCTTCCACCACACAGGTTCAGTGACTGCAGCGAATGGCATTACGTTAGGCACCAAGACTTCGACGAGATGAGAAGAGAAAAGAAGAGGTTTTTATGTGTGTTTATCAAGAATAAGGTTAGAATTTTTATCACAGACTATTCGCCAGCATAGAGTATTCACTTCTTCTTTTGCGTAGAAGTAAAACAAATTTAATAGTACCTTATGTGGCAGTGCGATGTCCCAGCTATTATATATGAATATAAAGATGTATAATATTGATTAAGTGCCTATAAATGTTGATAGGTAACTAATTATATCAATATATGACAAGAGTTCTAAAATTGTTGTTCTGTAAGTGAATGATTTGATTTAATTTGAGACCTCACTACTTTCTGCGGTATAAGTACTGTGTTGACATTGTTTTATACTGTATGTTTTAACTGGATAAATATTAATTGTTGAAGAATGAAAATGAAATATTACTGTATGTAATGAAACCTGTAAAGTATGTTTTTGTTCAGCTCAGTTTTTACCTGTAGTGCCGAAGGGATCCGGAGTCAGAAACGTTAACGCCGGAATTGAAGCAAAGGATGAAATCCTTATCTGTCATTGCACCCTTGAACCCCTTCAAAAATAATAAATCTTCTTTTCATATAATCACCGCTTCAGCCTTCGTTCCCACAGCCGAGGACGAAAGATAGGAGCCTGTCCGTTCGCAGATCTGATTTTCGCCGATATACGACGGCGTCTGACAGGTTTTGGATTCGAGGCTTACGCGGGGGGTCGTTTTAACACCCTTCATGGTACGAAGGGTGTATAGGTCGATCCCGGGGATTTTAGAGCGTCTTGATTCGATTTCGGCAAGACGTGTGGCTCGTATCGCTTGGGGAATGCGGGCGATATCGTTTGGAAACGTTAAAAAGGGCAAAGCGAGTCTGAAAATTCCCGCTTTATCCCTGCCTCTGTTATTCGCGGAGTTTATTGCCTACGTGTTATGAAAACCATCCATCTTAACGCGCGACGTCGAGATTAACCTTTTCGGATATTTCTCCGTTTCGAATCCGACTCGAAAGGACCAAAACTTTGTTAGCCTTTCTGTTGAAACAAATCGAAGCGGATGTTTTATTCGTCCAATATATCTCGACCTCATCTAATATCGTGAGGTGCAACATCGGGAATCGGTCGCGTACCAGTCGATAATGCCCGGGAATGGAAGTAGAACGGGAGAAGATTCCGTTGAAATTGATACGAGAAGGGGGCGGTCCCGTTTGCTCTGTAACGTTAGAGTCGCGAAGATAACGGGAGGGTATTACGTTGCCCCAACGCCGGCTGCTTCTCCTCTCAAGGACCGGGTTATTTCGGCGGTAAACAAGAAAATAAGCCGACTACCGCGAAATTCGACCGTGACGGATGTCGATGTGCCCGGCCGGTATTACGATACGGCTTATGTAAATAATATTCTTGACGGTTAACGAGCTGCCTTGGTCGGCTCTTTTTTCATCAAGGGTCGACTCGGATAATTGGATAAGCAGGACTTTGCCGAGGAAGATACTGCACAAATAGTTAGAATCTTCCTTTACTCTTCCTTTGGAGACAATCCCTAGGATTTCTTGGTGTTCTTTGATTGATAGGGTACTGAAATGGAAAGCTTCCATTAAACTGGCCAAAGAACAGTTATAAGCCGATAGTCACTTAGGAAGACCATAAGGAATAATCTTAGCTTAATGGAAAAATGCTGGAGAACGAATCAGACTTAATCAATACTAACAGAAGAATGCTTCACTCCTATTTCTTGTGTTCTCTTGATTCTGATCTGTCACACACTTAATCGATCTTCTAACTTGCTCACCTATGTTCTGTGTTGGCGAGGTTGCCTCATCTGATGTTCATTCTTGACGTTTTTCTCATGATCTTTACCAATACTGTTACTTTACAATCAGGTGCTATTTACTTTAAACTTTTAATGCTGGTCTGCACGAACATTAATTTTCTCACTAATTTTTAGTTGAGATTAGTGTTGTTTCGACTTTGGAGGTTAATGTAACTGTCAAACATCTATATTGTTTGGTAGTAGGAAAAATTTCCTGTCCCAAATCAGATACTGCAATCCGTCTCAGTTTGCATCTAGATCAAACGTCTAACAAAGGCAGTAATAGAGAATTCTCTGTCCTTCAATTACTCTGGAAATCTTCACGCCGTGTGATACTCCGTCAAAGGCTGCCCGTTCCGGGTTTCGACAAAACGAAAACCGGATCCCTAACGACGACTAATCCGGTACGGAGGACGCTCAAACGTTCGCGAAATTCTCCGCGCCCCAGGACGTCGGATTAATGCCTGTCGTTGCCTAATTTCGGCAATCGTTTCCTCGAAACGTACTCGCAGCGATGATGAGGCAGGAACGTAATTTGAAAATCCTCCAAATGACCGTTGGACCGTGCCCCGCTTGAACTGTTGCGCTCGGGGACGGAGAGGGCCCTTTATGGTCCTCCGCGTCGGATGTTCGTAGTGAAGAGGACGCGTATCCGGATCTAATTGGATCGGCTTGTTTACGTTTTAGTCGATTATCGTCGTTGCGAACGGGTTGGTTAATGAGCTGGTCGTTTCGCGTGTGTGTCTCCAGACGCTAAATTCCCTTGCTATTGCCGTTGGAAATTGGAGCTTCCAAATTCGTTCTCAAGGACGGGACGGCTGGATGAAATCCATCGGGCGAGAGTTGCTTTGATTAGTATCAATTTGAACTGCTCCCATCAATCCTTAATGGGCTATACCCAGATGATCTCAATCTTGATTAATTGTCATCCTGAATATCTTGGATATAACTCCATCTTAATTTGATTTTATTCGATAAGAGCAAATCGGGTAAATTCATTTCACTCGATTCGAATCGAGTTACTGTAATTGTAAATTCATTTTACTCGATTGGAAGTGAACTATTATCGTTCTGGGGCTGGTTTCTTACAGGTTCCAATTGTGTCTATTAAATTGGGCTTTTCTTATTTTTAATTTGATTTTACTCTGTTTGCACCAGATTTTTATTTGTGTTATTTTTATTCTGTGTTTTAAGATACATCCTGCTGATATTGAACTTCATTTGAATTCGGTGAGATATTATGTTACTGGTTGTTTTTCTTCATAATTTAGGAGTTTTGATCTGAATTGTACTCACGCTTTATTTGATTTTACTCTCACTAAAATCACTGAATCGTGTATTCTGTTTCACCAAGTTAGATTTTACTCAGTTCTGATTGTATTACGGAGATTTTACTCGAATCAATTGTATCATTCTTAATTCAACTTTAATTTTACTCGTTTAGAATATGGTTTTACGCCATTTGTAATGTTTTGCTGGTTTCGAGGCCGACTATACTTATTTTTGATTCATGTATCCTCGCTTTAATTACGATTAATTGGACTTTACATTTGGAGTTCTATTTTGTCTCAATTCGAATTTTTTTATTAATCTAATTTCCAAGAGGAATTTTCTATAAATTTTGATGCAAATTCATTAATTCTCGCTAGGGATTAAAATATTTTTGGTCAGGCATCGAATTTTTGCAAATACGTTACAATTTTAATCCGGATTATGATGATTGAATTTTCAATTCCTTAATGCAAACTCGAAAATTCTTAACAGCTTAAATATCTATAATTTCTTCATAATAAGTTCTCTCGGTAACAATCATAGCAGAAGTCAGAAGCTTCACCGTTAGAGAAATTGCCTGTTTCCTATCATCATCCCCAGTGACATATCAACCGCAACCTGTCGCGGGCGTAAACCAGACTCCTAACGACGCCATTACCCGCCGGACTTTTATGGGCGTCGTAATGTACGCGCCCGTCGCACTTACCACGCGTACGCGTCTTTTATCCGAGCGTCTTTTCTTCGCCCCCCAAGGACGTCGAGGCGTGACGCCGTCTCTAAACGGTGTAATAAAAGCGTAATGTGCGACTTTTCGGGACCGAAAACGCCCGGGCGTTACCCCGGAATGGCCGTGTAAAGAGCGAAAGTAAGGTTCCGCGTAAAATATATTGTTTCCTGTTATATCTTGATGACATATGACGGATGTACGTGATTTTCGCGTAGGGAGAGTCTTGGGTCGTTTGAAGGTTATGTTTTTACACCGATCTGTCAGAATTAAGGTCCGTGTGGACCGCCGCGTTAAAAAATGTAGGCTTAAATATTCTGCTGGGAGTAAGACGTTTTTTCGCATTCATTCCGAATACTTTTTTCCCAGAGTTGAAAACATTAGAATAAAAATATCAAAATAGCTGCAACATATATTAAACTAAATTTTCAATTATCTAGTGTAAGTTATAGTAACAGTTATTTATGTACCAAGAGTATAAATAGACGAAGAAAAGATTAAACATTTGCCGCAGCTGTGGAAGTATGAAACCTGAATTTTTGTAAAATTACACATCTGCTGTTTAGAATAGAAAAATATTCTATTCAAACTAATCTCCATTGCTATTTATATATCTTTTCCACGTCTCCGGTAGTTTATGATACCACACCAAAACAACAGTTCTTGTTTTGAAGCGAAGTAGATATCGAAACATTTTCTTAGATTTTTATACAAATTGAGCCGTTGTATAGTTATATCTGTGGGTCTGAATATATCAAAGGACATTTTATTATTATTCATATTCAAAGCTTCCAGAAAATTTATTTTCATACTGTGATTCCATAGTAAATTATAAAACCAATGTTGTATGAAAATCATAGTTCAAATCTCGATATGTTTAAGGTAAAATTTTTATAGGAAAATATGAATATATGAAACCGGAATTTGCCTATAGATGATGCTGACCATTTATTTAGCGACCATAAATTCGCTTCTAAAAGGACCATCAACTGTTAGATAGAGATGATGGCGCTTTAAAAGCGGTTTTATCGTCCCTAAATAAATGGTTAGCAACATCTATACGGAAATTCCGGTTTCATGCTTCTACACTTGGTATCTACTGCAGGATCTTTCAAGAACTGCCAATGTTATGTTTATTTGACGAAATAATGCGTAGTTAATATTTACATAATTTGAGTTGTTTTTTGATATATAAGTATAAATGGGTTCGTGGGGTTTTTGGTCCAAAAATTGAAGCTTTATTGTGAAAATTTGGTTATAAATTCAAAGTTCTAAGTATTGTACGTCACTAGCCATTATTTTTACCTATCTTTCTGGAAATTGACGGATCCCATTCTGAATACGTTTTAACGGGTGACGTTACATTTGTCATGTTTGTAAAATAACTTTATCTTTTCTGCCGCCGTGTGCGGCCGAAATGCATCAATTATCGTCGTTATTATAATTGCTCGGCTCAAACGCATCAATTATCGTCGCCTGTGATACTTTCGATTGTTTTAGCTCATTATACACATGCTAGACTAGAAGGGTACTCTGCCGTGCAGAGTTGTAGTTCTTGTGCCTGGATAACGGACTGGCCCGAAGGTTTAGGGGTCTCGACCATGCTTTATGCTGGGATTGAATCCGGATCGACTGGGGTGTCCATGGCGAGTCTGGGTCGTGAGCAGTCGAAGGACGGTGGATGCAAAGAAGCCCCTTCGGCGTGGAGTTGCGTCCCAAACAATTCGGACACTGACACTACGTAGCCGCCCCCCATGGCATTAGAGCTTAGCGCGCTGGGAACGCTTGTCAAGACAAGGACCCTTGTTTCATCCCGGTGAAATGGAGGGTTAAGTCTTGGTGCCTAACGTAATGCCAGTCACTGGATCCGTGGGGTGGAAGATCCACCGAATGGGGCCCTAGTTTCACCATAAGGTAGAATGAAGGGCTGAGCCGCGTTGATCATCTTAGTGGCAAGGGAGTCCGTCGCAGCACAGGAACTCTCTCTTAAAACTAGCGTACTCTACCCTATTGCAGTAAATCTCCGGATTTTTTTGTCCAATGGCCGAGTGCGTTATGTAGCATACTGCGTTACCTCGGGAGGGTGGATGCTCACAGATGGTACTTGTACCACTAGGCCACCCGATTGGTGTTGGACTCGAAGGGGCAGTGGTTGAAAGTCCGCATGCTGGACTAGGAGGGTATTCCATCTATCTGTTCGCAGCAACTCATGTTCAGGATATCTCGAGAAATGCTTCAGGGTATAGCCGGACTTGACGGTTCGACCGGCCTCGTCCTGAACCATGATCGATAACGGGACGTTTCTAGGCTTTGTGGATCTCTACGATACGGCTAGACCATTGGTGCTTGGAGCCAGGATCAATTGAAAGCCTTACAAGGGTTCGTGGGTCTTGACGTACAGGCCGAATTGACGGTGCTCGTACCAGGATCAATTGAGGCATTAAATCTTGAGAAAATATTGGTTCATGGTACTGCGTTCGGAAGGGAGGATAAGAAGCCGCTTTGGCGAGTGAGTTGCGTCACAAAACAACTAGGATTCTGACACTACAGAGCCAGTAGAGGTTGGATAGTGCTTCGCTGCTACCAGTCACGGTGTAGGTTCTTGGACTGAAGCCGAAACTGGAAGCTTGCTGGGTTTAACTCTTCGGAGTGGTTTTCGCTAATGCGCGATGAAAAGGCGCCTTATCACACTTTCTGCTTCCTGGGAGCAGGGTGTGGAGATTGCTGAGTAGTCACTTGGTGATAGAACTACGCTCACATGCCAATACAACTAACTGGTAGAATACACGTGACGCTGCATAGCCTCTAGAGGTTGGATAGTGTTTCTAAGCTACTGAAGCAAAGGGGGACTACTGTTTCGTTTTGCGTGCTGATTGGGCGTATCCCAATCCCGCGCCCAAAGGGGCAGTGACCATAGGCCCAACGGACAAGTCGGCCACTTTAATCTTAACTGCGGAACACCAAACCCAGCTGGTCCCACCAAATACACAACATGATCATCTCGCCATGCATATTAGGCTTAACAGTTGATGATGAGGCATCAATTAGATACGTTGCCCGACGATTATAGTAATGGACCCATTTTTCATCGCCAGTCACAATTCGATGCAAAAAACCCCCCTTCTTTTTGCCGTTGGTTCATTTTTTTACACGTGAAAAAACGTCGTTCGATGTCTCTTGGCTTCAGATGTTTTCACAATGGACCTGAACTATTTAAAATAATACTGATACAATGTATTACGTTCTCTAGCAAATTCTTGAGTTTAACTTTTTATAGAATGTATTCCGGTCATGTTTTGTATATTCTCGTATTCAAATTAAATTGCGCTCGGACTTTCAGAAATCCTACAGACCACAAGATGCCTTAAAATTACTTTTTCCGCTTTTTCCGGCAGTCCAGCTCCTAGATCCCCGGATCTGGACACGTTTCCTCGACGGTACCACACACACGCGTGGGCCCTGAAGCGATTTTCCAAATCCCCAAAGCTGCGGCATTTTTACGAGAACGTCCAACGTCAAATCCCCATTCAAATTAACCTCGCGACCGACGCTTTATTATTACGGCGACGTCATAAACACGCCCCGGACCAGTCCTCTGCGCGATTGCGATCGGAACGCGTCATCTTCGTTTCCACGGAAAAGAGACGAAAAAAAAAGGTGGACGACGCGCTCGGGGCGTGGATAAAAACGGTCGTTCGGTTCGAAAATCGCCGATATTCCGCTAAAACGTCGGTTAATTATGGTCGGGCAAAAAACGGAGCGGCTGTATGGGATTTCGCGAGAGCGCGGTAGAGGTTCGTTACGACCGCACAGGGATATAATTAACGCCGTCCAGGTATTTGTCATTTATTCCTTCCAGGTTATTGGACGGACAGAAATTGGACGAGCGATGAAAAAAGCGGTTGTCCGTGGATAGCCGTCGCTGTACGACTATTATTCGCTCTGGGATGAGGGATAAATGATCCTCTTTGGATCAGATTGATGTGCCGGGAAAATTATCCCTGCTTTTGATTTTATAATCGAACAAATTGTAAAAAATGTATATGATATACAGTAATGTCCGCTTATAACGAACTTTAAGGGTTCGCTATAAGCGGAGTTCGCTATAAAGGATAAATGATAATACAACCTATCAGAAATTCGGTATTTTTATTGGTTCTTACATATCTGTATAAATATTTTTCATCAAGAGAATATAGGTAAATATATACAAAAGTTTTTAAGAATATAATAAAAGAAACGTTTGTTTTAGTTTGTTTCAGTTTTATGAAATAAATATCATTAATATGTCATTCTACTTCGGCTAGTCGATCGAGTACAAATTGTGGTGTATTTTGCGACTTAAGATAACTGATGTGGTTGGAACTGATAAACATTCAACTAGTGCAAGAACTGAGGCCGATACACATTCCTCGTAGAACGCCCGTTTTCGTAATAAAGTTAGACAATTTGTACACGCTGTGCCGAGCTAAGTCTTTCTGTTATGAATTGTCAAACATTACTGAATAGAAATGGCACTTTCGTTGTCACGAGGCATACGTAATCTTCAATTAAATCTTCACCACAAAGAGTACCCTAAATGAATCACCCTTTATAACCTATACGTTATTGCTTCAGGCAGTGCAGGAGTTTAACTATGTTTCAGGCGAGTTTCTTAATGCTATAATTCTTTTTTAAGAAAAATATGATATTGGCCATTGCTAGTGCTAAAGAATAAGTAAAAACGTGTTAACTTGCGAGCATTAATTGAATTTCTGATAGCAAACAAGTGTCTTCATCAATGGTTTAGACGTCCCTTCACAAAACTTAGTTGTGTTCTTAAATTGTAATACTTTAGCGAAATGACAGATTTTGAAAAAAAGTCCAATGATGACACTTTAAATGGAACCAATGGATGTATTATTATAATAACAAAACGATGAATACTTTTCTTTAAGGAGCAGTATTGCCTCTGATAGCGTCTAGAAAAGGTGAGGCAACAACTCTGATTACAGCGGAACGACGCCACGTTATCCCACGGCACGACAGCGTCGGCCCCCCGATAAATCGAAAACGGGATTAAAGTGGATTGGTAATAAACGTTTAATTCCATTATTCCGAGACCATTCCCGGCCATAATCGTTAATGAGATAACGAAAACTGTGACACAGATAATGATGATACATTGCGACACGCCACTTCGGGAGGGCAAGAGAAGAGAAAGGCTCTCGAATAGCGACCCCGGCTGATTTATTGCCGAGGAATCTCTTACGATACGTACGGACGGCGATTAAAGACACGCATTATCTTTACCGCTCCTAAATTAACAGTTTAACGTACGCTTCGACCATTAACGCGGACGCGTTTCATATGCCTTACGTAACAGGCCTGCTGCTGCTGATGGCGTCTTCGAAAAAAAGGTCTTTTCCGCTTTCCCGAACATATGTCGCGAAGGGGCTAATGCGTTTCGATCTCAGACCTTCTTGCGACGTCGGGACGCTAACGGGAAGTTTGGAAAGTTGCGGCCGTGACTTTCCTCCGGATGCCGGCCTTAGTTTGGGAAGTTTTGAAGGACTGGGATTTGTTGTTGACGACGCGAGTGTTCAAGTTCGATCGATGCCTCTCGGTACGAGGTGGCCCTCGTCCGGAGTGTTCTCTAATCTTAATTCCATTATTCCCGGTTCAAAATGGGTGGTCCCCACTTGAAAAATTCCCGTTGACGTGAGACAATATAGTGTAATTATCTAATAATAGGAGATATCATTTTTGATGGATACTGTTCTTATCAACTAACACAACATACATGATGATTGTCCGAAAATCCAATCACGCATCATTAAAAAATACATTTTTTTCGCTGCAGTAGGCTATCTAACTACTTTCTGAAATCCTTATCAAATTATTTAGTGGTGTTTATTGATCCCACAAATGTGGTTATCTTCAATCCTCATAAGACATTGTTTAAGAAAAAGCAATTAAAAATGTACAACTCATGGTCAAGACATTCCCCATGATAGATGTTGCTAATCAGGAATACCCTAAGCGATTAGGAATATATACAAATAGGTGTGTCACAGGAGACAGTACTTGGTCTCTACTGTTTGTAATCTACGTTAACTCCCTCTTCGATCTTCCGATTGGGGGCTTGTGTTTAGAGTTGATAATTGGTAAGGGGTTGACAAAAAATCAGAAATGTGGCTTTCAATTATAAAGAACTGGTAAGATTGTAAACAACTTTCGATGAATGTTTCCAAAACATTTTATATAGCCTTCTCACTAACAGATAGACATTGACCTAACTACAATAGGTCAAATATTCGGAATACTACTTGTCATATAGAAAATCCTAACAAAATAAAATATTTGGGAATACTCATTTTCAATAATTGTAAGTGAACACAAGAAGTGAACACTCTGACAAACAGACTAAGAAGAGATTTATTTATAAATTTTATGAATTAGGAAATTTCTCAGACAAAAACTTTTATTTATCCTATAATACTAACATCGTCAAGAGTCTTGACCCCCTCTAATCAACTCTCAACTTGTTGAATATAACATGACAATTTGTTGTGTGTGGAATCTTCACTATCCTATCACAATAAACCAGCAAAAAATATTTCTTGTTCGGGAGAATACAGGTGTATTCGAAGTTAATCAGTTTTCAGCGAATAACGAGAGTTGTAATATTGAGAACATTCCGTGGAAAATGCTGGGGACATCCAATTTCTCAGTTCGACCGGGCAAAAATAGTAGCCATACATCATGTAGCTTTGTCGAACCTCCAGATTGCGCAACGTTTGAATATTCCACGGACTTCAGTAAGGCGCACATTGGCCCTTTTCGTGGAAACCGGCAGCGTGGCCTGGAGACCTGTGCCTTATCAACCCAGAGTAACATCTGCAAGGGAAGACCATTATATCGCAAACTTTACTCGAAGGAATCGAACGGTATTTGTAACAGCCCTTCGAAGTCATTTTTTGAGGACCTATAGACGGCTAGTCTCAACCAGTACCATAAGGCGACGGCTGCATTTCTCAAATTTAAGAGCAAGAAGACCTTTAAGAGTACCTCGGCTACACCAGGACATAGAGCTACCCGTCGACAATGGGCAGAACACCACCAAGACTGGCTTTTACCACAATGGCGCAACGTACTTTTTTCGGACGAGTCACGATTCGGTTTATAAAGTGATAGTCGACGAGAAAGGGTTCATAAAGGTCCAGGCAGACTAGACGATAATGTTCGGTCGCCGTACCCCTCTTATTATCGTTGAACGAACAAAAACTGGTACCATCTACGTAGAAAACATCATTGAACCAATCATTGTTGCTCTGCGCAACGAATTTGGGGATAATTTCATTTATCAGGATGATAACGCCCCACCACACCGCACACAAAGGGTTCGAAATATTCTTCAATAGAACAATATCCAGAGAATGAACTGGCCAGCAAACTTACCGGACATTAATCCAATTGAGCACTTAGGGAGAGCAATATCCAATCCCCAAAACCCACCTTCAATTTTTTTGAAATTGAGTTTAGCCCTTCAAGAAGAATGGATCGATATGCCTGAAAATGTCATTAATGACTTGATTCGTGGGATACCTAGGCGTATTGGGCAGTTGATTGAAAGAAAAGGTGGTACTATTTTTACTATTTAACCCTTGTGTTAGTAACCGGGTATCTGGGTACCCACCGCGGTGTATTTGTATGAATAGCTTAAAGAATATTCAATATTTTATTTTAAACTCTCGAATCGTCGTTCTTGAACTCAAAAGAAAGCTAGTCGTGAGTGCATTTAATTTATCTATTTTTTATTCTTTTTTTTAAATAAGCTTAAACTTCAGCTATCGCCCCATTGGCAACCGGATACCCGGGTACCCACAATGGAAAGAATAGAAAATAAATTGAAAATGGTTTCTATAAATGATTGCAACTAAATTTTATTGAAAAAATAAAGAAATATTAAATTTTTTCATAATTAATGAAATTAAACCTGACATTTAACACATTGTATGAGATTGAGTGCTCATTACATACTGGCTGGTGACAATTGGCACAGCTCTTACGAGTCTTTCGCCGTCTTTTTATTGGCAAGGCATTGCACACATGACAAGATCCTATCACTTTTTTTCTTCCGGTTTTATCTTTTTCAACCACCGGACCAGGATTTATCTCGATTGTTTCTGCTAATGCATGACCTAAAATACTTTCAACAGCAATCTTTGTTGAGAAGTGACTCATTATTTGTGGATTCGCCGTACGGTGTTCAATCATCGGCAATGCTAGTTCTTCACTTAGCTTCCGCATAAATTGACGACGTTCTGTCGTTTTTTTGGCAATCATTTTATTATTTTCGTAATAAATTATATATGATGCAAGTGAAGAAATGTCTAGCATGTTGAAGAACAATGCCATTGGCCATCTCGAAGATCGTCGTTGACTTGTGTACCTCCGGACCATTTGGTCCATTGTGTCAACGCCAGCTTTATATCTATTATAAAAATTTATAATTTCTGGTTTTTGCTTAGCGTCATCACCAACTGATGCATCTGAATGCATTGTAGATAACAGAATGACAGCTTTATTTTTTTTAGGAACATAAGAACACATGGTAACCTTTTCGTGAAACCCCAAACTGGTTTTAGATTTCATTCACAATTCTAAATTATTATTATTATTTTTATTTTTTGTTTAATTGTCACTAACTATTCATAGTTAAAGAAAAAATGTTTAGACTTTTTTTTAAACAAAATAAACAAAACTTTTAATATTTAGATCTGTGGGTACCCGGGTACCCGGTTGCTAAAAGACGTCGGTAAAGTTGGTTACTAACATAAGGGTTGATTTGGATTCAGTTGTAGAATCACTATAATTAGTCAATAATAAATAATCGATAATATTAGATTTTTTCTCATATTTCCTATTTTGTCTCATACTGCATAAATCAAAGAGTAACAAACAAAGATATCAAATATATTGCAGTTGAAATAGAGGAAAATATTAATCTCATTTCCAGAACATAGATTGTTTATTTCTTGAGAAACCTAGGGGGCCAAGTCTTTTGACGATGTGTGATCACTAGTGAAGTCCATTTTGAGTTAGGGTTTAGTTGTCTAGGGTAAACTCTGCAAAACTACTTTACATTCCCTGAATGTATTTCAAAATTATATAATAAAAGTAATTACACGGAAAACCCGGTTATATCCGACAAAATCTATTGTATAATGAAGAAATACTTAACATGACATCACTGATCACTATTTTATTTGAGGATACTGTGACCCGAGTTTCATAGATTATACTACATTTTCAAACTGGTGTATATCAAGTTATTGAGGTATTATATATCTTTAAGGGAGGCTTCGGTTGGTGTAAGACTTCGAAGAGTGGGGAGGGCCACAGGTTTAATAGTTTTATTGTCGGGTTCCAGAAGTTCTTGTAGATTTCTATTGATTCCAAGATATCTAGTTTCTTTCCTTTCGGTTCGACATGTAGGATTTCAAGTTTATCTAATTCTGGGAAGGTATGGTTAGTTTTGAGGAAATGTTTTTCAAAATTAAAATTTTCTTTTCGGTTCTTGAAAGATACTTGGTGTTCTTTGAACCTTATTGTGAAATTTCTTGCGGTTTGTCCTACATATACACTACCACATTCATTACAACTTAATTTATAAACTCCTGAATTGTTAAGCCGGTTGTTTTTGTCTTTAGCATTGAAAAATAAATTTGAAATTCTATGTGAAGGTGTGAAAGCTATTTTTATATTGTTTGCTGAAACTATTTGAGCTATTTTTTGTGAAATTGGTCCAAAATATGTTAGTTTTCTAAATTTTTTGTAATTTTTTTCCGTTTTTATAGGATATATCTGTTTGGGGATTAGTTGCTTTTTTAGTAATGTAATTTCATTTATTCCATTATTAAAAATTAACTATCACAAAGTAACGGACTACTCCATCCAATATATGACATCACTGTACTACCATGCATGCTGCGTTTCCGTGTACAAGCATCGGCACTTGATAAAATTCCCAACACATTGTCATGCAAATATTAATGACGTCATCATAACTCCATCATATCATCGTCAAGCTAAAGATACGCCAAATGTGGTTGAAACTCGCTAGCAGAAATCCTGAAAAAATACCAGGTGAACCTTTTGTGAAGATCATTTTAACGATATTATTATTTCTGAGAATTTCATTATGAAGATAATACTGCAATTCTTTATTGACCTACACGAGATAACACAGATATGTGATGATTTTTTTGTTTGTTTTAGATACCTTCAAAGTCCCATCCGACGTGCATAGGACCTCTCACTCTGAACCGCTTCGGCCTATAGTCTGGAGGTGCCCGAAGGCAGCTATGAGGTAAAATGTGTCAGCCCCACAAGGAACGTACACTGCAAGGGGGGCCCTGGAACGCTGACGGTACGTCCACCCACGCGTCCGGACGGAAGGACGACGTCGTGAACGCGACGTCGCACGAAAACGACGCACTCATGCGCCCGCAGCTTCGCGAGAAACCGCGCGAATCGCGAGAAAGACTGAGCGGCGACGGACCAGCGACGGAAAGCTGTAGTCCCGTCGCCAGACCGAACACGAAACAAGGTGGTTGTGTCGACAGCAAAATTATCTGTGATTTAAGATTAAAAGAATGGCAAGACTGTAGGATAATTTCTAAAATTATTAGATGTATTACGCTAAGTTTTTACATGTTTCTAACGACGTTCACGTGCCTATATACGAATTGTTTGTCAATTTCGACGCGCAAGAGAACGAGGGCGTTACAGGCGCTCTGTCTGGTGATAGCATGGTCGGGCCAGGCGTGCGCGTACGGAAACGAGTTCCAAAAGTCCGACCAACTGGTCGAGAATGTGAATCTGGACGATATCGGGGCCGTGTTCAACAAGGTGGCGTACGGAAGCACCACCAAGCGGTCGATACCGGACACCGCGTACCCTGTGACCACACTCGCGACCCCGCTGTTGACCACGTATAGGTACACGGACGGTTACGAGGAGTGGCGCCGAGTGGACACCAAGAAGGGCTCGGAGAAGGAGGTGGTGTCGCGAGGAAGCGCCTTCGAAAGCGACTTCGGGGAACCGGAAGGTGGCTACGGCGTGGATCTAGAGAAGGACCACGCTCTGCCCACGTCAGCACCAGCCGCCGACATCTTGAAAAATAACCACAACAGACACTACGGAAATCCTAACCGGTATAACAATGACCGGTTAAAACCGGATTATATGCCCAAGAGTCCCCAGGAGGAAGTGACGGAAAACTACTACAAGACTACGACCACATACAATGTGCAGAGGAACGTTAGACCTACGAAGTCGATGTACAGCAAAGAGATACCTAGATACGTCCCGCCACAAAGGGACAGAGATCTTTTCACGCCACCCCTTCCTCCGAAGTTCCAGAGTCCGTTCCAGGACAAGCCGACCCTCAGGGGCACCAACAACGACTTCGTCCATCGTCGTCCTATCCCTCCGCCTAGTCTAATGCCTAACAAGGACAGGATACCCTTCAGACCCGATCTGCCGAAGGTCAACGTCGAGAGGATACCCGAGAAGCCCACGGTCGAACAGCCAAAACCGTACAATTCGAACCCACCGCTCAACGAGAACAGGGCCGAGAAGAAGAAGACCCTCAATACCCCATCACAGACGGTCCGAATAAGCGATAGCTTCAGCAGCGGTCGGAACGTGAACGAGAGCAACTTCGAATACGACAAGGGGTACCTGCCGGCCATTACCAGGATCCTCAGCGGTCCCAACGGCAGAAACGACGACTTCCCCGATTCTCTCTTACAGTCCGTGTCGGCAACCCCGAACTTCCAAAGATCAGAGCCCAAAACGACAAAGACCAGGGCGCCGTTTGTTCAGCCGACCGTTAAGATCCAAGAGACGGAGCGCAGCACCGAGAAGATGGAAAGACAACCACAAAAACCTGTTGAAGAATCTCCATCCTCTTTTGAGAAAGACTTGCCTCCGGATCGGTCTGAGAGCGTCACCGTTCAGAAGAACCCAGCGCCCAAGCAGCCAGTGGAGAAGAGGCCCATCCAGAATGACCTTACCACCCAGATCTCCGACATTATTAACCTGCGCAACGTGAAAGAGAAGGATCGTAATGTTACATTCGTGACCAGCGACGAAGTTTGGCTTATCTGCTGGAACGTCCACGTGTTCCTAGTGCTAATCGGATATATCGTCCTAGCCATCTATTCAATCTATAAATTAATACGGTACGAGAACGATCCACACATGTTTTCCAAGAGCTACTTCTTAACCGTGCATTTGATGCTGACAGTCATCTGTGTATTGAGGATCTTCTATCTGGCATATGACCCGTACAACGTAAATAACTCATTCAATGTTCTCCTTTACGACTTCTTGCACAATTTTCCAATGAGCCTTATGGCCACCACTTTCGCCATTCTGATATTGTTTTTGTTGAAGCGTACTCTTACTCACTTGGAGGTCAAGACCAGACCCGTCTTCTTGGTTGTCTTTGCTGCTCTTCATATAGTCCTTTGTCTTGGTTTGAGTATATTGGAGACTTTCGGGTTTATGGAAAAGGCCAGTTTAATCGTCTGCAAGCCCGTTTTCGTCCTCCTGGCCTGGGCGTTGGGAGTGAGTTACTTGTACCTGTACAGGATTATCAAGAACGTCCTGGCCAAGAAGAGTCAAAACTTGTCCGAAATGTGCACTCAGAATATTTCCTATGCATCACATATAACCATTGCAGTGGCCCTTCTATTCGTACTTCTAGGTTTTGTCCAGTTGTATGCCCTGTTCTTCATCGAGGAAGATAGGTTTAACGGCGAAATCAAACACCATTGGATACTTTGGGGTTTTGAACTATCTGTTAGGTTTATAGAGATATCCATAATCACCTTGTTAGCAATAGTAGTCAGCCTGAAGATGTCGCAGAGGGAGAAACAGACCGCTGGTGGTTTTCCTTTATTCCCATGCACCACCAGCGACTCTAGCACCGACAACATCTACCCCAACAACTGTAATACCAATCCTAATGCCATGAATTATAGTAGAAACGAGATGATTCTTGATAACATTCCTACAGAGGCCGTGGAGAGACCCATACTGGTCAAGAACACCTTCCAGAATGACTCTTTCGACAAGAAGTCAACATTAGAGAGGTACCACAGTGATAACGAGCGGAGCTCCAATTTTGACAGGTTTGAAAGGCCAAAATGGGGTTCAGATAGATTTGATTCCAGACAGAACGTGGACCAGGTTAACATAAACAACTTTCTACAGCCAGGGTCTGGTAATTTCGAAAGGGGAGCTCAAAATTCCTCGGCCAGAGGTTCGGTCAGGAAAACGTATGATTCCGCCAAATACTACACAAAGCCCAAATATGACCTAGACTATAACAACGAAGACTACCAACATGACATCTTTGGTAACGCTCAAGATAGGAACATCTACAGCGAACCAATAGACAACAACAGCCTTAACCATCATCAGTATGAACGGACGAGACACGAGTTCGAAAGGTCAGACTTTGACAGGAGATCTAGGAACTCCTCGAATACATCTGGTAGAAGGTCTACCGGAAGATCGAGAAAGAACCATGCAAGACCTCATTTAGGGGTGCAGACACTGCCGAGTCACGACGCTAGACACCAGGTGCCAGACTCAATGCTGGTAGACGAACAGGGGTTCGTGAGATTCAGGCATATGCAAGAGGAACATGAGAAGCCCAAGAAGAGCAAGAAGTTCAACGACATGAACCAATATGGGGAGGCATAACTTTTGCTGCCTCGAAAACATTGGCTTGGACGCTATTTTCGTTCCAAAGATCCTATAGATTTTGTTTAATCATTGGTTTTGGTTAAATTCGAACCATTTTGACTGTATTGAAGGCTGTTGATAACGTTGTTTTTGTATTTTTTATTTCAGTTAAGATATATTATATATTTTTTTTTATCTAAGTTCCCTTGCACAATGTGAAATTGATGCATCATAATTTGTTATCAATACAGACTCCTCGGATATTTACAATACAGAAGGAAATTGATAAAAGTGGAATAAAGATAGTGTTTTGTCTGAGCCAATGTTTTGTCGAGTGTGGAAATGACTAAGCTTTAAAGATGATTTGATGGCCTAACCGAATCGGCCCCCTACGAAAAGATTTGCCAAATTACGACCTAATAAGAAAAGATTTTTGTAAACGGACATGAATGCTTAAAAGAATATAAATTCATTAAATTTACTGTGACTCACAAAGAAGTGATATAAGAAGATATCTTACCTTTTTCTCTCGAAATTGTCTGGTGAAAATGATACACTGTGTTAGAAGATAGTGTACCTATGATATATAAATACATATTAATATTAATTATAATCTAAAAGAAAGGTAGTAAATAAATGAAATGTGTATATTTGCCACTGTACATAGTTTTGAATTAAGTAATAACTATAATTTAATTTTTTATATATACGAGATATATGAAATCCTAATTTTATATGTTGACTTTGTAAAATACAGGGTTCGAAAATTTAGGCAGCTAGCAAGACAAAAGGATAAAGTGACCCTCTGACAAATTGAAAGCCTTCAAAATGAAAATACTTAATTATATATGTACCCCTACACCCTGTATTCCTTTTGTTCGACCTATGACTGAATGTTCATTATTAGTTTATTAAGTCTCTTTGTCTTTAATGCCTCTTGTTTTTGGTTTATGTTTTTTCAGTGAAAGCAGCAAAAAACAACTTTACTCTCAATTAATAGTATTTTCTTTACCAGGATCAAATATAAGTTCTGTGTGCCTGGAAAAGTCACATCAAAAGATAAAATTTGGATGTTTTACATGAGACATCTAACTTTTACCTTTGTATACTTCTCAGATAGCCTTGTATTATTCTTATGTTGTAACCCAGTGGTTTTGAAAAACCTAAACCAGAGACTTCAGGCCTTTTCGACTTTCACCGTCCTTATTCCAAGAAGACTCAAGATCTTCCTTTTGTGAATTTCTTGAAGGAAATCCCCAGTGTCTAGTTACCGAGACTAAAGGCTCACTCCCACACGATGTTGTTAAGTAGGTGTAACGAAAAATAACAAAACCTAGGAATAAACTTACTCTTACAAATAAATGGACACAAAGCGTTTAGTTCTCGGCCCTCTGACTTGGTGACTAGGCATGCATGTAGATGTCTTTTTGTATATATGTATTTAAATTATTACAGCAGGTAACCAACCGATCGCCATTTATTTTTGCTTGTGTTGAATGCATACGGATTTATTAAAATTTATCTTGGTTCACAATTTATTTCCCCTTTCAGTTTGCAATATGTTTGAATTTCCATTGTTCTGTATGCATTTATTGTATATTATTTATTTGCAGTATTATTATTTGACAGTATTTATTTTTAAATTTGTAAGTACTATCCAATGAATTTTCCTTTTTGCCATTGTTATTGTAAAATGCAGTTCGAACAGTTTCCTTGCGCACAAGTCTGTATATTTTTTAATACGTTAATATATGTACATATCGCAGATAAATGTTGAATTTATTAAGAAAGAATAATTATTTTATTAGACGAAAGAGAAATAACTTAAACCTAAAAAAATATCTTTAATTTGCCCCAGTTTCTTCTTGAAATTTAGTTTGTTCCTATTTCCTTTAAAAAAATATTCCTGTATAGTCATTTGAAAATAACGCAACTACTAGTGTAAATATTCATTCTCTTGAACAAATTTGGGAAATTTTTAGGATAAATTCCATTTTTTTCAACGTTTTAGCTGCTTATACACCAAGTTCAAAAAGAATGTGGTAAAAAGTTGATTTTCCATAATATTCTATACTAACAATTCTTTTTCAAATCTCTGTATGAGTGGTACAGAATTTTTTTCGATCAAATGGAACACTGTTAGTTACATAATCAATTTTGCAATAAATTAAAAATATTGAATGCTGTGAAAATGTTTTGACTGAACGTAAGCTAGCAATATAGGTTTAATCACGTTATATGTATAAGAATCAAAACTTGAAAGAATGTGGTGGCAATATTGGTACGAGAATTGTTTGAACTGCCTTTTTACATTCAAACAACGAATTTTTTTTTTTATTTTGGACTCAATCATTGCAGCTTCCCAGATGTGCTAGGCTCGCGGTCGAGCTTCTGACGCCGCTTTTTCCTTAATATTTGTTACACATTCCATGACTTGCCTTGATCTGTTCCTATTTTGTTTTTGTACTTACAATAGTTACGTTTTTCTCGAGAAGTTTTGCCAGTATCTCTAATGCATCTACTCGTTCTAGAATAGAAACATCATTTTAAATGTTCTCTCACATTTTCATTTGACAAAATACTCGACAATTTTAAAAATGAATTGGGTTTTTTGAATTGTCATATTCGTCTAATCTTTGTATTATATAATTGTAAATTATAAACAAGTGGATATATTGGAATTGTTTTATTTTTACCCCGACTATTCTTAATGAATGATTTCATTGGATTTTTTCATTAAATCATGAAGAATCTTTAAATTAAGTATGGAAAAATGGATTAAGATTAGTATTGAAAAATTGATTTAACTTGTAATTGAAATTCGTAAACAATGATGTGTTTTCATGTATTTGATTTCTCGGAACCTTAGTTAACAGTAATTAGAAGAGAATAAAATTTATTTAACCAAATAAGAGTTCCTTTTCTTGGACTGACTAGAAATTTGACTTATATCAGTTCTTTTTCGGAAGTTACTTTTTAGGCTACAAAAGACTAAAAAAGGGTTTAAAAAAAAGGCTTTTTTTATTAATTAGTCTATTTTATAACTTCCATTTTGAATATATGAAATAAATATAATATTGCAGCAAGTTCGTTGCTTACTACTGGAAAACTCGACGAAATAAAAAAAATTAATGTAACATAAGCTAGAACTGCAAAATCCATAGATAAACAAGAATCTAGCTTATCTATGGCAAAATCTGTAGTTTTGTCAGCTCAATCAAAAATTCTATGGCTCGTATCTATCTGAAATTAAGTAATCTCTCCTAATCAAACGTGGGGATGTCTCAAACTTTAACAAAGTATAATTGCATATATCTGCTTTTTTTAGACATAAACATCCCAGTATTATTGACTTATCAACTGAAAGTTAATTCTGAAAAATTCATATTCAATGTTTATTCTGGGATCCACCATTGAATATCATTATTATCTTGGAATTGCTACGCCTGTCGGAGTTTCATGTAACCATTTTTGAAATATTTTTAATGGTCTTAGAATATCTGGTTTAAACCCATTCCCAAACTTTCTGAATATTATAAAGCGTCCTCTAGACAAGAAGCGACGAACTTCCAGAAAACCTGATCTCAAGGGAATTATAAGAGGAACTAAATATTATTGCCACTATGTGGCGCTCGCAATTTACAAGCAAAAATTTTAAATTACTTGCGACACCTTGCGGCAATAAGCTTTAGCTGCTCTTATAATTCCCTTGAAGTGAAGTTTTCTAAAGGATTCATGATTCATCATTTCTAGTCAGGAAGTATGGGTATGGTTTTCGAATAAGAAGTTGCTTTAAACCATTTTACTCCGAGAGAATAATATGAAAATATTAAATTGTTTACTTTGCGTAACGTTTCCACTAATTTCGAAATAGTCACAGTTTTTTCTCTGTGTGATGGACATAGAATTTCTTTATTTACTTCTGTGACATCTGTTTCTCCATTATTATTTTATTACATCGAAATCAGAAAGTTGAAAATGAAATATTCTAGATCATCTTATTTCGCAACAACCGAATTTTTCTATCATTGAAATGGCTTATTCACACACAGTACAACTCGCAAAGTAAGCAATTCAGCACAGGAGTAGCCTTATTGTTGATGAATAATAAATATTTTTTTTTAGGCAGTTAGGTGCAATTGAATTGGTAGACGTGAGCAGAGAGAACAAAAACAGGAGAGTTGCACAACATTTCGATTATTTGCTCGTCTTAGACTTCGAGGCGACCTGTTGGTGCTTCCCGAACGGCAAAGGAAGGAATAATGAGGTCATTGAGTTTTCCGTTGTGCTGTATGATGTACAAGAAGGCAGGATTATTGACGAATTTCAACAATACGTCCAACCGACGGAATTTCCGATACTCAGCGAATTTTGCACGGAATTAACTGGTAGGAAACGATTGTCAATACCCCAAATGAAAAAGTAAGTTGCAAGTAAACCTGATTTATGATCACGTTACAGGAATCACCCAGAAACAAGTGGATGAAGGAGTACCCATTGGAACCTGTTTGATGTTGTTCGCCAGGTGGATCAGCAATCATCAGAAGAACCTGAACATTTCTTTCCCTTGCGATATGGTGTTGCCGGGGAAGAAGAAATGCGTGTTTGTCACTTGGAGTGATTGGGATCTTGGTATATGCCTTCCCAAAGAATGCAGAAGAAAAAACATTTACAAGCAGGATTTCTTCGGAAAATGGGTCGATTTAAGGGAAATTTACATGGTAAATAAGAAAAGCCCAAAAGAAGTCATTGTCTTCATTATTTATTACTAATGAAATTAATTGATACAATTTTTATGATTGTTGGAAATGTATCCATATATTGAAAACATCCTGTATGTTTTAGGAGCATTACTATAGAAGGCCAAAGGGATTATTGGGTGCACTCGAGGAGGTGGGGCTCCAGTTCATCGGGAAGCAACATAGTGGTCTAGACGATGCAAAGAACACGGCTTACTTAGTCAGGAAACTAGTACAAGACGGAGCCCTCCTGCGAATCACTAAGATGGGAAACAGAAAAAAGAGATGATTTTCTGGACACAAGGCACATAATGGATAATAATTATTAACAAAGGATATGGGGGGGATATTAGAATAGAACGGTAGTTCTTACAGGAGTTGCCGAAGCGAGATTTAATCAAATTTTTTATGAAGGATGTGTCATGATGATAGTGTCAGTTTTAAAAAATCTTTGTGGAGTTTTTTCGTTCCAGTCGTTCAGATTTTAAAAGAGAGTTTTTTCAGATGTTGAATAAACCTGTCGTTTTTTCGCAGTGCTTGATTTACCCCAGACCGAATGTGTTGACAGTTCTGCAAGTGAATTTTTCAATCGCAGAACTGTACTGTATTTGTCCCAAAAAAGTAACTCGTGAAATACCTAGTTATGTTTGTATATTTTTGACCAGAAAATTTCATCAGTTTATGCCCCCTTTTTAACTATAGTTAATTGTTATCTGCAGTTGAATATTTGTCAGTTTGTTTCTTAGCCAATAGTGATCAAGTGATTTCTATATCTTGAAGTTGTCAGTATTGTATGTTACAGTTTCCTAATAAAACAAAGTTTAATTTGTTAAATGTAGATATTCATCGAAAGCTCCGATTCACAACACAAGATTAATCATCTCTTTTATTTTGTATTTTTATAGACCCTTCAAAAATGTTACTTTCGTAAGTAATCGAAATAAAAAAAGCAGCTAGAAATGTCTATACACTTAGTTAAAATTTAATTGAATTGGTCCTTGATGGAAATTTAATTTAATAAACTAATAAATATTTCCTCAATTTATTAATAAACAATTGTTTCGCCAACACCGGTTTACACTTTGAACAAAATGTGGAAATATTCTTTGTTATTTTATTTAATTTGTCAGTTAACTTGTCCATACAGAAACTGGTATATTCTTTTTGATTACTCAGTTCAATTTTAAACGCTAAATATGGGATTATTCTAATTAATGGAACACACCCCAATTTTCATCATCTGTGAAAAGATTTATTATTCTCAACAGCTGTCATTTAAGTATGGGGAATTTTCGCGTTCATACAGACCGTTGGTAACATATATCGTGTTCTGTGGTTGGCATTCGTTGCGAACCATCATCGAGCGGATTTGTATTGACAAAAATGTCCAGTCTATTTTCTCAATAATGCGGTCAAATATTGTTATATTAGCGTAACTTCTCCGCCTTTTCGCCGCGTTATAAAGTCTTTTATGTGTTTGCCTTATTATCCTGAAGGAACAAGATGGAACAGAAAAGAAAATTGTCGTAAGTTGTCCATATTTCCTACATCGCTGTTTTTGGTGTTCAGTTCTTTTTATTTCGAGTTGAGATTGGATTTTTACCAATAAGTATTGTTGATTCATCGATTAGTTTACGTGGTAATTTCCTTGAACGATTGGAACTGCATGATAGTACATTTTCCTGACTGAAACTCTGTTATTTATAAATATTACGGCTAGGTATGGTTTTCTGTATTGTTTCATGGAGGAAAATAGGTGGAAATTTTATTTCCTCTAGTTTTATTTTAGAGCCATATTCATGTTTAATGTGTACTTCTATATTATGTTCTATAGATTGTACTAATTGCAGTAAATTCATTTGATATGTATCTCTTCTCTTATTATGGGAATAAGGTTTACAAAGGTATCTGTGGGAATATTCCATTGAATTATGTGTTTTTTACTCGAGGGAAACGGAAAACTTATTGAAATAATTTAATATTTCCCAAGTTCGATCTTAACATATCTTTATTTAACCAAATGTACATTTGTTCAAATATTGAGATTTCTTAGAATCTAGATCACTCAATCGCGAAATTTTTTGGATGCCTCATTAACCTAATCAGATGTTAACAATATCTAGGAAGCAATTGACTTCCTCGATTTTCTCAGCCATAAAAATGGATAAACCAGATAATTTTGCGGAAATAACAGTTTAGATCGACCAATTTGAAACATAATAGAGATTGCATGTTGCATATGCCCAATGAATTGATCCATAAGGTACGTGGATTGGAAAATACTGGGTGTAGAACATAGATCATTACAGAAAACAGAAAAAATTGTCTTTTCAGCACTCAGGGAGATTCCCTGTACCAAATCTTAGCATTGCCGAAGACTGCCACTGGAGATGAGATAAAGAAGACCTACAGGAGGCTTGCGTTAAAGTACCATCCGGATAAAAACCCCAACAATCCGGAGGCTACAGAAAAATTTAAAGATGTCAATCATGCCCATTCTATACTCAGTGATCCAACGAAGAGGAGCATCTATGACAATTACGGTTCATTAGGATTATATATAGCCGAGAGATTCGGGGAAGAGAACGTCAATACCTATTTTGTGGTAACGTCTACGTGGTGCAAGGTGAGTGGCAATTTTTCTCACATCTGATTTCAATTTCCGAGTAATCAAATTTTAAAATTACAATTAGTATTTATTTCTTATTGGAACATTTGGTGATCTGAAAATTCTGACCTTTTTTCTTAATTACAAAATTGGAGATTAGAATCGCTCGATAAATATCGCTTCATTTCTGTGAGATTTTCACATTCTGAATTGATGTTCATCAGTAGTAATATGAAAGTTGTTAATATTATTTCATCCTTAATTAAGAAAGAAATTTGCCAGTGCCTCTAGTATATTTCTGTGAATGTATTTTCTGCTCAAAAGAGATTATATTTGTAATATAGACGTATTAATTAGGATAATAAGTCTATGATCTATAACCATAGAAACTTCCAAACATAAATATTCCCAAAATCATATGTTAATTTGGCTATTTCTATCAGTTCCTAAGGATTTATTGTGTTTACAAGTGAGATCTGTTAATTTCCTTCTTTATCATAAGTGGTCAAGATCAGTGTTCTTTTATATCATCGGATTTTTATTGAAAAATATTTATTTATCTATAGGTTGAAGATGGTTGATATCAAATAATCTCCCTATTGGAGCAGTTTAGGAAATAGCAATTGATGGCTATCTATAGGTTTATTTACTCATTTCCAGAATTTATGACCCACATAAACTTGTACTTACATTTTTAAAATTTGAAACATAATTAGTTGTCTAGTTAATTTATTTCTTAGAAATGATTTTCTTGTCATTGTTTATTTTTATATACTCAATAATTTTTTTTTTGTTTATGCTTATATTGATTTTTTGAATTGCTTTTGATTTAACAAAACCCAAAGAATAATTTTAAATATCCATTAAGTAATTTTGCTTTATTGCTTTCTTAGTGATACAAGAAAAATAATTAAACCCTCTTGAAATTTTCTCAGTTTACATTTTGAAGTATGTGTTTGCATGACCAAATAATATTAAGTTGTAAATTTCACAATAAGGTTTATAATTTTCATTCAATTCATGTAATTGCGATAGAAAAAAATATTTCAGCTTAATAGGAGTATTTATTCAGAATTTTACGCGTGTTGGTTCTCAGCAAATTATCAATTTAAAATTAATAAAATTAAACCACTGATTATTCTAGAATTTTGTTCATAGATGTATTAGGATAGCAACTCTATGGTTTTAGTACTTCGTTTTTTGAAAAATTGATTGAACCGTATTGAAAAAAAATTCAAAAATTACCCTAATCTAGAAATAATAAACCTTAATAAAATTTACTGCTTCAGTGTTCAGCTTGAAGCAATAGCCATTCTTTTATTTGAATTTAAGGAAAATTACATGATTTCCTCATTACTCAGAAAACATTGCAACTAAAAGTCTAATGAGTGCTAAAAATATAACAATGATTGAGATAAGTTTTAATTATTAATTTTACGGTTCTCCAAGTTATTTTTTACCTTTTAATACTGACGTAACCGATTATTTCCGGTCGGAATTCCTCCGAATTGTAGGCGTTTTCATCATAGAGGAATTGATTTATGGGAATGATCTCATTTAGGATCGCTTTAATTTTCGTTCCAGAAGAATTTTATCAACTTATATGACGGTCGGATTAAATCTCGTTAAAGATTGTTATCTGATAAATTTTCAATTGATTCCAGTTGGGATTTAATCATTTTGGACAAACTTCTTTCATTTATTTCAAAGTTGTATAAATCGTGAAAACCACAGAAATAAGGGACATGTATTTTTAGAGGAAATATTCTGTAGGAGCTGTAAGATTCACTTTCATCTGTCAGATTGATATACCTTCAATTTTCGCTGAGGACATAAAATTAATATTGCTCTTCTCACGGAATTATGATTATAAGACATATATACTTCAGTTTATATCCGAGAATGTTTTTTTATTTAAGATATTTTCTTTCTTTATATTCAAAATTCTCTGTTCCTGTTTAAAATTATCTTACAATCATAGAAAAATCTTAGTTGAGCTTAGGAGGATAAATTTATAATTTTTTTCGTGGCTTTATGTTTTAATGTTTTATTGATCGCCAAATTTAATCATTCTCGGCGAATTTTCGTAACAATTCTGAATTATCGTGGTTTTCCTCCAAAAAGTGCACGATGTAAATAGGTGAGACCTCTTGAGTTCCGATAAAGTATCACGACTATGCTGGATTTCTTCATTTCTTATCGAAATATCTCGAAATCTCCAACGCACTGAACTCTGCTACGTCACGGGCCCTTTTATCAGTCGTCGAAGATAAGTTGAAATATAACCCGTCGCTTGCCCAGCAGTCGTTTTTGTTTCGATTCCCGTAGCGTTTTAATCAGAGGGGTAGAAAAAAAATTGGCGCGATGATGTTCGATAGAAGGTAGTGTTTTGGCATGGCTGCCGACTTCTTACTCTCGACCTGGTTGTGTTTTAGGAGTCTGAAATGTAGCACGCAGGTAAAGGTGTTGAGCGTGAATGAATTCCGCGCATTTCCGAGTTCTTTATGATAAGGAGATTAGGAATAATTCTAGAGTTCATTTGGCGAATGTGTGGGTGTATCGGTACACAAGCACCTTTATAATTTTGATAATTTTTAGATAAGTTATCTTGGTTTCAAAAGGGTCATAGATCTTAAGTGTTCATTCTAATGATTTTTCGCTGTCTGTGGTTATGAGGTGCAGAGACTATTTTAAGTCTTCAATAATACTAACCCCAAATTTGGAACCCTAGAACAGTTTTTGCATATTTATTTGTTAATATACGGACAATTTTACGAATGTTTACAATACCAGGTGTATAAGTATGAAACCGGATTTTTTTTGTGAATATTACACGGCTGTTGTTTGAAAATGATAAAAAATATTCCATTTAAAATAAACGGCAGTACTATTTTTGCATTTTTCCCATCCCTTCGGCAGTTTATGAATGTCACGGCAAAAAAAACCTCTTCTTTTGAAGCGGATTAGTTGGTGAAACATTTTTGAATTAATTAATTTTCAAAAGAATTGAAGCGTTGTTTAGCGGGAGCATGTCCCAGTGATGCGAAAAGATAATAATAATAAGCTGCCCGCGTTATATAATCATGGAGCAAAATTACTTTGTGTTTTTGAGTATCATCTTCATTCAATAAGGCTCACAATTCGTTGTCCTCGAACTTTTTCGCTGGTTTCTCACGATTTTTGTTTCTCACGTCAAAATCGCCACTTCGGAATTTTTTGACTCACTCGAAACACTGTGTTTTACCAAGATTATGTTCACTGTGAGCTTCGACGAGCATTCGGTTCAATTCTGCAGCAGTTTCCTTCAAGCGATAACACAAAACCAATGCTGACCACAAATCGTAGTTCGTAGGCACAAAACTCTACATGTTTAAGGTTATAAAAAATATACGGGTGTATGAAACTTACGCTGTTGTGTGTTGAAAATCTTCGTCAGCTATTAGAGGTAAATAGTGGCTCTTACAGTCCCTGGCTAGCATCACCTCTAGGGAAATTCGGGTTTCATACTTCTACACCTGATAAATTAGATGTATTACGCTTTTAAACCTCTTCGGAAACACAAACTGTAATAAGATTGTTTCAAGATGCTTGATGTTATACCGCTCAACAATTTAATTAAATGTTGCAAGAATATTAAAAATTCTTGAATCGACGCCTAATAGCTCCTGTTCTCGTCAAGTTATACGATGAGTAAAAGACAAACATTTAAGCGGCGTGGGTATGGAGCAAATTTTTTAAAAGATCTGCAGTATGTTTCTTATTGACCACTCAGCTAAAATGTGCGAAAATCGTAGAGGCCATGGCGGCCTCGTAAGGAATAGTAATGGTATTAATGTTAATTTTATCTATGTTACAGGCGCTCTTTGTCTTTTGCGGTATCGCCACCTGCTGTTATTGCTGCTGTTGTCTGTGCTGCTGTTGCAATTTCTGCTGCGGAAAGTGCAGACCACAATCTCCGGAGGAGACTGGCGACTATCACACTCTTAACGTAAGTGGAGTTTTCGAAACACGGCGTATTTTGTTGTTTGTTTTGTTTTTCTTGGGGATGCTTTTGTTTTTGCTCATTTTCCTGGCTTGTGTCGCTATTAAAACCAAGAAGGTCCACATATGGAAAGAGTTATGCTTGAAGTAGGTCATTTCCTCGGGTTATAAGACTGATTTTGTTACACGATTCCAATTTTTTTCCTACTAAATATTTCGATTTTTTTGATATTTGTCGAAATATTTAGCTAGGATTTTTATATTTTTTAGTATTTTGGCTGATGTCATTAAGTGCCATTATTATTTGTTATATAAGGAAATATTTATTACACTATTAAACTCATATGTTACATGTTATTAAACAAATTTTTAATATTGAAATATATAGATTATAGAATATATGAATATACTATTGAAAATGTTTTGTACAAAAGTTAACCTCAATACTTTTTAGGTAAAATTTGAAGAGGTATTTATTTAAACAGGGTTGGGTAGATTTCATTATCATCATTTAATAATTCTTGCATTATTGATTCAAATAGAAGGTAATGTTTGTATGTCACAAATTTAAGATATTAAAGTTAAAAATCTACAAAAAAAAACATTCTCAGGACTTTCTATTGATTTAATTTTCTTTCTAAGATTGTCTAGACCTGTCTAACTATTTGATTTCAGTATGTTATATTGTTGTTCTTTTTTTAAAGCTTATTTTCTCTGTCGAATAAATTTTATCAAAATTATCTTTGGCTTTGATTTAAATTATGATTTTCATCTGGACTCAAATTGCTCAATCCTGTTTAATATTTTGCCTTCATTTACAAATAGAAACATATTTCTGGATTAATTCTTGTAGTCGTCTGAAAGGAATGTTTTATGAATTGAAATTGAGGTAATTAATGCATAATAATTTGTAGTTTCTGTATCTAACGCATGGGTTTACAGAATGCTAAATATTTTGATGAATATTTATTTAAATGAAATGATTATTTGGGTCCTAAAATTATTTGTTTATAGTTTTTCGGATAGAACCTCTAGTAATGATTTGTTGAGAGTGATCAGTAAAAAAGTGGCTATTTAATAGCAAAAGCAGCTTCTTGAGACATTTTGAAGACGAAATTTGTTGGCATTCTCCTTATTTACCTGATCTACTCTAATTTATCTAGATTTGGTCTTCTCAAATTTAACTTGGCCATATTTGTGTCAGAAAATCTATAGGGTAAGGAAGGAAATTACTTTGTTTTCTGTCACTTTTTATTGATTAGGTGTACACAGCGACCCAAGTTTTGTATTTTTTAAACTGTAAATTGCAAATTGTGCCTAATAATTTTATATTGCGATATGTTTATTTTCTTGATAATGCATATGAAAGAAAAACTTACTTGAGGCAAGTTTATTCCAAAGGGATCATAATCATAGTAACAAGTCTATGAAAATGAATTTCATGTTGACACATCACAGTTGATAACACTTGAGACAGAGAAAGAATGAGTCACAAGGATGCTGATTTAATTATTCTTGGAATGTATTATATTTTATATGTAAGGTGGATGAAATGCGTCATTTGACAAGTCAGCTTTATAGCTAGCTATTTCACTAGAAGAGTAGATAAAGTTTTTCTAGAAATCTCAAGCTTGCAGGAGCCTAAATTGGAAGATGAAAATGATGGGTAAATTCCAACCATCCAAAAATATACTCATGAGTTTTGTTTTTCCAATATCTTAAAAGCTAGCATAATGTTAGATTAGAAGAAATTTGGGAAAGTAGGTTATTTTATGCAAATTTTGATGTCTTGTTATCGTGCTTACAAACGGACAATATTAAATTTGACCACCGATTTTTTATCTTTCTATTTATTTGTTTTGAATAAGCTTCAATTTTACAGCATACGAGATATTTAATTAACAGATTTCAAGAAGTTAATTAGGGCAAATCATCTCCAGATATTAAAGAAATCGAGAAAGGAGTACCACAAAGTTTCTTATTAGTTTAATGTTAATTTAATATATATGGTGAAAGTTTTTCAGATTGATGATATTAATTAACGTAAAAATAACTTCTGATGTCGTTAGATAGTGCTGTCTACTTGGCAAAGAAAATACCTGGGTTCAAATCCCTGGGAGATTCATTTTAGATTTTTTCGGCTAACAGTAAAATTCTGAGAACGGTAACATAATAAGATTCATTAGATATTACTTAACAGACACGACAAGGCTTCTTATTTTAAGTTAACAATTTTGTTTCTGAAGTAATGACTGATGTTAATGAATGTATGTACCCAAATGTATTTGTTACTTAGAGTTTTCATTGAAATTTAATTGATTACCTCAATTTTAAAAACTGTGAAGGGTGTACCCATTGATACAAAACGAAACTTTGTTCGTATTCACCTAATTTTCCTAAAGTGCTAATAATTCTGGTATGTTTGATATCGCGTCCTACTGTTGGGTGTGTCTCAATTAGGGTAATTGTCTATGTACGGGGACCATACGACACATTCGTCTCTCTTCTCATTTAATTTTTTTGCATGATAGATGGCTCTTCCTTCTTCTGCTAAGGTAAGTTTCTTCCGCTTTTCTCACCCTTTTGGAGGTAGGCGACGCCGGACGACGTCTCGACGTTGAACAAAGGTAAACGTGAGATTCATCAGCACCTCTTTCACTTCTTTGGTACACCTCAAAATACCTTTTTTCTTCAATATGAAAAATCCGTATTCCGAGGTGTGCTATACTGGTTATCATCACGCAGTGTCACTGTTTTAATTTTTTGTTTGTTGATCATTCTTCGTTTACAGATTTAATTTTTTTTCCTTTATTTTTCATTTCTCGTTCTGAAATGTAGCGATTTTTTTGCAGCGGGATCAGGGACCTAGTCAACAACCAATTGTTAATCAACCTGGAAAAGGGGTAAGTTGAAAGCGTTTTTTTTCTTTCCAATTTTTTTTATTGATAGAATCGTTAGAATGGCGCGTTTGAATGAAACGAGGTTTGTACATGGTGATTTTTTAAGGGGAGAGCAACGTGACTTGAGTAAGTATTAATTTGTAAATTTCAGGTTCGTAGCATGACCGGTACAATATTTATGAGACTGGTTGATTTTTTGACCGTTCACACAATTTTTTTTCCTCTAGAATGAAAGTCAATTGATCCCTTTTCATTAGACGATCGATTCAAATTTTGGATGGGGTAGTTCATTACTTTATGATAGTTCATTTGAAATAATAACATTACTTTGTTTTCTATCACTTTTTTATTATTTATTAATCAGAGTTTCGTAGTATTACTACATATTCAAATTGTGAATTGCAAGTTGGGTCTAATGGTTTTATATTGAAGGAATATTTTTTAACTAATTTCAAGAAGTGGGGAATTCTAGAGCTCAGTCTGTTTGTTTAGGAGTTTTATTGTAGTGTTAAAAATCCTTATTGATTCCAAGTTGTCCAGTTTTTTGCCTTTCAATTTCAGATGTAATATTTCAAGATAATCGTATCTTCCAAGAATTAGATAATCTTGAAATCCTACATCTGGAACCGAAAGACAAAAAGTTAATATCTTAGAATAATGGCTATTTTTAAGTATCGCAATAATACTGCAATAAACCTTGTGAATGAACAGACCAAATTCTGGAAGTTCTCAAGAAAATAAACATTCCTCTATTTAAAACCATTAGGCCTAATTTGTATTAATAGTTTAAAAAAATAGTAACACTAATAAAACCGATACGCTGTATACCTATTTAATAAAAAGTGATAGATAACAAAAGTTGTCTTATTCTAACTGATGAGAAATGTTTCGAGTATGATGCTTTTTTCCTTGAAACAATTTTTGTAGTCTGAATGTAGATGAAATTGAATGTAGAATTACAAAATTGGTTCTAATCAACTAGTAATAAATAAAATTTAATTTACACAAACTTTTTATTGTTGAACGACAATTGTTTCGCCTCACTGTGGCTTAATTATGTTCTACATTCGAACTGATACTTTCTTATATATGTATTGACAGGGATTACAGCAAATGGGACTAAAAGTAGGATGACAGTTATTCCCAATTAGGTGAAGAAAGCCTGACAATGGCAATAAAAGTTATTGAGGTTGTTGTTGGTTTTTCCAAATTATATGAAGATATTCCGTAGAGTATTGGTATCCGCTTGTTCGTTCAGAAGAATCTTCTGGGAATTATACCGGTTTATTTATTATTGAAATTATGTTCAAATTCTATTAAGTGGTTGGCGTATGTGAAATGTGTGGAATTTGACATGTAGCTCTCTTGATATTCGTGGATTCACTTCTTGAACAATCTGCTGGTCTGGCCACTATAAACCATTGGCAATCCTTACAGTCAACTTATAGACTCCTGATTTATTTTTTTTTGTTTGATTGATCGTTATCAATTTTAATGTATTTGTCTATGTTATTGGTTATGAATGGTGCTGTGTAATTGAAATTTTTCTTTAAATAATTGGCAATGATAATAAATCAAGAGTCTTAAGTTGACTTGTAAGGATTGTCCAATAGTTTATAGTGGCCAGACCGGCAGATCGTTCAAGAAGACATCAAAAGAGCTACTGCTTTAAATTTCACACATTCCACGTATGCCAACCATTTATTAGAATTTGAACATAATTTCAATAACGAATATGAAATTACATTAAGCCATAGTGTGGCGAAATAATTTTCGTCCAACGATAAAAACTTTGTGTAAATTTAATTTTATCTTTTACTAGTTGAAAATGAATTTCCATCAAGTGAAGACCAAATCCATCAAACATTTGTTCTAATCAATTTTTTTTCATTCTAGACAGATTGAAACGCATCTGCAACTCGTCCAGATCCGATATAAAAACATTTCTTTCAAGATAATTTTGAAGCATGTGTATTCAAAATTTCTTAATAAATAGTTTGTCATTTTTACACTGCAATCATTTTACTTAATCAAGGAAAAAGTGTACCAGGTATAGAAGTATGAAAACGGATTCTAAACTGATTGAAACGCATCTGCAACTCTTCCAGATCCGATATAAAAATATTTCTTTCAAGTTAATTTTGAAGCATGTGTATTCAAAATTTCTTAATAAATAGTTTGTCATTTTTACACTCCAATCATTTCACTTAATCAAAGAAAAAGTGTACCAGGTATAGAAGTATGAAAACGGAATTTCCCTATAGATGGTGCTAGCCTTCAATTTAGGGGCCATAAGGCAGCATCTGTAGCGCCATCTTCTCTTTCTAACAACTTACCAAGATTTTCAACAGACAACCCAAGTACTAAAGGCTTCAAATACATATTCTTAACACTAGGTGTAGCAGTATGAAACTGGAATTTATCTATATTGATTTAAAGACCGCTTCTGCAGTGCCAAAATAACCTTCTAACAGTTGATGAAGATTTTCAACACACAAAAACCTAAGTTTCAGACGCCAGTATATTTATCTGCAACTTTAAACATGTCGAGTTTTGTACCTACAAACTATGTTTGGGTACAGCATTGGTTTTCTGTTATCATTTGAAGAAAACTGCTGCACAATCCCATCAAATGCTTGTCAAAGCTTACAGTGAGCATGATCTTGATGAAACACAATGTTCGTGTAATGATTAAAAGATTTTGAAAGTGGTGATTTTGACGTGAGAAACAAAAAGCATAGGAAACTACAGAAAAAGTTTGCAGACAATGAATTGCAAGTTTATTGAATGAAGCTGATACTCAAACTCAACATGAACTCTTGGATCTAATGAATGTGACGGCAGAAAGCTGTCTCCATTCGTTTGGAAGTTATGGGAAAGATTCAGAAAGAAGGAAAATGAATGCCCTGTGAATTGAATGAATGGCAGCACGAAAATCAAACCACTTGTCAAATGCTGCTCAATAGACACGAGAGAAAATCATTTCTCGATAAAATCGTGACAGTTGATGAAAAATTAATATATTTTGAGTATCTTAAGCGTCATAAATCATGGTTGAAACCAGGCGAACGATCGAAATCCACTGGAAGACCAAATCGCTTTGTATTTGGTGGTATCAGAAGAGTGTAATCTATTATGGGGTACTAAAAACTGGCGAAACCGTTAACACTGATCACTACCCACAGCAAATGATCGATTTGTATCAAGCATTACGTAAAAAACGATCGAAATATGGAAAAAGGCAACACAAAGTCATATTGCCCCATCATACACAGCTTTCAGGGGTCAGGGAAATGATCGTAGTGTTCAATTGGGAAATACTAGCTCACAGGGCTTATTCTTCAGACTTGGCTCTGTTCGATTATCATCTATTCTATAGGACACCCTCTTGCCTGAATGTACGAAAATGGCTCGATAACTGGTTCGCTTTAAAAGAACTCTTTTTACTCTTGGTCTGTGAAACGGTAGGAAAAATGGATAAATAGCAGTGAAGATTGTTTTGAATAAATTGTTCTTTATTATTTTAAAAAAACAGACGTCTAATTTTACAATAAAACTCGCATTTTCATACTTCTTCACCTGGTAAATATTTTCACTTTAATGTAAAACTTCATAACTTTGAAGAAAACATACCTGATTAAGAAACATGCGTCATATAACTTGGTAATTTTTCTGCGCTTTGTCTATGCGTTCATCATTGATGTAATTTTTCCTTTCACTCATAAGTCGCCATTGAGAAACGAGTGTTTAAGATCTGGGCTGATCCTCCGATTGATTAAGATCAAACGTTTAGAATGAGACTAATCAAATTCTTTCTTTTGCAGGATGATCATTCTGACATGGAGGCATCTCCTAGGGGCGGCTCTCCCATAACTTCCCAACCCTCCCCGAAGAAGGGTCCAAGCGTGCCGGTTTATGCCATGCCACCACCCAACTATAACGAAAGTCAATCGCTAAATCAGGGCGACGTACCGGTCTACACGCCAGGTGAGTTCCGAAAATGATTCTCTACGCCTTTTCATCTCTTGCTGTGCTTTATGGATATTTTCTATTTTTTTTTTTGGAAGTTTTTTATTTTGGTGGATTGCTTTCTATCTGGTTCTTCTAGCTTCATCTCTAGCCTCTTGTAACCTTTCAATTGATAAGACCGGATTTGATTGGAAAAATGAACACAATAATATTAAATAAGGTCATTCTGATTTTCATAAATTTTTATTGTTATTTAATACCATAATTTTGAAATCTTACATTTAGAAAGTAAAATTTATGTCAATCCCTAGAAATAAATAAACACAATAAAATTGGAATATTACTTAACGAACAATTAGATTTAAATAACTTACCCCTGTTAAACATAATCAGGTAACAGAATTTACAAATACCTTTTTTGGTGCTTAATAAAAATTTTTGTACCTTCCTAAATGTAAGATACCACATACCTGAAGATGCTACTGTGATAACGAAACAATTGTTGTATTAAATAACAATAAAAATTTGTAAAAATCAGAATAACCTTATTTAATATGCATTTTCATCAAGTAAAGACTGATTCAATTAAGAAAAAAAATAAACTGTCTAGAGTTGACAGTAGGGATCCGAGATAGAAAGCGATAAAAAACTTTAAGTCTGAGCAGTTAAATTTTATGATCATAATCGCATATTTTTTTAATTTTCAAATCTTGAAAACATACTTATTCTTTCAAATAGTGATGATTTTTTGAAAATTATTTAGGATGAAAACATACAGTGTGGAAACCACTGATGGAATGAAATTCTTTGTGTCCTTATGTTAGAAAATTATCAAAAACACTGGGACACGTCAAATTTCTACTTCGAAATTCAAATGTGCGCTTTTTAAGCATAAATTTAAATATGCAGGGTGATTCCACAAATCCAACGCAGTCCGTCCTCTTTATTTTAAATGGAACAGCCTGTATATTTTGATATTTTTCAAAGCTCCTTAGCAACCTAATGAATGGTGCATTATGTACGATACCGACTGAAATAATGAAATTAATAATTTATCAATGTTAAATAATGGTATTTTTCAAATAACCTAAATACAGATTTATGAAATTTCTGAACTATCAGTTAAGTTGGAAAATTTTCTTAAATCAATTCACGGGGATAATTGCAGAAGTCAAGTTGAAGTGGCAAACTGATTTATCAGAGGTATCGTATCCTCAGTTGCCTAATATTTCACAAAATTCATACACAATAAGAGAACTTGGACATGTTGAACCATTAAAAATAAAACCGCAATTCGTTGAAGATACTGTAAAATTGGATATTTTGTTAGGTGCTGCAGAGGATCCAACAACTACACTTTAAATTGCCCGTGAAAATAATGTAAGTCGTACAACTCTCATAAGGCGTCTAGAAAGATATACACATATGCAGTATCCTCAAAAGGTGAACGTTTGGCAGGTATCATAGGCGACCATATTAGTGGTTTTATATATATTTTTTCTTTTATATATTGAATTTAAGAGTTGACATGTCCCAGTATTTTGTATAATTTTCTAACATAAGGACACAAATAATTTTATTCCATAAGTGGTCTCCACACTGTATATAATTGTTTTCAACTGCAATGTTATGTAGCATTCTGTATTAGTTAGTAATTAGTGAAATTTTTATTTTTTTAGCAGTAATTATATTAGTGTTTTTTTATTCTGAATCAAAGGCCTTAAAGCCCAAATTCCTAATATTTATTAATCATTTCAGAATTTTTTATTTGAAAAAGTATTCTTTCCCTTCGACCTAAAGCTCAGTGCCAAATTATTTATACTTATTTAAAACGCATTTTATTTATTTGTGAATAGTTTCTTGTTTACACTTGTTTTTTTTTTATTTGAACTAATGTGGCAATACCATATTTGCAGCAGGTACTTAAAATGAATTAAAATTTTATTTACAACACTTTTTTAATTTCAAAATAAAGGCTCCAAAACCAAGATTTTATTATTTATTTAGCATTTAATTACTTTGTGAGAAGGTTTTTATTTGAAATAGGTTATATCATCATATTGAACTTACTACTACAAAATTGAATTCTTACTATATACATATTTAAAATGTATTTAATCTTTACGTGAAAAAATTTTTATTTGCAATAGTGTTTTTTATTTCGAATTGCAATATTTATTCAGCATTTCATTTCTTTTTGTGAATACTTTCTTATTTGAACTAGGTTTTTTTTTTTAATGCAGCTAAAGACTTCAGAACCAATGTCCTAACATTTATTTAAGATATATTTCAATTTTTTGTAAATAATTTTTTATTTTCAACATTGTTCAATATTTAGAATTAAAGGTTCCAAAGAAATTACTAATACCCGTTTACCATTTCATCTTTTCGTGACTAGTTGCTAACCTAATTTTTTTTTTCATATGAGACTAAAGGTATCAAAATCAAATTCCTAATACTTATTCAAAATGCATTTTATTTCTTAGTTACATAGTTTTTTTATTCGCAATGGTGTTTTTTTATCCAGAGGTAAAAGTTCCAAAACCATAATTCTCATATTTATTCAGCATTTGATTTCTTTGTAAATAATTCATTTACAAGAGTATTTTTTTATTTAAAACTGGGAATTACTTGAACTTATGTTGCGGATATAAGAGAATGATTGATTGAGAATTTAGTTTATCATCGAATTTTACTATTTACTTACAAGCACTGTGTTGTACAAATGTATCTTGTTTTTCCTTTTAAAACATTTATTCATATTCCTACTAACCTAATAATAATGTTTGATGCTTACCTTTCACGCGTAAGATGTCCGTGTTGTTCCACAAGGTATGACATATCATTTGAATGTGATTTTATCTACTTTCCACTTTAAATTTTACATTGAATGATTAATAACTTGCTAAAAGCATTCATTTACATGAATATTCTCATTTTAAAACTGTACCAGTATATTTTCTCAAGTCAGGGTTTGCACATCTTAATGATATATCGTTCTCTCCTGAAAAGAGAGTTAAATTATTTTCAATTCAGGGATGAGTTCCGCCTGTCCTCCAAACCAACAGCAGTGGTGAGGGAAGGAACTTCAAGATGCAGCGAAAGAAGCACGAGGCGCGTCTTGTGATCACCACACCACATCAGCCTAGATCTATATTCAAATTTCAGATTATCGAAACGTAAGTTAAGTGTAAACGATTGTTGAAGTTTTTGAATCGTTTAAAAATTCGTAATTACTGGAGAATGTCCCAGATTTTTTCGATTCGCTCGTTTTTTTTTCGCCATAAATTCTCTGCTGGTATTTTTTCTACAGTTGTTTGTTTAGTAAATTTAGAACAGCAAGAAGAAACTTCTCAAGTAGCTGAAACTGTATATTCCTAAGTTGATCTTTTTCGATGGTGAGCAAAGTGAAAATTTAACTATTCTAATTGATCTTCCTTATAAACTGAACTGTTAAAAATTATTTATTTGTTAGGAACTATACTGTCTTTAATGTTTCTAACTATTGGTAGGTGTTTTAAAACTACCATTTTTGGACAATTGTTCATTCTTAGATATGTTAACTCAAAATGATGTAGCTAAACTTCAATCACCTTAAATATTACGAATGATGGCGTTTACTTAATTTAGATCTCCTGAACATAAATGTGAACTCGAAACTCTGGAATGTCACCATAAAAATTTAAACAACATTTTTATGATGGATTGTAGATGTAGGTGGTATTTGTGGAAGACTTAACACAATTCAAAGACGAAATTTCGTGAAACCGTCCTAAACTTAGCTAACCTTACCTTCTGTCTCCTGTTTGAATTGGCACGATTAGAATCCCTTATAGTCAAATTTTTATTGCTTATTTGGTGAAATTCTATAGTATGACTTCGTAATAAAAGAGTTGTTTTCAATTAAACTCTATAGTATGACTCCTTAATAAAATAATTTGAGTTGTTTTCAATTGAAAATTGGATAGTACAGAATAATGATCCGTGAACTAAATGAATCTTGTGAAGGAAAAATTTAGTTGAAAAATAAAACGATGGGTCCATAACCCGTAAACAGAGGCAAATTCGATTTCAGATTTTAGCTCAGAATATTGATTTAAGTAAATAGAGACCACATCATTCCTAATAGTCTCATTTTATCATTTTTATTCATTTTGAATCTACAGCAGAAAAAGTCTTGTTAATTTCATTTTCGAGATATTTCTTTGTTTAGTTAATGGAAAAATATTTGTGTTTTGTGTAAGAAACCAACAATAACACACTTGAAAGTGCCATTAATTTTTGTTTCGGAACATTGATCGAAAATGATCAAATTGTTTTATTGTTTTTTTATTTTGTCCCTTCAGTTCCAAATTAATAAAAAATTCAGAAATATTTCACGTTCAATTATGCATCTCCCTTTAATAGCATGAATTTGGCTTGTGAACTAGTGGCTTAAATGACCCCCATCTAAGCATACGTCAATAATGTACTGATTGTACTTGAATTTCCAATCCTGTGTATTGTTTCTTTTTTCACATTGGGACACTTTCTTATGTATAATATCAACCCCAGTTGTCACTATTGAAGAAGTTACAAACATGCAGTATTTTGTCGCTGGACCTTTAACAACAGCAAATTCGTAAAATGACCGAAATGGTTTTTATATGGCACGCATAAATGAAAATTAATTTCATTTCGATTTTTTAATGTTTCCGATTCACCGGTGCCTTTTACGAAACAAGCATTATTACCTCAATTTCAGAATACTCTGTGTGTGGAAACTTCTTCGATTTCAATTAAATCATATATGTAACATTTATTAGATGTGATTGAGTCACTGTTATTATTATTATATATTAATATCGAAATTAGCTTAGGTATGATTACTAGAGCTATATCTGTGTATATTGTGAGTAAATAATTAAGAAGACACTTAGGCGTTTAATCATTTCAAAATAAACATGTTGATTTCAATCCTTTTTGTTAGTTTCCATCTATTTTGTGATCTTCCAAGCAATGTTTTATTAGACTTTTAATTTTAGCCGTTTTGGGTGTTTTGGTAATTTCTAAGTGTCCTTGAACCCTCTTCACGAAAATTTTATTATTGTTCAATTAATTAACAGAAGACCTAATAAAAAACTCGAACCATCGAGAAAAATGGTGAAAACTTCCCATTTTCTAGAGATAATTAAGTCAATATGGAGTATCAAACTCCCATCTGAAGTGAAAAATGACAAATTTAATTGGTTGAATGTCCTGCTAATATTTCTGATTTTGAAACCCACTGGGTGTTTTAAATTTTTTAGTGGTGACATGGTGTTTTTATTTACGATACATATCTGACTAGAAGTCTGACAGATCACTGCCGTTTCTGGTCCATAACATAGAAATCAAATAAAGTAGCTCACTCGTATTTTTTTATATTAAATAATAAAGGGCATAGCCGGATTAGTATGGGAATTCTGCCCCCATGGCTTTTTTGACTCATACCTAGGGGGTCGATTTGGTATCGAATGAAAATAATTCACACCAATTTTTAGCTCTTTAACTCAAACGGTATTCGAGAATTTCAAAAAAACCTGTTTTTTCCAAATTATTTTTATTTTTATAGTAAAATTCGGAATTGAGTAATGATGATTTTTTTCCTGATTCTTACGAGTCCAATACATGAAAAAATCATATGATCATGATTCTCACATAGAAAACCGATTTTTAACAGAGAAAAGAAAATTATTTTTTTTTTTTCAGCCTTTTTGAAATATGTCACTCACCAAAATTCGTCAGAAAATGTCTTTTATACTACTCTATACTCACGAATTTTTTTGAATTTTTAGAAATGGTGGAACAATTCAAAAAAAATTAAAAAGTAATTTTTTTTTTAAATCTTGCGTTTTAACAAACTTTCATTTTTTTTAGTACACATAAATACGTAGAAAATTTTTTTTTTACCAAAGCATATCTTTGCAAAAGATAAACAGAAAGATTCAGTAGGTTAAAGTGATTAGAAGGGTTATTATTGATTCAAAAGACACTTAAAGGTAATACTTATATATTTTTTCATACTATTGGGAAATATTTTGAATTTTGATACAGAAAAAATAAAAATTTTAATCAAAATAATAATTAGGCTAGTCTTCATCACTGTCTTCATTTACGACGACACTGATTTTTTCATCAATAAACAGACGACTAAGTATCTCAGATGGTTTTACGATTTTCGCTAAGTATCGAGCGTGAGATAAATAGTATATAATAGCAGCAATGTGTGAGCAACATCCAACAGTACGTCTACCATTTGCACAATCACAACAATATCGAGTTATTCCAGAGATATCGTTCTTATCTGACTGATATTCAACAAAACAATGATATGTCTTCGAATTAATATGTCGAGATCTGACTTTGAATTTCATTATATTAGGTGTAATTTTTAAATAATAAAGTATTATCATTCCGTTTTCATCCATCATTTCAGCTAAGTACGATACAGCTTGAGACATTTGATATGATCCCGTGAATAGAATTTTGAGTTCTTGTTCCGTTAATTCAGGAAAATCAGTTAATATATCAGAAGTTATTGTTGCAAAAGGAACTTTTCTTGTTGCCCAACGATTAGTCTCTACTTCTGAGGCTAAGGTATTATCTTGATACTTTTTTGAGTTCATGGCGGCAATAATTTTTTCAGAAAGATCAAGATCAGAATCAAGTCTCTTACCAAATTCGTTGTGCAGAAAACAAGCGATTCGACAAAAAACACCAGTTTTTGGAAGCAATTTATTGTCTAGCTTATGATCTAAAATCCTAAACTTCTGCTTAATATCTCCATGTACTGCTTCAACAACCCAACGGATTTTGGTAACAAAACGGGATTCATTTGATTCATCTGTGGTCAGTTGATTGCGTTTTCCTTTGAGAGCAGGCATTAGCACTTTAAACCCCAATTCTTCTAAATATACTATCACATCCCGGAAGCCACGATCAACTACAATAATGTCACCTTTTTTCAGCAACTTAATCAGACCATTGGGATCACTTAAGATGATTTTCATAATCTCAGCATCGTTCATATTAGCTGTATATGGCCCAAGCATATCTATAACGAAACCATTTGTAGTACATATCGTGAATGGTTTGCACAGAGGAACTTTCTTTTGACCAGAATATGATTTCCTTTGGTATTCGTTATTTGCACTTTTTTGATGACGAATATATGTTCCATCGCAAATGAATATCAACTGGTCATCTTTTACTTGATACAGCACTTTAGCAGTATTTGACGTATTGGCGAGTAATGTCTCCCTACTAATAGCATCGATTCCGAAATACTGAGGTAAAACATCTTTTTCAAACGAAGATATTACTTCATCACAGTAGTCAGATACCATTTGTTCCCGAGCTAAACCAAAAATGGAAGATATCACTGCATTTGAATTTCCTGTTCGTAATTTGAATAAAAAAATAACAAGAGCTTGAATGACATTACGATTCACTGATTTTCTCATCGACATTAACATTTCACTAAGTTTTATCAATTTTTCCCAGGTAAGGCTCGTAAATACCTCCAACTGTTTTTCTGAAAACGAGTGATCTCCAATTTTATCAATTATAGACGAATCAGTGCCAATAGCCAGCTGCCCAAGTAATTTTTCCAAATCACGAACTTCAAATACACTGGTATTCGAAAAAATCCGAAAATTGTTAATTTCTTCATCTTAAAACCGCTTTTTTATAATGTGATCTTTACAACACCGATTTCCTTCAGGAATAAAGAGTCGTCTTGTCGAAAACACTTGTTTGCGTGCTTCAAATAGAACGATTGTGATATTTGCTGATAATCCACAAAGGCAACAGTATTTATGTGTCGATATGATTCGGGGAAAACCCAACTCCACAAATTCTAACTCTTCTTCCATTTTTTCTTCAATAACATATGAAGGATCTTCAGATGATGATACGGATGAAACAGTAGTGGATGAAGACTGAGAAAAAATTGGCTGGCTTTTGATACTATCTTGATCTGCAGATGAATCCTCAGTGTTCTTAAGTATAGGTGGTCTTGTTAAAATAACTCGACACTTACTACAAAAGGCATCGTTAACAAGAACTCTTTTGCCAATTTTTTCTTTCGCATTATTAGCTTCATCAATTGTCATAACAACTTTTCTATAACCAACTGCTTTACGCAAATATATGTTACAATTGATACATTTTTTATCAAAATCCATTCTGAAATCAATATTAAAATTATATATTAGGAATTTGGACATATATAAACTAATTAAATATAAAACTTCACTTACTTGAGTCTTTGTAATCGACTGTGACACTATTTAACGACAAAAAATAGTATCTCATAAAGATGAGACAAGATAATATAACAAAAATGATACTCCGGTATAATTATATGGTGGAACGAAAAAATATTGTCAATATAAGTACTGAATTAATTAATGCGTTAATTCTATTCAGACAATGACATCAACCATAAAGGCTTCTTTGTTTTTAGGTTATCTAAACAAGCGGAACCTTAGGAGAAATAATAAATGGATACAGAAAATCCCGATAGATGGCATTATAATTTGCCAACTTGGCCAAAATTTTGAAAAACATAGTTTTAACGTGATCGTTGTCTAGTATAAAGATTGAGAATATTTGATAAGTAATGTAATTGTGAATTTTAAACAAACAAAACAATTTTCTACGTATTTATGTGTACTAAAAAAAAATGAAAGTTTGTTAAAACGCAAGATTTAAAAAAAAAAATTAGTTTTTAATTTTTTTTGAATTGTTCCACCATTTCTAAAAATTCAAAAAAATTCGTGAGTATAGAGTAGTATAAAAGACATTTTCTGACGAATTTTGGCGAGTGACATATTTCAAAAAGGCTGAAAAAAAAAAAAAAAATTTTCTTTTCTCTGTTAAAAATCGGTTTTCTATGTGAGAATCATGATCATATGATTTTTTCATGTATTGGACTCGTAAGAATCAGGAAAAAAATCATCATTACTCAATTCCGAATTTTACTATAAAAATAAAAATAATTTGGAAAAAACAGGTTTTTTTGAAATTCTCGAATACCGTTTGAGTTAAAGAGCTAAAAATTGGTGTGAATTATTTTCATTCGATACCAAATCGACCCCCTAGGTATGAGTCAAAAAAGCCATGGGGGCAGAATTCCCATATTAATCCGGCTATGCCATTTGAATATAAACTAAAAGAAATTTGTGTACTCTTAGGATATTTTTTTAAACAGGAACTCGCAATTGCAAGAAACTAAACATGACAATCTCTAACGAAGTAATAAAAATGAACATATTCAAATAAAAAATTTTAAAAATTTACTTTATATACCAGACAACTAAAGGAAAAATAAAATTCTGACAAACATGATTTCACAAAACTGTTATTGTCCAAAATTTAGTTCTTTTATAGGCATACATTAATTTCGCACTACAAGCATTTTTCATATAAATAACATTGGTGATACGTATAAAAGATTTTTTCGAAATGCTGTATTTTGGCAAGTTGCATCTCCTGTTAAAAAAGACAGCTTTAAAAACATCCGTATATGTGCATTTTTGGGTGAAAAAATGTTTTCATTAGTTTTACTTTTATAAAAAAAATTTTAAACTTGGAAACATCCTGTATAAAAGTATTTAAATGATTGAAAATGGAATTTTATCGACACCATGAATTGAAAGGGGCACGATTTAGAGGCTACAAGTTGTCTTTTTCAAAATTTCCCGAATTAGTAATTACAATCTTGTATACTGAGAGAGTAGGGTAAAGAAAAATATCAAAATAAATTTCAGAAAAAGGTGAAAAGCACTGACGTGAAGTCAGGAACTTTTTCGCGCTTGTTCATATCACAATATCACGATCCGCACAAAATAATTTTTTTTTGGTCGTCCAATTATATGATCCATAAGAAATTTTGCATGAACATGTGGGTTATTATTCTACTTCTAATGGTAAATATCAGATCGATCGAATCTATAGTTTCGAAAATATTAAGGAAAATATGAAAAATTTTCAAACGTGAATAACTGCAGAACTACTGAACCGATTTTGCTCATTAACGAACACAGCCCGCTGCATTTAGACCTCAAACCTTCTCTGAAAATTTGAAGGCTCTACGTCTTTCCGTTCGAAAGTTAGCGTATTTACAGCCGGCCGGAGAGTATTACATTTGACTACGAATTCTTCATCAGTGAATCCAACCTAGTCGTTTACGACCATTTTCGGCTCAAAATTCGAAAACTGAAGTTATTTGGACGAACCGATAGCACACTGTTGCCCTGCGAATAGCGCGCCAAAACACAGTGTTCTGTAATCCGAAAGTCAAATAAACGTAATTTTTGCAAAATGTAGGTGATACAAGCTTGAAAAAATGACAGGTTATCTTAAATTTATCGGAAGAATCTGTATTGTTCTTGAGGTGTTCCTTTATTTCGGTTGTAAATTTTCTGATATCCATCTCTTCAATGCATTGAATTTCTATACGAAATTGGTCCTCTTTCAGAAGGTTGCTGTAATTGTATTGAGCGCCATCTCCTGGTATATGTTATATTGCTATAGCTCCATAGTTATGAAATTATTTACTTTGCTTTCTAAACGTTAATTATTTTGAATTTTTAAATCACATTTTACCGCTATCGTAAAATCGTGAAACCATATTATTTGGTGGTTTAATCACAGATTGTGGATGGATGTAAAAAAGTTAAATATTGTAATCTGTGGGGGTAATGTAATGGTATCTGTCATGTGTAACCACAGAAGACGTACTAATTATCGGTAATCTGTGGCTGTAACCTGAAAATACAGATAAAAGTTAGAAAATTTTCAATGAATTTATTTACCATCCTGAAAAAGCTGGAATTTAAAGTTCAGTAATACTCATTATTTTCTATAAAAATGATTTCTGTGCTAAGGAACACTCTGAGTATGTGCCGAAACGGTATGAATATATCGTATTCATCATCTCGATTATATCATGTACTATTTCCACCTGCCCTGAGAACCACAATTGTACCCACTTCTAGCTTATTGGTACCCACGAACGTGAACTTGGTTTTCAAATGCGGCTTCAAACCAAAAGGAATTCTGAAAAGAAGATGCAAAGATTGTTTCTTTGTTAGCAGAGAAGACCGACTATACGTTGTCTGCAAAACTCATCCGAGACACAAGCAGATGGAAATGGCAAAAACGCCACGTAATTCTTGGATACTGACGCACGCAACGCAAGGTAAAATAAGACCGTGGTGATGGATATTTATAAAATTTGTAGTTTTTAAGTTTAAATAAATGATCGATAAAACCGTTCTAAAAGAATCAGTATATCCTAAAACATTCCAATACAAGTATTATTCAAATTAATTTTATGTGTAAAGAACTTTTTTCATTTAATGACATGAAAAAAAGGAATTCAATATGCTCCGCTCCCAGAGCAGAAAACGATATTTTTATTATTGTATTTGTAAAACTTTACAAATTTGGGCTTTTTTTTAATGCTAAGAACAACCAGCTTAGTCAGAATATGAGCAATTAGACAATCTTGAAATAAGCAAAAAACTATACATCTTGGAATGTATAGTAAATATTCAAGAGAGCATGTTTTAGAAATAAAATTTTTAAACAAGCGGACACTTCACTTCTCAAAGTTTTGCACAAGCCGAAGCCTTCAACTGTTGAAATACAATTTATTTATTCAGTTTTTAAAATTGAGTAAACATTGTGAAACTCGAGTCACTTACTTATTACTTATTCAGTAATAAAGTGATAGTTAAAAGGAAGTAATTTCTTATTTCATTCCATTTTGAAGTGAACTATCATAAAGTTAACTAACTACTCCACTCAATATATGAAAAATAGGTATTAATTTTATCATGTATTATTTTATAAAGGTTTTGAGAATGTCCTGATTTTAATTTTTTGTTAATTTAACCAGTATCACCTTATCGTGGATTTTATGAATCTTATGAAATTTTATAACATTTAATTTGATTTTATAAATTTGCTAGAACCAACATCAACAGATATAATTTTTGAACATTGGGTAGAGTAGTCCGTCAGTTTGTGATAGTTCATTTTAATCATAAAAAGAAAATTACTTTTCTATCACATTTTATTCAATTGACACACAATAACACGAGTTTTGTAGTGATATTAAATTTTGAAACTATGAATTACAATTTGATTTTATATCGAGGATGTTTATTTTCTTGAGAACCACCTGAAAAGATGAATTTCAAAATTTGATTGTTCACTTATGTTAAAGATCCCAATAATCTCTAGAATGTCCAGCTTTTTGTCTTTTGCTTTTAGATATAGTTTTTCAAAATTATCTAATTCTGAAAATTAACGCATGAATAGTATAAAATTTGACCGATCAATCAATATATCAAATTATTCATCAGACAATAAAATGTAATGAATTGGGACCATTTTAAGCAGAATATTAGTAAAATACAGACTTTTGTATGAAATGTTAGGAGTTCGTAAACCTCTTACACAAATAAAAATAATCTAGGAATAAAAAATTAATTTCTTATAACTTTTTAATTACCTCTTGTATAACACAGAGAATACTGGTAGTTTTCTCGTTAAGCACCACCTCCAAAAAGTAAGAATTTTTAGTGGTTCAGCAAAAACAAATCAATCAATTTAATAAATCTTATACAAAGTTACAAAAAAATATTGGGTAAGTTTGAACTCTATTGATACATTATGGCACCTTTGTACACTAGTATATCTGTTGGGTATGCTCAAAATAAGCTTGTCGATTGCCTGTAGATCTGTAGTATTTCATAAGTAAGAAAAACAATTAAACAGCTGTTCCCTGTTCTATTAATGAAAAAGTCGTCGCCTCATTGAATCCCAAAGATGTTCGGTCGGATTTATGTCTGGGGAATTCGTAGGCCATGGGAAAGCATTGATTAGTTTCCAGAAATTCACATACTTTGTGGACAGACATTACTTTTCATGGTTTGAAAATTTGGTCAGATTTTTGTGATATTCGGATGCAAAATACAATATTTACAGGTGTTTTTTGTTTAATTAAGGCACAACAATACAATGAATAATTCAAAAGATAGACAGAGCTAGAACTTTAAAATTTTTAGGAAGGGTTTAGGGTCTATATAAAGCTACTAAGCCCGTTAATCGGTTTAATAGTTTGAAAATTATTCTGAAAATTTCAAGTTTCGTAATTCTATCTGTTCGAAAGTTTGAGTGTTTACGGACGGCTAGATCGGCATTTGAGCAAAACGATGGCACGCTGTTTCCTAGAACAAGTACGCAAAAATCTAGAATAACTATTTCTGAATTTTAACTAGTTTCAATTTGCTTCTGTCGCACATAATAGGTTATGTCATAGATGATTATAAATTGTGGTTATTCCTTTTATTACGTTACAGACAAGCAGTATAACATTTATATTTTTATTTCGATATTGTGGTTGCTTTTTTATATCACACATAAAACATCTGTTGGTCATGGTTCATCATAGATGAACTATTCACTCGTGGTTCTATTTATAACTCGTACGTTTCTTTAGATGATGACCACACAATTGAAGATACACGATAGAAAATAATTAGTTGCCTATAGTGACACCTATACGAAAATACATCAACCAATACCACCTGGTGTTGCATGAACTAAGCGTTCTCGCTTATAGTTCGTCAATTGTCGTATAGAGTACACTACTACCCTAATAGCGAAATACAATAGTAGTTAGTATCTTTTCCACCATTAGATGCATATCTAATTAATTATTGAAAATATAAAAATGTTCTTGAACTCGAGCGTACACATATATGACTAATTTATTTAATTTACAAATGTATTAAAACTATTATCGACAATTTAATAGACAATAATGAACATTCTGCGTGGAGCAAAGCAGGAAGCTTTACTTTTTACAATCTGTCAAAATTTTCAAGTTTTCTGTTTATTAAACGGCAATACCCGATCTAGTGGTGACAAATGACTACTTTTGTAGTTGCCGAACTTTAAGTAAGAACGCATAGTTCATCTATCTTCGTAGAGGTGTCTCCAAAGTAACTGCAGGCAACTTATTATTTTCTGCCGTGTATCTTAAGTTGCCTTGTCATCTTATAATCATTTTGATTCATGTTGCATTAATTTCAGGTTTGATTATTAAATCAGCGTTCTTTCGAGACTTAGGTATAAAGAATTTTCTCAAAATGCTTTATTTTTGGCAAGTTACATTCCTGTTGAAGGAGAAAGCTATAAAAACATCTGGATATGTGCATTTTTGGGTGAAAATGTTTTCATCAGTTCTAGTTTCTAGTTGATGTAAAAAAAAAACTTGGAAACATCCTGTATTTAAATGATTAAATATTGAATTTTTCTCGACACCATTATTTAAATGGGGCATGATTTAGAGTTGTCTTTTTCAAAATTTCTCAAATTAATACTTAGAATCTTGTATACTTCGTATCGTGCTTCCATTTACTCGATAGAAATCCATTGTACACTTTAGTTGAAGGAAACACATATATATGCAGATTTCTATTTATTAACTTGAGTTGTTCACGAGTTTCGTTAACATAGTTAACTTCTTCAATTTCCACAAACTGTGGAATTTTATTTATTACTACATAGTTGGTCATAAAAAGATTTACTTAATTTCACATTCATTATAACCATGCAAAAAATTTAAAAACATAAATAGAGGTTAATTCTTGATAGAAGGTATACAAAATTATTTAAATATTTTAATATTAGCCTTCTACATATTTCATTTCAAAAAATTATATTTAATAATTTTAACTTCAGAAAATAAATTAAAATAATGTCATATAAGCACCACTTATATCAAATGACATATAAAATAAACATTCATTATAAGACATCCAAATGGTATAACAAAATCCAATAAATAAAAATTCTTAACCAAAATCCTATAAATTAAATATTTTGAATAGACAAAATTTTGTTTCTGTTGATCAATCTTATGAAAACAAATATCTTTGAAAAATGTCTAACATAATCTTAAGAATTTCATCATAAAACTATCTTACTTAGAATATTCAGTATTATTGGATATCTAACTAAGTTACTTTATATATAATAAAAAGTCAAGATATGTAAAAACATTACTGAAAAACAAGTTTTAAGAGAGACTTTGCTTCGTCAGTATTCAAATAATTCATATTCAATAAAATATAACATCAATCAACAACATATATTTACTCACCCTTCAACAATTTAGAAAACTTCTAGTAAATGAATACTGAAAAATTTAAATGTAGTGTACGGTTAACTATAAATAAATAATTCTACGGTTTACCCTTGATCTAAAAGACTGAAAGACAATTTAACGGTCTCTGTTATAGCACAAGGACTATCTGTATAAAGAATGTTGAGGAAACCAAATAATTATATATTATGAATAAAATAAGATAAATAGAGGTTAATTCTTGATAGAAGGTATATAAAATTATTTAAATATTTCAATATTAGCCTTCTACATATTTAATTTCAAAAAATTATATTTAATAATTATAACTTCAGTAAATAAATTAAATATGTAGAAGGCTAATATTAAAATATTTAAATAATTTCATATACCTTCTATCAACAATTAACCTCTATTTATGTTATTTTATTCATAATACATAATTATTGGGTTTCCTTAACATTCTTTATACAGATAGTCTTTGTGCTATAACAGAGGCCGTTAAATTGTCTTTCAAGAAGAAGATATTTCTGAAAAGAGTCCTACATATGTTGAGAATAAATATGATTTAAGAAACCTCATTTGAAACAAATTTAAATCTCAGTAAATCCATTAAAAACAATAAAGATATTATATCGAAGGATGTTAAATCAGCGGTTCATAAGTTTGCATAGGACATAAGTAGAACTTTTCAAAAAAGGATTCAAGGACATTTAAAAAGTTTCCTCAATGAAAAAAATAATTCCACTCATTCAAACCATTTATCGGAAGCAGGATATGAATTTAACCAGAATTTTGAAATTTTGCATGTTGAATAAAAGTTTCACCTCACTAGTAAGAAACAGACAATATAATCGAAATATTACTCAATTCCAAGTAAAACTTGATTTTAGAATTACCATAGACCTTACTTCATAATATGCCTATAACAGTACAAAATGAATGTATTTTCAAAATTAGTTTATTTGTTCAAAATGTAAAAAATCTGATGATGCTCCTGTATCAGCAAAACAATTGTTATATTTATAATGTATATATGGAAATGAGAAAAACCTCATTTAAAATAATATTCCTAAATATTTTTTTTTGGTTGATATGACTAAATTTTAACCGTTTCAAAGTAATTAGCATTAAGTAATTCAGTTGTAATGATAACTCATGCTGAAAATTCCGATAACAATTTGTAATAAAACCATTTACCAAATATTTCTTTTTAATAGATATATTTTTAAAACAGATTAAGGATTATAAAATAATTTTCCTTTGAAATCTACATTTGTGACTGCAAATTGTAAGTTTCTATAAAAATACTTATATGTATAAAATAAAAAGTGCATGAAAACTTGAAACTTACAACTCGACTCAGAAGACGACAAAATGTAGTTTTTTTTGCCTGTTCATTCTAGAAAGCTTGTCATTCCATTGTAGTGTTTTTATTTGTGAAATTTTCAGGCAGAAATAGTCTTGGATGGTTACATTGAACATACAGACAATAATTGGTTGTCAAATAAAATTTTCTATGCCCATTCGTCAGTAACGCAATAATTTTGAAATTTTCAGGGCAGTTTTTAATCCAAGATGGAAAGATCAAGTTTGTGAAGGAACAAAATTCGTTCATGGCTACTTGAAGTTCGATTTTTGCAGAATCTTAAAAAACTAACGTAATTTAATATTATGAAAAATACAGGAATGTTGACAAAGATTTTCCTGTATTTTCGCAAATTATGCGTTGACTCAAAAAAAGTTTTCTGCTAAAATGATATTTTAGTTATGAGAAATTATAGTTGATCAAAGGTAAAGTTTTTAACATCCTCGTGATAAACCAAATGTTTTTGCAAGCTTTCTGTTCCTCTTATACCGAACAACTTCTTCGCTCCTCGTCCAGAAACCTGCCTTCCTCTGTTGCAGCTTGACCGGCGTACTAATAGAGCACCCAACCAGTCTAAAGATTCTTGGCAACCGTCCCCGCTGAGTTCAAATAGAGCAAGACACAGCGTTTGACGATCACCGTTCCAAGCGGAACACATGTTCACCGGCGTCCCAGGCAGAGCTGTGCATCACGCCTGTCTGATGAGGTTCAGATGCGCAAACTCGGGAACGAATGGCCGTCTCCCAAACTAAGAGGTGAAAGCTCCCTTACAACACCGCATTTCACTCGAGAGCTTCACTTCGCCAAAAAGTTTGTTCCCTCAATTTGAAATGTGTGGTCGGAATTATTATGTTTATAAAAAAATAGTTTATGAAAATTAATATTTTCTTCACTCAATTATTTCTTCAAATATAAGATATTCAAAAAGTAGAATTATAATGAAAATCCTATGAGTTTTATTATTAATATTAACTGGAGATTCTCACATCTAATGCTTACAGAAATTTCCTGAAAACCAGTGGTCACTTCTGTGGAAATCGGGGAACCACCATAATTCCAGTGGAATGGAAGATTTGAAAATATAGTATTTGGATTCATTGTATAATATTTAAAAATCGTTCTAATAATATCATTGTCAAAAATGTTAATATTTATATGATATCATGTTTACAGGTTTAATAAAAATAATGAATAAACAAAATGGTCTCATTCAACCTTTACTTTCACAATTCAATCATATTCAGTAAAATGTAAAAAAACACTCTAATTCAGTTTTGATACTGCCCTATTATTTTATCTAGAGTGTGATTCTTCAAAGTTTTATAATGTGCTGCATAAGGTCCTGAGCATGGCTAACGAATTTTGAGAGAAATATATCACTACTCCTGATAAAATCTACATACCTCCTAAATGTACCAACATAAAGGGCTAAATACGGTTCTGTTGGTATTCTACTGCTCCTGATACATCTAAATACCTTCTCAACGAGTTGACATATGGGCTAAATACGGCTCTGTTGGTATTCTACTGCTCCTGATACACCTAAATACCTCCTCATTATCAACTCAGCATTCCTGTTCCTTTAGAACAGGAATGCTCCTGTTCTAAATATCAGGAGCATTCAAGATAAATTTCATATACCTCCTCGCCTTCTGTTCTCCTGATACCTGAGTGCTCCGGATACAAATACCTCCTCAGTTAGGCTAAATGCGGCCCTGTTCCAAGTATCGGACGCCATTTAAAAGTGGGCGTGGCTTAAAAAATGGCGGGAAAATCTGGCTGCTCCTGATAAATTTCATATACCTCCTCGACTTTATATTCTCCTGATACTCGGCCAGATTGCTGAAGACTACCCTAAAGTGCCAATATTTGATGGACATTTTCGGATTATCTCAAAATGACCATATATGGGCAAATTTCCATTTTCAGTAGCGTTTTCGCTGGCAAAAATGAACCAATATTTGAAACTTTGCTGGAACGGAACGGAACGAAGGTCAATGTTTGTTACATATGTCCAAGTACATCCGGATAATGAATAAGTAAGTAAAAAAATGATGAAACAATAAAAGATTATTTTATTGCTTATTATAAAATTTCACTCTTAAAATTGCATTTCTGTTTGCTAAAGCCATTGAAGTTAAAAAATCGTGACAATTTGACAGAATCTCATCAAAGACGTTTTGGCAACGTTTGATCAAAAATCAGGAATAGGTTAACAAGGAGATCTTTGGCATTTATCGAAAATTTTTCTGCCCGAATATTCTGAGATTAAGTTTTTTCAGTCGGTGAAAAATATATTAAATTCCTTTCTTGAAAAATATAGTGGAAAAATTTTCATATGAAAACGATTCATGAAAAATTTGAACTGCCTTGCTTTAACTTCGAATTTAAGAGGCCTTTTTGTTGTTTGTTCAAAGTAAAATAAATATCTACAACCAACATTTTTTTACATTCATAATGGAGTTTTCGCTGATAATATCAGTAATTTCAAGGAATTTTGGATTTATACTGGTAACAACTCATACTACTTATTAAAATCCATCAAGACAGATTACAAAACTTGTTGGAGTCGATGATCCTCACGCCAACTCGTTCCTATTAAAGTGCAAACTTCGTCATAATAATCTCATTTTTGCGAGCGAAAACGCTACTGAAAATGGAAATTTGCCCATATATGGTCATTTTGAGATAATCCGACAATGTCCATCAAATATTGGCATTTCAGTGTAGTGTTCAACAATTTGGCCAAGTATCAGGAGAATATAAAGTCGAGGAGGTATACGGAATTTACCAGGAGCAGCGGGATTTTCGCGCCATTTTTCTAAGCCACGCCCCCGAGATTCTTAGGAACAGGACCGTCTCTAGCCCTTTTTGTCAGTTTAACGAGGAGGTTTTAGGATTTATCAGGAGCAATTTTTCGCCAATTTATAAGCCACGCCCACACTCTAGGTGCATCTGTCGTTCTGGGCGCAGGACCGTATTTAGCCCTATTTGCTATTAGTGCTAGAGATATTTGAATTTTATTAGCAGTAAAATATTTGGCACCATTTGGGAACAGAACGGTATTTAGCTCTTAATGCTGGCAATGATAATTTTAATTCATTCGTTAGTGAAGGGTTCTACTAAAATATCAAAAGTGCTTTTGACTTTCCAGTTTTATGCATTATTGAGAATTCATTTGTAAGTAATTTCTATTATTGAAGGAATAAGGCAATTCGAGGTCAGATTAAACAGTAAGGTTTTTATTATACATATTTAATCAGTTGTCAACATAAAATTACAAATATACATATATAACACTTATCCAATATTGTTATGTAGATCTTCGAAGATTATATACAATATTTCCAATAATTTCTCATTTGTAGCAGCAATTTTCTTCAGTTTCTTGATTTCCACAGTAATTTCCTTAGAATATCTGTAAGCAGAAAAGAAATTATGAATAAAAATTGATGAGATTGTGTATATCACAGTCATAATTAATTGTTATATATGATATGAAAAAAACAAACATTTAAACGCTTTAAAATTTTTCATTCTATCAAAATGCTTTGAATTAGAAAATATCTGTCAAAATTGGATAAAATTTGGAAACAATAATGTGCATTAACTGGATTTTTTCAATACGAAGCTGATATAAAGCTTAATAGAAATCATCATATGTGTATTTTTTAACAGCTCATACGCTTTTCAGATTTGGCCTTCTGTGACTTTTATCAGACATAAAAATATGCTCGACGGACTAAATCGCCGAGAAAAAGTTAATTTTAATACCTAAGATATATAGGTAGTTAGTTCTTCAGGAAATATATCAAATATTAGAAAAGCGCGGTATCGCTCTTCGAGAAACTACGAGTATGTTGATGGATAGAGTAAAATTTCATCAAAAAAGTGTGTTTTATGCCTTAAATCGGGAACCTATCAGCCGATGTATTAATTACATCTCTAAATTGAAGAACCTCGCCGAATGCATCATGGATAGCAAAGGAAATAAATCCGGGGCACCAAAAGCAGGTTGATCTAACAGTTCAGCGGCCGAAAGTGGGCCAGTTCAATCGGCCGTACTTTCTTCTACCAGGTCGTTAGGAAAACAAACACAAACACAGTATCGAAAGAACCGAAAGCGCGAACAGTTTCGGACCGTCCTGTTGATAAGGACCCTCCTAATGAGACCCGGTCTAAATCTGGCAGATTCCCCGCTCTCCGGTAAACCTGTTGCCTTGTTTTGTTTTTTCCGATATCGCTTTTCGACCGCGGTCTGTTCTATAGTCTGAAAAAGTGGTTTGAATCAAGGAGTGCCATGGTCCGAGGTTTCCTAGTCTTTTTCTTCACTACCATAAGTTTGGTAAGTTTTCCTGGTTAAATTAATTTTATTTTGACAACATCAAAAAGGTCTTATGGCCTATATCCCAAATTTCTGGTTGCTCCACAGCAAGTATTCAAATCCAGAATAAATTTCGTCCTGAATACAGACAATAATCACAATAAATTCCAAAAACTTGAGGATATAATACAGGGATGTTTATTTAATTTAATTTCATTCAACAGAGATTTATTTGATTTGAAGAATTTTTATATGTAAAATAAATTAATAAAAAGGTTTTTTTACATGATAGAAGGCTCATTTCAATATCTTAAATATCATACAGATTTATTCTGCTAACCTCTCTACAAATTTTAATTTTAATTATATAAAAATTTTTTCCGAAAATCTTTTTAAAATTAGATTGAATAAATGTCTTAGATAATAATTACTAATTTATATTATCATTGTATTCTTTTATTCTATAATGTATATATAATTATACATGTCTGCGGAATTGAAACTGTGTTTTCTAAGACATTTATTATATTTAATTTTATAAATTTTTAGGAAATTTTTTTATGAAATTAAAAATTTGTAGTGAGGTTAGCTGAATGATATTCAATATTCAGGTATTGAATTGCCTTCTATCAAGTAAAAGAGAACCCTTTTTATAATTTTATTTTATATACAGTCGACTTTCGTTAATTCAAACCTGCGATAATTCGAACCTCTCTATAATTCAAAGTTATCACGAGTTCCCTACCAAATCTCTTTACATTTCGAACTAAATCAATACATTTTCATACAGGAACTTTTGTGAGCTTCTTCAAATCACTCACGATTCTTTTTAATTTTCTCATCATTCAATGCTCACGAAATTTTGTATTAGCCTTTGTATCGGTATTTTACATCAATGTTAGATCGTAGGATTGTTGCTATGGTTTCGTTAGCACTCAACCATTCTCTGCTCATAAATATTTCTTTTCGAATCTTTTAATGACATGATCCTCACGAAATTGCACGAACATGGGAATCGTTCTTATACACCTAGATGTCAAATTTCGTTTCGATCGTTTCGGATCTATTAGCAAAATAAGGAGAAAATTCAAACATGAATAACTGCCGATCCATTGCACCGCTTTTGCCCATAAGCGAACTTAACCGAAACATTCAGGCTTCAAACTCACCCTGTAAGTTTAAAGTCTCTTGCTCTTTCCGTTTTGACCTCGGAATTAATTTAAAATTGTAGAAGATAAACATATTTCAATTTGTTTTAATATTCAAATTTTGTTATATTTCTTCTATCAAGTAAAAGGCCTTTCTATTTTATTTTATATATAATATATAATTATATTTTGGCTTCAATAAATCTCATTATAGAATGTCAATGAATTTAAATAAACCATGAAATAACTCAAACTGTTCTTTGATTTTGTTAGAACATAGATCAATCTTGAATTATATAGTTGATCTGTATTTCGAAGCTTAAGTCTTTTAACACGTGAATGATATAGGTTATGTTTTTGATTTTGATATTTGGAATATTAAAAGAGGACTGAAGACGGGATTGTCTAAAATTATATTTGTTTTTTGAAGATATAGTGCACATTTTTTTAGAGATTTTTGAAATAATTTATTCGAATATTTAAATATATTAAATATTTCAAATAAATTATATTCTTTGAGAAGTCCTTTAAGTGTGTTCATGTTTTTAAAAGGCAATTGGTGTTCTTAAAGGTAAGACCAGAAACAAAATTTTGTCTCCTTTGAATATTTATTTATTAATTTTAATTACTTTCGTATATCTGTTGGGTTATTTATTCCATTTGACATTATATATTGAGTTTTGATTATATACGTCTATTAAATGTAAGCGGTGCTTGTTAGACATAAATTTATTTCTAAAAGTTTTTTGAATAAAAATTTTTTTTGAAATTAAAATTGTAGAAGATAAAAATATTTCAATTTGTTTTGATATTCAAATTTTGTTATATTTCTTCTATCAAGTAAAAGGCCTTTCTATTTTACGATATATTCATGAAAATTATTCAAAGATACCACGATTTAAAAACAATATTATGGACATTGAATAGTTACCGAATAAGTACAAAAAATTATTTCGAATTTGCTGCACATTTTTAAGATTTTCACCACCATAGAGTTCATAGAGGAATCTATAATTCTGATATTGCTTGAAGTTTTTCAAGGTCGTTGAAATTGGCTACATCGATAACAATGGAAATATAAAGAACGTTGTTGCTTCTGTATTATTGTCAGCTAAGTATGTTATTTAATTGTAGTCAATAGTCTATAATTTCTATAGATGCCTTCATATTTTTAAGTGTTGTATAATGTTTGAGAATTCTATATGTCTACTTAAATAGAAACTGTGTATCTAATATAATTTGAAAAATTTGAATATCAAAACAGATTTGATCTGTTATAGTCTTCTACGATTCTAATTTCAAAAAATTTTCTTTTGAAAAACCTTTAAGAATTAAATTAATGTCTTTATAAGCACTGCTCATATGTAATAGACGTATAAAATCAAAATTCATCATACAATATCAAATGGAATTAAGAAAAACCAACGAATATAAATTGTCAATTGAAATTAAAATATAAATAAGCAAACATTTTTTGTTTCGTTCCAGGCATGCGTACTGAACTCTTCAGACAAACGTACGAAGCCCTATTTGTTACAAAATGTATTTTTTTCTGATCCTATATTAATGAAAAATAACTCTTTCTCAAAAATATAAAACATAATTTCAAGAACTTCTCAAAAACTAGTTTATTTGAAATATTCAATATATTTAAATAAATTACTTCAAAAAATTCAAAACATGTAGCACATCCTCAAGAAATAATTAAAATTACGATGAGATCAGTTCAACTTTACATATAAAAAATAATAAAATCAATTAAACAATGTATAGACTTACCGAGTGCAATCTTCAGAAATATATGATCTTCAAAAACATGCACATAGGTACATTTATATCCAAGGTACTCTATGTTCCATGTTCACAAAAAATCATACAAAGCTTATAAGGCACTTGGTCTTAGTTAAAACCATTCAACTGATCTTATCGTAATTTTAATTATTTCTTGAGGATGTGCTACATGTTTTGAGATTTTTTGAAGTAATTTATTTAAATATATTGAATATTTCAAATAAATTAGTTTTTGAGAAGTTCTTGAAATTATGTTTTATATTTTTGAGAAAGAGTTATTTTTCATTAATATAGGATCAGAAAACAATACATTTTGTAACAAACAGGGCTTCGTACGTTTGTCTGAAGAGTTCAGTACGCATGCCTGGAACGAAACAAAAAATGTTTGCTTATTTATATTTTAATTTCAATTGACAATTTATATTCGTTGGTTTTTCTTATGTCCATTTGATATTGTATGATGAATTTTGATTTTATACGTCTATTAAATATGAGCAGTGCTTATAAAGACATTAATTTAATTCTTAAAGTTTTTTGAAATTAAAATCGTAGAAGACAAACAGATTAAATCTGTTTTGATATTCAAATTTTGTGATAATCCTTCTATTAAGTAAAAACCGTTCCTTCTTATTTTAATTCATAATATAATTTGATTTAATATTTTTCGTGAATGGAATTATTTAGATGTTTCATAGAATTTTCTTTTTGAATATTTAATTTTTTTGAAACTTCATATACTTTTCAAAATTTTCCCGAAATGAGATGAAGAGAAATTGAAAAAAATTCTCGTGATTCATCTTCACAAAATTATGCAAGAGACTTCGAGTCGCTAATACACATCTAAATACAAAATTTGAACTCAATCGGATTTGTACTTTCGAAAAAAGTTGCAAAATAAAATTTCAAATGAAGATAACTCAGAAATTGAGTTTCGAATGAGAATAACTCAGCATTTTTAAAGATTACATATATGGTTTGACTCCAATCCCACACTGAAAATTTCAAGACTTTATGTGTTTCCGTTAGAAAATTAGCATTTTACCTTCAGTCGTCCCCCGAACGGCCGATCCTCACAACATTTGGTAAATTTTCCTGTCATTATTATACACCTTAATACCTAAAGCAACACAAACATTCCTAAAATGCAGACATTGTTATGGAATGATAAGCACTCTTCAAAGAACGCAAAATAATAGCCCCCTTCTAATTTGCAGTGTCATGGAGGACCTCCCAAGGTGGACACTCAGGTCCTGCTGCTCGACTCCTACATTCCCGCTGCTATGCAGATCATCGCCCACTTGACAGAATCCATGAAATACGACCTAAAACCTCCTTCCGCAACAGCCACTTCTACAGTCAAACCTGCAATTGTTTCCACCAAACCCACTTCAACCCACCGTCCCGGCATCTACGCTCCTGAGTCTCCACCCGGCCCGCAGAGCTACGAAAAATTGGGAGAACTTGGAGAGTATAACGACGAAATGTAAGAAATAACACCTCTCGGTTTAACTCTCTCTAAATATATGTTGGATTTCAGAGCGTCCTCCAAAACCTTCTTCACCTTGCCAAAACTTCAGGCCTATTTCAGCGTGCAGACGGAGGAACTGCCAGAGGACCTGGAGAACCTCATCGGGGAGGGTCCTGCGGGACTCATTAAACTCGTCAATTCGGAAGACGGCCCCACCCCGGACGATCCAGACGAGCAGGTACAGCTCTTCTCCAAGAACTTCGATGATTCCAACTTTAGGGTCTACCTGGAGAAAAACAAGAAGACGCCTCCCACTAGGGCGTACGTGACGCTGCTCTCCCTCTACGACCAGCTGAGCAAGGATGCTAAGAGCCAGGGATATAGCAAGTTTCAGGTTGGTAGTCAATTTTCGGATTCATATTCGAAGGTTGTTATATTTCTTCTGTCAAGTAAAAAACCTTTTTCTATTAGGAGTACAAATACGTTTCCGCCGTTTTTAACACAAATTAAATATTTATTATAGAAGAACGGTAATATAAATTTATTTAAAATATTGCCCATCACTTGCAACCACTTTTTCCCATCTCTCAGGCAGCATTCGAATCCTACGTCTGAAGAACTCCTTGTCTTTTGAGGCTATCCACGAATCAACCCAATTTTTGGTATCCTCATAAGATGTGAACCGCTGCGCCGTCAGAGCATGTGCCACGGACCGGAACAGGTGATAATCGGACGGTGCAATGTCTGGTGAATACGGCGGGTGGGGTAACACTTCCCAATCAAGTGTTTCCAAGTACTTTTTCACGGGCGCCGCAACAATTCCCTACCTGCTGGAATTGTCGGTGCGAGTTCGGTTGGAGTGTTTAAGAGTGGATTGGACGGGTGGTTTGGCTGAGACTATTGTGACATTAATGAAAATTTGTTTTTTTCTTTTTTACAGCATTGTACTGAAGCACAGCCAAAAAGTGATGAAACATACATGTCTATCGTTTTAATGAATTAATTTGAAAACGATATTGTCTTAAAGATTGCATTCGGAAAATATTTTCTGTAAAAACTTTATTTGAAAGAAATAATGAAGGTTTTTGGAGCAGAAAGGTTCAATTACAATCAAACATTTGGCAAACGATTCATTTTATGGATTTGAATCGAAAAAATCTTCTTTAAGTAAAAAACTCTGAAATTTCATGTTTTGGTACAGATATACATATTGAAAAAGTAATACTTCACCTAAGTATAAAATTTTCGAAAGCTTCAATCTTTCAAAGTTTTGAACATAAGTCAAATATGCGATAAGTATGAGTTTTCAACTCAAAGATAACATTAAATCCACTTGAAAACTCTAAATTAATTTCTCCCAAAGTCCAAAACTTATTTCCTAGTATTCCTCCAATGTAAACAATACAAACAGAAAATAAAATAATAAGATGCGGTTTTTTACTTGATAGAAGAATAATTACAAACTTTGAATATCAAAACAGATTTAATTTGTTAGTCTTCTACAATTTTAATTTCAAAAAACTTTTTTGAACAAAACTTTAAGAATTAAATGAATGTCTTAAATAAGCACTGCTTATATTTAATAGACGTATAAAAATCAAAATTCACTATACAATATCAAATGGAATAAAAAAAAAAACCAAAAAATAAATTATTAATCGAAATTAAAAATAAGTACATAATAAATTAAAAATGAGTACATACGTGGTACGTGTTCAGTTTCTGGTCTTATATTTATGAAAACTAAATCTTTTTAAAAAATACACAACATAATTTTAAGAACTTCTCCAAAACTAATTTATTTGAAATATTTAATATGTTTAAATATTTAAATAACTTACTTCGAAAACTCTCAAAATCATGTAACACATCCTCAAAAACAATTAAAAATTCAGATAAGGTCAGTTCAACTTTACATTTATAATATAAATTCAATTAAAAACAAATAAACTTGTAATCTTATCAAACAATTTCTGCAAAATCTGTAAACGCATTTAAACTAGGTAGGTACATCTAATATCCAAGGTAATCTATGTTTTATGCTGAACACAGAAATCACACAAAGTTTGTAAGGCATTTTATGACCTTCGTTAAACCACTGGAAACTGTATAGTAAATTTCATTATTCAAAAACCTAATATAATTATATATTATATATAAAATAAAATAATAAGATGCGGTTTTTTACTTGATAGAAGAATAATTACATACTTTGAATATCAAAACAGATTTAATCTGTTAGTCTTTTACAATTTTAATTTCAAAAAATTTTTTTAAAAAACTTTTAGAATTAAATTAATGTCTTAAATAAGCACTGCTTATATTTAATAGACGTATAAAAAAATGTTTTTTTTAATTAAAATTGTAGAAGACTAACAGATTAAAGCTGTTTTGATATTCAAAGTTTAAAAATACAAACAGACAACAAGTTATTGATAAAAACAAAGTTAATTCTATTAGAATTTATGACATTATTAATTGTCTTGCAATATGTCTTGAACAAGACTACTTCCAATTTAATTGGGTTTTTTATGTAATGAAAGATTAATCATAGTTCAATTTGGACTGGATTATTAATATTTTTTCTAAATATTATTATTATTATCCTAATACTCCTAGATCTTCTGTAAGATCACTCAGAATCTTTTCAGCTTGTGCGAGTTAGGAGTTCAGTTGTGTTCTGGGTAGGCTTTGTTACTGCGATCTTGCGCAGTATTTTGAGCTCAAAATTCGAAAATTACAGACATTTCGGCAAAACTATAGCACATTGTTTCTTAGAATAAACTCGTAAAAACTGTACTCTTTGAAAATTGCCTTCATAGTGCCTTCGTTTTGTAGTAACGTTGCTTTGTATTAAAATGTTCCAAACTGATTTTTAATAAACAATAACGTGTTTATTGTCTCATGTAACAGTAGCCTACATATCAGTTCGAAATCTTAATGTACTAATTGGATCAGTCTTCAGATACCACAGAAATGAAGTTGTTCACTACTTTAACTGACTAAAAGTTTCTGCTATACTTCATTTTGCAAATTCATACATTTTCTATGATTGTTTACGCAAAAATTAATTTTTCCGACCTTCCCTAGGGTTATCACCAACACGTTTTGGTCGAACTGGCGAGGACATCTTTAGGCACGTCTGCGGACCAGCTTAAGTTCGTTTTGGAGATGATACTGTCTAATCAAGACACCAAACAACCGGATGTGAAGAAAAAAATTTCTGCGCTTTTGGAAGACCTAAACACCGATAACAGCTACATCCACAAGGCTCTATTGTACATCCCCCCACTGCAGTTCACTATTTAGCTTGTAAGAATGTACGAATAAAAAGTAAGCAAACATTTAGACGTCTTCTTTATCCGTCTTGCATCTGTCGATTATCCGAATTTCTCAAGTGTAATTGCACAAACTGAACCGAGGCGTTCTAGCTATAGGAAGACCTTCCTTGACGATTCAGCCTCCTAGCGACGTTGCCAGACTTGGCCCAAATTTCGGATCTCGACGGGAAATGATCGAAGGAAATTGCATAATTTGTATTGCGTCGTATTTTTCGAAAACATATCCAAATGTAGATTTTCGACTGCGAAAATTTTTGAACAAGATAAACTATGTAATTTATTCTTTAAAAGCCTCGTGACTTTTGAGTGCGAGTTGAAAATCAATTTCAGATGATATGGGTGTATGTTATGTTTTTTCAATAGTCGGTGAGCTGTGCTTTTGGGCACTCCTTTGCTTCGCTGAATTTCATGTAGCGAAGTACTTGGATCTTCCTCAACTGCTTGAAGCACTTAAATCGTCGTAAGGTAAGGAAATTCTTCTTTAATCATGCACTTTGTTTGGAAGTCAGCCCGCTGTGAAGAGTAGACGATGCACATTCGTAAAAACTCGATGATCTGGATAACGATCAGCATTAGGGTATCTCTCGAAGCTGCACTAGCGTTACATCTGCATTCCCCATAAATGAGGTGCATATTGGCATATTCCTGTGTGGTATCCACAGACATGATAGCAATACACAACCTGGTTAGGTGGAATCAAAGTTCATCGTAAAGAGATCAAAACTATCCAAATCACGAAAAAATGAATCTAATAAACGAAGCCAAAGGTCGTAAGTACACAAACAACATACAAATACGGAAAGAAGCGCAGTAGAAATACTTCAAACGTCTCACCTACAAGAACGAAGGAATCAGTTTTGAAAATGCCACAAAGATATACAAAAAAATCTACAGGCCAAGTCTTAAGTATGGACAAATTGCTATACAGAAAGACCAAGATACAGCCTGTCTACGCAAATAAGGCGTTAAGAATTTTCCTGACGTTGGTTATTCTCAAAACCCTGGAGTGCTTTCATCCACGAAGCCAGATTTTGTATCTTTCTCTCCCAGTCTGTGACTGAAAGCTACCCGGGGTGACAAATTCATTTCGTATAGCATTCAAATAGAAGTTCATTTTTTAAGCCCTCCTCCAGGGCAAATAGTTCTTAACTGTAAATAATAAAATATTGTCCGTACAAACAGTATTCTTTCATTTCAACGTAGTAGGAAAAAGTTAATTTACAATCACATTACACAGACAATAACGGAAAGACTGAAAACGCTAAATGAGAGATTTCAAACGGGTGCAAGAACTGGACGACATTATAAGGGATGTTCCATAGGGACGACAAATTAGAAATAATATTTATTTTAATTCAATTTTAACATACAATAGATTTTTGGTTTTTTTTTCTTGCCTCCAATATACAGGGCTGAAGCACTTCGGTCGATGGCCTTTGACCGTTTTCAATAGAGATCAGTTATTGGGAGTACAAATAAGTTTCCGCCGTTTTTTAACACAAATTAAATATTTATTATAGAAGAACGGTAATATAAATTTATTTAAAATATTGTCCATCACTTGCAATCACTTTTTCCCATCTCTCAGGGAGCATTCGAATCCCACGTCTGAAGAACTCCTTGTCTTTTGAGGCTATCCACGAATCAACCTAATTTTTGGTATCCTCATAAGATGTGAACCGCTGCGCCGTCAGAGCATGTGCCATGGACCGGAACAGGTGATCATCGGACGGTGCAATATCTGGTGAATACGGCGGGTGGGGTAACACTTCCCAATCAAGTGTTTCCAAGTACTTCTTCACGGGAGCCGCAACATGTGGACGAGCATTTTCATGCAGAAGAATAATTTTTTCGTGTCTAGAATAGTATTGAGGGCGTTTTTCCTTCAGAGCTCGGCTCAATCTCATCAATTGCGTTCGATATAGGGCTCCAGTAATTGTTTCGCTCGGATTAAGCAACTCATAATACACTACACCTAGCTGATCCCAGCAAATACACAGCATAAGTTTTTTTCCGTGAATATTCGGTTTTGCTGTTGATGTTGACGCGTGGCTAGGTAATCCCCATGATTTTCTTCTTTTTGGATTGTCATAATGTATCCACTTCTCATCACCAGTTACGATACGATGTAAAAAACCCTTTTTTATGTCTAGCTAGCAGCATTTCACTTAAGCATAATCGGCGTTCAATATCTCTCGGCTTTAATTCGTACGGAACCCAATTGCCTTGTTTATGAATCATTCCTAATGATTTTAAACGATGTGAGACTGCTTGCTGAGTGACGCCCCCCAGGCATTAGATCTTGACGTGATGGGGGCGCTCTCTTGACTAGAACCCTAGATTCGTCCCGGCGAATTGGAGGGTTAAGTCTTGGTGTCTAACGTAATGCCATTTCGCGCCAGTCACTGGACCTGTATGGTGGAAGATCTCCGAATGGGGCCCTAGTTTTACTCAGGTGAAATGGAGGGCTGAGCCGGTTGATTAACTCAGTGACAAGGGAGTCTGTCGCAGCACAGGGCTTCTCCCTTAAAACTGGCGTACTCTACCCTATCGCAGTATAAATCTCCGGATTCTGTGTAATGGCCGAGTGCGTTATGTAGCATACTGCGTTACCTCGGGGGGGTGGTCTTGCCCACAGGTGTTACTTGTACCACCTGGCCACCCCAATTGGTGTTGGACTCGAGGGGGCAGTGGTTGAAAGTCCGCATGCTGGACTAGGGGGGTATTTCATTTCGCAGACCCCCATTTTCGGGATATTCTCATGAAACGACTCGGGGTTTAACGGGACTTGACGGTTCGACCGGCCTGTCCTGGCCCCTGGATCTGTGCGTAACAATTTAGGGTTTGTGGATCTCGACGAAATGGCTCCGCCATTAGTGCTTGACGCCAGGATCAATCAAATGACTTCACATGGGTTTCGGTGGGTCAGGACGTATAGTCCGCTAGACGGTGCTCGTACCAGGATCAATTGTAGTCGTCAATCTTGAGTTTCTCTTAGTTCATGGGACTGCGTTCGGGTGGATGGATAAGAATTCCCTCCGGCGGGTGAGCGTCTCAAACCAACTCGGGTACTGACCTGCTGATACTGACCTGAGGATAGTGCTTCGCTGCTACCAGTCAGACGGTTCTGGCTTTCGAGTCGGGGCCCAAAATGAAAGCTGGTGGGTTCATCTCTTCGGAGGGGTTCTCGCCACGCGCGATGATATGGCGTAATCCTTATCACACTTTCTACCTCTAGGGGTGGACTGTGGAGACTGCTTGGTAGTCACTTGGAAAAGAGGCCTTCCTCAAATAGCCAATAACTATTCTGGTAGAATTCACCTGCTTGCTGAGTGACTTCTAATGTTAGAGCAAGTTCTTTTTGTGTTTGAGATGAATCTTCCTCCAATAATTCCTCCAATTCTGCATCCTCGTAAATTTTTGGCCTTCCACTGCGATCTTTGTCTTCTACGTCGAAATCACCGTTTTTAAACTTTTGAAACTACTCTCGACACGTTCTCTCACTCAAAGCACCCTCACCATATGCTTCTACGAGCAATTGATGCGCCTCAGCAGCAGATTTCTTGAAATCAAAGAAGTAAACTAATATTTCTCGCAAATGACGCTTACTTGGCTCAAATTTTGACATTTTCAACTTATAAAAATTATATTTTACCAATATAAAATCAATGATATTAATAGGTTATGTTGTTCTTGAATGTCCAAACTATTTTTTAAGCCGGTTATTATTTGCGAAAGCTAACCGAAACTCCGTGCCGCGCCATCTACCATAAAACGGCGGAAACTTATTTGTACTCCTAATATTATTATTATTTTAGGAGAAATCTCCTAGGTAAACTATTGATGCATTTATTCTTATTATTTCGCGGTAGTTCCAGGGAATAGCGTGCTATCGTTTTGCCTAAATGTCTGTAATTTTCGAATCTATAGCAGAAAATGTTCTTAAACGACTACGTTGAATTCACTGATCAAGAATCCGAAGTCAAAAGTAATTCTATCATGTTCGTGCGAAATTTAAAAACAAAAAACATATTCTGTGAAGATCGTGGGTGATATGAAGCAGCGCGCAAAAGTTCTCAACTTCACGTCAGTGCTTTTTCAGCTTTCAATAATAAGAAATTTTTCAGGGTAGTAGAACCATTTCGGCTAATTTCGGTTTTTCCTATCGCTTTTTACCGAGATCTCTTCAGAACCATTTTACGTAAAATTTCCGGGAAATTCCAGGAATTTACCATTTAGAAACGGCAACGCGGCGGCCATTCACTCTTAGCCCGGAACCGACTGAACCAGCGTTATCTGCGAGCGAGAGAGCAGAACAACATTCAGTTGTTTTTGTGCCGAGGCTTAAGGCAGTCGCACAAGAGTCGAAAGAAAATTCGCGCTAAAGTTAGTGAACGTTAAATACTCGGTTCTACCAAAAATTCCAAGTTTTTCTCGAAAGGTAAGTCAACCAGATGCATTTCCCGACAGTTTTTCGACCACGGGGGAGTTTCTCCCCTTAACCCAGTTTTTCGGGTGTTACAAACGTTGAGGTTAGGCTTTTATTGATTGTAATCAAAAACTTACCGCCGTTTCATTCAGAAAATTCGGCAGTTAACCAGTGGCGTGTGATAATGGCAATTTTTGCGATTGCCACACGGAAAATCGTTAAAAGAATTATTTAAATAGGGGTGACTTGATATTACCATCATCGTGAAGAAACTGAGAGAATTCAGGAACTTAAATCAGGAAGAAATAATAACATTCATTTCGTCATAGAATCAATTTTTAATTTCACACTTCAAATTTGCGATGTTTGATAGTTTTTCTGAATAATCTTGATGTACTGCCAAATCACGTGGCATCCCCTAATTTTTTCTCAATCAATAAAAATAGCAATTTTTCTTTCATCTGTTTTTTCCCAAATGAGAATTGTTTCGTCATACGATGACTTCATCAAGTGTGTATTGCTCCTAATTAAATTAAATTTATTACAAATTCCACAGATCAATTCAGAAAAGGTTAAATGACTGAACAAACTTCAATGGATCCATGCTACTCAATCTCTATTGGGAATTCCCAAATGATTATCAAACTAACTCTAATTCCTCTATTTTGCGCGTTTCTTTTAGGAGAAAGCGCGCTATTTTCCCAAATGTCTCTTATTTTGGAATTTTGGCCGAAATTGGTCTTAAATAACTAGTTGATCCAGTTTAAATATAATACATCATTTAGATGTAAAATAATTATACGAAGACTGATACAAAATTTCGTGAGTATAATTAGAAGATTAAAAAAAGAAAACTTGTGCGCAGACCAGCGTTTAGCGCTATCGAAACTAAAGCAACTGTCATACCATTGAGCATAAATTTAGCATTTTCAATTGTGAAAATAACTCTCACTACCCTGATTAACTATTCCAAAAATATAGAATGGGAAAATTCAAAGAAATACTCACACGACTTTGTGATGAAACATCAGAAATAGTTTAAAATTTTCTTAAAAACATGAGGAACACTAAAACCTAGTACTTTTTTTACATATTTGAGTACTTTTAGCGGTTGGAATTTGGATTTCAGGTTTTACCGTGAAATGATTTTGTGGATTATGCAAGCCAACTATCACTACGAACAAACTATGTGCTTATATTGGCTTGTCCGATAAGTGATCTCATTTTAAATTTCGCGGTTTTTTCGAAGTGTCAAAATGAAATTAAACCGCATTCGACCAGACCAATTTTAGACCACTTTTTTGAGTAATTCAGGCCTTATTTCATCAATAACACGAGTTATGTTGGCTTCCAAAGCGTCTATAGTTTCTGGTTTATCAGCATAAACCAATCACTTGTTATAATCCCAAAGAAAATAATCCAGTGGAGTTATGTCGCATAATCTTGGAGGCCAATTGATTGGACCATTTCTCGAAATAATGTTATCGCCAATTCTATCTTTGAATAAATCAATTGTTTCGGTAGCAGCATGAGGTGAGCACCATCTTGTTGGAACAAAAACACTTCTGGGTCGATACCATTCAAATTTTGAAACAAATAATCATTGATCATTGATCTGTAATGGGCACCATTCACTGTAACATTAGCTCCAGCATCGTTTTTAAAGAACTTAGGACCGATGATGCCTCCAGCGTGTAAAGCACACCATACCATACCATACACCTTTTCAGGATGCAATGGAACCTGCCGAATTTCTTGAGGATTGTTTTCACTACATATACGGCAATTTTGCTTGTTTACATAGCCGTTCAATCAGAAATGGGCTTCATCACTAAACACATTTTACGATCAAAAAGTGGAGTAACATCAAGCTGTTTTAGGACCCAATCAGCAAACAAACGACGCTTATTATGGTCAAGTGGCTTTAGTTCTTGAACCAGTTGGATCTTTTATGGGTGTACATCAAGATCTTCACGCAAAATTTTCCATGTGATGGACGAATAGATAAATCTCGATCATCATTAACACTATGACTTACAGAAGTGATATTTTCTTCTGTACGTACAGTTCTTTGTCTTGTTGTTGTTGTTGCATCGAGTAGAGAAAATGTTGTCCGAAATCTATCGATAGTTCGACGAATAAAATGCTCTGATGGACGATTATGTAAACCATAAATTTCACGAAGTGTTCTATAAGTTTGGCGAATAGAACACTGATTTTGAAACAATTTGTAAACGTTGCTGCGGCGTGAGTCTTTCCAGGATAATTTGTCAATGCTTACTGAGCAGAAATGTCAAAACAACATGGCTTCTACCTTCTGTCAAATCACAGTGGTCCCTATCGAAAAAGGGAGTCTGTCGCAGCACAGGGCTTCTCCCTTAAAACTGGCGTACTCTACCCTATCGCAGTATAAATCTCCGGATTCTGTGTAATGGCCGAGTGCGTTATGTAGCATACTGCGTTACCTCGGGGGGGTGGTCTTGCCCACAGGTGTTACTTGTACCACCTGGCCACCTCATTGGTGTTGGACTCGAGGGGGCAGTGGTTGAAAGTCCGCATGCTGGACTAGGGGGTATTTCATTTATCTGTTCGCAGACCCCCATTTTCGGGATACTCTCATGAAACGACTCGGGGTTTAACGGGACTTGACGGTTCGACCGGCCTGTCCTGGCCCCTGGATCTGTGCGTAACAATTTAGGGTTTGTGGATCTCGACGAAATGGCTCCGCCATTAGTGCTTGACGCCAGGATCAATCAAATGACTTCACATGGGTTCGGTGGGTCAGGACGTATAGTCCGCTAGACGGTGCTCGTACCAGGATCAATTGTAGTTGTCAATCTTGAGTTTATCTTAGTTCATGGGACTGCGTTCGGGTGGATGGATAAGAATTCCCACCGGCGGGTGAGTTGCGTCTCAAACCAACTCGGGTACTGACCTGCTGAGCCAGTAGAGGTTGGATAGTGCTTCGCTGCTACCAGTCAGACGGTTCTGGCTTTCGAGTCGGGGCCCAAACACGCCATCGCCACGCGCGATGATATGGCGTAATCCTTATCACACTTTCTACCTCTAGGGGTGGACTGTGGAGACTGCTTGGTAGTCACTTGGAAAAGAGGCCTTCCTCAAATAGCCAATAACTATTCTGGTAGAATTCACCTGTCCCTATCGAAAGTTTTATCACTCTAAAAAAACACCCGATATATTAAGATCAATCCAAACATACAGCATATTCTTAGGTTGAAATTGAAGCGTTCTGTGCATCGAGATGATATCAGTTCGAATAATTCATTTGAATATGAATAATGAATATGCTAATTAAGAGCATTAAGGTGAATTATGGTCTGACTAGAGCACGAGGAAAGTTTATTCTGCGTTAGTAACGTGAAAATATCGAGAATACATTTCTTTACTTGAATTAACTCGCGAAGATATGTCTTGTATGTATTTTGCATACTCTAGATGGCGCTAGTGTATTTATTAATACCTTAGAATCTCTGTGCATAGCGAATATAGATACTTGACAGATTTGGAGTCACTAGCATACGTTGCCCTGAAGAAAACCAATCAGTTTGAAACGTGCGCATGTCTGCAATTTGCCTCTGCAATCTAAAAAACCTTGTCGAATTTGTTTGAGTATAGAATTGTTATACAGATGTATGTTTCACTGTTTCGATTTCTAGAACTTACTCCTTTATTACTGTTGGTTGTAAAGTACCAGAGAAAACTAATTATTTCCATCTTTTCACAGAAGTTTTCTTCGATTTTCCTTTCCAGTTTTCAATCCACTTCAATCATTTCCAGAACGACAAATTAAGCCTCGTACTTGATTCATTGCCGTCAAACATTTCAACAAACTCGATGAATCAGTTGCGATAGAAATTTATTAATGTCAACGAATCGTAATTTCATATCTCCGATAAGTAAGATGACTGGTAGATAAACTATTCATTCATGGGTGGACTCAGACCAAGCCTTCATACCGGGTATATTTTCAAGAGTTAACAATGTCCGGGTGAGCATGACAAAATTCGAGAGAATTAGATGCTGATTAGAAAGCCTGTTTTTTCAGTGTCTCGAAAAAATTACCCATGTTGAAGTAAAGAGGGTATGGGAAGAATAAGGATTTAAATATTTCAGGGAAATTTTGTCAATGTCTACATCAAAAACGACATTCTACTATATTTAATTGATTTTATAAAAACAATTCACACAGTTTTTATGTTTAACAGTGTATTCAGAATCCTGACACGTGTTTCAGGCTTTCGACCGTCTTCGAAAGAATACAAAAAGTAACTGAAGTCAAAAATTGAAAAAAGGATCTTTTATATCCTATGTTCTTTGATTCTACGTTGTTAACATCGGCCTGTCTGTCCTATATATGTAGATTTATAATAATCACATTCAATTTGATTAATCCCCGATTTGGAAAAGTGGGAGTTCCTTTCTTTATTGTTCACCAACATCTTTGATAATTTTTTCTATTTACTGTTAAAGAATTGATTCGGCGGAGTTCCGTGCCATACAGATCATGCCACCTTCGACATTCTGTAGCGATTCCAAGGCATTATCATCTCACGTAGAGGTGATGTGAACTGGCTATCGAGATCGTGCAATTTGATCCTGTTAGACATTTTCTTGTTGGGTTATGTTAAGTTGCAGGTCTACGCGAGTAAGCCACGAACTACACCGATCCTCAAAGCCAATATAACCCAGGCCATCGATCAAATTAAGCCAGATTCATGCGCCACAGTCATGGAAAATTGGACATTTAGGAAGTGAAAATTGGACATTTGCTAGATATTATATTCCATACATATTGGCATCGATAGGCCTTTCAAACAAATTAAAATTTCGATGATTTCCCACATACATTTTGTTTTATTCAAAATTAGGGGCAGGAAGCACTTAATGAAAGATCCTGTAGGAACATTCATGGATTCTCTCAATATGAAATTCATATACACCCATTCACAGACCTAAATACCTTTGAAAATTACAAAATAGAAATGAGACGCTATAAATCTATAAACTTTCTAAATCAAACAATCAACAGAATGGATGATAAAACATTTTTGCAATATATCGTAAACGATCCAAACAGATACTTATGTTCATTGTAAATCTTTTCACGCATTTCAACATAAGCTACGGCATTTTATTGTGTCATATATAGATCGATTGTCAAATGTTACACTAGATGATTTCAAGAATTTAATTGAATCGGTCCTTACTTTATGGAAATTCATTTTAATTAAAATAATGAAATTTTAATTAACTTAATAAAGAATATTTCTACGCTTCATTAATTATTTTATATTTTGTTGAGTTTATCACTCAAATATTATCACTTGGATTTAACTGAGTCCATGAAATACCTTGTAATTTCTGTTACGAACATAGAATACGTAGGATTTTTAAAAGTTCCCTATATTCTGATGTTTATTCGGGAAAGATACTTGGCACCTAGATATTTTTTGTTAATTATTTTTATTTTTTAAATATGATGTGGATTTAATGGTTTGTGAGAATTTTAATTTGCTTTTTGAACTTTGAATATCAAAACAGATTCAATATGTCAGTCTTCTACAATTTTAATTCAAAAAAACTTTATTCAAAAACTTTTAGAATTAAATTAATGTCTTATAAGCAATGCTTATATTTAATAGACGTATAAAATCAAAACTCATTATACAATATCAAAAGGAATAAAAAAACCTAACAAATATAAATTGTCAATTAAAATTAATAAATAAATATTTGAATGTTTCGTTCCAAGCATACGCTAATAATAATAATTGACAATTTATATTTGTTGGGTTTTTTTATTCCATTTGATATTGTATAATGAGTTTTGATTTTATACGTCTATTATATATAAGGGCTTATAATAACATTTTTTGAAATTAAAATTGTAGGAGACTAACAGATTGAATCTGTTTTGATATCCAAAGTTTGTAATAATCCTGGCAAGTAAAAAACCGCTTCTTATTATTTTGCATTTTGAAGATTTACTGCATGTTTTAGGAATTTTTTTTGAAGGAACTTATTTAAAGTAAGTTATTTTTGAAGAAATTCTAAAGGTTATGTTTTGCATTTTTGGAAATAATCATAATACAAGATACGAAACAAAATTTTGAATCCTTCAAGTATTTATTTAGTATTTTTTATTAATAATTTATATTTCATTGAATTCTTTTATTCTTTTTGGTACTGTGTATTGAGAGTTAATTTTATATGTCTATTAAATTGAAACTGTGTTTTCTTAGACATTTATATGTAATTTAATTCTAAAAAGTTCCTGAATAAAAAACATTTTTGGAAATTAAAATCTGTAGGACGTTAACAGAATTAATCTGTTAGATATTTAAAACATTTTGAACTAGTTCAAACTCTGAAGAAGTCACAGTGTTGGTGAAACAATTATTGTTAATTAATAAATTTTGGAAATATTCTTCATTATTTTATTCAATTAGATGAATTCAACTTCCGAAATGGGATAAATGTTATAAAACAAATTGCACGTAATAATAGATACCATGCATCCCTAATAGATAAATTAATAAACCAACAGCAATGAAGCATACAATTAAATGAATTCATCCATCAAAATTATGATATTTCTCCAATTACATGTGGAATTCTTATGACATGAATGACCCAGACTATTTCTATTAATGAACTAATTACGTAATCTTGAAAATATATTGCTGTGTCCAGTACACCCAGGGAATTAATCGATATTTATTGAATCATCATATTTTAACAGATTATTTCGCAATTATTCGATGAGCATAAGGAAATACTAAATTATCCATAGTCTAAATGTTGAATTTTAAATAAAATAATAAGAAGTGGTTTATCACTTGATAGAAGGATTATTACAAACTTTGAATATCAAAACAGATTTAATCTGTTAGTCCCCTTTAATTTTAATTTCAAAAAATTTTATTCAAAAACTTTTAGAATTAAATTAATGTCTTATTAGCACTGCTTATATTTAATAGACGTATAAAATCAAAATTCATTATACAATATCAAATGGAATAAAAAAAAACCCAACAAATATAAATTGTCAATTAAAATTAATAAATAAATAAATATTTGAATGTTTCGTTCAAAGCATATATATATATATATATATATATATATATATATATATATATATATATATATATATATATATATATATATATATATATATATATATTCATGGAAACGAAATCTTTATCAAAAATACACAACATAATTTTAAGAACTTCTCCAAAACTAATTTATTTGAAATATGTAAAATATGTGAATGGGAACACTGCCGCACCCACCATATTCTCCAGATCTGGCGCCTTCGGATTATTTGTGCAAAATTTTTTGAACGGTTAAACCTTTACCTCAAATGAAGAGGTCAAAAATCAACTAGATCTGTTTTTTGCTGGCAAACCAAATATTTTATTAGCGTGGAATCATGCTACTACCAGAAAGATGGCAAAAGGTGTTGGGCCAGAATGACTAATATATAATTTAATAAAATATTTATTCATTATACGAAAATTGTCTTTAATTTTCCCAAAAAAAAATTACTTTCCGAACAGCCCAATAAAATATTTTCAAGATTTTGATTGATATTAACCTGAATGAGCCTTAGAGTTAATAAGAGGAATATTTCATTTGAATATGTAGATAGATAATCAGAATTGAATATGAAAAAGGTTAAAGATTTACACAATATTTTCAAGGTTCCAATATTTACTCAAATAAGAGAGATTTGGCTTGATCGTTCCAATAAATCCCACAAAACCCCAACAGAACGAGCCAATTCACGATATCTTTACGACTTATCAACCCTGATTTAAGGATATCTGTTGATCTTCATCCTCCACTAAAAGTGACATATATCTCTGATCAGCTGCGATATTATTATGGTCACGTGAACCCATTCGAATAATAAGGAAATTGGAACTTGCGTTACTTAACATCGAGTTCTTTTCGGTTATTCCTTGAGGGAACAGGTTGGTAACATTGATATTCATTTCGGATACGTATGGAGGAATTCTGCATTTGCATACGCCAGAAAACAAGGAAATTATGCTTGCAAACGAGTCCTGGCGATATTTATAGATCACGGGGTATATCGTTAAGATGTTATCGAGTTTTGACGATAACCAATCATTATTTATTATTTAAGAAAATATCGAACCAGTGAATTGAAGCAGGGAAATTTTTTATCAACCTAATTTTCATGTACGCAGAGCTCAAACGTCGAATAACAAAATACGCGGGAAGTTTTGGTCTATTCATATCGGGTATTGTTTTTGGATTGATAGAAATTTCGATAGGGATAACAGATAAGATTTGACAGAAGGTAGAAGCCATATTGTTTTGACATTTCTGTTCAGTAAGCATTGACAAATTATCATGGAAAGACTCACACCGCAACAACGTTTACAAATTGTTGAAATTTATTTTCAAAATCAGTGTTCTATTCGCCAAACTTATAGGGCACTTCGTTTAGGGTTTACATAATCGTCCATCAGAGCATTTTATTCGTTGAACTATCGATAGATTTCGGATAACATTTTCTCTACTCGCAACAACAACAACAAGACAAAGAACTGTACGTACAGAAGAAAATATCGCTGCTGTAAGTCATTGTGTTAATGATGATCGAGATTTGTCAACAAGTTGAATTATGTGCACCCACCACATGGAAAATTTTGCGTAAAGATTTTGGTCTACAGCCGAACAAGATCCAAATGGTTCAAGAACTAAAGCCAGTTGATCGTAATAAGCGTCGTTTGTTTGCTGATTGGGCCCTAGAACAACTTGAAGTTGATCCACTTTGTTATCGTAAAATTGTGTTTAGTGATGAAGCTCATTTCTGGTTGAACGTCTATGTAAACAAGCAAAATTGCCGTATATGGAGTGAAAAAAAAACCATCAAGAAGTTCTGCAGGTTCCATTGAACCCTGAAAAAATGCACTGTACGGTGTGCGCCACACGCTGGAGGCATCATCGGTCCATATTTCTTTAAAATCGATGCTGGAGCTAATGTTACAGTGAATCGTGCTCGTTACAGATCGATGATCAATGATTATTTGTTTCAAAATTTGAATGCTATCGACACAGAAGTGTTTTGGTTCCAACTAGATGGTGCTACACCTCATGCTGCTACCGTAACAAATGATTTATTTGAAGAAAGATTTGGCGATAACATTCTATCGAGAAATGGTTCAATTAATTGGCCTCCAAGATCATAATTCCACTGGATTATTTTCTTTGGGGTTATGTCAAGTCATTGGTTTATGCTGATAAACTAGAAACAATAGACACTTTTTGAGTATGGCTCTTTTACCAGGTGACCACTAAGCAGTTGGAAGCCCCCCGCTTCCAGTTTAGACTTCAGTTCGAAAACCTTCACAGTGACTGGTATCAGTAAAGCACTGTCCAATCGCTACTGGCTCTTCAGGTCAGTACTCTGCTGAAAACTCAAGAAACAAGAAAAATCTCATGAATCGACGCTTCAATCGATCTTGGTGCGAGCACCAACGGTTGAAAACCGTATCGTCAAGACCCAAAAACCCTAGAAATGTCAGGCAAATAATTCTGGTTCGAGACGAGATCGGGAGTACATCCAATTTCTTCTTAACCCTTGAAGAACTTCTCGAGTATTCGTGAGTCAGAAATTACGCATTGCATCCTGAAAAATGCACTGTATGGTGTGCTTTGCACGCTGGAGGCATCATCGGTCCATATTTCTTTAAAAACGATGCTGGAGCTAATGTTACAGTGAATGGTGCTCGTTACAGATCGATGATCAATGATTATTTGTTTCAAAATTTGAATGGTATCGACCCAGAAGTGTTTTGGTTCCAACAAGATAGTGCTACACCTCATGCTACTACCGTAACAATTGATTTATTGATAGATTTGGCGATAACATTATTTCGAGGAATGGTCCAATTAATTGGCGTCCATCATGCAACATAACTCCACTGGATTATTTTCTTTGGTCATTGGTCATTGGTTTATGATGATAAACCAGAAACAATAGACGCTTTGGAAGGCCTGAATTACTGGAAAAAGTGGTCCAAAATTGGTCTGGTCCAATGCGGTTCCTCAGAGCTAGTCGTGGTGGACATATGCCGAAAATTATTTTTAAAACATAATGGCATTATCTTTAAAACAAAAAATTGGCATCAAACCTAGTTTAAATGTGTTTTATTTCAATTCAAAATTCTAGCACTCTAAAAAAAACACCCGATACTAACTGTTTGGAAGAAACATCTTGATTATTGAGATATAAAGAAGAAAAACAAAAAACGACCTGTCTAAACTATAAACTGAACTACGTAAATCTCAGCTTCGAATACTGTTGCCGGTCATTCTGCCAATTAGAACACATTAGTTTTATCGCCTTTCGTCTGGGCCCGATCTCTAGAAATCCGATATTGTGGGCGTTTTTTATGTATCAACAAACGAGCAGAAACAGACCTTGATCTCGACAAATTTTAATGCTGCATAATTTTCATCAACATAATTGGACACGAGTTTCCGACACAGCACTTAATCACCACGTAGGACGTTGGTTAGAGGATACTGGAATAATTTAATAGGATTTCCATATTCGATTTTCGCACTTTTCCTTCCAAAAAACCAATTACTCGAAATTGGCAGTGCTGTGGAAGGGTAATTATATTTGCCCAATTTTTGCGTCCGAAAAGGACTTTAAAGCAACGTACGCTTCAATCAGGGATTTCCCAGTTTTCAATTAGCGTTTTTTCCGATTGTAGCATCACTGAAATTGAATACGGTTTTTTAATCACCGGAAAGCGTTATTAGATTCGAATTGGGATTTAATAGACGGCAAGGACAAGGAAAACCTCAGAAAAACTTTTTTTCATTAAACGAAAGAAAATAAACAAAACAAATACGAATAATTATAACCCAACATTTGATAATAATATATTTAAGCGGTTTCGAAGTGCTCTATAAGTTTGGCGAATAGAACACTGATTTCGAAAATTAAGTTCAACAATTCATAAACGTTGTTGCGGCGTGAGTCTTTTCATGATAATTAGCAAAACACGAAAAAAAATTCAACTTTAACGCTCTGTACCTTTCTCCACAGCAATATTATATTGAGGCATATTTGGCCCAATCGCCATATTTTGTTCCAAATAACCTGTCCTTAATCAATGTATCAATAGTTATGATTCACCCTGTATACATTGAATCAGATCAAAATATGAATCTGAAGGAGCCGCAATATGGTGAAATAATTGGTGTCATTTACTGTTGAATTTCTTGAACTCAAAGATGCGTTTATTAAGAAGCCGCAATATGGTGAAAAAATTGTTGTCATTTACTGTTGAATTTCTTGAACTCAAAGATGCGTTTATTAAGAATTTAACAAGGGTTTTTCCATTATTGTCAGATGTATTACATAAGGAATAAATAATAACATGAATGGTTGGTTCTAGGTGAAACATTATAACAATTTTATTTGAAATAATTCGCACAGTTTTTATGTTTCACAATTTACTCAGAATCCTGACACGTGGTTCGATCTTTCGACCATTGTACCAAAGGAGTACAAAAAGAAACTAAACTTAAGATTGAAAAAGGTTCTTTTAGTACACTTCGGACGTATTTTTGTGGCGTATGGAAATAACAGCATCCAATATAGGGGCGTTTCTGAATAGTATTTGACAATTTGTTGAATTCTCTTTTTTCCCGATGGATTTTTTGATTGAAAGAATCTCCAAATAGTCCATCAATTCACCCTCATTAACATTATATAGTAGAGTAACACCTTTCTTTTTAAAAAAAAAAATTTTTTTCTATACAATGTTGCAAAACTGGTTGATTCCTGGTATTTCAAAATAGACATCCTATGTTCTTTGATTCTATGTTGTAAACATCAGCCTGTCTGTCCTATATTTGTAGTATTACAATAATCACAATCAATTTGATGAATCTCCGACTCGGAAAAGTTGGGATTCCTTTCTTTATTGTTCACCAAAATTTTAGCTAAATTATTTCTATTTACTGCTAAAGAATTCATTCCCATTTTATGAAGACCATTAGAGATCCTACTGTTGAAACCTTTTATATAAGCCATTAAAAACCATATTTTCTTTCCTTCATAAGGATCATTTATATTGATATGAATTTTTTTTTAAATATTGTGGTGTAAGTTTTCTTATTAATCATGTTGTCAATGATTTAAGTTCTATTGCCATTGTTCATCGCTATAGTTTTAATTATATTGACTTCTTTTCGGAAATTAAAGGGATGCTCTAAAGTTTATGAATAAAACTATGAAATGTTGACATTTTAATTTGTCATGACTGTATTTTGAATAGATGAAAAAGGTAAGTGAAGTTACTCATCAGCATCGGAATCTTCGACAAAAATGAACCTTTCGGAAAAATAACAGTTAGATGACGGTGAGACAGTCGTAAAACTTCATCAAAGTAGATCCATCAAACAAGAATGTAACTGTCACGAAGTGATGATAAAACAATCACGGAAATCGTTGCATCCTAGACAAACCTCGGAATTTCTAGGCACAATGCGAGACTCGGAATCTGCACGAGATGAATTTAAATAACACGCCATTCTATCCGTAACGAAGCTATTTTTAAGAACTGACATCGTCCAAAGAGACAGGTCATCAATATCTCCTCGAGATGTATCCCACGAGATTGGGTTAACGAGGAAGTTATATGTACTGAGATTGTTCGAAAGATCCTGCTCTATTTATCAGCACGTCTTGAAGAGATATTTATGTTCATGTCCCTTCTATATGTATGAAACTGGTGACTGTTTCGAATACCAGATTTATATACCTTAGTTTTTCATTTGAGTTGGGGAATTCCGAAGTTTCAGATTCGCCACTTGTAACCTTTAGGATTTTCAAAGATAGATGAAGTGAAAATTAGATAACGAGCATTAATGAGTGGAGAACTTTTTCAGCTGTATTCCTGTAGATGGCCTTAACCATTAGGGGGTTTTTTTAGAGTGATAGAACTTTAAATTGAAATAAAACACATTTAGATTGAGATTGAAGCCAAATTTTTTTTTACTTGATTTTACTTGAAAGATAATTTTATGATATTTATATTTTAAAAATAATTTCCGGCATATGTCCGCCAGGACTAGCTCTGAGGAACCGCATTCGACCAGACCAATTTTGGACCACTTTTTCGAGTAATTCAGGCTTTATTTCATCAATAAGACGAGTTATGTTGGCTTTCAAAGCGTCTATTGTTTCTGGTTTATCAGCATAAACCAATGACTTGACATAACCCTAAAGAAAATAATCCAGTGGAGTTAGGTCGCATGACCTTGGAGGCCAATTAATAGAACCATTTCTCGAAAGAATGTTATCGCCAAATCTTTCTTTCAATAAATCAATTGTTACGGTGGCAGCATAAGGTGTAGCACCATCTTGTTGGAACCAAAACACTTCTGAGTCGATACCATTCAAATTTTGAAACAAATAATCATTGATCATCGATCTGTACCAGCCGAGCACCATTCACTGTAACATTAGCTCCGGCATCGATTTTAAAGAAATATGGACTGATAATGCCTCCAGCGTGTAAAGCACACCATACAGTGCTTTTTTCAGGATGAAATGGAACCTGTAGAACTTCTTGAGGATTGTTTTCACTCCATATACGGCAATTTTGCTTGTTTACATAGCCGTTCAACCAGAAATGAGCTTCATCACTAAACACAATTTTACGATAAAAAAGTGGATCTACTTCAAGCTGTTCTAGGGCCTAATCAGCAAACAAATGATGCTTATTATGACCAAGTGGCTTTAGTTCTTGAACCAGTTGGATCTTGTATGGGTGTAGACCAAGATCTTTACGCAAAATTTTCCATGGGGTGGATGCACAGAGTTCAACTTGTTGTGAATGTCGACGAATAGACAAATCTGGATCATCATTAACACTATGAGTTACAGCAGCGATATTTTCTTCTGTACGTACAGCAGGTTCTGTTTCCGCAGGTCTTTGCTAGAGGAGGCGGGAACTCACGTCCGAACATCAGGACAGAACGAAATCGACCGAGGCGGATCCTTAATCGAGCCCAAGAACGAGCTCACCTGTTCAGGACGTGCCAGCGTCTGTATAGGAAGGATCGCGCCGCCCTGGCCCGTAGTGTTATCAATGATGAACCTATGGGGGGTCATACTTTTCCAGACATAAGATCCGCGGAGCAAAGATTCTCCGCTCTGTTTGGTCACCCGTCTACCATAGACGACGAGCGAGTCGAAGCGATACAAGGACCGACAGATCTTGGGGCTCCCATCTCCGAACAGGAGATTGCGGATGCTCTTAAGGTTTCGAAGTCGCCGTCCGCTGGGATCGATGGTCTCTCGATCAAAGATCTTAAGAAGGTTCCTCTCCGGAGACTTGTGTTGCTTTTTAACTTCATGTTCCTGTTCGGCGTTACGCCGCTTCTATTCAAAAGGAATAGGACTATTCTTATTCCTTAGGGAGGTGACCTACAGGATGTTAATAACTGGCGGCCCATAACCATCGCCTCGGTGGTGGTAAGGGTCCTTAACAGGATCGTCGGAAAAGGCTTTGGCTCTGTACCGTTACACAGACACCAGCGAGGGTTTCAACCGGTCGACGGAGTTCTCCTGAACAACCTCACTTTACAGACGCTCATCAAGGAACGGCGTATGGGCGTGAAGCCCTGAGTGTCGACGTGCGTAAAGCATTCGACACCATCTCTCAACGGTCCATCTCACGGGCTATGACGCGATTTGGGATAGATGAGGTGACGAGGCGGTATGTCGAGGACTCTTTTGAGAACTCGTCTACCGTAATTGAGGTCTTTGTCTTGTTGTTGTTGCATCGAGTAGAGAAAATATTGTCCGAAATCTATCGATAATTCGATGAATAAGTTTTTCTGAATGACGATTATGTAAACCATCAATTTCACGAAGTGTTCTATAAGTTTGGCGAATAGCACACTGATTTTGAAAATAAATTTCAACGTTGTTGCGGCGTGAGTCCTTCCATGATTTGTCAATGCTTACTGAACAGAAATGTCAAAACTACCTGACTTCTACCCTCTGTCAAATCACATTTATCCCTATCGAAAGTTCTATCACCTAAAAAAAAACACCCGATAGTTGAAATAAGTAGTTCATAGGTTATGCACCCAGAATAAAAATTTGTCAATTCAACTCCGGTGTGAGTGGATTTGTTTCTGCATCAAAAAGTTATTATCGATTAAAATTTATGAAACGAATAGTCGTCATTCTTAAGTGGCCTCAGTACTGCAAGAACGATAATTTTCACTTCGAAAGATAACACAAAGGTGAAGTACAGGTTTTTGAAGTTGTAGATTAAGATATATTACTTAATACCTACATCAGATTAACGCGAATCGCTTAAAATCCTAGCAGGAGTTAGATCGTTTGAACCTAGGACAAAATGCTCGGGGTCGATGGAAACTGTCTACAATATTTTCAGCCATTTCACTGTTGAGTCAAAAATTAACAGTACTGTGCCTAGAATGATGTAAAGATGCACTAACAAAATCTAACCAGAACAAAACTTCCAACTCATACAAGCTACAGCTTAGAGGGATCATCACAGAAGATCTAAAAAATGACATATAAAATGTGATCATTTCAAAGATTGCGTGGAAGTACTCGAATAACCTCCAAAATAAAGGCAAAAATATCACAAGGCAGGACCTACAACTCCCTTCTTAGGATCAGTCTCTTTATATGCCTAAAAAATGAAGAAAAGTACATGAAGATGGAGAAAACTGAAAGGAAAAAGACTTGGTGGAAACTGTCTAGTTTCATGAAATTCGAAAAACTTCTATTACGTCTCCATTTGCATTAGGAAATAATTTCTTTATCTTATGCGTTCGGGGCTAGCAGACACTTGAATTTTCCCAGAAAATACCGAATTAGGACGTCTTAACTACTAGAATTCATTGATACTATGGATGGAGATACATTTAGAGAGCTAAAGGAATGTGTTTGTGAAGCATCAATCTCGTTATTCCCAATACTATTAATCTCCATTATGGGAATTGAGAGCTGCAAGTAATAAGCCCAAGATCACACGACAGAATTTATTCCCAAGAAGCTCATACCAATTTGGAGGAACTTGGACTGAATCAGCATCTCTTCAAAGCGATGCAGAAGAGCGTGGTAGAGAACTACTGTCGAAGAGAAGAATACCAAAGCAAAAGAGCGCGAAACCAAGGCACCAATCGAGAGAACCAAGAAGAAGAGGGGGATCGGACACGACCGAGTCTCTGATGATGAATATCTGGAAACAGTTAAGGATATCTTTAGCGGCAGGTTTGAATAACAAATCCTTCTACACCGTTAGATTAAAGTCAAACCCATCATCTACACATATATCATTAATGAGTACACCGTCTTTCATTATTTAGATGCCTATTCTTCACCTAAAGCAATGATGTTTAATTCCGTTCTTGCTGCCCCAATCTAAACAAAAATCCGAACCTTTCCAATTCCTCATCTCTAGATTTCCGCATTCCTTCCCAGTCCTCGAGTTCTGACCCCATTCCTTTCGCTCGCTCCTTCTCCCTAACGGACGCCTTGATTAGATCGTAAATCACCGACTCGTTAATCTCGGCGTGCCGCGGAATCCGAAGGTGAGAATCCGAGCGTCCGCGGCCGACGTCGCCGTCGAAAGATACGAAACGCGGCGAGAGGTTTTGGGAAGGTCGTAACGTTCGACGGGACAGAGATTGGCACCTTGAACGCAGTCAGGAGGTTGTTGCTGCAACCTGTAATTAGCCGGCTGCTATAAAAACTGATGTCTGCCCACTTTAACGCGTCCTTTGAAGAGTAGATTAGAAAAGTACGAGGGTGTATGAGGTTGACTGTCGAAAATTAAGCTTCTTGGTGTCTTGCTTACACTTTCTTGTTAGCAAGAAAAGGACTTTTGCACTCAGCTTTTCAGATTATAGTTTATGGTTGTAATACATTACCACTTATTAGAATCAAAGGAATCATTTTACCAAATGGGTTGTGATATCAGAGGACTTTTATTGAACAATACTTACGGGTTCTGGTCAGTAGATATCCACCCTTTAGGATGTTGATTATCAGTTCCATCACTAGCGTGAAGTATGCCCTAAGAATTGATTTGAATTAATGCCAGAGAGCTCTGGTGCACTAGGACTTCTATAACTATTGGAGCCTTTGTGTCTGAAGCTTGTTAAGACGTATCTTTGGATATAAGACCTCTTCCACTGTCAAAATTCTGAGGAACTCTGCAATGTTATAAAGAATGATATGTCTCTATTCTGTAAGACTTTTGATCCATTGTAAGGAGACTGGAGGAATCTGGAATGTGTCTCCTCATTTTTGAGCTCTTTTTCTAGGCAACAGCGTGTTATCGTTTAGCTCAAATGCCTGTTTTTCGAGTCTTGAGTCGATCATGGTCTCAAAACAATAGGTTAGACTGACTGATGAAGAATCCAAGGTCAAAAGTATTTCCGCCCTGCCAGGCCGGTCCAATTCGATATTTTCGAAACCGAACTTCTGAAATTTGGGATTCAGAAGTAAAATTATGAAACAAAGAGAGATGAGATTCAAGGTGAATTCCAATGGTTCCTTAAGAACTTAAACAACAAGACAACAACAAACTGTTCTTGAGCTCAGCAAGCATACGCTACAATTTTCTATAAGATTCTTTACGAGACTCGCAAATGATAAGATTAGATTAAATCGAAGCTTCGCTATTGGAAACCACAGCTTGAGCTAGCAATTCACAAAAGATAGAAATATTTTCTCTTTGATCGCTAGTCATTAAAACTGTGTAATTGGATTTGGAAGTGGTAGTTCGAGATATACTACAGTCTTCTTAAGATAGGCATAATAGTTCACTTCTAAACAAAATGTCAATTATTTTTCTCATAGCTTTGAGACTCAGAAAAGGTGATGTTATATTGTTTCACCAAAGACTACTCAAATTCTTATATGGGCGTAAATCAGAAGCATAAGGAAATGACCTTGAGTACCAGAACAGATAACTCGAATACATCCAAGACTTCTGGAGCCTGAGGCATATATTAATAGGTATAGTTTACAAAGGTACTCCATTTTGGGTAATAAATAATATTTTACGTCTGCAATTAATCCCGGATCTTTAAAATCTTACGTCTGAGCCTTTGTATGGAACCTTCAATTCCTAGTAAGTAGACTTCAACGATTTAATGATTGATATTGAAACCATCTGGATACTTGTAAGTGATTCGTTGAGAAAGACTAATGGTATCTAAGTTGAATATAGTTTTTCCAGCCCGTCATTATGTTACCGCTAGCTTTCCAATATTATTAAAATGGTTGCTGCACCACCAATATTTAAATTCAACCTCATTAAATTATCATCGGTTAGCTATCCTCCTACCTCCAGGTGATGACTTGATATTTGTTGATTTTTCGTCATCGAAGGTTTACATCAATTTTCCTTGTTCCGCTCTGTGCATCGAACAAACAGGCATGTGATTGATTCCGTGGTCATTACTAAATTAATTTGTTGCGCTGCTGTCCGATAATATGCAATCAAACAGGGTTGGGGACTGCATGTACCCCTCAGACCCTCCCTTTCTGAATCCCGTGAGGACACGACGCTAATTCTCCTGATTGCCCTGACTGCATAGGGGTTAATTTGGTGTTTTCCGCGTCATCAAAGGGGATGTTATTTCGCTCACATGTCACGTTATTAGGCTAGGTCCACGCTGTGAAACAGATTACATGCTGCATATGCTATCTATTCGCTCGATCTTAGATTCAGTTGGAAATTGATTTTATTCAGTTCGCTCTTGGCTTTGGGTTGTTCAAAACTAATAAGTGGAAGTTCATCAGCTATCTAATTGTCTAATTCAAGCTAAGATATGTGTCATTGTTGATAAAAGAAGTGGCATAGCAATTCAATCTTACTTTCAAACAACCCATCACTTCAAAGAAAAAAGCAGAAAGAACTAAGGTGAAAATATTGATATATCAGTTTTCATCGAGAAAGGTAAAAAGGTAGTTCCGATCTCATCAAAAATCAGCTCTCAGAGTTCACTGTCGTCCTCGAATTCACTTTGTGAAAGTTAGACCATAAGAAATGGATGAATGCAGATCTGAAGTTGATCTAATCTTTGGTACGACAGCAGCTGAAGGTGAAACTTTATTCTAGTATTTCTTTCGAAGATGTCAATTGAAGATAGAGCCTACCAAACAATGATCTTATAGAGTTCAAATGAACCACGTAAGTTTTACAGAGTTCTCTCACAGAAGGAACTTAGATGGTAAATAACTCATCGAGAGGAAGAAACTTAACAAGAAATCTGTATTCTAAATTTATTAGATACTGAATTATTTGTTACTTTCTAGTCCACGTCGATACTAATCTTACAGAAGATCTCGGAAAAAATGCACATTTGTTCGAAGAGTGCAATTACCAAATTCATCTATATTCTCAATCGCCTAGAGCACAAAACATTGAGTTGAGTTCCAATCTGCAGTTATCCATTTTTTAGTTTCTAGAGGTGTCTTCTGAGGTTATAGTCAACTCTCAAGAAGCCTGTGGAAAAACTCATTTTACTAGGTTATTTGCGAAGGTTTATGAACTTTTTTTACTGGTGTGCGAAAGAAAATGTGTATCTTGAACAGTAATTGATCCCTTCGAGATCAGATACCAGATATAATATACTCACAAGTCCTCATATCCTCAATGTTGAGTCTGTACATTTTCGATGATTTTATTCTTCATCCCTTTTTTCCAACAAAATAATTCCTAAAACTCTTTTCTTCAGTCATCGAAACCTTGCCTTATGAACTCAATAGAAGAGAAATCATCGAAATAACTAATAAGTTGATGTTTCTTGAAGTGTCATCATTTAATTTTCAGACCAAACGTCTACTACGTCATTCTATTAGCGAAATAACGCCATCCGGATGGATCATCCTATATTTGAGTAATGTTTATGGGATCCATCACACTATACGGCACGTATGGCCGGAACAAATGTTATGTTTCAGGCTATAAATTTCGGTTGACATAAGCGAGATCGAGAGCTGCTCGTTCTCTAAATTTCCCACGGAGAAACACGTTAACTATTTAGTTCAAATGACAAGGAAAATTTTAATGAATGTTTACATTGATATACTCATCATATTAAACCTTGTTGTTTGTTTTTTCAATGAGCTCTTTCTTTCTTCGGTTCTTTACTAACATCACAAATAAATATACAGAGTAATTGATGAGTTTGGGCCGAGCATTGCGAGAAAAACGGCCGCAATACGCCAACAGATACGACAAAGTTATGTTACGTCGCCCGTTTAAACGTACTCAGAAAAGCTCAAATGGGTCCTACCCTACCCGCAACTCACTCGCCGAAGGGACCTCGTTCATATTGTCAGGTTCAGTTCGCAACACGAACGGCAAACCGACCGATATCGGAAAAATCGAGACTTCACGCCGGAACCATAATTTTCCAGATTTTCCCTCCAGTCTATCAACGATCCACACGTTCAGACGCTCCAGAACGAAAATTGTTCATTTCCCGACCCTTACTCGAAGACCTAGATGGAATTTTCCCGGAAAACTCCGACGCTTCCTGGAGAGATATCGGTTTACCCTATAGTGTCAAGGTCGGGAAAGTTTGTATAGCGCCAGAAAAATAAACGGAGACGGTCTATGATTGCATCTCGAGAAAATCTAGACGGTCTTGAAAAAGACAAGGAACTGATGTGTGTCTCGAGGAAAATGAAATAGCTTGTCTATTCCCGATTATGCGGGATACGTCTGGGGTTTTCCGCTTTCCGGGAAGAAGACGGGCGACAAAGGAGATGTTTGCGTCTTTATTAGCTTGAGTCTCCGCGGTATGTTTCGCTTCGATATTAGAATTAGGTTTGGAGGGTTCAGATATGAGGTTATTATTGTGTCTCTGTTGGAAAATGTGATTCATTTCCAATTCCGAAGGCATGGAATTTACTATGGCAAATTCTAGGATCAAATTAATCTCACACGGAAGGAGTTTGGCGTTTTTCTGTAAGATTTTATTCCTAACAATTCTACTCTATTGATTCTTTACGATTAATAACTCTTAGTGCATATCGATCTGTTGGTATATTGCTCCTTCGTATCTTAAGTTGGCATAAGGTAATTGAGTCAGAGCTTTCTGTTAATTCCATGGCTCTGATTTACCTTAAACATGAACTGGTCTTAAGGATTATTCATCTGCTTAGTTTTACGTTAATTGCGATCACATCTCTGACGAAATACATCTCATGTGAAAGCCTTCTCAGTGATGAAACTGTTTAGAGAATTAGCTCTAAATCTACCCATGCTTTTGAAAAATAATATAGAATATATATGGTTCGAAATCCACCACATTGGCAGAAGCTGCAGAGAACCTAGAACCTGAAAAAAAGGCTGTCAGATATGTGATACAGCTATCCACTCAGACAATCGAGCTGACACCAAAGCAATGAGCTTTAACAGCATTCATTGAAAGATATTATAGGAGTGCCTAGGTCAATTTCAGAAACTTAGAGAAGGGTACTGAGTTATCTCGTGTTATACGGAGTACCCTAAAATATCCGGGAGTTTACGAGTACTCTAAGATATCTGGGATTATACGGAGTACTCTAAAGAACGTTAACCTTTTTATCGTGATCGTCTAGTGGCGGGAGAATAGGACGTTACGTTGTGTAGACAACCCAAATTGCACCCAACGAGGGCAAGGAAATGACGGGAGGTTCAAATATCCAGAACACAGTAACGTCAGCATAATATATTTATATTAGAAATCTTGAAAGGCAACAACCCTCAATGAATGGAAACAAACATTTATCAGCCTGTAGTTAAATCTACTCTACTCAGTGGTTTGCAAAGCTCCATAGTGAAGCTAATAGCACCCCTGATCTAAATGACTTAAAAATAAGTTTATATATCGATAGGTCGGTAACTCGCTCAAATCAGATATTATTCTTACATAGCGGAAAGGGTTAGAGAGGACAGGATACAGCCACCATGCACCTTCATCTGCACTTCCCGTAACCAGTGCAGAACCTAACTGTTACAAGGGGTGAGTTTGAATCGACAGTAAGGTAGTATGCCCAGGAGATCTCCTTGAAGAGGGGATCTAACATAATTTGAGTCACCGGAAAAGATACTATCGAATGTACTGTATCTGGCCTCCTTGGGGTGGCCAAGGCCCAGGAAGGCTCAGATATTACTGAAGAACAAACCGAACACTACCTAAAGGGTCACGCAAGCTAATCCTGGGGATATCACAATACCTTGGAACAATGTTCTAGCATCACTCACAAATTATCACAGTAACGGAGCTATTACTGCCTCTATACGATACCTCGTCCTCTACCAGAACTACTCAGCGATTTACCCTAAAGAACGCCACTGGTTCACAAGGAATACAATCTCTGAAAGTAAGCGGACGCATGCATATGGTAAATATGTAACACAAACTGACTAGGACATTATAAAATTGGTAATTTTGAACGTTACAATGAAAGCAGACAAAGAAATAGGTAACCGGGGGATCACACAAGAATACATGAAAATCAGTTACATATCAGGCTCGGCGAATACCATGAACAGTACAAACAAAGAACCACTATTAATAAATACAACAAACAGCAAGGCACTGAGAGAAAGTATACAATACAAATAGATAACTTATGAGGGTCGTACCGCTTTAGTTATAAACAAAGGCAATGCATGTTAGTTAAAACATTGCGGTCGGATTAAATGACCCTGAAGCAAAAATACAAGAATGAAAAGCGATGAATGGGAGTACAATGAACGAGCGTGCAATTACTAGTTTCATATTAACGCTAAGGTGATATTCAAAAATGTAAATCATGCAATTATTAAGAAACATTTAAAAGAAGTTTACCTACTAAGAGTTACCAAGGGGGACTATTATAAGTACTATTATCTCGAGTATGTTTCTAAGTCGCTCAGAAGGTTTATTTCCAAGAATCTTCCTCTCGGCCGCTTCAAAATACAATGGGAATGCCATTAGGACGTTCTTCTCTTTGTTATTGACACGTGTCAAGTTACAGCGCCACATATTATTTGACACATAAGTAACGCGGGTAAATACGTATGATCCTTAGAGAATACGGATCTCTTCAGTATTTTCGTATTCTTCGAGAGAGGATCCAGCAATTCAACTTTTAACTCGTTCAATTCCACCAAGTTATCAATCAATCAGATTCAGCAAAGACGTTCAAGATGGACGTCGATGAGAAGAACATAATCATACAATTATTTGACGCAAGCCAGTGTTCTTGGCGTTGAAATTATATACAAGGAATGCCTATAATTGATATTTGATAAACTGTACCATAGATGGTTCTGTACGTCAATATTTCGAAATGTCCGTATCTCAACGGCGAAATTAAAATGTGGCAATATAAACCATTAACAGATCTCTCATCGAATTCGCTTAGTTGGTGGCAATTTGTACATTTTCATAATATAGGCAAACCTACACTCAATCAATCAGAAGATTGATAAATTTGTTGAAAAGATCCTAATCTTGGACATTTTTCTCCATATAGTTTCCTCTATACATTGAATATCTCGATCTTTCCTGTCAAATCTTTGATTATACAAAGCTCTCCTCTTTATGAATTGAACATTATCCTTGAGATTCCACAAAGCTACAACAAACAAGGTTATACGCCTCTAAAACTAAGAAACCGTTGAAGCACTGGGAAATAAATTACTATTGCACGTACACCAACGGCACGGCAAAAAGATCCCTTTTAGAATATTTATTCCGTCGGACGAATGCTGGAGAATAATGTTTTCCTCCCTCATTTTCAGGATAGCTCAGTGTTTCCCTGCACGAAGGAGAGTCACGGAGGATCCGCAAGAAAGAACCCGAGGTAGTTGACGTCAGAAGGAGAGAAACCGGAGAATCGACGCGTCACGTCGATCTACAAGTACGCCGGAGGTCCATCAAGCTCAAGATTGATAGATGATACTCGAATGGACGCTATGGCAACCATACAACACGGTAAGCTTGTGCATTTTCAGGACAATGGCTGGGAGCGTTACCCCAATCGTATAGATCAGTATTTTCGAACTTTTCGATACTGAATTGAAAACTTTTTATTGGGTGTATCTTCTCATAAATTCGACTCCTGAAGAATACGTGAAACTTCATATGATGAATTCGCTTCAGGATGATTTTTGGCTATGAAAATTATATAGGTAAATACTATTGACCCTAAATAATTAATAGAAATGACTTAATCGATCTGATTACGTCAATAAACGTGGTAGTTGGGATCTAACCGCTTGTAGTTTTTCCCTCGAAATATTGAGCTTGAATTCTCTGCCCCAGGTTCCTTGATTAAAACTTACATTTTAAACATGTGGCCTTACCTCAACCAGAGCGAATATCGAAAAACAAAAGACTCAAAGACCCCTTATTTTGCGAATTTTAGATAATTTTGGAATAGTGGATTTTCTTGTATTTTTACGTTAATATACATACATCGTCAAAAGTCTTGGCCCCCTATATGATCTCTCATCTTGTTGAATGTGAGATAACAATTTTTTGTGTGTGGAATCTCCACTATCAAAGCACTTAAATGAAAACAATAAACCAGCAAATAATGTTTCTCGTTCGGGAGGATAAAGGTGTATTCGAAGTTATGCAGTTTTCAGCGAATAACGAGAGTTGTAATATATAGAATATTCCGTGGAAAATGCCGGGACATCCAACTTCTCAGTTTGAGCGGGCAAGAATAGTAGCCCTTTATCAAGAAGCTTTGTCGAACCAGCAGCTTGCGCAACGTTTGAATATTCCACGAACTTCAGTAACGCGCATAGTAGCCCTTTTCCTGGAACAGAGTAACATCTGCAAAGGATGACCATTATATCGCAAATTTTACTCGGAGGAATCGAACGGTATCTGTAACTGCCCTTCGAAGTCATTTTTTGAGGACCTATAGACGGGTAGTCTCAACCATTACCATAAAGAGACGGTTGCATTCCTCAAATTTGAGGGCAAGAAGACCTTTAAGAGTGTCTTGGCTATCACCGGGACATGGAGCTACCCATCGGCAATGTGCAGAACACCACCAAGACTGGCTTTTACCACATCGGACGAGTCACGATTCGGTTTACAAAGTGATAGTAGACAAGAAAGGGTTTGGAGAGATCCAGGCAGACTAGAGCGACTCAATTTCGCCCGGGAAGTTGTGCCCTTTCAAGGCAGATCAATAATGTGCTGGGGGGTATAATGTTCTGTCGCCGTACCCCTCTTATTATCGTTGAAAGAACAATGACTGGTGCCATCTACGTAGCAAACATCATTGAACCAATCATTGTTTCCCTGCGCAACTAATTAGGGGATAATTTCATTTATCTGGATGATAACGCCCCACCACACCGCACACGAAGGGTTCAAAACATTATTCAAGAGAAAAATATCCAGAGAATGAACTGGCCGGCAAACTCACCAGTCAAGAATCCAATTGAGCACGTATGGGATTACTTAGGGAGAGCCATATCTAATTATCAAAACCCACCTTCAACTTTTCAGGAATTGAGTTTAGCCCTTCAGGAAGAATGGAACGATATGCTTGAAAATTTCATTAATAATTTGATTCGTGAAATACCTAGGCGTATTGGGAAGTTGGATGAAAGAAGAGGTGGTTGAATTGGAATTCAGTTTTCTCATTTTTCCTTTTTGGTCTCATCCTGCATATACAAAGATTTTCTATCAAATATATTGCAGTTGAAATAGAGGAAAATACTCATTTCCAGAACATAGATTGTTTATTTCTTGAGAAAGGGGGCCAAGACTTTTGACGATGTGTGTTTATACTTATATAGTTTTTGCTGATGTATTTGTATTAATACGTTTCATGTCGGAATGTAAAAAGGTTTTTTCCGAGAGATTAAAATAATTTTATATTAATTATATATAAAGATTTCAATTTGATAGTTTTTCTATATAGTTTCAATGGAAGTTAGAATATATAATTCAGAATTTAAAGGCATATATGAACTTTGCTAGTGAGTTAAGCTGCATCACTCAGACTTAGCACAACCAGAAATAATTAACTTTCGCGTTTACTTCATTTCTGCAAAAGGGAATCTCCCCGGTTTTCCGCCTCTGACCAAAAAAAGAGCCGGACGAATTAACAAGGTTAGACAAGTGCCGATAAATCCAATTTTGGCAGGCCCGCCTTCTCAGTCTACAAATTAACCTGACTCGCGAACGGGACAATCTAATTTCTTTCGTAAGGGTAAGGGAGCAACTCCGATATGCGTTCTGCTTTGTCTCCTCTTTGGGAGGATTAATTTGGATTAATCCTCACTGTACGAAGGCAGACATCCTCTTATAAATAGGTTGTTTCGCTTTCGTCTCAATTTCTTGAGATAGTTGCTTAAAATTTCCAATAAGCTAGTTTAGAACTAATTGTAAATCAAAGTCAAGCAACCTATGATGTCCATCAGCTAAAACTGAAGAGCTTGGAAAAGAAAATGATGTAGCAATATCTCCAAAAAGTTTATATTTCCTAATTGCTTATCATTATGAAGCTTCTTCTTTATTACCAAAGTCAAAGTGCAAGAAGTATGCAAGGCATAAGATGATCATAGAACAAGCCATCTGCGAATCATATGGCATCTGAAATATGTGCCATAGAGAATAGAGATGAGCAACAGGGATTTAGGAAAAATAGATCGACAATCGACGCACTGTTCATTTTGAGACAGGTGAAAGAGAAGGCCATCGAGTACAGCTATCCAACATATGTATGTTTCATTGACTTGACAAAGGCATTTGACAGAATAAAACTTCAGCATGTTATCCAAATATTGAGGCAAAAATGAATACCAAACGCGATAATGAACGTCATCATGAATCTGAATATAGACAATACAACAAGAATAAGAGTAAACAACCAAACAACTGAAGATATACCAACACCAGTCGGTATTAGGCAAGGGGATAGCCTCAGCCCATTCCTTTTTAATCTTGTCATGGATGAAATCATACAAGAAATAATATCTATGAAGATGGGATACAGATTGAGCGGCAAACCAATCGGCATGATATGCTTTGCGGATGACGCAGTTATTCTAGCGGAAACCGAAGACGACTTACAAAGACAAATACAAAAGTTTTATCAGATCAGCAGAAATTACAACATGTCCATATCTATTGAAAAAACGAAATGTATGACATTTTCGAAGGAACCATCAAGATGTAAAATAGTTATAGATGGTAAGATAGTGGAACAAGTGATGAAGTTCCGTTATCTAGGAGCGGACATAGCCAGCAATCATAATCCGATAGAGGACATCAAGTCACAGGTCAACAAGGGCTCAGTAATATCCGGCTGTCTAAGAGAAGTTGTTTGGTCAAACAAGCATATGCATGTCGATGGAAAAGTGCGAATATATAAATCCTGTGTTAGGCCGGTCCTGACCTATGGTATCGAGACTCGAGCTGACACGAATAAGACGAAAAACATCCTAAGAACAGCGGAGATGAAAACTCTCAGAACCATCGCAGGAAAAACATTAAGAGACAGAGTTAGAAACAGCGATATAAGATCTCTCTGTAAAGTTGAAGATATAGTGAGATGGGGAAGGAAGAGGAGAAGATATAGGCGAGACCACGTAGAAAGAATGGACCACAATAGACTAGCATACATCGCAAAGGACGGAAAACCAGCAAGCACAAGGCCATTAGGAAGACCACCCAAACGATGGAAGGATAGCTGGAGTTCAATCTCCCAGGAAGCCGCTTCCTAAGGGGGAGACCTTCATAGTGAACAGACCTTAAGATCTAGAAGAAGAAGAAGAAATATGTTTGTTATTATCGAGTATGGCTACGTCATGTAGTCATGTACCTTTGTCATTAGTGCCTATTTCTTATGCCAAAAAGAGTTGCCATGGTTTCTGATCTATATTACCTGATCTACAATTCACGGCAGAAAATCTTTCCTGCGCCGCAATGAAGATGGACGTTGGTGGAGCTGGCACCTTTAGGTTCGTAGGGTCTTAGCATTTAATATTATTATTAATATTATTAATATCAGTTAAAGTTATGGAGCTATGGTTGTTCAAACACAGGTTTCGCGTACGATAGCTTCATCTGAAATAACGAGTCCGTCACGGCAGTCCAGCGTGAATTCCGTCGCCAGTTCAATATTCACCAGAATCGATGTAATTCCTCGTTGGATTCGAGCAAAAATAAAACACCCAAGGGCTCCACGAACTCCCAGAAAATATTGAACAAGTCCGATAAACCAGTCGAGATCGCTCTGCTCGAAACCATTCCGCTGAACTTCGTTTGAGTATTCGGACGGTAAGGCATATTTACGCCTGCATTTCCACCCTTATAAATAGGTAGTTGTACAACAGTTAACAGTAATTGACTTAATGGTATTGATAATTTCCCGATATTCCCCAATCCTCTGTGAGGACGTCTCTCAAGTTCATTACAACTTGATATCTAAATATGGGGACCTGGAATCATTCGGATCGCCACTTCGGGGATAATTACTGGAAACGTCCAGGTTAATGATCCACTTCCTTTGTAAAGATCTCTCATGAGCTCACTAAAACCTATCCAAATATGGAGATCTAGAATCGTCTACTAAGAAATATTTGCTACAAACCCAAGATCAACATCAAGGAATTGGGATTCAACTAACATCTTAAGGTAATGAAGCACTGCAGAAGGTTTTCAGAAAATGATGGATGACTTGATGAAATGATATATCAAAATATATAGTATAACAACACTATCATGGAACCAAGACCCAGAAAGAAGCAGAGCATTGATTATTACAAGGTTGATACTCCTGGTATTTGATTTCTAGGGTGAAGTGGCATTTTTGAAACTATTGGAGAACTCGACATCTCATATGAAATTCAACCAAAAGTACGGAAATTTTAAATAAAAGAGAGGGTTCTCTGAGGAGACATTGGTTACTGTATCGCGAAATACCCAGGTATACAGTTCTCCTAACCTTCTGATCTTGACCGGATTCCACAGCTTCTAACATAACCGGTCATCTTCGCAAGACACTTGCTTAGCGCGTTCACCGATGAAGGATTCTTCTGCTTCTACTGTGTGTCATCTCTCATTATAACAATTGAGCACCGAGCGCTGAAGGTAGAAGACCCCGGCTGAAAACCCGAGGCGACGACTTCGAGGAACATGATTAAGTTCACGTTTCGGTACTCCCCTCGACGTCATCAGACTAGTTCATAGATTTGGTATTGCTTCTATTACAAATTACATCCGTTATTGGAATTGGTAATCATTAACGTATCTAACGGAAAAAGGTAGTTGTAATGGTCAAGAACAAGTTTTTATCTGTTACGGAAGGTTCTCTGAATGGGACAATATAATTGTAGTTATACCGGCTGTACAATATTTGAAAGAACTGATTCTTAAAAAGGAATTTTTCCTGAATGGGTAACTTTCTTTCCAGAAAGACCTTTATTATTATTAAATAGAAGAGTTGATAACGAGTGCATATGATTTAAAGTAAAACACTAATATTTATTCTTTACACAACAATTGTTTCATCAATTATATTTTGACTTCATCAGGTGAGTATGATCACAAACTACTTTTACGAAATCGGTCTCCTTAAAGACAAGTATCGGCTGTTTTTTTTTTAGAGTGAAATAACTTTAAATTGAAATAAAACACATTTGAATTAAGATTGAAGCCAAATTTTTTTTAATTTTAAAGATAATTTTATGACATTTATGTTTTGAAAATAATTTCCGGCATATGTTCACCACGATTAGCTCTGAGGAACCGCGTTCGACCTGACAAATTTTGGACCACTTTTTCGAGTAATTCAGGCCTTATTTCATCAATAACACGAGTTATGTTGGCTTCCAAAGCGTCTATTGTTTCTGGTTTATAGCAATAAACTAATGACATAACATACACCAGTGTAGTTATCTCGCATGATCTTGGAGGCCAATTAAATGGAACATTTCTCGAAGTAATGTTATCACCAAATCTTTCTTTAAATAAATCATTTGTTAAGGTAGCAGCATGAGGTGTAGCACCATCTTGTTGGAACCAAAATACTTCAAATTAAAAAAAAATAATCATTGATCATCGATCTGTAATGAGCACCATTCCCTGTAACATTAGCTCCAGCATCGTTTTTAAAAAAAATATGGGCCGATGATGCCTCCAGTGTGTAAAGCACACCATACAGTTCATTTTTCAGGATGAAATGGAACCTACAGAACTTCTTGAGGATTGTATTCACTCCATATACGGCAATTTTGCTTGTTTACATAGCCGTTCAACCAAAAATGAGCTTCATCACTAAACACAATTTTACGATAAAAAAGTGGATCAACTTTAAGCTGTTCTAGGGCCCAATCAGCAAACGAACGACGCTTATTATGGTCAAGTCGCTTTAGTTCTTGAACCAGTTGGATCTTGTATGGGTGTAGACCAAGATCTTTACGCAAAGTTTTCCATGGGGTGGATGCACAGAGTCCAACTTGTTGTAAACTTCGACGAATAGACAAGTCTGGATCATCATTAACACTATGACTAACAGCAGCGACATTTTCTTCTGTACGTATAGTTCTTTGTCTTGTTGTTGTTGTTGCATCGAGTAAGGAAAATGTTGTCCGAAATCTATCGATAGTTCGACGAATAAGCTGCTCTGATGGACGATTATGTAAACCATAAATTTCACGAAGTGCTCTATAAGTTTGGCGAATTGAACACTGATTTTGCAAATAAATTTCAACAATTTGTAAACGTTGTTGCGGTGTGAGTCTTTTCATGATAATTTGTCAATACTTACTGAACAGAAATGTCAAAACAACTTCTTCCTTCTGTCAAATCACAGGTATCCTTATCGAACATTCTATCACTCTAAAAAAACACCCGATATGAGCAAAAAAAACGTGATAACATGAAGATGATCTCTTGCGTTTGACATTGTTATATACAACCAATTTTTCGTCCCAGTAATTATGCGCTTCAAAATTGGATTATTTTCGTGACGTTTGAGAAGCGAATCACAGACGTCAAGCTACGACACAAATTTCTCTCCGTGAGAACATGGGGAACCAATATATCAAGGTTCGAGCTTAAACCCAGGCCTTTCAAGTGGTCATGAACAGTTTAATTTGATGAAATTATCCACCCATCGATCTCACGTGTTGTAATTCGCCGATTTACAACACGTTATTTATCGTGTATTTAGCAGCTTCAACCGGCATTCCAGAACATGGTGCATCTTCGGCATCAAAATTGCTAGATCGAAATTTTGTAAACCAGTTCTGACATTGGCTAACTGTCAACACATCTTCTTCATACACATGGGTTAATATCTTTCTGGTTTGAACAACATTTTTACGTTTTTTGGAGTAAAAAAGTAAAATATTACGAAAATGCTGCTTATTGCTTTCCATATTTAAAAGGGCAATTATCAAAAACTACTCCGTGGAAATAATTAACCTTTTTCACACACAAGCCTTGGTATATCAGCTCTAAAAACATATAATGATTATGCGTCTTAAGTGTAAAGTTGGGTTCGAGAAAATACAATTAATTCCTCTGTCCGGAAAAAACGACATTACTTTCCGAACAACCTCATATCTAACTATCAGTTCAGATTTTCTTCCTATACATGGTAAGCCAATATTGTTTTGATTTTTTATTCCAACTTGAAGGTAAATTAATGGCATAGATTGTTTTTTTTGGATTTTATTTAATAGTTTGTCGATAATTGATGAGTTATACTCATTATTCACTGCAATTTGTTTGATTATATTCATATAACATAAATAGAGGTTAATACTTGATAAAAGGTGTATAAAATTATTTAAATATTTTAATATTAGCCTTCTACATAATTAATTTCAAAAAATTATATTCAATAATTATAACTTCAGGAATTAAATTAAAATAATGTCATATAAGTACCACTTATATCAAACGCCATATAAAATAAACATTCATTATAAGACATCCAAATGATATAACAAAATCCAATTAATAAAAAAAATTAATTTATAGAATTTTGGTTAACAATTTTTAATTATTGGATTTTGTTATATCATTTGGATGTCTTATAATGAATGTTTATTTTATATGTCGTTTGATATAATGGTACTTATATGACATTATTTCAATTTAATTTCTGAAGTTATAATTATTAAATACAATTTTTTGAAATTAAATATGTAGAAGGCTAATATTAAAATATTTAAATGATTATATTCAACTCTATCTCAAAATTATTCTGTGGCACAGGTACGTTAACCAGTCTCTACAACATACTATTGTATGCTGCTAATTTAGGTGATAAGGGGTGATTTGAAGAGGAATGCATTGTGATGTCTGTTCGTGTTTATTTGCGGTAAATCGAAGAATCATTTCTTTTGTTATTCATATTTTTGGTATATTAACACAATTATATGTATACATGTTTCACAATATATTCAGAATCCTGACACGTGTTTCGGTCTTTCGACCATCTTCAAAGGTGTACAAAAAGTAACTAAACTTGAAATTGAAAAAAGGTTCTTTTATTACATTTAGGACATGTGTGTATTTTTATGGCGCATGGTAATAACACCATCCAATAAAGGAGTGTTTCCAAAGAGTATTTGGGAATTTGTTAAATTCTCCTTTTCTCAATGGCTTTTTTGATTGAAAGAATCTCCAAATAGTCCATCAATTTACCCCTTTCAACATTATATAGTAAAGTGACATTTTTCTCATTAAAAATTGATTCTTTTCTATACAATATTCTACAAAACCGGTTGAATTCTAGTTTCTCAAAATAGACATCCTATTTTTTTTATTCTATGTTGTAAACATAGACCTATCTCTCCCATATATCGGGTGTTTTTTTTTAGAGTGATAGAGGGATAACTGTGTTTGTTTTGACATTTCTGTTCAGTAAGCATTGGAAAATTATCATGGAAGGATTCACGCCGCAACAACATTTATTAATTGCTGAAATTTATTTTCAAAATCAGTGTTCTATTCGTCAAACTTATAGAGCACTTCATGAAATTTATGGTTTACATAATCGTCCATCAGAGCAGCTTATTCGTCGAACTATCGATAGATTTCGGACAACATTTTCTCTACTCGATGCAACAACAACAAGCCAAAGAACTGTTCGTACAGAAGTAAATATCGCTGCTATAAGTCATAATGTTAATGATGATCCAGATTTGTCCATTCGTCGACGTTCTATAACTCTAAAAAAAAACCCCGATACGTTATATAACTATCATGTACAAGTTTTATTTACTTGTTGCAGTCTATGTGTAAATTTGCAGTGAGTTTATTGCAAATGGAATTTCTGTGTGATCGAAATTGCCTAAGAATTTGTAGCTGGTTACAAATATTGCCAATATATCAAAATAGTCTGTGTATTTCGGAATCAACGTAGGATTTGAATTCCCTAAGATATACTCAATATAAGTAGTCTGTGTCTAGACTTGGTGTTGGAATTATTATTAGATATAACTAATAATATAGAGTAAAACACTAGATATGATATGGAAGTGGACTGTATTAAATTAATGTATTAAATGTTTGATCCTGGTTTTAGGAATTGAAAGAATACTACAAGTTTAGAAAATATATTGAAGTATAAAATATGTGTCATGAAATGATAATGTATACAAAATTAACTTACTGCACTACTTCTGTGTGTGCTAGGTTCCATGGTCTCTGGAAGACCATGGAGTTTAGAAAATATATTGAAATATAAAATATGTGTCGTGAAATGATAATGTATACAAAATCAATTTGCTGCACTTCTTCTGTGTGTGTTGGGAGCCACTGGTGTAGTGGAACCGTTTTGGAATACAATATTGAATAGGTTGAGTGGTGGATAGAGAATGAATAGAATGTTCAAGAGAGATTTGACTTGGCACATCAAGAATTACACCAAATTTCGTCTATGGTTTCTGTGGTTATTCTTCTTTCATAGAGAAACTTAGTTAATTTGGAAGCAACCACAGGACACAGATTATGCATTATACAACAATATTGAAATATTATAGAATGTACATGCGCAAAGTGTTTTGCGCATGAGATTACATAGTTAAAGGTGTTTTACGCCTTAACGCTATGAATTGACGTATTTGTTGCATCTCAAGTCGTTTTTAAAATGTATCAGTTTGGTTTCCCATCCAGCCCCCAGGAAAAATAAACTAAATAACGGACGACATCATGGATAATATTAACGTCGCAACCTGAAGATGCATCCGTCACTGTCGCGGGTGACAGCTCCACGTCCCGGATGCCGTCGACTGAAAAACCGGCCTTTTTTCCCTCCGTTTTCTTCTGGGATATTTCAGTCCTATCTGACGGCCTTCCGTTGCCCAAGGGCTTGGTTGTCGCCTTTTCCTTATCATCGTTGCGATTACGTCATAACTGCACGTTTAATGTGATTCCGAAACGTTGCAGGTTTGTTTTGTTTTCGTTCGCGGAATCCTTTAAGTTTCGTAACGTTAATGAGTAATAGAAATATGCCAGTTCCGCAAACGTTCGACATTTCGACATTAAACGGGAATTTCTAGGTCACGATCTATTGGATGTATACGGGATGTTCCAGTGAAGAGAGTCACTCTGAATATTTCTTATACTGATATGGTCTATTATATTCTACTATTTATAGTCTATTCTATGAAAGAAAGAATAGAAATTCTCAAATTTCACGAAAATTTTAAATTAACTTCAAGGTATTTCAATAACAATCGTCCAGAAAGAAATGTAAGTCACCAATATGTTAAGTATTTGATGAATAAATTGGAAACTACTGGTTCCATTCAGAATAAGAATTACCAAGTTGAGCGTCCAGTCCGACATGAAGCTATTGAAAAAGCAGTATTGTGAAATCTCATAAATTTCACCCTTACAAGATAAGGCTGGTGAAACAATTGAATGAAAATAATCCTGATCGTCGGACTCAGTTTTGTGAACAATTTAGTGAGTTACTGAATAATAACCTACAACCACTCTACAATACAATCTTTTCTGACGAATGTACCTTTATGTTGAATGGGGAAGTCAATAGACATAATTGTCGGTACTGGAGTGATAGTAATCCTCATTTATTCATGGAGACACATACACAAATTCCCCAAAAATTAAATGTTTGGGTAGGAATATTAGGAAACCACATTGTTGGACCAATTTTTATGGATGGAAATCTTGACGGAACAACTTATTTGAATTCATTAGATGACATTATTGATCTCACATTTCAGCAGGATGGTGCACCATCACATTTCGATATCCGTGTTCGACAATTTTTGAACGATCGTTATCCAGGACTGTAGAGCGTCCAGCAAGATCACCCGATCTATCGCCATTAGATTTTTTGTGTGGGTACATAGTCCAAAGTCTATGCAACTCCACCTGAAAATCTTGCAGAACTGCGACAAAGAATCATCACGCAATGACAATTACTGACATCAGACATTTTCCAAAAGGTTAAAGAAGGATTTGAAAGTAGACTATATCATTGTATGGAGGTTGATGGTGCTCATTTTAACCCATACATACGTTAGTTCTTTAAAAAGTTCACATTTTTTTATGGATGTTTTCTATCATTACTTACAGATCTGGTGTATTTGAATGTATTGGGTTTCTGTTTGAAATACCCTTCTGATAATATTCAATCTCAAATTGCTCATAAAAAATCAACGTATTTGCAAATTTCAACAAGGATGTTTAGGGAACAAAAAAATCTTTTCAACTGAAACATATCCGCCATCTCTTCCCTATCAAAAGTTGCTACCTTCAGGTGTTATTTTCGGAACAACGACGTCATAGTAATTCTTTCTCCCCAATGCAGAACTTGAAAATTATATTTGGATTCTTCAAAACTCTTAGGTTCTTGAATTTGGGCGGTTCAACTGTCCGTTCAACATCACCCTTTGACGGTAAAATCAATAATTACATTATTTCGCGAATAGTGAACCGATTTTGAAAATTTTAACATGGGGGTGGTTTTCTCGGAACAACCCCATCTAAACAGAAGTTGACCTGTTTTTTAAATCTTCGAAAATTCTTCATTTCTGAGTTCTGGGGGGGTCAAATTTTCTTTGGGAGTTCCTGTATGTATCTTTAGAGATGGATCTTTCGAACTGAATAATAATGATACTTTATTTTGTGGTCGGAATAAATTCACACAAAAATATATCCTTCTCAATTTTTGGTAGTAAAACAAAGTAATTTTGAACAATCCAGTTTCGATCAATCAACAATTAGTAACGTCTGAAGCACTTCAATACTTCAAAAAACATTTATTTCTGACCACTTTGTGTATCATTTTCTTGTCAATCGACTGGTGAAGACCATTATTGTAAATGATAACGCTTAGCAAAAGGTGTACCTAGATATATTACCGTTTTTGAAACGAATGTAAGTACGCACATTACTAATTATGTAAGTGACGTAGCTCGATCTGGTCACAGTAAAAAGTCAACCATTGCTACTGAGAAACGCAGGGTCCAGTGCAAGAAATTTTCCAGCTCGATTAGCCATTAATGGAAAATTAATGGAAAATCGATTACTGTCGTTAATGACTTGGAAATGTTTTCAAGGTCCACGAATTCAAGATATAACATATAGGTTTTTTACATCTCAACTGTGGCTGTTAAATGGAATAAGCAATAATATTTCTATAACACAATCGAACTACAATTATTTCATAAACAACTAATGAAGACTGACGATATATTTATGTTATCTTTCTCCATTGCTATTTCAAGAATATCCACTTTGTTTAACCTTTCCACCTCAACTTTATTCACACTTATTTATATTCGAATTTGTATATTATTCAAATCGTTCCTACTGATTGAATAAAGAATCGTTCTAAATATATTATTCGTAAATAAATGTATTTCTGATGTTGAAAACGGGATGCAATCAAATGAATGATTCTCATAAATATTCGATAACATTGGATGCATTAAGGTTTATGTGAATATATACATACCTATAGAGCACTGGTCAAAAATATGCGTCTTCTGTAAAAAAAAGAAAATATCGGATGTTTTTTAGAGTGATAGAACTTTCAATTGAAATAAAACACATTTAAATTAAGATTGAAGCCAAATTTTTTTTTATTTGAAAGATATTTTTATGACATTTATGTTTTGAAAATAATTTTCGGCATATGTCCACCACGACTAGCTCTGAGGAACCGCATTCGACCAGACCACTTTTGGAACACTTTTTCGAGTAATTCAGGCCTTATTTCATCAATAACGCCATTTATGTTGGCTTCCAAAGCATCTATTGTTTCTGATTTATGAGCATAAATGACTTGACATAACCCTAAAGAAAATAATCCAGTGGAGTTATGTCGCATGATCTTGGAGGCCAATTAATTGGCCATTTCTCGAAATAACGTTATCGCCAAATCTTTCTTTCAATAAATCGATTGTTACGGTAGCAGCATCAGGTATAGCACCATCTTGTTCGAATCAAAACACTTCTGGGTCGATATCATTCAAATTTTGAAACAAATAATGATTGATCATTGATCTGTAACGAGCACCATCCACTGTAACATTAGCTCCAGCATCGTTTTTGAAGAAATATGGACCGAGGATGCCTCCAGCGTGTGAAGCACACCATACAGTGAATTTTTCAGGATGCAATGAAATCTGCAGAACTTCTTGATGATTCGTTTTCACTGCCTGTTTACATAGCCGTTCAACCAAAAATGAGCTTCATCACTAAAAACAATTTTACGATAAAACAGTGGATCAACTTCAAGCTGTTCCAGGGCCCAATTAGCAAACAAACGACGCTTATTATGGTCAAGTGGCTTTAGTTCTTGAACCAGTTGGATCTTGTATGGGTGTAGACCAAGATCTTTGCGCAAAATTTTCCATGTGGTGGATGCACAGGGTCCAACTTGTGAACGTCGACGAATAGAAAAATCTGGATCATCATTAACACTATGACTTACAGCAGCGGTATTTTCTTCTGTACGTACAGTTCTTTGTCTTGTTGTTGCATCGAGTAGAGAAAATATTGCCCGAAATCTATCGATAATTCGACGAATAAGTTTCTCTGAATGACGATTATGTAAACCATAAATTTCACGAAGTGCTCTATAAGTTTGGCGAATAGCACACTGATTTTGAAAATAAATTTCAACGTTGTTGCGGCGTGAGTCTTTCCATGATTTGTCAATGCTTACTGAACAGAAATGTCAAAACTACATGACTTCTACCCTCTGTCAAATCACAGTTATCCCTATCGAAAGTTCTATGACTCTAAAAAAAACACCCGATATTAGTTTTTGGACCCCATTTACTCTGGTCTCTCTTTACGATTTCAGGTGTGGTTTTTTTATTTGGAGTCGCAACAACTAAATTTGTTGAATTTTTTTCTAGTCTTTTTTTACTGGACCTCGTTTTTATTACATTATCTGAGCCACGCCGCTGGTCCTAGTTTTATGCAAGCTACCTTGGATCTCCTTCTGGCCTCACGTAACTCTGTCAGGGAAGCAGAAGATCATGAGCTTAGGACCACACAACAAACAATGACAAACAGAGAGATCATCATCGTCATTTGCATCATCTCGAAGGTTGTTCCTGACTCTCGGCGAAATTCCCTCTAACAACAGAGGAGATATCCGTCAGCCTTCCTTCCGAATGTTTCATTCGACTCCTAATCGAAGAGAGAAGGTCGAAAAATAAACGGCAATTAAGCGACCGACTAGGAAAAAGAAAGGTACACCTTTTGCGGTCGATCGATGACTGTGGTTCGTTTTTAATCGGGAGGTTGAGCAGGCCATTGTTGGGATTAGGAACTGACACGAATAATTGACGTTTTAGAAAGGTCGGTCGGCTTTGTTTCTCGACGAATATTTTAATTACCATTCGCGGATGTAGGAAGGGAGGGTGAGGAGAGAAAAGGGTTCCCTTGAAACCTCGAACGACTGGTTGGAGGATACGCGAATTAATTTGTTGAAATTGCGACAAATGTTTGGGTTCTGTGCAATTTTATGGAAAAACTTGAGATAATTCGTGAAATCGAGAAATATTGAACTGAATAATAACCATCAACATTTCGATCATGTGTTATTGACATTTTTTGTTGCAAATAACTTGTATGATCTTCCCTTGAAGTTTGGCTCCTTTAAAAGTGGATCTCCTTGTGTTTCATAGAAGAGTCACCATCAAAAACATTCTTTGCAGACAATTGATAATTTATATGATAATTTTATAAGAGTGTCTTAAAATTCTTCCCATAGAGCACTGAAAACATTTCCGCGTATACTTACACCAAAATATCAACGGCGTCCACAACTCACTGCGATCTGATTAAAATTATGTCATAGGTCACTAGATGACGCACAGTGATCCCAGATTGTATCCGCATTTCGTTTTGTTTTCTGCCAGTTAGACGGTGGTGCGTTCTTATCTCTGAAGCAACGAAATCGGTCAAAACATGACCAACGAAAACGTTTCGATAAGAATACGCGATTACGTGACTTACGGCGTCTTGACATTCTGAAGAAACTTCTAAGACGGAAAATTACAACGATTCGACATATTCAGATAACGAGTCTACCGAAAAATGCATAAAAATGCTTGTTTGACGTCAGGAGTTTTAGCGAGTTCGTTCGTTAAAAGTTGAATAAAGTCCAATGATATTAAGAGGCGATTAAGATTTTGTTATGACCATATAGTCTTATCATTTCCGGAATCCTTTAATTTCACTCTTATGGTGCTGAAATAATTGGTATGTTGATTCTTCAGATACCTTATTTTATGAATACGTTTACACTTCAGAGAAATGGCATATACTGAGAAAAAAGCCTAATGATGATACTTCAAAATGAAGGTTTTGCCAAATTGAACAATGGAATGATAAACTAGTAACGACATCTTATATCAGTCGTTGATTGTCTTCTTCTTCACCAATTACAAATCTAGAGCAATTTCCCTTTATCTTGTAATTTCTAAAGGGTGATTCATTGAGAGGTACTTTTTATGGTGGGCATTTAATTGCAGATTGCGCATGCCTCGTATTAACTGAAGTGCTATTTCTGTTCAGTAGTGTTTGACAATTCATAATGGAAAGATCATAGATCAACAAGCCTTTATAGATGGGACATTCACTGTAAAAAGTCTGAATCAAGTTTGTCGCTTTTTTTGTAGCGACTGGTGCATGAAACAAATCCATCTAAAGAAAACTGTATTACCAACTCTCAAGAGAACTGCATTACCTCTGCTTTTAGAATACTGCTTTATCGACGCTTGGCGCGAATATTTGAATCTTCTTTCAGTTTTTCCTAGGGCTAAAATCAAACAAGTGTTCAGAAATTACTATGTTTTACTACCAATACATTGAAATGCTTACATTCACACAACTCTATAACAAATACATTTCAATTTTTTGGTAGCAAAACATAGTAATTTCTGAACACTTGTTTTAATTTTAACCCTAGGAAAAATTAAAAGAAGATTCAAATATTCGTTTCAATCTTCAAACTCACTATTTGAATAACAGATACATGTTTAAACTATAATTAATTATTCATTATAAAAAATAGAAAAAATCAAATAAAAAAAGAGATGAAATTAACATTTGTATTTACAATATTTACATTTGATTTTTCTGTAGTACAACTTAGTTATTTCCAAAAACTTATTTCAATATTCAAATTCACTACTTGAATAACAGAAATATGTTTGAACAAAAATTATTCATTAGTTATAAAAAATAAAAACTATTGAATAAAAAAAAGAGATAAAATTAACATATTTACAGTATTCCAAGGTGTTAAGACAAAAATTGAACCTTGAGAACATTAATTTATGAGATCTTCCTTAAGATTCAAATTGTCTTTCATCTTGGGCCTTAATCGGGTCAATAAATTCCTTCTCTGTATTACTGAATAAAAATTTTGAATCAGTTCTGGTTGCTATTTATTCACTTGCTTTCACCACCAGAATAAAGAACACCTAAAGAGTCAAGCATAATATTTGATAAAGATTATGTGATGCACACTTCATTATTTGAAAATTTGAATTCTTCAATATGATATTTTCAAAACTTTTTGATATTTTTCTTCTCTCACAAAGTCTTGGAATGAAATGAAAGAGATAATTAAAACACTGATTAAATAAAAAGTAAGTATAGTGTCCCGGTTTCATCAAATTACCAAATTGATAATTCCTACACTCGATAAAATGTAAAAAATCTTCCAACAACTCAGTATGACCAAGTAAATTAATCCTACAAATTACACAGTTTCTAATAGATAAATCGTTTGATATAATTTTACAAATTGCACCTCTCAACCTGAAGAAGTTCTTTTCCTCTAAACATTTGGCACTGATCAAGAAACTGACTCATACCATTTCAATATCTATTACCTCAGAAAAATCACCTAGAGAAAAAATAATATTATTTAATCACCCAGAGCAATTTGTTGATATGTTACATAGCATTGATTTATATTTTAAACTAACCAACTAAACATAAAAATAGTCTAGACGACAACATAGCAAATGAAAATTAACCAACCTGAAGAAATTATACTCCTCTCAATATTTGATGATCTGATAATTTGTGCCAATCAGTTGGCTGTATAATTTCAATCCACCTCTCAAATAACTTGGGATCGTCTTGGGAAAACGATGTCTAGGATTGGTTAGATCTTGACACCCATATACACAACATTTCTTAGTATATCCCATTTTCAAGTACTGTATTGAACTCAATATTTGAAAATACACTAGTTTAGATGCACTAAACTGTTTTGAACTTAACTCTTACGAAATTTTATCAAAAAGAAATATGAGATGTACCCGAGGTTGGGCATAACGTAAACAAAAGCACTTCTTTTCGAAATATATGACCATTATTACAACTATGGCTAACGTCTGATGGTAGCGGTATCTAGCGGCGAAATCAAAAAGTATAAGTTGATGGTTAGCGCTAACTATTGACTGGTGCATCAACTAAAAACTTAGTTTTAGGTGGGGGTAAGGAAGTGTCCAATCTATATATTATTGTTAATCTATGGGAAAGATTTAACCCGGCACAGCGTCTATAAATTGTTCAACTTTATTACGAAATTGGGCGTTCTACGACGAATGTGTATTGGGCAAACTTGTCAAGAGCCCAACCACTAAAACGGAAACGCTTCGGAAGGTCGGTCGGCTTCAAATCTTGCACTAGTTGAATTTTGTAAGCATTTAAAGAAAGATCCTGTTGTTGAATATGACAGGCCAAGCTGTTGAGAACGGCGACGAATCGACACTTCACGGTCTTTGCATACACACTCCGCTACCGCCCCTATATTTTCTCCACTACGTGCTGGGTGTGGTCTATTTGATCGAGTATTATCCAATAATGAAAATGGGCTCTCAAACTTACGAAATGGTAGAGCTAATTTTGCGTTCGATAGGCCGATTATGTGAACCATAAGTTGCTTTAAGCGCCCGATACACATTCCTCGTAGAACGCCCATTTTCGTAATCAAGTTAAACAATTTGTAGACGCTGTGCCGGGCTAAGTCTTTCTATTATGAATTGTCAAAGACTACTGAATAGAAATGGCACTTCAGTTAACACGAGCCATGCGCAATCTGCAATTAAATCCCCACCACAAAAAGTACCTCTAAATGAATCACCCTTTTATGAATGGATTTCCTTAAATGGTACACACCGATGAAAAATATTCACCTTTGAGACCATCCTGTGTTTACAACAGAATGAACAAAATAATAGAATATCATTAGTCTCAGGAATCGATAAACTGTTTTCGATGGACTCTACATATTTAATGAACGTTATAAATAAACCCGACCGGTAAAGGTCGTCATACTCGTAAGATCGACACTAAAACCCGATATTCTTTTGTTTCAGCAGCCAGCATATGGCAAGACAACGCCAGTTGTGGATGTAGAAAGTCCAGGGCCCCGAAAATCGGAGATATACCCAGGTTAGTAAGAAGAGACTAAAGGTGAATTAGGCATGAAAAAACGCAAATGTTACACGAACCAGTTACAAGAGATTATCGTGTCTAACAACGGTTCGCAAAAAAGTTGTCCCGTACTTAAATGAGACTGAAATAATCGAAAGTAGAAATGCAATTAAAAATTCAATTTGGATGATAATTGAAATTTTGACGAATTGCCGATGGTTAGATACATAACCGTTGAAAATGGATGTGATACAAAAAGTGTTGTAATAACATCAACAACGATATTAAGAGAATTTATGCAAATATCTTGAAGCTAGCTGGAATGTTCTTATATAAAAAATTTGTTTTTCAACTTAACACGTCGATTTTCCGACTTTAAAATGAAACTGTGGAAAATCGCTCGGACCCATCAGTTTCTGATTCAAGGGGGAACAACTTCTCCGCTTTTTTCATCCCCGTAACTTCAACCCCCTAACGGGAGTGAGCACAATCCCTTGATTTTGAATAGGGATGAGGAGTTTTGCCTTAACAAATTTTGAAGATCGTATCGAGTACTATCTGGCCGTATAATTTCGCTTCAAAATATCCATCGATAATGAAATAACAGCGAAAATAGTGAAAGAAGCAACGTGGAATTTATCTAGAGAATATTATTCGTATCCGACACATTTCAAAGGTTAAAAAAATGTATATGAGACAGTAATTCATTTCCACAAAAATGTTTGTACTACTACAACAATTGTTTCACCACGATGTGGCTTCTTCAGGTATTACATTGTACTGTCTGATGGTATTCAGTGTTCTTGGACACGTTTCTTGAATGATCTATTAAATCTATTAAATCTCGTGTACCCAATCATTAAAGAGGACAATACACAGAAATATTTTTCGTTATCTTATGTCAATGGATTATCTGAAAATATTGCTAAATATTTCAAAAGTTCTTTCAATTATAACGCGGCTTTTAAGACAATTAATAACCTTAGTACCTACATAAAAAACAATAAAGATCGTACAAATAAAGAAAATAAATCGGGAGTCTACAAGTTGACTTGCAAAGATTGCCCTTTAGTATACATTGGCCAGACTGGTAGATCATTCAAGAAACGTGTCCAAGAACACCAAAGGGGTTATATATCCAATTCTGTACATTCGACATATGCTTATCATTTTAAGGAATTCAGGCATAATTTCAACAATAATTATGAAATTATTCACGTTGAAAGCAAAAGTTCTAGATTAACACTTTCAGAATTTCTTGAAATCAACCGGTATAATGCCCGTTAAATCCTTTTGAACGAACAAACAGATGTCGATCATTCTCCAGTACTGAATATTATTTCTTTAATGGCATTTTAAGGGCCAACTCCAATAAACACCTAGAGTTTTTGTGACTTGTGCTTCCATTATTTGGTCACGTACCTAAAAATGTATTTAAACTCGGTTACACTGAATACCATCAGACAGTACAATGTAATACCCAAAGAAGCCACATCGTGGTGAAACAATTGTTGTAGTAGTACAAACATTTTTGTGGAAACAAATTACAAATTACTGTCTCATATACATTTTTTTAATTAAAATGAGTTTCCTCCAAGTAAAGACCGAATCTATCAAATATTTCAAAGGTATTTAGTAGTTATGTTGTTAATTTTTTTGTCCAAAAAAGTATTAATTTCTTGTCCAAAAAAGTAGACGGACCATGTTGTTGATTTACTTTAGTCTATCGTGAATTTTTAAGAACGTGTGTGACAAAGCGATTGTAAATTTGGAGTAGAATTAAAATGATGTATTCTGTAGGAGAAAGGGTGGAAATGATGAAAATATTTTTTAGAAATAACGACTCTGCGCGAACAACAGTGGCTTTATTTAACGAACGACATCTTGGAAAAAATGTATCCGCTGCTTACGTTGTGCAACTGGCTTCCAAATTTGATGTTACTGGTTCAGTCGTAAACAAAACGGAAGTTGCATGAAAGAGACGAAGCTCTTAGGCTGTCTTAAGTCATGTAGCAATGGATCCGACCTTGAGTACTAGCAAATTGCCCGATGTATCTGGTGTTTCACGCACAACGATTATGAGTATCCTGAAGCAACATAAATTCCATCCTTATAACATACGATTGGTTCAGGAACTGAATGAGAATGATCCCGATCGCCGACTCCAGTTCTGTGAAGTGGTCAGTGAAAGGATTAACGGTAATCAAGACTACTTGTTCGATATCTGTTTTTCGGACGAGTGTTCATTTTACCTTAACGGCATTGTAAACCGGCATAACTGTCGGTATTGGTCAGATGAAAATCCAAGATTATTTCGTGAGCTGCATACTCAGCGTCCCCAAAAATTAAATGTTTGGGCGGGTATTTATGAAAATCATCTAATAGGCCTTTTTTATACTCGGTAATATCTCTGGCCAAATTTATTTAGATCTATTGGAGAACGCTATTTATCCAACCCTCGTGCAAGTATTGTAGAATGCAGGAGACCATCAACGATCATTTTCATGGCGCACCACCTCATTTCGTTCAAACGATGCGTCAGTTCTTGCATGGAAATTTCCCTCACGCCTGGATTAGAAGAAGGGGACATGTTTAGTGGCCACCCAGATCACCTGATCTGGCTCCACCGGACTATTTTTCTATGAGCTCACCTGAAATCCAAGATTTACGCTACCCAGCCTGAGTTACTGGATGATTTGCGAACTCGGATCATTAATGAATGCCGTCAAATTACACTAGAAATTTCGAGTAACGTACTGAACGTTTTCAGCAAAACTTACATTACTGCATGGAAGTGAATGGTGCCCATTTCCAGCCTGTCATTTCGTTATCGATGGAAATTTTGGAGCGAAATTTCAGGATCAGATAGTACTCGATAAGATCTTCAAAATGATGTATCGCATCACCTTTCATCCCTATTTAAAATCAAGGGATTCTATCCTCCTTCTTTACTTGCATTAATCTCATAATTTTTCCTCTGACCAATAAGAAACGATATTTCGTTCATTCAGACCACCTCCAAATGGACCTTCCAATCAATTATGTTAATTTCCCCCTTTTTGTTAGAAGAAGTACATCGAGCACCTCTAACTTTCAGTCTTTGAAAAGACTGTGAAATCATAATTCTTGTAATAGTCAAACTTGTCGCATGTATAGCCTTTGCTACATTATGCACCATCATTCGGATAGTCAAATTTCTCATACGTAGCTTATGACACTTCGGTTCAAGCTATCGCGGTTATTATCAATATAGTATTCCAGTCGATTGCCAAAGTATTTGCAAATTCATTACATTTGTTTTTAGTATAATAATTGACTTGGTTTATATACTTGATTGTTTCGGTCTCTACTTGACGCAAATTCATCGTGAATGGTTTGAAGTAAAACACTTTATTTCCGCTTATTTTTATTTTTCAACGACAATTGCTTCGTCAATTACATATTGACTTCGTCAGGTGAGTATGGTAACTAACTACTTTTACAAAATCTTTCTCCTTAAATACAAGTTTCACTAAAAATACGTGATAAAATGAAGTTTACAAGGAATTTATTTAAAAAGGTTCAACAACGGAGAACGGTCACATCTGTTTGGTCGTTCAACAAAATATTCATTTTATGATGCCGGTTTATTTCCATTGCTTCTAAAAGGTCCAATCTATTGCATTTGTTTTCAAAATGGAGAACTTCAAAGTTATGGTCAAAATCATGTCCGGATTCTTGTAGATTTCTGGCATACGTGGAGTTTGATTTATTCTTAACGAATGAATTCCGGTGTTCCTGGATCCTACTCTCAAAAGATCTACCCGTTTGACCAATGTATACATATGGACATGTACCACAATTTAACCTATATACGCCTGATCTCTTGTTCTTATTGACGATATCTTTATTATTTTGTAGTAATTTACCTAAAGAATTTATTGTTTTATATGAGATATTGACTTTGCTTACCATACATAGGACAAAAATCTGCACAAATAGCTAGATATTTAAATAAAAAACGAAATGTCAATATCTCATATAAAACAATGAATTCTTTAGGTAAATTAATAAAAAATAATAAAGATATCGTCAATAAGAACAAGAGATCAGGCGTATATAGGTTAAATTGTGGTACATGTCCATATGTATACATTGGTCAAACGGGTAGATCTTTTGAGAGTAGGATCCAGGAACACCGGAATTCATTCGTTAAGAATAAATCAAACTCCACGTATGCCAGACATCTACAAGAATCCGGACATGATTTTGACCATAACTTTGAAGTTCTCCATTTTAAAAACAAATGCAATAGATTGGACCTTTTAGAAGCAATGGAAATAAACCGGCATCATAAACTGAATATTTTGTTGAACGACCAAACAGATGTGAACCGTTCTCCGTTGTTGAACCTTTTTAAATAAATTCCTTGTAAACTTCATTTTATCACGTATTTTTAGTGAAACTTGTATTTAAGGAGAAAGATTTTGTAAAAGTAGTTAGTTACCATACGCACCTGACGAAGTCAATATGTAATTGACGAAACAATTGTCGTTGAAAAATAGAAATAAGCGGAAATAAAGTGTTTTACTTCAAATCATTTTGGGTTATATACAGTAAACCAAGAATTATAGTTCGTTGTTATCATAGTGTATTACGAGTGTTTTACTTTAATTCCTTACAATCTTCGTTGGTTTATCTTATTGGATAAACAAAGCTAGTTTATCATAGAGATAACTACCTACAAGTGCCCTTGATGTAAAACTATTCGCTCAACTACGTCAAAATACAGTCCACTGAAACAGTCAAAATTAACCATCCAGATTAATTAAATTGCCTGTTATTTCAAAATACTGAAATAATAAGCGAAATACTGCGGTAAACTAACCGTGGTACGTTACAGAATCTGTGGAGGTAGTTCATTCTGTTGAAAACAATGCGTCATATACGGTGACTCGAGAAATACAATTGCTTTCTTTAAAATTATTTTGAGTTTTCTCCCACTTCCTTATCATCTCCGTCATTTTTATTCGATTGTAAGATGAACAATCAATGTAAGTTAATCATTGAGATAACTACAAGGTGTTTTTAAGGTCTAACACCTCAACAATTAATCCCTCATGGATACAACATAATAAATCAGTGGATTGATGAATTGCCCTTATTTCAAAATACTGGACCAACAAAAAATTACCACGATAAACTAATCGTGGTACGAATATTAAACCCAAAATGTTTTTGACGCCAGTTTTGAGTGGATAAGCAGCTGATTTATTACACGAATATCGACATGATTGAAAACGACGTTATTTTCTGGCCCAACCAATTTCAATTTCAAATTTTTTCTCCACAATTCAAGACAACAATCAGACCTGTGCAGGCACATCAGGTTTTGAATTTATGATCGCCGTCCAATCGGAACCGGTCAACGAATCGAATCCTGGCGGGTCCTATACACATTCATCATCTCTCCCGTTACCCCCGAATCAATTGCGGCCTTCCCGTGGACCACGCGACCGGATCGTCGTCGCATCCTGCCCCACGTCGGTCGGGACGGCGTGACGCGCTAGCGTCCCGGCGCAAGCGTCCGTTTTTCTCCATTCGGCGCGAAGTGCGATGATTAGATCAACTCCATCCGCGTTAATGATCTACATACGTATCTCGACGGACGTACGGCGCCTTCTTGATCAAGTGGTTGCTTCCGAACGCAGACTCTTTTCTTTATAATTCTGCGTTCGCGATAAGACACGATCCGGGCCGAAATTGTAGAGAGAAGAGGTACTCAATCTTTCCGAGGGGGAGTAAAGTGTTGAAAACTCATGTATACAAAAATTCATAACTACAAATGATAAAAGATTGAAATTATATACTAACTCTACAATTTACAGGGTGAGTCTTAAAGTTATTCATTAATTTAAACCATAGATTCTTCTCTCTAATCAAAATATCCTTTCTCCACCATTTTTCCAGATTCGGCTCAAGTTGAGAGTTATAAGCGTTAAAAGATTTCACAATGTGCTTATACACTCCTGTACTTTGTTTACACCTTCAAATATAAAACTCCGCATAAAACTGTATTATTATATCGGGTGTTTTTTTTAGAGGGATAGGACTTTAAATTGAAATAAAACACATTTAAATTAAGATTGAAGCCAATTTTTTTTTAATTTGAAATATAATTTTATGACATTTATGTTTTGAAAATAATTTCCGGCATATGTCTACCACGACTAGCTTTGTGGAACCGCATTCGACCAGACCAATTTTGGACCACTTTTTCAAGTAACTCCGGCCTTATTTCATCAATAACACGAGTTATGTTGGCTTCCGAAGCGCCTATTGTTTTTAGTTTATCAGAATAAACCAATGACTTGATATAACCCCAAAGAACATCCAGTGGAGTTATGTCGCATGATCTTGGAGGCCAATTAATTGGACCATTTCTCGAAATAATGTTATCGCCAAATCTTTCTTTTAATAAATAAATTGTTACGGTAACAGCATGATGTGTAGAACCATCTTGTTGGAACCAAAACACTTCTGGGTCGATACCATTCAAATTTTGAAACAAATAATCATTGATCATCGATCTGTAAGGAGCACCATTCGCTGTAACATTAGCTCCAGCATCGTTTTTGAAGAAAGATGGACCGATGATGCCTCCAGCGTGTAAAGCACACCATACAGTGCCTTTTTCAGGATGCAATGAAACCTGTAGAAATTCTTGAGGATTGTTTTCACTCCATATACGGCATTTTTGCTTGTTTACATAGCCGTTCAACCAGGAATGAGCTTCATCACTAAATACAATTTTACCATAAAACAGTGGATCAACTTCAAGCTGTTCTAGGGCCCAATCAGCAAATAAACGACGCTTATTATGGTCAAGTGGCTTTGGTTCTTGAACCAGTGGGATATTGTATGGGTGTAGACCAAGATCTTTAGGCAAAATTTTCCATGTGGTGGATGCACAGAGTCCAACTTGTTGTGAACGTCGACGAATAGACAAATCTGGATCATCATTAACACTATGACTTACAGCAGCAATATTTTCTTCTGTACGTACAGTTCTTTGTCTTGTTGTTGTTGCATTGAGTAGAGAAAATGTTGTCCGAAATCTATCTATAGTGAAGTTTGGCGAATAGAACACTTATTTTTAAAATAAATTTCAACGTTTGTAAACGTTGTTGCGGTGTGAGTCTTTATAATAAATTGTCAATGCTTACTGAACAGAAATGTCAAACCAACATGGCTTCTACCTTCTGTCAAGTCACAGTTATCCCTATCGAAAGCTCTATCACTCCAATAAAAACACCCGATATATCACTCTGTTCCGCTTTGAAGTTGGTTTTTCAGGGACACCTGTACAGCAAAGGTTTCTCCTGAATTTTAGAAGACCTTAGTATTCAGCGAAGCAAGAATACCATGAAATGATGTATAATTAAGATGCTTTCAGATTTCTACATAAAAGCCTTAAATCTAAAAATTTCATGAAAGCTGAGTTTTCACGGTTTACGCTAGTGTGTTCGAAAGTTTCAATACATGGGAAAATAAACTAGAAGAAATACACCACTTTAACGTGCTCTTCGAAACCCATACGATTGCATAAAACTTCCACCAACTATCGTAAATTGGCAATTTTCCACTTCCACGGATTTTCCGAGATTTCCTTTCAGTTCCGTCGTGGAAACTTCACTTATTTCAGCTACAAAACGGTATATTACGAGTTCATTCTCATTCGGAGAAAATCGAATTGCTATTATTCTTTTTTCCTGAAGAACGAATGACCTGACCGCTTTATCGGCAGAAATTTAATAAGAGTCAAGTCGGGGAAACGAAGTGGCAATTTTCTGTTACATTACGGCGTACTCGTGGTGAAAATTAGGAAGAAAATGGGTCGAAAATTAGGTTATAAAGATGAAAAACGCTTTGAGTTGAAAGGTATAGGTATCGGATGTTTTTTTAGAGTAATGGAACTTCAAATTGAAATAAAACACATTTAAATTAAGATTGAAGCTAATTTTTCTTTATTTGAAAGATAATTTTATGATATTTATGTTTTAAAAATAATTTCCGGCATATGTCCAACATGACTAGCTCTGAGGAACCGCATTCGACCAGACCAATTTTGGACCACTTTTTTGAGTAATTCAGGCCTTATTTCAGCAATAACACGAGTTATGTTGGCTTCCAAAGCGTCTTTTGTTTCTGGTTTATCAGCATAAATCAATGACTTGACATAACCCCAAAGAAAATAATCCAGTGGAGTTATGTCGCATGATCTTGGAGGCCAATTAATTGGACCATTTCTCGAAATAATGTTATCTTTCTTTAAATAAATCAATTGTTACGGTAGCAGTATGAGGTGTAGCACCATTTTGTTGGAACCAGAACACTTCTGGGTCTATACCATTGAAATTTTGAAACAAATAATCATTGATCATCGATCTGTAATGAGCATCATTCACTGAAACATTAGCTCCATCATCGTTTTTAAAGAAATATATACCGATGATGCCTCCAGCTGGTAAAGCATACCATAAAGTGCATTTTTCAAGATGCAATGGAACCTGCAGAACTTCTTGAGGATTGTTTTCACTCCATATACGGCAATTTTGCTTGTTTACATAGCCGTTCAACCAGGAATGAGCTTCATCACTAAACACAATTTTACCATAAAAAAGTGGATCAACTTCAAGCTGCTTTAGGGCCCAATCAATTATGGTCAAGTGGCTTTAGTTCTTGAACCAGTTGGATCTTGTATGGGCGTAGACCAAGATCTTTACGCCAAATTTTCCAAGTGCTGGATGCACAGAGTCCAACTTGTTGTGAACGTCGACGAATAGGAAAATCGGGATCATCATTAACACTTTGACTTACAGCAGCGATATTTTCTTCCGTAAGTACTGTTATTAGTCTTGTTGTTGTTGTTGTACAGAGAATTTCTTTGAAAAATTAGTAAAATTCTAGAGCACCCTTTTCCATCTCCTGTGAATAATTTCCTTCGGTCCCCCTCTCTCAGTTTTCCACTCGTGTGAAACTGATTCAAACAATCTCATATCTACCGGAAGCACGACGCTCTATAATAGATTGTCGGCTTATTTTCCGATCCGGGTATTGAACCGGAAAATCTACAGGGAGAATCGCTCAACGTCGTCCGTTCGTTCCTGATCAAAGGCGACGGCTATCTCGAGCGAAAATTTATATTTCCCTTATGTCTTTTAATTTTCGCCTTTCATGAAGCCGCTCGTCGACCTTTTGTTATTCCACTGCGCTCGCTGAAAGATAGAAGGATATCTGTTCGAAACAGGTAAGCACTAAATAAGATTTACTGACTGCCACAAAAAGTTAAACACCCATATAAGTTTATCCGATTTCCTGATTTTCGGTATATGTACATCTTCAGTACCTCTCATTTAGAGAATGATAAGATTTTGAACTTCAGCAGATAACTTATTGGAAAAATTGATTGAAAAGTATACCTGTAAATTTCATGAATTCGAATGATTTCTTTCGAAAGCGTACAAAATGAAATTTAATTCCTTGAGTCAAATTCGCCAAAATACTGACATTTCGATGAGGTGCGCTCTAGAACGAGTGCATAAAATAAGAAATGCCTTTAAGGAATCATGAACATTTTTGTTTCCAGACATGCCGCTGTCGAAGTCGACCTAAAAACGGACGTCTACGCACCAAAGCTCAGCTATGCCACCGCCGCCTACCTGACCACGCCCAAAACGACGCCGCCGACCAATCAGATCCCCAAGAGCGACCCGAGAGCAGTCGAGATCTCGCGAGCTTCAGACAAGACTGGTATAAATAACCCTGCTGTGATACAGAAAGATGTGCCTTCCCACAAAGACCAAACCGGAGACGAAACCGATACGAAGATCGCATCCAAAAGGCCGCCCTCAGGTCTCAACCACAGGTTCCTGCTCCAGTCCAAAAGCTTTCAGGACGCCTCCAGGCCCATCTTCCCCAACTGCCCCTTCAGCCCTTACGGGAGTCCGAACGGAAGTCCCAGGTGTAGCAGGAAGAGGGGACCCTTGAAGGAGTCCAGAAGGGTCTCTATTGAGAAAGCCGGAACTTACCTGCAGCTCAATCAGTACAAATTGTTAGATTCCATAGGACAGGTGGGTGGTTCAGATCGTTTTTCGAGACAGGGGGGAACTATGGTAGAAGAGACATTGAGATCTTAATTTATTTCTAGATCTTTCTTGAAGTCATTCACTTCAAGAATGGTGGTATCTCATTAAGAAAACAAAAATTATAACTTCACTGCTATTTCCACCAGATAGTAAACATTAAGTTGGACTATGCAGTTATTTCTAGTGCAATTCGATCCTCACGCTCTTACATATTATTAAAAAATTGAATTTTTAACTCTTCATAAGCGAAAGAGATATAGATAGAGGTACTTTTTGTGGTGGGGATTCAATTGCAGATGGCGCATGCCTTGTGTTAACTAAAGTGCCATCTGTTCAGTAGTGTTTGAAAATTCACAATGGGAAGACTAAACCCGGCACAGCGTCTACAAATTGTCAACTTTATTACGAAAATGGGCGTTCTAGGAATGTGTAGAAGAAATTTGGACCGATTATTCCACCGGCCCATAAACCACACCAAACAGTTGTTTTTTGTGGATTCAATTTCAGCTCTTAAACCCCCAATACGCGCATTTTGTTTATTCACGAACCCATTAAGCCAAAAATGGGCCTCATCGGTGAACAAAATTTTTGTCGAAAACAGTGGATCTTCGGCAAGCTTGTTAAGAGCTCAACGACTAAAACGGAAATGATTCAGAAGGTCGGTCGGCTTCAGTTCTTGCACTAGGTTAAATTTTGTAAGCTTTTAAAGAAAGATCCTTTCGTAAAATACGCCAAGTTGTTGAATATGACAGGCCAAGCTGTTGAGAACGGCGACGAATCGACACATCACGGTCTTTCGTTACACTAATCGCTCCCGCCTCTATATTTTCTTCACTACGTGCTGGCTGTGGTCTATTTGGTCGAGTATTATCCAATAACGAAAATTGGGTCTCAAACTTACGGATGGTAGAGCTAATTCTGCGCTCGGTAGACCGATTATGTGGAACATAAGTTGCTCTAAGCGCCCGATACACATTCCTCGTAGAACGCCCAATTTCGTAATAAAGTTGAACAATTTGTAGACGCTGTGCTAGGCTTATTCCTTTCATTCAAACACATTCAACATTGTCAAACACTACTGAAGAGAAATGTCACTTCAGTTAACACGAGTCATCCGCAATCTGGAATTAAATCCCCACTACAAATGAATCACCCTTTACTAGATTTGATTATATCTATCTTATGGATTAGAAATTTCTGCAAAAGAAAAAAGTGAGAAACTATCGGATTCGATCCTACTCGTATATATTGTTTAGATAAAAGAATGGAATAATTCGTTTAAGGTATGAAATCTCTTCAGCAGAAAAGGGAATACTCTTATATTTAATTGAACCTATATTATCGATAGAATAGAATGCTTCTTCTCTGCTAAGGAAAAAAAGAAAGAAAACTCAATTGTTTATTTTTTTTTAGGAAAAAAAGAATGGAATCGTTCAGTTCTAGAAGAAAGATAGTATCGGAATTGACTGTTCATACTTATATGAATAGAAGAATGAAAATTTTCGAGAGAACAAAAATGTTGTCAATTTCTATCTTATATTGGATGGAGTAGTCCGTTACTTTGTGATAGTTCATTTTAATGGAATGAAATAAGGAATTACTTTGTTTTCTATCACTTTTTATTATAACTGATATACAGTGACTCGAGTTTCGTAGTGTTTACTACATTTTCAAACTGAACGAACAAATTAGATCTCAACTATTATATATGGGGATTGTAGGCTTCGGCAGAGCTTCGAAGAGAGGGGTTTTCCAAAGTTCCGTCTGTTCGTTAAGTAGTTTTATTATTGGTACGTGCTTTTTATATTTTTCAATTTCTATGGATTCCAGGATGACAAGTTTTTTCCCTTTCGCTTCCACGTGCAAGATAACAAGGTTGTTCAATTCTGGGAAGGTGTGATCTGTAGTGAAGAAATGGTTCGCAAAATTGGAATTATTCTTCCGGTTCCTAAAAGCAGATTCATGCTCTTTGTACCTTTTATGGAAAGGTCGGCCCGTTTGTCCTATATACACACTATTACACTCTTGACAACTTAATTTATAGACTCCAAAATTATTCAGTCGGTTCTCTTTGTCTACACTACGAAACTCGAGTCACTGTATATCAGTTATAATAAAAAGTGATAGAAAACAAAGTAATTCCTTATTTCATTCTATCTTATAGATAAAAAATGCAATGGTTCATCTCTACAAAGAGAAAAAGAGAGATCCTATTTGATTTGATTGCATTCTTTCTATGGATAGTATAATGGGATAGTTTCTCTCTTCAAAGGACAAAAAGATATCTCAGATTGAACTGTATCTACCGTATGGATAAAATAATAAAGTGATTCGTCTTTTCAAAGGGAAGAAGAGTGCAGTTGGATGCAGATTTGATTGTATCTGTATTATGGAAAGAAGCTTGAATGATTAATCTCCAAAAAGAAAAAATAGAGATGCTATCATTCAGTGATATTTTTATCAGATAATGATGAATATGGATATTGAAAGTACGTACGTGGAACGTCGAGAACCAAAGATGGAGGGCTGAGTTACTCGAGTTCATTAGAATTGATAATGGCGGGGAGCTGTAACTGAACCTGCTAAGACCAAATATGGTATGGGAAGTTTTGAGTATACCAAAGAAACCAGACAATATTGATAGGTTTTATTTGGTCTGAGTTTCTGGATAATTGAGATCAACGAAAAAAAAAGAGGTTTAAAAGCGACTGAACCATATCTTCGGGATTACAGGCTAACTGCAGCTTAGGGTACTGCACCAATAAAAATGCAGTAAAAAAGACGACCCCAGTCGTCTTTTTTCTTGTACAGTAGTAGAAAGAGCCATCGACCTGGGTCCTTCAGCTCTTGTGGTAGAATATTCCAGGTTTGCAAGACTTCAAAAAGTTCCTTCAAAACTTTAGCACCGAATAAGTGCAGTAAAAACATGCTACATCTTATCCTAAGATGAAAATGAGTACATATCGTCGCCAAATCCGTATCAGCATGAGTTCATTAAAACTCCGCAACTGGATGAAGAGCTCGTAGCTCGGAATTAAATGGGTCAGCTCAAAGATTATCAAGTCTCTGTTTATTAATATTCCTAATAACCATAAAGAGTGATGTATATAGCTCCACATATTTTATAGAAGCATCTCTATTGATTACACTGTGGAAATATAACATTCTTCAAATGAATATATATATATATATATATATATATATATATATATATATATATATATATATATATAACTAGAGTCTGCCAAGGAGGATTCCTTGATTATTGCACTAGAAACGACAATTGAGACATAAGACATAATTTGTTTGTGCAAGATAGTCCTTACAGATTGGATGTTTACATAACACATCAATTGACCTGAAAGTGATATTTTCTTACACTATATTTCTTCCACAGGGATCGTACGGAGTCGTGAAGCTAGCCTACAGCGAAGAGGACGACACCCATTACGTAAGTTGCACGTTTCGTCACGGACGTACAGCGTCAGAGATTATTTCAAATTTTGCCGATTTCAATCGGAAAACCGAATTCGTGCCGCCTGAAGAAAATTTTTCCCATTTCCGCTCTACGTGATTTCAAGGGAAACTGGGGAGATTCGGTTGAGGTGCTCTATGCGATTCTAATAGAGCTGGAAATTGGTCTTCAATTTCCTCCCATCTGAAGGTCGGGAAAATTCCGAGTATTACCGCTATGATTGATTTTAATTTCCTACATGAGTAATATAAATTTCTTCTGATGGGTATCGCTTTTGTCGTTAAATTTACAAGTTCTGAAGCTGACTAATACAGGGCATATTAATATTCTGAATCAAAGCTTCAAGTTTTTGTTAGTGCTACAACTTACCTAAGCATACCTATAATTAAATCAATTATTGTTACTTAGGGTATATGGTCCCTATCCTCTGTTGAAGCAACAAGAAGCTCTTGCATATTTACTATAAGGTTATTTCGCCTTGAAATTAAATATCTGGGGAATTTGGCGGCCAGTCATAGCGTGATGCAGCCTGGCATTATCATCCAAAAAGATGAACAGTTTTTGTAATTCGTCGCGCAGATGGATAATCATGAGATTGATGATGTTCTGATCGAAGTATTCCTTGTCTTTGTTCTTGGTACAGAAATCAATTCAGTTTACAAGACTTTCAAAACTAAGTGTATATACATTCACAATTTTGAGGACGATTAGAAAACGATTCCAAAGATTATTATTGCTTAAAACAAAAAGAAACTCAGGAGTTTATGAATTGAGTTGTCTGTCTGAAGCTCTTTATCACGCGCTGCTGTGAGTGAGCTTTCAGATCTCATTATTGCTGGAGGTAAGCGTTTAGTTCGATCTTGCATCCACTCTCCAGATTAGCTATTAGGTGCCAGTTTGCCAATGATACCTGTTGACGCCTTATTCCAGTTGGAATGACGGTAATGAACGCTAGCACAGTGTTCTACTTAATGCCGGAAAGATCGATGAATGGAGCATTGTGAAGCAGTCGCGTCTTTTGTGTAGAATGACGGAAACCTTCAGAACAGACTAGCTCTATGGACATAAGAGAAGAACATCACAAAAATATTCGATGACCCTCCTTCCTTGAAGTATCGGAAAGATAACTGTTTTACCTTCATTTTTCGAGACCAGCCCATCTTTCCAGAATAAGATTTTCTTGAAATCCTACATCTGGAACTGAAAGGCAAAAAACTGGACACATTGGAACCAAAAAAGATTTTTAATCGCCAAATTAACCCTTTAAAAGACCACCAACTGACCTCTGGAATCCCCACTTCTAAAAGTTCCCAAGAAAACAGTCGCTTAATCATATCTATGCAACCTGAATTACGTGTCTATTTCAATATTTAGCCCCATGTTCCTGTTCGGCAGTCGATTGTTTCATTGGTATACAAATTCACGGAAACTATTGATGTTGAAAAGAAGAACAATGGACTTCAAGAACAGTAAGGAAATCGCAAAACATCGACTTGGTACGGCGATCTCCTAGACGATCAACTCAAAACAGACTGCTGATTTGGGTTTTTCTACCCATTCTATGAGGCGGATAATCCATGAAGAATTGAAATTAAAGCTTGACAAATTAACTTTAGAGCAGTAACTCAATCCACAGGATTTTGTTGCTCGAGAAAACGCACGTGAAGAGCAAGTGCTGACAACGTTCTTATTTTCTTCAGTGAGTAAGCTCACCTCCATCTTTCGTAATCTGTAAACAAGTAAAACATGCACTATTGGACCCCGTAAACCCAGACACATCATCATGATTCTCGTACATTAGAACGTGTGACTGTTTGGCGTGAAATATCAGCGAGTTAGAATAATTCTTCAATGATACTTTGGAAAGAACGAACGAGCTGTTTTAGTGACTTCTAACCGTCATATCCACAGGGGTGCCACAGCACACAGATCTCATGTGTCAAAGACTGGCAATACCCCCTCGGCGCCTCTCATTGAGAGACGATCAGCACTGACCTGTTTTAACTCCCCGTGGTTCAACTCTATGGCGCTACGTGAAATTAATAGTTTACCATTGTCCTCGGCTTCCCCTTGTCACCAGAGCTTGTCGTGGTAGGGAAGCTTGTCACGACGAGGTCCATAGTTTCACTGATGTGAAATAGAGGGCTAAGTAGTGATGCCTAGCATTGTTCCACGGGTGTCTGTTGTAGCACAGAGCTTGAAAATAGAGGTGTTCTACTCAATTGCAGATTAATTTTTCAGATTTTTCTGTTTAAAGACCGAGTTAGTTATGAGAAGGTGAATGTCCACGTGGTTACACATACTGCTGGCCACCCAATTGCTGACGGACTCGAGGGGGCACTGGTTGAAAGTCTGCATGCAAGACTGAAAGGGTATTTGATTCACCTGGTCGCGCCTAATTTAACATTGGTAAAGAAGTGCTTCAGGCGTTTAGCAAAACTTGATAGTACGAGCGATCTTGTCTCGGTCGGTTTTTGGTTGAAATACTTCACAAGGGTTCGTGGGTCAGAGCTCGTACCAGAATCAATTGAGGCATCGATTCTCGAGATTTTTCCTGGTTCTTGAGTTTTCGATTGGATGGGTGGAAGTAAGAAGCCACGTCGGCGTGTAAGTTGCGTCCCAAATAATTCGGGTATTGACCTGCAGAGCCAGTAGCAGTTGATGTTTCGCTGCTACCAGTCATGGTATAGGTTTTCGAACTGGAAGCGGGATAGGTTCAACTCCATTGGAGGGCTTCTCGCTTTGTGCGATGATAAGGCGCACATCCTTATCATACAACCTGCTTTCGGACGTTGTGGGACTGCTTAGTGATTACCTGGTAAAAGAGATATACTCACATGCCAGTACGTAGAATGGTGTTATTTACAGTCTCCTAGGACCTTGAATCACCTTAAGAACAACATTTATCAAGCTAAACCAACATGTCTGTCGATGTTTCAGAAAGAGTTGAACAAAACTTCAAAAGAAAATTAACGTATTGTATTGGCAATAACGGACGCCATCTGACTGCGTGAACATGCATGTTGAAATTGATATTGCTCAAAGAATTCAATGTACATCTGCATAACTTTTTATTTTATTTAATTTAAAAATAAGCTCCGTCCCATCCTGAATAATCGATACTTTTGAAAAACTCGATGCCGTCCACAATTCAACCCCCTTCGAATTTACATTCATCTGTACCCTTCCATATATACGATCTTCAAACATTGGGATCATATCGCCATCAGGTATTCTCCTATTTTCTAGGTGTTTTCATGAACGTTTTACACCCCTAAATTCCGGAGATATCGAAAAAGGCACGTACCTCCTCCCTTACTTTTTTATTCGGGCCGACGAGGCCGTTTGAAATTTAATATTCCCGTGGAACAAACATTTCTACGCCCTTCCACCTTTTTCCCGATAGGAGGAACTGCACCTCCCTCCCATCCCCGAGGTCAGATATATGGCAGAGGCAAATGAGATCCCACAGGACTTTTTTGAGTGAGTCTCGTCGCGGTCTTCTGATTGCAACCGATTTTTCAACTATATCCGATGCCAATGTATAATTTTATTCAATTGGTTATGCCGAAAAGATCTGGGTTATTACGTTTCTAGTTCTAGCGCGTTCTAACGAGGGAAATCGCTAAATGATGGAATTCCTGAAGCACCAGAATTAGATGTCCAACGAGTATCTCTCTCAACTTATTCGTATTCAAATCTCCCTGAGGATAAAATTCACATATTTCCATAGTTCTTAGTTGACCAGTTGACTTAGTCGTCAAAATCCACGCAATTATCGATCATGCAGTTTCGAAGTACCCAGCTTGTTTTTTTTAATGAGCCGTTATTCGAGTTCCGTGTCACCAAAACGTCAACGCTAACGACCGCAAATCGTCAAAGCCGGTGCTATATCGTCATTAAATTTGACAATTATATCGGGGAAAGGAGGCTGAATCTCGTATTTGAATCGCCTATCAACCGACTTGATCGACCGGATCGTAGATCGAGTCGCCCAATTATCGTAAAACCGATTTATCGCGCGATAAAAAGACGTCGAGCGGCAGCACGGCGTTTAACGCGGTCGCGAGAACGCCTTTTATGGCCAGATCAGACGAGTTATGGATATCAGGGAGGCGGTGGTGAAGGTAGAAATGACCTTGGCGTCCTTGACGGGTTTTGGAGAAAAAATTGAAGAGTGGCAGAGTTGGTAGGGTGATTTTTTCGGCGAAATCTTATGTCACTACCCTTCTGTCAATTCTTGGAGGCAATTGGGCCCGAGGAGTTGATCAGAACTCGTCTGGATCTGCATGGGTAATTCCAATGACTTCCTAAGGCTCCTCGCTGTGCATGGATACCTAGCTAGCTTTTTTCCTTTACCAAACTCTTTTTCTTATGTGATGAGAAAAGTTTTCAGTTCTTTCCTAGGTTTGATCAATGTTGCAGCCTCTGTTTACTAGTATTGTCTCCATTTACTCAGTTGTGGTCCGAGAAGTTGTTCTTGGTGGCTTTTTATAGAGTTTTTCTTTTAGAAGGATGCATTCCTGTTTACAACTGAGCATATTCCTGATCCATCTGTTTAAGACCTTCGAAAGACCATGATATAGACAGCGTGGAACTCTTCACTTTAACGAATCAAACAGAATAATCATTTTCAAGAAAAATTTATGCAAGAGTCTCTTTAATCTGCGGCTTAACTGTGAAGATTTCTGGAATACATCAGAAGGGCAAAATACTTGATTTTGAAAACAGGATATATTACTGTGTCCTTAACAGGACTGCTATCTAATGAAAGAAGCTTACGAAACCAATTTTTCTGGAAAATTATGCAGTTTATCATTCGTTATAGAGCTGAATTCATTTGTCATGATTATCATAGATTTCCTTTTTCTGATATGCACAAACTCACGACTTATTTCATTTTAGGCCATGAAGATCCTCTCCAAGAAAAAACTGCTGAAGAAATCCGGCATCTTCGGACGTCTGCCTCCCTGTCGCAAAGACAGCAAGGGCACAATTTCCGGCAACGCCATCAATATGCCCCTCCAGAAGGTTTACAGGGAGATAGCCATACTGAAGAAGCTGGACCATCCTAATGTAGTTAAGCTCATCGAGGTACTAGACGACCCTGCCGAAGATTGTCTTTACTTAGTCTTCGAGCTCCTGGAGAGAGGACAGGTGCTCGACCTACCGAGTGATGAACCCCTGGACGAAGAGACGGCCAGGGTGTACTTTAGAGACGTCGTTTTAGGCCTCGAATATTGTAAGTAGAACTTGTAATATATTTTAGAATAATTAAGAAGAAATATTAAATTTTTTTCAGTGCATTACCAAAGAATCATACATAGAGACATAAAACCTGCGAATCTACTGCTGAGTAACTCAGGACATGTCCAAATAGCAGATCTTGGAGTTTGCAACGAGTTTGATGGTAATGACGCCTTTCTGTCAAATTCTGCCGGCACCCCAGCTTTTGCAGCTCCAGAAGCCCTTACCGAAAAGGCTGAATTCAGTGGAAAGGTACAATGACCATGGCAAGTTTATAAGGAAGAGTTATCAGAATTTTTTTCAGGCTGTGGACATCTGGTCACTAGGTATAACCCTCTACGCTTTTGTGTTTGGCAACGTTCCATTTCATGACCAAAATTTAATGGGTCTATACGCAAAAATACGAAATGATAGGGTACTGTTTCCCCAGGAACCAGAGATATCAGGAGTTCTCAAAGATCTTATCTTGAAAATGCTAGTCAAGAATCCTAATAAAAGGATAACACTGCCGGAAATCAAGGTAAATATAATAAATTCAGTTGCTATTGGTTGTTTAGGTCAAGAAGCCTTTATCTTCTTTATGGTAAAAAGTATTTGAATTGATGTTGTTTCATCATTATTTCCCTCTTTACAGCTTCACCCATGGGTTACCATGAATGGCGCTTGTCCTTTACCTTCGGAAGAAGAGAACTGTGAATTGGTAGAAGTCACAGATGAAGACCTGAATAAGGTTGTTACTTCAATACCAAAACTGGACACGTTAATTCTGATAAAACATATGCTCAAAAAACATTCCTTCCAAGTGAGTATACTGTCAATGTGGAAGAGAGGATCCACGGTAAAGATGAACAAATTGCAATAATTTTTCCATTAGCCACGGAGGGATTGAGCTCAAAATCCTTGTGGTACTTTTTCTAAGCAAGACAAGGCTCAAATACACAAAATTTGCTCATCATGTAGTCAATTTTTCAGCAATCAAAACTTTCACTTTTTAATCTCTGAAATCCTGACATAGTAGCTGATTCCTATTTCTACAGTGTGCTAAAGTTATGAAGGAGCATTATGAGCTGCTCCAAAGCTGGAATATTCTGCCAGAATGTTCCTTGTCAGTTTCTTCCATAGGTTTGACTGTTATAATATCTTCTTCAATATACCAAGGTTCTCAGAGCCTTGTTTGTTAGGTTGATGTTCCAAGTGGAGAAGCATCTGAAACAATTCATGTCTACATCGAACTTTTGGAGTGTTCATAAGGTAGATTGTTTATGCACTCTTATTTCGTTACAAAAAAACTGCCAGCAGACTAGAACCAGAAGAATACTTTCACAGACTTCCAAATTATTGCCACAAGCAATCTGTCTTCGCTCTGTTGAAGTCTTGCAAAGAGAAATACGTTTTTCATATTCTTACACCTGTAGTGAAGCTGACATCTTGTCTTTCTTGTGGATGTAGCACAAGTAACATTAAAAGTGTTGAGACATTTTTGCTTGGTGGTTAATATTCTGGACTCCAGTAAATGTCTTGAATAAACAGTTGATCAATGATATTTGTGGAAGTTCATTGTTCGTTTTATTACAGGTTTCACTAAGTAGAAATAAGATGTGACAGTATCTTTTAAACTTAAATCTCTTTGGTCACTATATCAATTTCTTCTGCTAATTCTTGATATAAAAACATCTGGAATTTTACAGAACCCATTCCTGCACAGACGAGAGGTTCACAGATCGTCCAACGCAAGCGACACAAGCGCGGCAACTGCACAGAGCAACAGGAAACTGTACAGCAAGTCGGGCCGGTCCAATTCCGCTCCCGATTCTTACGTCTTCGGCCCCGAGATCGCGGCCGATACGGCCCTGGAGGCCGTGAAGGAGATATCGCTCGACCAGACGAGCCAGAAGAGCGTGGAGGTCGAAGGTCAACAGCACACCAAGAGCCGGTGATCTGGATAGGTCGCCGACGAAAACCCGCGAGGTTTTTGAAAAAAATTGGGGAGAGGGAAAACAGAGTGGAAATTTTTCGAGTTTGCCAGCGTTCCTCAGATCCGATTCCCATATGGCTGTTGAAGGTATTGGAGGGTTGTGCGCGATACTCTCAGATTATCTTTGTGAGTTTTTTTGTTTTTGGGTGTAGGATCTGGAGGAGCGTTCAGAATTTCCCGGGAATTGGTACGGATCTGGAAAAATGAATATTTTTCAGAGATTCTGGAGTTCCCGCTGAACTCTCGCAAATTATTCGCCTGTTTTCTCTCGGATAGTTTTTTAGTTTTTTTTAATTATTTTGTGATAAGGTGAAAATATTTTTGTAATAAATTTTTTTATATTTAATTTTTTTTTTATTTTTGTTATGAGAGATTTTGAGATAATTGCCGCCGTAGGAATCTCTCTGTATAAAGAGTTGTCACAACTTCAAAATAGAGATAACGAAGATTAAATGGAGTCAGCCAGTATTCTACAGAAATGGAGTTCCATGAGAAAAATGTAATGAAATATTGTTAATCATAGAATATTTCAAATAATAATCATAATATTTCTCTGAAACCTTTATATATTTAAATCTAAAATATCTTTTGAGGATTTGCAGGGGTTTCAGAGAATTATTCTGATCAATATCAAAAATATTGAAGAAAACCCCTTCCAAGTAATATTCAATTTATGTTTGTTTATAATGACTATAATCTGTCTTTTCACATATGCGCGTGGCAGCTTCCTGATATCAAATCTCTGACCATATCTTCTCTTCAAGTTATTCTCTGTGGAGGAGCAAAGAGTTTAATAAATGCTGTAGGAATCGCCTTACAGGAAAGTAGCAAAAAAATTAACTCACCCCTATTTCTCCTTCATGTATTCAGTATAACATTTTTTCGTATTGTTTTAGTGTTTGGATATTTTTCCAATTTTATTTCTTTTCTAATTCACATTAATTTGTTATTGAACTTTAATGACAAATAATAATTATCATCTAAAACTTTTATAATTCGGTTTTGTTTGTTTTTTATTCAATCATTATTTTATGATTCGATCTTTAAAATTTTAATTATAAACAACAAATATCAAGTCTTTATTGCATCTCAGAATTTAGATAAATTCCCAAATTGTTTATGAAATGATTTGAAAATGTTCGAAAGTCCTGTAGAAGTTTCTACATAAGTACAAATATCACCTGTATTTGTATTTTAAATTTGAATTTTCAATCCTATACATGGATAAAATAATGTTTTTTTCTCATAAAAGGCCCAATGGTTGCACAAAACAATGTGATAATTCTATTCTCATTATTTATTTTGCAAGCCTCACTCCGCTATTTAAATTGATAATATTTTGAAAAATTTTTTCCAATTTTAGTATTCATTTCAGCCTCCACAACTAAGTGTGAATTAGTTGGTGTATTATTGATTGATTTTATTCTTACCCATTTATGGACTGTCAACAAAAAAAAAGTTTGGAGAATTTTACTCTGATTGTATATTTCACAAGTGGTTCATCTGTTTTCTTGGTGCCTTTCATTAAGTTCATACAGAAACCACATTCCTACTTTCTGAAACTTTCCCATAGCCTTCAAACAAATGGCTTTCTGAATTGCAGTCAATTGGTCTGCGAGTTCATGTTGAGATTGAGTAGCATATTCATCCAATAGGGCTTACAGTTTGTTGTCAGCGAACTTTTTCTGTGCTTTCACACAGTCTTCATTTCTCATGACTGAATCACCACTTTTTAATTTTTTGAACCATTCGAAACATTGTTTTACCAAGAAAATGTTCACTGTAAGCATTGAATGAGATTCTATAATAGTTTTCTTCAAATAATAATAGAAGACCAATGCTGTCCTCAAATCGTAGTTAATAGACAAATTTATAGAAAATTATACCAGTGTGTGGAACTTGGGTTATTGTGTGTTGAAAATCTTCATTAGCCGTTAGAGGGAGATGGTGGTCTAAATTATACCATATTCCCACAGTGGCGACAAGAAAATTATGAATCTGTCAAAAAACCGCCATGTTTTGTGAAAAAATTTTGGCAGAATTTTTAAATTATATATCGGTATCGTTTGGCTATATTTCATGCTTTATTATTGACATTATGAAATTTGAATATCAAAACAGAATTAATGTGTTGATCTCCCATAATTTTAATTTCAAAAAATTTTATTCAAAAATTTTTAGAATTATATTAATGTCTTATAAGCACAGCTAATATTTAATAGACGTATTAAATCAAAACACATTATACAATATAAAATGGATTATAAAACCCAATAAATATAAATTGTCAATTCAAATTAATAAATAAATATTTGAAGGAGACAAAATTTTCTTTTTGATCTCTCTCCTTCAAATATTTTTTTTTTTAATATCAAAACAGATTTAATCTGTCAGTCTTCTAGAATTTTAATTTAAAAATTTATTTATTTTATTTTATATTGTATATTGAGTTTTGATTGTTTACGTTTATTAAATTTAATAATAACATTTTTTTGAAATTAAAATTATAGGAGACTAACAGATTAAATCTGTCTTGATATTCAAACTGAAATAAATAAGTCCTGTAAGGCGATTCCTACAGCATTCATTGAACTCTTTGTTCCTCCACAGAAAATACCTTTTATTTCAGTTTGTTCCTGGTCAGAGATTTATTGAGCAGATAGTATGTGATATAGTTTTTATTGATTGTTTTTAATTAACATCTAAATAAATTCCGACTGGAGAAAAAGATTGAGACTTTCAAACGCTTTCTGGAGAATATGCTATATATTTTTTTTTAAAACAAATAGAAACGAACTTTTGAATTTATATGGAGCATTTTTTGAAGAAGAATTTGGTATTCATAAGGTCCATTTGAAACAGCTGTATCGGGTGAAGTTTGCAAGGTGATTTCGGCCAATATATCATATTTGCTTTTGATTTTTTATGGGTTGAATGCCACGCATATGTTTGAAAATTCTATATTCTTATAAACGGTGTTTCTAAGACATTTTAGTTTATTTAATTTGTGAGAAATTTTTCATATTAAAATTTTTAGGAGTTTCACGGAATTTTTCCTATTAATATTCAAAAATTGAAGAGAACCCCTTCCATGTAATATTCAAAATATATTTTATAGTAATCGTATATAAAAATGAAATTATTATATAATATTAAAGTAAAGCGGAAAGTAAAAGAAAAAATTAAACAACCTTTCAAATCACATATTTCTTCTAAAATACTGGATGATTCCATCTGAGTTTAAATGACGGATTTTGAAACGAATTGAAAGAAATGACAAATAAAATATTCCGTAGTGTTTCTGAACTGATTTTCCTCATCATGAATACTGTTAGAAATAAGACAGAAATGTAAATTCATTGTTATGAATAATTAGAACCCAAGAAATTGAGGAAAATCCTGAAAGATACAAGGAAAAATCCCTGTGAAGGTCACGCACTTGTTTAAAAAATGTTTTATATTTATGAATTATATTGAAACAAAGTTATCTGTTACATATTAAAAAAAAAAACGAGAGAGATAGTAAGCCTTCGTCCATTATTCCGGAAAACGGTGCTAAATTTTTCAAGCGTAAGTGTCGAATTTTAATGCACGCTTTGGAAAGACTCAAGGACAATTAACAGTATTGTATCCTAGATATACATTGGGACCATTTAAAACGTTGAAAAAAGAACGTAACGAATTCCATATCAAACTCAATTCGAACGTACTCATTTTTGAGAAGAAAATCTGCCTTAATAGAGCTTATTTAAAGGAATTCCTGCTAAACATTTCGTTGATCCACCAGAAATTTATACAGGGCGAGTCACGTATGTTTCAACAGTAGATGCCGGAATATAACCTAACGTATATTTAGAGAAACATCGATGAGAGTTTTGGAAACGAACAAATCATAAATATTTTCGATCAAATTTGAGCATCTTTAAAATGTTGAGAGATTTCACATAAAGATTTATTACTCTCATCAGAGCATATCAATTTCGCCTATTTCTGACATGCTCATGTCTGGATCATTTTACTGACTTAATTTATTATAGCTACTTGCACTGCAAAGCATATCTGTTTATATTTTGTTTCAGTAGTTTCATCTGTCTAGTGTCAATTGTTTCATTGAGTTGTGTTGCTGCGGTAAGTGTTAAAAGTATGGAAACGGTTGTTGCGGCACGAATTGTGGCGGTTATAGAAGTTGGCCGCAATTAAATTCTCCAACGCGCAAAGAGTACCTCAGGTTACGAAGATTTACTTGAAGACCTGGTTCAGGAAGGACTACAACTGCTTTCCAATTCCTAGTGCTTCGACAAACTGAATGGTCATGTTTCCCTTCGAAATGATTCAACGTATTTTAAGGTTTTTTTCAAAATATGCCGTATATTAATTAAAATACAGAAAAGAAATGCGAGCCTATACGTGTGTCCACGAAATATCAAGAATCAATTTATTTTGCGATAAATGAATCCGCCATATGGTTTCGTTCAAAATATTTCTCTCGAGAAGAGATACATTTTCCTCAGCAAGGGTTTATGGACGAGTTCACTTTCGCAAATCGTCTCGGATAGTGTTGGGTATTTTGGAAAGAATCTACTGTTGAAATATCTCATCAAAGACTCACACCGTATATGAAAAGTTAATAATGTTTCAACTCGCTCAAGTAACCGTCACTGTAAATACCTTAAATTGGCCGTCACTATGTGAATTAGAATGGAAAACCGTTGCATTCGAGAGAAAAATTTCTATCATGTAACATTCACAATTCACATTCTACAGAATATTTAATCCTTAAATTTCCGCTCGACGCTGTAGAGAGTTTTGAGTTTCGCGATTTCATCAATTGATAGAACCGCAGAATTCGAAATTTTTTCTACAGTACTTCTACACTTGATGTTTCGCGTAGTTTAATAGTCTGTAGATTTTAGATAATCGAGAAAACCTTCGTTATTGAACTTCTCCTAGGAGAGTTGATTAACGAAAGAACATTTAAATAATATAATTTTAAATTTCCATAGATTAATTTAGAAAAAGCAAGTTTTGTCACAATATATTTAGTTTCTTCAGATATTACACCCTGACAAAAATTACAGTTAGCAATTGTTCAAGTGAACGGGATCACATTTCACTGATTTATATGAATGTAATTTACAAAGAAGTTATCGTGTAGCAAAACCGTTGTTTCATCAAAATGAATATTTGACACCTTTAAAATATATCATTTGATATTTCGTTTGCATTCAGTAAACTGACTCAAACTGTAAAATAGATTGATTTTGAGAGTATTAAGATATTTAAGAGAGTTAAGAAGTTATACGAAAAACAAAAACTAAACATTTTAGTGTTCTTTCTTGTTACGTCGTTGTTTCTCCCACCTGATCAACAGTGGATCAATTTTGACCTGTAGCCAATTCTAAATATTATGCTATCTATCCAGTTTATTCTTCACAATTAAATATGATATCATCTATTGGATTTTTGAAATTTCTATTATCAATACTAGTTGAGAATAATTCCTATAACAGTTATTATATTAAAGAGCTCTTAATCTCTGAATTGTTGAGATTTTAAATCAATAAAAGTTTCTATATAAATTTGAATTTATTTTTCCCGAAATATTTTAACTATTTCAGCCGTTACTATTTGATAGTTGACCCTCTCATATTGATAATGGGGTTCCGCAAGACTCTGTACTGGGACCACTCTTACTTTTACTATTCATAATTGATTTACCCATTCACTTGGGTCTCTTTCTGCTTGTGCTTTTTGTCGACGATACCTTAGTTGTGGTCAAGTTGCGAGGAACTTCGTGAAGCTTGCGAGGCAATTATAAGCCAGTTCGTGCCTGTTAAACGTAGTAGTGGAAAATGTTAATAAAAAAATCTGCATTTACTTCCGCTTTAAAAATAATCTTAACGACATTTGGTAATAATATTAATCAAACTTCTTAATAATATCTGCTGACAACAGTAAAATCTTAGGTATATCTATATGTTGACAGAAATTTGGTCCATGCATATCGACATGATTTGGAAAAAAAATAATTCTACATTTTTTGTCATCAATAGAGTAAGAGATATGCTATGCAGTTCATTAATTTGGGTCTATTATAGCCTTGTTTATAGTACAACGTACAACATTCTACTATAGGGTAACTGTGTAGACAAATTTTCATTGCATCAAGTTGGTTATCATTGCCTTGTATCGGGAGTTATTTAAGAGTGATAGAACTTTCGATAGGGATAAGTGTAATTTGACAGAAGGTAGAAGCCATGTTGTTTTGACATTTCTGTGCAGTAAACATTGACAAATTATCATGGGAAGACTCACGCCGCAACAACGTTTACAAAATGTTGAAATTAATTTTCCAAATCAGTGCTCTATTCGCCAAACTTATAGAGCACTTCGTGAAATTCATGGTTTACATAGTCGTCTATCAGAGCAGCTTATTCGTCGAACTATCGATAGATTTCGGACAACATTTTCTCTATTCGATGCAACAACAACAAGACAAAGAACTGTACGTACAGAAGAAAATATCGCTGCTGTAAGTCATAGTGTTAATGATGATCCAGATTTATCTATTCGTCGACGTTCACAACAAGTTGTTGGACTCTGTGCATACACCACATGGAAAATTTTGCGTAAAGATCCTGGTCTACACCCATACAAAATCCAACTGGTTCAAGAACTGAAGCCTTTAGATGCCAAAGAAGCCAACATAACTCGTGTTATTGATAAAATAAGGCCTGAATTACTCGAAAAAGTGGTCCAAAATTGATCTGGTCGATTGGCGAAACGCCACCTCCCGAATTAAGAGGTTGAAGCTCCCTCACATCACAGTATTTTCATCGAGAGCTTCAAGGGAAAAAGTTAAATATCTATTGTTAACTGAATAATATTGATCTACAACAGAATATTATATGGATTGTCCTCTAACTGTCGATGATGCTTGTTCACTTGACTTATACTATACACTGAAGTTTCTTAAGTGATTAAATGAATTAATATTATTATTATTTAAATGTGAAAGCTATCGAAGAAACAAAAATTATCTGGACTATTTTGACGGAATGGAAGATATTAATATGGTTAGATTTATCTAGATATCAGATAAATACTATTTTTTCCTGAGAAATCCCTAAGGGAAAGACAAACACACATTATTCGTGCAATTATGATTTATGTGTGTATCATGTTGAAACTGGGCGAAAAAAGGCGGAAGCTAAAGTATTTTGTAATAAAAAATTATTAAATATAAAACTAACTCTAACTCATCGTATAACGGCATTCCAATTCAGAACTAGCAACTGGTAATGTAATATTGAAGAGATTAATCTGGATGTTATTCAAATCAATAGGTATGAGCCCTCCTTTTTCTATTTGCATCTATAAAGTATCCGCTCTTTGCTACAAATTGTAGAGGAAACTTAGCAGTGACGTCTGAAAGATGGCGGCAGTAGCACATTTGAAATTCCTGTTGAAATTCAGCTCGGTGAATTTCATGAGATGAAACTTGGCTGCTTGGTCATGGCTTAAGTGAAAAATTGGATATAAATATATTTCGAATCAATGCTAAGGAAAAACTTCTACGTTATCTCAAATTAATCACAGTGTTTGGGAACCACTTCATTGACGCATGGAAATCAAACAAATTAGCTGAAATGCGGATGTAATTGGTCGCGTGTAAACATCTGTAACAATTGCAATTAATCACGTACATGCATTGCAAAAATTAACACGCGTAGACTGTCGATTTTCATGTGTTCCTATATTACTCAGAGTATTGATTATTATCGAAATTACACTTCATGACTTACTAGATCATTCTATGCCTTCTTCAAGTTTTGACTTCTTCAAAGATGAAGTAATGAGTCACAAAAATTTGAAAAATTTTTTTAATAGCAGAACATTATGTAAACTTGTTTCAATTAGGATCAACTACCAAATATAGTTCGTCTAGAAAGTATCCGGAATTTATTATTTTTTATAATTTTAATATACTTCTTTTTTGTAACAAGACAAAAGTAATGTATAAAATTGGTTTTGCAGACAGTCGGCTATAGCCAAGGAGGAAGGAAACAAATTAAACGCTTTATTGGCCTTAGGAAGACACAAGCCGCGCCTGGGGTTTCGCAAATTGGCCAACATATTTGGAAATCAAAGAAATATAAAAATATATTCAGAAACCGACCTTATGTCACTGAAAAGACAAGGCTTCACATATCAGGGAAACCAAAAAAATCCCCATAATGACACCTCTACAAAAGGAACGAAGAATGACATTTTGTCATCGTTTTCAAAAACATAATTTTAATGATGTCTTCATATCTGATGAAAGTTGTTTCCAATTTTGTGAAAATCACTTAAAAATCCTATCAAAACAACCTGTTCCCGTTCAAATTTCCCAGCAAAATAATCGTTTGGGGAGCAATATCTCAGCGTGGTGCTACGCCTCCGTGTATAGTTAATGGAACCATCAATAGTCACAAGTATTGTGGCGTTATCAGCAGGATAATGCAAGCTGCCATACTTTGTTCGGCCTATACTCGAGCTTGGATGCAAGAACACCAAGTGACAAACCATTTCATGGCCAGCAGCTTTACCAGATCTCAGACCCATTGAAAATACATGGGGACTCATGAAGATTGAACTTGAATGTGCAGCGCCACGAAATAAAGATGATTTAATTCAGTCAGTTTTACAGTCCTGAACTACCATCACCGAAAATTATTGAGGTGATCTAGTTTCGGGTGTACCTCGACGTTTTTCAGTTAACTGGAAGTTGTTTAAGTAAATAAGATGAATATTTCGTTATAATTTTCTAATTCAAGAATTAAAAATATATACTAAATAATTACAATTGAGCTGTAGCGAACAATTTCTTCGCTCCCCGTCCAGAAACTTGCCTTGCTCTATCGTAGTTTGACCGGCGTACCGATAGAGGACCCGACCAGTCATAAGAATCGTGACTAACCGTCCCCGCTAGGTTCAAATAGAGCAAGGCAATGCGTTTGAAAGTCAGCGTTCCAAGCGGACGCATGGTCACCGGCGTAACAGGCAGAGCCTGCGCATCAAGCCTGTCTGACGAGTTTCAGATGCGCATGCTCGGAAACGAAACGCCGTCTCCCAAACTAAGAGGTGGAAGCTCCCTCGCAAAATCCGCATTTATTCGAGAGCTTCAGAGCTTTGTTTTTTCCGGATAATTATAGTTCAATATTTGGCATCCAGCTCTAATGATTCATTTTCCCTTTAGACGTTCTCATTTCACTTCTAACCAGATTCCTCATTCTTTATCGATCAAATCGCAAAAAATCTACAGCTACAGACATCGTTAAAAATCTTGGCCCCTTCCTATAAACTCTCACCTTGTTGAATGTCACATGACAATTTGTTGTGTGTGGAATCTTCACTATCTTATCACTTAAATGAATACAATAAACCAGCAAAAAATATTTCATGTTCGGGAGAATACAGGTGTATTCGAAGTTAATCAGTTTGCAGCGAATAACAAGAGTTGTAACATTGAGAATATTCCGTGGAAAATACAAGGACATCCAATTTCTCAGTTTGACCGGACAAGAATAGTAGCCCTACATCAAGAAGCCTTGTCGAACCAGCAGATTGCGCAACGTTTGAATATTCTACGGACTTCAGTAAAGCCCATAGTGTCCCTATTCTTGAAACCGGCAGCGTTGCCCGGAGACCGGTGCCTGTTCGACCCACAGTAACATCTGTATGGGAAGGCCATTATATCGCAAATTTTACTCGAAGGAATCGAACGGTATCTGTAACAGCCTTTCAAAGTCATTTTTTGAGGACCTATAGACGCGTAGTCTCCATTAGTACCATAAGGAGGCGGTTGCATTTCTCAAGTTTAAGATCTTTGAGAGTACCTCGGCTATCACCTGGACATAGAGCTATCCGTTACCAATGTTCAGAACACCACCAAGACTGGCTTTTACCACAATGGCGCAACGTACTTTATTCGGACGAGTCACGATTCGGTTTACAAAGTGATAGTCGACGAGGAAGGGTTTGGAGAGGTCCAGGCAGACTAGAGCGACTCAATTTGGCACAGGAAGTTGTGCCATTTCAAGGCGGATCAATAATGTGCTGGGGGGTATAATGTTCGATCGCCGTACTCTTCTTATTATCGTCGAACGAACAATGACTGGTGCCATCTACGTCGAAAACATCCCTTGTTCCTCTGCGCAACAAATTTGGGATAATTTCATTTATCAGAATGTTACCGCTCCACGTACACGAAAGGTTCAAAACATTCGTCAAGAAAACAATATCCAGACAATGAACTGGCTAGCAAACTCACCAGACATGAATCCAATTGAGCATGTATGGGATTACTTAGGAAGAGCAATATCGAATCGCCAAAACCCACCTTCAACTTTTCAGGAATTGAGTTTAGCCCTTCAGGAAGAATGATAATAATAATAATTTATAGTTTATTGAAAAAGTACAGTTTTCATAAAAATCAACCAATACATATTCAGAAATACAGTTTCAATAAACCGCAAAAACTCACTAAGGCATATTGCCTGTACGTAAGTTGTTAAGATTTAGGATATTGGTTTGTTATACTAATACTAATTTTTATTTAATAGGTTCGGTCTTTACTTGGTGGAAACTCATTTTAATTAAAAAAATCTATATGAGACAGTAATTTATTTCCACGAACATCTTCGTGGAAATAAATTACTGTCTCATATACATTTTTTTAAATAATACTAATTTTATTTTGAAAACAGTGTATAGATAAAATGAAGAAAAGGTATAGAGAAATGTAGACAAAAAATGTACAAATCTAGTTATACAAACAAATAAAATGTATAGATAAAACATCATATATTGATAGAGTGTGTACAGCTAAAATGGTGTATTAATGAAGGTATGTATATAATATAAAATATAAGAAGGGAGTAATATAATTCAGTGTCACAAATATTTACTTTGACAAGTTCATTTCTCGGGTACTTTGTAATAAATTCATTCAATCTTTTCTTGAAATGGCGTAGATTTTGAAGTTCTGTTAGATCTTTGGGTCGAATCTGATACATTCTCGAAGCTAAACAAGTAAAACTGCGCTGGCCAACTGTCTTCGTTGAAAATGGAGTTCTGTAGCAAGTTCTATGTTTCCTTGTATTATAATGATGTGTTAGAGATCGTAGATTTGATTTATTTTTGAATTGATATACCACAATGGAAAGATGAAACGATTACTTTATGTCGAAGATCTTTGCTTCTGTGTAGAGATTATCTGTTGGATAGGTATGAGGTCTCCTTAAGATTATTGGAACGATATGCCTGAAAATTTCATTAATGAGTTGATTCGTGAGGTGCATAGGCGTATTGGGCAGTTGATTGAAAGAAGAGGTGGTAATACGGACTATTGAATTAGGCTTCAGTTGTGGAATAACTATAATCAATAATAAATAATCGATCAATTTAGGTTTTTCTCATTTTTCCTATTTTGTCTCATCCTGCATAAAGCAAAGAGTAACAAACAACCATTTTCTATCAAATATATTGCAGTTGAAATAGAGGGAAATATTCATTTCATCTCCAGAACATAGATTTCTTGATGAAGGGAATCCAAGAGTTTTGACGATGTGTGTATATTAATCACCTTAAAAATTGCCATCAAATCTTCCGAACTGATTAAGCTAAGCAAACATCATCGAATCACTTCCCTGTTATGTCACCGATCACCCATAAATACCCCAGTAGACCACCTTATCACCGCATTACCCACAAGAGAACACGATACACGATCCCGTCGTGCAATTGCGTGTGAACGGGGCATAAAAATGACGGAGTGTAACAATCAGTGCGCCGGCAACGATTACGACGTGTATTATCTCAACGACCAGAGTTGCGGTCATCATAACTGCGGTTGCGGTCATCATCACCACGATGAAGACAACACTGAGAAAGGCTGCTGCTGGGGTTGTCGCTGCCTTCATTACTTCCTGTGTTTCGGCTGGGTGAGGGAGCTTTGCTGCAAGGGTCCGGAAAGGAAGAGGAGACACGCTGGATGCGGCAATTGAGGGATGGGTCTTGATGAGTTTCTTTAGATTTAGGTTGTAGTATTCGTTTTAATAGAAGTTTATAACGAGTTTCAATTTTCCACTTAAATTCATTACATTTCCTTGAACACATGTTAAACAATAGGAAAAACGATAATTCAATTTCTTATAATCTCTTTCAAATCTCCCGTATAATACCAAGAATTGATGAGGCTAAGACTGATACCTTTCTTTTTGAATAGTACAAACAAATGCCAGTTAAGAAAATTCAAATGGACAAATGGAAACCATTCACTTCATTAAACCTCACAAAATATTGACTCCATTTAAAGGTCGCATGTGAAGAGTCTTTCAGTAACAATGATAGTCAATTTCGAATAAAACGACAAAGTTTTGACATATCAACTTGATTCTTTCTTAATTGTGAAACTTGAATAATGCAATGAAATGAGAAAATACTTAGTTACTTAGTCCCATGTTTCGAATACAGATATCTTACCTCATGCTCAATTCAGACACCGTCACTCCGTGATTCAGATTTTGAGCAAAACAAATATTTTTGAATATACCTATTCGACTGATCTATACCGTATATCCTTAATTAGGAGTATAAGCTACTGTAATACATATTTCTACATATCGGGACAGTTTAACATACATCCGTATAACCATTTCGAACAAAAAGTAGCCCGATTTAGTCATGTTGATTTCTCGAAAGTTCTCTGTAATATGCTACATTAACAAATCTGCAACGTACCTATATTCGCCCTGCACAGCAAAACATATAGATTTATGTTAAAATGGGTTCATTCAGTTCAAGCAGAAAGGCATACATGACAAACTCTTGTGAAACTGTTTTCGAAAAGATCATTATTACCGATTGTTTGTAACGTAACGAAGGCAAAAAACTTTATTCATCTTCAAGTCAGATTCTGTCACGCAATTTTTATATATATATATATATATATATATATATATATATATATATATATATAAAAATTGGTCTTTCTTAGGATTTTGGATTCCACAAATACAATAAAAAAGTACTATGAATATTAAAAAGACGTTTCGTCCTCGGTTGAGGACATTCTCAATTTTATTTGTATACAAATTAAAATCATGTGACCATTCCAAGCAGAAAATTAGTATTATTTAGTAGCTCAACATTCAGAAACAATCTACCTTCCACTGGTATGCAGCATCGTCTACAATACGTAGACGCATACAATCGATTTTCCATTGTAAATGGCATACCTTTCTCTTAACAATAAAATAAATATTCATTGATGTCACTTAAAATACACATATCGTCAAAAGTCTTGCCCCCCTCCCCCTAGTTTTCTCAAGAAATGAACAATCTATGTTCTGGAAATGAGATGAATATTTTCCTTTATTTCAACTGTAATATATCTGATAGAAAATCTTTGTTTATTTCTCCTTGCTTTATGCAGGATGAGACAAGATAGGAAAAATGAGAAAAAATCTAAATTTATCGATTATTTATTTTTGATTAATTTTAAGGTTATTCCATAACTGAATCCAAATTCAATAGTTCGATCATCATCAATTAAATTTTCAGGCATGTCGTTCCATTTTTCCTGAAAAGCTAAACTCAATTCCTGAAAAGTTGAAGGTGGGTTTTGGCGATTGGATATTGTTCTCCCTAAGTAATCCCATACGTGCTCAATTGGATTAATGTCTGGTGAGTTTGCTGGCCAGTTCATTCTCTGGATATTTTTCTCTTGAAGAATGTTTTGAACCCTTCGTGTACGGTGTGGTGGGGCGTTATCATCCTGATAAAGGAAATTATCCCAAATTCGTCGCGCAGAGGAAAAATGGTTGGTTCAATGATATTTTCTACGAAGATGGCACCAGTCATTGTTCGTTCAACGATAATAAGAGGGGTACGGCGATCGAACATTATACTCCCCCAACATATTATTGATCCGCCTTGAAAGGGCACAACTTCCCGGGAGAAATTGAGTCGCTCTAGTCTGCCTGGACCTCTCCAAACCCTTTTTCGTCGACTATCACATTGTAAACCGAATCGTGACTCGTCCGAAAAAAGTACGTTGCGCCATTGTGGTAAAAGCTAGTTTTGGTGGTGTTCTGCTCATTGCAGACGGGTAGCTCTATGTTCAGGTGATAGTCGAGGTTGAAGGTCTTCTTGCTCTTAAATTTGAGGAATGCAACCGTCTCCTTGTCTCCTTATGGTATTGGTTGAGACTACCCGTCTATAGGTCCTCGAAAAATGACTTCCAAGGGCTGTTACGGATGCTGTTCGATTCCTTCGAGTTAAATTTGGGATATAATGGTCTTCCCTTGCAGATGTTACTCTGGGTCAACTAAGTACCGACCTCCGGGCAACGCTGCCGGTTTCCAGGAATAGGGCCACTATGCGCCTTACTGAAGTCCGTGGAATATTCAAACTTTGCGCAATCTGGTAGTGCGACAAAGCTTCTTGATATAAGGCTATAATTCTTGCCCGGTCAAACTGAGAAATTAAATGTCTCAGCATTTTTCACGGAATATTCTCAATATGACAACCCTCGTTATTCGCTGAAAACTGATTAACTTCGAATATACCTGTATTCTCCCGAACAAGAAACATTTTTTGCTGGTTTACAGTTTTCTTTTAAGTGATAAGATAGTGAAGATTCCACACACAAAAAATTGTCGTGTTACATTCAACAAGAGTTGATAGGGGGGGCCAAGACTTTTGACAATGTGTGTAGTATACTCGTTGTTTTTCAATATCAAAATGAAATCTCTTATTGGAAAACCCTTTAGTTTGAGCAAACAAAGGGCATTGCTGCCTATGGCATCTCTTCCTGTTATTTCCTCATTCTACATTTCTTGCACATCGTTTTTTGAAAAGTTGCAGCGTTCAACAACTGGTTATCTTTCACTCCTTCAAATCGCACTTAACAAGTCCTTTTTCTTCCAGAAGAAGACGGTTTTGGCCATCCCAATTTCAACAACCGTTTTTCTTTTACCGCGCAAGCGTTAAAGAACCTGTGGATTTACATCTAAGCGCTACTTTTGGCCGTTAATTTCCGTCCAGTCGCGTCTTCGCGAACGAACCGCTCGACGGGAAAGGGAAAACTGGTGCGCTCAAATCTCGCAAAACTCGAACGAATTTTCTTCGGGCATTCTGCGTGAAAAGTTCGTTGAATAATTTTGGAGAACTTTAGAATAATCGAGGTAATATTTTGTTATTGGGCAAGCGTACATTTGGTAAGTGTAACTATGTTGATGCATTTTCAACTGTTGTCTTAAAAACTGTAGATTAATAGAAGTGAAAATACTAAAAGGAGGTGGTTGACGAGAAAATATATACATTTTTTATGCCGGTAGTTATTAAAACAATATAATAATAATAATGTTTCTTTGACTCATAAATAAACGAAATTTTTACATCTTGACAAAATAATCTGTAGTAAATAATCTTACATCCCTTTAACATAAAAAAACATCAGAAAAAAAATTTCCCGAAGGCATATCCATTGCCGACCTACTTGAACTGCCTTGAGTGGGAAATTTATGGTTCATAAAAATGAATATAAAATTCAAATACATAAAGAGAAAAAACTCCAAAAGATATCAAAAATTGAGATATTAAATTTGTTCTTTGTTTTGTTTCTATAGGACAGGAAAGAATTCAAACTAACAGATACACTAATTTAAACATGAACAAATGAACTTTTTATACTGAGTATTCCATCAACTCCTCTTGCAGACATCAATCTCAACCAAGCCTTTCTTCCTATATTGAATTCATTAAGTGTTGAAGAATTTTTTATTGTTGTGGGAATTTTATTGTTAACAATGGGCGCAAGATAGTTATGTGATCTTTGGCCTACAGTTTTTGTTGTTCGTGGAAAAGTTATCTAATTTCTGGTACTATACTGATATTCCTTGAAGCTTACTAACATTAAGTTCTTTCGTTGGTAAATTGAAGAACCATGAAAAACAGCAGGTCCATCATTCCACTGTCAGAAAATAAGGGTTCTGTAGGAAACAAGTAGAGCCTTCGAAAGATTATCTTAATCAACCATTTTTGTGTCACTTTTAGCTTCTTCAAGTAAGTTTTCACACTAGCAACCCATCCCATAAAGTAAATGAGGTTGAACTAGAACAACATATAGCCTCCTGAGCAGTTCTCAAAAATTCAACATTCTCGAAGGTGCTTGAATCTTGGGATAAGCAGGCGCAACATTTTTACTAGATGTTCAAGCTGAATATTCCACCTAAGATGACTTTCCAAAAAACTCCCAAGTATCTTTCAGTTCATCTCCCGTATCATCTTGGTAATATGCAGCGTATCATCTGCGAAATCAACCAATTCACCCCTATTATTCAGGGAAAAGATGGAATTCAGATAGGTAATGAACAGAAGAGGACCCAATATTGTACCCTGTGGTACACCACATTGGACAGCAGGAAAAAAATAAGGGCGTTTCTAATCTGTACACACTGTCTTCTACCAGTCAAGTAGTTCCTTCACCAATCCAATGACCGACTCCTCACTCCATAATCCTCCAATGTTCTCAATAGTTCTTCATGAACCGTATCAAATGCCTTCGCTAAATCGACAAATGCACAAAGATACGGCTTGGACTACGAGTGATCGATAAATTTTGGCTGTCCGATCTGCAAGTTCGTCCTGCGTTGACTTTGAAATCCAAATTCTTCTCATTCAAGATATTACCATCTTCCAGGAACTTATAAGCTCTTTCGTGTATAATTTTTTCCAGAATTTTGGAGATACCTAAAGTCAAGGAAATGGGACCATAGTTATTCATCTGATCTCGAGCCCCAGATTTAAACACTGGTCTTATGGGAGTATCTTTAAGGATTTCTGGAAATATGCCTGATTCAATGGACCTGTTGATTATGTACGTGAGCGGTGACGAAATATTTTGCCAATGTGACATATAATTTTCCACCGATTTAGCCAATTGAGTAATTGAGTAAAAATATATATTCTGAATTCAATTATGAATCTATTCAGACTATCGAAAGATAAGATAAAGTAAACTATATACAAAAATTTCAATATATATGATTTAAAAGTAATTCCACATATTCGAACCATTTGTTATAAAACAGGACACACTTTCAACCATAATTTTGAAATTTTACATATAGAAAGTAAAAGTTATGTCTTAAACCGTTCAGAGTCACTAGAGATAAATAAAAACAACAAAATCGGAATAGTACTCAACAAACAATTAAACCTAAATAAATCACCCCTGTTGAATATATTCAGATAAACTGGAATTTACAGAAACCTCATTTTTTTGGGTTTCAATGCTCAATAAATTTTTTTTTACCTAGGCTGATATAAATAGACGACGATTTCGAAAACAAATTTAGTTATTCAAATTTGTAAGATACCACTCACCTGAAGATGCCATTGATAGTGTTGTATTATAATAATAAGAATTTTATGAAAACCACAATAACCTCATTTAATATTAAACAATAAAAAGGGCGTTCTCACTTGATAAAAGTATTTACAATATCTTAAATATCAAACAGATTAATTCTCTACTCAATACTAATTTTAGTTTTATGAAATGATTTTTGGAAAAATTATTATAGTTTTATATTTGTTTACTGAATAATACGTGTTAGTAAGGTAAGATATATTTCTATAAATTATTGTTATTTTTTGTATGTATGTCTATTGAATTGAAATTGAATTCTAAAACATTTTTCATTTAAATTTCAAAAAATTCTTGAGAAAAAATTTTTATAAGATTGAAATTTGTAGTAATGTGAGAAGAATTAATCTGTTTGATATTTAAGTTATTTATAAAATAAAATAGAAAGGCCTTTTACTTGATAGAAGAAATATAACAAAATTTGAATATTAGAAGTCCTTTAAGTGTGTTCATGTTTTTAAAAGGCAACTGGTGTTCTTAAAGGTAAGACCAGAAACAAAATTTTGTCTCCTTTAAATATTTATTTATTAATTTTAATTACTTTCGTATATCTGTTGGGTTATTTATTTCATTTGACATTATATATTGAGTTTTGATTATATACGTCTATTAAATGTAAGCAGTGCATAAGCGGACATAAATTTATTTCTAAAAGTTTTTTGAATAAATAATTTTTTTGAAATTAAAATTGTAGAAGATAAACATATTTCAATTTGTTTTAATATTCAAATTTAAGTTATTTAATATTATTTATTATGGATTTTGATCAAGTGAAGGCTGATTCAATTAAAATGTATTATAATACTCTTTTAGTATATTAATTTAGTATTTTTATATAAATTGTAGAAGTTTCCAAAAAAAAGTATTGACTCAAATATTGATTCATTCTGTTAACATAATCTAATATTTCTATGATTACACGTTCACTGTTAGTTTCAGTTTTTTATGGCATAGTCGAGACATACCCCACAATCAAAACTAAAAATATTTCGCAAGTGGAGATAACATTTAGAAAATTCAAGGTATAGGCTAAAATTATGATTGTCATAACAATATAATAGAAATAGAAAATCTATTAGAATGTAGTTTACATTCTCCATCCCACCCAATGTTCTCGAGTCCAAACATCGATTTCGGCGAACTGTTATTGCGATTCCGAACGGGCTAGATAAGTGAGGAAAATGAAGATGTTTTCCATTTGTCGAAAATTAATGCCGTTGTCTTGAAATTTACGTTTGAGGTAATTAATAGAGGAATGCCATTTTTTATAACTTGACTTTTTCCCCAAAATTACTAAGACTGTTTCAACATAAATTCACGTTACTATATGTTGAAATAATTAAGTAGGTTGCTCTTGAATGTAGTCATATTAATTAATATCAATTAGGTTGGCGTTGGATGAAATCTTAATGACAAAAATTTTTATTCAATGATATTAATTTAAGGAGTGTATTCTTGATAAAAAATAATATTCAATTCTGAACATAAAAGCAGAATTATTCTGTAAAACCTATACATAATTCAATTCTCAAAAAATTAAATATAAATGACTTAGAAAAATAATTTTTCACTTTAATTGAACATCTAGAATAAAATAATCAAAAGACGTTTTTCTTGATAGGATTATTACAAAATTTAAAGTATCATACAGGTTCCTTCTGTTAACCTTCTACAAATTTTAATTTCAAGAAATTTTCATTCAAAACCGTGTTCAGAACACACCGTGTCAATTTAGTAAACATATAGAATCAATACTTATTACACAGTACCAAAGGGAATGAAAGAAATTCAAAGAAATACAAATTGTCAACTAAAAATTATTAAATGAATACTTGAAGAATACAAAATTTTGTTTCCGTCGTTCTTTCATGAAAACTAAATTTCCTTTCAAAAATGAAAAAAAATAAGCTCAAGAACTTCTTCAAAAAACTTGCTCAGAATAAGTTCCGTTTAAGAAATAACTGAAACATATAGAACACCTTTAAAAAACAATTTAGAATTATTACAACGGTAAATCATCACCTCGGAGTGGTTAAAACTGGAGGAAACACTTTCTTGTCTAGTTATCTCACTTTTTTTCTTTGGATCTTAATTCGCTGCACCTATATCGGGTGTTTTTTTTTTGAGTGAAAGAACTTTCGATATGGAGATTACTGTGATTTGACAGACGATAGAAGCCATGTTGTTTTTTTTAGAGATTTTTTAAATAATTTATTCGAATATTTAAATATATAAAATATTTCAAATAAATTATATTCTTTGAGAAGTCCTTTAAGTGTGTTCATGTTTTTAAAAGGCAATTGGTGTTCTTAAAGGTAAGACCAGAAAAAAAATTTTGTCTCCTTTAAATATTTATTTATTAATTTTAATTACTTTCGTATATCTGTTGGGTTATTTATTCCATTTGACATTATATATTGAGTTTTGATTATATACGTCTATTAAATGTAAGCGGTGCTTGTTAGACATAAATTTATTTCTAAAAGTTTTTTGAATAAAAATTTTTTTGAAATTAAAATTGTAGAAGATAAACATATTTCAATTTGTTTTAAAATTCAAATTTTGTTATATTTCTTCTATCAAGTAAAAGGCCTTTCTATTTTATTTTATATATAATATATAATTATATTTTGGCTTTAATAAATCTCATTATAGAATGGCAATGAATTTAAATAAACCTTAAAATAACTCACACTGTTCTTTGATTTTGTTAGAACATAGATCAATCTTGAATTATATAGTTGACCTGTATTTCGAAGCTTAAGTCTTTTAACACGTGAGAGATATAGGTTATGTTTTTGATATTTGGAATATTAAAAGAGGACTGAAGACAAGATTGTCTAGAATTATATTTGTTTTTTGAAGATATAGGGCACATTTCTTTAGAGATTTTTGAAATAATTTATTCGAATATTTAAATATATTAAATATTTCAAATAAATTATATTCTTTGAGAAGTCCTTTAAGTGTTCATGTTTTTAAAAGGCAATTGGTGTTCTTAAAGGTAAGACCAGAAACAAAATTTTGTCTCCTTTAAATATTTATTTATTAATTTTAATTACTTTCGTATATCTGTTGGGTTATTTATTCCATTTGACATTATATATTGAGTTTTGATTATATACGTCTATTAAATGTAAGCGGTGCTTGTTAGACATAAATTTAATTCTAAAAGTTTTTTGAATAAAAATTTTTTTTTAAATTAAAATTGTAGAAGATAAACATATGTCAATTTGTTTTAATATTCAAATTTTGTTATATTTCTTCTATCAAGTAAAAGGCCTTTCTATTTTATTTTATATATAATATATAATTATATTTTGGCTTATTCGTCGAAGTATCGACAGATTGCGGACAACGTATTCTCCACTCGATGCAACAACAAGACAAAGAACTGTACGTACAGAAGAAAATATCGCTGCTGTAAGTCATGGTGTTAATGATATTCCAGATTTCTTGGTCTTGGTCTACACCCATACAAGATCCAACTGGTTCAAGAACTAAAGCCACTTGACCATAATAAGCGTCGTTTGTTTGCTGATTGTGCCCTAGAAGAGCTTGAAGTTGATCCACTTTTTTATCGTAAAATTGTGTTTAGCGATGAAGCTCATTTCTGATTGAGCGGCTATGTGAACAAGCAAAATTGCCGTATATAGAGTGAAACAATCCTCAAGAAGTTCTGTAGGTTCCATTGCATTCTGAAAAATGCACTGTATGGTGTGCTTTACACGCTGGAGGCATCATCGGTCCATATTTCTTTAAAGACGATATTGGACCTAATGTTACAGTGAATGGTGCTCGTTATAGATCGATGATCAATGATTATTTGTTTCAAAATTTGAATGGTATCGACCCAGAAGTGTTTTGATTCCAACAAGATGGTGCTACACCTCAGGCTGCTACCTTAACAATTGATTTATTGAAAGAAAGATTTGGCCATAACATTATTTCGAGAAATGGTCCAACTAATTGGCCTCCACGATCATGCGACATAACTCCACTGGATTTTTTTTCTTTGGGGTTATGTTGGGTCATGGGTTTATGCTGATACGCAGAAACAATAGACGCTTTGGAAGCCAACATAACTCGAGTTATTGATGAAATAAGGCCTAAATTACTCGATAAAGTGGTCCAAAATTGATCTGGTCGAATGCGGTTCCTCAGAGCTAGTCGTGGTGGACATATGCCCGAAATTATTTTCAAAACATAAATGTCATAAAATTACCTTTCAAGTAAAAAAAAATTTGGCTTCAATCTTAATTTAAATGTATTTCATGTCAATTTAAAGTTCTATCACTCTAAAAAAAACACCTGATCTGTGAAAAATTCACTTTCAGGATGTCTGCTTGACCCTCCCACTACGCCTCTGCTCTACCTTGGTCGGGCCATTTAATTGAAAATTCTCCCATTCGGAAGAACAATTTGCCACCGATCAATCATACTCCCGTTTATTTATTCATGGAATCGATTTAGTGATTTCAAAACAAATGCCGTCCACTTGACAGATTCACATATTTATAGGCGCGTTTGATTCAACTTTGCATGTAATTTCTGTTTCGTCCCAAACTATTGAATCATTTGATTATAACTGCCGATAATTGGACTTTGTTTGGCGCCAAATCCATTATATACTTTTGCTCGTCGTTTTCAGGCTTGCTCTCTGATGTTTTGTTTTCGCAAACAATAGATTATTGACACCTTTTCGAGATTGGTTCGGTATGCCCGAAATTCCTGAAAAATTGCCATTGTGAAGTTTTCGAGCTATCTATTTCATTTCAAATGGATTTCTCGATAAGACGGGGTATATTAGAAAGGCAAGTTGAAACTAACTAATTTTATCAGTAAAGAGTATAATTGTATTTTTTCGAACCCAACTTTACACTTCCCAGTTTTATTAAAGCATAAATCGTCCCATTTCGTTATGTGAAATGTTAAACAATCTTTCTGTCAAAACAACACGAATTACAGAAAACTTACCAGACTCGAAATAACCTCTATTTCAAAATGCAAACTCTAGGTGGCCCACTCTTTATGAGCAAGCGCGTAAAAGCTTTTAACTTCACGTCAGTGCTTTTCAATATTTTTCTCTCAAATTTCGAAAACCACAGTGATTTGGGCAGAACAATAGCAAGCTGTTCCTGAGAACAAGCGTGTTAAAATCTCAGATATCTTTTCAGCACCAAATTTCATGAAGATCAAAGATGACTGAGAAGGCAATGTAATTTTTCGTTGTTTTGAGGTATTGTGGTATTCGTTCGCACAATTTTTGGGCTCACAGTTTTTCCATCTATAGATAGAAACAAATGAACTCTTCTGAAGGTAACGCGCGGAAAAATCAGGCCGTGAAAAAAAAAGAGGGAAAGTGAAACTACACGCCAAACGGTGTCGATTTACGAGGAAAACCTCGGGAAACCTTGAAACTCCGTTGTATCGATGCCGTTTTAATTGTCCTAAAAAGGGGAGTTTTCCGACCACCGGCAACTTTTCCGTTCAACTCCCATCGTCGAGTTTCCACGTAATTATAGCGCCATAATGGAAAACTGACGTCAAAACAGCATTCGACTGTTTGAGGAGCATTTTCCAATGCACGAGAAAACCCGTCGATTCGAACGTGACAACAGGTGGATGGATCTTGGCGCAATTTTAAATTTTCTCGAGCAGGGATGTTGATGAAGCGGCACAGAGATGCCAATTTCTATCGGTACGTATACTTGTTTTGCACGCTTTTGTAGTCCCATTAATTATCTGGAACACGGTTGATGGATTCTGATCTTTCATGTGGTTCCCAAGATTTCAACGCAAGTATTGCCTTCTTGGAAAGTTCGGGATGCGTCTTGATTAGAAGTTGAAAGATGCATCAAATTCTATTCGAAAACAAAGTTAGACCGAAGTAAGAAACCTTGGATCATCTTTTATCGAACTTGAGGTTGGGATATTATCTTCAGGTTAATTTGAAGTTACACTTTAGTTAAATGAAACACTGGGACAGGTGTCTCAGAAATAAAAGTCAAGTGACGAGGCAAGTCGTACTGGTTAGCAGAAATATATAAAAAAAAAGGTGGCATGTTTTCAAAATGAAAGCATTCAATAAAGTTCTAAAAATTTTACATCTTGTTTTTTTACTCCTGTTAACACAAACCTTTACTTTTTTCAAATATTTTTTTGTTATGTAAACTGCTATAAAAACTTCAACGCCAGCTTTATTGAAAAAGAGACATTTCCTCAAACAAAATTTCAGAATAAATACTAAGGTTATTAATTGTTTTAAAAACTGCGCTGCAAATGAAACTAATTTTCAAATATTTAGCAATATTTTCAGATAATCCATAAACATAAGATAAGGAAAGGTATTTCTGCGTATTGTCCTCTTTTATGATTGGGTACACGAGATTTAATGCTATGTTCTTTTGTTTATTGGATACCATTTTGCTATCATCTTTTCTTATAGACAGAATGGTATCCAATAAAAAAATGAACATAGTTTTAAATCTCGTGTACCCCATCATAAGAGATGACAATACAAAGAAATACTTTTCGTTATCTTATGTTGATGGATTATCTGAAAATATTCCTAAATATTTCAAAAATAGTTTCAAATTCAACGCAGTCTTCAAAACCATTAATAATCTTAGTACTTACATAAAAAACAATAAGGATCGACAAAATAAGGAAAATGAATCTGGAGTCGACAAGTTGACTTGCAACGATTGCCCTTTAGTGTATATATTGGCCAGACAGATTTCGGGTATTTTTTTTAGAGTGATAGAACTTCAAATTGAAATAAAACACATTTAAATTAAGATTGAAGCTAATTTTTTTTTTTTTTGAAAGATAATTCAATGTAATTTATGTTTCAAATATAATTTCCGGCATATGTTCACCACGACTAGCTCTTATGAACCGCATTCGACCAGACCAATTTTGGACCACTTTTTCGTGTAATTCAGGCCTTATTTCATCAACAACACGAGTTATGTTGGCTTTCAAAGCGTATATTGTTTCTGGTTTATCAGCATGAACCAATGACTTGACAATCCCAAAGAACATAATCCCGTGTAGTTATGTCGCATGAACTTGGAAGCCCATTAATTGGACCATTTCTCGAAATAATCTTATCGTCAAATCTTTCTTTCAATAAAACAATTGTTAGGGTAGCAGCATGAGGTGTAGCACCATCTTGTTGAAACCAAAACACTTCTGGGTCGATACCATTCAAATTTTGAAACAAATAATCATTGACCATCGATCTGTAACGAGCACCATTTACTGTAACATTAGCTCCAGCATCGTTTTTGAAGCAATATGGACCGATGATGCCCCTAGTGTGTAAAGCACAACATAGAGTGCATTTTTCAGGATGCAATGGAACCTGCAGAACTTCTTGAGGATTGTTTTCACTCTATTTACGGCAATTTTGCCTGTTTAAGTAGCCGTTCAACCAGAAATGAGGTTCATCACTAAACACAATTTTACGATAAAAATGTGGATCAACTTCAAGCTGTTCTAGGGCCCAATCAGCAAACAAACGACGCTTAATATGATCAAGTGGCTCTAGTTCTTGAACCAGTTGGATCTTGTATGGGTGTAGACTAAGATCTTTACGCAAAATTTTCCATAAAGTGGACGGACAGAGTCCAACTTGTTGTGAACGTCGGCGAATAGAGAAATCTGGATCATCATTAACACTATGACTAACAGCATTGATATTTTCTTCTGTACGTACAGTTCTTTCTCTTGTTGTTGTTGTTGCATCGAGTAGAGAAAATGTCCGAAATCTATCGATAGTTCGACGAATAAGCTGTTCTGATAGACGATTATGTAAAACATAAATTTCACGAAGTGTGGCGAAATGAACACTGATTATGAAAATAAATTTCAACGATTTGTAAACGTTATTGTGGCGTGAGTCTTTCCATGATAATATGTCAATGATTACTGAAGAGAAATGTCAAAATAAATGGCTTCTACCTTCTGTCAAATCACAGTTATCCCTATTGAAAGTTCTGGGAAAATTTCAGTATCAGTATGATGTTTGAACTTTCCTAGCTCTGATAATAGCTTCCCAACGTCTTCGCATGCTCGTCATGAGCCTTCGAATATTCTCTTGTGGAATTCATTACCAAGACTTTCACGGAGCTTGTAAATTATTGGGGGATGGAACCATAGTTCTGATTCACCTTCCCAAGTGGTCCCTTAGATATTCGATGGGATTTAAGTTAGAACTTTGTGCTGGCCAGTTGAACCTTGAAAGTCCAACCTCATTCAAGTATGCTGTCACTATTCGAGCAGTATGTGGGCGTGCATTGTCATGCATAAAAATTCCCTGCTCCCCCAGAAATGGTATATAAGGTACAATTTGGTCCATAAGAATTTCCTCTATGTACCTTACCACTGTTAAAGATCCATTCATAAAAACCAACTTTGTGCGGACCTATAAACACACCTCCCCAGACCATAACAGATCCTCCACCGAATGGAACTCGCTCCTCTATACAAGCATCGTCGTATATTTCTCCTGCACATCTATAAATGCGTCTACAACCATCAGCTTCTCGAATGCTGAATCTGGATTCATCAGAGAAAAGTACCTGGGCCCACTGAACTTCTAACCAGTTTATGTGATCTAGTGCAAATTGAAAACGCGCAATTCGACGCTCTCTAAGAAGTTCTGGACCTGTCGCAGGTCTGTATGGTTGTACATTCGATTCTGAGATACCGTGATTCACGGTCCATTCACATACGTTTACCTGACGTACCTCCATCAATCGATTTCGAACTTCAACAGCAGTAAGATGGCGATTTCAAAGACTTGTGGAAACCAAGATTCTGTTATCCCTCAACGATGTGCACCTTTTTCTTCCAGATCCAGCTCTTCTGGTCAGCGTGCCTGTCTCTTGATGCCTTTTCAATATTCTTTGGACTGTAGAGAGGGTTACATTAATTCTTCTAGCAACAGATCTCTGTCTCGGTCCAATTTCAATAAGTGCCACTGTTCTCGCACAATCTTCAATTGGTCTCATTTTATGAAACTGTTTCTTTCAGAGAAGGGAAAACAAAATTTTCAATGACCAATGTTGAACGCAACTGATAAATGATGACTTTATGGTGAAGAATTATTCGAAGATGGTTTTTTTATCAAGTTTTTTAGCCCATATGTCTACATTTTGTGCATATTTAATTGATTTTTTAACGAAAGATAGATGATGAACAAAATGTTATTGAATCAATTTGAACACGTAAGTCTATTGGAAAAAACAGTGTGAACTTTTGTGTTGCAAATTGCCTGTAGAATCACCTTGTGGAATTTGGCCAGAGATAACTTGGGCACCCTGTATATTCAATATCCTCATCAAATAATGAACTTGAAGCAGAAATAATTTGTACTATTTCCAGAGAAATATACAATGTTTCTGTCATTTAGAGATTTTGATATATTTATACCTGTTAATTTGACATGACACAGCTTTCGAAATTGTAAACTATTTCATCATTCTCTGTTTGCATTAAACCCATAATTTTTTGTGTAACCAAAAATAAGGTTTATTTCGTTCATTCAGTCCACCTTCAAATCTTCCAATCAATTACGTTAATTTCCCTTTTTCTGTTAGAAGGGATGCATCGAGCACCTCTAACGTTCAGTCTTTGAAAAGACTGTAAAATCATTATTCTAGTAATAGTCGAACTTGTCGCATGTAGCTGCGGTAAACTAACCGTGGTACGAAACAATTAGTCACAAATTGAAAATTTTATCCCTACATCCATAGAAAATTATTCTGTCAACAGAAACTAACAATATTCCACCTGATATCATCAACCAAACAACGATAAAACAAACAGCTACGATGCGGACTATTCTAGAACATCGATTCACCCTTTATCGTGGCAGAAATCACGCAGATAATCGTTTTTCCGTTTCAGGTGACACAAATCCGATAGAAACAGCAATATCGCCTGCTTCTACGGTCAGGACATCGCAACAAATGAGCAGATCAATCACACGAATTGCCATACTGACCCAAGCGACCGGAAAATCGTGAAAATGAAATGGAAAGCTCGTAAGGTCGACTAACGGCCCATTTGACGACCGCGTATGAGAATTTATCCCGCAAAAGGTCTCCCTGATTGAGTTAAACATCGGGACATCGTCATCATGACGTGCGGGGGCCGTCTATGGTCCATTTTCCACGCCCCCTGGGTTTTACTCCTGGTTTTTTTTCTCGCCAGTCCTGTCGATGGGATCGACCTAAAGCAGGAAGGTAGGTATCTACCTGATTATTCAGTATTCTAACCGTATGAATTCGCTAATTAGCCGAACCCACTCCTTTAAAAGAATGGAATTTTTGGGATTTAAAATTGTATAATTTTCAGTGAAAGGAGCTTTTCATACAATTCAGAGCAGAACGCTTTGTTTACTCATTTAGGAACTTACGAAGTTCGTTTCAGAAACGAAGGCCAGAAAAAACCTTAGAGAGAGTCTCTGGTATTGTCAAGGTTAACCACGCTTCTGTGTCTGTTTGCACAATGTGTACTTCGATATAGCTTTGTTATTTCTTTTGTGGTTCGTTAGAGGTTGCTGTAAATATGCTGTAAAATACGCTGAGGTCCTGTTACTTCAATATATTTCGACTTGTCTCATAAATATGATCGAGTAATTGAGTTTTTATATCCTATTCAGGTAATTTTTCATGAATCTAAAAGATTTAATCTGTTAGTCTTTTACAATTTTAATTTCAAAAAATTTTTATTCAAGAAACTTTAAGAATTAAATGAATGTCTAATAAGCAATGTTTATATTCAATAGAGATATAAAATCGAAACTCATACAATATCAAATGGAATTTTAAAATAACCAACGAATATAAATGGTCAATTAAAATCAATAAATAAATGTTTTTTGTTTCGTTCCAAGCATGCGCGCTGAACTCTTCAGACAAGCGTACGCAGTTCTGCTTGTTACAAAATGTTTAGTTTTCTGATCTTATATTTATGAAAACTAAATCTTTCTCAAAAGTATACAACATAATTTTAAGAACTTCTCAGAAACTGATTTATTTGTAATATTTAATATATTTAAATAAATTACTTCAAAAACTCTCAAAACATATAGCACATCCTCAAAAAATAATTATAATTCAGATAAAACCATTTCAATTTAACATTTAAAAAATAAAATCAAGTTAACAATAAATAAACTTACTCAGTACCATCTTTAGGGATATATGATTGTTTGAACATTTAAAACTAGGTATATCTAATGTCCAAGGTACTCTATGTTCTATGCTCACAACAAAATCACACAAAGTTTATAAGGCCCAAATGGTCTTGTATAAACATTCAACACTGTATAATAAATTTCTTCATTTAAAATCTAATATATATAAAATAAAATAATAAGAAAGCGATTTTTTACTTGATAGAAGGAATATCACAAAATTCGAATATCAAAACAGATTTAATCTGTTAGTCTTCTACAATTTTATTTTTTAAATGTGAAGTTGAAATGGTCTTATCTGAATTCTAATTATTTTTTGAGGATGTGCTATATGTTTTGAGAGTTTTTGAAGGAACTCATTCAAATATTTAAACATATTAAATATATTGAATATTTCGAATAAATTAGTTTTTGAGAAGTTCTTAAAATTATGTAGTATATTTTTGAGAAAGACTTAGTTTTCATAAATATAAAATCAAAAAACTAAACATTTTGTATGAATGTAAAGTTGAAATGGTCTTATCTGAATTCTAATTATTTTTTGAGGATTTGCTACATGTTTTGAGAGTTTTTGAAGTAGTTTATTCAAATATATTAAATATTTCCAATAAATCAGTTTTTGAGAAGCTTTTAACATTATGTTGTATATTTTTGAGTAAGATTTAGTTTCATAAATATAAGATAAGAAAACATTTTGTAACAAGCAGAGCTGCGTACGCTTGTGTGAAGAGTTCAGTGCGCATGCTTGGAACGAAACAAAAAACATTTATTTATTTATTAATTTTAATTGACAATTTATATTCGTTAGTTTTTTCTCAATTCAATTTTATATTGTATAATGAGTTTAAATATTATACGTCTATTAAATATGAGCATTGCTTGTTAGACATTCATTTAATTCTTAAAGTTTCTTGAATAAAATTGAAAATTGAAATTGTAGAAGACTAACAGATTGAGTCTGTTTTGATATTCAAATTTTGTAATATTCCTTCTATAATGTATAAAACCGCTTTCTTATTATTTTATGGATCTGAGAGTTTTACTTTATATAAGTTAAATTAGCAAATTAAAAATCAGATAAACTTAACAAAGTGCTCAATATCAAAATTGTCAACAATTCAAGGAGAAATCTTCCCGATTTAATGAAATGTTCTATTCTCCATTTAATAAATAATTAAACCTTAGATGAACTGAATGAAAGTTGAGATAACGCATTTTCGTTTTTCCTGAAATATTCAATGGTTTTCTGAAAGAACGAAACAACGTTGCCTTCACTTTCATTAAGTTCATCTGAGGTTATTATTTAATTTGAGTTGAGTTGAGTTTGGAGGGTGTGACAGTATGCAAGGGTGACAAGAAAAACCTCGGACAAGTTTTTTCTCATTCAACTTTATTCAACAAAAGAAATTAAACAAAACAACAATGAATAATAACATAAACATTTGATAATAATATTTTTAAGCGGATTCGAAGTGGCTTCCTTTGGCGGCAAGAAATAAAGACCGTCTTCACAGCAAGCAATAAAATATCCACCTTTCTTCGATTTCCCAAAGATCCATTTCCAAACGAATCTCAAGGTATATATGAAATACCATGCTCGGAATGTCCCAGACGAGCGTCTAACAGAGTATATGAACACCAACTTGCTGTCCGTAAAGCTGATCCATCTTCTGCCCTATTCACACATCACCCAGATACTGGTCGTCACAAAATTGACTTTGATAGTTGCAAAACTATTGCAACGGAAAAAATGCTAACAAGCCGCATTATTCGTGAAGCCCTCGAAATTGAGCAGAGGCCAAACTGCCTCAACAAACGCGATGACAGCGAACGCCTGCCCGGCACATGGAAACCTTTAATATGTCGACTTCCCATGGCAACTAACCCCCCCCCCCCTCCCCCCATAGGATTTCACCCTCAATCTACCACTTTGTTATCTACAGTTTAAATTGCATTCCCTTTCCCTCCTAAGCATATCACGAACTACCAATAGTCAATCGTACCCTACTAACTGAATGCAAAACAAATTACACACAACAAAAGGTGGTCGTATACATTAATGAAGAGTTTCAAAGTTCTCAAAGGATATTGCGAATTCCCAAACAGACATAAAATGTAAGAGTGTCACATTGACTCTCTTCCCAAATTCTCCGTTTTAACAAACGTTCAGCGGATCTCCTGGTGGAAATACAAAAAAAAAATCCTTTGTATTCAACACACTCCCTACCCTATAACTAGTTGGAATCTCGTCTAATTTAGGAGGATCAAGAGGGCCACGGCGAACCAGAACAACGAAGGATCAGGACAGACTGAAACCCTTGCTAAACAACATGGCGTTTTTTCGGTTAAAGATGTATGGAGAAAGCTTTTAATGGTCCACAAATGTAAAAACGTATTACTGTGTGTATCTATTGCTGTACCTCATTTTCTCCATCGACATTTTTCACGACGAACATTTATACACTTTGAAATTAGAGAACAAAAAAAATGGAATTCATTTACTATGTTAGTTCACATTAGATTCAGCTTTATGAAAGGTTGTTCTTTGTCACTGAACGTTTCTATTTGCATTTTGAAAACAAGCCAGTAGACAGATGAATCTTTTTGATCTTCATGAGAATATGGCATTTTCAACCTACTACTGGTGAATGAATATCTAGGCTTGAAGTTCGCTTTACAAGTCTTAAGGCAAATCATTGAAATATATCGTCTTCAATATCAAACAGGAAAATACTGATTTCAATTTTTGAATGGAATCAACGAAGAAATTATTTTGTTTTCTATCACTTTTGATAAATTGAATATACATTCTTTCGTAGTGTTTACTACATTAACCCATACAGAATCACATAATTGTAAAGAGAAATCAATATTAAAATCCATCCAAAACAAAATTCGAAATGATGGGGTGTTTTTTTTAGAGAGATAGAACTTTAAATTGAAATAAAACACATTTAAATTAAGATTGAAGCCAATTTTTTTTATTTGAAAGATAAATTTATAACATTTATGTTTTAGAAATAATTTTGGATAATTTTGGACCACTTTTTCGACTAATTCAGGCCTTATTTCATCAATAACACGAATTATATTGGCTTCCGAAGCGTTTATTGTTTCTGTATTATCAGCATAAACTAACGACTTGACAAAACCCTAAAGAAAATAATTCAGTAGAGTTATATCCCATGATCTTGGAAGTCAATTAATTGGACCATTTCTCGAAATAATGTTATTGCCAAATCTTTCTTTCAATAAATCGATTATTACGGTAGCAGCATGAGGTGTAGCACCATCTTGTTAGAACCAAATCATTTCTGGGTCGATAGCATTCAAATTTTGAAACAAATAATCATTGATCTTCGATATGTAACGAGCACCATTCACTGTAACATTAGCTACAGCATCGTTTTTAAAGAAATATGGACCGATGATGCCTTTAGCGTGTAAAGCATACCATACAGTACATTTTTCATGATGCAATGGAACCTGCAGAACTTCTTGAGGATTGTTTTCACTCCATATACGGCAATTTTGCTTGTTTAAATAGCCGTTCAACTAGAAATGAGCTTTATCACTAAACACAATTTTACGATAAAAAAGTGGATCAACTTCAAGCTCAAGGGCCCAATCAGCAAACAAACGACGCTTATTATGGTCGAGTGGCTTTAGTTCTTAAACCAGTTGGATCTTGTATGGGTATAGACCAAGATCTTTACGCAAAATTTTCCATGTGGTGGAGGATGCACGGAGTCCAACTTATTGTGAACGTTGACGAATAGACAAATCTGGATCATCATTAACACTATGACTTACAGCAGCGATATTTTCTTCTGTACGTACAGTTCTCTTACCTCTTACCCAGGTAAGAGTATGTCCGAAAGTTTCTCTATATCAAAAGGCCTACGACAGGGATGCTGTCCGTCCACAACGTTATTCAAAATATATCTGAACGAAACGCTACGAAAATGGAGAAGATCTTGCAGTGGTATGGGAATACAACTAAACGATACAAAAACTTTGTACACTCTCCATTTTGCAGACGATCAGGTGGTAGTGGCCCAAGACAAGGAAGATTTAGAGTTTATGACGACAAGGCTCTTCGCGCAATACGAAAAGTGGGGACTGTCTGTGAATAAAACGAAAACCAAATATGTATGCATTGGACAGGAAGCAGATAATCTACACTTAGAAGACAACGTAGAAATAGGAACATGTAATAAATATACTTACATGGGTGCTCAAATTGATCACACCGGCCGAACAGAAACTGAGATTGAGCAGAGAATATTGAAAGGTAGAAGGGTCATTGGATGTTTGAACTCAATATTGTGGGCCAAAAACATATCGCGGGAGAAAAAACATCAGATATATAATTCCATCTTTGAGGGTATAGTGCTATACGGGTGTGAGACGTGGCAATTGACTAAGGGTGTGGAACGTCGACTTTTGGCCCTTGGGATGGATTTCTGGCGACGATCTGCAGGAAAATCCAGAGTGGACAAAGTGAGGAATGATAGGATCAGAGATATCATGCAAGTCGAAAGAACAATCATAGATGAAATCCAGAGAAGACAACTGATTTGGTACGGGCATGTAGAAAGAATGTGCGACGAGCGTCTACCAAAGATGATTCTGAAATGGACACCACCAGAAAGAAGAAAGAGAGGAAGGCCTAAAAAACATGGTTTGAGGGAATAGAAAAAGCTATGTCCGAACGAAATCTACATCTGGCAGGATAGAGGGGCTTGGAGATTAGGAACCGGAAGGCGTAGGACGCTATAATCCCGGATATATATATATATATATATATATATATATATATATATATATATATATATATATATATATATATATATATATATATATATATATATATACACGTACAGTTCTTTGTCTTGTTGTTGTTGCATCGAGTTGAGAAAATGTTGTCCGAAATCTATCAATAGTTCGACGAATAAGCTGCTCTGATGGACGATTATGTAAACCATATATTTCACGAAGTGCTCTAAAAGTTTGGCGAATAGAACACTGATTTTGAAAATAAATTTCAACGATATGTAAACGTTGTTGCGGCGTGAGTCTTTCCATGCTAATTTGTCAATGTTGAATATAAATGTCAAAACAACATGACTTCTATCTTCTGTCAAATTACAGTTATCCCTATCGAAAGCTCCTCCCCTATCTCTGTACCTTGTCGTGGTGGGGGAGCTTGTCATAACGAGTGTCCTAGTTTCATTTATAAGATGGAGGATATGGTTATGATGCCTAAAGCAGATGACTCGCAATCCTAAATTCCTTACATTGTTTCTTTCTTGCATAATACCATTCCATCAAGTTGTCCCAATCCCACCTTTTCCTGTTGCAGGGCTTGGAATCGTACGGGGAAGCTGGCTCTGATTGACGACCAGAATCTGCGACCCTGCGATCGATTAAAGTTCTGTATTCCTTTCATTGGCGAAGGCGATCCCCGCTAGTCCTTAGCGTGAGTTTCCAGCCTTTGTCCTCTTAGCCCGCTGAAGGATCTTAAATGGTTGCTGAATGATAAAGGCAGACTATGACTTTTCGAACAAAGTCCAAGGTTTGGGAGATTCGCTCTGCTCGCCCCCAAAGGCTCCATTTTTAGTTCCTGAAGTTCCCGCTGCGGGGTCCTGATTGGTCCGTTGGGGGACAAAGGGAGACTACGACGTTTTGAACAAGTTGGGAGGTTTGGGATATTCGCTGCGCTCGCCCCTAACTCCGGCCCCATTCGTGGATCCTTAAGCTCATCTTTTCCGCTGCGGGTTCGGAAGTGGTCCGCTGGAGAGAAAGGGAGACTACGACGTTTCGACAAGGTTTGAGGGTCCTTTAAGATACGCTCTGCTCTCCCCCAACTCTGGAGTCCTTTTGATTCTAAGGCCCAATCCTATGATGCTTCGGAGCCTCGCTTTTGGCAACAGCGATCCTGTGGTGCGGGGGGTCCATGCTGACAAGCTATTATTTGTGTTGATTTGTTGCTGCAGTCTTTCATAATCCATAGAGACACTCTGCTCAAATGATTGAGTGTTGGGATCGCAACGGCGATCCTCTTTTGTGTGGGAGAGGTGACTTGTGGGGGTACCTCACCTAGTTGTGCTGGCGCAGAGTGCTCTATAAAACTCCCTCCAAAATTTCTTTCTTTCTCTTTCAGCTTTTTGGGGGTCTGCTGGAGTGTCAAAACTTGAGCAGAAACCCGGGACAACAATCATGACAATGGTACTTTAATGTTATTAGAGAGTTCTGCCCATATTTTAACTTGTACAATTCTGAGTATGTATCCCTATCGAAAGTTCCATAAAAAAAACACCCAATAGTTTGGCAATGAATGAAGCTGACAAAGAAAATTCTATCCAAAGAATAATATGACCACAAAATAAACATTTTTCAGAGAAATAATCCTCCCTACAACTTAAAAGAGATTCCACCCCAAAAATTCAACAAAAACTATAAACAACCCTCAAATAAATCCAAATTATTTTAACAGACTATCATAAATTCAAACTTGTCAATATGAATCCTACCCCTCCCAAATTATATGGCCTTAATAAAATCCATAAAGAGAATTCATCAATACGCCCTGTTGTATCATACAATAATAGCATCCTTACGAAACTAGCCTCTTAATTAAGGAAAATTTTCAAGTTCAAATAAATTAATTCGGCTGATCTGTACCAAAAATCATTAATAAGGAGTATAAGCTATAGTTAAAGAAACTTCTAGAAATCGAGACAGTATAACAATTCTTTACTCAAACAAAATCGACAATGTTTTGTTGATCACAGAGGCAAATTGCAGACATGCGCACGTTTCAAACTGATTGGTTTTAGTCAGAGCAATGTAAGTAGGTGACTCCAAATCTGTCAAGTATCTATATTCGCTATACATGGAGATACTAAGGTATTAATATTACACTAGCGCCATCTAGAGTATGCAAAATACATACACGGTTGAACCGGCTGCAGAGAATTACTTTTAATCACAATGGGCCTCAAAAGCAAGGCAATTGAGTTCCTTATAAATTATAACCAAGGAATCCGAAAAACGATTATTTTCTTGTGAGAAGCTGCTCCAAAGGCATAAATTAAAGGGTCATTCACACCGAGTAGTGACTAGTGACTAATAGTGCTGTATTGAGACGGTCGGCCGGCCGAACAGAATTAATTTTGACTTCGGATTCTCAATCAGTGAGTCAAACCTAGTGGTTTAAGACCATTTACGGTTCAAAATTCTTGAATAACAGACATTTGGGCAAAACGTCTGTTCCCTGGAACAGCGTGTAAGTTGTGAACAGGCTGCTATGCTGTTTCCTGAAACATAGCGAGCAAAAAACACTCGGAACAACATTCTCAAAAAAAAATGTGATATGTTGAAATGAACTGTACTTTGATATCCAATGACAGCTTTATTAGGAGTACTATCTCCCTATTAACTACTGGATGATTCCATATTGCTTGTGTTTATTTATATTGTCGATGATTCCGCACTGTTTTTTCCCCATTCCAACAACTTCCTCGTGGATGACAAAGAGATTACAACTTCAAAAGCTATGCGTTTTAATCATGCCTCCTCAGTTCCGCATCCCAATTTAGTCCGATTGTGTGTTGTTTCGAACTCGCGTCCCTTGGACAGAACAAAGCCGCTCCACCGCCCCGAATTAGTCCCTATTCATTTACCTAATTGGACCGTATATCAACACGACGCATATTTCTGACGAAGCAACACCTCGTAATCCGTCATTCGGTGTAGATGTCCCGAAATTGTCATCTCGCGGGAAGTGTAAGAGACTTCGGGAATAGGATCGTTAATCTTGCTAACACAATTTGAGATCGGGAGGACAGTTTCTTAATGGATTAGTACAGACACCTGCAATTAACTTTCTTTCTGGACGGCGAGGCATCTTATGTTGATGCGAGGGGGGAGGTAAGAAATGATGGACGGTTATGTGTTAGGTTGGAAGGATGAAAAAAGTTTTTATACAATTAATCAGATACCTGTAGGGATGTGGATTACTCTAGTTCGCCACTTTCGATCATTTTAAAGTTGGTTGTGAGTATATAATCTTCTGAGAATTTTCAATCTACATAAGAAAGTTCCCTGGTTAACCGATGTCATAAGGATTATGATAGATGAAGGAAGGAGAGCACTTTCAAAAAATGTTAAAACCTGTGGAAGACCTTGAAACTTACGAAAATTCAAGGAATTGGGTGCTATACTTTGCCACTTACCCTGTTGGGTGACGTTGCAGGAGTTAACAGGAATTTTCAATCGGTTGCTGATGACTTGAATGAGGATTGTTCTGAGATGATATTGCATTATAACAGCGCTACATCCGCATCTAGTTCATCGTTTAATTTACGTCTTTCTTGTAATTTCTAAGCTCAACCCCAATGCTGTTGGCGATGATGGTGTTTCTGAAGCTATGATTCCTCACTGTATGCCGAAGTTACAGCCTTCTCTTACTAACTTCATCAATAGTTGTTTGAAAATCGGTTATAATTCATCATCCTGTGAGATTGCAGTAATTTATCCATTTCTCAAGGTATCACATCTCGAATCTGCTAGCGACCTCTGACCCATCAATATCCTTCTATCTTTGTCCAAAATATTAGAGAAATGGATTGAAGAGCTGTATGAATTCTGCACATCTTGCAATATTTTGCCGACCCATCAATCTGAATTTAGGTGTGGTCATAGTATTCCAACATTCTTGTTCATATATTGGATGATATTTTGGTTGGTTGGGATAATGGTTTGGTTATAGATCAGATCCTTTTGGGCTTCACTAAGGCTTTCGACTCCACCAACCATAGGCTTCTGTATACCAAATTCAAATATCACGACTTTTTGTTATACCTCTCAAAGGTTTGGGTTTTTTTTAAATCACAGAAAGCATTATGTAGGTTGGGGGATTAAAATTTTCATATACTGATATGAGCAGAAGGTTACCGCAGGGGTCTGTTTCGGGTCCGCTGTTATTTATAATATATACAGCCGATCTCCGTTATTCGATTTGGTATAACGAAACCATTTTTTGCCGATAACAGTTCATTTTAATGAACTAACATATCCAATCTCATTTTTTTTTGGTTGTAGAGCCTCGATTTTCAAAGCTAACTTAACATCCATTGCTATTGCGGAAATGCTCCTTCAATCAAAGACACTTGTCAAGGATCTGGGTTTGTTAATTGATTGTTGATTGAAATTCTCAAATCGTGTATCAAGTTGTATTCAGAGGAAATATCTCTCATAAAACTCCTTTATTATAGTAGTTCTTTTCTCAGCAGAAATATGAGGAAAATGTTGTGTGATCAAATTGTTTTATCGTGTTTTAATTACTGCGATTTTGTGTATGCCCCGTTTCCGAATAATTTTGATTCATCGCTCATACAATCTGTTCAAAATTAATGTTGCTGTATTGTTCTTAATTTAAAGAAAAAGGTTCTAACTTAAGGTTATGTAAACCCATTAGGATGGATTGATATGAAAAATTGTAGGAGATTGCATTCATTTCCATCCATCAGATCGTTAAAATGAAAAAACCTCCAGATTTATTCGCTAAAATAATATTCAGACATGAAATGCACTTGATGATCCAGATTTGTCTATTCGTCGACGTTCACAACAAGTTGGACTCTGTGCATCCACCACAAGGAAAAATTTGCGTAAAGATCTTGGTCTACATCCATACGAGATCCAACTGGTTCAAGAACTGAAGCCACGTGACCATAACAAGCGTCGTTTGTTTGCTGATTGGGCCCTTGAGCTTGAAGTTGATCCACTTTTTCATCATAAAATTGTGTTTAGTGATGAGCTCATTTCTAGTTGAACGGCTATGTAAACAAGCAAAATTGCTATGTGGAGTGAAAACAATCCGCAAGAAGTTCTGCAGGTTCCATTGCATACTGAAAAATGTACTGTATGGTATGCTTTACACGCTAGAGGCATCATCGGTCCATATTTCTACAAAAATTATGCTGGAGCTAATGTTACAGTGAATGGTGCTCGTTACAGATCCATGACCAATGATTATTTGTTTCAAAATTTGAATGGTATCGATCCAGAAGTGTTTTGGTTCCAACAAGATGGTGCTACACATCACCAAAAATGTTTGATAAGGTAATTTGTCCAACACAGCTCACAGCTTATATATATATATATATATATATATATATATATATATATATATATATATATAAGCTGTGAGCTGTGTTGGACAAATTGTCTTATAAAACACATTTGGTAAGTTCTATGACTGCCTTCCTGGTGGTGATCGATTCATATGAAGAAACTTCCTTATAAAGTCTTATAAGACATTTTCTTTAGACAACTTCTTCTTTTTGGCTTTTTTCCACCAGACCCTTCTTTCTTCTTCTGGGTTTTTTGTAGTTGCTTGGAACCACCATTGGTATCCTTCTTGGGCGGCACGGTTAAGCACTTTGAAACTCAGTTCAATTCTGCCAGGTTTCTGTTTTCTCATAGTGAACACATGTTTTTCCTGGATCATTGAAGGAATCGTTGAATTAATTTCTTATAGATTAATTCAGATTATAGATTGATATCCAAGCCCACCCAAAATTCTTATTGGACGTCTGTGCAATCTGAAAACTGATTCTCCTTGAGCAGAGTTGCCCCACGATATGACACCATAATTCAGTTGAGACTCCATTTTAAAAATTAAGGGCATTCAAAGCAAAAGGTAAAAGATTCGATCGCTTCAAAATATAGCTAGTGTTTTCAACGCAGGAATCGTGCGCTGCCTGAAAGATACAAAAAAGAGCAATAGAGTTGTTAACAGTATAAACTGGTACAGATGAAGTGTTGTATTTCTTCCTTCTCATAACTCGACGGAAATGGTACCTAACAAACGTTTAAATTAATTTTCGCGAAACTTCCAAGGCTATTCAGATGTCCATGTCTGACAACAACGGTTTTTTGTCGCAACACAACAAAAGGAGCTGTAACTATTGACGTCGCACGAAAATTGAAAGCAGCCGTACAAAAAGTGCGACTCAATTTCAGGTAAGATCAGATATTGCTTCTCCAAGACGACTACATGTGTTACACCTTGTCATAAATTTTAAATGTAGATATTAAAGTAGGAAAAAAACAATTTGCAAGCTCTGATGAGTTCCATTTCCCCCGTGCATAGTCGAGTACGGAATTCGGTGCACTGATGGTGCATTTTCGACTCGAAACCTCAGACAATTTGAATGAAGATCCTCCCAGGAGGCTCCAGTAATCTTTAAGCTCTCATTATCTCTTCCGAAAGACAGAGCGGATCAAGCAAGCATATTCGAGATGCTCATATCGGATAAACACATCAACTGCTCGAGTATAAACATCTCTTATACCCAATGAAAACCAACTCTCATAACCCCCTTTGTCTGATAACGGTGCATTTTCATCATTCGGGATGTTTTTCTCGTCGCGTTCCGGAAAATTAACAGTAACGTTGACGACTAGCGGGTCCTTAAGAGGCCGCCGTAAACGACGCCTTTTCCGGCGCTTTTCCGACTACGAATGGGATATGACGTACTGGAAAACTTCCAACGGTTCTTGTCGCCGCCCAATTGTCTTCCCGCGAGACCAATTTCCCGACCCCGACAGCCAAATTTTCCGGGTAACATCTGCGTCAGCGGGCTGTGTGTTTTTCTTTCCTCGACGTCCGAAAAACAACCCACCAGTAGGGTTTCCTGCCAATACTCGATTATAAAACGATAGTAACAACACCTAAGAGTCATAATTCTGTCAGTGTGTTGGACTTGAGAATTATAAACATGCTTCCACTGCTTTCAAAAGTACTCAAGGCAACAAGGCAACTCTGGCTTGTGTAACCGACGATATTTTTAGAGATCTTGATTGTGATCATATAATGATACCCCTTCCTGACTTTTCGAAGGCATTCGATACAATGAATCATCGGCTAATTTGTTCAAAATTTAAATGCTATGGATTTGATGTTGCTGCGGTATCTTTGGTATGGTCGTTTCTATCACAGAGGAGTCAGGTGGTGAAGTCGAAAGGGGCGGTTTCTCAGGGAAAGGTCAGGGGTTCAACAAGGTTCCATTTTGATACCTTTGCGGTATATTATTTATAAACATTTGTTTCTTGCAGTATGCTGACCCTGATTGCTATGCGGACGATGCGCAGCTGAAATTTATATTTTCTCCAGCTGATAAGCATCTGGCATCATATCTTATCAAAAGTGATCCCAATAAGCGTCGTGCTTTGTCCCACAATTTGGTCTTAATACAGCAATAAGAAAGATCTTAATAAAGGGATAGTCACTTAGAGGTACTTTTTGTGGTGGGGATTTAATTGTAGATTGCGCATGCCTCGTGTTAACTGGAGTGCCATTTCTGTTCAGTAATGTTTGACAATTCAAAATGGAAGTACCGACACAGCGTCTACGAATTGTTCAACTTTATTACGAAAATGGGCGTTCTACGGGGAATGTGTATCAGGCACTTGGAGCAACTTATGGTCCACAAAATCGGTCTACCGAACGCACAATTAGCTTTACCATCCGTAAGCTTGAGACCCAATATTCATTATTGGATAATACTCGACCATATAGTTAACACTCAGCACGTAGTGAAGAAAATATAGGGGCGGTAGCGGAGAGTGTACGCGAAGACCGTGAAGTGTCTATTCGTCGCCGTTCTCAACAACTTGGCGTATTCTACGTAAGGATCTTTCTTTAAAAGCTTACAAAATTCAACTTGTGAAAGAACTGAAGCCGACCGACCTTCCGAATTGTTTCCGTTTTAGTCATTGGGCTCTTGACAAGCTTACCCGATACACATTCCTCGTAGAACGCCCATTTTCGTGATGAAGTTAAACAATTTGTAGAGGCGGAGCTGGGCTTAGTCTTTCCATTATGAATTGTCAAACACTACTGAACAGAAATGGTATTTCAGTCAACACGAGGCATGCGCAATCTGCAATTAAATTCACTAATTCGACGTGAATTTATGAATAACGAAGAGAATTTATAATTTCTTTTACATGTCTTGGTAAACTCACATCTGAGCGCTACATTCCAGATTGCCATGGTTTCCTTTCACACTTTTGTCGATAATCCCTAAGCTTCTCGCTTTTCTCCATGTACTCTTTGACGTGCTGTCACCACCCGTGGGTCCTGGAGTGGCCAGATTGCGTTCAAACTTATCCCCAACTTCGAAACGTACATAAAGGACGCGTCCACGGCAGCGGCTCCTTTATTGACATCAGAGTAGCAGAGGTCGTTAATCAACGGAAACTCTACCTGAGATTCAGCGTAGCTCCATTATGGGTTCTTCGAATGCTGCTCCTAACTCTGGAGAGTGTGTTATTCGAAAATGAATAATTAGAGCGTATTGACTGGGAAGCATAGGCACAAAAGGGTGCTCGCTGGGGCATATTCATTAGGGCAAAAACCATGAAAACTTAAAATTGTAAAAAAACATCTTATAACGTTTAAAATACTCTCGATTACACGAGTATAGCTCAACACTTTCTTACTTCTACTAAAAGTACAAACTTCTGCTCGAGCAGTTAATTTGTAATAGTACAACCAGCTTGGTAAGCAAATGGTGTCGAAGACACCATTTGTTTCATGTTGTGAATTTTTTTCATGGTGTAGTACCACGGGACTAATTCAAGAGAAAATTTGGCTTATTAACGTAGCGCCCGAGGTGAAAATGGGCATCATCACTGAAGATGATTTTTCGATGAAAGTCTGGATCATTTTGATACATTTGAAGGACCCAATCAGCGTTGCTGGTGATCAACCGGCTTGAGTTCTTGTGTTAACTGAACGTCAAAATCCTTAAGATCTATGTCTTTCGCAAATATCGGCTACAACAACAATATTCTCAGTTGTTTTTGGGCGTTTTGAGTGACGACCCAAAAGTGCTTTACTTTTGTAAACTGTGACTGCAACATCTTCAACATTTTTGTAGTGAATTTTAACGATTTCAATGCGTAGTTGGAGCGTGTATTTCAAAAGTGACATCTACCTAGATGGAGGGCTATTCAAAACGAAACCTTCCATTAGAAAACCCCTTATTTCCTCATTCTGGCAAACATTTTCTCCCAAATTCTTCAGAAAAAACACTCTGAACAGAAGATATTCAATTATCCTGAACTAAGATCGGCTTGGTACTGTTAGGAATTTATTAAATGTTATATTTATTTATTTCATAACAATTGGCGCCCCACGTTGGGCGCTTCGAATTAAAAATTTCTTATATTTATCTCATGATAAACTGGAGTTACTGCCAAAAATCATATGCCCCATTGGCATTCATTTGACTCAAATCGATCATTATTAAGACTAAACAATCCTCGAATCAACGAATCTTTTTCACCAGCAATTCATCTTGTTTCCATTAAATTATCGCCTCTTTCACAATATTGATTTAACGATCGAGAGTTTGAACTCGACTGAAACACTTTACCTAAAGGTGAATAATCACCGAGTATCAATCGTAACAGCTGGAGCACTTAATTAATTACATTTTCGTGTTTTAACACGACGGCAAAAAAATCGTCGATTCAGCTTGCACATCAGGCGAAATACATCATCAATTTCCCAACATGCGAATCTCATCAATTACGCGACAAATCGGATGACATTCATTAGTGAACTATAATACCGTTCCATTTAGGCATGTTCAGTGGCGGAAATCGATATCATTTATCATGATTTCCAATTCGCGAGATTCACCATTATTGAATTGGTGGAATTCGCTGAGAGAACACAAGTTATAATAAAGGGCGAAATCGAAATTGGACCGTTAGGATGCTCATGTTCAGAAGCGAAAACCGTACTCCTTCGATTCAATCACTAACGCAACTGAGAACTTTTTTAATTTCTCTTCCCGAGAATCTTCAGAACTGATGACATTGAAAGGATCTTTCATCAGGAACTGATGTCAATGTGGTCGTTCACATCAATGTCGAGAGTAGGCGCCGATGAAATGAACTACTGTTGAGGAAGTTCACAAATTTTGTGTCAGTTCTTAAATGTTGTCGACATTAGTCTACCGAAAAGCAATAAGATAATGAATGTCGCCCAACCCCAGCCACGACGAATTATTTGCATACTTACCTCCCTCACAAAAACAAAAACTAACAGTTGAATGCATACCTCTTCCACTAACACAACCTAGAGACAGTTGAAATCGTACCTCTACCTTATTAACAAGAAAAACGCCCCAGTTCAGTTGAATAAGAACCTCTCCCGCAATAACACAGTTTATAATGCAAGGAACATTTTCGTTCACCCTCTTGTGATAATGCAAATATCGAAATTAAAAAACCTGAAAATTAATGTATCATCTACGGTTTCTACATTTGCGTTTAAGGTTAGTGAATTTGTGAAGTGAACCCAGTAAACCCAAGTGAAAATAGTGAAAAAGCCCATCGATCTACTTTTCTACGAACAAAACAGTGTTTTCACCACAACGGGCGATAAAAAGCCAATCGTAATAAAACTTCAAATTTTAGTAAAACAACCCAAAAGTTTATAATGTAGAACTTAATGTAAATAAACTAATTCTAGTTTATTATAGTCCGTCTATAAAGTATCCGGAAAAACAAAGCTTCCTGAAACTGGTCTATGCCTCATATCCATTGCAATTTTATCCTCTTTATTGTCTGATATACAGCACTTTTTCCAGTTCAGTCAATTGGACTACTTTTTAAACGTTTCGAAAACCTTTTCCGAACAAAGATTCTACCTATTTTCTTTTTTCTAGTTGCGACATTATTTCATAAATTGTATACCTGTTGACAATCAATAATATTTGACAAATAGTGTTGGCATGCAACACCATAGCCGACTATTTGCACAACGTCATAGCCGACTATCTGCACAACCTATATTATACATTACTTTTGTCTTAGAATGTTACAAAAAAGAACTATATTAAAATAATGAAAAATAATACATTTCGGAGACTTTCTAGACGGGCTTTACTAATTCTCTATACTCCTCGAAGTATGCTTACTTTGGAATTTGCATATTAACTGATTCAACGTTTTTTGATTGTCTCGGTCTTTACTTGACGGAAATTCATCTTCAATATAAGAAAAACAAATGTTAACTTCCGCTATTTTATTGATTTTCACAACAATTGTTTCGTCATACCATGACTTCATCAGGTGAGTATTTAAACTGAGGTATACAATGCAAAACTTGACCTTAAATACACAGCTCTGGTACAAAAAATGGAGGGGTGGAACTGACTTTTGTTTTCGATATGTAATATTTGATAGTTCATATTAAATTTATGATCAGTCTCTAACAGATTGTTGGCATAAGTTGAATTTGGTTTATTATTAATATAACATTTTTCCTGTTCTCGTATCTTTGTTTGGAATGAACGGTCTGTCTGTCCCACATATACAATAAACAATCAGTACATGTTAACTTGTAAACTCCTGATTTCTTGTTTTTAGGAATGACGTCTTTATTATTTTTTATTAAGCTGCCTAAGGAATTAATGATTTTAAAAGAGATGTTATAATTTTCTTTTTTCTTCAAATATCTAGGAATTTTTTCAGATTTTTGGCCTATGTAAGTTAATGAAATAAATTTTGTTTCGTTTGAATTTTGAAATTTTGGATATACAAGTGATATTGCTTTCTTGTTATTTATTTTATCAAGTAAATTATCTATAATTCATGAAATAAAATCATTATTGAAAGCTATTTGTATAATGGTTTTATATTCTTTGTCGAAATTTTCTTTTGTCATACGTATGTTAACCAATCTTCTGTTAAAGGATTTCATGCACCATCCGTTTTCCTTGAAACTATATACAATTTCTCCACACAAGAAATACAATGTCTACATGTATGTTCCAAACGTACGTACAACGAAGTAAAATATTGAATGTACTTAATGATAAACTCATTTTTAAAAATGTCTTCTGTAGAATTTTTGAATACTAAGTGGAGAATTCCCTACTATGTTAACACAACTTTTCGAATTCTTCAATTGTAAATTAATGTTGTTGAATCAATATAAGAAAAACAAATCTTAACTTCCGCTATTTTATTGATTTTTACAACAATTGTTTCGTCATACCATGACCTCATCAGGTGAGTATTTAAACAGGTATACAATGCAAAACATGACCTTAAATACACAGCTCTGGTACAAAAAATAGAGGGGTAGAAAGAGAGGTATATAATTAATGAAAAATATTGAATAGGGGGGATTTATTGAAATCTATTTGATTATTCAATAAAATTTGTCTTTTATTATATCTATTGAATCAGTCCTTACTTGGTGAAAATCCATATTAAATAATTTGAAATAAGGTTATTCTGATTTTCACAAATTTTTATTGTTAAACTCAAAACATTTGTTTCGCTATCACAGTAGCATCATCAGGCAAGATCACATTTTGAAAGTTATTCAAAATGTGATCTTGCCTGATGATGCTACCGTGATAGCGAAACAATTGTTGTGAGTTTAACAATAAAAACTTGTGAAAATCAGAATAACCTTATTTCAAATTATTTTATTATATCTATTGATTTCTAAAGTTTCTAACAGATTTAGTTTCTGACTTTTGTTTTCAATATGTAATATTTCATAGTTCATATTAAAATTATGGCCAGTCTCTAACAAATGGTTGGCATAAGTTGAATTCGGTTTATTATTAATGTAACATTTTTCATGTTCTCGTATCCTTGTCTGGAATGAACGGCCTGTCTGTCCCACATGGGCAATCACTACATGTTAACTTGTAAACTCCTGATTTTTTGTTTTTAGGAATGACGTCTTTATTATTTTTTATTAAGCTGTCTAAAGAATTAATAGTTTTAAAAGAGATGTTATATTGTTCTTTTTTCTTTAAATATCTAGCAATCTTTTCAGATTTTTGGCCTATGTAAGTTAATGAAATGAATTTGGTTTCGTTTGAATTTTGAAATTTTGGATATACAAGTGATATTGCTTTCTTGTAATTTATTTTATCAAGTAAATTGTCTACAATTAACGGATTAAAATCATTATTGAAAGCTATTTGTTTAATCGTTTTATACTCTTTGTCAAAATTTTCTTTCGTCATGGGTATGTTAACCAATCTATAAAGCATACTATTATAAGCTCACAATTTTTGTGAAAATGGATGGTTTGAAGTATAATGAATCGTACCATCTGTATGTGTAGGTTTTCTGTAAATGGAAAAGTCATGTCAATTATTAATTTTAGTGATTTTTTAATCTAAGAAATTGGTGCTATTGTTTACTTCATCTTCTTGTGTGAATTCAATTGTTGGATATAATTTATTGATAGATTCCAAAAATGAACTAAGTTGTCTATTTGTGCCATTAAATAAACATATTATGTCATCTACATAGCGGTACCAATAAACGAAATCTTTAAAATATGGGAGTTTTGATATTGGTTTCTACGTGATCCATGAATATTTCTGATAACAAGGGGCTTAATGGGTTCCCCATTGTTAGACTTTCTTCGTCTAGATAAAACGTGCCGTTGAACATAAAATAATTTTGATCTAGGCAAACGTTTAAGGCGTCTAATATTTCTGTTTTTACAACAAGATTAGTTCGTTTCTGGAGTAATAAATCATCAACTGTCAGTGAAACCATAAAATTAGTTGATGATTTATTATTCCAAAAACGAACTAATCATGTTGTAAAAACAGAAATATTAGACGCCTTAAACGTTTGCCTAGATCAAAATTATTTTATGTTCAACGGCACGTTTTATCTAGACGAAGAAAGTCTAACAATGGGGAACCCATTAAGCCCCTTGTTATCAGAAATATTCATGGATCACGTAGAAACCAATATCAAAACTCCCATATTTTAAAGATTTCGTTTATTGGTACCGCTATGTAGATGACATAATATGTTTATTTAATGGCACAAATAGACAACTTAGTTCATTTTTGGAATCTATCAATAAATTATATCCAACAATTGAATTCACACAAGAAGATGAAGTAAACAATAGCACCAATTTCTTAGATTTAAAAATCACTAAAATTAATAATAGACATGACTTTTCCATATACAGAAAACCTACACATACAGATGGTACGATTCATTATACTTCAAACCATCCATTTTCACAAAAATTGTCAACTTATAATAGTATGTTTTATAGATTGGTTAACATACCCATGACGAAAGAAAATTTTGACAAGGAGTATAAAACGATTAAACAAATAGCTTTCAATAACGATTTTAATCCGTTAATTGTAGACAATTTACTTGATAAAATAAATTACAAGAAAGCAATATCACTTGAATATCCAAAATTTCAAAATTCAAACGAAACCAAATTTATTTCATTAACTTACATAGGCAAGAAATCTGAAAATATTGATAGATATTTAAAGAAAAAAGAAAAATATAACATCTTTTTTAAAACTATTAATTCTTTAGACAGCTTAATGAAAAATAATAAAGACGTTATTCCTAAAAACAAAAAATCAGGAGTTTACAAGTTAACATGTAGTGATTGCCCATGTGGGATAGACAGGCCGTTCATTTCAGACAAGGATACGAGAACATGAAAAATGTTACATTAATAATAAACCGAATTCAACTTATGCCACCCATTTGTTAGAGACTGGCCATATTTTTAATATGAACTATGAAATAATACATATTGAAAACAAAAGTCAGAAACTAAATCTGTTAGAAACTTTAGAAATCAATAGATATAATAAAAGACAAATTTTATTGAATGATCAAATAGATTCACATAGATCCCCCCTACTTAATATATTTCATTAATTGTATACCTCTCTTTCCACCCCTCTATTTTTTGTACCAGAGCTGTGTATTTAAGGTCATGTTTTGCATTGTATACCTACCTCAGTTTAAATACTCATGTGATGAGGTCATGGTATGACGAAACAATTGTTGTGAAAATAAATAAAATAGCGGAAGTTAACATTTGTTTTTCTTATATTGATTCAACAACATTAATTTACAATTGAAGAATTCGAAAAGTTGTGTTAACATAGTAGGGAATTCTCCACTTAGTATTCAAAAATTCTACAGAAGACATTTTTAAAAATGAGTTCATCATTAAGTAAATTCAATATTTTACTTCGTTGTACGTACGTTTGGAACATACATGTAGACATTGTATTTCTTGTGTGGAGAAATTGTATATAGTTTGAAGGAAAACGGATGGTGCATGAAATCCTTTAACAGAAAGAAAAATTTGAATGAGAGCTTTAAGTGCTATAAATCTGAAAGGTTCAAATATTGTGTAATTCACATCTTTCTGTCAGATGTTGAATGTCTGTTTTCAATTCAATTTGTCACATATCTTCTATGTTGACAGTTTGGAAGATGCTTTTTAGATTAAAGTGTTATTTATTGGAGTAAAATAAACCTTCAGGTATTTCATTGGTTTCAGAAATACTTAACAGTAGATTTCTATTGGCTCCTTAATTACTCAAGTTTTTTTCTTGTCCAATTAGACTTCAGGGAAGGTTTTTGTACAGCCTCAGTCGAAATCGACCTCTGCCGATGGGACATAAAAGAGTATAGAGAAATAAGTAGTAGTATAGAGGCGTGAGCGAGGCAAAGCAACGTTAAACAGAACTTGAACGATTAGAAATACGAGATAATGAGACGTGGAAAACGAAAACGACTGGACGTTAAAGACGCCGTTTCCGAGAGTAGAGTTTAGTAATTATACCACCGATTGTATTCGAGATATTAGACTTTTTGCTGTTTGTCTAAATACCTGATGTGATTCTTCACATCACTAACTTGTTCCAATAGCTCAAATTTTTCCACCAGTCTCATTGTCAGCCGAGAAGGTAGGTACTTCACGACAGTGAAATTTCGCGAACAGTTTCGCGAACTGTGACTGCAAACTTTTCACCATTTTTGCAGTGAATTCAAACAATTTCAATGCGTTATTGAAGCGTCTATCGTTTCATTTTTAGTAATGGCGTCGTTTTTACTTGTCAAATGTCAAAGTATGACAGCTTCAAAGTGACAGTTGTCCAGATAGCGGGTAATTCAAAATGAAATCATCTCTCATTGGAAAATTCTTTACTTTGTTGGCAACTTTGCAAATATTGGACTTTCTTAATGGACTCAGGTGGTGTAATTCGTAGGATTATTGTTGGCAACAGGTTGAAGCCTTCAAGCCAACAAATACCTATCGGACATAACCGGATCGTAAAATTTTCCCGAATATTTTCGACGCCGCGTTTTCCAAATCAGAAATGCATCGCAGCCGACGTCTAACGGGCGTAAACCGAACATTAAATCTCGAAATGCATCTCGGGGGGCAATTTCAGCGGGATCCGTTAAATAAATTCCATTTTCTCTGTGGAAATGTCGAATTCACGAACTCACGCGACAATAAACCCCGATCGCTCCCGCATCTCTCTATCGGAATGATCCAAATCCTGAAGTTGGAAAGATTTAAATCGAATTTTCAGGGTGGTTTTTTCTGTTGAGCGTACTCGACGACGACGTCGTTCAGTCGACCTACCGCAGAAAACACCTCGTGCAGAAAATCTCACGTGCCTCGAGGAGCGTTGACGCTTATCGTTTTATGAAGAAAAATGAACCGTTTAGGATGGTTACAGGTCGATACAGCTTGACGTGACTGATATGTTTCCTTACAATTTGAAACGTCTGTATTCATTGGTTTCAAAGTAACTGCGAATAAAGATTACACATTTTATGTATATATTATTTGGAGACAGTACCGAGAATTGATCAGTATCTGGTTAAGAGTGGGGGGGATAAGGAAGATATATCCTCTGCAGGAGGAATATCCATTATAAATCACAAGGCTCAATAATTTAATCGTGCAAAAATTGAATCAACGAATTCATCAACCAGCGGTTATATAAAAGGGCTCGATCCGATCCGACGTCGTCGGCACAATCATTATTTACACACCCACTATAAATGCCAAATTGATGAAAAACAATCTCGTAAAAATTAAGGAGATTCTGAAGTAAAAGCTCCGAACTACTCGAATTGAATCGGCGGCACCCTTCATAGCAACTTCTCCCTTAAGTAAATAAATAATATCATAAAATACCTAATTATCTCTTTGTCGCGAAGAATATCTTTGTCGGCACTTTGGATTCCATTACTTACTGCGTCAACATTTTCACTCACAAAGATAGGACGATGGGTCAGTAGGTGTAGTTCTTTAGTATATTCTGTTTGAGGTGGATTACATGAAATTTTTCTATTATATTCAGTGTTTTACTTTTAACGTGTGTTCCGTGATCTCCAAAATAATCAAAATCTCATTATGAATAAGCAAACTTCTTTCGAAAACTTCTTTAAAAGAAGGAAAATTGATGCAGGCGGATCTTGAAGTTTTTCGCGTTTGAATACAACAGCTGACACTTCGACAGGTGAATAAATCTCAAGAAGTGTCTGTAAATTCAAAGGACATTGGAAACTTTGTGGGTCAACATGTCAGCGATATAAAAGATGCGATTAGTTCACTTTGGGTTCCACCACCGACGTACACGTTTCCTTTACTCGAAAAATACAGTGATAAAAGAGTTAAACTTAGTTTTCAACATACGTGGCTCGTAGAGTTCAATTGGCTCTCATGCTCAGCAAAAGAAAACGGGGCGTTTTGCAAATTTCATGTATTTTTCGCCACAACAGGCGGGTCTAATCGCCAGGCGTTAGGTGCTTTGGTGAAAACCAAAGTGGATAACTGGAAAAAGGCAAAAGAGGTAAATTTTCATTGAATTTTATTTTATAACTGTGAGATAAGCTTTGATTCATTTTTGTAGATATTCAATTCACATCAGAATACTCAATTTCATAAAGAATCCATATATGCAATTATCAATGTTGTAGCGCTCATGCGTACATGATAAAAACATTCGAAGGTTGAATGATTTATCACCCACCTTACTGTCTGCTTTCAACGAATCCTATTTAGCCTGTATCGATGATGTTCTATGTATGCCATTCTTTCTGAAATAGAAAAGCAGTGGGGTAATATACACACATCGTCAAAATTCTTGGACCCCCTAGGTTTCTCAAGAAATAAACAATCTATTATATGTTCTGGAAATGAGATGAATATTTTCCTCTATTTCAAGTGCAATATTTGATGGAAAATTTTTGTTTGTTACTCTTTTGCTTTATGCAAGATGAGACAAAATAAGAAAAAATCTAAATTTATCGATTATTTATTTTTTATTAATTACAGTTATTCCACAACTGAATCCAAATTCAATAGTCCGTATTACCTCTTCTTTCAATCAACTGCCCAATACGCCTAGGCATCCCAAGAATCAGGTTGTAAATTTGCAATGAGTTTATTGCAAATGGAATTTCTGTGTAATCGAAATTGCCTAAGATTTGTCGCTGGTAGAAATATTGGCAGTATATCAAAATAGCCTTCGTATTTCAGAATCAACGTAGGATTTGATTCCCTAAGATATACTCAATATAAGTAGTGCGTGTTTAGATTGATGTTGGAATTATTATTAGATATAGCTAATAATATAGAGCAACAAGGTGAATGAGAGATAAGTGGACTGTATTAGATGATTGTATTAAATGTTGAACCTGGTTTCAGGGATTCAAGGAATACTACAAGTATAGAAAATATATTGAAGTATAAAACATGTGTCATAAATGTTACTGTATACAAAATTAGCTTACTGAACTTCTTCTGTCTGTGCTGGAGCCACCGCTGTCGTGGAACCGTTTGGGAATGCTGCTGCTGGTGTCTGGTTGTCTTCAGATCTCTTCTCGAATAAGATCACTGGTTGTTTTCGACTTGGTACATTAACAGTTACACGAAATTTCGTCTATGGTTTCTATGGTTGTTCTTCTTTCATAGAGAAATTAGGCGCAACCACGGTGTAAGATTATGCTTCATAAAACAATATTGGAAGACTATAGAATGTACATGCGCAAACACCTTGCGCATGAGATTTGCTCCTTAACACAGGTTATTAATTAAATTTTCAGTCATATCGTTCCATTCTTCCTGAAAAGTAGAAGGAGAACCCATACGTGCTTAAGTGGATTCTAGTGAGTTTGCTGGCCAGTGAATTCTCTGGATATTGTCCTCTTGAAGAATGTTTTGAACCCTTCGTGTACGGTGTGGTGCGGCGTTATCACCCTGATGAATGAAATTATCCGCAAAATCGTTGTGCAGAGGAACAATGATTGGTTCAATGATTTTTCTAAATAGATGGCACCAATCATTGTTCGTTCAACGATACTAAGAGGGATACGGCGACCGAACGTTATATCCCCCCAGCACATTCTTGATACGCCCTGAAAGGGCACAACTTCCCGGGCGAAATTGAGTCGCTCTAGTCTGCCTGGACCTCTCCAAACCCTTTCTCGTCGACTATCACTTTGTAAACCGAATCGTGACTCGTCCGAAAACAGTACGTTGCTCCATTGTGCTAAAAGCCAGTCTTGGTGGTGTTCTGCCCATTGCCGGTGGGTATAGCTCTATGTCCAGGTGATAACCGAGGTACTCTTGAAGGTCTTCTTGCTCTTTAATTTGAGGAATGCAACCGTCTCCTTATGATACTGGTTGAGACTACTCATCTACAGGTCCTCAAAAAATTACTTCGAAGGCCTGTTACAGATACCGTTCGATGCCTTCGAGTAAAATTTGCGATATAATGGTCTTCCCTTGCAGATGGGTACTCAAGCACCGGTCTCCAAACAACGCTTCCGGTTTCCAGGAAAAGGCCACTATGCGCCTTACTGAAGTCCGTGGAATATTCAAACGTTGCGCAATCTGGTGGTTCGACAAAGCTTCTTGATGAAGGGCTACTATTCTGGCCCGGTCAAACTGGGAAATTGAAATACTCTCAATATTACAACTCTGGTTATTCACCGAAAATTGATCAACTTCGAATACACCTATATTTTCCCGAACAAGAAACAATTTTTGCTGAATTATTGTTTTCATTCAAGTGATAAGATTGTGAAGATTCCATACACAAAAACTTGTCATGTTACACTCAACGAGTCAATAGTTGATAGGCTTTTGACGATATGTGTACAATAGATCTCAGAGAGTTCTCGATGGACAAAGAAAACCAACTATGAATTTGAGCAACACTAAAATATCTTACTACCATCTAACTAGTAGAGACAGATATACCGCTAAACATAGGTAAACGAATGACCATCAACGCTTCGAGCAGCTGATAAAGAAACGACTTCCTCATATTTAACGTAACTAAATTTAATGGTGATATTTTATAGTGCAACTAACAACAAAATTTCATTTATTAATTCCATAACAATATATATATTGTTATATATATACATATATATATATATATATATATATATATATATATATATATATATATATATATATATATATATATATTGTTATGGAATCTGTAAATTTGCAATGAATTTATTGCAAATGGAATTTCTGTGTAGTCGAAATTGCCTGAAAATTGTCGCTGGTAGAAATATTGGCAGTATATCAAAATAGCCTTCGTATTTCAGAATCAACGTAGTATTTGATTCTCTAAGATATACTCAATTTAAATGGTGTGTGTTTGGAATTGATGTTGTATTTATTATTAGATATAACTAATAATATAGAGCAACGAACTAGATGATAGATTAGTGGACTGTATTGAATGAATGAATCAATTGAATTTAATTAATTGATTGCATTAAATGTTAAACCTGGTCTCAGGGATTAAAGGAATACTACAAGTATAAAAAATGTATTGAAGTATGAAAACATCCCTACTAATATTATAAATGCGAATGTAAGTTTGTTTGTTACGCTTTCACGCAAAAACTACTGAACCGATCATCATGAAACTTTGTACATATACTCTTGAAGGTATTAGAAGTAACATAGGGTACTTTATATTTAAAAAAAAAAATTTTTTTTACGAAAGATAAAACAATTGTTTGTCAAAAAATCGTCAAATTTAGCTACTTCAGTAATGAAGTTTTACTATTATTATACCCTTACCCTTTATCTTTCATACTTATTTAATGACTCCACTGCGGGCGAAGCCGCGGGTAAAAAGCTAGTGTGTCATAAATGTTAATTATACAAATTTATCTTACTGAGCTTCTTCTGTATGTGCTGGAGCCACCGCTGCCTGGGGAATGCTGCTCCTTGGGTCTGGTTCTCTTCAGATCTGTTCTTGAATTGGTTCTTGAATGGTTTTTTCTTGAATGGTTATGCTGCTTTCTTTTTGACTTGGTACATTAACACGAAATGTCGTCTATGGTTTCTATGGTTGTTCTTCTTTCGTAGAGAAATTAAGCGCAACCACGGTGTTAAGATTATGCTTCATACAACAATATTGGAATTATAGAATGTGCATGCGCAAACACCTTGCGCATGAGATTTGCGCTTTAACATATTCCCCGGCGTTGAAATATCAATTTCAATACAAACAAATATAACAAATTATGATATACGACTTGGGAGATATTGATAATAAGCAAAGAGTTAAAATAAAGTTACAAATTCACGCAGTTGTATGCAGAAACTTGTCTAGCGCATGGGCTTGATCAATGGTCCTGAATCCTGGTTGCATCACTGATGGATGGGGAAATAACTTCTTGACACTTCGCTTATATTCAGCTTGTAAGGTCTTCACGGATGTGACTCGAACGATTCCTTCTTCTCCGGGATGGAGTTCTGTGACCCTGCCGAGGGACCAATTGAGAGGTGGTAGATTATCTTCCTTTATCAAGACTAGACTATTCACTCCTATGTTATGTTCAGGAAGCTGCCATTCAGTTCGGGTGATCAAATGGTGCAGGTACTCCTTCTGCCATCGTGTCCAAAAGTGTTGCTTCATTTGTTGGACATGTGGCCAGGCGGAGAGTCGAGAATTTGGTACTTCTCGGAGATTCAACTGAGCAGATAATGGTCCACCAACCAGTAAATGATCGGGAGTTGAAGGAGTAAGGTCATGGGGGTCTGATGAAAGAGGGGATATGGGACATGAGTTTAATATGTCGCCTACCGTACGAACAAAATGGTATTTAAAAGATTTGATAGTAGCCTTCCAAAGGCCACCAACATGTGTTGATTTTGACGGTATGAAGTGACAAGTGATATGTCTTGGAGAGAAGAATCCCTTGAGGCTAGCTATCAAAGCCTCAGAACTAAAGTCACTAACTAATTCGAGATGAATAGCCCTAGTGACCGTGCAAACATTTATTGCAACAAAAATCTTGCGTTTTTTGCGGTTTCTGAAACGCTTCTTCTTAATAAAGAATGGTACGCAGTACTTGACGCCGACATTCAAAAAGGGTCGAGTGCTGGTCATGAGAACTAGAGGTAGATATTGCTTAAGCCTTTGTTTCATGCGCACACGCTGGTGAATTATTCCTTTGTTTGCGTTTCTGCCATTGACAGACCAGTGATATTTTCGTCTGGAATGTAGCGTATTCCAGCGCACATGTTCCGTACGAATAAGATTCGTGGTTATTTGATGCTTGGATGTGAATAATATCGGATGAATTTGATGCTGTGGAAGTTTAGAATTTTTCAATCTTACGCCAAATCGAAGTATTCTTTCTTCATCGATAGAAGAACTCAAATTGGAGAATTTTCCGTTTAGAGAAGCTTGGTGGTGATTTTGTAGCGCCTTTAATTTTCGAGGAAATGCATCATGTTGAGCAATTTCAATAATGATTGTAAAAGAAGCGCCGACTTCAGAGTTGCTCAAGGAGCCAATCAGTCGAGCATTTGTCCGCTTACAGTTATGCCTGAATCGACGTATGTACGTCACGATACGTTTCCATTTATCAAATGGACTATACCTTTTGAGCAAATCAAAATCGACAACTAAAGGCACAAATCCAGGAAACCATCGATTTCATTTCGGGTATTTCATGTAGCAAATAGCTTTGTAAGGGCCAAGATGCTTCGGGAAGTGTTACCCATTGTGGACCACTACTCAAGATGTTGGATTTTAATATCTCAGAAGGAAAGAGGCCGCGGGACAGAAGATCCGCTGGGTTATCTGGAGATGGAACGTGATGCCAATGGTCCTTGTCGGTAAGAGTCTGAACTTCGGCGACTCTAATAGCGACAAATGTTTTAAGAAGGTGAGGTTGTGTATTCATCCAATGAAGGACTATAGTCGAGTCTGACCATAGATGAATGTCCTGAAGGTCGAGATTCAAAGCTCGTCGTGTATTAGCGTACAGACGAGAGAGTAATGGGGTAGCGCATAATTCTAACCTGGGTAGCGTCTGAGATTTCGATGGTGCCACTATGGATTTGGAGCATATCAAATTTACGTCGATATTTCCCTTATTGTGAAGATAGATGCATGCTCCGTAAGCCTTTTCGCTGGCGTCTGAGAAGCTGTGAAGTTGAAGATTGACGGACGAACATGCGATTAGACAGCGGCTGAAACAGATGTTGTTCAACGATGGGAGTTGTTGTTTAAAAGCTGTCCAAGATATGTATATATCTGGAGGAATGGATTCCTCCCAAGTTATTTTAGGCCGCCATAATTGCTGCTTGATATGAGCAATGACTGGTCCCAGTAATCCTAAAGGGTCGAATAATTTAGAGAGTTGTGAGAGAATTGAACGTTTGGTGACACGCTTGTCACGAAGGTCAATGATTACTGAATAATATAAGAAATCCTTGGTGGCGTTCCAGTGAATACCTAGAGTTTTGACGGAAGCATCGAAATTGAGCGACATTTGTGTGCTATTTGGATTAGCAGGATGAGACTCGATGGCATTTGGAGCGTTGGAAGCCCACTTACGTAAGTAATGACTATCAATTTCTGGGTTTCCAAGAAGATGATAGCGGGGTTTGATAATGTCCTGGTAAGAATTTGCACCAGTAGTGAGTTCGTAGACGCAGGAATCGCGCTCTGATATCGAGGTATGTTCGGCTAGCTGATCAGGAGCGCGGGTAACCAACAATGACGCACTTGATGTTCCGGGTGTGACCGTGTTCAAGGCATATTCTTGTTTCAATTTGTGTTGGTTAGCTGAACTTACAACCTTTTGATCTGTAGCATCTTCAGGATGCACTAATGGTTGACGATATTTTTCTATATCGCCTGTTGAAGCGACCGGCGACGAAACATTTGTAGCAAATCGTCCTGGACTATAGAGCTGATTATAGGTGTGTCATTGAGAGATACACCCGTTGTTGATTGCGGGGGACAGTCAAATACGACGCTTACTTTGGCCGTGGTACTGTCTGTGTTCACTAATGTTTGACGATATTTTTCTATATCGCCTGTTGAAGCGACCGGCGGCGAAACATTTGTAGCAAATGAATCGTCCTGGACGATAGAGCTGACTATAGGTGTATTATTGAGAGATACACCCGTTGTTGATTGCGGAGGACAGTCAAATACGACGCTTACTTTGGCCGTGGTACTGTCTGTGTTCACTAATGTTTGACGATATTTTTCTATATCGCCTGTTGAATCGACCGGCGGCGAAACATTTGTAGCAAATGAATCGTCCTGGACGATGGAGCTGATTGTAGGTGTATCATTGAGAGCTACACCCATTGTTGATTGCGGGGGACAGTCAAATACGACGCTTACTTTGGTCGTTGTCCTGTCTGTGTTCACTACAGCGTGGTGAGAGGGATTAAGAACCTCGGAGGTGTTTCCATTTTCACCACAGTGAAAGATGTGGTTCATTTTGCGATACTTTTTAAATTTCAAAGCCGCTGAACGCGAATTTCTGATTTCGTGTGTGTTATAATTGTTGCGGAAGTGGGTTCCTACATACCTCGCTCCTGGAGGCAATACTTTGTGAATATCGGGGTGTAACAAGGTGTGGTGCTTTTGTCTGCATTTTCTACAGCTTCCCGATGTACAGTCTTTAACGCCGTGATTTAATCCTAGACAATTAAAACAGGCGGAGACGTTTGTGATACGCCTAGTACGTTCACTAGGCGACATTGATAAGAATTTCACGCATGTTGATACGGAGTGATCCTTTTTGCAGTGGATGCAATTTTGTTTGATTGTTGCAGCCGCGAATACTTCTGGGTTCGGGCTTAATTTCTGATTGTTCGAAATGTTTTTCGGAATGTTTTCATTTCGTAATCTTGAGTTATCCTCTAACGTGTAACTGACCTTGAAGTCCTCAATTCGAGCGCAATGTATTTGTTCTACCCTTTTCTTGTCTATTGCCGGTGCTGACTCTCGCAGCTTTTGGGCGATTCCCGAGAGCTCGTAATACTTTTCTTCAAACTCAAGACCGAATTCTTCATCCGCGACCAGAGTTAAACTCTGTAACTCTGGTTCTATTTCCAGAAATGTCGTAAATGCATCATCTACTCGCTGCATTCGATGATCTAGGGTGACTATCGAATCCTTTCCTATGTCGAAGCATTTCAGAAAACCTTCGCATAATGTTAGAACGCTTTTGCATTGCCCGCGTCGAGCGTTTAAAAAAATTAATTCTGGTATCAGTATTCATCTCGAATTGAGATTGGTGATGCTCAATTCTGAGAAGCGTGAATCACTAATGAGAACAGAATTTTACTTTGAAAATAATGAACAACTAAACTTCCGAAGTAGAATTGTAATCGTTTTTAAATAGACTGACCTATTAGAATAATTGTGAGAAGAAGGATTAAACGGCTAATAATAAAATAACGAGTAACTAGAATTATTCTGAGAAAAAAGGGATAATATAAGGGATAGTTTTGGTGTGACCTTTACCTGCTTGAGTCGTAATCCTACACAGGTACCAATAACTTCCAAAATGTCACTTTTCAAGAGAAATTTTGCACTTGAACAAACTAATTGCTTCTTGGTAGGCTTGCTTCTTTGTGTAACTTGAACTGCCTGGTATATGATGACGTCTGCTTGCGGTTGATGACGTATATCAGTATTCGAAGAACTCAATGTGATGTGTATGGATTATTGCACGATGTGAGAAGGAAGTCAGTTTTTCGTTAAAAATGTATAATTTATGACACAATATTAAGTTGGATGAAGAATTATCCGGGGTAATTGGACCATGAATGTCTATCAGGCCCGAAGTGACCAATGTAAATTTGCAATGAATTTATTGCAAATGGAATTTCTGTGTAGTCGAAATTGCCTGAAAATTGTCGCTGGTAGAAATATTGGCAGTATATCAAAATAGCCTTCGTATTTCAGAATCAACGTAGTATTTGATTCTCTAAGATATACTCAATATAAATGGTGTGTGTTTGGAATTGATGTTGTATTTATTATTAGATATAACTAATAATATAGAGCAACGAACTAGATGATAGATTAGTGGACTGTATTGAATGAATGAATCAATTGAATTTAATTAATTGATTGCATTAAATGTTAAACCTGGTCTCAGGGATTAAAGGAATACTACAAGTATAAAAAATGTATTGAAGTATGAAAACATGTGTCATAAATGTTAATTATACAAATTTATCTTACTGAGCTTCTTCTGTATGTGCTGGAGCCACCGCTGCCTGGGGAATGCTGCTCCTTGGGTCTGGTTCTCTTCAGATCTGTTCTTGAATTGGTTCTTGAATGGTTTTTTCTTGAATGGTTATGCTGCTTTCTTTTTGACTTGGTACATTAACACGAAATGTTGTCTATGGTTTCTATGGTTGTTCTTCTTTCGTAGAGAAATTAAGCGCAACCACGGTGTTAAGATTATGCTTCATACAACAATATTGGAATTATAGAATGTGCATGCGCAAACACCTTGCGCATGAGATTTGCGCTTTAACAGAATCAATAAATGAAATTTTGTAATTTGCTCTACCACTTTGGGGGATTTAATTTAATATGGTTTAAATATATAATTTCTGAATGAATACTAGTTAGATCACCCTTGTATGTAGTTGCTTGTATTCTATGTTTCCGGCTAGCTCTTAAGATTATAATTTTGAATAATTGAAATTTGAATATTATCAAATTTGATTTCATCTTTTAGGGAGGGTTCAATTTGAATTTTTAAAAGGTTGAATTTTTAAATTATATATTATATGGAAGTAATTTGAACCTAACCCTATCTGAATATCCTAACGTAATTCTAACGTGAACAATGAGTGTTATTTCTGAATTTCTTTCTGGAAAGATTAACAAGATTGAATTTTAACTACCTTTGGTAAGTTTGTTCATCAATTTATGATTGTTCTTTTTAATTGTCCTTTCTTCGTTTCAGGAATAATACTGGTTTCGTCGGAAACAATACTTCTAGAACATTCTGAAATTCACAGGCAACTTTGTTGATTTTCTTCAATATATCCAATTCGTTTGAAACTTGATTTCTATGTGGGATTTTTCCATTCACATTCAGGTAATGTATTTTCTGGATTCAACTTTAATTCACAAAAACCAAATAATCTTTTTTTTTAGATGATTATACTTTTTGGAACTTTTTTAATTATGGACCGACATGGACACTAATCTGAATATATGGAGACAGATCAATTTTTCTCTGTCTGTCCTATTTATAGTTTTCACGAAAAATTTAATTTCAAAGCTTACTAGCTTCTGTCAAAATTATTGGAAAATGATGCTTAGGATGATTTTACAAAATTCACAACATTTCTTGGTTTGAAATTACTGTTGAAAATTAGCCTATTTTTTTAAAATACATTTGATGTATGTTTCATGTTGAAAAAAACAGTGAAAGTCTTGCTTTTCATTCGTAAAGTATTTCAAGTGTCAAAATTTAACAAAGTTCAACTTCTAATGCTTATAACTTATAAATTATTCAAAATTAATTATGAAATTGATTAAATTTCTTTAGCTTAGATGCTATTACAATTCTATTGATGCCTAAACATATTCAAGGATATCTTTACATTAATAATTTCAGAATATCTAACGTTGATGTTATCTTTCATTGAATTAATTGATTTTTGATCAAATTTGTCCTATTTACATAATTCTGGTTGTTATATTTGATTTAGCTCATTCTTTGTCAATAATTTCACTGAAGTTTATATGTGATTCATGATAGTAACAAATCTTTTCAACAATTTCTTCATCAATTTAAAACTAGATATCTAAATTCAAATTACTTCTATTTATTGCAACTTTGGCTGTTTTTACATTGGATAATTGTAAATTGAAATCTCCCTGTGAATTCTATTTATAAACTGTCAACAATATTACTGATTTTTGATTCAAAGAATTTTCATTCGACTAGTCGTTATGTACTGTGAATATGTTTTTTCTTCATAATATGATCTTGTGAGTATTTTTATGAATTGAATTACTAATACTTCCATCAAAATGGATATAATTTAATTAATTTTGGCCTGGTTTCACTCTAACGAGTCAACTTATATACAACGGTGAGTCTTTTCCTTAATATATTTAGGTAATTATTTATTTTAATATATATATATATATATATATATATATATATATATTTATATTGCGTAGTATAGGTTATCGACCAGACTAATAATAAATCTATTACCTTGTTTTCGGGAATGTGGTCTGTATATCAAGAAAACTCCAATTTTCTTCAAATATCTCAATATTTCGTTGATATAATTTTCAACATCATCAGGAGATAAACTGAAAACAGCAAACAAAAAAGGGCAACATCATTTACAGGAAACAAACAAAGATTTTTTTATACAGCACTTACAAGATCAGAGCTTCACTTCCAAAACACAGAATCAAACATTACAAAATTCTTTACTCGAAAAATCAAACATCAAAAATCAGCAACTATATTACATTCAAAAGAGAAACTTCTAATATCCCAAATATTCCAGGTGTTTTAAATTGCTCTCCAATAACCGATATGAAACAAAGAAACAATATGGGAAATATGTGACATCTACAGTATATGTACTAAAGTTTACTTAGAATATTACAGTAAATTGTATTGAGGCCTTCTGTATCTGATTTATAGTTTACTGCATTGTTCTCCTTTTTAATGTGTAGCATCTCGAGAAATAATCGTTTCCTGTAATCATTCTCTTGTTGCAATATACTAACGCTGTCAAAATCAAAATTGTGACCAGTTTTTTTATGATGGTCAACCAACGCACAAGAGTTTTTCCCTATTCGGCAATCACTCTTATGCTGAGTTATTCGATTTTTGAGCCACTGCTGTGATTGGCCAATGTAAGCTCCCGGGCATTCCATACATGGCACCCTATATATAGTATTACTCATGAAATCAGTCGGAGTTTTGTCCTTCAGTTTCGAGAATAACCTTGAGTTATTCATTACATTATATCTCGCGATTTTAACCTGCGGATAATCTTTAAACAAATTAACTACCCTATGAGTTAGTTCGTTCATTTGCGGTAATTTTTTGAACTTTTGCTGCGGTGGGTTGTCATCCGTGGGACCATCATAAAAACTCGCACTGAAAATTAACCTCTTTAAGATATTCCTTGGGTATCCATTGTTGACAAAAATATCGAAGAGTGTATTCAAATTTTTACTCAAAAACCTCTGATCTGAAATGTGAGTGACTCTATTCTTTAAAGCTAAGACTGTGTTCAACTTTTGATTACGAGGATGATTTGAATAAAAATTCAAAAAACGACCTGAGGATGTAGGTTTCTGATACCAGTCTAATATCAGTGTGTTGGTATCATCTCTGATAACCATAGTATCTAGGAATGGTAATTTTTTATCAATTTCTGCCTCTATGGTAAATTTTAAGTGTTCGTCAAAGCCATTGAAAACCTGCTGAACGATATCAATTTTATCACACGGTACACTACAAATCAAATCATCCACGTACTTATATATAAAAGGAAAACTGAAAGGGATCCTCGGAATAACATTATCCAGCAAATCATCGAGGACAATCATTGCAATTATAGGGCTCAACGGGGAACCCATTGGTGTACCGAATATCTGCTTGTAAAAACGGTCATTAAATGAAAAATAAGTATTGTTGAAAACAAAAGCTATCAGAGTCATGAAATTCTGTTTGGTTAAGCAAGTATGATCAGCTATTTGGTCCCAACGGTCATCTAAAATTTTTAAAGCTGATTTGACCGGTATATTTGTGAACAGGGAGACAACGTCTAGCGACAATAAAATGTACCCATCTGGTAGCCGTAATCCACTAACCGCATTGACGAAGGTGAAGGTATCTTTTACATTATAGTCCGCGCGATCTTCGAATGACTCCCTCAACATATTGGCCAAAAACTTTGCCAAATTATATGTGACAGAATTAACCGAACTCACTATTGGACGTAGAGGTACATTATCTTTATGTATTTTTGGTAGACAATATAACCTGGGAAAGGTGGAATTGTTTTTAATCAAAAATCTCAGTTCAGCGGCACTTATCTCATTCCTTGCATAAATACATTTCAAAAGATCATTGAGTTTCCTTTGGATAGTCATAGTGGGGTCTCTCTTCAAACTTTCGTATGTTTTTTCGTCATTCAACAATTGCTCGGTTTTACTGACATAATCTAACTTATTCATGGCAACAGTGCAGCCCCCCTTATCGGCAGTTAGTATATAGATCTCCGGATGTAGTTTGAGAAATTTTCCCGTCTTCTCAAAATCAACTTCAATATCCGATGGTCTAACCCTGTTTCGACCCATTTTGTGTAAAAAGTTCGTAATAACATTTGTGGTGTTAGCTCTCACAATGTCAGCATTTTCCCTTGGAACATCAATCACAATATTTTCAACGTCAGTAATAAAATGTCTCAACAGTAACTTGGTGTCAGTACACTCAACACTAAATTTAGGTCCAAGTGACAAAAAATCAGCAACAGGCCCAGGAATCTCAATGCCAGAAATATTCTTGAACCACTTTGAATTATCATAAAATAGTTTTTTACTTTCCACCTGTTGTTTCAATAATTTGTTAAATTTTGACATATTAATCGATTTTACTTTTTTAAAAAGTTTGTTATGAGAATTTTCCAAATAGGATTGATATTTATCCAATAAAGTATCCGGTAAAACCAAACCAAGCTTTTTCTTTAGTTCTACGATCATTTTTTGATGTCTCGAGATGCTATTACATGTCACCTTAATTTCCAAAGATAAAACTCTTCTATGTATTCTCTCTATAAAATTATTAACCTGACTATGAAACTGTAGATCACTATCATTTGAAAGAAGCTGACACATATTCTTTGTACTACCCTGAATGTGTCCAGGTACTAAATTAGAAGCTCTGCAGCGTAGCAAGAAACATCTACGGTTTTGTTTGTTGGCAAGTTTCCTACTGGTGTTGGCCCAATGCTTAAGTAGCCTTGTAATACGATTGCCATAGGTGTTACTGATATTCTGATAGAATCCCATCATATATGTTGCGTAGTATAGGTTATCGACCAGACTAATAATAAATCTATTACCTTGTTTTCGGGAATGTGGTCTGTATATCAAGAAAACTCCAATTTTCTTCAAATATCTCAATATTTCGTTGATATAATTTTCAACATCATCAGGAGATAAACTGAAAACAGCAAACAAAAAAGGGCAACATCATTTACAGGAAACAAACAAAGATTTTTTTATACAGCACTTACAAGATCAGAGCTTCACTTCCAAAACACAGAATCAAACATTACAAAATTCTTTACTCGAAAAATCAAACATCAAAAATCAGCAACTATATTACATTCAAAAGAGAAACTTCTAATATCCCAAATATTCCAGGTGTTTTAAATTGCTCTCCAATAACCGATATGAAACAAAGAAACAATATGGGAAATATGTGACATCTACAGTATATGTACTAAAGTTTACTTAGAATATTACAGTAAATTGTATTGAGGCCTTCTGTATCTGATTTATAGTTTACTGCATTGTTCTCCTTTTTAATGTGTAGCATCTCGAGAAATAATCGTTTCCTGTAATCATTCTCTTGTTGCAATATACTAACGCTGTCAAAATCAAAATTGTGACCAGTTTTTTTATGATGGTCAACCAACGCACAAGAGTTTTTCCCTATTCGGCAATCACTCTTATGCTGAGTTATTCGATTTTTGAGCCACTGCTGTGATTGGCCAATGTAAGCTCCCGGGCATTCCATACATGGCACCCTATATATAGTATTACTCATGAAATCAGTCGGAGTTTTGTCCTTCAGTTTCGAGAATAACCTTGAGTTATTCATTACATTATATCTCGCGATTTTAACCTGCGGATAATCTTTAAACAAATTAACTACCCTATGAGTTAGTTCGTTCATTTGCGGTAATTTTTTGAACTTTTGCTGCGGTGGGTTGTCATCCGTGGGACCATCATAAAAACTCGCACTGAAAATTAACCTCTTTAAGATATTCCTTGGGTATCCATTGTTGACAAAAATATCGAAGAGTGTATTCAAATTTTTACTCAAAAACCTCTGATCTGAAATGTGAGTGACTCTATTCTTTAAAGCTAAGACTGTGTTCAACTTTTGATTACGAGGATGATTTGAATAAAAATTCAAAAAACGACCTGAGGATGTAGGTTTCTGATACCAGTCTAATATCAGTGTGTTGGTATCATCTCTGATAACCATAGTATCTAGGAATGGTAATTTTTTATCAATTTCTGCCTCTATGGTAAATTTTAAGTGTTCGTCAAAGCCATTGAAAACCTGCTGAACGATATCAATTTTATCACACGGTACACTACAAATCAAATCATCCACGTACTTATATATAAAAGGAAAACTGAAAGGGATCCTCGGAATAACATTATCCAACAAATCATCGAGGACAATCATTGCAATTATAGGGCTCAACGGGGAACCCATTGGTGTACCGAATATCTGCTTGTAAAAACGGTCATTAAATGAAAAATAAGTATTGTTGAAAACAAAAGCTATCAGAGTCATGAAATTCTGTTTGGTTAAGCAAGTATGATCAGCTATTTGGTCCCAACGGTCATCTAAAATTTTTAAAGCTGATTTGACCGGTATATTTGTGAACAGGGAGACAACGTCTAGCGACAATAAAATGTACCCATCTGGTAGCCGTAATCCACTAACCGCATTGACGAAGGTGAAGGTATCTTTTACATTATAGTCCGCGCGATCTTCGAATGACTCCCTCAACATATTGGCCAAAAACTTTGCCAAATTATATGTGACAGAATTAACCGAACTCACTATTGGACGTAGAGGTACATTATCTTTATGTATTTTTGGTAGACAATATAACCTGGGAAAGGTGGAATTGTTTTTAATCAAAAATCTCAGTTCAGCGGCACTTATCTCATTCCTTGCATAAATACATTTCAAAAGATCATTGAGTTTCCTTTGGATAGTCATAGTGGGGTCTCTCTTCAAACTTTCGTATGTTTTTTCGTCATTCAACAATTGCTCGGTTTTACTGACATAATCTAACTTATTCATGGCAACAGTGCAGCCCCCCTTATCGGCAGTTAGTATATAGATCTCCGGATGTAGTTTGAGAAATTTTCCCGTCTTCTCAAAATCAACTTCAATATCCGATGGTCTAACCCTGTTTCGACCCATTTTGTGTAAAAAGTTCGTAATAACATTTGTGGTGTTAGCTCTCACAATGTCAGCATTTTCCCTTGGAACATCAATCACAATATTTTCAACGTCAGTAATAAAATGTCTCAACAGTAACTTGGTGTCAGTACACTCAACACTAAATTTAGGTCCAAGTGACAAAAAATCAGCAACAGGCCCAGGAATCTCAATGCCAGAAATATTCTTGAACCACTTTGAATTATCATAAAATAGTTTTTTACTTTCCACCTGTTGTTTCAATAATTTGTTAAATTTTGACATATTAATCGATTTTACTTTTTTAAAAAGTTTGTTATGAGAATTTTCCAAATAGGATTGATATTTATCCAATAAAGTATCCGGTAAAACCAAACCAAGCTTTTTCTTTAGTTCTACGATCATTTTTTGATGTCTCGAGATGCTATTACATGTCACCTTAATTTCCAAAGATAAAACTCTTCTATGTATTCTCTCTATAAAATTATTAACCTGACTATGAAACTGTAGATCACTATCATTTGAAAGAAGCTGACACATATTCTTTGTACTACCCTGAATGTGTCCAGGTACTAAATTAGAAGCTCTGCAGCGTAGCAAGAAACATCTACGGTTTTGTTTGTTGGCAAGTTTCCTACTGGTGTTGGCCCAATGCTTAAGTAGCCTTGTAATACGATTGCCATAGGTGTTACTGATATTCTGATAGAATCCCATCATATATGTTGCGTAGTATAGGTTATCGACCAGACTAATAATAAATCTATTACCTTGTTTTCGGGAATGTGGTCTGTATATCAAGAAAACTCCAATTTTCTTCAAATATCTCAATATTTCGTTGATATAATTTTCAACATCATCAGGAGATAAACTGAAAACAGCAAACAAAAAAGGGCAACATCATTTACAGGAAACAAACAAAGATTTTTTTATACAGCACTTACAAGATCAGAGCTTCACTTCCAAAACACAGAATCAAACATTACAAAATTCTTTACTCGAAAAATCAAACATCAAAAATCAGCAACTATATTACATTCAAAAGAGAAACTTCTAATATCCCAAATATTCCAGGTGTTTTAAATTGCTCTCCAATAACCGATATGAAACAAAGAAACAATATGGGAAATATGTGACATCTACAGTATATGTACTAAAGTTTACTTAGAATATTACAGTAAATTGTATTGAGGCCTTCTGTATCTGATTTATAGTTTACTGCATTGTTCTCCTTTTTAATGTGTAGCATCTCGAGAAATAATCGTTTCCTGTAATCATTCTCTTGTTGCAATATACTAACGCTGTCAAAATCAAAATTGTGACCAGTTTTTTTATGATGGTCAACCAACGCACAAGAGTTTTTCCCTATTCGGCAATCACTCTTATGCTGAGTTATTCGATTTTTGAGCCACTGCTGTGATTGGCCAATGTAAGCTCCCGGGCATTCCATACATGGCACCCTATATATAGTATTACTCATGAAATCAGTCGGAGTTTTGTCCTTCAGTTTCGAGAATAACCTTGAGTTATTCATTACATTATATCTCGCGATTTTAACCTGCGGATAATCTTTAAACAAATTAACTACCCTATGAGTTAGTTCGTTCATTTGCGGTAATTTTTTGATACTTTATTGGATAAATATCAATCCTATTTGGAAAATTCTCATAACAAACTTTTTAAAAAAGTAAAATCGATTAATATGTCAAAATTTAACAAATTATTGAAACAACAGGTGGAAAGTAAAAAACTATTTTATGATAATTCAAAGTGGTTCAAGAATATTTCTGGCATTGAGATTCCTGGGCCTGTTGCTGATTTTTTGTCACTTGGACCTAAATTTAGTGTTGAGTGTACTGACACCAAGTTACTGTTGAGACATTTTATTACTGACGTTGAAAATATTGTGATTGATGTTCCAAGGGAAAATGCTGACATTGTGAGAGCTAACACCACAAATGTTATTACGAACTTTTTACACAAAATGGGTCGAAACAGGGTTAGACCATCGGATATTGAAGTTGATTTTGAGAAGACGGGAAAATTTCTCAAACTACATCCGGAGATCTATATACTAACTGCCGATAAGGGGGGCTGCACTGTTGCCATGAATAAGTTAGATTATGTCAGTAAAACCGAGCAATTGTTGAATGACGAAAAAACATACGAAAGTTTGAAGAGAGACCCCACTATGACTATCCAAAGGAAACTCAATGATCTTTTGAAATGTATTTATGCAAGGAATGAGATAAGTGCCGCTGAACTGAGATTTTTGATTAAAAACAATTCCACCTTTCCCAGGTTATATTGTCTACCAAAAATACATAAAGATAATGTACCTCTACGTCCAATAGTGAGTTCGGTTAATTCTGTCACATATAATTTGGCAAAGTTTTTGGCCAATATGTTGAGGGAGTCATTCGAAGATCGCGCGGACTATAATGTAAAAGATACCTTCACCTTCGTCAATGCGGTTAGTGGATTACGGCTACCAGATGGGTACATTTTATTGTCGCTAGACGTTGTCTCCCTGTTCACAAATATACCGGTCAAATCAGCTTTAAAAATTTTAGATGACCGTTGGGACCAAATAGCTGATCATACTTGCTTAACCAAACAGAATTTCATGACTCTGATAGCTTTTGTTTTCAACAATACTTATTTTTCATTTAATGACCGTTTTTACAAGCAGATATTCGGTACACCAATGGGTTCCCCGTTGAGCCCTATAATTGCAATGATTGTCCTCGATGATTTGTTGGATAATGTTATTCCGAGGATCCCTTTCAGTTTTCCTTTTATATATAAGTACGTGGATGATTTGATTTGTAGTGTACCGTGTGATAAAATTGATATCGTTCAGCAGGTTTTCAATGGCTTTGACGAACACTTAAAATTTACCATAGAGGCAGAAATTGATAAAAAATTACCATTCCTAGATACTATGGTTATCAGAGATGATACCAACACACTGATATTAGACTGGTATCAGAAACCTACATCCTCAGGTCGTTTTTTGAATTTTTATTCAAATCATCCTCGTAATCAAAAGTTGAACACAGTCTTAGCTTTAAAGAATAGAGTCACTCACATTTCAGATCAGAGGTTTTTGAGTAAAAATTTGAATACACTCTTCGATATTTTTGTCAACAATGGATACCCAAGGAATATCTTAAAGAGGTTAATTTTCAGTGCGAGTTTTTATGATGGTCCCACGGATGACAACCCACCGCAGCAAAAGTTCAAAAAATTACCGCAAATGAACGAACTAACTCATAGGGTAGTTAATTTGTTTAAAGATTATCCGCAGGTTAAAATCGCGAGATATAATGTAATGAATAACTCAAGGTTATTCTCGAAACTGAAGGACAAAACTCCGACTGATTTCATGAGTAATACTATATATAGGGTGCCATGTATGGAATGCCCGGGAGCTTACATTGGCCAATCACAGCAGTGGCTCAAAAATCGAATAACTCAGCATAAGAGTGATTGCCGAATAGGGAAAAACTCTTGTGCGTTGGTTGACCATCATAAAAAAACTGGTCACAATTTTGATTTTGACAGCGTTAGTATATTGCAACAAGAGAATGATTACAGGAAACGATTATTTCTCGAGATGCTACACATTAAAAAGGAGAACAATGCAGTAAACTATAAATCAGATACAGAAGGCCTCAATACAATTTACTGTAATATTCTAAGTAAACTTTAGTACATATACTGTAGATGTCACATATTTCCCATATTGTTTCTTTGTTTCATATCGGTTATTGGAGAGCAATTTAAAACACCTGGAATATTTGGGATATTAGAAGTTTCTCTTTTGAATGTAATATAGTTGCTGATTTTTGATGTTTGATTTTTCGAGTAAAGAATTTTGTAATGTTTGATTCTGTGTTTTGGAAGTGAAGCTCTGATCTTGTAAGTGCTGTATAAAAAAATCTTTGTTTGTTTCCTGTAAATGATGTTGCCCTTTTTTGTTTGCTGTTTTCAGTTTATCTCCTGATGATGTTGAAAATTATATCAACGAAATATTGAGATATTTGAAGAAAATTGGAGTTTTCTTGATATACAGACCACATTCCCGAAAACAAGGTAATAGATTTATATATTTATATATATATATATATATATATATATATATATATATATATATATATATATATATATATATGTATAAATGAACCTTATAACCTAATATTTTTATTAGAAATTGCAAAAAAAGTACACTGAAAGAAAATGCTAAGAACTGGACAGTCAAAGATGCATTCCATAAACTTAGTCAATCAAATCAACAGAGTTTCTGAGTGATTACATGGAATGCATCCCGAACTGGAATTAATCGGATTTATTTCTTCTCTCCAATTCCTAATTGTAAAAGCTCTTTTCCCTGACAAACCCTCTTCATCAACTGCAGGAAATGCATCCAGATTAATCCAATTTTTCTCGTTCAGTTCAACAATTTCAAAAGCAACCTCCCTGTCCCGGAATCCAACAAGCCGGGCACGCACGATAGAATCCAGCACAGCATTCTGTCGAGCGTCAACTTTCGCCGTATCTGCCATGAATCGGATCGTCCTCGGGGAGGATAATTACAATGACGCCGACGGAAGTCCTTCATTAGGTTCCTTTATCATACCAATGGACGAATCAACAAGACTCGAATGGACTATCCCGTTTCATTTTGGAGATCTGGGATATCCATACGAATCCGTACAGGTAGTCGGCTTATAAGATTTTGTTGCATCAAAGTTCCAAACTCCTTTTCCTTCATAAGCGGTGATTCATTTAGAGGTACTTTTTGTGGTGGGGATTTAATTGCAGATTGCGCATGCCTCGTGTTAACCGAAATGCCATTTCTGTTCAGTAGTGTTTGACGATTCATAATGGAAAGACTTAGCCTGGCACAGCGTCTACAAATTGTACGAAAATGGGCGTTCTACAAGTAATGTGTATCGGGCGCTTAGAGCAACTTATGGTCCACATAATCGGCCTACCGAGCACACAATTTGTTCTTCCATCCGTAAGTTTGAGACCCAATTTTCATTATTGGATAATACTCGACCATGTGAATTCTACCAGGTTTTCATATTGGCATGCGAGCATGGCTCTTCACCAAATGACTACTCAGCAGTCTCCACAGTCCACCCCTAGAGGTAGAAAGGGTGATAACGATTGCGCAATATCATCGCGCGAAGCGAGAACCCCTCCGAAGAGATGAACCCACCAGCTTCCAGTTTGGGCCTCGGCTCGAAAGCCAAAACCATCTGACTGGTAGCAGCGAAGCACTATTCAAACTCTACTGGCTCTGCAGTTCAATACCCGAGTTGGTTTGTGACTCAACTCACCCGCCGGAAGGGTTTCTTATCCAAGCACCCGAACGCAGTCCCATGAACTGAGATTGATGACTTCAATTGATCCTGGTACGAGCACCATCAACACAGCCTGTACGTCATGACCCACGAACCCATGTGAGGTATTTTGATCGATCCTGGCGTCAAGCACTAACGGCTAAGTCATTTTGTCGAGATCCACAAACCCTAAAAAGTTACGCATTGATCCGGGTTCAGGACAAGGCCAGTCGAACCGTCAAGTCCCGCTAAACCCTGAGTCATTTCATGAGAATATCCCGAACATGGGGGTCTGCGAACAGATAAATGAAATACCTCCCTAGTCCAGCATGGGGACTTTCAACGACTGACCCCTCGAGTCTAACACCAATGGGGTGGCCAGATGGTACAAGTAACACCTGAGGGCAATCCACCCCTCCCGGGTTACCCAGTATGCTACATAACGCACTCGGCCATTGCACAGAAAAATCCGGAGATTTATTGCGATAAGGCCGAGTACGCTAGTTTTAAGGGAGAAGCCCTGTGCTGCGACAGACTCCCTCTCACTTGTTCAGCGATGAGGCCCATTTTTGGCTTAATGGGTTCGTAAATGGGCGTATTTGGGGTTCAAGAGCTGAAATTGAATCCAGGAAAAACAACTGTTTGGTGCGGTTTATGGGCCGGTGGAATAATCGATCCATATTTCTTCTACACATTCCTCGTAGAACGCCCATTTTTGTAATAAAGTTGAACAACATGTGGACGCTGTGCCGGGCTAAGTATTTCCATTATGAATTGTCTAACACTACCGAACAGAAATGGCACTTCAATTAACACGAGGCATGCGCAATCTGCATTTAAATCCCCACCACAAAAGTACCTCTAAATGAATCACCCTTCATCTCTCTGGAATAATAATAATTTATAGATTGGGGGAAAAATATCCATAATTTTTGCGTGAACTTCCAGACTTAATTCAACACGTTTCGGATTATCCGATTTTTTTTCAATATTACAGATAATAGCTGAATTAATTCTCCGGAACATCTACAGATTGAATCTAAGAAAACTTTTAAAGCTTTCAGAGATTTTTTAGATGCAATCTGTAGAGGTTTCGGAGAATTAATCCAGCTATTATCTGTAACACTGGAATCATTTTGAGTGAGCAAGAAAAATTTGTTCGAAACTGGGTTTCCTTACAGAAAAAAATATATTCGGGAAACTTGCTAAATTACTAGCAACTGTTATAATGGATGTTTCAATAAGAGCGCACCATGTTTGAATGTCACGTGATAATGAAGTGACAGATCGAAAGTTGACAGATGAGAGCTAGCAAACATGGAGCATTACATGGTAGAACAACGCGTCCTGGTTGTCAAAAATTATTATCAAAATGGTGAAAATTCAATTGGCATTATTCGTAAAATGCGTCCAATGTTCGGTCGAAATAATGTGCCTAATTCATCTACTGTGAAAAGAATAATCTGAAAATTCGAAAGTACTGGTTCGGTTAGTGATGTGAAACATACGATACGAACTTGTAGAGGTCGTTCAGAACAAAACATCACGGCAGTTCGCGAGAGTGTAATAGAAAGACCAGAGACGTCAATTTGCCATCGGGCACAAGAAGTGGACATTTCAACAGGCATTCTGCAGCGAATTCTCACTAAAGATTTACAGCTGCATGCCTACAAAATCCAACTGACTCATGAGGCCCATTTTCACCTCGATGGCTTCGTTAATAGGCAAATCTGTCGCATTTAGGGCTTAGAAAATCCACGAATGAGTCATCAGAAAGTAATGCATCCACAACGGGTCACTTTATGGTGTGAATTATGGTCTGGAGGGATAACTGAACTGTTTTTCTTCGAAAACGAAGAAAAGTAACGGTGAATGGCGAACGTTATCGTGCTATGATAACACAGTTTCTTGTGCCTCATTTGGAAGCTATTAATTTTGACGACATATGGTTTCAGCAGGGCGCTGCCACATGTCAGACTGCCCGTGAAACATTGACGATCTTGTACGAGTTTGCTCCCAGTCGTGTCATTCCTCGATTTGGTGATCAAAACAGGCCTCCACGGTCTTGCGATTCAACGCCTTTAGACTTCTGGCTGTGGGATTATCTGAAATCACAGGTTTATGCCAATGAGCCTGCATCCATCGAAGCATTGAAAGTCGAAATTAGACGATGTTTCAATGACATACCACCACATGTATTCAATAACGTTATTGAAAATTTCGCCAAAAGGGTACGCATAAGCCATCAAAGCCATTTACAAGATATTTTGTTCCATACATAATTCCAAAGTGTATATTTTCTAAATTAATAAATATTTCAATACTTTACTACAGAAAACCATGTTTTATTGAACACTGAAATCTTGCGCTTTACACCCTTTACCATATTGAAATCCTTAGTAAAGGGGCCAACTTTTAAAGCTACTTGCCAAGCTAGCGAGGATTTTTTTTTCAGTACAGCCAACTAAAATCGAGCGGAGTATTAACTTCGAATACATTGCTGTGCAAAAAGTTTAATTTTTTTTCAATCTGGGGCAGTTGGCTCGAAATATTAGGCAACAATTTACTGACCGTTCACAGAAACCTGTATCACACGAGCCGTCTCATCCGGAAAATCTAGCTCTCTTGAGACGGCGCCACATCCCTCGGGACATCTTCATACCAGGATCGCCATATTTCATAAGTCGGGTTGTAATTCGCGAGTTTATTGACATTAATTCGTTAGTTGGATGTTTGTTATTGTCTGTTCCTGTTTGCGACGTCCTGTTGATCTCGGCAAACAGCAGCGGAACGTTGTATAATCTTGTAGGGTGTTTGTTCCAGCTGCAATCCCGCGGGAATCCTATGATATATGTGAGAGGATATGGACGGAAAAAAATTAACGCCAAAAAGTCCCTGGCGAACGAGTTGGAACGTGGGAGGAAAGCGGAGAACACACTGTATTTTATGAAGCTGAAACTTTTCTAATTGCATTGTGAGGTATATTTTAAATGTAGAATAACAGAGTTAATTAGTTCTGCAATTACTTCATCAGGAATGGAAATGGACGAGAGTTGAATTCGTTGGTTTATTTCACGCCTGTTTGTGGAATCGTCTAATATTTCACGGAATCGTTTGCTAACGTAAATTCGAATAATTAATATTTCAATGCAACATTCGAAAAATTTTCTGGGTGAGTCTAATAAAGGGACCGTAGTTCGGAGTTTAAACAAGGGCGTCTCTGATTTATAATACATTCTTAGTAGGAATGTTGGGCATCTAGAGAATGTAGTTTGTCTATGGTCAGTAATCGCCATGCAGTGGACTTGTGAGCAGCGCGCGTTTGCGTTTTTTTCGTTTCATTATCGTATTCAGTTCAATATTCGACCCGGAGATCAGGTTCTCGGTTGTCAATCGATTGTATTATGGGTAGGCAGATTTAGGGAAAGTTTCAGTATGCTACCAAGCCCACGAGAATATCAGCGGACTGCCAGAACACTCGACAATGTTGAAGCAGTGAGGCAGTCCTTTTTGCGTTCTCTCGTACATTCGCTGCGCAAACATGCAGATCCTTTAAAGATTTCCGACCGCTCTGTGAGACGAATTCTTATTTTATCATCATTTCCCCTTTAGGTCTTAAATATTAACCTTCCATGCCTTTGATTTGTTATCGAAACACATGTTTCCATTTCTACTTTATTCTATAGAAGGGTGCTTCTGTACCTGACTTTCCAAACAGTTTTCCCTTAAGGAAGATTTATGTGGAAGGTAAAGCCATTAGGGCACGTTAGCCATAATATGGATGAAGTGTAAATAATGGAATGGTCTAAAAAATCGATAATCGAGACAGGTTCCCATCATTAGGTGGTTGATAAATTTTCCCACTCACACTGTCTATCAATTGTTATTGAGTGAAAATTTAAGGTCTTAAAAAAGTAACGTCAATCAATCACTTTTAACGAAGTCTGGATCTATTAATTATCAGACGATGTAAGGAAGAATTAACGTCGAAGTCTATTATTGGCATAGCTGTCAATTTTCTAACAAGTTTTTCCTATAGTTCACCACTTCCCATAATAAAATGGAGTAATTCAACGACGGAAATATTTCACCATGGCACGCACTGATATATATGTATTCTTTGAAATACGTGTTTTAACGTCGATTGAGTTATTTTTAATGAATTTTCACTATATTTCACAACCCTATGTCAAGACAAAGACTGAAAATTGACAGATCGGTCTCTAATTTTTATTCTAAGGTTCCAACATAATAAATGTTCTGTCCAGAAATTATTACAGATTCATCGTGAAATCTATTGGTAGAAAATCGGCTGTGTGCATAAACTTTGTTCCTGAGATAACCACACAGAAAAAGTCCAACGGCGTAAGGTCTGCGATCTAGCTGGCTCTTCATCCAATCCATTTATTGGGAAAAATTGCGTTTAAGTAACTTCTGACCATTGAAACATAATGGGGTGGGGCTCCATCCTGCTGGAACCAGACATTTTCATTCGGTAGGCGAGGATCTATTGCATTAAGAAATTAGTTGACTAACGCAGGAACAACTTCGTCTCTAATCAAACTCCCATATTTTTCAGCTGTCAAAGTATCATCTATAAATATAGGACCAATAATATGGTCATCTATGATAACTGCCCAAATGTTCACCTTTTGAAGATACTGCGTAAGTGTCTTATGCATCCATGAGGATTCTCCGCTGACCAATATCTACAATTTCATCAATTCACCCCTCCGTTCCTTGTGAATGATGATTCATCAGAAAAAAATATTGTATCAACAGATATTTCATTTCTGTTCAGTTTATTCATCATTCAAATAAATTAATTCGGCTGATCTGTACCAAAAATCATTTATAAGGAGTATGAGCTATAAAAATAGAAAGTTCTAGAAATCGAGACAGTGTAACATACTTCTGTATAACAATTCTATACTCAAACAAACCCGACAAGGTTTTATTGATCACAGAGGCTAATTGCAGACATGCGCACGTTTCAAACTGATTGGTTTTCGTTAGTGCAATGTATGCTAGTGACTCCAAATATGTCAAGTATCTATATTCGTTACATACAGAGACTCCAAGGTATTAAAAATACACTAGCGGCATCTAGAGTATGCAATATACATACAAGACATACCTTTGCGAGTTAATCCAAGTAAAGAAATGTATTCTCGATATTTTCACGTTACTAACGCAGAAAAAATTTTCCTCATGCTCATATCAGACCATAATATGAATATGCTAATAACTAGCATATTCATATTCATATAAATTATTTCGGTTGATCTGTACCAAAAATCATTGATAAGGAGTATGAGCTGTGGTAATAGAAAGTTCTAGAAATCGAGACAGTGTAACATACAACTGTCTTATCAATCATTCATCATTATTTCGCAGAAATGCATTCTACGATCTGAATCGCCTTCTATTAGCTGCTACACAAAAATCATTTCATATGGATGAAGTTTTTCTTTGTAGAGACACCTTATGACAGTTGTATGACTTACATTATTTTTACGGGCAATTTGACGTGTACTTGTCGTTGGATCTTCTGCAACACCTAAAAAATACCCAATTTCACAGTATCTTTAACGAATTGCGGTTTTTTTTTTTCGTTGGTTTGACATGTCCAAGTTCTCACAATTGTGCATGAATTTTAGACACAGTACCTTCTGAAATATTATAATGAGTAAGACACCTCAACTTGACTTCTGCAATTATTTCAATGCAAGTCTCAACATCTGACTGAATCCACATTATTTGCAGATTTTCTTCATTTATCGGCATATGTAGAGAGTGTTTCAGGTATTCATGACAAAAAATGTTGGCAGGACTAAGATCCATGAGCGTATCGAGAATTGATTTTAGAAATTGTTCCAACTTGATTGATAGAGATATTGAAATCGTTGACAAAATTTTATCCTTCGTTCCTTTTGTAAAAGTGTCATTATGGGGATTTTTTTCCTCAATATGCAGCCTTGTCTTTTCAGTGACATACGTTTCTGAACATACTTTTATATTTTGTTGATTTCTAAACCTGTTAGCCCATTTGCGAAACCTCAGGTGCGGATTGTGTCGTCCTAAGGCCAGAGTATCTTACGCGGTCTTCCTGAAACTGGTCTATGCCTCATATCCATGCCATTTTTTATCCTCTTTATTGTCTCGTATACAGCACTTTTTCCCAATTCAGTCAATTGCACTAATTTTTTAACGTTTCGAGAACCTTTTGTATACAAATATTTTATCTGTTTTCTTTTTTCCAGTTGCGACATTATTTCATGAATTGTGTATACCTGTTGACAATCAACAATATATGAGAAATAGTGTTGCCACGCAACTTTGGCCATAGCCTAAAGAAAGTCTTAGAATGTTACAAAAAATAAATATATTAAAATTATGAAAAATAATCAATTCCAGATACTTTCTAGACGGACTATATTTTCTCTTTTATTATTTACTTTTTTCCAATCATATCGGCTTATAAAGCATTTTGGATCATAATGAAGTAATTCTGATCAGGTTCCATCATTTTTGTCTAGTTGTGTCAGAAATGCACATTTCAATGATATTCTCTTCAGTCGTTTTGGATAAGATCAAATGGTTCTACTCTTCAAAAATCGAATTTTTTTTTATTCTAAGACAAGTTTTATCTGAGGACGATGATCCGAGATTTAATAAATATATGTAATTTGCGGGATAAAATCGAATTTTGTTTTTTTCAGGTTCCATCGAGAAAATCGACGGCAAATGTCCAGAGAGCTATTTCCCCTGTGTGAACGACCCTTTATGCGTGCAGCAAAATAGCAACTGCGATGGAAAAGCCGACTGTCCTGACAAAACTGACGAGGATAACTGCTGTAAGTCAAAAATGAAGTACACCCCACGCGTACCATTGCACGATTGAAATGAAAACGAAAACATATTTTGTATTTTCTTGAAGGACTTAAATCCTGTGATGAAAATACTACTCTGTCAAGAAAGTACGGGGAATTTTTAATTAAAACAACATTTTTACATTTAATCCTCAAAATTTATTGGGTCGCCTTCAAAATAGGCTCCATTTGCTCCAATACATCTATGCCAACGGCACTTCCAATTATCGAAACATTTTTTATAGGCGCTTTCCGGGATGGACTTTAGCTCTCGCGCCGAATTTTGTTTTATGGCTTCAATCGACTCAAAACGGGTGCCACGAAGGGGCAATTTTAGTTTTGGGAAGAGGAAAAAGTCGCAGGGAGCCAAATCCGGCGAATACGGTGGTTGCTTAAGCACGTTTGTTGAGTTTTTGGCGAGAAAGTCAGTCACAATCGTAGCTCGGTGAGAAGGCGCGTTATCGTCATGCAAAATCCATGAGTTGTTCGCCCACAAATTTGGCCGCTTCTTACGGATACGCTCACGCAAACGTTTCATAACGCCTAAGTAATACTCCTTGTTTACCGTCTGACCCTCTGGAACGAATTCGTAGTGCACCACGCCACGGATATCGAAGAAAACAATGAGCATCACCTTCATTTTCGAGCGGCTTTGGCGTGGTTTTTTCGGTTTCGGCTCATTTTTTGCCACCCATTCCGATGATTGCTGGCTTGTTTGCATATCGTACTCATAGACCCAGGTCTCATCACCAGTTATAATGCGTTCCATGAATGTAGAATCGGAATTACAGCGATCCAGCATGTCTGAAGCAACCTGTTCGTGATGACGTTTTTGAAGAAAATTCAGGTCTTCCGGTACGAGTTGTGCGGCCACCTTTCTCATGCCCAAAATATCAATCAAAATCGTACGTGCGGACTCGTGGGATATCTTAAGATCATGTGCTATCTCTCTCAAGCTGGTACGACGGTTTTCCAGCACCCTTTCCTTAATTTTATCGACGTTATCTTCGATCGAAGCCGTCGATGGGCGACCACTTCACGACCGTCCTTGAAGGTTCTGTACCACTGATATGCACGAGTTTTCGATAGAGCATTATCACCAAAGGCCTTTTGCAACATTTTCAATGCATCCGCACACGAAAATTCATTTGCAACACAAAACTTTAAACAAATTCTTTGCTCAACGTAATCACCCATAGTAAAAATCGGCACGCACTCTGACATCGACTGACTTAATCAGCTGTTGCAAACACACTAGTTGACAGATCCCGCTCAAGCTTGGCATAGTAATTAAGGACAGTGGTACCAACCTAGGAAAAAAATTTTTTACCTGCCTCATTGCCCCGCCAGATTTAAATCGATAATTCCTGGTACTTTCTTGACAGAATGTATGTTCTTTTCAGATGACAACCCGCTAGACGAGTACTTTGACAGTCTGGTCAGCAAGAGGCTATCAGCCGTCCACGATGATGACGATAAAAATTGCAGTAAGTCCATGAATTTAATTGACTGACATGTATTCTAAACCAATTGGGTATTTCTTCAATACTATTGAAGAGTTGCTCAAGTTAGGAGAATCATTTGTTTTAGAATTTGTTACTTCATCCTCACCTCACTGTAGATCCAGTACTCTTAATATATTAACCAAAACAATAGTCCTAGAATATTTAATTTTAAGCTAGGCAGGATGGGACCTTTTGATTTCCAGTCCGAGTCCAACCTGATGAGATTACGGAATATCGGGTGTATTTTTAGAGTGATAGAACTTCAAATTTAAATAAACACATTCAAATTACGATTGAAGCCAAACTTTTTTTTATTTGAAAGATAATTTTATCACATTTATGTTTTTAAAATAATTTCCAGTATTTGTCCACCACGACTAGCTCTGAGGAACCGCATTCGACCATACCAATTTTGGACCACTTTTTCGAGTCATTCAGGCTTTATTTCATCAATGATACGAGTTATGTTGGCTTCCAAAGCGTCTATTGTTTCGGGTTTATCAGCATAAACCAACGACTTGACATAACCCAAAAAAAATAGTCCAGTGGAGTTAGGTGGCATGATCTTGGAGACCAATTAATTGGACCATTTCTCGAAATAATGTTATCACCCAAATCTTTCCTTCAATTTATGAATTGTTACGGTAGCAGCATGAGGTGTAGCACCATCTTGTTGGAACCAAAACACTTCTGGGTCAATACCATTCAAATTTTGAAACAAATAATCATTGATCATCGATCTGTAACGAGCACCATTCACTGCAACATTAGCTCCAGCATCGTTTTCAAAGAAATATGGACCGATGATGCTTCCAGCGTGTAAAGCACACCATATAGTGCATTTGTCAGGATGCAATGAAACCTGCAGAACTTCTTGAGGATTGTTTTCACTCCATATACGGCAATTTTGCTTGTTTACATAGCCGTTCAACCAGAAATGAGCTTCATCACTAAACACAATTTCACGATAAAAATGTGGATCAACTTCAAGCTATTCTAGGGTCCAATCAGCAAACAAACGACCCTTATTATGGTCAAGTGGCCTTAGTTATTGAACCAGTTGGATCTTGTATGGGTGTAGACCAAGATCTTCACGCAAAATTTTCCATGTGGTGGATGCACAGAGTTTAACTTGTTGTGAACGTCGAGGAATAGACAAATCTGGATCATCATTAACACTATGACTTACAGCAGCGATATTTTCTTCTGTACATTTCTTTGTCTTGTTGTTGTAGCCGCATGGAGTAGAGAAAATGTTGTCCGAAATCTATTGATAGTTTTACGAATAAACTGCTCTGATAGACGGTTATGTAAACCATAAATTTCACGAAGTGCTCTATAAGTTTGGCGAATAAAACACTGATTTTGAAAATAAATTTCAACAATTTGTAAACGTTTGTGCGGCGTGAGTCTTTCCACGATAATTTGTCAACGCTTACTGAACAGAAATGTCAAAACAACATGGCTTCTACCTTCTGTCAAATCACGGTTATCCCTATTGAAAGTTCTATAAGTCTAAAAAAACACCCGATATATGATTTCTTGAATTTTACTGCTTGCAGCTCTGGCCTATAACGGCACATGTGTGTGCGAGAGACGTGACATATTCTGCCATCTGAGAGGATTGGACGTGGTGCCCGGCGATATACCTAGTGGAGGAGTAGATATTCTGGATTTTACTCACAACAACTTTGAGATATTATCACGGAAGGTTTTTAAAAGCCTGACCCATAAGGATATCGAAAAATTGTGAGTTTATATTGAGCACATTCCGTACCAATACATGATATACATACCAGGTTCATTCTATCAAAGGTAGGAAAGATCATATTACTATTTCTTCAATTGAGATTAAAATTAGCAGGGGGCATAAATAAATTGTACACATGTAGAAAAAATATATTTTGCATTAGCTAAACGATTTCGCCCACATCTAGCCCACAACGCTTTGTCCCTTCTTCACTTCCTTTAATGCCATCTGGATCTCTTCCAGCGTCTTACCTTTGGTTTCCAAGAAGAAAATTTTGAAAAAGAACACAGCTATCAACGAGCAGCACGCAAAAGTGTAAAAACACACAGAAATGTGGAGGTAGTCAGCGCACACCTGATAAAATTTGGCAGTAAACATGATGGATAAGGAGAGAACGATGTTCACGACGCAGATTGCCTTTGGTTTTATCGAGGCTGAGAACATCTCTCCCAACATGATGTTGAGCAAAGAGCCTAAGCCTACCTGGAATAGGATGTAATAGATGCCCAAGAGAAGAGCTGGCATCCATTCTGGTAGATAGAGGTCAGAATAATCTCTGAGGGTGAAATAAGCACCTTGGAGCATCAGTGTGAAAAAACAGGTAGCTGAAGAAAATACCAACAAGGGTACACGCCCAAATCTATCCGAGAGGTTTCCAGATATCAACACCACCAACGCCTGAATGCCATAGATGAATGATATGATAAAATGAGGCTGAAAAAATTTTTCCAAGCCACTCAGAAGATGTTGGGTGTACATAGCGAACACCGTGGCACCAGTCAACTGCTGAAAAATCCTAGCGAAAATAAGAAGGATCAGCGCTTTCCTGTTCGTTTTGTTCAGGATAAGGTCCTTGTAGTTTCCCCTCTCACTCATTTGCCTATCAACGTCGTCGCTCAAAGATTTAAGTTCCATTCTCACGTTTTCCAACCTCCTGAAAAAGGACAAAGATTTTTCTGCTTCTGTCACATTTTTGCGCATCAGCAGATAGTAAGGAGTCTCCGGCATTAGCGAAAAGGTACCAAGGAATACCACTACGATTACCGCAAAGATCAAAGCGGAATTCTTAATATCAAAATAATTCCCCACAAGGTTCACTGATATTAGACCGATGGTGAAAAAGCAGGTTCCAAGCACCCCTAGCTTACCCCTTATCTCTGGACGGGACAATTCTGAGGTATAGATCGGAGAGATGGACATGATGGTACCGAAGCAGATGCCGCCCAAGAAGCGAGCGACGTAGAGCAGGACAGGACTGAGATCGGAGAAGTGGATGAGGATGAAGGAGAACAACATCGCGAAGCCTGAGTTTAACATAGTATTTCTACGCCCTATCCTGTCGACGACGGTAGCCGAGAACAACTCCCCGAAGATGTCGCCCACAGGTCCGAAGATCGTGATGTAAGAGGCCTCTTCGTTGGAGATGTCGAAGGGGTATTCTGGAGACTGCAATTTTGGTATGAAAGGAGAGGTCCATCCTTGGTGTAAGCCCACACAGAAGAAGGCTGTGCATCCTGCAAGATACCATAGTGTATTCAAGGAAGTAAAAACAGAAAAGAAAAGATTGCTTTGAGGAATGAACTAAAATATTAATTGCTTTCACCTTCAACAAGATGTAGAACTCATTTATTCACAAATAGTGGACGTGAATGTTGCCAAATAACGAAGCTGACTCTTGTCAAATTGATGCCCTTACAATCCTAGTAATTTTAAGTAGAATTTTAATCGAGTCGAGTAACGTGCAGTTCGCTTTTCTAGACTTCCAGCAATATTTGCAAATTTCGCTTGTTCCATGTGAGTATAAAAAAACAAATGTTAACTTCCGCTATTTTATTAATTTACACGATAATTGTTTCGTCATACCATGACTTCATCAGGTGAGTATTAAAACTGAGGTATACAATGCAAAATATGACCTTAGATACACAGCTCTGTCTGTTGTACCCCCTTAAATACATATTTCAATATGTTTTAATATTCAAATTTTGTTATATTTCTTCTATCAAGTAAAAGGCCTTTCTATTCTATTTAATTTTCCATAATTTTAATACACTATTTTTTTGTAACATTCTAAGACAAAAGTAATATATAACATTGGTTGTGCAGATAGTTGGCTATGGCCAAAGTTGCATGGCAACACTATTTGTCAAATACTGTTGACTGTCAACAGGTATACAATTTATGAAATAATGTCGTAACTAGAAAAAAGAAAACAGGTATTATATTTGTATAGAAAAGTTTTTCGAGGCGTTAAAATATTGTGCAATTGCCTGAACTGGGAAAAGTGCTGTATATGAGACAATAAAGAGCGTAAGATTAAAGGAAACAATTTAAACGTTTTATTGGCCTTAGTAAGACACAATCCGCGTCTGGGATTTCGCAAATTGGCTGACAGGTTTGGAAATCAACAAAATATAAAAGTATGTCCAGAAATCGTCCGTATGTCACTGAAAAGACAAGGCTACATATGAAGGAAGCCAAAAAAAAACCCTATGATGGCACCTTCACAAAAGGAACGAAGAATAGAATTTTGTCAACGTTTTCAAGAAGATAATTTCAATAATGCATTTCTATCTGATGAAAGTTGTTTCTAACTTTGTGGAAATCACTTAAAAATCCTATCAAAACAACCTGTTACCATTCAAATTTCCCACCAAAATAATGGTTTGGGGAGCAATATCTCAGCGTGGTGCTACGCCTCTTTGTATAGTTGATGGTACCATTAATAGTGAAAATTATTGTGGCATTCTAAACGATTTTCTCCTTGAAACGGCGCATGCTTTATGTTCAGAGGAATATCGTTTTCAGCAGGATAATGCAAGATGCCATACTTCGGCCTATGATCAAGTTTGAATGCAAGAACACCAAGTGACAACCATTTCATGGCCAGCAGCTCCACCAGATCTTAGTCCCATTAAAAACATATGGGAACTAATGAAGATTGAAGTTGAACGAGTAGCGCCACGACGTTTAGTCAAGTGTTTATAGTTAAATAAAGGTTGTATAACTAAAAAAGATGAATATTTAATTTTCTAATTCAAGAATTAAAAATATATACTAAATAATAACAATTGAGTTTTTTTCCGGATACTTTCTAGACGGACTCTACATTCAACTTACTGAGAAAGATCTCGTGATCATTCAAATATGTCAATAAGCATGACCTACTTAAGAAAATCACGAAAGAAATAATCTTCAACTTTTTAGACCAGAATTCAAAACCAAATATCAACTACATAAATATATCAAATCTGCCCATGGATACCAGGAAATTTCGTTTTTCAAATATCTCAGTGAATGCAAATCAGACCAAACTGAAATCAAGAAACGATGAAAAAATATTCGAATTAAAATTTCATAAGAATAGCATAGAAAACTCCACCTCATTAAATTTTGAATGTCTTCAAAACAATTCCAAAGTTTCAGTAAGAAATTCAGAATTTTGTATAATTTAAAATAATAAGAAGAGGTATTGAATTGTAACAGTCCTTACTTGGTGAAAATCCATATTAAATAATTTGAAATAAGGTTATTCTGATTTTCACAAATTTTTATTGTTAAACTCACAACAATTGTTTCGCTATCACAGTAGCATCATCAGGTAAGATCACATTTTGAATAACTAAACTTGTTTCCGAAATCCGTGGCCTTTTATATTACAGTAACTACAATAAATTTTTATTGCGCACTAAAACCCAATAAAGGGTCCCTGCAAATTCCAGTTTATCTGAATATATTTAACAGAGGTGAGCTATTCAAATCTATTTGTTCGTTAAGTAATATTCCAATTTTATTATGTTTATTTATCTCTAGGGATTCTAACAGATTTAAGGCATAACTTTTGCTTTCTAAATGTAGAATTTCAAAGTTATGGTTGAAAGTATGTCCTGTTTCTAACAAATGGTTGGAATATGTAGAATTGCTTTTATTATTGAGGAAACTCTTCAAATGTTCACACATCCTATGACGGAAAGTTCTTCCAGTTTGACCTATGTAAATTTTAGGGCAATCACCGCAGGTTAACTTATAAACCCCAGATTTATCATCCTTATGTGTGTAGTCTTTATTGTTTTTGATAAATTTACTCAAGTTTGAAATAGTTTTAAATGAAGTTCTCAAATTATATTTATTTTTGAGGTATGTAGCAATTTTCTCAGAAATACCTTCAGTGTATTTTAAGGAAATGTATTTCAAATTTTCTTTTATATTAGGAAACACCATATTTAAAGCTATTTTATTATTTTTATTCATCAATAATTTGTCTATCAACTTTGGATCATATTCATTATTAATAGCTATTTGTTTAATTATGTTAAGTTCTGAAATATAATTTTCTCGATTCATGGGAATATTAACTAATCTATGGATCATACAATTAAATGCTGATAATTTTTTATTTAGAGAGATGATTTGATTTATTGTGTATAATAGAATCCGTATAGGTTGGTTTGTGAAATATTGAAAAATCATGTGAACTATTTATTCGAGTAACAGTTAAATCAAGAAAATTAATAGAATTATTAAGTTCAGTTTCCATAGTGAATTTAATTGAAGGATGTATTTCATTGATGAATAAAAAGAATTTTTTCAAAAGTCTGTCTGTACCTGTGAAGCAACAGAAAATATCGTCTACATATCTATACCAATATAAAAAGTATTTCTTAAGGGGATTTTGGTGAATTTTAGTTTCAATATTGTCCATGAATATTTCTGCTAATAAAGGACTTAAGGGATTTCCCATAATCAAACCGTTTTCAGATTTATAAATTTTATTTTTAAATTGAAAATAATTTTGTCTAGTGCAAATATCTAGACATTCTAAAATATCTTCTTTGATAATTGTATTGCATCTGTTTTTGATTAATAGATTATCTACTAGTTTAATTGGAAATTGGAATATTACTTAACGAACAAATAGATTTGAATAGCTCACCTCTGTTAAATATATTCAGATAAACTGGAATTTGCAGGGACCCTTTTTTGGGTTTTAGTGCGCAATAAAAATTTATTGTAGTTACTGTAATATAAATAGCCACGGATTTCGGAAACAAGTTTAGTTATTCAAAATGTGATCTTACCTGATGATGCTACTGTGATAGCGAAACAATTGTTGTGAGTTTAACAATAAAAATTTGTGAAAATCAGAATAACCTTATTTCAAATCAAATTATATAAGAAGAGGTATTTTACTTGATAGAAGGAGTATTACAAAATTTGAATTTCAAAACAGATTAAATCTGTTAGGATCCTCCAAAAAATTTTATTCACATTTTTTTGCAGAATCAAATTAATGTCTTATAAGCACAGCCTATATTCAATAGACGTATAAAATCAAAACTCAATATACAATATCAAATGGAATAAATAACCCGAAAAATATAAAATGTTTATTAAAATAAATAAATATTTGAAGGAGACAAAATTTTGTTTCTGATCTCACAATTATGAAAATTAATTCCTTTTCAAAAATACAAAACATAATTTTAAGGACTGCTCAGAAAATATAATTTATTTGAAATGTTTAAAATATATATATATATATATATATATATATATATATATATATATATATGTATATAAATAAGTTACTTCAAAAATCTCTCAAAACATGTATTATATTTTCAAAAAAAAAATAGTATTCCTATAAGATCTTACTTCACACTTAGAAAATAAAATTAAATAACAACAAATATAGCTCACCTCACACGCCTCAAAAACGAGGATATCATGAGGTGTGTGAGGTGAGCTTTATTTGTTGTTGATTAATTTTATTTTATTAAATGTGAAGTAGGACCGATGAAGACCTTATCGGAATTCTAATTGTTTTTTGAGGATATAATACATGTTTTGAGAGATTTTTGAAGTAATTCATTTAAATATTTGAATATATTTAATATTTCAAATAAATTATATTTTCTGAGAATTCTTTAAAATTATGTTTTGTATTTTTGAAAAGGAATCAGTTGTCATAATTGTAAGATCAGAAACAAAATTTTGTCTCCTTCAAATATTTATTTATTAATTTTAATTGACAATTTATATTTGTTGGGTTATTTATTCCATTTTATATTGTATATTGAGTTTTGATTTTATAAGTCTATTAAATATAAGCTCATAAGACATTAATTTCATTCTAAAAATTTTTCGAAATTAAAATCATAGAAGACTTACAGATTAAATCTGTTTTGATATTCAATTTTTTTTGTATAATTTGTCAATGAAATAAGATTTTGATGAAGACTCCAAGACTCTAGAATCATCGTTCGAGCTCCTGGCATCAAGATAATTATTTATTCTTTCATTTTTTTGGATTCTGTAGCACACTTATTCTATTAAGACTGAGTACAATTTCAGAGAAAAAAGTGATAAAAGACACAATTGAGGCAACAGAAAGATTGAAGGAGTATCAATTGAAGTTAGTTGAAAACTTATTTTTTCGTATTCTGATGGTACTTGAAAATTATTAGAATCTAAATATTGTACAAAATAGATCTACAAACTACATTCTGCTAAATAGCACACTTTTCAGCCACTTAAAGAGTTCTACCTCCTGTTAGATGCAATGTTTGATTAAGTTTCACAAACTCTTTTGCATGTGAAAACAAGACACAAGAACCCTGTAACGGAATATAAAAATATATCTTACCTACTAAAACAGCTAGGTATTCGTTAAAAACACTGCCGTCATTCTTGGACCTTAATATTCCCAGAACCATGTTCTCTGAACAACAAGAACCAACATTCGCGGAATAGCGCCAACTTGAAAATTCGTGGAGATCGAAATATTTTCATGAGCTTCAAGGAAAAATAGAAATGTAAACAATCCTAAGTACCTCTGCATATTTGCTCGCGGATCTAGGGAATTAGATCGCGCTGAATTCATGGATTTCTGACGCTATAGAAACGACGAAAAATGTGGTAACTCATTTTTTTTTCTAATCGTGACTAATGATTTTCGTCACTATTGATTGTCTCGTCTCTCAAAATATGAACTATCTTAAAATATCGAACTATATGGATGATTTATTGAATTTTATCGAGAATTAAGGAAAAAAAAATGCAGACAAGATTCCAGTCAATCTTTTGGAAAGACTAGACTAACAGTTTCTATGCAATTCAAACATCTTTGTTCTATCGAAATAGTTTTCGTAAGGTTTACTGTTATCTGATTTCCAGCTGAATATCTTGTTTTACGCAAAATTCTCGCTATGAATTTTATATTCAAAACAAATCAGTCTTAGAGTATAGTTTATTACAATAGAATAATCCTTTGATCACTTAGAAATAGAGAGGTGAAATTGCACATACGATACAAAAAACAAGCATTAAACCAATTCCCACAGAAATGTTAAAAGATCTTCCTCACTTACTCGTTCTAAACACAGATAACTTCATTATTTAAATATTTCATTACAGATAAATTCTGTCAACCTGCTACATATTTAATTTCGAAAAATTATATTTAATACTATAACTTCAAGAATTAAACTGCCATTTATTTTATTTTATTCATAATATATAATTATTTGGTTTCCTTAACATTCTTTATACAGATGTGCTATAACAGAGGCCTTTCAATCTTTAAGATCAATGGTGAACCACAGAACTATTTATTTTGAGTCAACATTAGACTCCATTTAAATGTTCAGTATTCATTTGCCAAGACGCTTTCTGAATTATTAAAGGTAAGTAAATATTTTTGGTTGCTTGATATTATATTTTATTTAATATGATTGAGTACTGAAGAGCAAATTCTCTCTTAAAACTTGTTTTTTAGTAATATTTTTACATATCTTGAGATGTTCTAAAAAGTAACTTAGTTAGATATCCAATAATATTGAATATTCTAAGTGAGATAGTTATATGAAGGAATTCTTAAGATTATGTTAAACATTTTTGCAAGATATCTGTTTTCATAAGATGTTATCTCATTTTGATGTCTTATGATAAATGTTTATTTTATATGTAGTTTGATATAAGCAGTGTTTATTTGAAATTAATTTAATTCCTGAAGTTATGATATTAAATATCATTTTTTTAAATTAAATATATAGAAGGCTAACCGAATATATCTGTATAAGTATATCAAGTATAATCTTCCATTTATTTTATAGATATCTTCGACATGAAATAGAAAAGCACTCTACTGAAACTAATAAACACCACCGAAAGAGGTGCTTTCGAATAATTATTTTTCATAGAATTCAGGCATGCAGAGATATTCAGATATTTCAGATAATTAAACGAAAAATTCCAAGAAAAAATCTTCCACGTCTGAATTAGACAGAGTACTTTGTACAAGAGATAACACTGGTCGACAAGATTTTTAATATATTTTCATTGATTTACACGACAATTGTTTCGTCATACCATGACTTCATTAGGTGAGTATTAAAACTGAGGTTATACAATGCAAAACATGACCTTAAATACACAGCTCTGGTACAAAAAATAAAGGAGTGGAAAGAGGTGGTTTACAATCAAGAAAAATGTTAAGTAGGGGGATCTGTTTAAATCTATTTGATCATTCAATGAAATTTGTCTTTTATTATATCTATTGATCTCTAAAGTTTCTAACAGATTCAGTTTATGACCTTTGTTTTCGATATGTAATATTTCATAGTTCCTATTAAAATTTTGAGCAGTCTCTAACAAATGGTTGGCATAAGTTGAATTTGGTTTATTATTAATATAACATTTTTCATGTTCTCGTGTCCTTGTTTGGAATGAACGGCCTGTCTGTCCCACATATATTATACACCTGGACAATCACTACTGGTTAACATGTGAACTCCTGATTTTTTGTTTTTAGGAATGACGTCTTTATTATTTTTTATTAAGCCGCCTGAAGAATTAATGGTTCTAAGAGAGATGTTATAATTTTCTTTTTTCCTTAAATTACTAACAATCTTTTCAGATTTTTGGCCTATGTAAGTTGATGAAATAAATTTTGTTTTGTTTGAATTTTGAAATTTTGGATATACAAGTAATATTGCTTTCTTGTTATTTATTTTATTAAGTAAATTATCTATAATTAACGGATTAAAATCATTATTGAAAGCTATTTGTTTAATGGTTTTATATTTTTTGTCAAAATTTTCTTTTGTCGTAGGTATTTTAACAAATCTATAAAGCATACTATTATAAGCTGATAATTTGTGTAGGTTTTCTGTATATGGAAAAGTCGTGTTTATTATTAATTGAGTGATTTTTAAATCTGAGAAATTGATGCTATCATTTAATTCTTATTCATGTGTGAATTCAATTGTTGAATATAATTTATTGATAGATTCCAAAAAAGATCAACGTTGTATATTTGTTTATTTAAGCCAAAAATCTAAAAAGATTGCTAGATATTCAAAGAAAAAAGAAAATTATAACATCTCTTTTAGAAAAAATAATTCTCTAGGCAGCTCAAAAAAAAATTATTGAGAGGTGTGGCATTCCTAAAAACAAAAAATCAGGAGTTTACAAGTTAATATGTAGTGATTGCCCGTGTGTATATGTGGGATAGACAGGCCGTTCATTCCAAACAAGGATACGAGAACATCAAAAATGTTATATTAATACTAAACCAAATTCAACTTATGCCAACCAATTGTTAGAGACTGGTCATAATTTAAATAGGAACTATGAAATATTACAAATCAAAAAACAAAGTCATAAACTAAATCTGTTAGAAACTTTAGAAATCAATTAATATAATAAGACAAATTTTATTGAATGATTAAATAGATTTGAACTGATCCCCCTTACTTAACATTTTTCATTGACTGTAAACAACCTCTTTCCATCCCTCTATTTTTGTACCAGAGCTGAATATTTAAGGTCATGTTTTGCATTGTATAGCCTCAATTTTAATTCTCACCTGATGATAAATCAATAAAATAGCGGAACATAATATTTGTTTCTCTTATATTGAAAATGAATTTCCGTCAAGTAAAGACCGAGACAATCAAAAGACAAGATTTTTGTACCACAAACCAGATCTTTATTTTTTTTATGGAAATATCCTTCTTATAATAGGAAAAATATTGCTAAAATCCTTACACTTACCACTTTTCAAATAGCTTAAAAAGACCATTTTACATTAGCAAGTAGGCAATTTTATGAGGGGACGGATAAAATGGATGCATTTTATAAAAGGAAAAGTACCTTCACTATGTCGTTTACAGTATTAGACATAATATTAGATAAAATTATCCAACGAAACGAAAATTGCGATTTTCAGAAAAAGAAATGCTCCCTTTTCTGCATTCCACAGTATGGAAAATTCGTTGTGCGCGTGTACTGATATTGATGGTTTAATGCAGGAACTTGATATTGAGCATTCCCTCTCTGAGAGGCGTTTATTTATGGATTCTTCTAAATACAGTTCAAGAACTGTGTTATTGCATAATGTAAATTCAAAACACTCTATATCAGTTGCCCATTTAGTGACGGTGAAAGAAAGTTATGAAAATATGCACACTCTTTTGGACAAAATAAACTACTAAAACACTTATAAATGGCAGATATGTGGGGACTTGAAAGTTATAGGACTTTTAGTGTGACTGCAGGGAGGATTTACAGAATATTGCTGTTTTCTTCGTCTATGGGACAGTCGTACAGTATATCAGTATTATATAAGAAGAATTCGGCCAAAAAGAAATGCATTTCAACTGTGATCTCAAAATGTTACGTTACTTGTAGACCCCAAAAATGTCATGCTGCCTCCTCTTCACGTCAAACTTGGGCTGATGAAAAACTTTGTGAAGGATATGAATAAAGATGGTGATAGATTCAAATACTTAAAACAAGTCTTTTCCAAGTTAAATGATGCCTAGTTAAAGGAAGGAATTTTTCTAGTACCACAAATCAAAAAATGGCTGAACGACGTTAATTTTACAGAGAACCTTACTATGCAGGAACTCATTTGTTGTAAGAGGATTTTTAGGCAACAATATGGATGCACGCTACCAACATGAACAATTCGGTGCCTACAAATCGCTTGGTGCCAGAATGTCGATTGAAAATTCATTTCCTCCATCATTTTTTGCTGAAAATTTGGAAGCTGTCAGTGACGAGTAGGGTGAAAGATTCCACCATTCTTTTGATCTTCATCTCATCTAATGATTTCATCAGCATGTCAGCAATATTTTCAATAGAAGAACACTTCAACTCGTTTAATTTTTTTTCTTTTGAATCCCTCAAAAAATTGATTTCTGTAACGAAATTCTTTGTTTTAACACTCAATTGAATATTTTCGATAATTTTCAAACTTTGTTTATTATCATGGATATAAACTTCTTTATTAATATTTATCTTAAAATTATTGAACAGTCTGCCTTATTTGGGCATAATATTCTGATTTAATCGATGACAGAGAGTCTTAAGCTTGTTTACGACAATTCCAGCTGATAGGGGCATTCCATAACTTGAAAGAATAACTGCTGTTGCTGTTGTTCTGTCTTTGTAATTGCTCAATCTGCATCCGAATATCCGATTAAGTTCCTTTCTTCATCGTTCGGTCCAGTTAAGTCGGTTTCTGTCAAACTGATTCATATTTAACACGTTTTTTCCAACATCTGGTCTAGTGCTTAAAGCTAAATATAATAGTTGGCATCTTTCATTTTTTCTGAATTAATGGTTTTTCTTCCGTGCTTTTCTTTAATGGTGATGAATGAAGCTGCGTATCTTTCTGAAATTCTGCGAGATCAATACTAATATTTCACCCTCTTTTATAGGAGTTTCGTGCACTGCAACGTAAGGACAATAGAGCCTGAGGCGTTCTACGACCTGATCAGAGTGAGGCACCTGTAAGTAAACAATTTCTCATTTACTCCAAACGACATTCTCACCTTGAAAAGTCTAGACGTGCCAAATCACGTAATTTTCCTCTTTCGGTTTTCTAGGCAGATAAACAACAACGACTTCGAAGTTTTTCCGGAGGACACCTTCTCGCTCCAGAACGAGATCTTGTCTCTGTAAGTATCAGATCTCGTATATTTCATCAGTTCTAGACGGTCATAGTTCCTAGTTGTTTGCGAATATCCGTCAATGAAGAATCTTCAAAAGGCAAGGGCTTTTAATGAAAATTAGAAGTTGACTTACGAAAAGTATGATATAAACTCAAAGATATCACTTTTAATGACTCATCGTACAATTGATTTTCCGAAAACTTTTCGAACCAAGCAATTTTATCCCTCTGTCGTCCTAAGCAAACTACCCATAAGAAATGTAGATCGAGTGATGCATCATTTCAAGTCTTCTCAATTCGAGTATGGTGTTTTACACTTTGCTTTGAAACATAACGTTTCCTTTTCGAAGAAATTATTGTCTGAAAGTATTATTTGGAGACAATATCGTTTAATGGAAAATTCAGGACTATTCGAACGGAACTATTTGTGAAGACGGCACAACTTCGAAGCAAATGAAGCAATTTTATCCCTCTGTCGTCCTAAGCAAACTAGCCATAAGAAATGTAGATCGAGTGATGCATCATTTCAAATCTTCTCAATTCGAGTATGGTGTTTTACACTTTGCTTGGAAACATAACGTTTCCTTTTCGAAGAAATTATTGTCTGAAAGTATTATTTGGAGACAATATCGTTCAATGGAAAATTCAGGACTATTCGAACGGAACTATTTGAAGACGGCACAACTTTGAAGCAAATGAAGGATAATTTCTTGATCTGCGTTCGGTCCAGTAGAGGGCGCTATATTTGTAGGACTGATATGATTAGGTAGCTGTAGACGTGTGGATTTTTTGTATAAAGGCTTTGTACTTACTACTTTTCCAATGCTGTTTTCGGTAGATAATCTTCGCTTAGTTCAATTGGATATTATGATGATCGACCTAGGTATCTTCTGCTATTCCTGATTTGGTTGTATCTCATTTGATGGTGTGATCATTGTGTTCCTTTACTAGGAGTTCAAGAGACAGTGTCGATTCTCCATATAAGTTACTCCACGTTCACAAGATATCGAATAGATGCAGTCCTTATTGTTGATTGATTCTTCCGATTTAGTTTTGGAGAGTAAAATTCTTGAGATATTTTACGAATTGAATGCCATCTGGACGTTGTAGTCTCTGCACGACTACAGTTTCAAAATATCACTTCATCATCAGTGAAGTGAAAACTTAACAATAGGTACTGGATATTTATGCAGATGAGTTAGGTTAGGTTTTGTCGATTGTAGTCAAAATCAATATAAAACATGCATGTTTCAAATCTTCTTGCATTCATCTTCTGTGACAGCTCTAATGTCTATCGAATGCTACGATGATGTGTACTTATTTTCACTCGATATAGGAAAGCTAGAGTTTTTTCCAAACGTGACCAGCATAAAAATCAACTGGGTTCAGAATACACTGACGCGCTCTCTTTATATGATACTTGCGTTTACAGAGAAACACAGATAGTTGACAGTTTACAGAATACAGTAGTATTTCAGTTTTATTCCATTGTGCTGTTCCTCCCTTGAGGAAGAAAGTTGCTGAAAACCTCATCCCTTTAATCGTGATCATCTAGTTGAGGGAGAATGGGACACTACGTTGTGTAGACAACCCAAGTTGCACTTAAACGAGAGCCATAAAACAGTGACACTTACCTGACTCGATATATATATATATATATATATATATATATATATATATATATATATATAAATATATATATATATATATATATATATATATATAAATATAAATATATATATATATATGTATATATATATATATATATAAATATATATATAAATATATATATAAACATATATATATATATATATATATATATATATATATATATATATATATATATATATGTCCTTCCTGTGGCTTCGTTTATTAATAAAATTAAGGTTACAGAGGTACACAACGTTTCTAATATCCTAAATCATTGTTAGTGTGCCAACAAAGGTAAATTAAGTGAATACACAGATAACTTGGCAATAGGAACATCTAACAAAGATCTTCGAGGTAGTTTAACAATGACGTTTTGGTCGAAATTCCCCATTTAAACACCTACTGCCTAATTAAATTCTCATAATCGCCTAATACCGTTGGGCAGAAATGTCTTGTTGTGGTATATTTTCTGTTGTTTTGTTCTAGTGCGGATTTAACTACCCATTCATTATAATATTTATATATAAAAATATCGTTGTTCAGGAATGTCTCCCGAATCCAACATTATGAAGACACAGAGGTTGTTGTGTCAGTTACTCGTTTGAGAACACATTCTATTCACTCTTAACACTCTGAATTCTCAAACTAAGTTCCATTGTCAACCACCTCCAGATACAAATGAGTGGTCTACACCAAAACGGAAAATCGAATGTATAACCAACTACCGCATCCGGACACCGCGCTCCTCCATTCAACCAAAGTTGTAATTTTCTTTTCGCGGTCAGTTTGTTTACGTCCCCTAGCCTTCCGATCATAAATCTCGCAACGGGCCAGATTGAATCAAAAATCGCTCGGCTGGTCCCATTTCCGGTCCAGTCGCCGAATTTATATGCGGTCCTTCCGCATATATCGGGCGTCATCAAGAGGAGAATTTGCATTAGCCCGCTCCGAGACGACGACGTCGAAAATGACCGATTTGCATTTCTTTGTTGTGACTTGCGACGTACGACGTGGGCGTGTGCGAGATTGGAGAAATTTCGAGAGGATCTTAGGGAACTTATGAGGCGGAATGTGATAAAAACGCTCCGCGGAAGCGTCGTTTCGTTCCGTGTGGGACTATAAGTTATTGCCACGTCTCAGACGATGTTTTGAAAACAAATGAAGGTCCCTACTATTGCTATGTCACATGGTACGCGTTCCATTCTTGCTTGTGAATGATGAATTGGTAAATTTAGGCAGCAGTTTGTGTAGCGTATGGAACCCTTCAGATGCTGTCAGATTGAAGAGGGGCTGCTTTTTATCTCAGACAGCAATACCTTTTGAGAAATTTCACTGATGGCAGCCCTGACAAATGCTCTAAAGAATATTGGTAATAGAATATAATGTTAATGTATTATCTACATATTTTGCTTGTAATAAGATAGTTCACGTGTAAAGTGAACAACGGTGAAAACGCTCATCGATATACTCCTCTACGAACAGTATAGTGTTTTTACCGCAATTAGAGTTCAATACTTCACCGAAACAATTATCTCAACTTTTGGGGAAAACAACTCAAACTTGAACATTTCTAATAAATTCATATGTATTTAGGTTGCAAATAAACGAATGAAAGTTTAACATGCATCTCTCTTGTTCCCCATTTGGAAGTATGCTCATCCTAGAATTTACATACTAATTGATTGGCATTAATCAATTACTACTAAGAATTCATAAAGGTATCTCTACATACCAAGCAATTCTTTCAGAACATAATTATTGAAAAACGAACATAATTATTGAAAAAAAGCAAAGCATGAAGTTGCAGTGTTATCTATTTTACCTTTACCGAAAAGTTTCCTCGTTGTATACATTAGAAATTTGATTAGGTATTTTTTTTTTTTTGTTCTTGGTGAGGGTGATTCATTTAGAGGTAATTTTTGTGGTGGGGATTTAATTGCAGATTGCGCATGACTCGTGTTAACTAAAGTACCATTTCTGTTTATGTTATAATATCGGTACACATATAGTTTGATCCAATTATTTTTTTTTTATTATTATAGGAATATATTTTAAGGTTGGTCTTATTTCCACTGTTGGTCTGGTTTTATATTATGTTGGAGTATTCTGATGGTTGGTGAGTTGTCTGATAATCTGTGGCCAAATATTTTAAGTTTAGATTTGTTCGGTAGAATTATCCAGTTTTTCATCCATGTCATGCTTTTGTTACATAGGTTTTACAGTTTTTCCAGTGTTTCTTTCAGATTCTTGCTATCTGTTATGAGCGCTGTGTTATCAGCGTATTGAGGGAAGAGAATTCTCATTTCTTCTGTTACTTTGTCGATTTCAATTACGTAAATATTGTATTGAAAGGGAGAGCTTTGTGGTACACCTTTTTGAGGAGAAAGCGATGCCGAGAAAATAGGTCAAGAATTTATGAATCTCTTCAGCTTTTGTGGAGCTGTTCAACTGACTACCAGATTTTACAATGAGGGCTTGAATTTTTTTAAGAACAGCAGAAGCTAAATTATCAATTGCGAGATTATTTAGTACCCAAAATAGTTTTTGAAGGGAACAAAATCAACTGGGTATACCGTTAGCTCTACTGCTAGGGTCCATTAGGAAAATACTTATATCGTTGAAACCAAACTCACACTACTTCAACTTCCTCGATTCCAAAGGTCCAACTCTCGGAAAATCTAGAAGGTAACACGATTCCCGTTCCAAAACTTCTAACACGTGCCCCGACTTCCAGCCAATTTCTCTCAATTGAAAGCCTGTCTGTTCTCCGTTCCAGATCGCTGACGTACAACAACTTATCCAGAATCGCAACAGAGGCTTTCGACCGCTTGAAACAGTTGGAAACGCTGTAAGTATAATTTGGGAAATTTCCAATTGGTTTTATATTGGATTTCCCAATTTGAATGATATATTATTGCAATGTAATGGCAGTCATATTTAGAATTGTACACTTTTCACTAGCTGTCATTTGTCTTTAGTGTATGACAATTTTTTATGCTTAAATATACCGACACTATTAGGAATTTTGTCACTGAAGAATGAATAAGGATTGCGTCTACCCAAGAAAAAAATTGACCGTCTAAGCATCTTTCGCTAAAAGTGCTCTGAAGCGATTTGAAATTGGACCTCATTTTACTGGTTTGAATTGTTTTGAGTTCGATACATATTTAGGCGTATTGCCTAACTTTCGTGAATATGGAACGTTGTTTTCATATTATCAAGATATGAATTTCGGGTAGGACTGAAATCGGAGTTGTAATTATTATCATATATATATATATATATATATATATATATTTATATCATATATATATATATATATATATATATATATATATATATATATAATCGTTTGAAATGAGGCCACGTGTCTATAGCACTGAAATATATATATATATATATATATATATATATATATATATATATATATAAATAATATATAATATTCCAGTGCTATAGACACATGGCCTCATTGCAAACGATTTGCGGTCCCCGGTTTAATCTTTTAGAAGAAATTCACCATTGTTACTTTATCGCACTGGCGTTCAGATCTTTCTGATGACGTCTCCTGACTTGAGTCCCGTAACAGCGAGATTGCGGTCCTCTTCGTCCCTTAGTAGTCAAATGGCCATATGCGATCGATATGTATAGAGGTATGGAAAAGAGAGTCGGAAACGTAGGAGGTTCAGTGTTAATCAAGAATGCAGTGGACCAGTGGAAGAATCAAAAACTCGGCGCGATGCAATCATCATTGCATGACGATGATCATCGCATCGCGCTGGAGTTTTGATTGTACTGCATTCTTGATTAACACTGAATTTCCTATGTTTCCGACTGTCTTTTCTGAACGAACAATGACTGTTGCCATCTACGTAAAAAACATCGTTGAACCAATCATTGTTTCTCTGCGAAACGAATTTGGGGATAATTTCATTTATCAGGATGATGACGCCCCACCATACGAAGGGTTCAAAACATTTTTCAGGAGAACAATATCCAGAGAATGAACTGGCCAGCAAACTCACCAGACATTAATCTAATTGAGAACGCATTGGGATTACTTAGGGAGGGCCAAAACCAACCTTCAACTTTTCAGAAATTGAGTTTAGTCTTTCAGGAATAATGGAACGATATGCCTAAAAATTTCATTAATGACTTGATTCGTGGGATGCCTAGGCGTATTGGGTAGTTGATTGAAAGAAGAGGTGGTGATATGGACTATTGAATTTGGATTCAGTTGTTGAATAACTATTATTAATCAAAAATAAATAATCGATAAATTTAGATTTTTTGTCATTTTTGCTATTTTGTCTCATCCCGCATAAAGCAGATAGTAACAAACAAAGATTTTCTATCAAATATATTGCAATTGAATTAGAGGAAAATATTCATCTGATTTCCAGAACATAGATTGTTTATTTCTTGAGAAACCTAGGGGAGCCAAGACTTTGACGATGTGTGTATTTAGTAAATTAGATTATGTACTCCTACAATTGGACCTTGACCTTGGATTGGGTGTATAAATAAACAAAAAAAAAATAAATAAGTTTAATTTTCATACATCAAGTCCACGTGTACGAAGTCACGAGCTTCAGCTAGTCAATACATAAATAAGTGTTAATAAAAATTGGTCATGCAGCTACCGACATAGTTCCTCCATTTCCTAAATAATAATTTCATATTCAAACAGGAAACTTTTTCGCCTTACCAACTTGTCTAAAACTCCTTTTGTATTCCAGAGACCTCCGAGGCAACAGGCTTAAAACAATAGAAAATCGTTTGTTGTTGCCGCTTCATCGATTGGAAAAGTTGTAAGTACATCTTCCACTTCCATCTCAACCCCCATTTCCAAGTTCCTTTTTTTCCTGCCTCTCCTATCCCCCAGTGAGGGTAGGTCGAGAGGTGGGTGAAAACGTCCGCACGTTTTCCACCCCTTTGCCGAGTTTTCCTCCGGTTTTAAGCGGAAAGGCGGTAAACAGGAGAAATCGGGAGGCTTTGCAACAGCTGAGATCGTGTGTTGACCTACCGCTTAAGGAAAATCGCGAAATTTCCTCTTCGCAATTTTTCCCGAGAGAAAGTTGAGATACGACGCAATTGCGACAGATTTGTTTTTCATTTTCACCACTTTGTGATAATCTTCTTGCTTTCTCACTTTCGGGACAATTGAAATAACAACTAGAAAGTAATAAATACGTGATGGTCAATTCAGGGTTCTTTTGAAGAGGAGAACTCTGTTTTGAATCATTGTAATAAGTGTGGCAGGTGATTGGATGGAAAATGTTACTAGATTGACTTATTTACGAATGGGGTGCGAACCAATCCTAGTCGAGCGGTCCTGGGAACGGTACGGCCTTCGCGAAAATGGAAGGTCTTTCTCTGTGATAATGAAAATGGTAATGAAACCCAATTATGGATTTTAAGAAGATTTAAGAAGATAAAGTTTGCCAAAATACAATAGTTTTATCAATCATAATCTCAATAAAATTTAAATAAAGATGACACACTGAATAATTAAGGAGAGGGCAATGCGGATCCCTCAACACTACGAATCATTTATATAATTCTTATGTCTGTTTAAATTCTTTAAACATAATAATTACGAAGAGATATGTCAACCTACTTCTTAATTTCAGACTCTACTTTAACTTCAACCTGAATAATATATCAAAATTTTTGGATACTTCTTACCCGTAGACTCCAAGACCATACATTGAAAACAAAACTGGGCACACACGCTTTTCTACAAGAAACGGCCTATTTAACACGAACAATAAACGATAAAGGACGACTACCGGTACTCTTAATTACTTGGTCCCGGAACTATCTGTTCAATTTCCCTAATTCTTTCGACTCAATTCTTAGACTTCAATAATAATCACTAATATCACTCAATATAATTATAATTATGCTAAATTCTGAGACCAATTCGAGCCTCGCACCGCGATCTTTTCTCGACGATCTTACTAGTTTGTCCTGCGTTTCCAGACTCCCCGACAAACTCTCCTTTGGCCCTTTTAATACCTCGTAAGCGTCGGCTTTCTCTTTCCAAATTTTTAGTTCGTTCACCCGATCAAATTTCCAAGTTAGCATTTTCGAGAAAACTTCGGCTCCTTATCGAGCCACACGTATTAATTCCGACGTCAGCGTTTTCGCTGAAACTTTCCGTTCATTAACTCATCTGAAGGAATATATTTACGTTTAGTACAATAAGCTCTTATGAAATTTTTGATTTGTAGTTTGTTATTACAATATATAGGCCAGAGTAAAATAATTTCCTTTCATAAAGCCGTTCATGCATGCCTCGAAAGCGAAATCAGAAACTTTTCAGAATTAAATGAAATGATTGTCTCAGAAAACACAGTTTCAATTTAGTAGACATATAAAATTAACGTTCATTGCTCAGTAACAAAAGGAATAAAAGAATTCCACGAAATATAAATTATTAATTAAAAATACTAAATAAACACTTGAAGGATACAAAATTTTCGTATTATGAAAACCAAACCCTTTCCAAAAATGCAAAACATAACCTCAAGAACTTTTTCAAAAATAACTTACTCCAAATAAGTTAACAGAATAAAAATCTGTATGATATTTAAAATATTGTAATAATCCTTCTATCAAGTAAAAAGCTATTTTTATTATTTCATTGTATAATATATATATATATAATAAATGTATTTTAGTTTATCACTCATACATATTGTCATTTGGATTTCACTGAGTCCATAAAATACCTTTCAGGATTTGTGTAATTTCTGTGACGAACATAGAATACATAGGATTTTTAAACATTCACTATTTTCTGGAAGACATTTGGCTGGTCTGGTAAGATATGTTTTGTTAATTTTTTAAAAATGAAGTGGGACTGAAGAGATTTCGTTGCTGGAATTGTAATTACTTTTTGAAGATGTGCTGCTTGTTTTAGGAATTTTTTTTAAGGAACTTATTGCGAGTGAGTTATTTTTGGGGAAGTTCTTGATGTTTTTAGATACTTCTTACCCCTAGACTCCAAGACCATACATTGAAAACAAAACTGGGCACATGCGATTTTCTACAAGAAACGGCATATTTAACACGAACAATAAACGATAAAGAAAGACTACCGGCACTCTTTAACTCCTTGGTCCGAAACTTAGCACTATATTCGATTTCTCTACTCGTAATTCTTCTGACTCAATTCTTAAACTTAAAAAAAATTACTAATATCACTCAATATAATTGTAATAATGCTGAATTCTGAGACCCATTCGAGCCTCGCACCGCGATCTTTTCTCAACGATCTTACTAGTTTTTCCGACGTGTCAAGACTCCCCAATACACTCTCTTTTGGCCCTGATAATCGGTTTTCTCCTTCCAAATTTTTGATCCGTTCACACGCTCAAAATTGCAACTTAGCACTTTTCAAAGTTTCAGCTCTTTGTCAAGCCACACGTGTTAATTTCGACGTCAGCGTTTTTCTATGACAATTTCCGTTCCTAAACTCATCTGAAGGAATATGTTTACGTTTCGTACAATCAGCTCTTATGAACTTTTTAATCTGTAGTTTGTTATTATAATATATAGGCCAGAGTAAAAGAATTTTCTTTCATGAAGTAGCCATTCCTGCGTGCCTCGAAAGCGAATTCCCAAGTTTAACATCAACTGGTCTGGAGAATAGAATAAACAAATTAATTCAGAGGCATTGAACCTCGCGTTGAATTTGCTTTTGTCCACTGAATTGATTCCTGTATTCCCTTTCATGAATTCTAAACCTTGTTGGTTTACCACATCAGGCTCGAAGAACCCTCTAAGAACTAACGAAAAAGATCACAAAAAAACTAAAAGTTTGGGGAAAAGAAATCCATTAATTTTTCGGTAGGTAAGGTATCGATCAAACAATTTCAGATTTATCCTCGTTGTCAAGGTGACATTTTACACTGGATATTTTCCCCAATCTATTATATGAACAAGTTTGTGATATAACCTGTTACACAACTTTTTTCTTCTGCATATGTTTCTTATTGATATTTTCACATGACAGAATATTTTCTTGTAAATCTATAGAGAACTAACAACATTATGAATTTTTCTCCTATTTTCAGATTCCTTCAGCAGAACTTGATCGAATCATTAAGTGTGGATACTTTTCCGTTTCTTCCCATCTCCAGTTTGTCACTGGTGGAGAACCGCATACAGCATTTGGAACCAAAGACATTTTCCACACTTGTCGAACTGAGATTCTTGTAAGTCTTAATTCAAAAATATGCTATGTTCAGTTTAGTTTTATATGAAATGTATCAATTCCCTGAGATTTCAGCAAATATCTCCGTAAAGTACCACGGTTAGTTTACCGCAATATGCAAATTAATTAATCTCGATAAATTTCGATGGGGACTGTATTTTTGGCGTAGTTTAGAGAAGAATTTTCCTTCAAGGGCACTTGTATGTAGTTATATCGATGATGAACTAGCTTTGTTTATCTAATAAGATCAAAAGAAAACAAAAATGATGAGGAATTAAAGTAAACCCTCGTAATACACTATAGTAACAACTGTAATTCTTGGTTTACTGTATATGAACCAAGTCAAAAGGTATGATTATTAAACTAAAAACAAATGTAATGACTTTGCCAATACTTTGGCAATCGACTGGATTACTATATTAACAATAATAACCGCGATAACTTTGACCGAAATGTCACACGCTACGTACGACAAATTTGACTATACGAATGATGGTGCATAATGTAGCAAAGGCTACATGCGAAAAGTTTGATTATTACTAGAATAATAATTTTACAGTCTTTTCAAAGACTGAACATTAGAGGTGCTCGATGCATCCCTTCTAACAAAAATAGGGAAATTAACGTAATTCATTGGAAGGTCCATTTTTAGGTGGACTGAATAAACAAAATAAACCTTCTTATTGGTTACATAGAAATTATAAGATTAATGCAAGCTAGGATAGAATAGTTTATAATTCCGACTGCTGTGTCATGTCAAATTAACAGGCATAAATATATCAAAATCTCTAAATGACTTTCCATGTTAGAAAAAAAAATAATCTGAAGTGTAAACAGTTCGAACGACAATTCTCAAAACTGCTAGATCGAAATATCAACGTGAAAGACCTAAGTATCGATGACAAAATAATTTCGAACGACAGGGCCGAACAATATCAAATTGGGTATAAGGATCATGTATGATTTTTGTGAAATAGTTGATAATAGTGATAGAATGCATTCATCGTAGACAGGGTATTTCAAAAGATGATTTTTTTTTAACAAGAGGAAGAAATTGTTGAAATGAACACAATCACAAATAAACACTAGTAGAAATATTTAGGAAAAAGGCGTATTTTTTCATTGAACTTCATATAAACTTTTATCCCAGCATATGTGTTATCAGCTACAAACTACACACACAATGAAATTTATTATGGTTTATAGTTTTCTCAAATACGAGGAGCGGCTGAAAAACAATGGGACTGATTTTTCATTCACCAGAGTTTCATTTTTCTCAAATGTATTCCCTTAGAGGTAGTTTCCTAAAGCTGCTACTCGCCAATGAGTTGTTCCCACTGTTGGTACCAGCACAAGAAGTCTTCAACCAGTATGGACATTTTTCTGCTTAGTAATAAATAAAAGTCATAGGTACTCAGGTCAAGTGAATAGGAGGACTGGAGAACCACTGGAATGCTTTTGAGGTCAAAAATTCTGTTATTGAGAGGACAGTGTGACACGAGTCTGTAATTGTCTGCATTCTTCTGCAATGTCTGTTCTCACGCGAATGACCCTTCTTCTGAGCCTTTCAAGGACGTAATTATAAAAAGGTTAGTTAATAGTTCTTCCTGGGGGAACAAATTCTTTGTGGATGATTCCCCTTCTATCAAAAAGAATGAGCATTGGTTTGATCTTCGATTTCATCATTCGAGTTTCCTTTGGTCGAGGATAGTTTACAATGTGCCACCCCTCATTTTGCCTCTTGGCCTCAGGATCGGTCTGTCCTCACAAAAATGTTCACACTTTTGATGTTTTCATCGGTTTTCGAAGTTGAAGGCCTCCCTAAACGGTGTTTGTCTTTAACGTTTTCTCTGTTTTCCAAAAATGTTTTGTGCCAGCGAAAAACTTGAGTGGGGAATAAAGAATGCTCCTCATAGGTCTGTTTTAATTTTTCAAACGTCACGCTTGCCGATTCTACAATTTCAACACAATGGCTGGTCCAAATAGCGCTATTCCATTTTCCGTGACACACAACCAAACAACTTCACCAATAACAGTCACAATAATCACGTAGTCAATGGAAGGAATTGAAAGTCGCATTGAGCTATGGGAGGGTACTGATACACGTACTCTATCAAGGACAACAGCGCAGTGTTGCCAATCTCATTACTTTGCTGCCGTACATAATATTTTATAAGCTTTTTGATAAGTAAATTTGTTTCAGCGTTGTGTACCTTCGAAAACGTACGGTGGATCAGCCAGTTGTTTTATGAAAAATTTCTGAAAACAATTCGATAGTAGATCAAGGGTAGGTCACTCGACCAATAAAGAGTCGTTCTAGATTCATTTAATTGTTTTTTATGTCTTATTGTCCTTCGTTATCATCGAATAATTGATATTTACGACGTTATTTTTCTGGGTGGCATTGAATCCCGTTTTATTAACCCGAACGTCTGTCCCAACAACAAGGACTATCTAGCGAATAATCCGGTCCAAGGCCCACTTTGGAGAGGGTCTCACGGTCAACCGCAGAAACGTTTCATCCCACAGGAAGATACAGGAAACGGGAACCGTTTTAACTGCTAATTGAAACATCGGAAATAATTGGACGTTGATGCCGTGGCGGGGATAACGTTTGGGAATAACGAAGTGGATCGAAATTACCGGATAGAAAGGGAAACTGCCCATTGAAATCGTGTTACGAATTCAATCAACGTTTTTCTGGAACCTAGGGACTATGTAATTCCTTTTTACAACGTTTTATATTGTCTTGGTTTGTTGTAACTCTTGGTAGTTTGTTTGTTCGACGTAAACGTTATAATAGATTTTCAACTAACTTCCCGATCAGCTAAAGACAAAAGAATTAATTCGGCTGATCTGTACAAAACATCTTTAATTAGGAGTACGAGTTATGGTAATAGAAAGTTCTACAAATCCAAACAGTGCAACATCATCTATTTCGAAAGTTGTTGCTTCCTCGCTTTGTCTGCGATCAACAAATCTAATCGTTCTTGTTTGAATTTAGAATTGTTATACAGACATATGTTGCACTGTCTCGATTTGTAGAACTTTCTATTATCATAGCTCATACTTCTAATCAATGATATTTTGCAGAGATTAACCGATTCATTTCAATATAGATATGCTAATTATACGCATTACGGCGTACCAGAATCTGACTTGAGCATGAGGAAAGTTTTCTGAGTTTGTAACGGAACATATTTCTTTACTCAAATTGGCTCGCCAAGGTATGTCGTACACTAGAGGGCGCTAGTGTATGATTAATACCCTAGTGTTTCTGTACAAAGCGAATAAAGGTACTTGACAGATTTGTAGTCGTTGGACATTACAGGGCACTGACAAGAAAGCGAAACATGCGCATGTCTGCTACGTATGTTCCAGCGATCAACAAAACTTGAACTCTAGATTTTGTTCAGAACTGGGAGACTATATTGCAAATTGAAGGAGTTTCTTAAAAAATCGGCTAAAAGAAGTGAAACTGAAGAATCTTCGAATGATTTCATGGCTGGGCGTACCGACGCCCTGGGTGTCTAAGGGGTTACCGCCGTGGGCGTCTATCATCATAATTTCGTGGCTGTATAAACTATTATGTCGAGTCGAACAAAGCGCCTTATTAGATTTTATAGGTCCGTATCCCTTTAGCGGCTCTTTCCGTCGATATTAAACGCTTTACGGTGCCCTCTTTCGTTCCGGTCGTAGCGGATATGCGAGCGCACAGCGGGCGAGCGCGTCAGACGTCGTAAATCATGCGGAAGTTCTATCGCGTCGTGAAAAATTGAATATCTAATTTTTTAGAGGGTCCTAACCCCAGTCTTTAACTTTTACGACCCCGATTTATCGACGTGTAAGTAACAGGCTATATGTGTGATTCGAGCAGTTGGAAAGATTTAGTTGCGAAGGGTCCATTTTATGGAGATTCAACTCCGTTTCTTGTACGAGATTGGAAAACGAGATATTGGGTATCGTGTGAAGCGTAAATGGGTTAATTTTAGAGATTTCTGTGGCAGATATAACGGGGTTCCCAGTAGGAATGATACAATTTAAAATGGGTTATAAAGGCAACACTGTGTGGCAAACCAATAAGATTTATAATTCATGAAAGGGCTGTAATGATACAGGGATTAATTCAGTGGACAATAGCAAATTCAACGCAAGGTTCAATGCCCCTGAATTAATTTGTTTATTTTAATCTCCAGACCAGTTAATGTTAAACTTAGGAATTCGCACACACGAACGGCGGCTTCATGAAAGGAAATTATTTTACTCTCGCCTATATATTGTAATAACAAACTACAGATTAAAAAATTCATAATAGCTGATTGTACGAAACGTAAACATATTCCTTTAGATGAGTTTAGGAACGGAAAGTTTCAGAGAAAAACGCTGACGTCGAAATTAACACGTATGGCTCGAAAAAGAGCTGAAATTTCGAAAAGTGCTAAGTTGCAATTTCGAACGGGAACAAAATAAAAATTTGGAAGGAGAAAACCGACGCGTACGAGGTATTAAAAGGGCCAAAAGAGAGGTTTTTGGAGAGTCTTGAGACGCCGGAAAAACTAGTAGGATCGTCGATAGAAGATCGCGGTGCGAGGCTCGAATTGGTCTCAGAATATAGCATTTTCATAATTATATTAGTTTAATTTTTTTGTTTGAAGTTAAAGAATTGAGTCAGAAGAATTGGAGAAATTGTTCCGAGACCAAGGAATTAAAGAGTACCGGTAGTCGTTCTTTATCGTTCATTGTTCGTGTTAAATAGGTCATTTCTCGTAGAAAATCGCGTTTGTCCAGTTTTGCTTTGAATGTATGGTCTTGGAGTCTAGGGGTAAGAAGTATCTAAAAATTTTGGTATATTATTCAGGTTGAAATGGTCTAATTAAAGTAGAGTCAGAAATTAAGAAGTAGTTGGTAGGTTGACATATCTTTTCGTAATTATTGTGTTTAAAGGACAATCGTTGCATGTCAACTTATAGATTCCAGATTTATTCTCTTTAGTTGTTCGATCCTTATTGTTTTTATGTAACTGAGGTTATTAATGATTCTAAAAACTGCGTTGTAATTAAAATATTTAGCAATATTTTCAGATCATGTGTGGACTGGTTAGAGAGTAAGTAGATCGAAATCAATTAAATAATATCAATTCTGACAGAAATATTAATAATTTAACTCATAATTATACTCACAAGCCAAAACTTTTGAGAAAAATGCATATTTGGACTAAATAACAAATAGTCGAGTGAAAATTCTTCAAGTGTTACTTAAAAATCATATCTCCTTTTGAAAAATTTGAATAGAATTTTTTAAATTTGAATTTAGATATCTATTTTGAAAATGGTAAAGAAAACGATAAAAAAATTATTATCATGATTCCTATATTAACTTTAGTAAAGTTATTGACAATGAACATATTAAATCAAATCTAACTCACCAAAGTAATGTAAAATGGGCAAAATTAATCAAAATTCAATTAATTCAAGGAAACATGGTGTCTACGTTAGAAATGTTGAAAATATGTATGTAAGAAATATCCTCGAAGATGCTTAAGCATGGAAACAATTTCATGGATAATTTTAAGTAAATTTTAAGTTAGAAGCATTAGAAGTTAAAACTTTGTAAACTTTTGACACCTGAAATACTTCTCTCATAAAAAAATGCTTTAACTATCCCGATTCAAATGAAACAAGTAACAAAAACTGGACAAAAATAAAGCTTCAGTATTTTCAAACCAGTAAATAGTATAAATTTTGTATAATTATTGAAAGCATCATTTTTCAAGAATTTTGAAAAATGCTTGTGAGCTTTGGAATTAAATTTTTCGTGAAAACTATAAAAGGAAGTGGCACGAAAAATGTCAGTAGTATACAATACTCCAGAGTCCAAAGCCCATCGCTTTGTTTTAAAAATTTTAATTCCAAATTATACAGTTCCATAACCTGAAAAAAAAAAATAAAATTATTATTGTGAAATGGTATCAAGAAGTACATTACCTGAATGTTTAATGGAAATAGAAAAATCAGTTGAACCTGAATTCAATATAATTCCTGACAGAGAAAGGACACTATTAAAAGGAACATTGAAAGTGATAGACAAACATACCAAAAGCGAGAAATAATTTCAATTCTGAAAAATCTCCATTCAAAATACATTTCATGTTTACATTTATATTCATGGTTACTACTATATCACTGAGCTTAGCAATAAGATTAGTTTAAAGTTCACAGATTAATAGTTCAAATTACTTTCCCTCGATATATATTTGAAAAATAAATTATTAGAAATTCAAATTGACCATTATAGAAAATCAAAATTAATAATATTTAAATTTTCAATTACAAAATTAAAATTTAACCAGTTAGGCGGCAGCACACATTACACTCACCTTTATATACTTGTTATTTCAAAAAGTAAATTTTATAATAAAAATTTAAATCACAAAGGTGTTCAAACGAAAGTTTTCTGAATAATTCTAATTAATAATAATGTAACAAAAATTTCAGTGAGAAATTAAAAATAAATTGGCGCCCAACGTGGGGCTAAGAATAATAATAATTTTTAAAAAAAATCATTGATAAATTATGTATATATATATATATATATCTATATACATATATATAAATATATATGTATATATATATATATATATATATATACATATATATTTATATATATATATATATATATATATATATATATATATATATATTTACATTGAATTATTATGAATTGAATTCTCCCTGTGAGTTCTATTAAAAAATTTTCAACAAGATTTCTGATTTTTGACCACCGTTCGAAGAATTTGTACTCGACTAGTGATTATGTATTCCGAATATGCTCTTTCTCCATAATTTTGGCTTATGAGTATTTTTATGAATTGAATTAATAATATTTCTCTCAGAATTGATCTTATTTGATTTATTTTGGTCTGATTACACTCTAACGAGTCAACTTATATACATCAGTGAGTCTTTTTTTTTTAATTTTGTATAATATATATATATATATATATATATATATATATATATATTTATATTTATATATAAATATTTTTATTTATATTATATATTTTATATATATATATATATATATATATATATATATATATATATATAAATATACAGTGATATCTAGGGCATGTGTAAAATTTAAAAATTTAATTCCAAATTTTCAAGAGATTTATTTAAACAGATTTAATCTGCTAGTCTTACACAATTTCAATTAAAAAAAAAATTTTTAAAGAACTTTTAGAATTAAATTAATGTCTTATAATAAGCACTGTTTATATTTAATAGACGTATAAAATCAAAATTCATTATACAATATCAAATGGAATAAAAGAATAAAAAACCCAAAAAAAAATAAATTGTTAATTAAAATTAAAAATAAGTAATATTGAATGTTTCGTTCCAAACATTATTATTTTATTTTATATATAATATATTATAAAAATTTGAATATTAAAACAAATCGAAATATGTTTATCTTCTACAATTTTGATTTCAAAAAAATTTTTTATTCGAAAAACTAAAATTTGTAGAAGATAAACATATTTCAATTTGTTTTAATATTCAAATTTTTATAATATATTATAAAATTTCAATATTAAAACAAATTGAAAAATGTTTATCTTCTACAATTTTAATTTCAAAAAAATTTTTTATTCGAAAAACTAAAATTTGTAGAAGATAAACATATTTCAATTTGTTTTAATATTCAAATTTTGTTATATTTCTTCTATCAAGTAAAAGGCCTTTCTATTTTATTTTATATATAATATATAATTATATTTTGGCTTCAATAAATCTCATTATGGAATGTCAATGAATTTAAATACGACTTAAAAATAACCTGTTCTTTGATTTTGTTATAACATAGATCAATCTTGAATTATAAAGTTGATCTGTGTTTCGAAGCATTAGTCCTTTACACGTGGTGAGGGTTTGGATATAGGTTAGTTTTTTGATTTTGATATTTGGAATATTATTGAGGACTGAAGAAGGAATTGCTTAGAATTATATTTGTTTTTTGAAGATATAGTGCATGTTTTTAGAGATTTCTGAATTAACTTATTCGAATATTTAAATATATTAAATATTTCAAATAAATTATATTCTTTGAGAAGTCCTTTAAGTGTGTTCATGTTTTTAAAGGGCAATTGGTGTTCTTGAAGGTAAGACCAGAAACAAAATTTTGTCTCCTTTAAATATTTATTTATTAATTTTAATGACTTTCGTATATCTGTTGGGTTATTTATTCCATTTGACATTATATATTGAGTTTTGATTATATACGTCTATTAAATGTGAGCGGTGCTTGTTTTAGACATTAATTTAATTCTAAAAGTTTTTTGAATAAAAAATTTTTTTGAAATTTAAATTGTAGAAGATAAACATATTTCAATTTGTTTTAATATTTAAATTTTGTTGTATTTCTTCTATCCAGTAAAAGGCCTTTCTATTTTATTAATATATTATATAATTATATTAGGTTTTTGAATAAAGAAATTTATTATACAGTCTCCAGTGGTTTAAGGAAGGCCATAAAATACCGTACAAACTTTCTGTGATTTCTGTGTTTAGCATAGAACATGGAGTACCTACCTAGTTTGAATTGAATTCACAGAGTTACCAGAAATTGTTTGGTAAGATTACAAGTTTATTTATTTTATCTTTTAAACGTAAAGTTGAACTGATCTTTTCTGAATTCTAATTGTTTTTGAGAGTGTGCCTCATGTTTTTGAGAGTTTTTGAAGGAACTTATTAAAATATTTAAACATATTAAATATTTCAAATAAATTAGTTTTGGAGAAGTTCTTAAAATTATGTTGTGTATTTTTGAAAAAGATTTAGTTTTCTTAAATATAAGACCAGAAACTAAACTTTTTGTCAAATGTTTGTTACAGACAAAACATACGTACCACGCCTGTCCGACGAAATCAGGTGCGCATGTTTGGAACGAAACATTCAATATTACTTATTCTTAATTAACAATTTATTTTTGTTGGGTTTTTATATTCCATTTGATATTGTATAATGAATTTTGACTTTATATGTCTATTAAATATAAGCAGTGTTTATTATAAGACATTAATTTAATTCTAAAAGTTTTTTAAAAAAATTTTTGAAATTAAAATTGTAGAAGACTAACAGATTGAATCTGTTTTGATATTCAAAGAGTTCAAAGATTTATTAAGATAGCAATCTTTATAGGTTCTGAGGAATTAATCCACCTTTTACCTGTAGGGTTTAATTCTTATATTTTCGTTCGATAAAAGTTCAATATTCAAGAAAATAATGATCAAATACCAGTGAAATTGGTTTGTAATAATGTAAGTAACAGAGAACCTACCAAAAATAAAGTCAGGCGTTATGAATTCACCGGAGTTCATAAAGTTCAATCCTGAATTCCATCCGGTGGTCGCCACATCTTGTTCATTCATCCGAGATTTACTGCGGTAATTTCGTCGGCCGTGAACCCTACAGGAGCCCTAGAAGGGCCTCGATGTCAATCGACCTTGACTTTCACCCTCAGGTTATTTATCAACGATCCCGGATCGGGAACGCTGTCCAACGGGATACCCCGAATTAGAGGTTAGAAGGACGACGGGGCAAATTGAACCGGGCGTCCTGTTTACTCGAGGTTAGGATTTGGGTTGTTTTTCTTCACTTGTAGTATTGATTTCGCTTGATGTCATCTTCAAATTTTTTCCGCGGTCTTTAGATGGCGATTACGGGAATGGAAATGGCCACCTTGTTCACCGGACATAAATTACATGGAGCAAAAAATGAAATGAAATTTCAAACCGTAAAGATGCGGTGTGTGAATATGATAATAAACAAATTAAGAGAATACCAGTACTGACAGAAAATAATAAACTTTTATTCCAAATAGTTAGTTCTCTAACATTGTAATAAACCACCTCTTTGTGGGAGGTGGTTGGATGGAAAATATTACTAGATTGACTTATTAACGAATAGGGTGCGAACCAATCCTAGTCGAGTGGTCCTAGGAAGGGTACGACCTACGAGAAAATGGTCTTTGATGTTAATAAATTTTCTCTTTGTTAATGAAAATGGTAATGAAACTCAATTTTGGATTTTAAGAAGTATAATGATCATTTGTGCCCAAATACAGTAGTTTTATCAATCCTAAACTCAATAAAATTGAAATAAAGATGACACACTGGATAATTAAGGAGAGGGCAAGAGGGCGTTTAAATTCTTCAAACATAATAATTACGAAGAGATATGTCAACCTACTTCTTAATTTCTGACTCTACTTTAATTACCTGAATAATATACCAAAATTTTTAGATACTTCTTACCCCTAGACTCCAAGATCATACATTCAAAACTAAACTGGGCACACGCGATTTTCTACAAAAAACGACCTATTTAACGCGAACAATAAACGATAACGAACGACTACCGATACTCTTTAATTCCTTGGTCCTTAGCACTATATTCAATTTCTCAAATTCTTCTGACTCAAATCTTAGACTTCCAAAAATAATTATTAAAATCACTCAATATAATTATAATAATGTTAAATTCTGAGACCAATTCGAGCCTCGCATCGCGATCTTTTCTCGACGATTCTAATAGTTTTTCCCATTTGTCAAGACTCTCTAACAAACTCTCATTTGGCCCTCTTAATACCTCCCACGCGTCGGTTTTCTCCTTCCAAATTTATTAATTTCGACATCAATTTCGTATTAATTTCGACATCAGTGTCTTTCTCTGGAAATTTCCGTTCCTAAACTCATCTGAAGGAATTACAGTTAGCTCTTATGTACTTTTTTAATGTGTAGTTTGTAATTATAATATAATATACAGGGCAGAGTAAAATAATTTCCTTTCTTGAAGCCGCCGTACGTGGGTGCCTCGAAATCGAATTCCTAAGTTTAACATTAAGTGGTCTGGAGATTAGAATACACAAATTAATTCTGGAAAATTGAACCTCGCGTTGAATTTGCTTTTGTCCAATGGATTAAATCCTGTATCATTACAACCCTTTCATGAATTCTAAACCTTGTTGGTTTACCACAACATTTCGAAGTAGTGGTTATTTCTGGTAACAATTCTCTTATTCGTGTTTCGACAGAAAGTCAGGAATAATAATAATTATTATTATCCTGATTCTCCTAGATCTTCTGTGAAGATCCCTTAGAAGCTTTTTCAGCTTGTGCGAGTTAGGAGTTCAGTTGTGTTCTGGGTAGGCTTTGTTACTGCGATCTTGCGCCACTTTAGGTCACAGCACTGTTAATTTTTGACCCAACAGTGAAATATTGGCCAATACCTGTCCAACTAGAAAATGTCTTTTCCACCTGAACAGGATTCGAACCCAATGATCTATCACTGAGCTGTCCGCGCTCCAGTACAGTACAAAACAAAAATAACTGTTTTAGTTATAAATAAAAAATTAATAAGTGTTTGGTAAACATCAAATCCATTAACCGAGGAGATTAAGAAGATGCGATCCCCCTTCTTAAGCCTGAATGTCGCCCCAAACGTACGTACATCAGCTTAGGACTAGGGGAGCGTAGTTCATCGAATAAGGCCTATTTGCTTTTGTCATTACGGGATGGCAGTTAAGGCGTTCCGATGGCACTACAGCGAATCGCTCCAGGTGATACGTGCTCAGTTTCCTTTTATCGTCGATGATAAAATTAATGACGTCTCTCCCGATGTAATTGTCCTGAATCGAACGCGAAAGATGTGGGGTCCCCTTAAATTTCACCGAACGTTATATTATGGTATCTACGATCTATATTTCACATTTAACCGCCATTATCGAAGATGTCGACCAATCATAGGATCATAGAAGAAGACTCTGGAATACTGGGGCATAGAAACTGTAACATGATCTGTACTAAAATAGTTTCAAAAAAAGGTACTGAAAGGGCAGAGCCAAAATTCTACTGAAACAGTCTTGAGATAATGCATAAATAAATCTGTTAAAAAAATTTGAATATCAAAACAGAATTAATCTGTCAGTCTTCTACAATTTTAATTTCAAAAAAACTTTTACTCATAAAACTTTTTGAATTAAATTAATGTCTTATAAGCATGGCTCATATTTAATAGACGTATAAAATCAAATCTCAATATACAATATCAAATGGAATAAATAAACCAACAAATATAAATTGTCAATTAAAATTAATAAATAAATATTTGAAGGAGACAAAATTTTGTTTCAGATCTTACCATTATGCAAACTAATTCCTTTAAAAAAATACAAAACATAATTTAGGGACTACTTAGAAAATATAATTTTTTGAAACATTTAAAATATTTAAATAAGTTAATTCAAAAATATCTCAAAACATGCTTTATATCTTCAAAAAACAATTAGAATTCCGGTAATATCTTAATCGGTCCTACATCACATCTAAAACAATAAAATCAACCAACAATAAATATAACTTACCTAAAAGACGTCCTGGGATCATCGGTGTGAACAACTAACTTTAAAATCCAAGATATTCTATGTTCGTCACAAACATCACAGAAATCTGTAAGGTATTATAAGGTCTTCTTTTAACTATTGACATTCCATAATGAGATTTTTATTCAACCCTAAATATAATTATTTATTATGTATGAAATAGAATAGGAAAAGGCTTTTCACTTTATAGAAGGAATATAACAAAATTTGAATATCAAAATAGAATTAATCTATGTGAAGACATTAATTCAATTCAAAAAACTCTTTGAAATTAAAATTGTAGAAGACTGACAGATTAATTCTGTTTTGGTATTCAAATTTTGTTATATTCCTTCTATCACGTAAAAAGCCTTGTGCTATTTAAATCTGTTAAACTTTAAAGTGTTATTTTATTCAGAAATCGCCAAGGTGGAGTTAAATCTCCAATGAAAATTACATGAATCGACGGGGCTATGTTGTTATCTGCTACACATCGATTGCGTTGAATGCGAAAGAAGAATTACGAGCCGTCAACATTGTATACGACTTAAGAATCACCAGTTAACATAATGTTCTAATGAAGAAATCGTAAAATTTTGGTCTATCAGTAAAATGCTATTTCTATTTCTGGTGTGCCCCAAGGTCGTAAATTGGGACCTTTTCTGTTTATATTTTCATTAATAACATATCTGAGAGGCAGAGAACCTGCTTTGGATTATTGTTTGCTGATGACTTCAAACTCTTTATACTCATTAATAATCTAAAAGATGTCATTGCTCTTCAGAATTATTTGAATTTGACCCTGAACTGATTCAGGTAGAACGGAATGGTTGGACCGATAAATGCTGTGTGTTTTCCTTTAACATTGCAGGTTACAAAGTTAAAAGCAGTGGGAAGTTCATTAGTCACTTCAGCTACATCATAAATAATGCATATAAAGTAATTGGATTTGTTATACGTTATAGCAGAGATTTAAAAATTGTAAGTTTATATTTTTCTTATGAGATCGCATCTAGAATATGCTTCTAACATCTGGGCAATAAACTATGATTCCCATAATTAAAAAAATCCAAAAGTTCCTATGTTATGTTTATTTTAAAAAAAATGGCATAGATCCATTTATGGTCTCTTATAGATCAATATTATAAACTTTTCATTTGCGTTCCTTGTGCGCTAGGAGAAGTACTCAGGCTATGATTATTTATATACATATTGTAAATAATTTATAAACTATGATTGGATCAACATATGAGCTATGGTTATAGAAAGTTCTAGAAATCGAGACAGTAACATACATCTATATAACAATTCTATACTCAAACAAACTCGACAAGGTTTTGTTGATTACAGAGACAAATTGCAGACATGCACACGTTTCAAACTGATTGGTTTTAGTCAGTGCAATGTATACAAGCGACTACAAATCTGTCAAGTATCTATTCACTATACAGAGAGACACTAACGTATTAAAAATACACTAGCGCCATCTATAGTATGTAAAGACATAAAAGACATACCTTTACGAGTTATTTCAATTAAACGAATGTATTCTCGATATTTTCAGGTTGCTAACGCAGAAAAGCTCTCCTCATGCTCAAATCAGACCAAAACTTTCCGTAATGTTCATAATTAGTATATTCATATTCAAATAAATTCTGCTGATCAGCCGAATTAATTTATTTGAATTTGGTATTGAACCCTTTTTCAATCAAATATTGTGGTTTGTTATGTTTATCTTTCTTTGTTATGTTTAGTATTATTAAATGTAAGCCTCAGCATAGGTTTATCATATTGGTGTCTGTAAACTAAAAGAATAGATAAATTTCTTATCGTCTACGCTCTAATCTGAGAAGCACATGAAATTATATCACCAATTAAGCGGACATATACCAAAGTTTTCAGTGAAAAACGATTCACCTATCGGTATTTTAAAAACTTGTTATCCATATTTAGAAAAAATAGCGTATTTCAGGAATCAACATTTCGCTTCGGCATAATGTTTCTGAGGATGCATGAAAAAATGAAAAACTCACATTGACAACTTCTTCTTGATTACGCCTGCCCTGCCGTGTCCCTCGATGGCTAAAGATGGATCTGGCGTATCTGGAGATCCCTTGAGATTCACCTAAGACCATCTACACCGTATTTCTTCTTAATTTGTTGTTCCTACTCCTTGTCATGAATAGTTTGATCGAAGAAGATATCTGCAAACATGTAGAAGTTATATGGAGGACTACTAGAAATTACTATAATAAAGAAACCAACTAAAATTTAACGAGACAACTAAAAATGATGATAGTAGCGAAGCAGCAAATTCTCAACTAGGCAGAAGTAACGGGTGTTTTTTTTAGAGTGATAAAACTTTAGATAGGGATAACTGTGATTTGACAGAAGGTAGAAGCCATGTTGTTTTGACATTTATGTTCAGTAAGCATTGACAAATTATCATGGAAAGACTCACGCCCCAACAATATTTACAAATTGTTGAAATTTATTTTCAAAATCAGTGTTCTATTTGCCAAACTTATAGAACACTTCGTGAAATTTATGGTTTACATAATCGTTCATCAGAGCAGCTTATTAGTCGAACTATCGATAGATTTCGGACAACATTTTCTCTACTCGATGAACAACAACAACAAGACAAAGAACTGTACGTACAGAAGAAAATATCGCTGCTGTAATTCATAGTGTTAATGATGATCCAGATTTGTCTATTCGTCGACGTCCACAACAAGTTGGACTCTGTGCATCCACCACATGGAAAATTTTGCGTAAAAATCTTGGTTTACACCCATACAAGATCAAACTTGTTCAAGAACTAAAGCCGCTTGACCATAATAAGCGTCGTTTGTTTGCTGATTGGGCCCTAGAATAGGTTGAAGTTGATCCACTTTTTTATCGTAAAATTCATATCATAGCTCGGTGCGCAATCCATTCACCGCAACAGTTGCACCAGCCTTATGTTCGAATAAGTAAGGTCCAATAACACCGTCAGCCAAAAACCGCACTAAACAAGTTGAGGATGGAGAGACTTTTCAACAGTCTTTCTTGGATTTTCCGAGCCCCAATTGGGGATCGTCACTGAAGATGATTTTTCGATGCAAATCCGGATCATTATGATGCATTTTAAGGACACCATCAGCGAAGATACGTACTGGTACAACCAGATTGAGTTTTTGGATTAACTGATCTTTAAAAGCCTTAACACCTAAGTCTTTATTCAAAATACGGTGTAAAGGCGTTGGTGGAATGCCTGATTCCAAAGATCAACCATAAAACGACAAACCTGGGTTTTTACTTGTCAAATGTTAAAAGATGACAGCTGCCCAGATAGCAAAATATTCAAAATAAAATCTCTTATTGGATAACCCTTTACATTTGATCACATGCGATATCAGAGAGGATTTTCCTATTCACGCTCAGTATCGGATTAACGGAATTGCCTTGAAGGTAGAGGGTACAAGACCAACGGATTGGCTTGCTTGTTTCTCCGACCTTAATCCCATTGAAAATTCGCGGAAATCAGTAAAAAATAAAGTTACAGTTTATCAAAAGAACCCAGGAAACATGGTAAATGGTTCTTGAACATATTGGATTGAGTAATCCGTTTACTAGCTTAGTAGTAGTAGATTGATCAATATAATCGATTGATTAAAATTATTAGGGTAGTTCAATGAGCCGGTAGATCACATGAACCGATATAACTTGTCAATTAGTGGTCTGTGATCTCCGAAAATCGGGAAAAACTGAGAAATGTCACTATTTCTCTCGCTCGTAGCGAACAATCGGAAAATCGTACGGGATTGAAAATGCTTCTATTAGTTAGATCAGTCTTTCGACATTGACCTATGTCCACAATTGTTTTACAAGCCCCGCCGGAGAAAAGCCTTTCAACTCACAAAAAGAGCATTTCTGAGGTTACTTTTCTGTGGTTGGTGTTCAAGGACGATTACCGCTTTAATTATCAGTATAGGTTTTCAAAATTTTAATAAATGCGCCGCTTCATTAAATGAATTCCAGTTAGCCTCTCTTACAATTCGAAAGATAACATACGCGAGCGCGTTTTAACTTCCGAAACAATGTGAACGCTTTTCATAATTTTTTTCATCAACATTGTTTCGGTCTTGTTTTTAACGATCCATTAACACCCCTTTATATGTCCACCGCAGGTTCCTGTCAGGAAATCGCCTGACTGTCCTTAGAAAGGGCGTATTCTCCAACCTGACCAATCTGGAAGTCCTGTAAGTGCAACATTTCAGGAAGTAGATTAGATGGGTGTCCATTGTTGTCCTGATGCCCTTCTTCCTCTTTTTAGGGCACTTAACGACAACGCCATCAAGAAGATAGAGATAGGAGTTTTCGAGGACACCCTCAACCTGAGTTCCCTGTAAGTATGACTTTCGGCCGGAAGCAAGACGATTGAAGGGATGGAACTTCTCAACCCTTTCCTTATCCAAAGTTCAATACGACTTGAGTGAGATAAACGATGATGTGGGCAGATGATATAATTAAGAAGAACTTTTCCCAAATAGAAATTTAATCATTTTGATTGGTGTCCCTTAATGAAAGCGTTGAAATTCGGGTGAGATTAGGGGGTGGTTATAATTGAAGATGTTGATGAAGTTCACTACTTCAAAGTTTTTTCTCAATTTCTTCGATTCAAGAAATGGAGACAAAAAAAATATTCTATGAAGCCTGTTGAAGATTTGATTTATTTCCTCAGGAATTTAAACTTTCATTGGGTTTATTACATCGTAGTCTTTTGAAGGAGTGTAATGAAAAAAGTTTTTAAGAGCACCCCTGAAACTTTCATACTTTACTTCTAAAGTACACAATTTGCTTTTTCAGCAGTAAAATAAATAATTTCAACCAATATCCCCTACATTAAAAGTTTTCAAATTGAAAATTTCAGAAACTTAATGCCGGCAATGATCTTAATACACTATTAACCGCTCTGAGATGGTATATGCAGGGTATTTTCGAAGATGAATATTTTAAAAATTTCCTATGAAGAGTTTTTTTGATATAAAATTATTTTTGAATGTTTAAAATTTAATTCTAAATGTTTTCAAGAGATTTATTGAGATTAAAATATGTAGTGGTTCCAGATAATTAATACAGCTATTATCTGTAAATGTTTTCTTTAACAGGAAGTAGAACTCATCAAAATGAAACCATTAAATAAAAAATCGCCTACATAAAATAATCAAGTGGTAAAAGTGATAAACCTGAAGCTCTCTAAGGAAATACGGTGTTGCGAGGGAGCTTCCACCTCATAATTTGGGAGACGGCTTTTCGTTCTGAGCATGCGCAGCTGAATTTTTTCAGACAGGCGTGGTGCGCATCTCTACCTGTGACGCCAGGGACCATGTGTTCCGCTTGAAACGGTAGTCGAACGCTGTGTGCCTTGCCCTATTTGATCACGGCGGGGATTTGAACACTAGTCGTGTCCTCTATATGATACGCCGATCAAGCTGCCACAGAGCAAGGCAGGATTCTGGATGAGGAGCGGAGAAGGTGCTCGCTACACACTCCCCATCCAGTGAGCGTCGATAAGGTCACGGAATAGGGCGTTGGGATCAGGCAAGGAGACAGTCCGCCGCTGGTCTGGTCGCGGTGCCACCTCCAGCGAGGATCTGTGGAACGAAAGGGGAGGCTACCTCGAAATGATGGATAGGGGCCAATTAGGACCTCCAAATGAATGAGTTGGTCGCTCTTGAAGCAAACCCCCCAATCAAGTCGGGGATACCAAATGAAGCTCTCGAAGGAAATGCGGTGTTTGCGAGGGAGTTTCCACCTCTTAATTTGGAAGACGGATTTTCGTTCTGAGCATGCGCACCTGAATCTCTTCAGACAGGTGCGCATCTCTACCTGTGACGCCAGTGACCATATATTCCGCTTGGAACGGTTATCAAACGCTGCGGGCTAGGCCCTTTTTGTACACGGCGGGGGCGGTCAATCGGGGATATTTAGACTAGTCGTGTCCTCTATATGATACGCCAGTCAAGCTGCAACAGAGCAAGGCAGGATTCTGGATGATGAGCGAAGAAGGTGCTCACTACAAGTTTATAAAATTCAATTCGATACCTTAGATTAGTTGTGGTTTTTTGACTCAGTGACTCACTGCCCTGCGATCAATAAGGTCTTTTCCGCCTTACCATACTACTTAGTATGCCAGCATTTTGCATTGGCAGAGTATGTGTTCGGTATTTTTTACTGTCGATTCACATAACCTACAGATATCAGAGTTTTCTTTACCGATCTTGTGTGGATGGTATCTCACGACCCAGTGGCTAGTCAGAAACCAAGTAAGCAACCTCAGTTCCTTGACAGCGATAGGGCTAGGGCTAGGGAATTCATCCTAGAGGGCGCGATGAGCGCCTTGGCTTGTCGTTGGCCTGGGATGTTAATCTTATGAGAATTCTTTTCTCATTAATCGATTTCATCTCTAATCAGTGTGAGGTGATACCCAACAGGAGGGTGTCGGTTTGATAAAACAAGTGTTTACTTTTTTTGTAAGGGCAACTGCTTTCTTATTTGCCTCAAAGACCTGGCGAATAGACCATATTAATGAAATAAATGAAAAAAACAATTGTTCTAGAAAATTTAATTATTATCCAGACTTTCAAATTGAAACGAGATCAGACTTAAAAACTTTTAGGCTTAAGCTAGCTATAGGAACTCTATAAGATATATAAACATAAAAAAGGAAACATACAGTAAATTCTAAGTGGAAAAAAAGAAAAAATAAAATTATGTTTTAGCCTTAACCTATATGCTTTCAAGCTCGATAACTCGAAATCAGGCCTGTTTAATGTTTAAGCGTTTTGGTTGCTGAATTTTACATTTCATGTCCTTTAATTGAGAGAACAATTCAAAGCTTCAACATCAAAATAATTGAACCCATGATCCACCGCCATGGGGCCAGGTCGGACGTAGCAAGAATCGATCCCGTCACCAACCATCAGCCCCGAGTGGCAACCTTGGCTCGTGCGACAACAGGTACGTCTGAAGCCTAGTAAAGTCACATTGTATTGAGCCTTTCGACCCATAGAAGCTCAAAAAGGTATCGTTGCCACCTTGACTAGACAGGATACGGTCTTAGAGGCGTTCAGACATAATCCCACGGATGGTAGCTTCACACCACATCCCTCCCGAGCGAGTGCGTGAACCAAATGTCCGAACCTGCGGTTCCTCTCGTACTGAGCAGAATTACTATCGCAACGTCATCATCGTCATCGTAGGGTAAAACTAACCTGTCTCACGACGGTCTGGGTCTTCTTTCTCAGGCCCCTTCCATGACAGACCACAAAGAGCCAAGCATTTTACGTATGTCCCTTCAATATTTTAAATTTGACCAGGCCATAGTTCTCCTTCACACTACACTACAATAAAATAATCTTGAGCGAATACTGTTTGAAATGTATTGAAAGGAGGCCGCTCATTTTCCTGCACTTCATCGCTTGATTCCTCATCTAAATCTAAAGGCGCATCGGAATCATCAATGGTCTCCATTTGCAGCTCATCTTCTTCCTTTTCGCTGTCAGATATAGTTTTCTTCTTATTTCGCCTTCTCGTATTGATAATTGGGCCCGACCCTGACTTCAGGGTACTTAGTTCCGCGTTTCGTCAGAACTCTCTTTTTCCCTGGATCGTCCACCAAGTTCATTTCATCATAGTTATAAACCAGATGCGGCTAAACACCATCAATTTCGACTCTCGAGTGATTGAATTATTCTTTGATAATATCTTCATTCACTGCTGCTCGAACGCGTTTAATGTTTTTGCATACTCTCTGGGAAAGCCCAGAGAGTATGCAAAAACATTAAACGCGTTCGAGCAGCAGTGAATGAAGATATTATCAAGGAATAATTCATAGACACAAAAAAGAACTTTTTCTTTTTTGTGTCTATTTAGGAACGACTCCCTTTTTATCCAAGTATATTTTGACCTTAGATCAAATATCGTTATAGGAAATCCATAGCAGCACATTTCCGTTGCAAGACATTCATCGTCAAAAGTCTTGGCTCCCCTAGGTTTCTCAAGAAATAAACAATATATGTTCTGGAAATGAGATTAATGTTTTCCTCTATCAAGTCATTCATGAAATTTTCAGGCATATTGTTCCATTCTTCCTAAAGGGCTTAACTCAATTCCTGAAAAGTTGAAGATCGGTTTTGGCAATTGGAAATTGCTCCCCCTAAGTAATGCCATACGTGCTCAATTGGATTCATGTCTGCTGAGTTTGCTGGCCAGTTTATTCTCTGGACATTGTTCTCTTAAAGAATGTTTTGAACCCTTCGTGTGCGGTGTGGTGGGGCGTTATCATCCTGATAAATGAAATTATCCCCAAATTCGTTAATCAGAGGAACAATGTTAATTTAAATAATGTTTTCTACGTAGATGGTACCAATCATTGTTCGTTCAATGATAATAAGAGGGTTACGGCAACCGAACATTACACCCCCCAGCTCATTATTGATCCGCCTTGAAAGGGCACAACTTCCCGGGCGAAATTGAGTCGCTCTAGTCTGCCTGGACCTCTCCAATCTCTTTCTCGTCAACTATCACTTTGTAAACCGAATCGTGACTGGTCCGAAAAAAGTACTTGCGCCATTGTGGTAAAAGCCAGTCTTGATAGTGTTCTGCCTATTGCCGACGGGTAGCTCTATGACCAGGTGATAGCCGAAGTACTCTTGCCCTTTAATTTGAGGAATGCAACCGTCTCCTTATGGTACTGGTTGAGACTACTCGTCTACTGGTCCTCAAAAAATGACTTCGAAGGGCTATTACAGATACCGTTCGAGTAAAATTTGCTATAATGTTCTTCCCTTGCAGATGTTACTGAGTCGACCAGGCACCGGTCTCCGGGCAACGCTGCCGGTTTCCAGGAAAAGAGTCACTATGCAACTTAGTGAAGTCCGTGGAATATCCAAATGTTACGCAATCTGCTGGTTCGACAAGGCTTCTTGATGTAGGGCTACTATTCTTGTCCGGTCAAACTGAGAAATTGGATGTCTGGGCATTTTCCACGGAATATTCTTAATATTACGACTCTCGTTATTCGCTGAAAAATGATTAACTGAATACACCTGTATTCTCCCAAACAAGAACCATTTTTTGATGGTTTATTGTTTTCATTTAAGTGATAAGATAATGAAGATTCCACAAACAAAAAATTGTCATGTTACATTCAACAAGTTGAGAGTTGATAGAGGGGGTCAAGACTTTTGACGAAGTTGAAACAGCTTATCGGAAAAGTATTCATAAGATTTTTCTCCTGGTTTTTCCGTGACATTCTGTGCCAAAAGAAGACCCGGCCTGAAGGTAAAAAAAGTTTTTGAATATGGTCCAAATTTAAACTTGGACTATTATTGCAATCAAAGTACGAAAAATTAATATTCCCTTCAGAATTCGTGGAAAAAATAATATATTGTGAAAACTTATGTTGCATAGTATTCACTGATAACTTACCTTTTGACAGCAATAATAACCGAGTTTCTCTGAAAACTCCTCAAACTTTTTGCAAATAAAAGTTCGACGACCACAAACACGTTAACACTTATTTCATTTGGTGACGGCGTAATAAAATGATAGTTCATGCCATTATAATCATTTTAAATTGTATCATCCCTTTCGGAAAACTCGTTAGTATGAAAATATATCACTTGTTAATAGTCTTTATTCTGGGGTCCACCAGATATTGGAGAAAATCTAGTTTTATAATTATTTAATCTCCTTCCTGAACACAAATATCCCGACGTGCGTGGATTGTAAACTTACAGTTCAATTTCCCCGAGCATAAAGTAATAACTTCGCTATACAGGTTAGAGATCTCGAAGTAATGAAAACCGAACATAATTTTCCATCTTGCTCTATACCATCCCCCTTATTTATGCATAGTTTTCAACAGTTTCCTGAAGTTTGCTTCACGACCATGTTGACTTTCTTGAAAGGAGTTCGGACTCCGTATTAATGTAGGTGGAAAGTATTTGTTTCCAAAAACTAATATTAAGTTTCGTGAATATTGCAACCATAGCGTTGAATACTGTTCAAGGCGATTTGATTACTGTTCAAGGCGCTTTGTATGATTCCGACAGCCAAAAGTACCAAAAATATAGTGCCGGCGAACCAAGATTCGAACCCAGAGACTTTTCATCCGTAAGTAGGTGACCGGAAACTACACTATTCCAAGTGTGATTACCGACGGATGGAAATTAATTTTGATGTATCATGAAGTCTATTGCTTTACCTGAATTTCATATTATAATGAGTGCGGACAGCTCAGTGGTAGAGCATAGGGCTCGTGACAGGAAGGTCCGGGTTCGAATCCTGATTAGGTGGAAAAGAAATTTTCTAGTTGGATGGGTGTCCGTTTCACTGTTGTGTCGAAAATTAACAGCGCTGTGACCTAAAATGGCGCAAGATCGCAGTAATAAAGCCTACCCAGAACATAACTGAACTCCTTACCTGCACAATCTGAAAGAGCTTCTGAGGGATCTTCAAAGAAGATCTAGGAGTATCAGGATAATAATAATAATTTCTAATATAGAATCGACTAGTCCGAATTACGAATGACGTATTTTGAAATTAATATCATCAACTATGAAATAGAGGTAAGAGATTGCAAATCCAATTTTTTTGGATCAGTAAGAAAGATTTTTAGTTGGAATTATATATATATATATAAAGGGTTGTCTACAGCTAGTGTCGTCTTTCTCCCGTCAGCCAAGTTTTCCATCTCTCACAATATTACCAGTCTCCAGTCTTCCAGCCCCTTCTTTGTCATAGAGGGTCAACTTCATCCTTCCAGTATCTTCTTGGCCTTACTCTCCTTCTTGTTCCATTGTATGACTCTGTTTATCCACGTGTTTTCTGCTCTACACTCTATATTTTGTAGTACGTCACCTTTTACTCTCATTATCCTTTTAATCTCTTCATTCGATATTCTGTCTCTTCTTGTAAGGCCACAACATCTTCTCCAATATTCCATCTCGGCCTCCAGAATGCTCCTTTGATTTTTTTATTATCCATATCTCCGCCGCATATGTCATTATATCGGATGTTTTTTTTTAAGTGATAGAACTTTCTATAGGGATAACTGTGATTTGAAGCCATGTTGTTTTGACATTTCTGAAAGAAGCCATGTTGTTTTGACATTTCTGTTCAGTAAGCATTGAAAAATTATCAAGTAAAGACTCAACAAAAAAAAAATTGTGTTTAGTGATGAAGCTCATTTCTGGTTGAACGGCTGTGTAAACAAGCAAAATTGCCGTATATGGAGTGAAAACAATCCTCAAGAAGTTATGCAGGTTCCATTTCATCCTGAATAATGCACTGTATGGCGTGCTTTACACGCTGGAGGTCCATCGGTCCATATTTCTTTGAAAACGATGCTGGAGCTAATGTTACAGTGAATGGTGCTCGTTACAGATCGATGATCAATGATTATTTGTTTCAAAATTTGAATGGTATCGACCCAGAAGTGTATTGGTTCCAACAAAATGGTGCTTTCCCTCATGCTGCTACCGTAACAATTGATTTATTGAAAGATTTGGCGATAACATGATTTTGAGAAATTGTCCAATTAATTGGCCTCTAAGATCATGCGACATAAATCCACTGGATTATTTTCTTTGGGGTTATGTCAAGTCGTTTGTTTATGCTGATAAACCAGACACAATAGACGCTTTGGAAGCCAACATAACTCGTGTTATTGATGAAATAAAGCCTGAATGATCTTGTTCGTCCCAGTCTGCACCTTATTTCTTCTTCTGTTGTTGCATTCTTCGAAATTATAAAGCCTAGGTACTTGAACTTGTGCGTTCCTTTTATTCTCACGTTTTCTTCTATTTCCAAGTTTTGAATCACTTCCTCCGATATTGCCACGTATTCCATTTTCATCATATTTATCTCCAGGCCCTCCTTCAATTTTCTAACCATGAAGCTAACATCCTCCTCATCCTGCTCATCTGGTTGTCTGCAAAGCACAATATGTAAAGGACTCTCATCGGTATTCCCATACCTTTACATTTTTCCTTCCAAGGTGTTAGTGCATACTCTAAAATTATTTTAATTAGAGTTGGTGAGCGTTTAGGAAGGCATTAGTTTTAATGGGCGCGCACATCTCATTATCCTCATTAACGTAACCATGACAGCGATAAGTTATCGTGATTTGATTGTTTGTTACTATGTTATTTATGACAAGCGGGCGTCTGTCCACCCTACCACTGCGTCCGCACGGACTATTGTGGCTCACCCCTAATTTAAATCTCCCCGACCAGATCCAGTTTTTGGATAAAACTGATAATCTTGTTCAGGGGTAATTTTTTCAGTTCGCAGTGGGCTATAAAAACCTGACTTAAGACCTCGAATCTGATGCGACTCACCGCTGGGCACTCTGAGAAAATTTGCATGGCTGTTTCAGTGTTCTCAAGACACAGCCTTCATTCATCGACTTCCAGACCGATTTTGTTCAAATGCGCTTTCAGTCTGCAGTGACCTGTCCTAATTCCGACAAGTGTTCTTAGTTTGGCCCTATCCAGACCTAGCGCTGGGTTCGCCATCTTCTTGTTCGAAGCTGTTCCAAGGAACAACTTCGAATGTTTCAGGCCAGAATGGCTCCGCCAGAAAGACTCTAGCCTTGAGTTCATTCTGCCTGTTATCGCCTCGTTAGCCACGTCATGTGGTATTACCAGGAATGGTTCCGGTCCTACCAGAGGCAGCGCAGCTCCAGCAAACGCCAGCCGATCCGCCTCCTCGTTACCCAAATAGTTTGGGTGGCTCGGTATCCAAACCAGAGTGTCTCTGTTATACATACCGAGCCTGTTTAATGCAGTGCGGCAACTCCAGACTGGATTTGATTGTAGAACCAACTATTCTTTCCTTTGCGGCAGCCATTGAAGAGAATTTCACGTTAATTGATGATAACGCTCATCCAGACCGGGCAATAATTATCAACGACGGTATAGAAATTCATGGCACCGAATGGATTAGCCCGCTCTCTCCAGACCAAAATTGTATTGAACATGTCTGGTCTGTAATATCATAAGAATTACACCGCTAACCTGACCTAGCGCAGACGTTACAAAAGTTCGCCAATGCTTTGATGGACATTTGGCAAAACATTCCTCAAGCTTTCATTGATATCCTCATTGACACAATGCCGAAGACTGAGAGCACCATGAAGAGCTAGAGGAGGCTTCACCCGATATTAAACCGTGATTTCGTGTTTCTAACAGGAGCAACCTTTTTTAAGCCTGCAAACTCCACCAGGTCAGAATCTCCATTCTGTTTATTTCTGTACCATTGTGGCGACGTTCCCGTTCCTTGTCTAGAATTCCGCTCTGCTGCAGCTTGCTGGCGACCGCTTTCCGATAATACCTACTTCACCGTTCTCGCCAGCTTCAAGATGGAACTAAACGTCTTACTTCCAGAAATTAAGAGGTTAGAAGCTCCCTCATAATACCGCATCCTATAGAGCTTCATTGAAGACCCCGATGTGATCTAAACTCAACGATCCAATCATTGGTGACCACCGACTCCATCCCATCCAATTTTTTCCGAGGTGACTATCCTTTTTTTCCCACAGTATCCCTCGCTTGAGATGGCGTCGCGTCCGGCTCAGCGGAGGACAGATGCCAAAATCATAACGCCCTATACCCGAACAGAATTTTTCTCCCAATTTCAAAGGGGGCTAACTTAGAACAAAAAATTATATGAAAGACACCCAACAATTTTTGCTAAAGAACCGCCTCCTTAAATATTCCGCATCAAGTTAAAAATACCCTGTGTAAAAAATAAGAATGTAATTCCTGCATTCTACAGATGACAATTATAGCAATGAAACCCTTGAATAGAAATGAGTCTGTTTTTCAGGAAATTGGAGCACAACAAATTCAAAACGTTGGACAAGAGGGTGCTATTACCCCTTAAGAAACTGCCGTACATGTAAGTATGCATACTATTGGTGGAAATTTAGCCTTTTTGGGGTTTTAATGAATCCGCAGTTCCTACGAAGGCACGACTTGATGTGGAAAATCCAGGGGTACCAAACAGCATTATATCGATGGCCAAATGATGCCTTAAGCGCGAATAGTGAATTCGGTTCTGTTTTAAATCACAAGTCGGCAAAATTGCTTCATGGTGGACTTCATTTCGGAAAATCGATAAATTTTTTCTATGCATTCGTATTAGAAAGCATCAAACTCAAATTTCTAGCAGGAAATTGTATCGGAAACATCACATAAGACTTATTTAGAAAGAATCCTTGATCAAATTGAATTCTGTCCATTCGGCACAACATTCCACTTAGGCCCTTCGAATTTTCTGCCTTTCAGCCTAAACAAGAAGATTAAATCGTCCCATAACATAGAGAAATTAACAGTCTTGTCTCCCCAATATTCCAAATGAACTAACAGAATTATAGACAACGTGTCGAATTTTATTTATTCCGTCAATTCGTCACAGATTCACCTTTTCCAACCTCGGACATTTTCCCGCCATTTTAAACGGATTAATGTACCGGAAAATGTATGAACGTGGCTGCGTTTCGAAATTTAGGGTTTTCGCTTCACCACACGTTCGTAGTTGGCAACTGTGACCTTGAATTCTTGCTTTTTTACAGATATTTCGACAGGTTCGAACTATGCATGGCCGCCACGCACGTCAGGGTGTGTTATCCCAAAGGAGACGGCATCTCCTCCCAGGAGCACCTGTTGGACAACCCTGTTCTACGTGCAAGGTGAGGTTTGGTTCAATTCATCTCCCTTGTTGATATTAAAGCTGTCTTCAATCAGGAAAGGGCTAAAAGAACCAATATACTTGGATGTCTGCGCAATTTTCACAAACCGCGAATCATTTCGGCACAATATCTGTGTTTTTCGAATTTTAAGACGAAATACCGGGTGTTTTTTAGAGTGATAAAACTATCGATAGGGATAACTGTGATTTGACAGAAGGTAGCAGCCATGTTGTCTTGACATTTCTGTTCAGTAAGCATTGACAAATTATCATGGAAAGACTCACGCCGCAACAACGTTAAAAATTGTTGAAATTAATTTTCAAAATCAGTGTTCTATTCGCCAAACTAATAGAGGACTTCGTGAAATTTATGGTTTACATAATCGTCCATCAGAGCAGCTTATTCGTCGAACTATCGATAGATTTCGGACAACATTTTCTCTACTCGATGCAACAACAACAAGACAAAGAACTGTACGTATAGAAGAAAATATCGCTGCTGTAAATCATGATGATCCAGATTTGTCTTTTCGTCGACGTTCACAACAAGTTGGACTCTGTGCATCCACCACATGGAAAATTTTGCGTAAAGATCTTAGTCTACAACCATACAAGATCCAACTGGTTCAAGAACTAAAGCCACTTGACCATCCTAAGCGTCGTTTGTTTGCTGATTGGGTCCTAGAACAGCTTGAAGTTGATCCACTTTTTTATCGTAAAATTCTGTTAAGTGATGAAGCTCCTTTCTGGTTCAACGCCTATGTAAATAAGCAAAATTGCCTTATATGGAGTGAAAACAATCCTCAAGAAGTTCTGCAGGTTCCATTGCATCCTGAAAAAAGCACTATATGGTGTGCTTTACACGCTGAAGGCATCATCGGTCCATATTTCTTTAAAAACTATGCTAGAGCTAATATTACAGTGAATGGTGCTCGTTACAGATCGATGATCAATGATTATTTGTTTCAAAATTTGAATCGTATCGACCCAGAAGTGTTTTGGATTCAACAAGATGGTGCTACACCTCATGCTGCTACCGTAACAATTGATTTATTGAAAGAAAGATTTTGCGATAACATTATTGTAAAGAATTGCTTGGTATGTAGAGATACCTTTTAGAATTCTTCGAAAGTAATTGATTAAACGTCAACCAATTAGTATGCAAATTCTTGGTTAAGCATACTTCAAATGGGGGTGAAAGAGGGATGTATATTAGACTTTAATGCTTTATTCACAGCCTAAAATACATATAATACAAGTTCAGAGAGTTGAATTATTTTACCCAAATTGAGGGAGTTGTTTCGTGACCAGATGTGGAATATAATCCGGCTCATAGAGACCATGTAGAGAATTGTCAACAGAAGTGCATATAATACAAGTGTACAATTTTGAGTTGTTGACCCAGATGTGCTGGATACACTATCTTGATCCTGGAACAGTTCTTCTTTGAGTTTCATCTATTGTTGTTCACGACACAGACTTCAATTTTATTGGTTTCACTTTTGAGTTCACTTTGTTACGTACCTGCAAAGTGAATTAAAAATTCTTTGTTCAAAGTAAATTTGAACAATTATCTCGAGAAATGGTCCAATTAATTGCGACATAACTCCACTGGATTATTTTCTTTAGGCTTATGTCAAGTCTTTGGTTTAGGCTGATAAACCAGAAACAATAGACGCTTTGGAAGTCAACATAACTCGTGTTATTGATAAAATGAGGCCTGAATTACTCGAAAAAGTGGTCCAAAATTAGTCTGGTCGAATGCGGTTCCTCAGAGTTAGTCCTGATGGACATATGCCGGAAATTATTTTTAAAACATAAATGTCATAAAATTATCTTCCAAATAAAAAAAATTTGGCTTCAATCATAATTTAAATGTGTTTTATTTCAATTTAAAGTTCTATCACTCTAAAAAAAACACCCGATAGCTTTGAACCATTTTTTTTTCAAACACGATGACTTTCGAAATTAAATTAGAAAGAATACAGTAGTCATAGAAATAGGGATTTATCTTTATTCTCTTGAAAATTATGGTATAGCTTTTCAGTATTACTCTTCAAAAAACAATTTTTCGGTTATGATGTCTGCTTCGCTATCGAAGCACTCAGGTTAAAATACGGGGTTACTTTTGCCATTTCCGGTTTTTTCAACCAATATAAACATTCTGAGAAAAGTTAGACGGTTGTCAATGAAATAATCAACCACAAGTATTAACAATTAACCTTGCTCTTCACGCCAAGTAAGTGCTTTCATATGTTTTTCATCTCAACCGATTGATCGACTTAACCAGAAACTGATTCTCAAATTGGTCTACTACAAACAGACAGCTAGAAAAGTTTTACGTAATGTTTCCTCAGTGTTTGGATCATGGGAGGCATAGGCTGTACTGGAAATGTCATAGTCCTCCTAAGTAGACTCATAGTACCGACCAACAACGTGGTGCATTCGCTATACTTGAGAAACTTGGCCTTGTCAGATCTTCTCATGGGAATATACTTGTTCACCATAGCTGGCGTCGATCACCACTACAGGGGTATCTACCTTAGGTATGAGTTCACGTGGAGACACAGCCTTATGTGCAACTTATGTGGTGAGTTATTACCTATTGTTTTTTCGTGTCAGTTAGGTGGAAATCATAGCAATCGAATGTGGTTAAATAATTACCCCAGCAATCATACAGTCTTCCATCCATGAAATTTTAATCAACCGGTACCTGGTAGTAGTTAGAAGTTCCTACCAAGTTTAATAAAGAATTCCTACCCATCCATGATGACACCATCTCAATTACACCCAGTAAATTCATACCAATTAATTCTTTCTGCTTCAATAAATCAATAAATGTAACACTATTACCAGGTTTTCTGAGCACTCTCTCCTGCGAGAGTTCAGTGCTGATACTCACGTTGGTTACTTGGGATCGTTTCGTTTCGGTCACGCAGCCACTGGCGAGGAGACAACCCTCCGCGAAGACAGCGGCACTAACTCTGTTGGTGTTATGGTCCTTCGCGTCCTTGGTGGCCTTCGCTCCCTTGAGCGAAGTGACGGAGGAGTATTTCGGTGACGAGTTCTATGGAAGCAACGGGGTGTGTCTCTCCCTGCACATCCACGATCCCTATGCCAAGGTAAGCACCTTGTCGAACATCAACCTAATCCTTGTCAGAGAAAGTTACCCCTGTTTCTTTCTGGGATTTATGTATTGTTCTGAATCAATAACATTGGAAGAAGAAATTCAAGCTTATCCCAGTTCATTTTAAGTATCATGATCAGTGTAATGTAAGGAAACCTTTGGGAAGGCTTCGACTTCCAAAACAACGATCCATATTGAAGAATGATTTCATTTTTGAATAGATATTAAACTTTTTGGGGCCTAGTAACAACCAAATACTAATACAGGGACCGTGCGTTCAAAGATGTTGTGAGAGTTCCTAATAACCTCAATCAAGAATAATAGGATCTCTTTGGGTCGACTTGATATTTTATCCTGTACTTGTAGATCTTCTGTGAAGATCTCTCAGAAGCTATAGATTGTGCGGGTTAGACTACCAGTTCTGTTCTGGTTAGGCTATAATACAACAGCAATTTTCTTCAGGGTTGGGAATATTCAGCCATGATGTTCATCATGGTAAACGCAGTAGCGCTTATCTTCATCAGTTACGCCTACATGAGGATGATAAACGAGATAAAAGCCAGCGGAGTAGCCTGCAGGTCCACTAGACAGTCCCAAGACAGCGACAAGGTAGCTCAGAGGTTTGGTATCATAGTTTTGACTGACTCTTTATGCTGGGTGCCGGTTATCATAGTCAAGCTGACCGCCCTGTCTGGTGAGAACTGTCTACGATAAATATATCCGGCAATTAAACTGTCCCCTTTTTTCAGGAGTTGCCATACCTCAAGATTTGTACGCCTGGCTAGCAATCTTTATTTTACCCATAAATTCCGCTCTAAACCCTATACTGTACACTTTAACGACGACAGTTTTCAAGAAACAGGTTTGTAAGACTTCTACAAAACTTCCTGCTTCAATTTAATATTATTTTACCGTTCAAGGTCCACAAGATTGTAAATTCTTTCCTGAGCAATCGAAGATTTGGAGATCACCACCATTCCGCTACAGAATCTGCTCTTAGTCTTAGTTTCGGAGTGTTTCCGCTAAGGACCAGCACCAGGAGATTCCTGTCTTACAAGGTGAGTCAATTCTTTTGATTGAGGAAGACACTAACACTCTTGTTCCTCAGGAGACACAAAGCAGTTTGACACAGACCAAGGGCAGTTACAAGAAGAACCCCACAGCGGTCTAAGTTTTATTGAAAAATCAAAGTCTTCAAGACTCCTAATTATTGATGTAAAGTTTGGAATATCAGGGTGTCTTCATTGTAATAAACTTTTAATAAATTTTTACTTAAATGTAGATTGAAAATAAACGTAAGGGGAAAAAGACGTTTCAAAGAAAATTTGTAAATATTTGGATTATAATAAAAATAAGAACTACTGTAATGGAAGATTTCATTTAAAATATTCCTCAATTTCAGTTAGATAAGTTTGAATCATATTTAGAATCATATATTTGGTAAGATCAGCCTTTAGCGTATATTCGGAAAATAAAATGTTTGGTAATGCCTCTTCTGACAAAAATTGAATGAAATGACATTCATATGTGTTTTTTTAGAGCGATAGAACTTTAAATTTAAATAAAACACATTTAAAGTAAGATTGAAGCCAAATTTATTTTTATTTGAAAGATAATTTTATGACATTTATGTTTTAAAAATAATTTCCGACATATGTCCAACGCGACTAGCTCTGAGGAACCGCATTCGATCAGACCAATTTTGGACCACTTTTTCGAGTAATTCAGGCCTTATTTCATCAATAACACGAGTTATGTTGGCTTCCAAAGCGTCTATTGTTTCTGGTTTATCAGCATAAACCAATGACTTGACATAACCCTAAAGAAAATAATCCAGTGGAGTTATGTCGCATGATCTTGGAGGCCAATTAATTGGACCATTTCTCGAAATAATGTTATCGCTAAATATTTCTTTCAATAAATCAATTGTTACGGTAGCAGTATGAGGTGTAGCACCATCTTGTTGGAACCAAAACACTTCTGGGTCGATACCATTCACCGTAACATTAACTCCAGCATCGGTTTTAAAGAAATATGGACCGATAATGCCTCCAGCGTGTAAAGCACACCATATAGTGCATTTTTCAGGATACAATGGAACCTGCAGAACTTCATGAGGATTGTTTCCACTCCATATACGGCAATTTTGCTTTTTTACATGTCCATTCAACAAGAAATGAACTTCATCACTAAACACAATTTTACGATAAAAAAGTGGATCAACTTCAAGCTGTTCTAGGGCCCAATCAGCAATCAAACGACGCTTATTATGGTCAAGTGGCTTTAGTTCTTGAACCAGTTGTATCTTGTATGGATGTAGACCAAGATCTTTACGCAAAATTTTCCGTAGACCAAGATCTTTTCGCAAAATTTTCCATGTGGTGGATGCACACAGTCCAACTTGTTGTGAACGTCTACGAATAGACAAATCTGGACCATCATTAACACTATGACAGCAGCGATATTTTCTTCTGTACGTACAGTTCTTTGTCTTGTTGTTGCATTGAGTAGAGAAAATGTTGCCTGAAATCTATGGATAGTTCGACGAATAAGCTGCTCTGATGGACGATTATGTAAACTATAAATTTCACGAAGTGCTCTATAAGTTTGGCGAACAGAACACTGATTTTAAAAATGAATTTCAACAATTTGTAAACGTTGTTGCCACGTGAGTCTTTCTATGATAATTTGTTAATGCTTACTGAACAGAAATGTCAAAACAACATGGCTTCTTTCTTCTGTCAAACCACAGTTCTATCACTCTAAAAAAACACCTGATACTAATTAGGAAGTTTTTCATCCAACATCAAATTTGTCCAATGTTACAACACGAGTTTATGCCAACCTGAACTTTTGTATTGGTTTACATTGGTCACATCAATTAAGGTACCCTTTGATCTACATTATCGTGTTGTCATCACGGAACACTTTGGATATATCGGGTGGTGCGTAATAATCCGCAGAAAATCCAAAACCACCAAAAAAGAAATAAACTCAAGGGAAAAATAAATAAAAGATAATTCTGTACATCAATACATTTATTGTACTTATGTTGAACATGTTCAATTTTTACAAATTATGGTCCATTGCTACTATCACAGTTTAAAAGAATCGAAAAATTCAATCTACGCGAAAACATGCGCGTAACATTTTCTCATTTTAAAAAATACTGAAAACGCAAATTCTAAAAGAAACATAGGTCCACTTTGTAACATAAATAGGTCAATCCTCGGTAAAGAAACGTTTCCGGAAGAAACACTAAAATATAATGTTATATTCATTAAAAAATGAGGAATGACACAATAACAGCTAGATATATATTTATATATAATTTTTTTTCAACAATTCTGTTTTCTTGGACAAGGACGCGAGGCTGCCGTCCTGCCACATACTTTATATCTTCGATAAAAAATTTCAACATAGAAAATCTCGTATTATACTGTAGGTATTTTTGATGGGCCACTATAATATACATATACAGTATTTTACACATTTTTTACACAATTTACAATTTAGAGGAGGTTTTTCCTTATTAAAATATTCACCATTCATTATATATGTGGGTATATATATATATATATATATATATATTACATACGGGGTATTTTCGAAGGCAGGTCTACGTCTCCAATGTGAAATCGAACTCGCGAAAATTAATTACTTTGCAAAAATCGCCTATTTAAAGTAACAGAATGAAAAATATATGGCCTCTCAAGGTTGTCCCTTTTGAAATTCCATATCGTGAACACATATGTTCGAAATCTAGGGATATTTCGTAAATTAACAATTTGAAATTCAGAGTTGAGCTAGTGTTTTATATAAGTTATTTACAATTCTTGTTACAAAGAACGGTTTCATCTGGTTTCCAAATTGTTTTGATAGCGAAATACACAATAATGCATTAAGAATGTGATTCCTAAAATTGAGTAAAACATGAGAAATGATAAAAACAGGTGTGTCATCGAATATACTTTGTGATAGTTCATTTTAAAATGGAATGAATAAGAAATTACTTTGTTTTCTATCACTGTTTTATTGTTGAGTGACCTGAGTATCGTAGTCTTAATATATTTACAAACCGATGTTCAACAACCTGTGTAACTCAAAAGGTTTTACAATTTCCGTTCTTTCACTTCTTTTCGAGAATTTCATTCTTTTTGCATTATCAGGTTTCTCTGTCACAAAACAATTGATAAATAAAAATCATGCTGTATAACCTGAACACAATTTGTAGATGACATATAAAACACTGTTAAACATGAAATTCAATTCAATTTCAAGTACATAATTATTATAGACCTAAATTTTGAGCATATTTAAGGTTTAAACCTTAATTCTGACAATTCTCAATTGATCCTAAATCCCTTTACTGTACAAAGTAATTTCCAGAGAAATCACTAATTCCTCTGAATTCTGATTATTTTTTAAAACACTCACCTTTGAAAACACCCCATATACATAATGTAATCTTAAATACATCAAATAATCACAATTAATATCGATATAATTCCGTGCGACATACAGAACGACACCTACAGCCAAACACCTCCAAATTTACCGATCACCCTGTATGCCGAGGCGAAACATTGACTCGTAAGATTGCATTGAAATTCTTGTACCGGTAGAACACCTTGAGGGAAGATTGCACAATGGTTTCTCTTTTTTTTTTTTTGTTTATTTTTCTACTTTGGAATAACGACATTCGAAAGAAAGAAAAGCGAAGAAAAGGGTTCCTTTTTTCATTTTGATTATATGTGTGGCACTTGGTTTTTTTAGTATTTTGCTCTCTTATTGCATACAAAAAGATGTACGAAGTATGGTTTGATGTCGATGGACGAAGACGTTTCTGCAAACGGGGTTTTGTTGGGTTGGAATTTTTGTTTTGTCGGTTTCTCTATCTGTATCGGATGTTTGTTGGTTATGATTTCTTCAGTAATGCGGCAGTATAGATCACGTATTCTAACAAATTAAAAAAAAAATAATGTCACAAACTTTTAAGGAAGTTACTTCGTGATTGTTCATTTCAAATGAAATAAAAAAATCGCTGTGTTTTCCATTTGTTTTTATCGAATATAAACAGTTTGAAAATGTATTAGAACTAAAAAAATCCGTTCATTGTATACATAGTCAATAAAAAGCGATAGAAAACAAAGTAATGATGTTATTCCATTAATCTTTTCAATATCCTAACTTACATCTTTCAATTCATCAGCCAGTAAAGCTTTTTTCAGGCAAAAATGTCTAATATCGAAAAATGATCTAACTGATAAAAGCATTTTCATTTCCATATTTTCCGTTTATTTGCTACGAATGAAATAAAATGTGACATTTTCCGAGATAACAAAAAGTTTCCTACAATAAATTCCCTAAGGGTTCATTTGACCTACCGCCTCATTTGAACTTCACAAGTTAACATATTATTGTACCTGAACCTAAAATGGAATTTATCGAGAAGAAAGTTGAGCTGAATAATTGAAAATGTATTCAATAACACAAATAACATTCCATTACTTGAAATTTGCGAGAAACCTAAGGCTAAGAAGTATTTTTTCATTATTTTATTTTTATTCTTCTGACCTGTTTAAAGAAAGTTTAATTCTGAATTTAATATCATATTGAAGAATTTTGATATTCATTGAAAGTGTGAAGATAATTTTTTTGTTAATTTCTTAAAATTCATTTAGTCAGGGTTTTCTATATGTAATTCGCTTCCTTAAAGTTTGTGACATATCAACAAAGTTAGAGATATGAAATTGTTGCAAATTAATTTCACAACACTTCAACGTTTCAATTCTCAACAAACAACATTCCAATTAACATCAATAAGGAACTCTCAATTCCGGAATGTGAAGGGAAATAAATATGTTATCTTGAACATCCCCAACTCCTTTAAGTTATGTTTTAAGACGTTGTGAGTTACGATATTGGGGTCGTTGTAAATTGTATCCAGCTAAATCCACATTACGATGGTTCGATCTACACTCGATGCGTGATACAGGCAGAACGATGAATCTGCAATGTACAAAAACTAAATTACGACCCTATTCAGGCGATACAATTCGAATAAACCAACTTCGCGACGTTTAAACCGATCCCAAATCAACCAAACCAGGCGCAAACATCGCCAACGACTTCGAAATCGACAAAACCGCAAGAAGGGCCCATAACCTGCGCGAATCATCCGTAAATCGTCCTAACCTCAAACCGCCTCGCTGAAACGTCGCGTCAACCCGCAATCAAGAAAAAATATCCGGCCAAGACCGACCGCGCCCGCGCCTAACCATCAGCGCGGTCCTCCCCGTCTCGAATTCGCTCAACATTTTTTCTTGCGGTTGCGCGCCGGCTTCTCGGCCTTTCGTCAGGTGCTGGTAGTGCTCGGGTACTGGAACCTGGTACCGGATGTGTACTCCGCCGATCGGACCGCCGGCTTGGGCGGCAGCTTGGGCGTCACCTGGCCGGTGGGCGAGTCGCTGTTGAACCTGGGTGATATGCTGGGGGGCGGCATGGACGAAGATCTGCGAACAAACGGAGGTTAACTGGTGTTTCCGTTTATAAATGGGACAATAAGAAATGGAACAAAAAAAAAAGATGTGGAAAAGGGAGAAAAGAGGTTTTTCTTACCTTCTTGGGATCAAGTAGGAATGGACAAAGTTATCACAGGATAATAGGCATAACAGACTGATTAAATTAAAAATCTATTCTACTATTTCCAGTAATATCTTATTTTCGTAACAGCAACTTTCATTTCAAACTAGCGCGGAAACGCTTGTAAGTATCGTACCGCTTGCTTGTGATGTCATGTCTGTTTTTGTCAACTGTAAATGGCAAGTACTAATGCAATTTTTTATGTTTGATACGAATTGTAAAGGGTTGTATGGTGTGCTGTTCTTCACTTACACATAATAAAACAATGCGAAAAAATTTGCTTAATCTTGCACGCACGGAAGTAACAATATGTTAAAATTCCCCAATTTTTTCTGTGAAAATAACTTTGATGTAAGTTTGTACTGTTCTCCACAAATTTTAAAATGATGTATGTATACCAGGTATAGAAGTATAAAACTGGAATCTCCCTAAAGATTGTAGTAGTTATCAGTTTAGGTTGCAGTGGCTATATTTCCATAGAAGCTGTTTGATTTTCCATTGGTTGATTACAGTCACGTGATAAAAATCCGCCATGTTTTGTCCAACGTCAAAATAAGTTATTTTGTGCTGGTCAAAACATTTGTGGTGATATAAATGCAACGTTTACGCGCAGTTGAATAAAATCTTCTCTTGGAACAATAATAAGTTTATTTTGTCTTCTAGTGTACAATACAATACAATTTCTTTCTTTTGTCAAACCGAATGAGAGGTGTTGAGTGTGTGAATATTAGCGACTTCGACTTTCAATTATTCGAACATATTTCAAAATAGATAGAAATATAAAGAAGTTCATATTTCAAAATGTATGGTTGTACAGCTGTTGAATGTTCTAATTCGTCAGTGAAAGTGGATCTCTACAAATAATTCTTTTTTGTGTGAAGTAACTTTACTAATTTACCTTTAAATACAAAAACGAATGTTTGAAGAGAGATAATTTCCATGGAATTAATCTATATTTCCTATTGAGTGGTACATTGGATTTTAATATACATGTTTCAGGTACACTTTGCCCCCGATATGTGGGAGAAGGTGAGAGTTGATGGAAAAAGAAAGTTGAAACACAATGGTGACATCACTGTTCCTAGAGACAACGTGGAACAAAAAGAATTGATGCAGAGACTAGCCAAATAAGAACTACTGTTTCTGAAGGGAAGGTCAATGTCAAATGTGGGAAAAAATTGCAGCATATAAAGAAAAAGTTTGCACGGCTCAAATTGAAATATGAACAGAATACGTTACTCAGCCAAATGTACAATCCTGATCAAATTGAAGTATTGATCAGTAAAAGGAAAAGCAATTTGGCAAAGTTTTCCAGAGTATAGATATAAATTTGGAATGTATTTTTATTAGATATATAAATTTTATTGAAAATCCACATATTGAACGAAAAGAATGTATGCCGATAAAATAATATTCTTAATACTTCTCAAAGTTTGAAAGATCAAATTATAAAGAGTTATGTTGTGTAAAGATTATAATAAGGTCGAAAAAAAGCCAGTAAGTTTATGGCGGTCATTCGAAGTAAATTTGTAAGTAGCTGGAAACTATTTCTTATTCAGTTTTTCGTAATTGTAATTTAAATTAGAAATAAAAGGTAACACAATTTTCAGGACCTTTTATTCTCTCCTAATTTGAATTCTATTAAGTTTCGTAATAAACACTTTCAGATTCCAATATGATAAGCTAAAATTTCTCTGGAGTTGCACATATTGGTCTGTTGACTAATTCAGTTCAAAAGCAGTAATTCTTCTGAAATATTGTTATCTGTCATTTTTCCTTTTCAACAGTAGATTATATATAGTTGCAAATGCTAATTTGTATTTGTTAGGTGTTCCTTCTATGAATGTTCGAAATAATGTGTAAAATCTAAAGATTATATATCTCAAGAGAATAAAAAATTTAATACCAGTTTTCATACATTTAATTTCGAACTAGTTATACGAATATTGAATTTCGATCAGCAAACTGGACCTAAAATCAAAATTTATCAAATGATTTTGTCTATTTCAAACTCTTCCTACCAATATTTTTGATCTTTACCTTCCTACTAATTGATATCATGACTCTGTTAATTTAAAACTAACTGAATCGAATTCATAGACCATAATGTCAATAAAATAATAAGAAGAGGTTTTTTACTTGATAGAAGGAATATGACAAAATTTGAATATCAAAACAGATTTAATCTGTTAGTCTACTACAATTTTCAATTTCAAAGAAATTTTTATTTAAAAAATTTTTAGAATTTAATTAATGTCTCATAAGCACAGCTTATATTTAATAGACGTATAAAATCAAATCTCAATATAAAATATCAAATGGAATAAATAACCCACAAATATGAATTGTCAATTAAAAAATAAATATTTGAAGGAGACAAAATTTCGTTTCTGATCTTACAATTATGAAAACTAATTCCTTTTCAAAAATACAACACATAATTTTGAGGACTTCTCAGAAAATATTATATTTTTTGAAATATTTAATATATTTAAATAAGTTACTTCAAAAATCTCTCAAAACATGTATTATATCTTCAAAAAACAATTAGAATATCATCAGAATTTTAATTGTTTTTTGAAGATATTTTGAGAGATTGTTGAAGTACCTAATTTAAATATATTGAATATTTCAAATAAATTATAAGCCCTCAAAATTATGTTTTGTATTTTTGAAAAGGAATTAGTTTTCATAATTGTAAGATCAGAAACAAAATTATGTCTCCTTCAACTATATATATTTTTTAATTTTAATTGACAATTTATATTTGTTGTGTTATTTATTCCATAGGATATTTTATATTGAGATTTGATTTTATATGTCTATTAAATATAAGCGTATAAGACATTAATTTGATTCTAAAAATTTTTTGAATAAAATTTTTTTGAAATTAAAATTGTAGGACAAAACAGATTAAATCTGTTTTGATATTCAAATTTCATCATGTCATCAAAGCATGAAATATAGCCAAACGAATATATAATTTAAAAATTCTGCCAAATTTTTTTCACACCATTTTTTTGACAGATTCATAATTTTCTTGTCGCCCCTGTGGGAATATGGTATAGTTTAGACCATCATCTCCCTCTAACAGCTGATGAAGATTTTCAACACACAATAACCCAAGCTGCATGCACAGGTATAATTTTCTATAACCTTGTCTATGAACTACGATTTGCGGATAGCATTGGTTTTCCGTTATCATTTGAAGAAAACTATTATAAAATCTCATCCAATGCTTGTCAAAGCTTGCAGTGAACATTCTCTTGGTAAAACAATGTTTCAACAATTTCACACTTAGTTGTGAGAATTGAATTTTCACATTGTTTTATGCAATTATAAATTGGAAACCCTTATTGTATCACCTTTCATAAGACAATTTTATTCATGTATAGGAATAAAAATTCAAATTTATAATACAAATACAGGTGATATTTGTACTTATGAAGAAACTTCTACAGGACTTTTAAACATTTTCAGATTATTTCATAAACAATTTGGGAATTTATCTAAATTCTGAGATCCAATAAAGACTTGATATTTGTTGTTTGTAATTAAAATTTTGAAGATCGAATCATAAAACAATGATTGAATAAAAACAAACAAAACCGAATTATAAAAGTTTTAGAGGGTAAACATGATTTGTCATTCAAGTTCAATAACAAATTCATGTGAATTAGAAAAGAAATAAAATTGGAAAAATATACAAACAATAAAACAATACAAAAAAATGTTATACTGAATACATAAAGAGGAAATAAAGGTAAGTTAATTTTTTGCTACTTTCAATCGGTTTTTTTTCTCAGTATTTTGGTGGATTTCACAATTATTTAGTTTTTTGTTGATATTTCATTCCAGAATATGTTCACTTTGGTCAGATGCAGTGGTTTGTGATAAAATATTTGTTCATATCAGAGAATCGAAGCTACAAAAAATAAGAGAATAAAGAAAGAATTGAAGAAATTAGTGAACAAAATTTTTTTCCAAAAAAGGATACAGAAGTAGAAAAACCATCATCAAAAGTAATATCATAAAAAAATTGAGTAACCAATGAAGAATTGAACATAAGCATCATCTCAACTCTGCTGATCTCAGAGCTTTTGTTTACTTAAACTTTTTCTTTTTTAATGCTCAATTTTAATTAAAAAAAAAAAAAAAAAAGAAATGTGAACTTACACCGCTCCTCCGTTCATCAGAACAGGCCTGGGAGGCTGCTGCGGCTGTGAAGAGTGCCTCCTGATGTGCAGTTGAGAAGTGTGCGTAGGATGCAGTCGGGGCAAGGTCCCTCCCATCCCCATGGTCAATGAGGCGGGCAGGGAGGACTGGTGGGAGTGGCTGAACGCCGAAGGGGACAGACCGGTCTCCCTCCTGGGAGGTAGAGGAGGAGGAGAGGACTCCCTTGGCGGCAGCATAGGGGCGTCTGGAGCTTGCTTCATCTGTGGAGAGAGAGAAAAAAAATAAAACTATAGGACTACATGATTTAGTATCTTCTTAAATGAGACAGAACTCATTTTTAGTTTTGAGAAAAATTATATAAATTTATCTTTATAAATCTAATAATTCTATAATAACTTTCTGTCCTGAAAGATCTTTTAAAAAAGTTGTTAATTGTTAATTCTTTATATCGTGTTTATCAATTATCAATTCTCTTCGCTGTTATTTTGATTTCCTTTGAATAAAGATTAATTATACCATTTGATTTCTGAAGTTTCTTTTATGACTATCATGGAATCAGAACCTGTCTTTTATATTTTGGACAGTAAATTATATTTTTTTCCCTATATCCACATTTATACGGTCGTCCACTTTCAAATAACAAAGTGGAACAAGTTCTTCCCAAGTTGCTTCTAGGTGGTGCAAAAGTGCATTAATTTTCATAGAGAATACTTCCGTAAGTAATAAATTATTTAGAAGTTATCTTCGATAGCTTTCCACTGTTAAATACGAGGATGGTTCGAATATGATAGAGACAAACTCTGTAGATGGCGCGCATGTATGTTTCGAAGGTCGTGGTTTGAGTATGTGATAGCTGGGTCTCTTACGAACAGTGTGGTATTTGTTTTCGTCTCGGAGCACGTGTTTCACGCGTGTGCTACGACCATGAGTGAACGTCAAGTGCCGACTGCCGTTGCGCAACGTATTATCATTCGTTTTTTAGCGGGAGAAGACGTTAAAAACACGGATAGTTTTGTGTGTTTGCAAAAGCAGTTCGGTAGTGAGTGCCTGAGTAGGGCTGCCGTGTTTAAATGGGCCAAAGCATTCGAGGATGGCCGCGAAACCTTCGAGAATGAGCCGCATGATCGTCGACCACGAACCAGCGTCACACCAGACAACATTCGCCGCGTAGAACAACTCATTTTGGAGGACCGTAGGACGAATGTTCGAGACATTTCGGCTGAAGCCGACATCAGTATTGGTAGTGTAGAGTCTATCATCCACGAACAACTTCAATATCGCAAAATAACGGCGCGATGGGTTCCTAAACTGTTGAACTTTGAGCAAAAACTAACGCGGTTGGAAGTTGTCACCGCTTACTGACGCGATACGAGGCGCTTACTAACGCGAATTTTCACTACAGACGAAACATGGGTACACTATTATAACACTCCCGAAACCAAGGTGTCAAGTAAAGTGTTTATGAAGAAGAAGGAAGGGGCGCCAGTCAAAACGAAGACAACCTGGTCCGCGGATAATGTGTACTGTGTTCTGGGACCGGCAGGGCTGTACGTCGATTTCCTGCGCACTCAATACCATCAATGCTGCATACTACTTTAACCCTCTGAAAACACACGTGAAACCCGCTTATCGCTCGAAACGGAGGAGCATTAAAGTACGAAGTGCGATTCTCCTCCAGGATAACGCGCGCCCTCATACCGCGCGTCTCACGCTCGATACAATATCGGAATTGAGGTGGAAGGTACTGGAACACCCCCCTACAGTTCGGATTTATCGCCCTGTGACTACCACATGTTTGGACCATTGAAAGAGGCCCTTGGAGGTCAAAAGTTCAACATCGACGACGAGGTAGAGGGGTTCGTGCGCACATGACTGTCCGAGTTGCCCAAGGAATTTTTCGATACCGGCATCAAAAATCTTCCGGAAAGATGGACAAAATGTGTAAATAGTGTGACCTAGAAAAAATGCGATTTTTTTGTAAATTTATTGATGATAAATAAACGTGTTAGAGTATTTGTCTCGATCATATTTGAACCACCCTTGTATATTCCGATGATCTGGAATTTCCAGAAACCCCTTTTGCCGGATTTTAGTGCTCAATAGAATTTTATACCTACTCTAATATAAATAGAAGCCGAGAACAAATTTAGTTATTCAAAAATGTAAGATATACCATCTACCTGAAGATGCTACTGTGTTAGAGAAACGACCGTTGATATATAATAACAATAAAATTTGTGAAAATCGGAATAACCTTATTTAATATTATAAAAAATTTTGCCCTCCTTTGTGAGTCAGTAAAAAGACCCATAACCTTTTCTCCGAAAATAAAAAACTTACCTGTTGAGGTGAACTAATTTCGGGGCTATCCCTTCTCCTCCTGGGCGGTATTGGAGGGGGTGTACAAGGCAGCCTGGGACTTATAGACTCGAAAGTGGGAGAAACCGGGCTCCTTGGCCCTGGGCTATTGGGGGCCACCGATGTGGAATTTCTTGGCGCTCTGTATGGTAAAAAAGGGATTTAACGCAATAAAATCTGAAAGACTACAAAATCATAATATAAAACTCAACACGACAATGCAAGATCGCACTGTGAAACACGAACTTTGGAAAAAATTAATGAATTGGGGCCCACCCACCATACTCGTCCGATATCGCAACCTTTGGATTTCCATTTATTCCGATCGCTACATTATTTCCTTAGTGGCCAAAACTTTGAAAATTTGGATGATGTCTAAAATGCCATCTCGAGATATTTTACTCAACCAATTGATTTTTATCGGTCAGGCATTGAAAATTTGCACACTAGATGGCAAAGGCTATTGATAACGAAGGAGATTACATTAATGATTCAAATAAAAAGTTGTTGATAGTTATGAGTTTCCATAAAGTGAGGAAAATAAGAAAAGTTTCAAATATGTACAACTGCGAAACAGGCTCCACACCTGCCCTGAAAGTTTCAAATCTCTAGATCTATGTGTTTGAAAGTTAAGAATTTTCAAGGCCAGCTGAGAGATCATTTTCGACTGAAAATTCTAAAATTACAGACGTTTGGGTGAAACGATAGTATGTTGTTTCTTGGAACATGCTGACAAAAATACTATTAAAAAAAGAATATTATCAACAAAAAAAATGAAACTACTTAAAAGAAAAAATAACAAGGTAAGGACATAAAACTAACAAAATCAAAATGGAGAGCACTTACACTGGTATGGCGTTTATCATATCGCTTCTGGATATGGAGCCACATCTGATGGAAGCTATGGTACTCGTAGAACTGGTACTGGGGCTACGGATGTGCATGGTTGTCCTCCAAGATGAGGGTCCTGCCGGTGAAACCGGGGACAAAGTAGGACTGTTCTGGCCGGTGCTCCCCAACTGCACCTGATCCAAAAAAATCGAGTAAAACCCTACCTTCCATCTTTAAGCAATCTTACTTACAGGAGCAAACACGCTAAAGTCATTGTCCGACCTGGAGGAGTCCTCGCTCTTGGGCTCCTCATTGTTGTTGCTGCTCTTGGTCGAACTTCCGATGGTGCTCACACTTGACATGCTGGCTGAACTGAGGGTGGAGGAGCCCACCGTGCTGGTGCTGTTGATCAGCTGTCTGACCGACGAGCTCTTTGATTTTATACCCGGACTTTTGAGATTTAGATGGGGCCATTTTCTGGGGAATTTGGGTGTCTGCTTGCAGCCCCTCGGTTCGATCTCTATCGATTTATTGTATAGATAGTTGTTGATCTCGTTCTCAGACATGTCGCCAAAGGGGCAGAGGTTTTCAAGGAAGTGCTAAAAAAGGTAAAGATCATTGAAGTCAGGATTGCAGCGAAGTTCAATCTATTAATATAAATAAAAATGGCAATGTGCTTTGTTAGAAGTTGTTTAGAATTTTTCACAGTTAGCATAAGAAAATTAGTATAAACAAAAACATTAATTTTGTTGTTATTAAACGAAATCATATCCACTCACCCTGATCTTGGGTTCGACAGTGTAGATGTAGGGTTGATTCTGGTACTGCTGGATCTCACCCGTGATCTCGGCCACTTTTCTCCTCTTGAAGAAGTTCACCAGTTGGGTGTTTGGCAAAAAGTCTGGATTTCCCTCCTCTATGTGGAGGATGTTGGTCAGATACATGCCCAGGAAGGGAACGCAAGGCGGATTGATACTTCGTAACTTCTCCTGGTACTTTTTGAAGTGGTCGTCTGATCTGCATTCTTCGAGCGCTTTCTGCTTCTGTTGACTGAGAGCCTACGAAGATTCGGCTTTTAAATATCGACGTCCTTATAAAAATGGTATAATAATTTTTACCTGGTAAGTCAGTTTTAACCTATGTATGGAGGCAGATGCGGTCGCAGAAACTATGGCTAAGACCCCGTTGAAATTGTTGATTTCATTCAATGCTATCATAATTTCGATAATTCTGTTGTATATAGCGACTCTTTCCTCGAAATTTTCGGCTTCCACAATGTTTTTTTCAAGCCATATCGTGAACTGAAATGAAGAAAACAATTAAAAATTAAGGCACTTAAAAGAAAACTAAGTTCAACATCGATTGAACCCTGAAAAATGTGATGGAGTATGGAGAACAATTTGAAAACAAAAATACAGATTCTTCAAAATGAAAACATGGAAAAATTATAAATAAAGAGATAAAGTAAGGATATGAGACGCTAAAAGGATTGGAGATATCAAAAAACTAAGTTATTCTAAAGCAATTAAAAAAATTGGAAGCAATGAAAAATTTGGATATATTTTGAAAAATCAAGAGATAATTGAAAAAAGTAAATGATTGAATAACAAATTACTCACATTAGTGGTGTGCTTGATCATCTTCAGCAGATTGGGACTTGTTTTCTCCTTGTCTTTCTTTGTCCACACTGAACCCACCAACTCCGAAGGTTTTATGTTACGGTACAGATCAAACTCCAGGATGGTGAGTTGTCTAGCTATCTCGACCGGATGCAAGGTCAAGATGCCGTAGTCATCCTCTCCACAGGGTATATGCCATTCGATGGGTGGAGGATTTTCAGCAAAGGCGAATTTTATATGGCGTTGAGTATCATTTTCCACCTGCTCTCGAAAAGATTATTAAATGTAGTTTTTCAAGCAGGAATATAATCGAATTAATTGTTAAATGTATTATAGCACAGTATTATTAATTCAATTTTAAAATTAACTATCACAAAGTAACGGACCCTCCATCCAATATTTACTTGAAATTTCTTGACAAGAGATTGAATTTTCTGAAATATGATTCCTAAAATAAACAGGAAACTCTGACAAAAATAAAACTTCTTGAAGAAAACTTTCATCCCAAAGCCTTCCAAAAAACATGCATTGAAATAAAACTGGCCCCTGTGGAATTCCTCTAAAATAAAACGTATTGCATTTAGGGCAAAATAAAATAAATTGATAATAATAATATAATAAGATAAATAAGATTCCTAGGAAATAGGGAATGTCTTAGTTACTTACATATTTTAGATATCTTTTTATTATTATATTATTTGTTGAATACTATTGACTCTAACACTGATCCATGTGGGACCCCTTTTAGAAAAAATTTATTGTGGAAAAGCTTACTCTGAGTCAAAATTGTTATTCAACTGTGCATATTTTTCCCCAAAGATAAAGCAGATGATGAACAAAGAATATCTCACCTTTCTTTGTACTATCTTCAGGACACTATCTACCCATTTCCTCATGCTCTTTCCGTTAACTGAATCCAAGAACTTCTCTAATTTACAAAGCAGTTCTGGTTCCCTTTCAAAGTCATAGAAATGGTGATCTACCCAGTGTCTGAGCACATTCAAGACCCTGAAAAAGCAAATGATAAAAACTAAAAATTACCTTTTCTCACTCTATAACGTACCTGAATTGAACCGGTTGGCAGTACTCTTTGCGGTACTTTTTCCAGTCTTCCCTCTGGTTGCACTTTTGCATCTTCTCAGTATCGCAACAGTCCTGTTCGTAGACCAAGGAGGGGTCAGGTATGCTGAACCTCTCTATGAGCAGATCGAGTAATTCGTTGGGGGAACAGAAGCTCCTGTAGGTTGTCAGGAATGTGCGGACGAATTTCGGATCGGCGTAGATGTGATAGGTCAGTCTCTCTACCAGTTTGTAAAGGGTGGCACCCTAGAAGAGAGATTGTATGTTATAACAGAACAAATTCATTTTTATTATTTTTTATTTATAAATAAAAGCAACTATCATCACTTACCTTTATAAGAGGAACGCCTCCATTCTCCCTCTGCTCCAGGATGATGTTATCCTTTGAATCAGGTTCGGCAAACTTGTAAAGCCCCGGAGGAGGCAACTTCAAAGGATGCTTCCTCTCAATATCGGACAATATACTATCTAGAATCCTCTCCAACATAGATCTAAAGAAAAAACTACCAATAAACAGCCCCCTCATACCAAAGGACAAAACCCTACCTATTATTCAACATGACCAAATCCGCCATCCATGAATTTTTCTCTTCCAAACTCTTTGTGCACAACATCACAGGAGTCTGCTGCTGTCTGGGGCAGATCTCGAACGAGTTCCTCACCTCGTCCGTGTCCTGGTGATCGATGATCTCCACTTTCCTAATGAAGAACCTCTCCTTCAGCCTGCACTCGGGATGGTTCAGGTGGTGGATGGAGCTCTGTCTCCTGGTGTTGGGCTTGCAGAGTATCATCAGACCGTCGAACAGGAAAACCCTGCGATCTGTTAGCCTCTTCCCATTGCTGACCTTGAGCAGCACGTCCTCCCTGACGAACTCGTTGCAGCACTGGCCGATATCTTTCGAGTCCCAGTTTTCCACTATTTTTTCTAGCTCCTGGATCTTCTCCAGGGCTGCTTGGCGACGCGCCCTGATCTGAAGGAGGGGGGTGGAAGTTCTGGGTAAGGCCGAGGGAGGAACGCAGCGACCTGAAAATCATTTACTTACAGTGCTCCAATTTGTCAGTTCAACTCAACGTTTTTAGCGATTTAAAAATATGGATCAAACGATCTGTCTTCATTTATTCTTATGAATGAAGTTTGTAATGCTTTCATTTATCCCACAGCACTCTATATAAAATATCTAAAATCCTGAAATTACTTAATATATCATAAATATTTCTTACCAAGTTCCAGCTGCAAAGGCTTCAACATAACCTCAACCTGCTCGAGAGACTCCTTGTCCTCAGCGGACGACAATTCCTTCAGTATCCTTATGTATTCCATGTAGGAGAAACAGTGTCTGATGGGGCCCATAAGCAGGGCCGGAAGATAGTACTTGAGGGCCAACCTCATGCCTTGGCCGGCAGATATAAGAGAACTCTCAATCTCCGGTCTGGAGAGGAGGTTGTTTAACGTCTCCCTGCAGCGGAATGATGTCACGTCTTTGGCATATTTCGAATAGACTTGAAACTCCTCAGCTTCAGCCAATTCTAAAACAGTTCAATATTAATAATAAAAAGAAAAGAACACGGATCGATGGACAGTACCTTCAAAACAACTGCCGATGAATGGCATCTGGTCTTGGGCCATTTCTATGACATCTTCTAGACTTCCAGAAAGGGTGTAAGTTAATTCGTATAAATCCATAATGTTGGAAAATATGCAGTCTATCTCCCTCTGATCAGATCCAAGCTTTATCAGTTCCTCCCTATAAAGGAAACAGATGTATGGAATTTAGGTGTATCGATACTGATATTAAAATAAATAATGTGGGCTGTCTCTTGGAGAACCCCACACGAAAACCTTTTTTGTTGGCAAACAGTATTTTTCCATCCATGAATAATTTATTCATATTATTTCTCAAAAATAACAAAGCGTTATTTGTTTCCTTTAATATTACGCGGTCTTCCTGAAACTGGGCTATTTCTCATATCCATGCCATTTTTTATCCTCTGTATTGTCTCATATACAGCACTTTTTCCAGTTCAGTCAATTGCACTGATTTTTTAACGTTTCGAAAACCTTTTCTATACAAATATTCTACCTGCTTCTTTTTTTCTAGTTGCGACATTATTTCATAAATTGTATACCTGTTAACCATCAACAATAATTGACAAATATTGTTGCCATGCAACTTTGGCCATAGCCAACTATCTGCACAACCTATTTTATACATTACTTTTGTCTTAGAATGTTACAAAAAAGAAGTATATTGAATTTAGGAAAAATAATAAATTCCGGATACTTTCTACACAGACTATAATAATATCAAATGCAAGATATATAGTATAAAGCTAAGATTATTTCACGATATTCTTAAATAGCAATGAGTTTTCCCCCCCAAGAAAAATTAAAAAAAAAAAAAACTGTCTACAATGTACAAATTGTACCTAAAAACCTTGATCAGCATGTGTAGCTCCCTCATATATGCCTTCTCGGAAGCTATAAGTTCTCGAACGACCTCCTCGTAGGTGAGACTGGTCCTAGGTGCTGCTGATACCAACACTTGGGGTTCCGATGGTATTCCTGCTCCGTAACCCTCATCTTGGTAGAACATGTCCATTAAAGCCTTTAACAGAAATCATTAGACACTTGAGAGAAAAATATATAATGATTTTAAAAATGGGAACTTTCATTCATGATAACATAAGTTAATTACGAGATTTGCATGCTCGATAATCTGACGAATGTTACTTTTCAGTAAATATTAATACATAGCAATTTATTCAACCGAATCATATCTCTGGAATTTTCCATAATGTCCCATTATTTATATGAAATAGGAAAAACACCATAATGAAGAAGATGTAGATATCTTTTAAAAAAAGACTGAATTAGATACCCTAACATTTGAATACTAATGAAAAGAAGAAAATAAATATTGCCAGCTTCTAGCAACTAAAACAGGCAAAAGGATAAAAAAGAAAATTAAAAAGCATAGGAAATGAGTTTGTCTGTTTTTCAAAACACTTTCGCAACTGCCGAAAACTTCCAATTTTATTTGAAAAAACAGACCTCTACACAAACATGCGGCACAAATAAACAGTTAAATCTACCTACCATGGCTGCGGGCTTAATTTTGGTGGCAGCGTGAAAAGCAAAAGCAAGTTAATAACACAACTGAAAGCATTTAACGGTAAAAAAAATCTAAATCTTCGATGGGAAATTAAAAAAAAATCTTATAAACAACTAGATAATTCCACTCACACAAAAATCCGCTTTTAAAGCAAATCAACAACGAAAGATAACTGTAGGACAAACTCGAAGAACTATCTATTGCAATAACTTCACAGAAAAAGTACTCTTACGGAGCAAAGTTGAAAATATATGGGGGAGTCATGGAGTCAATGTGAAATTTTGAAATCTATCCAAAGAGAATAAAGTCAACCGATCCATCCCAAGCAACGTACTGCATCAACGGCACCATACAGAACCGTTTTTTGATCGCTTGTTCACTGGATACGAAAAATGGGTCTTATATGATAATCCAAAACTCAAAAGGAGATAGCTCTCTTTAAATAAATCACTACGAAGTACTGCGAAGTTGGGTTTACATCCCAAAAAAGTGCTTCTGTGTTTGGTGGAGTATACGCGGAATTGTTAATTTTGAAGTGCTGAAACCTGGACAAATTGTTAATGCAAATCTCTATCGTGAACAATTGGATCGAATGAACCTATTTTTAATCGAAAAGTATCCTGAGATTGTCAGGATAGTGCCTCACCCACCATACTCACCCGATATCGCACCCTCGGATTTCTATTTATTCCGGTCGCTACATTTTCTTAGTACCAAAAAATTTTTAAATTTGGATAAGGTCAAAATTGCCACCTCGAGATATTTTACTCAGAATCCAATTGATTTTTATCGGTCCAGCACACTAACAAAATGTTGTTGATTACATGATAATTACATTATTGATTAAAAATAAAAACTTGTTAATTTGTTCCTTTAAATTTAATTTAAGAAAGGGACATTACTTTCTGGTTGCTTGCTTTTTAATGGAAGCACCAAATATATCATATTATTGGCAGTACAAATTAATTTGGTCGGTTTTTTCAACTCAAAAAATGCATTTATTATTTCAAAAAAATGATTTAACAAATTAATCAAAATATTGTCCATCACTGCTTACTTTTTTCCCACCTCTCAGGGAATTTGGGAATCCCGTCTAGAGAAAACCATTGGTCTTTTGAAGCGATCAAATTTTGATTTCTTTGAAAGAAGTGAAGCGGTGACCTGCCAAATCGTGTTACATCTGTCTAAGCAGTCAGTAATCAGAAGGATTAATGCCCGGAGAATAGGGCGGGTATGGTAAGATATCCTATTTGATCGTTTCTAAATATTTTTTGACAACTTTTGCGACATGAGGTGTGAAAGAAGAACTTTACCATGTCTGTCCTTATATTCTTGCGTTTTTTTTAGTAATGCATGGTTGAAACAAAGTAATTGCAGTCTGTACCCATTACCCGTAATGGAATCACTAGGTTTTAGCAGCTCCTAGTACACCCTCTTGGTCCCACCAGATACACAGTTTTTTTTTTTCATTTTCTAATACTAAGATTCTCTGGAAATTTTGCATCAACATGCGTGTCAATGTTATACACCTAAATAATGAGTGTTTCAATAAGAGCGCGAGATTTGAATTGCGTGCCATGTTTGACAGTCATAATATCACATGATTATGACATGACAGATCAAAAGTTGACAGATGGGAGTTAGTAACAATGGAGCATTAAATGATAGAACAACGCGTCCTGATTGTCAACAATTATTATCAAAATGATGAAAGTTTAATTGGCATTATTCGTAAAGTGCGTCCAATGTTTGGTCGAAACAATGTGCCTAATTCATCTACTGTCAAAAGAATAATCCAAAAATTCGAAAGTACTGGTTCGGTTAGTGATGTGAAACATACGATACGAGCTCATAGAGGTCGTTCAGAACAAAACATCACTGCAATTCTCGAGAGTGTGACAGAAAGGCCAGAGACGTCAATTCGCCATCCGGCACAAGTACTGGACATTTCAACAACTTCTGCCAGTAGGCCATGAACAGCGAAGAGAATTCACCAAGTGGATCCTTGAGCAATCTCCTGATTTTGCAAACAAAATCATTTTCAGTGATGATGCCTATTTTCACCTTGATGGCTTCGTTAATAGGCAAAACTGTCGCGTTTGGGGCTTAGAAAATCCACAAATGATCAGAAAGCAATGCATACACAACGGGTCACTGTATGGTGTGCATTATGGTCTGTAGGAATAATTGGACCGTTTTTCATCGAAAACGAAGAAGGTAATGCAGTAATGGTGAATGGCGAACCTTATCGTGCTATGATAAGACAGTTTCTTGTACCTCGTTTGGAAACTATTGATCTTAACGACATGTGGTTTCAGCAGGACGGTGCCACATGACATACCGCCCGTGAAACATCGACGATCTTGCATGAGTTTGCTCCTTGTCATGTCATTTCCCGATTTAGTGACCAGAATTGGCCACCACGTCTTCAGACTTCTGGCTGTGGGGTTATCTGAAGTCACAGGTTCATGCCAATAAACCTGCAACCATCAAAGCATTGAAAGCCTTAATTAGACGCTGTATCAATAAAATATGCATATGCAAGCAAAGCCGTGCGGCCATTTAAAAGAAATCCATTATATTATTCGGTAGATGGCTGTAGTGATCGATATCTTCCAAAGTATCAATCGACCAATTTCAGATTTATGCTCGCTGTCAAGGTGACATTTCACATTTTTTTTGCTGTGTTTTGTTTGGTCCATTCAGTTGTGAGTTACAGGGTGTTAAAAATGGAAGTCGATACATTTTACTTTTACTTTGATAGAGATGACTATGCAAGCCAGACGGCTGAAATTGTGAATGGTGTTTATGATCCCGATACTGTAACACCCAATTACGTGCAGTTTTGGTTTTATCGATTCCGTTCAGGTATTTTTGATGTTAAAGATCTGTCGTAACAAATATCGATAAAATCACAGAAATAATCGAAATTGACAGGCATGTTAGTAGTCGTAGCATCGCCCAGAAGATAAAGAGAGATCATAGAACAGTTTAAAACCAATTGAGCAAAGCTGGATTCAAAAAAAAAGCTCAATGTTTTAGTGCCACACCAATTAACACCGAAAAACATGATGTTTATCTGCGAAGCCTTGGCCAAATGGAATAAAATCGACCCACTTCTCAAACAGAAACTATTGGGAAAATAATAAAAAGTTTTAATGTGAATAACTGCAGAACCATTGAACCTGTTACTGAACTTAACTAAGTTCTCTAGCTTTCGGTACAATAGCCAGGCAGAATTCCTTTGACCTTGGATTCTTCATCAATGAGTCCTACCTAGACCATTTTCAGCTCAAAATTTGAAATTTACAGGCATTTAGGCAAAATGATAGCACTGTGTTTCCTAGAATATGTGACAAATTAAATCAATTAAATTTGAATACATTCAACTATGCACTCTGTGATTTCCAAGAACATAAACAACAGATGAAATAAATCATTGAACTTTCTGGTTTCTCTAAAAAGGTTATGTCAATTACCAGTAGTATAATATAAAAATATTTATATTTACGGGGAATCCTGGTATTTGTGAGAAAAATATGAGAGATTTGGACAAATTTTTGAGATATATGATGAAAAACATATTAGTAAATTGAATTAAAAAATTGATTTTGAATGAATTCAGCTATGCACTCTATGACTTTCAAAAACACAATCGTAGGTCAAAGATATGCACTGAATTTTGCTATAAAGATTAAGTTAGATTAGGTTTGCTATAAAGGTTGAGCAAATTATAGAAAAATGTATGATTATGTAAAATTTTAGTATATAAAAGAAGAAATCAAGACAGATAAATTTTGGAGAAATATGCTAGAATTATACGAAGAAGTTAAATGTCAAAAGACATAAGAAATATATTGAGATTTTACAGTTCTGAATTAACTTTCAAAAATATCTCTTTTTTCCAATTGATATTTTGCTAGAAGTTAAAAATTCGAAAGTACTATATTCCAATACATGTCTTCAAAGCCTTCCATTTCATGAGGCATAATTTTGAATTAATATAAAAAAATTCCAATCATGAAGAATCTATTACCCGTTCTGTTCAAAACTCATCTTTATCCTCTACCAAAACCAAATACAACCTAAATTTCACCCTACAATTCTTCAAATCAATACACAAGAATGTTTAAAATATTGAAGTTTTAAAAATTAACATTTCATTTTTAGTTACATACTTTGTCGGCATTCATTGAAATCTGAACATCCTGGTATGTAATTTCCACTTGTTTGATGTGTTTTACATAGTTCCCCGCCAACTTAAGAATATCAGCAGAAATATATTCCAGAACAGCCACCAAAAATAGAGACACGGTTAGGTCTACCTTGGATACTAACAACTCCTAAAAAATTATTTTGGTAAAGAATTGTATGTAGAAGTATCAATTTACTCAATGATAATAACAGTAAATAATAATACCTTCTGTAATAAGCTGTGAATCTTATCCACAGGCAACAACAGAGCAGATTTTTTTTTACCCCGATCCACAGCCTCTTGTGCTTCTTTAAGTGCCCATTTATCTATGGGTGTTGGAAAAGTGCTCTGAACTCTATATTCCACCTCCTATAATAAAAAACTTCTAAGTACATTCACCGTAATTTTGGATGAATATTGAAGAACCTACCTGAACCGTATGTGGGATAGGTTTTGCACAAAGCATAGCCAATAATCGTAGACATAAATTCTCCACATACTCCAGAGCATCTTCCTGAGCTTCCAATGATGGATGAACAGTCTCCAAAACCTACAATTAGGTTGATAAATCATAAAATATATTAATTGAAAAAATTAACAAATATTGTAGTTTCATTATCCCATCTACTTAATAGAAACAAATCTCTCCAATGTTAAACATATTTCAAATTTTCAAAGGGATTTTGAATTCTGAACGAAATTATAGCAGGAAAGCAAACTGCACGTATAATACTAAGTTAACATCAAAAATTTTATGAAATATTTCTTTTTATGGAATATTGCATTATTTTCAGTACATATCGAAACTTGCAATACAATGTATGAAGAATTTTTTCAAATGAAAAACAGACATTTTAAAATGCAGATTGAATTTACTATCTATACATTATTTTGTTTATCAATAAGTGTATGTGAACAGGAATATCACTTTATTTACCTTTTTCAGAGCGGTAGTCAATACTCCCTTCCATTTCGCAAGATTTTCTTCGTTATTAAAATCATATATGTGATCAGGCACATTTACTGCATTCATCATTTGTAAAAATAAATTAACGAAAAACACAAAAACACCTTAGAGAATTCATATAACCGTCATTGTCCATTATCCGATAATCGAACATAAAGTAACCTAAAACTACATAACCGCTACTCTCTCTAGTAATTATAAATCCATTTGTTCCTGAAATTCGATTTATTCCAAGTAATAAACACAAAATTCACAAACGAGAAAACCTATCACAAATATTTTAGGAGTTGACAATCGCCAATAAACGCCATATTGTTTTATTTGATGATTTCATGATTAGATGAACGTACCAGTTTTCTTTTTATTCTTTCTAATACACATTGGTGTATCAACCTATTTCTTTTTAATTGAGTGGTGGATTCAGCGTCTGCGCCTACTTCGTTACGATTTTTGTTGGGTAAATTTTCTGATCATGCGTCCAATTGACGATCGATAGATGCATCCTAGAGATTTGCCCCGTGTTTAAAAAAAAAAAAATTGTATTTGTCTTGGCTTAATAATCGGAAGAGATGAAAACTTAACACATAATTTTGAATTGAATTATTTTCAACAAAATAGCATACACAGAAATAAAAATGGTGACCTTGAACTTGAGTTAACCTCACTTTAATAAATAAATAAACTAACCAATGACGCAATGTTTGAATTTTCAGAAATTCTGGAAACTAAGGACGAATTTCATGAGCTCATACGTGTTATTTGTGTCACTTGGTCATTCCAGCTCGTGCAAAACAGAAACATAGTTTTTTTCAACTTCTCAGCTCCTTTTTAAAGGTGAAAGGCCTACCTTGATTTTGTTGAAAACTAATTATAGACAGCACAGCATGTTAATGCTGTTCTGTGAGATGTGAAGTTCTTGAGATGCCCTACCTGTACTAACTATTCGATTTAGGTCTAGCAGTTTTTCCCTTAAAATTAGCTCATTAATGCGATAATAAGAAAAGGATGAATTTTCACTATTCCACAAAAATGAAAATACCAATTAATGTTAAATCTGACACATTTATTCCAAATAATCTTCATTATCAACATTTATCAATAAAATGGTAACATGAAAACTCCAATAAATATAATTTATTAACAATTTATATGGCTACTAAACGCTGGTAAAGAATCTGTCGATGGTCATAGTGTAATAAAACTCTGGGTAATGTCCACTGTATTCTGGTGAAAGGGTTGGAGGCTCTAGAAATAGAGTTCAACTCTACCAGCAAATCCTACTCTCACGTCCTCGAAGGTTGGTTACCACGTAGTAGCTGCTACAGATCGAACAACTCACATGATGCGGCTAACAAGAGAGGATGACAGGAGCCAAAATGATATTTTACGCCTTTTGTTAGGTAAAGCTTATGCTACTGACAGGAATTTGTAATTTATTTATCATGTAGAAATAAATGAAATCGAAAAATAATATTCAATTATCAAAGAGAAGTAGATAACTACAAAAACTCGAAATTTAACTTTGAGCAAACCACCGACTATATTTTACATTCTAATGAAATAAATATCAACAAACTTGAAGAACTTCTCAATCAACATGTAAAAATTAATAGTAAACGACCTAAAAAATAAGTATATTGGTTAATTCCAAAAGATGTCAGACAATCTGAAACTGCCTCAAATAGTACCATACACTTGAAAATTGTTTATAGAAGCTACACATGATTTTGCTTGTTAAGATAATTCCAACAGATAAATCGGAAGATCAAACTCCTTTCTGGGAGATTAAGTGCATAGACGTAGTCGAAATTGTTACACTTGCTTTTGTAGTGAATAAAATTGATTTTTAAAAATATCATTTATTTCCTGAAAAACTTAATTATATATACAATTTATATCATCATAAATTTATTCTACAGGTTCAATTTCACATTTAATACCTATTTTATTGAGCCTTTCCATTTTACTACTCAATCTTCTTAACGTAAGGTTCTTCTTCTTCATAAAAGTTTTATCATCCATTAATTTGTTTTTGGATAAAACATGTCTTTCCTGTCTCATTTTTCCAGGCAATACTTTTTTGGGTATAAATGAGTGGAATAAGAAAGGTGGCCTTTTTTCATAAGGTATATACATAACTGAAATAATAAATTATATGCTATAAATTTTGATGCATTTGAATTTACAAACGAGGATTAATTCATCCTTGAACTTACCGACAACTCTTTTCTTAAACATGAGATAATTATTCATAGTTTCTGAAACTACTTTTGCAACTTCAGGTGTAGAAAACTCAACAAAACCGTAACCTTTACTCTTCCCGGATAATCTGGACCTGCAAACTTTGATATTTGTGACACGACCAAACTGGGTGAAGTATTCCTTCATCTCCTCTTCATAAAAACCATGGGGAATGTGTCCAATATAAATTAAGCCTCTTGTTGAAGCGAGGGCTTCTTTGTTCCTTCTTCTCACTTTTCTTCTGATTTGATCCTAAAATTAATATGAAAATAAGTTCATGAAGCTATATTAAAATTAGAAACCTACTTTATTCGGACTCTTCTTTATGGTTCTCTTGTCATCTTTTATATTTAAGGAAAGAAATCCTTTGCTGGAGTCAGTTGTTTTAGACATTCTCGAAATTAAATTTTAACAATCACAAAATTAGAACGTTTGATAATTTCACGTGTTAGTTCGAACAGAAATTATAACCCAACTTCGGGGATTAACTGTCTTGTTTATCTATGCCTAACTTAATGGAACTGTTTTTCTTCAAAAGAACCATAGACAAAAGTTTTCTTTACTATGAAAAGAACGATATTCGGTCTCTACCGAATTTTTAGTGGAAGGATATGTAGAATATTTTCAGTGTTATCCCAGTAATTCTTTGAAACAATCCTGCTTATTTTTAAATCTTATGACGCTTTTGCCAATTTGAATAAGTTTAATTTATATTTTATTTATTTATTGTTTGAAGTTGCTGATCTTTATCCATATGAAAACCAAGATGAAGTTAACTTTGTCAACAAATTTTCTTAGGTTATGACCTTTCTAACCTCAAAATTTGTACGTAGAGAGTTGTGAATCAGTGTTAAATAACATAATGACAATCTATTAGTTAATTCATATCAGAACCATACCCCATAGAAGTATTAGGATAGTGAGTCCATGAATATTATAATCTAATATCTAATTCAGCTTCGAGGATCTGTAAAAAAATGCTTATTCATCAACTCGGATTGAATTCTGCATATTCACTATTCGATGGGACGCACAAAACGCATCAGAAAAAGGAAGAGATCAAATGGTTCAGAATCTACCTTGACAGCTGAAATAATAGCCCTTATGAAATGGATGAGAACATTGAACTGGAAAAATACTTCAAAAATTTTTTGCAGAGACTTCGAGGAAACTGGAAGAGGTGTAACTTCCCACAGGAATCTCATCAATAACGACGTTTTGATTGAAGTTCCTTTCCAACTTCTCATAACATATTCAACCTTATGTGCTTCCCAAGAATTTAAAGACATCTTTAAATCTGATTCCAAGCTTGGAATTCATGACATTTTAGCAGCATTTCTTGTAATAGAAAGGCATAAAGGAAATAAGTCTTTCTGGAAGTTTTATTTAAAATCTTTGCCAAGAGTTGCACCAAGATTACCCTGGTTTTCACCTTTAGAGGATATCAAATGTCTTCCAGATGAATTGAAAAAGGAATGTGAAAAGTGTAGGAGTGATTTTGAAGACAGCTGGGAAAGACTAAAATGTGCAATAAATACGTGTATAACATGCACATGCTGTGGGAAATATTTTGAAAAGATTTTAAATTTAAAATCTTATGCTTGGGGCTACATCATGGTGAATACTAGAGGTGTTTATGTTGATCCTGTTGTTATAAGAAAAGTCTCGAAATGGTTAGTAACCTACACTAAATATTGGATGGAGTAGTTCGTTAATTTGTGTCCATTTTAAAACGTAATGAAATAAGAAATTACTTAGGTTTCTATCACTTTTTATTACTGAATATACAGTAACTCGAATTTCGAGTGGGTATGTAAATATGTAATATTTTGGCACAAGTACATTTTAGAAATAAAAACATTAACCTGCACTTTATATAGATTATAAATAATCTCCAATCTTTTTTAGGAATATAATTCATGACGAACCCCAAATAGCAATGTTTCCTCTAATGGACATGTTCAATCATTCAGATGTTGCAGAAAACAAGATAGAGTTTCAAGAAACCTCAAATGGTTTGTTTTATAAACTGGCAACATTGAATAAATATAAAAAACACACTCAAATATTTATATCATATGGAAGACACGAAAATATCAAACTATTTCTGGAATATGGATTTTACCTGTCGAAAAACAGCAATGATAAAATTAAATTTACATCGGAGGATATACTGCATTGCTTGAACCTGAAATTGGATAGTTTTCAATTTGATTTTCTGAGAAAACATCAGTTTGTGGACAAACAAGAACTTTTCATCTCTTCTATTGGGCCTTCCTTCAAAATGAAGGGTTTTTTGTATGTTGCTTTAAATGGAAACATAAAACACTACAGCAGTTGTATTTTCTCTGAAGATTATGACAGAAACTTTTTGGAGTCCTTGCAAAAATGTTTGGAGAAATTGCTTGATATGAAGATTCAAGAGTATGAGTTTGATTATTGCAAATTTACTAATCAATTTGAATCCAATGAGAATATTCAGAAATTTTTAAAGCATAGAGTTCATTCAGTTGAATATCTAAGAAGGAAAATAAATGTACTTATATGAAAACCTTTTTTTATTCATAGTAATAGTCCTTTTTATATACACATCCATTCTATTACTCATTAGTCCTATATTTTTTTAAGTAACTTTAAACATCACAAAATGTAACATAAATAGAGGTTAATTCTTGATAGAAGGTATATAAAATTATTTAAATATTTTAATATTAGCCTTCTACATATTTAATTCCAAAAAATTATATTTTATGATTATAACTTCTGAAAATATTTTATATGTCAATTGATATACATTCTGTCAAGAAAGTACCGGGAATTATCGATTTAAATCTGGCGGAGCAATGACGCAGGTAAAAATTTTTTTCCTAGGTTGGTACCACTGTCCTTAATTACTATGCCAAGCTTGAGTGGGATCTGTCAACTAGTGTGTTTGCAACAGCTGATTAAGTCAGTCGATATCAGAGTGCGTGCCGATTTTTACTATGGGTGATTACGTTGAGCAAAAAATTTGTTTAAAGTTTTGTGTTGCAAATGAATTTTCGTGTGCCGATGCATTGAAAATGTTGCAAAAGGCCTTTGGTGATAATGCTCTATCGAAAACTCGTGCATATCGGTGGTACAGAGCCTTCAAGGACGGTCGTGAAGTGGTCGCCCATCGACGGCTTCGATCGAAGATAACGTCGATAAAATTAAGGAAAGGGTGCTGGAAAACTGTCGTACCAGCTTGAGAGAGATAGCACATGATCTTAAGATATCCCACGAGTCCGCACGTACGATTTTGATTGATATTTTGGGCATGAGAAAGGTGGCCACACGACTCGTACCGAAAAACCTGAATTTTCTTCAAAAACGTCATCGCGAACAGGTTGCTTCAGACATGCTGGATCGGTGTAATTCCGATTCTACATTCATGGAACGCATTATAAGTGGTGATGAAGTTTGAATATTGAAACAAATTAAAAGGCCTTTCTATTTTATTGCATTATAAGTGGTGATGAGACCTGGGTCTACGAGTACGATATGCAAACAAGCCAGCAATCATCGGAATGGGTGGCAAAAAATGAGCCGAAACCGAAAAAACCACGCCAAAGCCGCTCGAAAATGAAGGTGATGCTCATTGTTTTCTTCGATATCCGTGGCGTGGTGCACTACGAATTCGTTCCAGAGGGTCAGACGGTAAACAAGGAGTATTACCTAGGCGTTATGAAACGTTTGCGTGAGCTTATCCGTAAGAAGCGGCCAAATTTGTGGGCGAACAACTCATGGATTTTGCATGACGATAACGCGCCTTCTCACCGAGCTACGATTGTGACTGACTTTCTCGCCAAAAACTCAACAAACGTGCTTCAGCAACCACCGTATTCGCCGGATTTGGCTCCCTGCGACTTTTTCCTCTTCCCAAAACTAAAATTGCCCCTTCGTGGCACCCGTTTTGAGTCGATTGAAGCCATAAAACAAAATTCGGAGCGAGAGCTAAAGTCCATCCCGGAAAGCGCCTATAAAAAATGTTTCGATAATTGGAAGTGCCGTTGGCATAGATGTATTGGAGCAAATGGAGCCTATTTTGAAGGCGACCCAATAAATTTTGACGATTAAATGTAAAAATGTTGTTTTAATTGAAAATTCCCGGTACTTTCTTGACAGAGTAGTAAGTGGTACTTATATGACATTATTTTAATTTATTTTCAGAAGTTATAATCATAAAATATAATTTTTTGGAATTAAATATGTAGAAGGCTAATATTAAAATATTTAAATAATCACAAAATGTCTCTACCCAAAATATGAAATTTAAAAATGTAATCAGTTTTTCACTGCTGTTACTAATTCTTCTCTTCAAAGCGATGTGCTCTGGTCAGCAAGCATTAAACTTCCAGAGGATTAGATGGGCGCAGACTCGATTAATACTAATTCAAAATGAAGAATAAGTTGGATAAATTTTAATATTCGATAGTCTAACCTAACTTTCAGAATGTAAATTGTTTAGGTTAAATTTGTAAACTTTAACGCAAAATGGAAATTCTCGATTGTCAAGTTGATCCAAATTTCCGAAAAATTATCTCAATAAGGAACTACCATGGCAATGATATTGAACAGAAAGCCTTGGAACTTTATCAATGCCTGTACAATGTTTCGAAATCCGACGAAAAATACGTATATATCTATCTTAGGATAACGAATCCAAATCGACATCTTACAACTCAGAAGCGCGATAATATTGGGGTAAAGGTTCCCAAGAATTTCAAAATCATCCTATTGTCATCCTTAAGGCATTTGAAGGTTTACGACAGAACCCTAAATTTTCCGATTAAACCCTTGGTTCATGTTATTGTTAAAGATGTACTGCGCACTCTGGATTACCTTGATTTCAGAACACTTTACTTGTTCAAAGTATTGGATCAAATTGTTCTTAGGAAGTTAGACTTACTAAACGATATCCTTAACTTATTACTAAGTAAACTGTATGAAGTATGCTACTCGTCTCCGATAGCCATTCTGAAAAACTCAGCAGTTTCAATAATACATAAGATAGAATTGAAAATGGGAAAAGGATTGAAAGCATTTGACCCATTAAATAACATTGGCATAATAACAAATTACGATGAAACGAAGATAAAATTGGAACAAGTTAAAACGGATAGTATTCATTTGAATCTTCAGGAATATATGAAATTTATACACAAATATTTTCATTTTAATGTTTATAACAAAGTTGCTGGTATACTTTATAAGGCTGTGATATCGAGATATAGTATTAATGGTTTCAAGACTCACATTTGGCCTTTTTGGTGTCAATCATTTGAAAAACATAGGGAATCAAGGTGAATAAAGGAATTTTTTTCAATGGTATATTAAATAATGTAATCCATATTAATTTGAACAGTTTTTTCACAACACAGCACCTTCTTCAGGTATTACATTTTTACAAACTAAATTTGTTTCACAAAAAAAATTGTCAAAATGATTAAACCATTTGTTCACAATAGAATATCTGATGGTGATATAGTGTAATGAAACAACTATTATATTAAAATAAATATGTGGAAATTTGAATTATATTATTTAATCTTTGAAAATGATCCAATAAAGACTGATTCATTTAAATAATAAGAAATTTGTTGGTTATTTTTTATTTTTATTTCAGGGAATTTCAACAAAGTTTTTTAAAGTATTGGATTCCATTCTCTATACAAGAGTATGAAACAGATCTGTACATTTTCTTGCGAGACCAAAGTGTTCCACATAGGTTATTGGTAGAAATTTTATACGAGCTCCGAAGAAAAAGGCATGTTTCAATAGAAAACTTATCTGAAGGCAAGTTTTCTGAAGACTTCATCCATTTCTTTGAGAATAGCAACACAAGCGACAAAGCCTTTGAAATTCTCTGCACATTTCCTTCTATGAATGAACGTATTCCTGTTAAGTACCTAGAAATTTTCAAAGAATATTTTTTGGGATGTAAAGTTCATTGTTGCAATTCGGAAAAACATGCCAGTGCATTTTTGGCCCACATTTTCATGTCTGAACACATAAGCATTGAAAAGAATGGATCCAGTTCAATTTACAATAATTTTGTAAGAAAATTAAGGGATACTATTGTCGATAGTTTGAATGAAGAGAAAAATTATGAGTTGTCCTTGATACTGTGTAAAATTTTAGTTGGAATGAGGAGAACATACAAAGATCTGAAATTAAAGTACGATATACCAAAAAAATATCAATATGGCCTGGGACAGAATAAATATCTATCTTACTTAGAAGATAATGGTATACTGGATATTTTTACCGAACTTGAGAAACAAATAACTGGTAAATTAGTGAAAATATTTAATGAAAATGATTCGTGTTACGATTCCGCCACATGGCTATTGAAACATGCTTTCAGTACATTTGATGCCGCAGATTTAAATGCAGCTGGAGCAAAAAAAGAAGAGGATATAATTTCATTACGTAACTTGGAAAAATACACAAACTGTCTGAAGTTGTGTCTGTACATAAATGCCATTGGAACAGATAGAAATCATTTCACTTACGTGTTCTTAATGATAGAAGAAGAACTTATAAAGGCCATATTCCAAGTGAAGATAAGTGAGGAATTTTCCAATCAGATCTTCAACATACTGAAGATGTTGAACGGTTTAGCCGTTGCCAATCAGATGGAAGTCGTAAAAGAGTGGCGACCTTCTATGGTGATGTATTTGTTAGATTTTATGGTGGAAGTTGTCAAGGAAAATCGGCATGAAGGATTATCTGTTAGAACGAGGAAGGTTTTGGAGAATTTGTTTTGCGTAAGTGAACAGAATGATATTTTTTAATAGCTGAAATAAGCCGTTCAATGAAATACGAAGTATGTTTTATTCAAGTTTATGGTAGAAATAGGCCGATTTCAAAATAATACACTTATGCCAATCAAAAATCGTCAAATCATTTTTGAACACATTTGAAAGGGCAGTTCAGTACTCTAGGTTCTTTCTATCAGTTTTTTTTAAATTTTTTGTCCTCCAAATATTAAAACATCCACAACAGTATACAGAGCTATATAAACTAATGAAGAATATTTCCACAATTTATTAAATGAAGTATAATAGTTTTGCTAACACTATGACTTCGTTGGGTTCACATTTTGGGATAATCTTAAAATACTACATCTAGAGGCGACAGGCAAGAAACTAGACACCCTGGAATTAATAGAGGTTTTCAAGAATAATCACAATCCTGCAATTAAAGTGTTGAACAAGCAAGTAAGCCTTTAGTATTATTATTATTATTATTAATACACAAACAAAGGGAGGGGCGAACCCATAAACCCTAAAATTAACAAAATTTGTTGCCTCAGTAGTAAACATACCTCAATAATCCAATAAAAAACCCGATAACAAACTAAGCCAAAAAAAAAAAAACAAATTTTCATTAATGTCTTAGCCAAACCTCCCGTCCAATCCACTCTTAAACACTCCAACCGAACTCGCACCGACAATTCCCGCAGGTAGGGAATTCCACACTGTGAACACGCGATTCACTAAACAATTCTTGCGGCACCTGACAGAAAAGTTTTCCTTCTTAAGTTTTAAATGGTGACCTCTGAAACGAGTGTCAGAGCTTACACTATATATGTCCCTCAGCATGCCATAATTGTACCTCAATATACGAAAAGTGATAATCAAGTCTCCTCGTAGCCTGCGCCTTTTGAAGGTGCTGAGACCCACCATACTTAATCTTTCCTCATAGCTTGGTCGTGCACCTCGAAACCAAAGTCGCGTTGCCTTCCGTTGTAGTTTTTCCAAGCACTGTTGATCACGCACTAAATCAGCATTCCACACAGGCCCGCAATATTCCAACAATGGTCTTACGTAACTGGAGTATAATCGTATCCATGATTTCAGTGATATTTTTCGGAACGATTTCTTTAACATGAAGAGCCTGCTATTCGCCTTTTTCACAATTTTCTTAATATGCTCTGACCACGACAAATTCTCACAAACGGTCACACCAAGATTGTTATGGGATCGTACAGTGTCCAAAAGATGCTCACCCAGCATATATGTCCTACGCGAATGATTGCCCCCGAGATGCAAAACAACACATTTATCTATATTCAGTGGCAAAAGCCAGTCCGAGCACCATTGAGATATTGAATCCAGATCTTCCTGTAGAGTTTTGTGTTGGGTGGAGTAATTAAAAATCTTCGTGTCGTCGGCATAAAAAGCACAGTCAGACCGGATGTGACGAGATAAGTCACTGGCATATAATATAAACAACAGCGGCCCAAGAACAGATCCCTGGGGTACGCCGCTCTGTACCACTCTGTCTGTCGAAAAAGAACTCCCGATGCGAACGCAGAACTCTCGGTCAGACAAAAAGGATTTTATCCAAAGGAGAAGTTCTCCCCGAATCCCACAATGTTCCAATTTATGAAACAACCTCTGCCTAGGCACCCGATCAAAGGCCTTGGAGAAGTCCAAATAAATAACGTCCATCGCCTCCCCCCTGTCTAAAGCCGCAGTCCAGCTGTTGATGCACCCCAGTAGATTCGTCATGGTTGATTTACCCTTGACGAAGCCATGTTGCTGTTTTGGAACCAATTTGTACTGCATACAACCGGTGTAAGACTGATAGGGCGATAGTTATTAGGGTCCAGCTTACTACAGTAAGGTCTACAGGCACTGTAGACTCATTGAATGATAAATTCAATATAATAGAAAGTGGAAAGTCCAAGTATTCAGACAAGGACCTCAGGAGTAGTGGTGACAATTGATCCGGTCAAGGGGAAATTCCCAACTTCTCAAAGTTTTATACAAACTAAAACCTTCCATAAATATTTGAAACGTTTGAAATACAACTTGTTATTCATCAGTTTGAAAATGTAGTGAAATATATGAAACTGGAGTCACTGTATCCTCTGTAATAAAAAAAAAATAGAAAACGAAGTTATTCTATTTTTAAAATGAATAATGTAACAGACTACTCCATTCAATATTTTCTAATGAGCCACCTCTTTGTGGGAGGTGGTTGGATGGAAAATATTACTAGATTGACTTATTTACGAATGGGGTGCGAGCCAATCTTAGTTGAGCAGTCCTAGGAAAAGTACGGCCTTCGCGAAAATGGAAAGTCTTTGATGTTAATAAATTTTCTCTGTGATAATGAAAAGGGTAATGAAATTCAATTATGGATTTTAAGAAGTATAATGATAAAGTGTGCTAAACTACAATAGTTTTATCAACTCAATAAAATTTAAATGAAGATGACACACTGAATAATTAAGGACAGGGCGATGGGGATCCCTCAAGCACTACGAATCATTTATATAATTCTTAACTCTGTTTAAATTCTTCAAACATAATAATTACGAAGAGATATGTTAATTTCTGACTCTACTTTAATTAGACAATTTCAACCTGAATAATATACCAAAATTTTTAGATACTTCTTACTCCTAGACTCCAAAACCATAGATTCAAAACAAAACTGAGCACACGCGATTTTCTACAAGAAACGACCTATTTAACACGAACAATAAACGATGAAGAACAACTACCGGTACTCTTTAATTCCTTGGTTCCGGAACTTAGCACTATATTCAATTTATTTAATTCTTCTGACTCAAATCTTAGACTTCCAAAAATTATTACTAATATCACTCAATATAATTCTAATAATGCTGAATTCTGAGACCAATTCGAGTCTCGCACCGCGATCTTTTCTCAACGATGTTACTAGTTTTTCCCATGTGTCAAGACCCTCTAACAAACTTAGCACTTCTCAAAATTTCAGCTCTTTGTCGAGCCACAGGTGTTAATTTCGAAGTCAGCGTTTTTCTCTGGAAATTTCCGTTCCTAAACTCATCTGAAGGAATATGTTTACGTTTCGTACAATTAACTCTCATGAACTTTTTAATGTGTAGTTTGTTATTATAATATTTAGGCCAGAGTAAAATAATTTCCTTTAGAAGCCGCCGTTCGGGCCTGCCTCGAAAGCGAATTCCTAAGTTTAACATTAAGTGGTCTGGAGATTAGAATAAACAAATTAATTCTGGGGAATTGAACCTCGCGTTGAATGGAATTGAATGAATCTGTTATCCCTCAACGATGTGCACCGTCTTCTTCCAGATCTAGATCTTCTGGTTAGCCTGCCTGTCTCCTGATGCCTTGTCAATATTCTTTGGACTGTAGATAGGGTAACATTCATTCTTCTAGCAGCAGATCTCTGGCTCAGCCCATTTTCAATAAGTGCCACTTTTCTCGCACAATTTTCAATTGGTAAACTCACTTTATTTTATTATGTTTCTTTTGGAGAGTGGAAAACAAACTTTTCAATGACCAATGTTGAACGCAACTGATAAATGATTAATTTATCGTGAAGAATTATTCGAAGATGATTTCTTTTATCAAGATTTTTAGCCCATATGTCTACATTTTGCGCATATTTAGTTGATTTTCTAATGAAATATAGATGATGAACAAAATATTATTGAATCAATTTGAACACGTGAATCTATTGGAAAAAACAGTGTAAAATCTTAGTGACCCGTTTTTTTCGCTCGCCAGTGTATATTAACGTTAAATTCATTTAATATTTATGTACTGTTGTGTGTATTGTAAAATTTGTGGAACATTAATAAAAAATTTTGAAAAATACTACTTTCTTATTTGTAGGATAGCAATGGTCAAACTTCACAAAAATTTCCTCATTTAATGGGTTTCTATTAGTTTTTGTATCCATACCCAGTAATTTAAATTTTCTAAACAAAATTCTAATAAAAGTGTTTCGAATTCTTCCAGAAAATATTAGAAATAATTCGCCTTTCTCCAAACGCTCTGAATAATCAAGGTGACACGATACTGAACAAGTTGGTGGGTCTAATAGAGAAAAGCAACATGAGAAAAGTGGTCACAGATGTGCTAACTTTGGTTCCCATTATCTCAGAGAAGATGGCTACATCTGGAAAGAAGACACAAAAATTGCTGAATAAGTTCTTTAAAGAACTGTTGGACGTTATCATTGCTCCTGGAAAGTTGGATCATTTGCAAACGAGCAGGATGAGGAAGCATCCCAGGCTGAGATCACTGCTTCACGCAGTTTGTAAAGGAGCAGCCGAGAGACAGAGGGTGAGTAAACTTTTTCAATGAATCCAATGATTAATATTAAACATTGTGTTTTATAATTTTATCACAAAATGAAATTCAAGCAAATATAAGGATTTTCTATAACCTTTATTTTTTTAAATCAACACGGTTCAACTCGTTGAAAATGAATTTTAAATTATTATTTGTTTTGGTAACATGGTTGAAGCATTCATTTTCCAAGCTTTATGATTTTGCTCATTGACATTATGAATGAAATACATGCTTCTGTTTATACTATATTTTTGGTACTGACATTCCCTTTGTCCACACTTGAAGAACTTCATTCGAGTGAAATATACACACCTTGTCAAAGTCTTTGCCCCCCTAGGTTTCTCAAGAAATAAACAATCTATGTTCTGGAAATGAGATGAATATTTTCCTCTATTTCAGCTGGGGGTTTGGAGACTCTTTTTATGTTCGTTGTAGCAATTATTTATGCTATCTTTTGTTAAATTGATCCAAAATATGTTAGTTTTACAATTTTTTTGTTACTATTTTCTTCTTTGAAAGTTGGGTATATTTGCTTTATAATAAGTTGTTTTTTCTTCTTGTTCATGAGAGAATTTATAGTTTTTGTTTCTAAATCATTATTTATAGCTGTTTGATTGATAGTATTTAGTTATTTATAATTATTTAAAGGAATATAAAAGTTTAGATGGTTTGAAAAGTTGGGGATCTGTTGTTATGGGCTTTCTAAATATATCAAAATAAATCTCATTATTATAAATTATTAAGGAAATAGGAAAGTGAATAACTGCGAAAACATTGGACCAATTTTGCCTAATGAACTTGACCACCCCAAACCTACTCTGAAAGTTTCAAGTCTCCACCATTTACGACCCAAAATTATAAAATTACAAACGATCTGTTCCCTAGAACAAGCGAACAAACAGTGAAAGGAAAACTTGCCATGTTTAACCACAACCTTTTTTAATGAAATTATATAGTGTTCAATCCAAAAAATCACCTATGAAACTTTTTAACTATTTCAATTTTCAGGAGTTTGTAATTGAAGCTGTAAGGAGAATATTGTGGAAATCTTTGCAACTCAGTCTCGATCCGACAGTGCAGACCGTTCTACTGGAATGTTTGGAAATAATGCTGGTGGAACCTAATTTTCACAACTTCACCTCTGTTTATCTAGAAGAAAGCATTAAATTGGGTTTAAGCTCTTTTAGATCCGGCAATTGGAGCGTAAAGTGAGTTAGAGTATCAAAAATATATTTCATTTCGAATACACAGTTATTTTTCATGTGTAGTCACTAGATGAACAAAATAGATTGAAAAAAATCAAGAAAACTGGTACATCTTGAGAAGGAAAGAACAGAGATTTTTTTTCTAAATGTTACCATAATGTAATACCACCTATAGATATTATGAAGGATATAGTTTATATGTAACACATCGGCTGATAAGTTCCCACTTTAATGAGAAAACAACTTTTATCAAACTTAACTTTATTCATCAACATAGTCTCTCTCAAGAGCAATGCAATCGTTACATCTTTTTAGGAACTTTTCTTGAAGAACGATTTATCTTTGACCTCAAAGTAGATGTATATTTCGACGGCCAAATTATTTCTGGTGAGCATTTTTTTTAGACCTGTGAACAGTCAATAACATTAAAGATCATAATAATATCTAAAGGCGATCATCGTAACATCCAGCTTTTTTATAAATTCAAAATGAAACTCCCTTCTGAATGTATAATAAGCTCAATGGTAAAGTGCATTTTCCTCCACAGAAACGCAGCGATACAATTAACCAACACCATCATCTCCAGAATCTTCGGGGTCCAACAAACTGACAACATACGTCTCAGATCTTTCCAGGAATTCTGCGTTTTGTTCCCTAGACTCCCCGACTATTTTTACAACATTCTATCGTCCCCTTCATTAGATGATGGAGCCATTATAGTCCTCCAATACTTTTCTGCCTCCGAAGTGCTGGTGTACGAACATCGAAACGAGGAAGTGCAGAAGAAGATAGAAAAATTCTTAAGTTTACTCAACCACCTGTTACTATCCAAAGAAAACTATATTATTAAGTTTATACCTCATGCATTTGTTAATTTATGTGTTGAAAAACGTTACCCATACTACATGAAGAAAGTAGTTGATTTCGTGGTATCCAATTTGGGCAAGAAACCAAGTAACATCATAGTAAACCACCTCATTTTATTCAAGGAATTTGTTAGGAAAATAAACGAAAACTATTCGTATTTGAAGCCAATGAAAGTCAATATTGAAACTTCAATAATACAAACTGTGAATAAAATGAATAATTTTTTACAGAACAAAGATGTACAGTACTTAGACCTGCAAAATATACGTTATTTTGTACTTGATCAATGTTCTGAGAGTTGTAGAAATGCATTAAGTGTGAACGTTTCTTTAAAACGTTGGAATTTATATAATTTTGTAGTGAATTTTCCGTCAGATTACATATCAAGAAATTTTGATGAATTGTTTGAAATAATGTATGTCAACGTTGGGCTTAATTTTTTGTTGGAAATTTTCTTGGATCAAACTATCACCTACGCGGTGGAAAATCAAGATTTAGATTTGATCTCGAAAATTTTTAATGTACTCACGACAAGAATATTCTGTTTGAAAACTGAGATGAATACAAAATTGAACAGAATTCTCTTAGAATCCACTTTAAAGCTAAGCGATTTTGTTGAACACATTACATTCGATATAAAACTTTGTGACAATATAAAAGAATTAAATTTCTACCAAGCTGTGGTAATTAATATTTTTCTCTCAAAGAAAAATTGCGAAAATAGATCTGTGTTATGTAACGAAGCTTTCAAAAAGCTCTCGCAATTTAGAAGTTTTGGTAATTTTGAGTTAGAACTCATACCTAAAGTATTAACTTTTATTTATGGAAACCTCGATGTTTTGAATAGATATTCCTTTTTGAAATTCTTATTCTGCTTGGTGCTTACTGATTGTAACAAGGAGGATATATGTGATTTTTTAAAGAAATTGTGTAGGAAATCTGTGGATGAAGACAACTACATGAGTTATTTGTTAACACACGAGTTTCTGTACGAGTTTTTCGAAGACGCTCAAGTTGTCCAACAGTTTTTGAAGGATGTTCTTAAGTTAATCAAACTGTTCGAGAAGAAAACGAAATTTGCAACTTTTTATATGGATACATATCAAAGTTTACAGGTACAAACGGAGGTTATTAATAAAATGTTGCTGAAATTGTATTTATTTGTTTTATTCCAAATTATACCAACATTTTTTGAGAAATTGTTAATTTGCCCTAATATTTTCAGTATCATTTGAGATGTATATATTGATACGAGTTTGGAGGGGCATCAGTGAAAGTTCGTTTTTCTTTTCTTTTCACAAAAAAAAAATTTTTTCTTTAATTTTCTTCTAAAAAATTGAAAAAATTACAAAAAAAAAATTTGAAAACATTTTCTCCCAAAAAAAAAATTTTAAAGATTTTATCCCAAAAAAAATTTTAAAGATTTTATCCCAAAAAAAATTTTAAAGATTTTATCCTAAAAAAAATTTTTTTTTTATTTTCACTCAAAAAAAAAATTTTCTCCCAAAAAAGTGACGAAAAAAATTTGAAAAAATTTTCACCAAAAAAAATTTTTTTCACCTGAAAAAAGACAAAAAATTTTCTCCCAAAAAAAATTTTTCTCACAAAAAAAAATTGAAAAAATTTTCTCCTAAAAAAAAAATTTGAAAAAATTTTTTCCCAAAAAAAAATTTTTTCGAATTTTTTCACCCAAAAAAGGGACGAAATAAAATTTTATGAAAATTTCCTCCCAAAAAAAAATTTTTTTTTCACCTACAAAAGTGACCAAAAAAATTTGGAGAAAATTTTCTCCCCAAAAAAAAATTTGAAAAAATTTTCTCCAAAAAAAAAAATTTGAAAAAATTTAACCCAAAACAAAAAAATTTGAAAAAATTTTCACCCAAAAAAAATTTTTTTTTCACGTAAAAAAAGCGACAAAAAAAAATTTCCTCCCAAAAAAAAATTTCTCCCAAAAAAATTTTTTTTCACCTACACAAAAAATTTTTGAGAAAATTTTCTCCCCAAAAAAAATTTGAAAAAATTTTCTCCCAAAAAAAAATTTCTCCTAAAAAAAAATTTTTTTTACCTAAAAAAGGGACGAAAAAATTGTGAAGATATGTTCACCCAAAAAAAAAATTGGAAAAATTTTTTCCCAGAAAAAAATTTGAAAAAATTTTCTCCCAAAAACAAATGTTTACCTTGAAAAGTGAAAAAATTTTGAAATAATTTTCACCCAAAAAAAAATAAAAAAATTTTCTCAAAAAAAAATTTTGAAAAAATTTTCACCCACAAAAAAATTAAAAAATTTTCTCCCAAAAAATTTTTTTTCACCTGAAAGGTATTTCACTTATTTGGTCGCGCATAATTCTCGACCCAGGATTGATCAAGATACGTCTTAGTGGTTTGTGGGTATTGACAATACGGCAGACCGAAGGTGCTGAAAACACATTCTATCGATAGACTTCTCAGAGGTTTGCGAGTCTTGAAGATACGGTTTAAGAGCCTTGGTGCTCAAAAGAGATCAATTGAGGGACTTCTCTGTGGTTTGTGGGTCTTGAGGATACGGCTGGCCGTATCCTGCTTGGAACAATTGAGACATTTTACTCGGCGGTTTGTGGGTCATTAGTTTATCACTGGGTGATGAAAACTAGTCTCTTTAGTGTGCAAGTTGTATTCCACACTACTAAGACCATTAAACCGATTTTACCCATTAACTATGTCAACCGAGATATTTAAGCCCCAAATCTATCCTGAAAGTTTCCAGTCTCTAGGTCTTTCCGTTAGAAAGTTGAAGAATGGACTCTTTACAGATCAAAATAAACTTTTAATTCAACCTATGCGTAACGATATTTTGTAATTGTCTAGTTATTTTTTTTCAGACGAGTTTTGAGAATTGTAACAAATTTATAAAAGTCGTTTTCGTCCACTATGTCGCCGAGTATTCCATTATATGCAAATAGTAAAGGGTCTTTTAATAGGAACGCCCCATTTTTAAATTGACATTATTCACGCATAGCAGCCATTGTTTATTTGTGACATTGACAGTTGTATTTTTCAATGTCTACCATTTAATCATGGAAAGGTACACACTCCAACAATGTTTACAAATAATCCAACATTATTATGAAAAATCGCGATCTGTTACTGTAACTTTACATGTTTTAACCCCAATTTTTGGTCGTTATAATCATCCGGATACAGTTGAGCGTTTAGTGAGGAAGTTTGAAACAAATTTTATACTTCATGATGTTACAGTACTAGCGAGTCAAAGAAATGCTAGAAGTGAAGAGAATATTGCTGCCGTACGTGAAAGTTTTCATGAAGGCCTCTTTGTGGCGAATTTTAAGGAAAGACCTTGGTTTACATCCATACAAAATTGTTTTAACTCAATAGATTCATTTAAAGCATCGTGTATATTCAGTAATTGGTGCTTACAAAAGATCGGAAATGATGCAGATTTTCATAAGAAAATTATTCTGTGATTTAACTCTTTTTTCTTTGGGGTTACATTGAGTCATTGGTTTACAGCAATCATCCAGCAAATTTAAACGATTAACAGATCAATATTGAATAAGTAATTGCTAACATACGACCTGATTTGTGTGAGAGAATCATGGAAAATTGGGTTCAAAGACTTCATCCTGCCAGCGTTTCCGTAGTTGACACTCAAATGATGTTTTGTTTCATAACTAATGGTATCCATTGTACTTTATAATGAAATAAAAATTTCAATAATTTTCAAATAAATAACGTGTTTTATTTACAAAACAAAATGGGGCGCTTCGTTTACTTCGGAAAACCAGTGAATCTTGTGCCTTACTTGTTTTGGCAAAGTTATTTTTCAGGACTTCTCTCCTTTTTAATTGGAAGTTGTGACATCCTTGTACTTTCTATCTACGTATTCAGTCTGTTGTTTTTGATTTTGTAAGTCAGTTTCACCTGTTTGAAAATTTTTATTAGGAGTGCGCTTTCAACCTGCAGTGACCTGTCATAATCCCGACAAGTATTCTGAGTTTGGTTTTGTCCAGATCTAGCGCTAGGTCTGCCATCTTATGGTTCGAAGCTATTCCAAGGAACACCTTCCAATGTTTCAGGTCGGGATGGCTCAGCCAGAAAGACTCTAGTCTAGAGTTCATTCTGCCTGTTATTGTCTGCTTAACCACATCATGTGGCATTCCCAGGAGTTGTTCCGGGCTTACCAAAGGAAGTGTGGCTCCAGCAAACGCCAGCCGATCTGCCTCTCCGGTACCCAAATAGTTTGAGTGGCTAGGTTTCCAAACAAGAGTGCCTATTTAGAGCCGTGCGGTAATTCCAGACTGTTTTCGATGTACAACTGGAGTAAATATTTAACACTAATGTTTGGCCTTTTTTATAGTCTGGAATTATTTTCTATCCTTTTGAGCACTTCTGAAAATATGCCACTCGTTAGTATATCATTTATATACTAACTGACAAAGAAACTGCAACACCCAGTAGGAGCTGTTTAAATTTCAAATTTTTTTGGTAAAACATAGATAGCATAGCAAGGAGTAAATGATTGAAATTTGAAGAAAAAAAAACGAAGGGTTTACAATGTTTTTTTTAAATTTGTTAATAATGTGTTTGTCCACCGCGATTATCTATACACTCCCCAACACGTCTTGGCATTGATGCAATAAGATGGTCTATTTCTTCTTGAGGGATACTATCCCAAGCTACCTGTAGTTCATGTCTCAGAGCCGCCAAAGTCCGTGGGGGCTAGGGTAAATTTCCAAGCCTTCTACCCATGATGTCCCAAACATGCTCTATGGGCGAAATATCGGGGTATCTGGGCGGCCATGGCAAAAGATTCAGATGGGTCGCTTCAAAAAAGTTTAAACTAACTCTGGCAACATGAGGTCGGGCATTATCTTGCTGAAATATTGGATTCTCGAGCCGGTTAAGGTAAGGGAGAACATATGGCTCCACTATTTCTTGAAGTTAACGCAGCGCTGTCATGTTACCTCGAATAAAGACTAAAGGTGACCTACTTGCATGTGCAATAGCACCCCATACCATAACGCCTAATGTCCGGTGTAAATCACGCTCAATATCAAACTGAGGTTCACGTCTTTCTCCTCGAAGTCGTCTAACCATTCTTCGGCCATCATGTGCATCCAAGGAGAATCGAGATTCATCAGAAAAGACGACCTGATGCCATTCCACATTCCAATGTTGACGTTCTCTGCACCATTGTAATCGTCGGCGATGCTCAATCGTCAGAGGTAACATAAGATGGGGTCGATAATGCTGCAGTCCAAAAGACCTTATCTGGCGGTAAACCGTTTGGTTACAATTACAGGATGGCCTAACCACTCACCATCCAAAGATCGAGTTGTTGCAAATCGGTCTCTAATAGCCATAAGTCTTAGACGTCGATCTTGAACTTCATTTGTGCCCCTTCGATGTCCGGTGCCTACTCTTCTTCGATTTTGGGCATAATCAAACCACGCTTGACAACATCTCATAACAGTAGTTGGATTTATGTTCGTACGGTTAGCGATTTCTCGAAATGACAACCCCACCTTCCGTAGATCAATAATTCGACCTCTTTCAAATTAACTTAGCTGGCGATAAATTCCGCGTACACGTGCTGTAGGCATTTTAACAACAACTAAACATCGACTTTGGATCTCCTCGAACAGCTGGTTTGTTGTAAAATTTAAAAAATTTGCAAAAAACGACTACATATTTAAGTAACAAAAAATGAAAAGACTTTCACGATTTTTTTCTCCAAATTTTAATCATTTATTCCTTGCTATACAATATGTTTTCCCAAAAAAAAATTTAAAAAGCTCCTTCGGGATGTTGCAGTTTCTTTGTCAGTTAGTATAAGTCTGACTAGTATCTCTCCTATGAAGTCGAACAATCTAATGATGTTTTGTTTAGTGGTGTTATCTTCACATGGTGTACTATTTGACAACCTGTGACCTACAATACCAATATAATCCTATTAATTCATATCTCGAAGGTATCGAATGAAGTAAAATCAAATTTGTTACATGCAAATCATTAATTTGAAAACGAATTGGTGATTAAACAATTTATTTCATTTCAGGGAACATCAACTTTTCTCTATAAGTTCAAGTATACCTAATACATTCATTAATTTAACTTCATTATCAATAGTACAAAATCACTCTTTTTTGAACATCGATCGTTGTTTTTAAAATAGACTCATCAAAATTCTCCATTCTCATTGCATCAGCATTACTTTCCTCTCGTTACATTTTAGAAACAACGACCATTTTAGAGAATCACAATTCGTGTAAAAAATCATGGAATTTATCGAAACGTCTAAAAATTGATATACACCACAATAGATTCGAATACGAATTTCTAGACGTGGCCAATAAATCAGTCCATGATAGAAGGAACTAGAAAAAATGAAAAAAAAGGAATACCTTACAAACTTTTCATATATAACAAGATTTCAAAAAATCATCAAGAACGATAACAATTAAATACTCAAAATAATAACAGTTTCGTAAAGTAAACGTCAGGTTACATCAGCTAAACAGTTATTTTTACCTATGGAACACCTATGTATCCGTTAAATCAAAAATGATACAAATTTTCTTCATGAAATTCTACTACTAAACATCGGAAGTATAGAAAATAAACCGATATAGAAAAATCGTAAAGAAATATCTTGGTACACATATTTAATCATTAAAAAATTTCTCAACAAAATTATAACAAAAATATTGTATAGTAGAGAATTATTCTTTCTTAAGATCTAAAATATTATCACATATATTTATTTACTATGATTATCAGTTTTTGTTACCTTGAACAGACAAATGTACAGGGCGTGCAGTATTCTTTAAAAGGGGAACACCGCACACCCTGTACAACTAACACACAAATATACAGAGCGCTTCATACTAACATGTCAGGATATACTCCCATGATTCCCATCATACTAGTCAACAAATTGGGCACCTCGAAAGAAATATTGCCTGAATTTTGGCCAATTGGACTCTGGATAATCTAATCCTACATCTTCACAGCAAATTAAATCAAACAAACCTGAGTATTTCGTAGGATATTTCATCTGACGTTCAAATTGTCACGTTCGTAACCTCAAAATTCTGTTATTGAAATGTTAAACTCAAAATTCACGTCTTAATAACCTCAAAATTAGACGTTTGAACAAGTTCAAATCACGTTTAAACTGTCATGTTCATAACCTCAAAATTAAAAGTTTGAAATATCAAACTGAAAACTACAAATCTGACAATAAACTATGATGGGCATTATACCAAAACTCGAATTTCGAAATGCATGGCTCAAGACTTTGAATTCAACGTTTAAACTGACACATCCATAACTTTAAAATTCTAAGTTTGAAATGTCAAATTCAAAATTCAATTAGAACAGTCAACGGTTATCTGATGATAAACTGTCATGCTCATTTCATCAAAACTCTAATTTTGAAATGCCAGGCTCAGAACTTCGAATCTGACTTTTAAATCGACACGTAAATAACCTCACAATTCAAAGTTTGATATGACATTTGCAGTTCGAGCTGTTACCTTTTCAATTCAAAACTCCAAGTTTTGAGATGTGGAACTTAAAGACCTGAAATTTGACGTTTCAACTGCTATGATAAAAAGGGGCGACACGATACATCACGGCCAACTTGAAATATCCAGGATATGTGTCTTCCGTTAGGTGAAATCTTCAAGAGGACCGCCCGAAGAGGTCTACATGAGTTCCGCGAACAAATTCAACACCCTGTGTATCAGCTCGTACTGCTCAGCCGTCTGTACCATGCCGCCCCTGTTCAGTCTCAACGAACACAAGATTGCGAGTATATCCACGTTCAGGCCGTTCTTCAGCTGCTGTATTCCGTTGAGGATGGCTAGGAAACACCCGGTTCGGCCTATGCCCGCGCTACAGTGTACCACCAGGGGCACCCTGACGTTCTCTGAGGAAGGCCTTCTCTGAGAATGTGGACCCTTCGTAAGTTCTTTAGGACTGGTGGGAATGACGCCGTTCAAAACGTTGCAGGGCGCTTTCTGTACTTCCTCTGTTTTTTTTCCCTCTGGAACGTCTCTTTTGACCTCATTCTTTTTCTTTCCCAAGCCCCTGGCCCATTGATCCACATGTCGTGCTTCTCCCATCTTTTTCTTCGGCTCTCCAGAATTCTCCGAAGACTTGGCTACGCAAAACCTCTGGTTCTTGACCATCCTGGGCGTCCTTCTCAGTCTGATATCGAAGGGATTGTCCGATCCACAGGAATTTTCTAGAGACTTGGGTTTCTCATTGTTCGGGAGGGAGTAAGAAAAAGGATTTCTAGAGTTTTCAAGTGAACTCCACAAGAAACTCCTTAGACCTTCCTTTTTATCTTCCTTCTTCTCTATGGTCCCAGAGTCAACCTTCTTCATTGGTACTTCACTCTCTTTTGATTCTTTACAAGGATCTTTTTTACCAGGAACGGTTAAGACCTTTTCGTTCACTTCTATCTTCGGTTTCTCGCTAGAAAAATCCTCCAGAACATGGAGGGCTATATTGAGGACCAACCTGGGATCGGCCATCTTATGGTCCTGCCAATTGGTAAACCAATAATGCTTAATAACCCTTTTTTCCTCCCTACCATCACTCAGCTTCGTCACTTCTAAATACCTCAGAGGACAATCCTGCAGACGGTTCTCTTCCGACATGTGTCTAATCTTAAAATTACTAAATGTTACTTCGTCGACCGCCTCAAACTCCACCAGTTCCTCCTCTAATTCCTGATAATTGTGCTTACTGTCGAATGTGAACTTCTCCCTAACCTTGGAGGTTTTCACATAAAACTTGTTGGAATCGGGAGTACCCAACCGTCTTCCGATCGGAAAATATAGCTCGCATTTGTTCTTCCCCTTTTCAACAAGCCCAGTGAGCATCACGATGACTTGGCACTGAAAAAAAGAACGAAAAAATTAGGCGACTTTCATCAAGCACAGGAGAAATTCAGAAAATTAATGGAGCCAGAAGAGAACCCTGGGTAAAGCCAGTAGATGAGATTACTCACGTTTGTGTGCCAAATCATACTCCAAAAATCTTGGCAAGTGTGGGCCATAGGTCCTTGTGTGGCAATATAAGCTGTTTCAGTATAATCAGGTCCCTACAAGAGGAATGTTTTAAAAAATTTGTAGATTCAAGGGGGCTTCTTCATATAAAGATGAACTCTAGCTGGTAAGATGGTGAAATGAGAATCCAAGTTTTCTTAATTTTATTTTATAAATTAACATACGAGTGAAAGAAAGATAAAATTAGCAAACCTCACCTTAATGTAGTTGGCATGTATATAAGTTTGTACTCCTGGCAAGTGAACTCTACTGTGTTCGTTTGGCAAGACACCCTTGTATCTGTTCTTGTTTTGACTCCCAGATACATAACACTTCTCCTGGAGGTTCAACGGTACCTCCCAAAACTCCTGGTGCAATTTAGGAACTCTGCTCTCCTGAGGAAAAAAGAATAAAATAACAGGCCTGTAGCCGGCAACATTTTCTATGAGCAAGCAGTAGAGAATTTTATTATTCTTCTAAAGGATTTATTTTTAGAAGCAGAGAATTTTACAATGGCAACACTATTTTCTGTGACATTGAATTTGATAGTTTTTAAGCCAGTTTAGTTGAGCATTTTATATTTCCGATTTAGAAAATGTGTCTGAATCTATCTAGCCAAAAATATCTAAAATACTCACTTCACAAGAGGCTTTCAGGTCATCCACGGTTAAAACGCAACCCGCTGTCTGCAAATACTGCATATTCTGCAGATGGTTCTTAAAATCCTCTGAAAGCAACTGGTTGTCCTCGATGTCGGGCTGTCGCGGATAGAAAGCCTTACGGTACCCCTTGCAGTTTTTGGAACTTCCCACACATTCCTTAAAAGAACCATTCTGGCAGAAACCACAAGGGGGCACGTAAAGATTCTCATTGGACAGAGATTTTCTGCGACATTTTGAAACTGTGCATACGCAGCGTTTAGATGGTACCTGACACCTAAAACATAACAAAAATGTAGCTGGGTGCTACTTCACATAAAAGTAATCAAGTTAAAACTAACCTCTCTTTACAAATATCCACTTTGCTTGGCACCGATTCGTATATAATACAGTTCCCACAAGCTTCCTGCGATTTTCTCCGTTCCCCTGTCTTCTTCCCATTCTCCAATTTCTTCAAACAGGGGCACTTTTCGCAAGTGCCGAAACTGGTTAAATTCAGGTTGGAAACGCTCCGCGCCGTATTCAAACGCATCACAGGCTGCACCTTGGGCTCAGAGATGCTAGAATTCGACCCTAAATCAATGGTAAGACTAGCATTGGACCCCCTACGTTCCAGAAGACCCTTCGGCCTGAACTTTACCGGTTCAGGTTTGGAATTCTGATTATCAGAAAAGTCTTGTAGTGTCATGATTTCAGGTAGGGTTTTTAATGTCTGAGATCCTGATATGCTGGTGTTGGATGCGAACTTTTTCAGATTAGAGGGGAAACAGGGCATCAGTTTGTTAGCTTCGTCGTTGCTGAATTCTGAGAGTAATTTTGGTTTGACCTGTTTCTTCGGTGTGTTAGGCATTGAGAAAACATCTCTGGATAGTTCCAAACTTACACTACTTTCTTTCTGTGGCTCTGAATCCAAACTTACAGCTTTTAGTTTTCTTGATAAAGTTGGTGTTTTTGGAGATTGCACCACCAATATAGGCTGAGTTGAGGTATTTAACTGTGTACTTAGGTCCAAATTGGGAAATTTTCTTTCCTTTTTCACGTCAATTTTTTCGTCAGGGGGTTCAGATTCCATTTTGTCAATTTGTGCTGTGGAAAACAATAAGTTGGTGATATGAGATCTTTACATCTTTGAATAATTTAAATACATAACCTCAGTATTAATCTAACTGATAAGGTTCGGTTATCGTTAAAAACGATAACAAATCATTGTGCCATTAAGATACCCTGTAATTTCTGTTGTAATCTAAAAATTACGTACCAAATAGTGATTTTACATTCCTCCAGTCATCAGCAAATAATATATTAATTTGTTATGGAAATGTTTCTACGAAAATAGTTGTACATTTAAAATAGTATGATTGGTTACTTGTTGAGTTTTAGTATCTTCTATTTGATTTTCTCACATTTTACTGATATTTTCTTTTGGAAAAACAAATATATCGTAAACGAGCCCATTCTGAACCATTCTCAACAGTTTGACAGATAAATAAGAGAATTGATGACTTTTCATTTGTTTCCACGGTCGCGTTCGTTTGTTCAGTTTCACCAGCGCAGATATGTTCCATAGTTTCAAAATAATAACTAGGTAATGATGTGATAATAATAATAATAATAAACGCCACTATTGAATTTACAGTTCATTAGGAAATCTCACAGAAGAGCAAGACAAAAATGGATATTCTATGGTAACTAAAATATTCTATGGCAACTAAAATATTCTAATTTCAAATGTAGTGCCAATTGACAAAGAAATTCTGAGAAAAGTATTTCAAAATCCCGCAAATTTAAAAATGATTATGAATGAGTTTTTTAAATATCAGTAAATACCACCAAGAAATATCAGGAGAATACATTTTATTCATTACAATAGAAGGAAATATATAAAATTTTAAAATTTAACAATGTTTCTTTTTCATTTCTTCTCTGCATCTAAGAATTTGATTTCTTTCTCCAACACGTCGATTTCCTCCAGTGGGGGACAATCGTAGTGCCTTATATTTCTTGGCATGACCATCCCGTGCTGAACTTTTGCCATTTCCTTCATATATCGCTCTACCTCCTTAACCAGATCATCAGGAACCTTCGGACCTATTCCTGGTTTCATAGTCACGAACACCTCTTCATACTTCGTATCCTAAAAAAAGACCCATAAAAACTGAACCATACCGAATAAAAATAAGTAAATTTTGCTTATCAAAAAGTTGACTATCATAAATCCCACCTTTAAAATAGACCTTTGAATGTAAAAATTGTATGATTTATATCCCTTACATCTTCTGCTTCCACAGTTTCAGCCACCGATTCGGATTTCGTTTCGGCATCCTCCGTCTGAATAACCATCAGAACCTTCTCCTCTTGGTCCTGCAGCTTACTGGCGAAATGCGACATGGCCTCCAGCTCTGATGGCGTCTTCTCCAGCTGCTTCATCAGCTCCTTCTTATATTCTTCGAGCTCATGGTCGTCTTCCCCTCTCATCTCTTCTTGCAGAGCCTTCAAGGAAACAACATTCCATTAGCATTTGGAGGAATTGAAAGGGGTCAAAAGGGTTGTTCAGTGTGTCAGATAGGCACATGGCAGCGTAACGTGGCATTTGTAGATGATAAAAAACAGAAAACAAATTCGAATATCGCCGAAGAGCTTTGGATAGTTAATTTAAACTACCATTAACTCTAAGACATCTTAGACTATTCCCTTCGTTTTCTTTTCTTTCCACCAAGTTACTCTGGTGTGTGTTCAAACATACTAATAACCCATTTGACAACTGATAATTCTCCACAATAAATATATCGAATTTCATCATATATAAATGGGATTTTGGCCACCTTGAGCTTAAAGAGATCTTCAAGCAACCCCTTTTCTTCAAAATCCGGTTCTTGGGGCATCGGAGCCTGCTTTTTGGCCAATTGGACGTCTTTGCCGGCCAACTTGTCTTTCTCGTATTGAGCTCTCTGACGTTCGTCCATGTCCACGAAGGCCTGTCTTTCAGCGGTTCTAAAAAAATATAATTTGTGGATCTTTTCTCATGTCAAGTGATCACAATAATGCAATATTCACAAAATCTTCCCATATAATTCTTTACACAATGAAACTACTGAGAATGAATCGTTCTTCCTGACATACTTTCTAAGACAAGAAGAGCATTACGAATTGAAATTCTACATACTTGAGCGTTTCCTGACGATTCCTTTCCTTATCGGCCATCTCTTCGGTATCTTGAGTGCTTTCACCGTAGCCGTCGGTTTCCGGTTCCGTGGTATCAGTGGTGTCCCCCATGGTTCTCCCCTTGGGCGATTTTATCGCGGAATCTGCGTCGTCCGAAGCCGACCCCGCCTCATTGACTTCTTCCTCTCTAAAAAGCATTCGTGAGAGTTATCGAGTAGCTTAGATAGGACTTACTGGGCTCCAGCCAGCTTTTCCTGCGCCTCCAGATAATCCTCGATTTTCTGGTAGTCGTCCTCTTTGATACTCGGGCAGGAGACCTCTTTGGAAACCTCCACGGGTGCTTCTTCCTTCTGCTGCACGGTCTCGCAGATTTCGGGCTCGGAACTGGCAATCGAAATGATTAGGTTAGATCTTTCGGTCGCGGAATCGAAGCGGGGTCTTACCAGATCTCCCCCTCCTCCTCGGATTCCTCCAACTTCTTCTCCTCCTCGAACTTTTCCCGTTTTTCCTTCCACAAGCCGAGCAGAGAATCGGAAAAGGACTTGTTCTTCAGCCACTGGTCTTTGGACGCGTCTATGGCTGCCAAAAATGTATAAATGCCCAGGAAGTTCTCTATGGTTATGGAGGCTGAAGCACCGTCAGGTTCTTCGGTCAAAATTTCACACACCATGATCATGGTTTGCGTAAGAGACTTGAAAAATAGACAAAAACTTTTTATCAACGAAGGTTATGCAAATAACTTTGACATAATAATCAGAGGCAAGTTTGAAGACATTAAGTGCTAACTAATACCTTATCTTGGTCTTAGTAAAATCATACTGCATCATTTTACGTGACCCCTTGAGAAGCATTGTTGGCTCACAAAGTAATTACTAAAATAGGGTTTAGCAGGAAATGACGAATGTAAATTCTGCGGGGATAAAAATAAATTCTTGGACACCTTCTGAAAGAAGTCTCGCCCTTGGAAAAAAGAAAAGAATGCTTGGATGACTTTATTATGAAAGACAATCCTTGAAGCCTGCTCAGTAGTAATCTGCAATTCACTTAGATCTGTAGTTCGTAATATGCTTCCATTAGCTCAAAAAATGCGGGCCAAAATAGGAATTAGATGTCCACCAAGAGTTTTAAAGTTTAACAAAAATAACGATTTGGAACCCATGATAAATCAGAGGAAACAAGCTTACCCCAGATATCGTGGAAGCACAGAGCCCGATGAACTTCAACCAAGGTATCGCCATGGAATCCTTGAAGCCTCCCAGGCATAATATTTGGATGAGCTGCTCGTGTTGAAGACACGATCCCACCCATCTGTCCCATAGCACTTTGAATTCCACCGTCGAGTTGGGATGTATCTGGTGGTAGAGCGACTTGATCCAACCTGGAGTCAAACCATGCCAGTCTTCGGGTATTGGATATTCCAAACGAGTTTTGACTGGAGGGGGACAGTTAAGAGACAGGCACCGGAAATATGTAGTAGACCACCTGAAAATTTAAAGAAATATTTCGCTACCTCGCAAAAATACTTTGTTAACCTCCCACGGATAACAATATTTTTGAGAGAAGGCAGCACAAAGATAGCAGTATTAGTTAATTCTGTTGTAGCGAACAACTTCTTCGCTCCTCGTCCAGAAACCTGCCTTGGTCTGTCGTAGTTTGACCGGCGTACCGGTAGAGGACCCGACCAGTCAACAGAATCGTGACTAAACGTCCCTGCCAAGTTCAAATAGAGCAAGGCACCGCGTTTGAAGATCAGCGTTCCAAGCGGACGCATGATCACTGGCGTCACAGGCAGAGCCTGCGCATCAAGCCTGTCTGACGAGTTTCAGATACGCATGCTCGGAACCGAAACACCGTTTCCCTAAGTAAGAGGTGGAAGCTACCTCGCAACATCCGCATTCCATTCGAGAGCTTCACTGTAATAGGTTTTATAAATAGAATGAAATAAGAAATTACTTTGTTTTCTATCACTTTTTTATTAACTGAATATACAGTGACTCGAGTTTCGTAGTGTTTACTACCTTCTTAAACTGAATAAAAACAAATTGTATCTCAACTATTATACAGTGTGGTCCAACGATTTTCCGGCTTTAAAATGAAAATGTAGAAAATCGCTGGGACCCGCCAATTTCTGAGGAAAATTTTCATCTAAGAACTGACGCAGAGTCGTTATTTCATTTAAGCAAAATTACATGAATAACACTTCAAATTGCTCTAACTGATGCCTATATTGAAGCCAAAAAAACATACTTCAAGGAAGGTAAGGGAAGCGCTAGATGAATAAAGTGGAATTTAATAAAAAGTTGTGGTTAGTTCATTAAATCGGACAAATTATTACCCGACATGTTACATTTATTTCTACTGATAAATTTAGACTGAGAAAAAACTATGTTTCTTCAGTGGCAGTATAATTTTATTATATAATATGGTGTGATTATGAGCTTCTGAAATGAAGTAAATTGAAATTTGAGGTAATATCGATATTAAAATATTTACGGTTGAAATAGTCAATCTGCTGTCAAATTAAACAAGGTATTTTGCAAGAACGGATTGGCATTTGTACGGTTTACGCATAATGCCAAAGTTTCTCGCTGATTTCATTTCGTGTAAGTGTTATGAAGCAACAATTTAAGTACCCATTCTTCAGGAAACATAAAAGATGATGTACTCACTTGAGCAAATCTACGGGCTGTGTTCTGATCGCTGCTTTCGCATATTGTCGCAAAAGATAAGGGAATGTGGGGGGTATCGAAATCTGTTCGGCACAATAAAGATCTTCTGTAGCATCCATGATATAGTTTTTCAATAGTCATGAACCTTATTTCTCTTTCAAAAACTGAGATCAACAAAGAACTTTCATTTCGACATTTGTTTGTAGTGAATCTCCATGGTAACAACTGAGATTTAAAATACTGTGGTTCAATCATAGTCTTATTATTTTAATACGTCTATGGGTTCAATGAAGGGTGTTTCACACTATGTGTTTCCTTTACGTTTGTTGCGGAAACTTGTTAAATGGAGAGAAAAAATGGAATTGAGCTATCCCGTACGATACGGAGTACTCTAAGATATCTGGGATTTTACGGAGTACTGCAATAAACGCTAACCTTTTGAACTTGATCATCTAGGACGTTACGTTGTGTAGAACAACCCAAAATATACCTAACGAAAGCAAGGAAACAGTCACGGGAGATTCAAATATTCAAAACACAGTAACCTCAGAATAATATATTTATATTAGTAATCTTGAAAATCAACAATCCTCGATGAATGGAAACAAACATTTATCAGTCTGCTGTTAAATCTACTCTACTCAGTGGTTCGTAAAACTCCACAGTTAATCCAATAGCACCCCGAGTCTAAATGACTAATTTCTACATATCGTTAGGTCGATAACTTGCTCGAATCGGATATCATTCTTATACAGCGGATTCAACTGAACTTCCGATGTCCAGTGTAAAAGCTAACAGCTACAAGTGGTAAGTTTGAATGTACAGTAAGGTGGGTAACGTGGTATGCAGAGGAAATCTCCTTGAAAAGGGGATCTAACATAATTCAAGTTGACCGGAAAAGTAACTATCAAATGGACTGTATCTGGCCTCCTCGGGGTGGCCAAGGACCAGGAAGGTTCCAATCTTACTAAAAAACGAACCGAACACTAACTGAAGGGTCACGCAAACTAATCGTGGGGATATCACAGTACCTTGGAACAATGATCTAGCAATCACTCACAGATTCTCACAGTAGCGTTGGATATCCGGAGCTATTTACTGTCTCTATAGGATACGTCGTCCTCTACCAGGACTACTTAGTGATTTGATCTAAAGAACGCCACTGGTTTAGAAGGAATACGATCTCTCAATGCAACACAAACTGACTAGGACATTATAAAATAGGTACAATACCCCATCACCTGGGCGAGTTAATGAATGTTACAATAAAAGAAACAAATAAATAGGTACACATAAGAGTAAATGCAAATCAGTTACATATCAGGCTCTGCGAATACCATGAACAGTACAAATAAAGGACCACCATTAATAAATACAACAAACAGCAAGCAGGCACCGGGAGAAAGTATACAACTCAAATAGATAACTTGTAAGGGTCGTGCCGCTTTAGTTATATACAAAGGCAATGCATTTTAATAAAACATTCCGGTCGGATTAAATAAAACTGAAGCGAAAATACAATAATGAGAAAGCGATGAGTGGAAGTACAATGCACGACCGTGCAATCACTAATTTTACATTAAAACTAAGGTGCTATTCAAAACGTAAAGCATGCAACTCATCAGAAGCATTTAAAAGAATTTTACTTACTAAGAGTTATCAAGAGGGACTGTTATAAGTACTATTATCCTCAGTATTTTTTCTTAAGTCGCTCTGTAGGTTTATTTCCTAGAAGCTTCCCTCTGCCGCTTTAAAATACAATGGGCACGCCATAAGGATGTTCTTTGTTATTGCCACCGATCGTATACGTGTCAAGTTACAGTGCCACAGAATATGTGACACGTAAATAACGGGGGTAAATACCGTGATGTATTGATGTTATTTATATAAACTATTCATCTATGATGTATAATGCTTAGAGCATACGGATCTCTTCAGTCGCGCCTTAGTAATTTATAGTAAGTGAAATAAATTGAACGAAGCTAAGCTACTACATCTACAAATTAACAAATTAGCAAAAAAGTTGTTGGGATAGCACTATACCCCTGGGTTTCATCAATCCTGGTGATGGTATGGCTTCAGCTATTGACGCACTAGTATTTGCGTTGGTTGGAAAGTGCTGTCTGTGCATAGGTGTTTGGGCCTTTTCCCTTGGAAGGGCTAGACTACAGTCGGTGGCTACATAGTGGTCTTCAGAACTTGGTTGGTCATTGGTCAGGCAAATGAGCCTCATCATCTTAATTTATCTGGCCAGTAATATAGTTTGGGATCCGTGATGTTGAACTGACCTACCTTTGGTTGTTACCAGAGGAACATCATTCAACACAGGTTCTGATGTGGTTTACCATTTGTCATGTAAGGTCCAGATTATAACAGGTGGAATTTCGCTGTGTTTTCCTGGACTGCATCAGGGGTTGATTGTTCTCTCCTTGTAGTTGATTACCCCTGGGTCATCCCTGTGCTGTTAAGTCTGTTTGGTGAATAGGTCTCGGCGAACAGTCCTAATCTTGCTTCAAAGGTCGCTTTGGTGAGAGTGGTATATGGGTTTGGGCACTCCGAAAGTGACCTGTTATCTAATTCGGGCACTCCTATGGCCCAGAGTTTCATGGAGATAGATGTTATCCAGAGGGAGATTATATAATTTCAGAATCTTATAAAAGGGGTGGATTTTTGTCTTTTAGCATTTCTGCAAGAAATCTCACATCCTGAATCGAGTAGTCTGAGTAAAAGTGAGTAATATGTGGAAGAGGGCAAATAAATTAATTTGCTTCCGCAGCCACCCTATTCTCCATATTTGGACTCCAGTGACTTATCTATTCGTAGACTAAAAAAAACGAGTAGGTCATCGCCGGAACTAGCGCCTATTTTGAGTCTAAAGATTATTTAGGAAAGGTATCAAAAGAATAGAGAATCTTTTATAATAAGTAACGTATAATAGAAGGAAATTTAATATTAATTATCCAAAACATAGACTAACACTGACTGGGAAAAGTTCATTTTATATGTGCATCAAAATATTCAATAAGTGCCTGATGTAATTTAAAAAAATGAAAATTTTGTTTCTTTTAGAAGAAAGGTGAAAAACTTGTCATTAACCTTGAAACCTTGAATACTTAATGGTAAATCCTAGAATTTGTATCTTTTCTCCATGTTGACGTCATCTCATTCAATTTTTATATGGATAGCTGTCAAATTATATGCAATAAAGTTTTTATTATTGTTATTATGAAGGCATTGCTGAAAGGTGATATGAAACAACAGTACCATCACAGAATATCAATGATATCTACGTAGAGATAATTAATTTTAAATTAACTTTCAGACTACATTTTATTGAATTTGATAATTATTGTTAGAAAAACTAGAAAAGAAATTGTGCACAAAAAATATTAATTACAATTAAAAATATTTCAATTTTTGATCCTTATTTACACCGAATTACTCAAAGAAACATTATTCCTAATATGATATAAAATACAAAACCGCAGAAATCGGTCAAATCAATCAAAACAAAAAGCAAAATAGATGATTTTTCTTCACTGGTGCTGATAAAGAAAATAATATTTCTTCCCAAAAAATATAAAACTACTGATTTCTTAAACAACGATTAATTCAAAATAACTATCGGGTGTTTTTTTAGAGTAATAGAACTTTCGATAGGGATAACTATGATTTGACAGAAGGTAGAAGTCATATTGTTTTGACATTTCTGTTCAGTAAGCATTGACAAATTATCATGGAAAGACTCACGCCGCAACAACGTTTACAAATTGTTGAAATTCATTTTCAAAATCAGTGTTCTATTCGCAAAACTTATAGAGCACTTCGTGAAATTTGTGGTTTACAAAATCGACCATAAGAGCAGCTTATTCGTCGAACTATCGATAGATTTTGGACAACATTTTCTCTACTCGATGCAACAACAACAACAAGACAAAGAACTGTACGTACAGAAGAAAATATCGCTGCTGTAAGTCATTGTGTTGATGATGATCCAGATTTGTCTTTTCGTCGACGTTCACAACAAGTTGGACTCTGTGCATCCACCACATGGAAAATTTTGCGTAAAGATCTTGGTCTACACCAATACAAGATCCAACTGGTTCAAGATCTAAAGCCATTTGACCATAATAAGCGTCGTTTGCTTGCTAATTGGACCCTAGAACAGCTTGAAGTTGATCTACTTTTTTATCGTATAATCGTGTTTAGTGATGAAGCTTATTTCTGGTTGAACGGCTATGTAAACAAACAAAAAGAGGGTCACTTTTAAGCTGTTCTAAGGCCCAATCAGCAAACAAACGACGCTTATTATGGTCAAGTGGCTTTAGTTTTTGAACCAGTTGGATCTTGTACGGGTGTAGACCAAGATCTTTACGCAAAATTTTCCATGTGGTGGATTCTCAGAGTCGAACTTGTTGTGAACGTCGACGAATAGACAAATCTGGATCATCATTAACACTATGACTTACAGCAGCCATATTTTCTTCTGTACGTACAGTTCTTTGTCTTGTAGTTGTTGTTGCATCGAGTAGAGAAAATGTTGTCCGAAATCTATCGATAGTTCGACGAATAAGCTGCTCTGATGGACGATTATATAAACCATAAATTTCACGAAGTGATCTGTAAGTTTGGCGAATAGAACACTGATTTTGAAAATAAATTTGAACAATTTGTAAACATTGTTGCGGCGTGCTTCTTTCTATGATCATTCGTCAATGCTTACTGAACAAAAATGTCAAAACAACATGGCTTCTACCTTCTGTCAAACCACAGTTATCCCTATCGAAATTTCTATCACTCTAAAAAAACACCCGATAGATGAATTGTTTTCGGCCTTGAATTCGTGCGATCGAAAAGGAGCGAAATCTTCATAGCAATAAGAAAAAATGTTGATTAAAAATGATCGCAAAATAGAACATACTTTAGATTTCGAGAAACAATTACGTAAGTGCATTAGAGATCTTGTTTTCGGTAATTTCCAATGCTGATCGCGTTTGGCAATGTTTGAATTGAAAATTACGTGCGCGTCACGTTCCTCTGGAGCCCCCTCCAGCTGAAGAAAAAGGAAAGTACATGAGTTATTCCTTGGTGGAGTCAAGATTGTACCCGCAGTATTTCGAGAACCTATCGTCGACTGTGAATTTGTGTTTTTTGCATCGTTTCGGAAAATATATACAGGTGAGTCCTTTTTCGGCGTTTAACAAACTTTTGGGGTTATGTTATGTATGAGGAATTTATCGGATTGGAGCCTTTTGGAACGTACGCCCCTGTGGAGTTTATTCTTTTACTTATATATAAGGAAAAAACTGGAACATTATTTTTTTCTGTGATTATTGGAGGTAAGATATAAAATTGGGGTGGGTTTCAAATAAATAATTCTCATTGTTAGGGAGGTTTCAACGGAGTCAATATTTTAAAAATATCAGCATGTAATTTTTAAATGAATTGAAATGTTGAAAATTTCAACAATCAATGAAAAATTTCGGAAAAATCAATACAACAATAATTCCTAACTTGATGCTTTGTGCGTGTAATCTAAATTAAAAGGGTTGGAGTCTGAAATAATCAGTACAGTATCAATTAAAAATTTCTAAGATTTTCTATGGGGTTTATTCTTCTTGAATATCATTCATTTTCTGTGATTTTTAGAGCTGAGAAATAAAATTGGGGTGGGTTCCAAATTAATAAAGATTCTGCAATATTTTCATGATTAGGGACGTTTCAGTGAAGTCAACATTTTAAAAAGATCATTATGTAATTTTTGGATGAATTATTCTTAAAAATTTTAACAATCAATGAAAAGTTTGTGGAAATATCCATTCAACAATACTTCCTAGCTTGATGCTGTGTTCGTGTAATCTAAATTAAAGATGTTAGAGTCTGAAATATTCAGTACAGCATCATGTAAAAATTTCTAAGATTTTGTATGGGGTTTATCCTTCATTATTCATTTTCTGTGATTTTTAGACCTGCGATATAAAATTAGGGTGGGTTTCCAATTAATATAGCTTCTTCAATATTTTCATGATTACAGAGGTTTCAATGAAGTCAACATTTTAAAAAGATCATCTTGTGATTTTTAAATGAATTATTTTTGAAAATTTCAATAATCAATGAAAAATTTCGGAAAAATCCATTCAACAATACTTCCTAACTTGATGCTGTATTCGTGTCATCAAAATTAAAAGAGTTAGAGTCTGAAATATTCAGTACAGTATCAATTAAAAAGTTCTAAGATTTTCCATGGGGTTTATTCTTCTTGATTATCATTAATTTTCTGTGATTTTTATAGCTGAGAATTAAAATTGGGGTGGGTTCCAAATTAATATAGCTTCTGCAATATATTCATGATTACGGACGTTTCAGTGAAGTCAACATTTTAAAAAGATCACTATGTAATTTTTGAATGAATTATTCTTAAAAATTTGAATAATCAATGAAAAATTTTTGGAAATATCCATTCACCAAAACTTCCTAGCTTGATGCTGTTTTCGTGAAATCTGAATTAAAGATGTTAGAGTCTGAAATATTCAGTACAGTATCATTTAAAAATTTCAGAAATTTTTTATGGGATTTATCCTCCATTATTCATTTTCTGGGATTTTTAGAGCTGCGATATAAAATTGGGGTGGGTTTCCAATTAATATAGCTTCTCCAATATTTTCAATGAAGTCAACATTTTAAAAATATCATCACGTAATTTTTAAATGAATTATTTTTGAAAATTTCAACAATCAATGAAGAATTTCGGAAAAATCCATTCAACATTACTTCCTAACTTGATGCTGTGTTCGTATAATCAAAATTAAAAGGTTTAGAGTCTGAAATATTCAGTACACTATCGATTAAAAATTTCTTAGATATTCCATGGGGTTTATTCTTCTTGATTATCATTAATTTTCTGTGATTTTTATAGCTGAGAAATACAATTGGGTGGGTTCCAAATTATTATAGCTTCTGCAATATATTCATGATTGCAGACGTTTCAGTGAAGTCAACATTTTAAAAAGATCATAATGTAATTTTTGAATGAATTATTCTTAAAAATTTTAACAATCAATGAAAAATTTGTGTTCGTGTAATCTAAATTAAAGATGTTAGAGTCTGAAATATTCAGTACAGCATCATGTAAAAATTTCTAAGATTTTGTATGGGGTTTATCCTTCATTATTCATTTTCTGTGATTTTTAGAGCTACGATATAAAATTAGGGTGGGTTTCCAATTAATATAGCTTCTTTAATATTTTCATGATTACAGAGGTTTCAATGAAGTCAACATTTTAAATGAGATCATTATGTAATTTTTGAATGAATTATTCTTAAAAATTTTAACAATCAATGAAAAATTTGTGGAAATATCCATTCAACAATACTTCCTAGCTTGATGCTGTGTTCGTGTAATCTAAATTAAAGATGTTAGAGTCTGAAATATTCAGTACAGTTTCATTTATTAATTAAAATTTTCTAAACTTTTCAACTCTGAAGTATAATACATTTTCTGTGATTTTTAGAGGTGAGATATAAAATTGGGGTGGGTTCCAAATTAATATAGCTTCTTCAATATTTTCATGATTACGGAGGTTTCATTGAAGTCAACATTTTTAAAAAATTATCCTGTAATTTTTAAATGAATTATTTTTGAAAATTTCAACAATCAATGAAAAATTTCGGAAAAATCCATTCAATAATACTTCCTTACTTGATGCTGTGTTGTGTTATCTAAATTAAAAGGGTTACGGTGTGAAATATTCAGTACAGTATCATTTAAAAGTTTGTAACATTTTCAATAGGTTTTATTATTCTTCTGAAGTATAATACATTTTCTGTGATATATAAAATTGGATGCTAACAGAATAAATCTGTATCATATTTAAGATATTGTAATAATCCTTCTATCAAGTAAAAAAAACACTTTTTATTATTTCATTTAGGAATTATTCAATATTAGAGATTTGAAACCATAATCTTCTTTTTGAGGCTTAATAAGACAGAATAACAAATTAATAATTAAACAAATGAGATTTGAAATATGCATTCACATATAAAACATTTTCCATTTATTTTGTAGGTAATGTAAAAACAACTTCTCTAGTTGATCTGCACTTTTTATTATTGGAATCAACGACTAACATAAACAAAAAGAGTTAATTTACCTTGCACGATTTCGTATCATCATTAGTTTAGTTGAAATGAAAGTAGTGACAGACAGTTATAGGTCTTCGAAAATTAGAATAAGAACAATTTTTCCTGAGACATCCATGTAAAATATTGCGTACCATACTAATATTTCTCTTATTAAAAAACTGTAGCCATTGGAGTGTTTCCCGTTATGGTTCTGAAATTGTGGGTTATCTAGATTTTGTCAGTTAGAAATAACTTTCACCAGATAATTTAGAGAAACGGACAAATAATTACGAAAATATGATTGCGAGACATTCATATAACATGTGAGATATAGTGATTTGAAATTCTTGAGGTTACTCATCGTTTCCGAAAGAATGACACGTTTTGCAAATCGAAAAGGCAAGCTGATAACACAGGTTGTGTCATAATTGACTACAACTATTTTAAAATATTACTTTGTTAAAGAAAATTATAAGAACTTTAGGGCTTCCTATTACATGCATTCCAGAATCAGTTGATCATTTGAGAAGATCGCTTGAAGAGATTGTCCAAGATTTTTTTTAACCTTATATTGCCAAAACTGTCCTCTATGTTCACGCCACTATTTGTCATTTAGTTTGTTTATGATGCCCCATTTTATTGTTTCATCTCAAGTGTGCCTCGGAATTTTTAGAAATTGAATGAATAGTTAGCAAGTAGAAAAATTATATTTGAATATCATATAGATTTATTCTGTTAATTTCACTACAAATTTTAGTTTCATGAAAATTTTTCCTCAAAAATATTTTAGAATTAAATTAAATAAATGCCTTAGAAAACGCAGTTTCAAAATTTGTGGTGAGGTTAACAGAATAAATCTGTATGATATTTAAGATATTGCAATAAGTCTTCTATGAAGTTAAAAAACCAGTTTTTATTATTTTATTGTATATATAATAAATATATTTTGGTTTTCACTCATACATAGTATCATTTGGATATAACTGAGTCTTTAAAAATATTTTCCGTTTAGAAAGTATCCGGAAAAAACAAATCACAATGGTAATTATTTAGTATATATTTTTAATTCTTGAATTAGAAAATTATAACAAAATATTCATCTTATTTACTTATTAAACCTCTATTTAACTTTATACACTTGACTAAACGTCGAGGTACACCCGCAACTAGATCTCCTCCATAATTTTCGGTGATGGTAGACCAGGACTATAAAACTGACTGAATTAAATCATCTTTTTTTTGTGGCGCTGCTCTTTTAACTTCAATCTTCATTAGTCCCCATATGCTTTCAATGGGACTAAGATCTGGTGAAGCTGCTGGCCATGAAATGGTTGTCACTTGGTGTTCTTGCATCCAAGCTTGAGTATAGGCCGAAGTATGGCATCTTGCATTATCCTGCTGAAAACGCCACCTCTCTGGAGCATGCTCCGTTTAAAGGAGAAAATCGAATGCCACAATACTTTTCACTATTAATGGTATCATCAACTATACAAAGAGGCGTAACACCAGGCTGAGATATTGCTCCACAAAGTACTATTTTGGTGGAAAATTTGGACGGTAACAGGTTGTTTTTATAGGTTTATATGTACCTCATACCTCCTAAATGAGCCAACATAAAGGGCTAAATACGGTTCTGTTGGTATTCGACTGCTCCTGATACATCTAAATACCTTATCAGCGAGTTGACATAGGGGCTAAATACGACTCTGTTCCAAATATCAGGAGCATTTAACAGTGGGCGTGGTTTAGAGAATTGGCGCCAAATATCCAGCTGCTCCGGATAAATTCCGTATACCTTCTCGCTTTCATTTCTCCTGATACTCGGACATGATGGATAGGATTTTTAAGTTATTTCCACCAAGTTGGAAACAACTTTCATCAGATATAAAGACTTTATTAAAATTATCTTTTTGAAAACGTTGACAAAATTCTATCCTTCATTCCTTTTGTAAAGGTGTCATTATAGGGATTTTTTTGGTTTCCTTAATATATAGCCTTGTCTTTTGAGTGACATACGGACGGTTTCTGAACATGCTTTTATATTTCGTTGATTTCCAAATATTTTAGCCCATTTGCGAAACTACACCCGGATTGTGTCGTCATAAAGCGTTTAAATTTTTTTTTTGTCTTTCTGAAACTGGTCTATGCCTTATATCCATGCCATTTTTATTCTCTTTATTGTCTCAAATACAGCTCTTTTTCCCAGTTCAGTCAGTTGCACTAATTTTTTAACGTTTCGAAAACATTTTTCATACAAATATTCAACCTGTTTCCTTTTTTATAGTTGCGACATTATTTCATGAATTGTATATTTGTTGACAATCAATAATATTTGACAAATAATGTTGCCATGCAACTTTGGTCATAGCCGACTATCTGCACAATCTATTTTGTATATAACTTTTGTATGTTAACAAAAAAGATGTATATTAAAATTATGAAAAATATTGAATTCCAGATACCTTCTTGACGGACTATAGTATGGATCATTTCACTCTAGATGTATCTAGAAGTGGAAGATAAGAAGTCCAGGTTAATAAAATAGAGATTTTTGCATACCTTTGATTGTTTTGACATAAAAAATATATCTGGATCAACTAGAAATCTAGAGAATCAAAATCTTAGTGAGGTATATTGAGCAAACCTAACAATACTTTCAAAGCCGAATTCATGACTAGGACATAAAACTTTTCGGTATTAACGAACTTGGATATTCAATCATTTCTTTTAACAAGGTAAATAAATCTATTCATATAATAGAGCTCATAGGGCATTATCGTTTGAAAGAATTGAGAAGAGTAAACATACTTGACTAAAATAAAATAATAATTGGATCATCAAAAGAAGAATAGAACAACATCTTGACAACTTTATCCCGGAAGACCAGTTTGGATTTAGACCAAAATATTCAACAGTGCATCCACTTCTAATCTTAACAACTAATATGTTAACAAAATATTAGAAGGACAAGAAAACTGCAACATTTTTAATGAACATACAACGTATGGCATGCAGGATTATTGTACAAATTACATCAACTTGGTTGTCCAACGTATACATATCGGGTGTTTTTTTTTAGAGTGGTAGAACTTTCGACAGGGATAACTATGATTTGACAGAAGGTAAAAGCCATGTTGTTTCGACATTTCTGTTTAGTAAGTACTGACAAATTATCATGGAAAGTGATAATTTACAAATTGTTGAAATTTATTTTCAAAATCAGTGTTCTATTCGCCAAAATTATAGAGCACTTCGTGAAATTTATGGTTTACATAATCGTCCATCACAGCAGCTTATTCGTCGGACTATCGATAGATTTCGGACAACATTTTCTCTACTCGATGCAACAACAACAACAAGACAAAGAACTGTATGTACAAAAGAAAATATCACTGCTGTAAGTCATAGTGTTAATGATGATGCAGATTTGTCTATTCGTCGACGTTCACAACAAGTTGGACTCTGTGCATTCACCACATTGAAAATTTTGCGTAAATATCTTGGGCTACACCCATACAAGATCCAACTGGTTCAAGAACTAAAGCCATAACTTGACCATAATAAGCGTCGTTTGTTTGCTGATTGGGCCCTAGAACAGCTTGAAGTTGATCCACTATTTTATCGTAAAATTGTGTTAAGTGATGAAGCTGATTTCTATGTAAACAAGCAAAATTGTGAGTGAAAGCAATCCTCAAGAAGTTTTGCAGGCTTCATTGCATCCTGAAAAATGCACTGTATGGTGTGCGTTACACGCTAGAGAGATCATCGGTCCATATTTCTTCAAAACCGGTTCTGGAGCTAATGTTACAGTGAATGGTGCTCGTTACAGATCACGAACAATGATTATTTGTTTCAAAATTTGAATAGTATAGACCCAGAAGTGTTTTGGTTCCAACAATATGGTGCTACACCTCATGCTGCTACCGTAACAATTGATTTATTGAAAGAAAGATTTGGCGATAACATTATTTCGAGAAATGGTCCAATTAATTGGCCTCCAGGATCATGCGACATAACTCCACTGGATTATTTTTTTTGGTTATGTCAAGTCATTGGTTTATGCTGATAAACCAGAAACAATAGACGCTTTGGAAGCCAACATAACTCGTATTATTGATGAAATAAGGCCTGATTCACTCGAAAAAGTGGTCCAAAATTGGTCTGGTCGAATGCGGTTCCTCAGAGCTAGTCGTGGTGGACCTATGCCGGAAGTTAATTCTAAAACATAAATGTCATAAAATTATCTTCCAAATAAAAAAAAATTGGCTTCAATCGTAATTTGAATGTGTTTTATTTCATTTAAAAGTTCTATCACTCTAAAAAAAACACCCGATACATCGTCAAAAGTCTTGACCGCCCTAGGTTTCTCAAGAAATAAACAATCTATGTTCTGGAAATGAGATGAATATTTTCCTTCATTTCAACTGTAATATATTTGATAGAAAATCTCTGTTTGTTACTCTTTTTGCTTTATGCAGGATGAGACAAAATAGGAAAAATAAGAAAAAATCTAAATTTATCGATTATTTATTTTTGATTAATTATAGTTATTCCACAACTAAATCCAAATTCAATAGTCCGTATTACCACCTCCTCTTTCAATCAACTGCCTAATACGTCTAGGCATCCCACGAATCAAGTAATTAATGAAATTTTCAGGCATATCGTTCCATTCTTCCTGAAGGGCTAAACTCAAGTCCTGAAAAGTTGAAGGTGGGTTTTGGCAGTTGGATATTGCTCTCCCTAAGTTATCCCATACGTGCTCAACTGGATTTATGTCTGGTGAGTTTGGTGGCCAGTTCATGATATTCTGGATATTGTTCTCTTGAAGATTATTTTGAACCCTTCGTGTGCGGTGTGGTGAGGCGTTTCATCCTCATAAATGAAATTATCCCCAAATTCGTTGCGCAGAGGAACAATACTTGGTTCAATGATGTTTTCTACTTAGATGGCACCAGTCATTGCACTATTTTGGTGGGAAATTTGGACGGGAACAACTTTCATCATAATACCTCCTAAATGTGCCAACATAAAGGGCTAAATACGGCTCTGTTGGTATTCGACTGTTCCTGATACATCTAAATACCTTCTAAGTGAGCTGACATAGGGGCTAAATGCGGCTCTGTTCCAAATATCAGGGTCATTTACGAGTGGGCGTGGTTTAGGAAATTGGCGCGAAATATCCGGCTGCTCTTGATAAATTCCGTATACCTTCTCGAAATCTTTTCTCCTGATACTCGGCCAGGATTGATAGGATTTTCAAGTAATTTCCAGCAAGTTGGGAACCACTTCCATCAGATATAAGGAGTTTATTAAAATTATCTTCTTGAAAACGTTGACGAAATTGTATCCTTTGTTCCTTTCATAAAAGTGTCATTATAGGGATTTTTTTTGGTTTCCTTAATATGTAGCCCTGTCTTTTCAGTGGCATACGGACGGTTTCTGAACATACTATTATGTTTCGTTGATATCCAAATCTATTAAGCAATTTGCGAAACCCCAGACCCGGATTGTGTCGTCATAAAGCCAATAAAGCTTTTAAACTTTAATCTTACGCGGTCTTTTTGAAAGTGATCTATGCCTCATATCCATGCCATTTTTTATCCTCTTTATTGTCACAAATAAAATTTTTTCCCAGTTGTCAGTTGCACTAATTTTTTAACGTTTTGAAAGCATTTTCTATACAAATATTCTACCTGTTTTTTTTCTAGTTGCAATATTATTTTATAAATTGTATACCTGTTGACAATCAATAATATTCGACAAATAGTTTTGCCATACAACTTTGGCTATAGCCGACTATATGCACAACCTATTTAATACATTACTTTTGTCTTAGAATGTTATAAAAAAGAAGTGTATTGAAATTATGAAAAATAATAAATTCCGGAAACTTTATAAACAGACTATAGTATGGATTATTTCACGTCAAGCCTAGATGTAACTATCGGATGTTTTTTTTTCGAATTGAAGAATTTTAAATTGAAATAAAACACATTCAAGTCAAGATTGAAGCCAATTTTTTTTACTTGAAAGAAAATTACATGATATTCATGTTTTAAAGATAATTTCTGGCATATGTCCACCATGACTAGCTCTGAGGAACCGCATTCGACCAGACCAATTTTGGACCACTTTTTGGAGTAATTCAGGCCTTATTTCATCAATAACACGAGTTATGTTGGCTTCCAAAGCGTCTATTGTTTCTGGTTTATCAGCATAAGCCAATGACTTGACATAACCTCAAGGAAAATAATCCAGTGGAGTTATGACACATGATATTGGAGGTCAATTAGACCATTTCTCGAAATAATGTTATCGCCAAATCTTTCTTTCAATAAATCAATTGATAGGATAGCATCATGAGGTGAGCCCCATCTTGTTGGAAACAAAACACTTCTGGGTCGATGCCATTCAAATTTTGAGACAAATGATCATTGATCATCGATCTGTAACGAGCACCATTCCCTGTAACATTAGCTCCAGCATCGTTTTTGAAGAAATATGGACCAATGATTCCTCCAGCGTGTAAAGCACAACATACAGCGCATTTTTTAAGATGCAATGGAACCTCCAGAATTTCTTGAGGATTGTTTTCACTCCATATAAGGCAATTCTGCTTGTTTACATAGCCGTTCAACCAGAAATGAGCTTCATCACTAAACACAATTTTATGATAAAAAAGTGGAACTTCAAGCTGTTCTAGGGCCCAATCAGCAAACAAACGACGCTTATTATGGTTAAGCAAAATTTTCCATGTGTTGGATGCACAGAGTCCAACTTGTTGTGAACGTCGACGAATAGACAAATATGGATCATCATTAACACTATGACTTACAGCAGCGATATTTCCTTCTTTACGTACAGGTCTTTGTCTTGTTGTTGTTGTTACATCGAGTAGAGAAAATTTTGTCCGAAATCTATCAATAGCTCGACGAATAAGCTGCTCTGATGGACGATTATGTAAACCATAAATTTCACAAAATACTCTGTAAGTTTGGCGAATAGAACACTGATTTTGAAAATAAATTTCAACAATTTCTAAACGTTGTTGCGGCGTGAGTCTTTCCATGATAATTTGTCAATGCTTACTGAACAGAAATGTCAAAACAACATGGTTTCTACCTTCTGTCAAATCACAGTTATCCCTATCGAAAGTTCTATCACCCTAAAAAAAAACACCCGATACATACCTCCTAAATGTGCCAACTTAAAGGGCTAAATACGGTTCTGTTGGTAGTCGACTGCTCCTGATACATCTTAATACCTTCTCAGAGAGTTGACATAGGGGCTGAATACGGCTCTGTTCCAAATATCAGGAGCATTTAAGAGTGGGCGTGGTTTAAAGAATTGGCGCCAAATATCCGGCTGCTCCGGATAAATTCCGTATACCTTCTCGCTTTCATTTCTCCTGATACTCGGACAGTATTGATATGATTTTTACGTGATTTCCACCAAGTTTTTTTCATCAGATATAAAGACTTTATTAAAATTATCTTCTTTAAAACTTTGACAAAATTCTATCCTGCGTTCCTTTTGTAAAGGTGTCATTATAAGGATTTTTTGGTTTCCTCAATATGTAGCCTTGTCTTTTCAGTAACATACGGACGGTTTCTGAACAAACTTTTATATTTCTTTGATTTCCAAATCTATTAGACAATTTGCGAAACCCCAGGCCCGGATTGTGTCGTCAATAAGCCGATAAAGCGTTTAATTGCTTCCTTTAATCTTACGCGGTCTTTTTTAAATTGGTCTATGCCTGATATCCATGCCATTTTTTATCCTCTTTATTGTCTCAAATACAGCTCTTTTTCCCAGTTCTGTCAGTTGCACTAATAACGTTTCGAAAACTTTCTTCATACAAATATTCTACCTGTTTTCTTTTTTCTAGTAGCGACATTATTTTATAAATTGTATACCTGTTGACAGTCAATAATATTTGACAAATAGTGTTACCATGCAACTTTGGCTATAGCTGACTATATGCACAACCTATTTTATACATTACTTTTGTCTTAGAATGTTACAAAAAAGAATTATGTTAAAATTATGAAAAATAATGAATTCCGGATACTTTATAAACGGACTATAGCATGGATCATTTCACGTCAAGCCTAGATGTCTCTATCGGGAGTTTTTTTAGAGTGATAGAAGTTTAAATTGAAATAAAACACATTTAAATCAAGACTGAAGGCAAATTTATTTTACTTGAAAGATAATTATATGAATTTCATGTTTTAAAGATAATTTCCGGCATATGTCCACCACGACTAGCTCTGAGGAACTGCATTCGACCAGACCAATTTTGGACCACTTTTTGGAGTAATATAGGCCTTATTTCATCAATAACGCGAATTATGTTGTCTTCCAAAGCGTCTATTGTTTCTGGTTCATCAGCAAAAATCAATGACTTGACATAACCCTAAAGAAAATAATCCAGTGGAGTTATGTCGCATGATCTTGGAGGCCATTTAATTGGACCATTTCTCCAAATAATATTATTGCCAAATCTTTCAATAAATCAATAGTTGCGCTAGCAGCACCATCTTGTTGGAACCAAAACACTTCTGGGTCGATACCATTCAAATTTTGAAACAAATAATCATTGATCATCGATCTGTAACGAGCACCATTCACTGTAACATTAGCCCTAGCATCGTTTTTGAAGAAATATGGACCGATGATGCATCCAGCGTGTAAAGCACGCCATACAGTGCATTTTTCAGGATGCAATGGAACCTGCAGAACTTCTTGAGGATTGTTTTCACTCCATTTACGACAATTTTGCTTATTTACATAGCTGTTCATCCAGAAATGAGCTTCATCACTAAACACAATTTTACTACTGTCTACTATCTTTGTGAGTGAAAATGTTGACGCAGAAAGTAATGAAATCCAAAGTGCCGACAAAAATATTCTTCGCGACAAAGAGTTAATTAGGTATTTTATAAAATATGAATAAAAACAATATTCTAATTTCCGCTAATATTTTATTAACACTACGATCGTTACGTCCTACCATGACTTCTTCAGGTGAGTATTACAAGATATTGAGTATACCATGAACAAGAAATTCATTTTTCAGATTTCCGAAAGAATTGTAAAACTCTCTTCACCCCCTCTATTTTTGTTATATCCATGTACTATAAAATGAATTTCTTGTTCATGGTATACTCAATATCTTGTAATACTCACCTGAAGAAGTCATGGTAGGACGTAACGATCGTAGTGTTAATAAAATATTAGCGGAAATTAGAATATTGTTTTTATTCAAATTTTCAAGATGAATTTCCGTCAAGTAAAGACCAAAACAATCGTAGATTAGGTATTTTATGATATTATTCATTTACTTAAGGGAGAACTTGCTATGAAGGTTGCCGCGGATTTAATTCGAGTAGTTCGGAGTTTTTACTTCAGAATCTTATAATTTTTACGAGATCGTTTTTCATCAATTTGGCATTTATAGTGGGTGTGTAAATAATGATTGTGCCGACTACGTCGGATCGGATCGAGCTCTTTGATATAACGCTGGTTGATGAATTCGTCGATTAAATTATTGAGCCTTGTGACTTATAATTGATATTCTTCCTGTGGGGGGGGTTAATCCCCCTTATCCCTCCTTGGGTACGCCACTGATGACCAGAGAAAATCAAGTCTGAGGGGAATAACAAAGATAATAGATACAAACACAACCCATCGAATGAAATAGATGCGCATTAACGGAGAGCAAATGTTTAGCCCAAACTACCCAAAACCCTACATTAAAAGATAAAACCAGTATTCTTCTATCTAATGAAAATAAAACATTCATCACATTTCGACCCTTGTATCAAATCGGGTGTACTCGATGGCCACCTGGTATTTCCAGTTCTCTTCACGCGTCAAATTGGGAAGATCACGTTAGTAATTAGATCACTATATCCCATATTATTACTTCAAGTTGTTGACGCACTCGGAACGATAGAAAAAAGTAATGAACATTTTTTGCTACAGTGATCACACTAACGACTGTTGTTAAGCGACTTTATTATTGATTCAGAATTATCCGAGAACGATTAAATGAATCATGACAGACGACCATGATGATCTTGAATAAACCTCTTTGGAACCCTATTTTTTCCACCATGTATTAATTATTCATTCGCGCCAAGTTATTCCAACTTGCCTCAAGGCCCAGATAAATTTTGAGTATATTTTGTATGTTGTAAGACGGAAATACCACATTAATTGCATGGTTTTTGCTAATTGTAGTTCAGTAATTTTTGTTCACTTCGTTTTACTCGAGAAAATCTGTTGTATTAAAACCTTGAATTGTAGGTGGCCATCGGAAATGCTCTTTGGCTTGATGATCATTTTAAGATTGATATTCATTGAAAGAGTAATTAACACAAGTCCTTTATGCCATATTAAATTTTTGTCGAAATCGAGAGTAACTTGGTATTTAGTTAATTCAATATAGAATCTTTATTATGATTTTATGGATAATTATCTGAGGTTTTCTGCACGTAAGGTTTATATTGAAGAATATATCTTATAAAATAATATAGATGAATATTGAAGCTCTGAGGAACCGCATTCGACCAGACCAATTTTGGACCACCTTTTCGAGTAAATCAGGCCTTATTTCATCAATAACACTAGTTATGTTGGCTTTCAAAGCGTCTATTGTTTCTGGTTTATCAGCATAAACCAATGACTTGACATAACCCTAACGAAAATAATCCAATGGAGTTATGTCGCATGATATTAGAGGCCAGTTGGACCATTTCTCGAAATAATGTTATCACCAAATCTTTCTTTCAATTAATCAATTGCTACGGTAGAAGCATGAGGTGTAGCACCATCTTGTTGGAACCAAAACACTTCTGGGTCGATACCATTCAAATTTTGAAACGAATAATCATTTATCATCGATCTGTAACGAGCACCATTCACTGTAACATTAGCTCCAGCATCCTTTTTAAAGAAATACGGACCGATGATGCCTCCAGCGTGTAAAGCACACCATACAGTGCATTTTTCAGGATTCAATGGAACCTACAGAACCTCTTGAGGATTGTTTTCACTCCATATACGGCAATTTTGCTTGTTTACATAGCCGTTAAACTAGAAATGAGCTTAATCATTAAACAAAATTTTACGATAAAAAAGTGGATCAACTTTAACCTGTTCTAGGGCCCAATCAGCAAACAAACGACGCTTATTATGATCAAGTGGCTTTAGTTCTTGAACCAATTGGATTTTGTATGGGTGTAGACCAAGATCTTTATGCAAAATTTTTCATGGTGTGTGCACAGATTTCAACTTGTTGTGAACGTCGACGAATATAAAAATCTGGATCATCATTAACACTATGACTTACAGAAGCCGATATTTTCTTCTGTACATAGAGTTCTTTGTTTTATTGTTGTTGTGGCATTGAGTACAGAAAATGTTGTCCGAAATCTATCGATAGTTCGACGAATAAGCTTCTCTGATGGACGATTATGTAAACCATAAATTTCACGAAGTGCTCTATGAGTTTGGCGAATAGAACACTGATTTTAAAAATAAATTTCAACAATTTGTAAACGTTGTTGCGGCGTGAATCTTTCTATGATAATTTGTCAATGCTTAATGAACAGAAATGTCAAAACAACATGGCTTCTACCTTCTGTCAAATCACAGTTATCCCTATCGAAAGTTTTATCACTCTAAAAAAACACCCGATACAATAAATTCTTATTGAGCGCTAAAACCCCAAAAAGGGTCTCTGCAAATTCCAGCTTATCTGAATATATTTAACAGGGGTGAGTTATTTAAATCTAATTGTTCGTTCAGCATTATTCCAATTTTATTGTGTTTATTTATCTCTAGGGTTTCTAATAGGTTTAAGGTATAACTTTCACTTTCTTTATGTAGAATTTCAAAATTATGATTGAAAGTATGTCCTGTTTCTAACAAATGGTTAGAATATGTGGAATTACTTTTAATATTGAGGAAACTCTTCAAATGTTCCCAAATTCTATGTCGGAAAGTTCTTCCAGTCTGTCCTATGTAAACTTAAGGGCAATCACCGCAGGTTAATTTATAAACCCCCGATTTATCATCTTTATGTGTACAGTCTTCATTATTTTTAATGAATTTACTCAAGTTTGAATTGGTTTTAAATGAAGTTCTTAAATCATATTTATTTTTGAGTTATGTAGCAATTTTCTCAGAAATTTCAAAGAATTGTATTTAAAATTTTCTTTTATATTAGGATATACCATATTTAAAGATATTTTATTATTTTTATTCATCAACAATTTGTCTATCAACGTAGGATCATAGTCATTATTAATAGCTATTTGTTTAATAATGTTAAGTTCTGAAATATAATTTTCTCGATTCATGGAAATATTAACTAATCTATGGATCAATTGTTTTAAACATAACAATAAAAATTTGTGAAAATCAGAATAACCTTATTTGAATATTATTCATTATGACATATAGCCATCGAAGTGTTTGAAGCAACCAAAGTCCTCGACTTCGAAGGGCTGTTACAGATACCGTTCGATTCCTTCGAGTAAAATTTGTGGTATAACGGTCTTCCCTTGCAGATGTTACTCTGGGTCGACCAGACACCGGTCTTCGGGCAACGCTGCCAGTTTCCAGGAAAAGGGCGCCTTACTGAAGTCCGTGGAATATTCAAACGTTGCGCAATCTGGTGGTTCGACAAAGCTTCTTGATGTAGGGCTACTATTCTTGCCCGGTCAAACTGAGAAATTGGATGTCCCGGCATTTTCCAGGGAATATTCCCAATATTAAAACTCTCTTTATTCGCTGAAAACTTCGAACACATCTGTATTCTCCCGATCAAGAAACATTTTTTGCTGTTTTATTGTTTTCATTTGAGTGATAAGATAGTGAAGATTCCGCACACAAAAAATTGTCTTGTTAATTCAACAAGTTGAGAGTTTATAGGGGGGCCCAAGACTTTTGACGATGTGTCTATATATATTCCCATTTGAGCTATTGTGCTTTCTCAATATCTTAAAAAGTACCTGCAGATTCAAAAAATCAGAAATATTACTTTAGATGTAAAATCGAAGTTGAATATTTTAAATGACAGAGTAAAATGATAAACGTAATTTTCACGAGGTGTTTAAAATTTTCGATCTGTCAATTTGTAACTTTCGTGACAAATTACATAGCCGTTCAACCAGAAATAAGCTTCATCACTAAACACAATTATACGATAAAAAAAAAGATCAACTTCAAGCTGTTCTAGGCCCCAATCAGCAAGCAAACGATGCTTATTATGGTCAAGTGGCTTTAGTTCTTGAACCAGTTGGATCTTGTATTGGTGTAGACCAAGATCTTTACGCAAAATTTTCCATGTGGTGGATGCACAGAGTCCAACTTGTTGTGAACGTCGACGAATAGACAAATCTGGATCATCATCAACACAATGACTTACAGCAGCGATATTTTCTTCTGTACGTACAGTTCTTTGTCTTGTTGTTGTTGTTGCATCAAGTAGAGAAAATGTTGTCCAAAATCTATCGATAGTTCGACGAATAAGCTGCTCTTAGGTCGATTTTGTAAGCCACAAATTTCACGAAGTGCTCTATAAGTTTTGCGAATAGAACACTGATTTTGAAAATGAATTTCAACAATTTGTAAACGTTGTTGCGGCGTGAGTCTTTCCATGATAATTTGTCAATGCTTACTGAACAGAAATGTCAAAACAACATGACTTCTACCTTCTGTCAAATCATAGTTATCCCTATCGAAAGTTCTATCACTCTAAAAAAACACCCTATAGTTATTTTGAATTAATCGTTGTTTGAGAAATCAGTAGTTTTATATTTTTTTGGCAGAAATATTATTTTCTTTATCAGCACCAGTGAAGAAAAATAATTTATTTTGCTTTTTGTTTTGATTGATTAGGCCGATTTCTGCGGTTTTGTATTATTTTATATCATATAAGAAATAATATTTCTGTAAGTATTAGGAGTACAAATGAGTTTCCGACGTACGGAACCCAATTTTCTTGTTTATGAATCATTCCTAATGATTTTAAACGATGTGAGACTGCTTGCTGAGTGACTTCTAATGTTAGAGCAAGTTCTTTTTGTGTTTGAGATGAATCTTCCTCCAATAATTCCTCCAATTCTGCATCCTCGTAAATTTTTGGCCTTCCACCGCGATCTTTGTCTTCTACGTCGAAATCACCGTTTTTAAACTTTTGAAACCACTTTCGACACGTTCTCTCACTCAAAGCACCCTCACCATATGCTTCTACGAGCAATTGATGCGCCTCAGCAGCAGATTTCTTTAAATTAAAGAAGTAAACTAATATTTCCCGCAAATGACGCTTACTTGGCTCAAATTTTGACATTTTCAACTTATATTTTACCAATATAAAATCTGAATATCAAAACAAATTGAAATATGTTTATCTTCTACAATTTTAATTTCCAAAAGAATTTTTTATTCAAGAAACTTTTAGAATTAAATTAATGTCTAAAACAAGCACCGCTCACATTTAATAGACGTTTATAAACAAAACTCAATATACAATGTCAAATGAAATAAATAACCCAATAGATATACGAAAGTAATTAAAATTAATAAATAAATATTCAAAGGAGACAAAAAAAAAAAAAAAAAAAATTTTGTCTCCTTTGAATATTTATTTATTAATTTTAATTACTTTCGTATATCTATTGGGTTATTTATTTCATTTGACATTGTATATTGAGTTTTGTTTATAAACGTCTATTAAATGTGAGCGGTGCTTGTTTTAGACATTAATTTAATTCTAAAAGTTTCTTGAATAAAAAATTCTTTTGGAAATTAAAATTGTAGAAGATAAACATATTTCAATTTGTTTTGATATTCAAATTTTGTTATATTTCTTCTATCAAGTAAAAAGCCTTTCTATTTTATTTTAAATATAAAATCAATGATATTAATAGGTTATGTTGTTCTTGAATATCCAAACTATTTTTTAAGCCGGTTATCATCTGCGAAAGCTAACCGAAACTCCGTGCTGCGCCATCTACAATAAAACGCCGGAAACTTATTTGTACTCCTAATAGAATTTCGGAGGTGTTATGAATCAATTCGGTTTATTAAACAACGTTCTGAGGCCGTTGAGCTATATTAGTGGTATTAAAATTTCGTTTTTATTGTTACAAAATGAGCTTAAACATCTCTTATGAGTAGAAATTGATCTTCTATTGGTTCAGATAGCTCAAAGAAATCTTTTCATTAAAACTTACATGTTTTGATACCGAGCACAGCTTGTATATGAGCTCATCTTATAGTTAAACGTTACATATATCCTATCGATTATTACAGGTAATTAATTGAAGTTGATGTTAAGTAACGAACTACATTGTGTAAAAATCATTAGAAAAACTGAAGGTTATAAAATAGGGGTAATCGTTTATCTAGGTGAGTGAAATAAACGTTTATCCTTTCAGTTTTTTATGTAAATTAATTATGTCCATGATCAAGATATAGTCAGCTTATGTTTGACCCGAAAGAAAGTTTTTATTACGTCTATAGTCAACTCTGGGGATCCCCCACCCCTAGGCTTACCCTAGAAGATATAATCTTTACTAACTCAGGTTAAATACGCCAGTCATAAAGTTATCCACCTGTGGGCAAATATAGAGTGTATCATTCTATCGAATATATTAGAACAAGAAAGGTACGTGCAGGTTTCCCTAAAGGAACTATAATTTTTAAAATCCGTGGCAGCCAGATTTTGAATTTTCTTTAATTTGAAAAACCCTTACATAAAATATGTATTGAAAAACCTTTGACAACTGATTTATACCTCGATACTTCTTGAAAACATAACATTATCGACCTAAGGCTAGAATCTTGCGGAACCCCTTCAGGCCGTGAATAATTCATGCTTATCTTTCTCTTACAGCTTCAGAATGCCAACAGAATACGTCGATGGGTATCCAGATCGATGTGAAGATTTCTTCGCGGGCAAAACTGTCCTTATAACCGGAGGCACGGGTTTTATGGGCAAAGTTCTAGTCGAAAAACTACTCAGAGCTTGCCCCAAAGTGAAGAAGGTTTTCCTATTGATGAGAGACAAGAAAGGAAAGAGTCCGGAGCAAAGACTAAAGGATATATTCAATGGTCCGGTGAGTCCCAAGGATCCTTCTTTGGGTCATTGATATTCAATTATCGTTCATGTTTATTGATTCTCTCTCGCTTAATTAAATTCAATTATCAGGTGCACTCCAGTATTTGTTATCAATCACTAATGTAAAATGAGATTTTTATCGTAAAAATTCAAATTATTAAATTGGATTATAATTAAAAATTTCTTTCAACTTCCTTCTTATAAAACTACTGGCTACTATTAGATCCTGAAGCTAAAACAACGTCACAGAATCACGTGAATTTAATTTATTTGTTTACAAAAAACCTCAAAAATTTCATTTTAATCTCCACAACATACGTTTCCGTCTATAAATATCAAATTTCAATATTTTTTTAGCTTTTCGACCTACTGAAGAAAGAATGTGGACCTGATCAATTGAAAAAAGTGGTAGCTTGCAAAGGTGATGTGGCAGAGGAAAATTTGGCATTGTCCAAAGAAGACAGAGCTTTACTGTGTGAGGAAATAGAGATCGTGTTCCATTGTGCAGCAACTATAAGGTTCGACGAAACGCTTAAGAAAGCTGTACTTCTGAATGTAAGAGGAACCAAACTCATGCTGGATCTTGCCAGAGAAATGAAGAAATTGTTGGTGAGTAGACAATGTTCAAAAGTTCAAAAAAATGAAGTAGTACATTTTTTTGAATGAAATAATCGATACAAGACACTATGATCACAAAGTAACATGTGTTCTTGGAAACGAACAAGAGGAAGTAGATTGACCATAAGAGGAGACGTCGCTGATAATTAGACATTTCAATGGGAATAATATGAATCAATTTAGAAGATTTGGTGGCTCAAATGCTTCCAAGACTATCAGGACATCATGTACTATATATTTTTTTTAATATCAAAACAAATTGAAATATGTTTATCTTCTACAATTTTAATTTCAAAAAATTTTTATTCAAAAAAACTTTTAGAATTAAATTGATGTCTAAAATAAGCACCGCTTACATTTAATAGACGTATATAATCAAAACTCAATATATAATGTCAAATGGAATAAATAAAGCAAAAGATATACGAAAGTCATCAAAATTTATAAATAAATATTTAAAGGAGACAAAATTTTGTTTCTGGTCTTACCTTCAAGAACGCCAATTGCCTTTTAAAAACATGAATACACTTAAAGGACTTCTCAAAAAATATAATTTATTTGGAATGTTTAAATATTCGAATAAGTAAATTCAGAAATCTCTCAAAGCATGCACTATATCTTCAAAAAACAAATATAATTCTAAGCAATTCCGTCTTCAGTCCTGAAATATATTCAAAATATCAAAATAAAAAAAAAAAAAAATTTTTTTGAAATTAAAATTGTAGAAGATAAACATATTTTAATTTGTTTTGATATTCAAATTTTGTTATATTTCTTCTATCAAGTAAAAGGCCTTTCTATTTTATTTTATATATAATATATAATTATATTTTGGCTTCAATAAATCTCATTATGGAATGTCAATGAATTTAAATAAGCCTTAAAAATAACTAACACTGTTCTTTGATTCTGTTAGAACCTAGATCAATCTTGAATTATAAAGATGATCTATGTCTCGAAACATTATTCATTTACACGTGGTGAGTTGTTTGATATAGGTTAGTTTTTTGATTTTGATATTTTGAATATATTTCAGGACTGAAGACGGAATTGCTTAGAATTATATTTGTTTTTTGAGGATATAGTGCATGCTTTGAGAGATTTCTGAATTAACTTATTCCAATATTTAAATATATTAAATATTTCAAATAAATTATATTCTTTGAGAAGTCCTTTAAGTGTGTTCATGTTTTTAAAAGGCAATTGGCGTTCTTGAAGGTAAGACCAGAAACAAAATTTTGTCTCCTTTAAATATTTATTTATTAATTTTACTGACTTTCGTATATCTTTTGGTTTATTTATTCCATTTGACATTATATATTGAGTTTTGTACTATATTCTTGTGGAGATGAGTTTTGGATCTTTACCTAAGACAGTTTCAAGTATCACCCCATTTTCAATACACAAAAACAGTGTTAACTTTTAAATTTCTCGGTAGTTAAACATAGTTATTTCTAAAAACTTGTTTCAAATACGATCAAATTCTAAATAGCAACGATTGACGCATTTCAATATAAGAGAATTGTATCGATGATGAGCATATGAAGACTATGAAATTGACTTGTAAGTATAAATTAGGCAAATATCTAATTTTTGGATCACATTTCTTCATAAGACCCGATTCAATTGAGTTTGACACTTAATAACATTTTAAAAGTATCACACCCAAATAGGCTTATATAACTTCTACATAGACCAGAAAACTTCACATTTTCAATAGACGACTAAGGAGAAAGATTTCTTCTGTGTCAAGTTCAGTAGGTCGGTTTCAATTATATAATCTTCTCGTGTATGTGAGCTGCATTATGTAAGCGTCTTTGAGATAGAATTCTTCACGACTAGACCAAATGTGTGTCAACGATCTTCAATGAACGTAAATTGTGGTATTGTGGTCATCGGAGGAAAGTCTTATGCAGAGCCGCTCTTTTATCCATGATTATGGAGATATATTTGGTTAGGTGTTGGAGATGGATATCTGCGCGCTTCGTTTGCGTTTAAATAGAAAAAATACGAATGAGAAAGTTTGAGGAAGTGTTTAATTTGCTTCTAGGTTAATCGGGAGTTTGCAGAAGCTAGGATGGTAAATGAAATGTGAAATACTGATAAGATTATTAAATTAACGCGAAAGTTTTTATTTGCACATTTTCTCGGAATATTTCCGGAATAATTTGTAGAGAATATTGCAATATTTCTCAAAGGATAATTTCACAAAATGTTATGAGCGAATTGCCCAGAATATTCTTGATATTCCTCTGAAATCCAATTCATATGTCGAACGAAATATTCACTTAATATTTAAATTCACAGAATAAGCTCATAATATGGAACTAGGAATAAGCTATGAATACATAACATTGCATTTATGGGGAATTTCCCAAGTTCTTACAGAATATTCTAGGAAAATAACACAGTATTTTTGCACAAAAAGTACTACTGGAACCAATGTTTCCAGAATATTCTTCATGAAATATTCAGAGTGAAATATTTCGACAACGTACAACTTCGAATATTCTTCTTTATATTCATTAAATAATATTCTTGAGATCTTTGACAAAAAACGAACTATTTGCATAATTTTACGAATATTTTGAAAAGATACATTTTTTTATATTTAACCTAGAAATAATTGAGTCATATCTAGAATGTTCCCTTTGCTTCCAGTATATTGATGAGAATATCCAATTTGGTTTGAGTTAAAGATGAAAGTTATGCTTGTGAGTCATTTAGAGAAGGCAAGGATTCTTGAAAAGTATATTCTGCATCCAACATGCACATTTAATTTTTTCGAAATATCGAAACATCTACTACATTATGAAAGTTGTAGGTTATATGGTTAAGAAAATGCTTGCAAATTCATGATCCCAATCAATGCCGAACAGATCAACATCCATATTTGATTATTTGCACATTTTCTCCGAATATTTCCGGATTATTTTGTAGAGAATATTGGATTATTTCTCAAAGGATATTTTCACAAAATGTTATAAGCGAATTCCCTGAATATTCTTGATATTCCTTTAAAATCCAATTCATATGTCGAACGAAATATTCACTTTATATTTAAATTCACAGAATTAGCTCATGTTAATGAATTAGGAATAAGCTATGAAAACATAACATTGCATATTTAGGGAATTTCTCAAGTTCTTACAGAATATTCTAAGGAAATAACACAGTATTTTTGCACAAAGAATATTACTGCAACCAAAGTTTCCAGAATATTCTTTATGAAATATTCCACAAATATTTCGACAACGTACAACTTAATATTCTTGAAATGTTTGACAAGAATTGAACAATTTGCATAATTGTACGAATATTTTGAAAAGAGACTTTTTTTTATTTAACCTAGAAATAATTTAGCCATATCTAGAATGTTACCTTTATTTTCAGTATATTGATGAGAATATCCATTCCTGAAAAGTCTATTCTGCATCCAACATGTGCATTTAATTCTTTCGAAATAACGAAACATCTACTACATTATGAAAGTTGTAGGTTATACGGTTAAGAGAATGCTTGCAAATTCATGATCCCAATCTTTAAAGAACAGATCAACATACATCTTTGAATGATACTCTCTTTCGAAAAATAACCCATAAAACGTATTTGTTTTCCTAATTCTCAAACTTTATATAGGTGTTTGTCCATTTATCTACGGCCTACTGTCATTTGAACGAAAGAGTGCTTTACGAGAAGCCTTATCCACCACCAGCTAGTCCACATCACGTGATCAAATGTTGTGAATGGATGAGCGACGACATCTTGGACTCTATCACACCAAAGTGAGTTTATGGCTGAAATAATAAGACCCAAACTAAATATTGATGATTTTTAAGGATTCTAGGCAACATACCAAACACTTACGCCTTTACCAAAGCCTTAGCAGAATCTTTAGTATGTGATGAAATGGATAATTTACCAGTGGTAGTCTTAAGACCCTCTATAGTTCTACCCATTTGGTTGGAACCTCTACCAGGATGGACAGACAACATCAATGGTCCAACTGGTCTTTTGATTGGAGCTGGAAAAGGTGTTATCAGGACCATGTGGTGCAAGGGTGATGGTTATGCTGATTATGTACCTGTGGATATTGCAGTAAACTGCATGCTTGCCAGTACATACGACTGTGTTCACTTCAAGTGAGTCTTCATCACTGTACCGATCTTTGTCTCCCGCTCAACATCCTTTAACTTCGGTCTCAAACCACTTTCCATCTTATTCTTATTATTATATTTACCTTACTAACACAAGAATTGAATATCCTAAACGCAATCTACATTTTTAGTGAACGGAAAATATATAACATCACAAGTTCTGCAGAATACAAGATTTCTTATGAGGAGATAATAACCATAGGCAGAAGAATAGTTGAAACAAAGATTCCTCTCAATGGTGTTGCCTGGTACCCTGGCGGTTCAATGAAAAGATCAAAAATATACCACAACATTTGCTTCTTCCTGTATCACATCGTTCCTGCAGTTTTCGTAGACGCCCTACTCATTCTGCTTGGATACAAACCAGTGTGAGTATTTGTTACGAATATCCAGGAAAAATGTCCCTGAACGGCAATGTTGAACCTTTTCATTTTAAATCGTTACCTGAAATCATTATCAAAGAAGATAATCTAATTAAAATGAATTCATTTTGATATTTGTAGATGTGGATAAAATCTTTTAACTCTGATTAGGTGTCATCTGCGACGTTGCTTTTATACCATTTTTCCTAGATTTTCACGAAATATTTGATTTGTAGGTTGATGAGAGTTCAGAGACGTATCGCTAAAGGATTTGAGGTTTTTGAGTACTACGCGAATAATCAGTGGGACTTTCACAATGAGGACTCGATGGAAGCAAGGAAATTGTTGAATCCAACAGAGAAAAAGAAATATAAACTTGACGGAGATGGTATGGATTATGAGGAATATTTCACCAATTGCATCCACGCTGCCAGGTTGTACATTTTAAATGAAACTGACGATCAGTTGCCAGCTGCTAGAAGGCATATGAAAGTGTAAGTTATCTTTCGAGTACTCGCTCGAAAATAAGATAAAACTTCAACAGTTTTTGTCAGTGGTCTACCTTGATACCCCATGTTTTACCTGTAACACTTTACAGGGTGACAAGAAAAACCTCGGACAAACTTCGAATAATAATAACGTAAACATTTGATAATATTATATTTGAGCCGTTTCGAAGTGGCTTTCTTACGCTGCGATACATAGCTTCAGACGCTTCTTGAAAGTACTACGGCCTCGATAATGTCGCAGCGGTAGACTTCTTGATTGATTTTGACCCCTTGATCCACGAAAATCAAGAGTGTTTTGCCGCTGGCGCAAATTCCGCCCCAAACGATTTTGACGATGTTCGACAGTGGCTGACATATCGGCAGCCTCTGCAAACCAGACTCGGTCGTTTTGTTCGTTTGAAGTTTTTCTTGTCACCCTGTCTAAAATTAGACATGAAGCGTTTTCATACTAGGAACTTTCGAGCTCTTGATTTTTTATCACTCGGATTTTTTACAATTCAAACATTTTCTTTTCATATTTTGAAATTATTTCGTTTTTTACAGGATGTGGCTTGTGGACAGAATATGCAAAACTCTGATCATCTGCGGTTTCATGTATCTGTTATACAAATATCTTCTTCTTCCTATTTTTGGATGATTCTTATTATATTTTAGTTTATGTTTTTTATATGTTATAACCATAGTTTTAAAATAAATCCATTCGCAAAATTTTGTGAAGACAATCTTGTGTGACTGCGAAAAAATATGTTTTTGTATTAGTGAATTGTTGTTTTATTTCTTTTCAATAAAATTTTCATTCGAAATATTTTCACCCGATATAAATGTTGCTTGACATAAACTGTACATATCCGTATATCATTACAGATAATCGAACTGCTCAACTATCATCTAATTACAATATTCATGATGAATGCGAATACATTAATTATATATTAAGGCGCCTTAACGAGGTGAAATATATATTTAGTACTCGCACCAATTTTCAATGTTTAATGATTTCTCGTGCTAAAGTGTCGAAGAAACGACGCATGAAGTGTGACTGTACAAATATACCTAATTATACAGTGTTTATTTTTAGGAATGTCATCATTTCAAAAGTATCGTTTGTTTTTTTAGAGTAATAGAACTTTAAATTGAAATAAAACACATTTAAATTAAGATTGAAGCCGAATTTTTTTTTACTTGAAAGATAATTTTATGACATCTATGTTTTGAAAATAATTTCCGGCATATAACCGACTAGCTCTGAGGAACCGCTTTCGACCAGACCAATTTTGAACCACTTTTTCGAGTAATTCCGGCCTTATTTCATCAATAACACGAGTTATGTTGGCTTTCAAAGCGTCTATTGTTTCTGGTTTATCAGCATAAACCAATGACTTGTTACCCCAAAGAAAATAATCCAGTGGAGTTATGTCGCATGATCTTGGAATTGGACCATTTCTCGAAATAATGTTATCGCCAAATATTTCTTTCAATAAATCAATTGTAGCAGCATGAGATGTAGCACCATCTTGTTGGAACCAAAACACTTCTGGGTCGATACCATTCAAATTTTGAAACAAATAATCATTGATCATCGTTTTGTAACGAGCAACATTCAGTGTGAAAATCAACAATTGAATTATTTTTCAAAGTTCGTAAACCAGAAATTATTGATTTTTCAACATGTAAGTGTAATCTATAATTCTAAAACAACATAAAGTTTAAAAACATCTAATTAGCTATGGGAAAAATTTAAACTTAAATACAGAATATGTTGTAACACTCATAAAATTTAAATCAATTTAGTATTAATAATGTCTTCGAGACTCCCTCCATTTGGAACAGAAAATTCAATTATTACATAGTCTGTCTAAAAAGTATACGGAAAAAACAAAGCTCAATTGTAATTATTTAGTAAGTATAATATATTTTTTATTCTTGAATTAGAAAATTATAATAAATTATTCATCTAATTTACTTATACAACCTCCTTGACTAAAAGTCGAGGTACACTCGAAACTAGATCACCTCCATAAGTTTCGTTGATAATAGTCCAGGACTGTAAAATTGACTGAATTAAATCATCTTTATTTCGTGACGCTGCTCGTTCAACTTCAATCTTCATTAGTCCTCATATGTTTTCAATGGGACTAATATTTGGTGAAGCTGCTGGCCATGAAATGGTTGTCACTTGGTGTTCTTGCTTCCAAGCTTGAGTATAGGCCGAAGTATGGCATCTTGCATTATGCTGCTGAAAACGCCACCCCGTGCTCCGTTTCAACGAAAAAATCAATGCCACAATACTTTTAACTATTAATGGTACCATCAACTATACAAACACGTAACACCACACTGAGATATTGCTCCGCAAACCATTATTTTGGTGGAAAATTTGAACGGTAACAGGTTATTTTCATAGGATTTCTAATATACACCAAGTTGGAAACAACTTTCATCCACATACCTCCTAATGTGCCAATATAAAGGGCTAAATACGGTTCTGTTGGTATTCGACTGCTCCTGATACATCTAAATACCTTCTCAACGAATTAACATATGGGCTAAATACGGCTCTGTTTCCAATATCAGGAGTATTTAGGAGTGGGCGTGGTTTAGAAAACTGGCGCGAAATATCCGGCTGCTCCTAATAATATCGTATACCTTTTCGCCTTGTGTTATTCGATACTCGACTTTATGATAAGATCTTATTGAAATTATCTTCTTGAAAACGTTGACAAAATTCTATCCTTCGTTACTTTTGTAAATGTGTCATTATAGAGATTTTTTTTTGGTTTTCCTTCATATGTAGCCTTGCCTTTTCAGTGACATACGGAAGTAATCGGTTTTGTAATTTGGAGCGTAATATTTCAAGCCAATTTCCCGTATTGGAAGACAGTGTCACGTGTTGTCCAAATAAGGATTCAAAACTAATACTTCGCTCAATTGTAACTTTCTGTACGGAAAATAATGTAAATGGTTTTCCAATAAGAGGTTCCATTTTGAATATTGTACCTCAGAATAGAAGTCCCACATTATCGTATAACCTATTTATCCGACATCTACCAACACTAAGCTGTACTAGCTGAGGATTGAAACATCTGCATAAAGAATGCTACTGATAAATAGCTCTGTTAAATAGTCAACAAAGCTAGTCATAACATATGTCTGTAACTGTAGTGTATTTCATCAATTTATAGTGTTAGACAAAGCTATTTACTAGTAGCCTTCTTTGTACAGATTTTAAAATTAAATGTGAAACGGCTAGATGGCACCAAATAGACAATAAGGAATGTAGGAATTTTATAATTGTAATATTAAGTTTTTGACAGTATTTTTCACATACCACAGAGTAATAAACGTTAATCACAGATTACTATTGATAACTACTCTTTGACGTGTTTACATATTGAAAGAGGTTGATTTATAAATAAAAACAAACATTTCATTTTGAAGATGATTTTACATTCTTCTTTAAGGTATGCATAAAGTTATAAAATATCCTTATTGGTTAAAATTGAATATTATGCCATTAATCTTCAAGGTAAATTTCCAACTCTAGAATAAAAACTGCATGATGAAATTTGATTTAAATTTGAATTTAATATCATATTTTTAGAAATTAGCTACTTTGCGTCATCATTATCCATTAAATTTTTCGTATTTATTGAATGCATAATTTCCAAAAGCAAATTTCAGAATGTTCAAGTTTTCACATTGTCTTTACTCATGCATTTCAACTAGTTTTATTGGGTTAAAATTTCTGAAGCTTCAAATTCAGTTCATTTTATGAACATTCCGCTTGGATGATTATTTTTAACTTCACGTTGTTCTTGATGTGATAATTAATTATAAAACTTCATTCAGATTTTGATAGAAATTTGTTGGATAGGATTAGAAATTGTGACCGCAAAAATTGATAATATTTTTAATTCTCTCAATTGACTTATTGTTTTCAGCATTTTGAAATGAAGAATAGGGAAGAACTTACTATATTTGTAAGCAGAAACCGAAAAAAATTCAATATACTGACAGATAAGTGGGTGTCCTTGATGTATTTTTCTGGAAATGTTTATGGAATGGTAAATCATGGAAGAAATTGATTGAAGAATTGCATTTTAAATATTGGTAAGTGTATAATGTTAAATACATAAAATATAGTCTAAAATTCTAAAATCGTTTCAAAATTGAAAGACAGAACACAGAATTCTGTATTTTTATTCCCCATATGTAGCTTCTTTAGGAAATAATTCACATATTTGAAATTTTCAGTGGAATTTAGAATTTTTTTTGTTATTGAATATTTTTAATTTGGTCTATAACTTCAAAACTATTTTCAATTGAATATTTGGCTTGAAATGTTGTTTCTATTTGAATGATTATTATTATTATTTTTATCCTGATACTCCTAGATCTTCTGTGAAGATCCCTCAGAAGCTTTTTCAGTTTGTGAGAGTTAGGAGTTCAGTTGTGTTCTGTGTAGGCTTTGTTACTGAGATCTTGCGCCACGTTAGGTTGCGCACTGTTAAGTTTTGACCCAACAAATGGTGGCAGACACCTGTCCAACTGGAAAATATATTTTCCACCTGAACAGGATTCAAACCCTGACCTCCCTGTCACGAGTCCGATGCTCTCCCACTGCTCCACACTGATTGAAATGGAAACCTTATATAATTTTACTCTAGAAGAAGTAACGTTATGAAATTTTTTCTGTAAATTTGATTTATGTCTTCTAAGATTTTTGTGGTTTACCGCCAATTGAATTTGTCAAAATGTCTCAAGTTGCAAATGATAAATGCCTTAATTGATTGGAGATCGAGAACGGGTATTTATTTCAAATTATCTATCAAGATTTTTCAGGAGTTTGAAGATAAAATAAATACAGGTACACTAAAATTTTCTTCGGCAACTTTGGATGGAATTTCAGTCCAAACAAATTTAAAATTATTGGTTCTTGAAAGTTTTTATTAACATTATTTTAAAGTTGGTGGAAGATTTTAATAGAATAAATTTTTGCTAATTTGTAATTTTTTGCTCTTAACCCTTGCTGGAAATAGGAGGTACTGAGTTTGCTTTTACATTTTTCGTTTAAATATTAAAACAAATTTTATTATTAACTAGCTGATGACCAGACTTCGTTCACATAGCAAAACTTCTCAACGACAAAAATTTGTGGTAATATGAAAAAAGAAACTGTAAAATGTACCAAACATAACATCCATCGAAATATTTAGGCCCCAAACTTTCCCCAAAAGTTTCAAGTTTCTTTGTTTTTCCGTTCAAAATTTATTTTTAAGATAAAGCTCAACTCTGATTCGTTCACAAAAAATGTTTTTTTTCAATTTCTTATCCTTCGATTGTCACAAAATTGCGCAAAATATGCCCGTTATATTATTCTACTCCTAAAAACCGAATTTCGGAGCGATCGAATCGGTAGTTCCGAAAATATTGCGAAAAATAGGAAAAATAGTTAAACGTGAAAGACTGCGAAACTATCAAACCGATATTAGTTGAAATATTTAGACCCCAAGCCTTCTTTGAAAGTTTTATTACTCTAGCTCGTTTCGTTCGAAAGTTAGCGTCTTTAAGGCCGGACCAGCCAGACAAAATTACTTTTGACCTCGGATTCTTCATCATTGCGTCAACCTAGTCGTTTAAGACCATTTTCGGCACAAAATTAAAAAAATAACACATTTGATCCAAATGATAACACGTTCTTCCTTGAAACAAGCACGCAAAAATATTAATTTCTACCAATAGCTGAGATAATTGGCGGAACTTTCATAAAATGACTTATATATTTGCTGGTGATTTTATTGGCTTTTGATGGAAAGTCCAAACAATAAGGTACTCTCAGTTGAAAGCGGTACGAAGCTCCATTCTGAAAAAAAAATATAGTACTGTAGGAGTCCTATATTATCTTGTATCCTATTTATCTGCCATCTACTAACATAAAGCTGTACTTGTTTCGGATTGTGAAATTTGCACAAAGAATTCTACTGGTAAATATCTTTGTTGCAGTAAATAGTCAACAGAGGCCACACTATATCCCGTGTTTCTGTAACTCAAGCGTATTTCGATTGTGCCATCTATCTGTGAATGTCCATATTTAATGTTAATAAAGCCATTTACTCGCTCGGTTTCTTCTCACGGATTGTAAAATCCTAAGATAATACAGCTAGATGAGTGTAGATGGCACCAAACACGCAATACGGTAATGTAGGAATTTAATGATTCAAAATAATATTTTGACATTTGGCAAATTAATAATCAACATAATCTGTGGTATTGTTATTCAAATGAGCACATATTGGGAGAGGTAACTTTTTAAATAAAAACAAACATTTTATTTCAAAGATGATTTCACATTCATCTTTATATAATGTATGCATAAACTTAGTTATGAAATATCCTTATTGGTTAAAATTGAAATTAATGCCATTAGTTTTCAAGTTCAAGATAAATTTTCAAATCTTGAATTAAACCTGCGTGTTACAGAGCACGGGGAGAAATTGATTTAAATTTAAATTGAACATAATATTTTTAGAAATAAATTTTATCTCAATAGCAATTTTAGTTACTTGCATCATCGCCATTCTCCATTCAAATTTTTTTATTTATTGAATGTAAAATTTCTGAAAGAAAACTTCTTTACTCCTGAATTTCAACTAGATTTGTGTGGTTAAAATTTCTAAAGCTTCAAATTCGGTACATTTCTTGAATATTCCTTGTGGATGATTATTTTTAAACTTCACTTTATTCTTGATGAGATAATTAATTATAAAACTTTACTCTTATTTTGATAGAAACTTATTGAATGGGCTTAGAATTTGTGACTGTAAAAATTGATTACATTCTTAATTCTCTCAATTAACTTTTATGTTTTCAGCATTTTGAAATTAAAAATAAGGAAAAAACTCACCATATTTGTGAGCGGGAACCGGAAAATATTCAATATACTGACAGATAATTGGGTGTCCTTGATGTATTTTTCTGGAAATATTTATGGAATGGTAAAGCGTGGAATAAATTAACTGAATATTGGTAAGTTGATTATGTTAAAAACTGATAGGTCATAAAAGGATATACTAAATTTCACACTGATAATCTACATGCAAAAAATAGAATTTTCTCTTGGTTGATGTGAATAAATTTTAGCTGTTTCAAAATAATTATCAAATACCCAAATCTCATTTAAACCTCAGTAAATCCATTAAAAACAATAAAGATATTATAAAGAAGGTTGTAAAATCAGCAGTTTATAAGTTTCCCTAGGACGTAGGTAGAACTTTTCAAAAATGGATTCAAGGACATTTAAAAAGTTTCCTCAATGAAAAAAGTAATTCCATTTGTCAGAAGCAAGATGTGAATTTAACCAGAATTTTGAAATTTTGCATGTTGAGTAAAGGTTTTACCCCACTAGAAAGAAACAGTTAATATAATCGAAATTTTACTGAATTCCAGGTAAAACTTAATTTTAGAATTACCTTAGATCTTACGTCATAATATGCCTGTAACATTACAAAATGAATGTATTTTTAAAATAAGTTTATTTATTTGAAATGTAAAAAATCTGATGATGCTACTATGACACCGAAACAATTTTTATATTTATAATAGATATGTGGAAATTAGAAAAATCTTACTACCCTATGTATAAGTATAATGTTACTTACTACTCAAGAAAAAGTATTTTCGAATATTTTTTCTTGATTATAGATATTTAGGTCAAGTAAAATATTCGTTGGAGGTAAATATATTGTATTTGCCGACGTTTCGACTTAAATTAGGCCATCCTTTGGTCACAAGAAACTAGGATTTTACAGTGTTATACGACAACAACAATAAATTTATAAAAAAATATAACATAATACGAAAAGTAAAAACAAATATCAGCCACATCCAGGTTATTACTCCAGTGTTCTGACTGATAAAATGTGAATGCTCTCAAAAGGCATTATGTCCAAAAAATTTCCAGGAAATTGAGATGGTATAAATTTACTCGAATTTCTTTCTGATGTTAGGAAATCTATCAGTTCTTGCAACTACTAAACACAGTTGACATGCAAATTATGACTAGCATGTTCTCTGTTGCAGTGAGGGAATAAAAACAAATGCATGCACCCGCATACATAGGTCAAACCCGAAGATATTTAAAGACGAGAATTTCTGAGCATAAACTAAGCATAAGACCGGCTAACATTATCAGTGCAAAAAATAAGACAGCATTCGCTGAGCATTTTGAGGGCAAACAGCATGATTTCGATTTTAATGATGTCGCTATTTTAGGCAAACAGAACAATTATAAGAAAAGACTACTAAATGAAATGATTGAAATCAAAAAACAAAAAACAAGACGTCGAAAATTTAAGTATAATTTATCAAGGCATTTTAAAAAGCGTTCATCGCCCGGTATAGGTTCCGTATATATGATTGTGTGTTGTTTTTCGGGTGCACGCATTTGTTTTTATTCCCTCACTGTAACAGAGAACATGCTAGTCATAATATGCATGTCAACTGTGTTTGGTAGTCGCAAGAACTGAAGAAATTCGAGTAAATTTATACTACCTTTAAGAGCATTCACATTTTATCAGTCAGAACACTGGAGTAATAACTTGGATGTGGGCGATATTTGTTTTTACTTTTCGTATTATGTTATGTTTTTATACAAATTTATTGTTGTTGTCGTATAACACTGTAAAATCCTATTTTCTAGAGCCCTGAGGATGGCCTAATTTAGGTCGAAACATCGGCAAATACAACATATTTACCTCCAACAAATATTTTACTTGACCTATATCTAGATAAATATCTATAATTATATACACTGAGGTCACAAATTTCATTATTTATATTTTCTTGGTTAATATGAATGAATTTTAACAGTTTCAGAGTAATTAGCATTGAGTAATTCAGTTGCAATGATAGCTCATGCTGAAAATTTCAATAACAATTTCTAATAAAACCATTTACCGAATATTTCATATTAATAGACATATTTTTTTTAAAACAGATTAAGAATTATAAAATAATTTTCCTTTGAAATCTACATTTGTGATTACAAATTGTAAATTTCTATGAGAATACTTGTAAGATATAGAATAAAAAGTGCTTGAAAATTTGAAACTTACAACTTGTCTCAGAAGAGGACAAAAAGTAGTCCTTTTTTTTCTTGTTCATCCTAGAAAGCTTGTCATTCCATTGTAGTGTTTTTATTTGTCGAATTTTCAGGCAGAAATAGTCTTGTATGGTTACATTGAACATACAGACAATAATTGGTTGTCAAATAAAACTCTCTATGTCCATTCGTCAGTAACACGATAATTTTGAACACAAACAATTGAGTGACTTGAAATTTTCAAAGCAGTTTTTAAGCCAAGGTGGAAAGATCAAGTTTTTGAGGGAAAAAATCCGTTCATGGCCACTTGAAGTTAAATTTTTTCAGCATCTTAAAAAACTAACGTAATTTAAGATTAGGAAAAATACAGGAATGTGGACAAAGATTTCTGCAAAAATGATATTTTAGTTATGAGAAATGATAAATGATCAAAGGTAAAGTTTTTAACATCCTCGTGATAAACTAAATGTTTTGCAAGCTTTTTGTTTCTTGCCCAAAAAGTTTGTTCCCTCAATTTGAAATGTGGTCGGAATTATTGTGTTCATGCAAAAAATTGTTTATAGAAATTAATATTTTCTTCATTCCATTATTTGTACAGATATAAGATATTCAAACAGGAGAATTATAACGAAAATCCCATGAATTTTATTAATAATATTAACTGGAGGTTATCACATCTAATGATTTTATTTATTGCTTACAGAAATTTCGTGGAAACCAGTGGTCACTTCTGTGGAAACCGGGGAACCACCGTAATTCCAGAGGACTGGAAGATTTGAAAATATAGTATTTGGATTCATTGTATAAAATTTAAAAATCGTTCTAATAATATCATTGTCAAAAATGTTAATATTTATCTGATATCATGTTTAGAGATTCAATAAAAATAATGAGTAAACAAAATGGTCTCATTTAACCTTTATTTTCACAATTCAAACATATTCAGTAAAATTAAAAAAAAACACTAATTAAATTTTGGTATCTCATTCGAATTTTATTGGGATTACTCAAAATTGTCAGTGTCAAAAGAAAGACCTAGAGTATAAATTTTCAATGTTTTATAATGTCTTTAATATGGTCCTGTACTTATTTGTAATGCAGTCGTTAAATGAGAATGGCTAAAGAAATTGGCAGGAAATATGTCACTTCTCCTGATAAAATCCACATACCTCCTAAGTGTGCCAACATAAAGGGCTAAATACGGTTCTGTTGGTATTCGACTGCTCCTGATACATCTAAATACCTTTTCAGCGAGTTGACATAAGGGCTAAGTACGATTCTGTTGGTATTCGACTGCTCCTGATACATTTAAATATCTCCTCAGCGGGTTGACATATGGGCTAAATACGGCTCTGTTCGAAATATCAGGCTGCTCCGGATAAATTCCGTATACCTTCTCGCCTTCTATTCTCCTGATACTAGACTGCTCCCGATATATCTAAATACCTCTTCAGCGATTTGACATAGGGGCTAAATACGGCTCTGTTCGAAATATCTGGCTGCTCCGGATAAATTCCGTATACCTTCTCGCCTTCTATTATCCTGATACTCGACTGCTCCTGATATATCCAAATACCTCCTTAGCGAGTTAACAAAGGGGCTAAATACGGCCCTGTTCCAATATCAGGAGCCATTATAAAGTGGGCGTGGCTTAGAAAAATGGCGCGAAAATCCGGCTGCTCCTGGTAAATTCCGTATACCTCCTCGACTTTATATTCTCCTGATACTCGGCCAAATTGTTGAACACTACCCTGAAATGCCAATATTTGATGTACACTTTCGGATTTTCTCAAAATGACCATATATGGGCATATTTCCATTTTCAGTAGCGTTTTCGCTGGCAAAAATGACTCAATATTTGCACTTTGCTGGAACGGAATGGAACGAAAGTCAATGTTGTTACTGCATATGACCAAGTATATCCGGGTAATGAATAAGTAAGTAAAAAAATGACGAACCAATTCTGGAGAATCACCTTTTGCAAAACCTGAATAAATAATATTGAGAAACAAGTGGCAGATTAAAAGATTATTTTACTGCTTATTATAAAATTTCACTCTTAAAATTAAATTTCTGTGTTAAAATTTAAGTTGAAATTTTCTGACAATTTGACAGAGTTCCATCAATGACGTTTTGGCAACATTTGACAAAAAATCAGGAGCAATAAATGAATAGGTTAACGAGGAGGTCTTTCTTTGCCTTTATGTATCTGGCACTGCAAAATTTTTCTGCCTGAATATGCTGAGATTAAGTTTTTTCAGTTCTTGTAAAATATATTAAATTCTTTTCTTGAAAAATATAATAAAATAATTTTCATACAAAAACGATTCATGAAAAATTTTAACTGCCTTCACTTCGAATTTAAGAGGCTTTTTCGTCCTATGTTCAAGACAGATTACAACAATTTTGCATTGGAATCGATGATCCTCACGCCAACTCGTTCCTATTAAAGTGCGAACTTCGTCATAATAATCTCATTTTTACGAGCGAAAACGCTACTGAAAATGGAAATTTGCCCATATATGGTCATTTTGAGATAATCCGAAAATGTCCATCAAATATTGGCATTTCAGGGTAGTGTTCAACAATTTGGCTGAGTATCAGGAGAATATAAAGTCGAGGAGGTATACGGAATTTACCAGGAGCAGCTGGATTTTCGCGCCATTTTTCTAAGCCACGCCCCCGAGATTTTTAGGAACAGGACCGTCTCTAGCCCTTTTTGACAGTTTAGCGTGGAGGTTTTAGGGTTTATCAGGAGCAATTATTCGCACACTCTAAGTGCATCTGTCCTAAAGAGATTCTGGGCACAGGACCGTATTTAGCCCTATTTGCTATTAGTATTGGAGATAATTGGATTTTATTAGCAGTAAAATATTTCGCACGGTTTGGGAACAGAACCTTATTTAGCTCTTTATGCTGGCAATGTAAATTTTAATTCATTCGTTAGAAAAGGATTCTACTGAAATCTCTAAAGTGCTCTTTACTTTCCAGTTTTATGCAATATTAAGAGTTCTTTTGTAAGTAATTTCTATTATTGAAGGAATAAGGCAATTTGAGGTCAGATTAAAAAGTAAAGTTTTTAATACATATATTTAATCAGTTGACAAAATAAAATTACAAATATACATATATAACACTTATCGAATATTATTATGAAGATCTTCGAAGATTATATACAATATTTCCAATAATTTCTCATTTGTAAGCAATTTTCTTTTGTTTCTTGATTTCCACAGCAATTTCCTTAGAATATCTGTAAGCAGAAAAAAAAGAGTAAATAAAAATGGATGAGATTCTGGATATCACAGTCATCATCAATTGTCATATTTAATATGAAAAGGAGCAAAGATTTCTTAGATTGCTTAGAAATTTTTCATTCTATCAAAATGCTTTGAGTCAGGAAATATGTCAAAAATGGATAAATTTTGGAAACAATAATGTGCATTAACTCAATACGAAGCTTATAGAAAATGATTAATAGAAATGTGCTCCGGTGGACCCTGGTCATCATCTAAATTAACATCGAATTTTTTATGATTCCGACTGTCTTCTCCATATCTATATATTAAGAGATAATGATTCATTATTGATAAATAAATATCAACTGCATCTTACTTCTTATATTGCCATTTAATATTCCATTATTTCACACGTTGCATGTGTTCCAATCCTAGAAATTTTCATGTCACCCCCCGTTTTTCCAAAAGTCCTGATTTTTTTATTATTTCTGTGGACATTGTTTTTAATTGAATCCAATTGTTTGATGAACTGCAAAACAATGAAAAAAATCGTGATTTATGGGAATTTTTGAAAACAAATGTCATACGCTGCTACACATACAGGGTGACCCAAAGGTGCGTAAATGGTCCATAACTTCGTTTCTGTTCAAGCTATCGACTTGATTGTTTTTTCCAAATTATAGTTGGTACAATCCGCACATCCTGAAAATATTTTCATCCACATGCAGGATGTCCGAAAATGAAATACATACATAGGTTAGGTTTTTTCTAAATGGCAACCCCCTATTTTTCATATATTTTTGGATTTGCCACTTAATTGTCGATAAAACGCAGTCAGGTTTCATTGACTTATCTGCATTAGTTTTGACCTATGTCAATTCAAGTTTCGAAATAGCGAAATAGTCACAGAAAAAGGCATAACTGCGAAACCGTTCAACATAATTCAATCATCTTTTTTCCAGTCGATTCCTTAATTCTGTGCATCTTTTGAAATAATCATAAATTTGATGTCGGTGTTCTATCGCCTACTACATTGATGTTTATATGACAAATAACAAATTGAATTAATTCGATTTTTTCAAATGCAACACTCTGTATTTTATTACACCATTGCATGACATTTCGTAAGAGATTTTCGTCGATATAAGGTGTGTGGGGCCTGCTTCGTGAAATTTGTGAAATAAATTCCAAAATAAGAAATAAGGATTTTTTAGTAGAATCTAGAAGAACTTCGTAAAGTCGGAAACATCTATACAAAATAATTGAAAAAAATATTTTCGAAATTATAATAGCAGTGTTTGAAGAATAGTGGTAATAGAAACAGGAGAATATCAAGAAGCAAACAATTATAGTAACAAGAACATGAAGCGGTGAATAACAGAAAACCATGTGAAAAAAATGTTGAGGAAAGCCTTCTTATCATTGCTCAAACAAGTCAGATATCAGATTTCCTTCTGATTAGTGAAAGTGTGATTTTGACGATCACCCATCATAATTGAGAAATGGAAAACGTGACCAAAAGGCCTTGAAGTAAGCGCCCAAGATGCAACACATGTTCACAAGATTGGTGACCTGTTTGAGCATTTATAAAAAGGCTTTCCTGAACATTTTTTTCACATGGTTTTCTGTTATTCACCGCTTCATGTTCTTGTTACTATAATTGTTTGCTTCTTGATATTCTCCTGTTTCTATTACCACTATTCTTCAAACACTGCTATTACAATTTCGAAAACATTTTTTCAATTATTTTGTATAGATTTTTCCGATTTTACGACAACGTTATACTAGATTCTACTAAAACAATCCACATTTCTTATTTTGAAATTTATTTCACGAAGTAGACCCCACAAACCTTATGTCGACGAAAAGCTCTCACGAAATGTCATGCAATGGTGTAATAAAATACAGAGTGTTGCATTTGAAAAGCAATGTAGCAGTCGATAGAATACCGACATCAAATTTATGCCTATTTCAAAAGATGCACAGAAACTCAAGGAATCGACTGGAAAAAAGATGATTGGATTATGTTGAACGGTTCCGAAGTTATGACTTTTTCTGTGGCTATTTCGCTATTTCGAAACTTAAATTGACATAGGTCAAAACTAATGCAGATAATTCAATGAAATCTGGATACGTTTTATCGACAATTGAGTAGCAAATCCAAATATGTATGAAAATAGGGGGTTGCCATTTAAAAAAACCAAACCTTTGTATGTATTTCATTTTCGGACTTCCTGTATGTGGATGAAAATATTTTCAGGATATGCGGATTGTACCAACTATCGTTTGGAAAAAACAATCAAGTCGATAGCTTGAACAGAAACGAAGTTACGGACCATTTACGCACCCCTGGGTCACTCCCTGTATAACAACATTGAATAGAATCAATTTTATCTGCATCAGATTTATTCCAGACATCTACAAATGTAGGGGGATTGCATATACAGCAATTTTGCTTGTTTACATAGCCGTTCAACCAAAAATGAGCTCATCACTAAACATAATTTCACGATAAAAAAGTGGATCAACTTCAAGCTGTTCTACCAGCAAACAAACGAGGCTTATTATGGTCAAGTGGCTTTAGTTCTTCAACCAGTTGGATCTTGTATGGGTGTAAACCAAGACTGTTACGCAAAATTTTCCATGTTGTGGATGCACAGAACCCAACTTGTTGTGAACGTCGACGAATAGACAAATCTGGATCATCATTAACACTATCACTTATAGCAGCGATATTTTCATCTGTACGTACAGTTCTTTGTCTTGTTGTTGTTGTTGCATCGAGTAGAGAAAATGTTGTCTGAAATCTATCGATAGTGCGACTAGTAAACTGCTCTGATGGACAATTATGTAAACCATAAATTTCACGAAGTGCTCTATAAGTTTGGCGAATAGAACACTGATTTTGAAAATAAATTTCAACCATATGCAAACGTTGTTGCGGCGTGAGTCTTTCCATGATAATTTGTCAATGCTTACTGAAGAGAAATGTCAAAACAACATGGCTTCTACCTTCTGTCAAATCACAGTTACCCCTATCGAAAGTTCTATCAATTTAAAAAAAAAACACCCTATATAGAAGACTTAGCACAAAATACTGGATATGCTGTCAGAACATCTGGTTTAACCAAGAGTGCTTAAGAAGAAAAGCGAAAGTTCTATCTCTCTAAAAAAACACCCGATATATATGAAAATCCATTAAAAATAATGAAAATATTGAAAAATATATAAGAGAAGGTATTTTATTTTCCACAAAAATGTTTATGATACAACAATTGTTTCACTACGATGTGGCTTCTTCAGGTATCTAAATTCTACTGGCTGATGGTGTCCAGTGTAACCGAATTTGAATACAGTGTTAAGTACGTGACAAAATAATGAAAGAACAAGTCATAAAAACTCAAGGTGTTTATTGGAGTTTGCCGCTAAAAAATGCCATTAGGGAAAGGGATGTCTCATTTACTGAGGTTTAAATTTGTTTTAAATGAGGTTTCTTAAACATATTATTTCTCAAGATATGTAACACTCTTCTTAGGAATACCTTTTGTATATTTAGATGAAATACACTTAAATTTTTCTTTTATCTAGTCGTATAACATATTTAATGCTATTTTATATCCACGAAATTAAGTTACTCTGTTATCAGTTAATGCAAAAATACATATGAATTTTAAAGTTTTCAGATTGTTCTTCTAAAATTATCGTGTTTCAAACTGTTCCACACTTGGGATTCAAAACTTTCTTCTGTCTGTCCAATGCAACCATTCAAGACCATTTCAAGTTCAAAATTCGATAAATAAAATTAATGCAAACAAATAGGAAACATTCTAGAACCAGTACGGAAAAACCAGGGCAGTATTTTGACTCAAATTCTAAGTTTATATTTAACATGGATGTTTCATTTTAAATCTAACAATATTTTCATAGAAACTGAAAATTTACAATCGCAAATCTGGATAGGCAAAGGGATATTGTTGTATATTTTTTAATCGGTTTGAAAAATAAGTTCTTTAAAAATGAATATTTATATAAGTGGTTTTATCAGAAACTGTTAACTAAATTTTCAGCTTAAACTACCATTGGAATGAAAATTATTTTGAAACGGTTAAAATTTATTCACATCAACCAAGAGAAGATTTTACTTTTTGCATGTAGATAATCAGTGTAAAATTTAATATATCTTGTTATGACCTTTCAGTTTACAACATAATCAACTTACCAATATTCAGAATGCAACTCTTCAGTTAATTTATTCCACGCTTTACCATTCTACAAATATTTCCAGAAAAATACATCAAGTACACCCAGTTATCTGTCAGTAAATTGAATATTTTCCGGTTCTCGCTCACAAATTTGGTGAGTTTTTTCCTTATTTTTCATTTCAAAATGCTGAAAACATAAAAGTTAATTGGGGGAGTGAAAAATGTAATCAATTATTATAGTCATAAATTCTAAGTCCACCCAACAAATTTCCATCAAAATAAGAGTAAAGTTTTCTAATTAATTATCTCATCAAGAATAAAGTGAAGTTTAAAAATAATCATCCACAAGGAATATTCATGAAATGTACCGAATTTGAAGCTTTAGAAATTTTAACCAAGCAAATCTAGTTGAAATTCAGGATTAGAGAAGTTTTCTTTCCGAAATTTTACATTCAATAAAAAATATTTGAATGGAGAATGGCGATGATGCAAGTAACTAAAATTGCCATTGAGATAGAATTTATTTCTAAAAATATTATGTTCAATTCAAATTTAAATCAATTTCTCCCCGTGCTCTATAACACGCAGGTTTCTCAAGATTTGAAAATTCACCTTGAACTTGAAAACTAATGGCATTATTTTCAATTTTAACCAATAAGGATATTTTATAACTAACTTCATGCATACTTTATATAAAGATGAATGTGAAATCATCTTGGAAATAAAATGTTTGTTTTTATTTAAAAAGTTACCTCCCCCAATATGTGCTCATTTGAATAACAATACTACAGATTATTTATATTATTAATCCACTAAATGTCAAAATCTTATTTTCAAACATAAAATTCCTACATTACCGTATTTCGTGTTTGGTGCCATCTACACTCAACTAGCTGTATTACCTCAGAATTCCAAAATCAATATAAAGAAATCTGCCTAATCAATGGCTTTATCAACACCAAATACAGACATCCATAGATAGATGGCACTATCAAAATACGCTCGAGTTACAGATACATGCGATATAGTGTGTCCTCTGTTGACTATTTACTGCAACAAAGATATGTACCATTAGAATTCTTTGTGCAAATTTCACAATCCTAATCAAGTACAGCTTAATGTTAGTAGATGGCAGATAAATAGGATACAAGATAATATAGGACTCCTACAGTAGTATATTTTTTCTCGAGAATGGAGTTTCGTACCGCTTTCAACTGAGAGTACCATATTTTAAATGTTTGGACAATCTTATTATTCCATCAAAAAGTCAATAAAATCACCAGCAAATATATAAGTAATTTTATGAAAGTTCCGCCAATTATCTCAGCTATTAGTAGAAATTAATATTTTTGCGTGCTTGTTTCAAGGAGCAACGTGTTATCGTTCCGATCAAATGTCTGTTATTTTTTAATTTTGTGCCGAAAATGGTCTTAAACGACTAGTTTGACCCACTGATGAAGAATCCGAGGTCAAAAGTAATTTTGTCTGGCTGGTTCGGCCGTAAATACGGTAACTTTCGAACGAAACGAGCTAGAGTCTTAGAACTTTCAGGAAAAGTTTGATGTCTAAATATTTTACCTAATATCGGTTTGATAATTTCGCAGTCTTTCACGTTTGAATGTTTTTTCTATTTTTCCCAATATTTTCGAAACCACAGATTCTATCGATCCCAAATTCGGCTTTTAAGAGTAGAATAATATAACGGGCATATTTTCCGGAATTTTGTGACAATCGAAGGATTAGAAATTGAAAAAAACCATTTTTTTGTGAGCGGATCAGTGTTGAGCTTTATCTTAAAGATAACTTTTGAACGGAAAAATAAAGAAACTTGAAACTTTTGGGGAATGTATGGGGCCTAAATATTTCGATTGTTGCTATTGAGCAGAATCAGTCCAATGGTTCCGCAGTTATTGGCATTTGAAATTATTTTTCAGCATGATAGGTTGGTTAAAGAGAAATCCATGATTTTTTTGGTAGATGGCTGTAGTGATCGATATCTCGTAAAGTATCGATCAAACAATTTCAGATTTATACTCGTTCTCAAGGTGACATTTCACACAAAAAAAATCTTCAACTGTTTTTTATTTGGTCCATTCAGTTGTACGTTACAGGGTGTTAAAAATGGAAGTCAGCAAAGAGAAAGTTTGGTACATTTTACAGTTTCTTTTTTATCACTAAATTTTTGCTATGTGAACAAAGTCCGGTTATCAGCTAGTTAATAATAAAATATGTTTTGATATTTAAACAAAAAATGTAAAAGAAAATTCAGTACCTCCTATTTCCAGCAAGCGTTAAGAACAAAAAATTACAAATTTGCAAAAATTTATTCTGAAAACATCTTCCACCAACTTTGAAATAATGTTAATAAAAACTTTCAAGAACCAATAAATTTAAATTTGATTGGACTGAAATTCCATTCAAAGTTGCCGAAGAAAATTTTAGTGTACCTAATTTTCTCTTCAAACTCCTGAAAAATCTTGACAGATAATTTTAAATAAATACCTGTTCTCGATCTCCAATCAATTGAGGCAGTTATCATTTGCAACTTGAGACATTTTGACAAATTTCATTGAGCGGTAAACTGCAAAAAACATAAATCACATTTACGGAAAAAATTTCATACGTTACTTCTTCTAGAGTAAAATTATGCAAGGTTTCAATTTCAATCATTCCAATAGACACAACATTTCAAGCCGAACATTCAATTGAAAATAGTTTCGAAGTTAAAGACCAAATTAAAAATATTCAATAACAAAAAAAATTCTAAATTTATTCCAATTCTTCTCATTCTTCATATACAACCATAGACATAAAAAAATTGTAAAAATAACTGACTTGAAGTCAGAAACTTTTGTACGCTTGTTCAGCCCATTTCCACTGAAAATTTCAAATATGTGAATTATTTCCTAAAGAAGCTACACAAGAGGAATAAAAATACAGAATTCTGTGTTCTGTCTTCCAATTTTAGAACGATTTTAGAATTTTAGACCATATTTTATGTAATTAGACATTATTTACTTACCATTATTTAAAATGCAATTCTTCAATCAATTTCTTCCATGATTTACCATTCCAACATTTCCAGAAAAATACATCAAGGACGTCCAATTATAGGTCAGTATATTGAATTTTTTTCGGCTCCTGCTTACAAATGTAGTATGTTCTTTCCCTATTCTTCATTTCAAAATGCTGAAAACAGTAAGTCAATTGAGAGAATCAAAAACAATAAATTTTTACGGTCACAATTTCTAAGCCTGTCAAACAAATTTCTATCGAAATCTGAATAAAGTTTTGTAATTAATTATCTCATCAAGAACAACGTGAAGTTAAAAATAATCATCCAAGTGGAATGTTCATAAAATGTACTGAATTTGAAGCTTCAGAAATTTTAACCCAATAAAACTAGTTGAAATGCAAGAGTAAAGACAATGAGAAAACTTGAACATTCTGAAACTTGCTTTTGGAAATTATACATTCAATAAATACGAAAAATTTAATAGATAATGATGACGCAAAGTAGCTAATTTCTAAAAATATGATGTTAAATTCAAATTTAAATCAAATTTCATCAAGCAGTTTTTATTCTAGAGTTGGAAATTTACCTTGAGGATTAATGGCATAATATTCAATTTTAACCAATAAGGATATTTTATAACTTTATGCATACCTTAAAGAAGAATATAAAATCATTTTCAAAATGAAATGTTTGTTTTTATTTATAAATCAACCTCTTTCAATATGTAAACACGTCAAAGAGTAGTTATCAATAGTAATCTGTGATTAACGTTTATTGCTCTGTGGTATGCGAAAAATACTGTCAAAAACTTAATATTACAATTATAAAATTCCTACATTACCTTATTGTCTATTTGGTGCCTTCTAGCCGTTTCACCTTTAATTTTAAAATCTCTACAAAGGAGTCTACTAGTAAATAGCTTTGTCTTACACTATAAACTTATGAAATACACTTCAGTTACAGACATGTTATGACTAGCTTAGTTGACTATTTCTCAGTAGAATTCTTTATGCAGATGTTCCAATCCTCAGCTAATACAGCTTAGTGTTGGTAGATGTCAGATAAATAGGATACAAGATAATGTAGGATTTCTATTCTGAGACACAGTAATCAATATGAAACCTCTTATTGGAAAACTGTTTACATTATTTTCAGTACAGAAAGTTACAATTGAGCGAGGTATAAGTTTTAGAATTTTTATTTAGACAACACGTGACATTGTCTTCAAAGACAGGGAAATTAGCTTGAAATATTACCCTTCAAATTACAAAACCTCTACTCAGGATAACGTAATGAAAGTCTAATCATAAATTCGAGTATCAGAAGAACAGAAGGCGAAAAGGTATACGGAATTTATCAGGAGCAGCCGGATACTTCGCGCAAATCTTTTAAACCACGCCCACTCTTAAATGCTCCTGATATTGGGCACAGAGCCGTATTCAGCCCCTATGTCAACTAGATAAGAGGGTATTTAAATGTATCAGGAGCAGTCGTATACCAACAGAACCGTATTTAGCCCCTATGTCAACTCGCTGAGAAGGTATTTAAATGTATCAGGAGCAGTCGAATACCAACAGAACCGTATTTAGCCCTTTATGTTGGCACATTTTTGGAAGTATCTGGATGAAAGTTGTTCCAAACTTGGTGGAAATCACTTAAAAATCCTATCAAAACAACGTGTTACCGTTCAAATTTCCCACCAAAATAATGGTTTGAGGAGCAATATCTCAGCGTAATGTTACATGTTTGTATAGTTAATGGACCCATTAATAGTTAAAAGTTTTGTGGCATTCAATTTTCTCTTTGCTCAATATCCAGAGGGGTGGCGTTTTTAGTAGGATAATGCAAGATACCATACTTCGGCCTATACTCAAGCTTGGAAGCAAGAACACCTTGTGACAACCATTTCATGGCCAGCAGCTACACCAGATCTTAGTCCCTTTGAGAACATATGAGGACTAGTGAAGATTGAAGTTGAACAAGCAGCGTCACAAAATAAAGATGATTTAATTCAGTCAGTTTTAGAGTCCTGGACTATTATCACCGAATCTTATGGAGGTTCTAGTTTCGGGTATACCTCGACGTTTAGTCAAGTGTTTACAGTAAAATGGAGGTTGTATAAGTAAATAAGATGAATAGTTCGTTATAATTTTCTAATTCAAGAATTAAAAATATATACTGAATAATAACAATTGAGCTTCGTTTTTCCGGATATTTTCTAAACGGACTATATAATATTTGAATTTTCTGTTCCAAATGAAGGGACTCCCGAAGATTATTTATATAAAATTGATATTAATTTTGTCAGGGTTACAAATTATTCTGTATTTAAGTTTAAATTTTTCCCATAGCTAATTCAGATGTTTTTAATCTTTATGTTGTTTTAGAATTATAGATTACTACAGTTACATATTGAAAAAATTTATATAAGTCAAATAGATGCAGTTAAAAATCCCTTTCAAGTTATAAATTTGAAAGTATAATGAAATTTCTGGTATACTAACTTTTTCCGTTTTTGAATGATACTGGTGAAATAAGCCACCACTTTGTGGGAGGTGGTTGGATGGAAAATATTACTAGATTGTCTTATTTACGAATGAGGTGCGAACCAATCCTAGTCGAGCGGTCCTAGGAAGGGTACGGCCTTCGCGAAAATGGAAGGTCTTTGATGTTAATAATTTTTCTCTGTAATAATGAAAATGGTAATAAAACTCAATTATGGATTTTAAGAAGTATATTGATAAAGTGTGACAAAATACAATAGTTTTATCAACTCAATAAAATTAAAATAAGATGACACACTGAATAATTAAGGAGAGGGCGATGCGGATCCCTCAATCACTATAAATCATTTATATAATTCTTAATTCTGTTTGAATTCCTCAAACAAAATAATTACGAAGAGAAATGTCAACCTACTTCTTCATTTCTGACTCTACTTTAATTAGACAATTTCAACCTGAACAATATATCAACATTTTCAGATATTTCTTACCCCAAGACTCCAAGACCATAGATTCAAAACATAACTGGGCACACGCGGTTTTCTACAAGAAACGACCTATTTAACACGAACAATAAACGACGAAAAGCGACTACCGGTACCCTTTAATTCCTTGGTCCCGGAACTCAACACCATATTCAATTTCTCTAATTCTTCTGACTCAAATCTTAGACTTCCAAAAATAATTACTAATATCACTCAATATAATTATGATAATGCTAAATTCTGAGACCAATTCGAGCCTCGCACCACGATCTTACTAGTTTTTCTTAGGTGTCAAGACTCCCCTAACAAACTCCGATTCGGCCCTCTTAATACCTCGTACGCGTCGGTTTTCTCCTTCCAAATTTTTCTTGATCCGTTCACCCGCTCAAAATTGCAACCAAGCACTTCCCAAATTTCAGCTCTTTGTCAAACCACACGTGTTAATTTCGACGTCAGCGTGTTTCTTTGGAATTTCCGTTCCTAAACTCGTCTGAAGGAATATGTTTACGTTTCGTACGATTAGCTGTTATGAACTCTTTAATGTGTAGTTTGTTATTATAATATATAGGTCAGAGTAAAACAATTTCCTTCAGAAGCCGCCGTTCGGGCGTGCCTCGAAAGCAAATTCCTAAGTTTACCATTAAGTGGTCTGGAGATTAGAATAAACAAATTAATTCTGGTGAATTGAACCTCGCGTTGAATTTACTTTTGTCCAGTGAATTAATCCCTGTATCATTGCAGCCCTTCCATGATTTCTAAACCTTGTTGGTTTACCACACTGTGTACTGTAAGGATAGTTCCAGAAGTATTCGACCCAACAAAGAAACTTTAATATAATTATTTTTTACACATATTTTCCTTGGCATTTAGTGATAGACTAGAATAAAATCAGATTTAATACACGTTAAACGTTAAAAAATAAGCGCAATTGACTGAACTGGGAAAAAGTGCTGTATATGAGACAATAAAGAGCGTAAGATTAAAGGAAACAATTTAAACGCTTTATCGGCTTTATGACGACACAATCCACGCCTGGGGTTTCGCAAATTAGCTAACAGATTTTGAAATCAAAGAAATATAAAAGTATGCCCAGAAACCGCCCGTATGTCACTGAAAAGATAAGGCTACATATCAATGACACCAAAAAAAAATCCCCATAATGACTTCTTTACAAAAGGAACGAAGGATAGAATTTTTTCTACGTTTTCTAGAAGATAATAAAAATAATACAATAACAATAAAGTCTTATCATAAAGTCGAGTATCAGGAGAACACAAGGCGAGAGGTATACGGAATTTATCGGGAGCAGCCGGATAATTCCCGCCAATTTTTTAAACCACGCCCACACTTAAATGCTCCTGATATTTGGAACAGTGCCGTATTCAGCCCCTATGTCCATTAGCTAAGAAGGTATTTAGATGTATCAGGAGTAGTCGAATACCAACAGAACCGTATTTAGCCCTTTATGTTGGCACATTTAGGAGGTATCTGGATGAAAGTTGTTTCAAACTTGGTGGAAATCATTTAAAAATCCTATCAAAACAACGTGTTACCGTTCAAATTTCCCACCAAAATAATGGTTTGGGGAGGAATATCTCAGCGTGATGTTACGTGTTTGTATAGTTAATGGACCCATTAATAGTTAAAAGTATTGTAGCATTCAATTTTCTCTTTGAAACAGAGCTTGCTCAATATCCAGAGGGGTGGCGTTTTCAACAGGATAATGCAAGATACCACACTTCGGCCTATACTCAAGCTTGGATGCAAGAACACCAAGTGACAACCATTTCATGGCCAGCAGCTTCACCAGATCTTAGTCACATTGAAAACAAATGAGGACTAATGAAGATTAAAGTTGAACGAGCAGCGCCACGAAATAAAGATGATTTAATTCAGTCAGTTTTTCAGTCCTGGACTACCATCACCCAAAATTATGGAGGTGTTCTAGTTTCGGGTGTACCTCGACGTTTAGTCAAGTGTTTACAGTAAAATGGAGGTTTAATAGAAGATGAATATTTCGTTATAATTTTCTAATTCAAGAATTAGAAATATATATTAGGAGTACAAATAAGTTTCCGCCGTTTTTTAACACAAATTAAATATTTATTATAGAAGAAAGCTTGCTGAGTGACTTTTAATGTTAGAGCAAGTTCTTTTTGTGTTTGAGATGAATCTTCCTCCAATTCTGCATCCTCGTAAATTCTTGGCCTTCCACTGCGATCTTTGTCTTCTACGTCGAAATCACCGTTTTTAAACTTTTGAAACCACTCTCGACACGTTCTCTCACTCAAAGCACCCTCACCATATGCTTCTACGAGCAATTGATGCGCCTCAGCAGGAGATTTCTTTAAATTAAAGAAGTAAACTAATATTTCCCGCAAATGACGCTTACTTGGCTGAAATTTTGACATTTTCAACTTATAAAAATTATATTTTACCAATATAAAATCAATGATATTAATAGGTTATGTTGTTCTTGAATGTCCAAACTATTTTTTAATCCTGCGAAAGCTAACCGAAACTCCGTGCCGCGCCATCTACAATAAAACGGCGGAAACTTATTTGTACCCCTAATACTAAATAATAACAATTGAGCTTCGTTTTTTCCGGAAACTTTCTAAACGGGCTCTATAATAGTTGAATTTTCTGTTCCAAATGGAGTCTCGAAGACAATATTAATACTAAATTGATTTAAATTTTGAGAGGGTTACAAAATATTCTGTATTTAAGTTTAAATTTTTTCCATAGCTAAAATAATTTAGGTGTTTTTAAACTTTATGTTCTTTTAGAATTATGGATTACTACACTTAAATATTGAAAAAATTAATAATAGACAATAAGAAGCAGTTAAAAACCTCTTTCAAGTTATAAATTTAGAAGCATAATGAAATTTCTAGTACACTAACTTTGAAAAATAATTGAATAGTCGATTTTTTCCGTTTCTGAATGGAACTGTGTTTTGTAAGAATAGTTTCAGAAGTATTTGACCCAACAAAGAAACTTTAAAATAATTATTTTGTACATATATTTTTCTTGGCATTTAGTGATGGACTAGGATAAGATCAGATTTAATATACGTTAAACGTTAAAGAATTACTGCAATTGAGTGAACTGGGAAAAAGTGTTTTGTCTGTATATGAGACAATAAAGAGGATAAAAAATAGCATGGATATGAGTCATAGATCAGTTTCAGGAAAACCGCGTAAGATTTCGGGTGTACCTCGACGTTTAGTCAAGTGTTTACAGTAAAATGGAGGTTGTATAAGTAAATAAGATGATGAATAATTTATTTTAATTTTCTAATACAAGGATTAAAAATATATACTAACTAAATAATTACAATTGAGCTTTGTTTTTTCCGGATACTTTCCAGACGAAGTATACATTCTGTCAAGAAAGTACCGGGAATTATCGATTTAAATCTGGCGGGGCAATGAGGCAGCTAAAATTTTTTTTTCCTAGGTTGGTACCACTGTCCTTAATTACTATGCCAAGCTTGAGCGGGATCTGTCAACTAGTGTGTTTGCAACAGCTGATTAAGTCAGTCGATGTCAGAGTGCGTGCCAATTTTTACTATGGGTGATTACGTTGAGCAAAGAATTTGTTTAAAGTTTTGTGTTGCAAAAGAATTTTCGTATGCCGATGCATTGAAAATGTTGCAAAAGGCCTTTGGTGATAATGCTCTATCGAAAACTCGTGCATATCAGTGGTACAGAGCCTTCAAGGACGGTCGTGAAGTGGTCGAAGACTTGTCTCGATAACGTCGATAAAATTAAGGAAGGGTGCTGGAAAACCGTCGTACCATCTTGAGAGAGATAGCACATGATCTTAAGATATCCCACGAGTTCGCACGTACGATTTTGATTGATATTTTGGGCATGAGAAAGGTGGCCGCACGACTCGTACCGAAAGACCTGAATTTTCTTCAAAAACGTCATCGCGAACAGGTTGCTTCAGACATGCTGGATCGCTGTAATTCCGATTCTACATGCATGGAACGCATTATAACTGGTGATGAGACCTGGGTCTACGAGTACGAAAAACCAAAAAACCACGCCAAAGCCGCTCGAAAATGAAGGTGATGCTCATTGTTTTCTTCGATATCCGTGGCGTGGTGCACTACGAATTCGTTCCAGAGGGTCAGACGGTAAACAAGGAGTATTACCTAGGCGTTATGAAACGTTTGCGTGAGCGTATCCGTAAGAAACGGCCAAATTTGTGGGCGAACAACTCATGGATTTTGCATGACGATAACGCGCCTTCTCACCTAGCTACGATTGTGACTGACTTTCTCGCCAAAAACTCAACAAACGTGCTTCAGCAACCACCGTATTCGCCGGATTTGGCTCCCTGCGACTTTTTCCTCTTCCCAAAACTAAAATTGCCCCTTCATGGCACCCGTTTTGAGTCGATTGAAGCCATAAAACAAAATTTGGCGCGAGAGCTAAAGTCCATCCCGGAAAGCGCCTATAAAAAATGTTTCGATAATTGGAAGTGCCGTTGGCATAGATGTATTGGAGCAAATGGAGCCTATTTTGAAGGCGACCCAATAAATTTTGACGATTCAATGTAAAAATGTTGTTTTAATTGAAAATTCCCGGTACTTTCTTGACAGAGTAGTATATCTAGATAGGGAACATGATTTTCATCAAGAATTCTTCCTGTTACATGATTATTAGATTTCGAAAGGAAAATAATAAAGCACCTCAAAGAAATTTACAGTGTATTTTCTTCTTCTTAAAATGGTCGAAATGTCCTTGTCGAAAAAAAAGACACGTGTCCAGATCGAGATTACTATCATTAAATTTCACTCGCGGAAGAACTTTGAGATGAACAGTGGTCAGGAAAACAAACTAATATCTGTGGAAAAAACTAAATGTATCTTAGAACATTAGATCCTCTTGCAACAGCAATAGCTATTATGACTTGAGTTGTCGACGTTAACATTTTTTGTACGCTTTCATTCTACGTTGTTTACCGAGAACTTCATAAAAAGTACCAAGGATGATCTTACTATAAAATGTTTGCTACTCAGTCGCTGATGAACAGGTGTCGGTCGATAATTAATGGTGAAAAAACTTGATTATAGATTTTAAGAAGCAGCGTTACTGATCGAAAAAATGAACAATAAACTGAAATTTCAGTAAGTGTTGAAAGTTTAATTTGGCACCTCCATATGAATTCAAGGAGAATTAAAAAATTGACTTCAAATGATCCCATCCAATTAGCATCTGAACTCTCGAGAAAATCTACGTATATAAGGTCTACAAATCTCTACGAATTTCACGATTCCATTCGTTTTAAAATCTATCAAAATGCTATCGGAATTTCTCAAGAAGAAACGTGATCTTAAGTGGATCGAATTCATTAATAGAATTTCCAACAAATCAATTTTTAATTCGAACTATTTCCTCAGAGGTGCTTTTCGAAATTCGAAACTAATATTTTAGACGCAGATTACATAATTAATTGTTAATTATCATAGACTATGGAGATCTTTGTAGGTTTACTAGAAGTGAAAGTTGTCATGATAGGTCGGAAAAATAGAAATATTACTTACTTGGATAAGTGATTAAATTAACTAAAGTCGCTGAAGAGTAGTTATTTCAAATTTTATATTGTTTTTACTTATATACACACATTGTAAAAAGTTTTGGCCCCTTCAGGTTTCTCAAGAATTGAACAATCTATGCTCTGGAAATGAGATGCATATTTTTCTCTATTTCAACTCCAATATATTCGATAGAAATTCTTTGTTTGTTACCCTTGTTGCGTATATATAGGTACATACAATCAAAATTATATGAAATTGATATTGAAAATGACTTACACGTTTCTATTTCTCCTAAGGTATGTTACGTATATGTTATTGGAACTGAGGTATACAGTTTGGGTCTGTTTGATTGATTCGGTCTTTACTTGCTGGAAACTCATTACAATCAAATAATATATAAGAGGCAGTATTTAAATCTCCACAAAAAAGTTCATAATACAACAATTGTTTCACTACGATGTGGCTTCTTCAGGTATCTACATTCTACTGGACACCAGTCTAACCGAGTTTAAATACAGTGTTAAGTACGAGTACGTGATAAAATAATGAATGAACAAGTTATAAAAACTCAAGGTGTTTATTGGAGTTTGCCGCTAAAAATTCCATTATTTGTTTAAACATTTGAATGGTATCGACCCAGAAGTGTTTTGGTTCCAACAAGATGGTGCTACACCTCATGCTGCTACCGTAACAATTGATTTATTGAAAGAAAGATTGGGCGATAATATTATTTTGAGAAATGGTCCAATTAATTGGCCTCCAAAATTATGCGACATAACTCCACTGGATTATTTTCTTTGGGGTTATGTCAAGTCATTAGTTTATGCTGATAAACCAGAAACAATATACGCTCTGGAAGCCAACATAACTCGATTTTTTTTAATATTAATTTTTTTTTTTTTTAATATTCAAATTTTGTTATATTCCTTCTACCAAGTAAAAGGCCTTTCTATTCTATTTTATTTTACATATAATATATAATTATATTTTGGCTTCTTTGATTTTGTTAGAACATAGATCAATTTTGAATTATATAGTTGATCTGTGTTTCGAAGCTTTAGTCTTATAACACGTTGAAAGATATAGGTTAGTTTTTTGATTTTGATATTTGGAATATTAAATGAGGACTGAAGACGGGATTGCTTAGAATTATATTTGTTTTTTGAAGATATACTGCACCTTTTTTTAGAGATTTTTGAAATAACTTATTCGAATATTTAAATATATTAAATATTTCAAATAAATTATTTCTTTGAGAAGTCCTTTAAGTGTGTTCATGTTGTTAAAAGGCAATTGGTGTTCTTAAAGGTAAGACCAGAAACAAAATTTTGTCTCCTTTAAATATTTATTTATTAATTTTAATTACTTTCGTATATCTGTTGGGTTATTTATTCCATTTGACATTATATATTGAGTTTTGATTATATACTTCTATTAAATGTAAGCAGTGCTTGTTGTAGACATAAATTTAATTCTAAAAGTTTTTTGAATAACAATTTTTTGAAATTAAAATGGTAGAAGATAAACATATTTCAATATGTTTTAATATTCAAATTTTGTTATATTCCTTCTACCAAGTAAAAGGCCTTTCTATTCTATTTTATTCACAATAACTCGTGTTATTCATGAAATAAGGCCAGAATCACTCGTAAAAGTGGTCCAAAATTGGACTGGTCGAAAAAATTTGTCTTCAATCTTAATTTAAATGTGTTTAATTTCAATTTAACGTTCTATCACTCTAAAAAAACACCCAATAGTTAATTTAGATTACAGTAAGTAAAAAATTTCATTAATGTGAGACACAAGATCACGAAGAATGAATAGTAATTAATGTACCAGACATCGATCTGTTGATTCCTTATAATTTCCGGTGTTGTTATTCTTGCCTGAATGCCTAATTAAATTTGAAACAGTGTATGTTAAATTCTAGATACCGAAACAATAATGATGATGTTAATGTTAGAAGAAATAACGTGAATTATAACTTATATATATACGTAGCAATTAAATCTATTTTTGGGCAATGAATAATGATATATCTACATTCACGAATATTCCTGAAAACTTCTCAAAAATCCATAATTATGCAGAAGTTTTCAAACCTTTAAACCTGATCGTTTTAATCTGAGGGTTGTAAAAAAATATTTCCCATAAACTTTCTAACCTAATCACCTAACTGCAAAAGATTTATTCATAATTGTAATGCTTCAACTGAAAGAATACGTCAATGTTTTGCCAACACTAGTTCATCATTAACAAAGAAAATGTGTTAAGATGTCATTACATATCGAAACAAATGAAGAGAATTCTGCAAATCGGGACAGTGGAATATATCGGGTGTTTTTTTTAGAGTGATAGAACTTTAAATTAAAATAAAACACATTTAAATTAAGAATGAAGCCAATTTTTTTTTATTTGAAAGATAATTTTATGACATTTGTTTTAAAAATAATTAACAGCATATGTCTACCACGACTAGCTCTGAGGAACCGCATTCGACCAGGCCAATTTTGTACCACTTTTTCGAGTAATCCAGGCCTTATTTCATCAATAACACGAGTTATGTTGGCTTCTAAAGCGTCTATTGTTTTTGGTTAATCAGCATAAACCAATGACTTGACATAAAATTTGAATATTAAAACAGATTTAATCTGTTAGTCTTCTACGATTTTAATTTCAAAAAAAAATTCTTATCCAAAAAACTTTTAGAATTAAATTAATGTCTACAATAAGCACCGCTTATATTTAATAGACGTATATAATCAAAACTCAACATAAAATGTCAAATGGAATAAATAAACCAACCAATATAAAGAAAGCAATTAAAATTAATAAATAAATATTTGAAGGAGACAAAATTTTGTTTCTGATCTTACCATAATGAAACCAATTGCTTTTCAAAAACATAAAACACAACTTGAGGATTTCTCAAAAAATATAATTTATGTGAAATATTTAATATATTTAAATACTCGGATAAGTTAATTCAAAAATCTCTCAAAACATGTAATATATCTTCAAAAAACAATTAGAATACGGATAATCTCTTCATCGGCCCTAGATAACATTTAAAATATCAAAATCAACTAACAATCAGTATATCATACCTTGAGAGTGTAACACGGAACTTGTTTTAAAAACAAACTACTGTAAAAATCCAGGTAGTCAGTTCATCACAATATTCACTGAAACCTCTAAGGAATTCTATGGTTTTCTTCAAGCAATTGACATTCCAGAATGAGAGTTATTCAAGCCTGAATATAATAATATATTATATGTAAAATAAAATAGAAAAAGGCTTTTTACTTGATAGAAGAAATATAACAAAATTTGAATATTAAAACAGATTTAATCTGTTAGTCTTCTACGATTTTAATTTCAAAAAAAATTTTTATTCAAAAAACTGTTAGAATTAAATTAATGTCTACAATAAGCACCGCTTATATTTAATAGACGTATATAATCAAAAATCAATATAAAATGTCAAATGGAATAAATAAACCAACCAATATAAAGAAAGCAATTAAAATTAATAAATATAAACTTGGCATAACCCTAAAGAAAATAATCCAGTGGAGGTATGTCGCATGATCTTGGAGGTCAATTAATTGGACCATTTCACGAAATAATGTTATCGCCAAATTTTTTTTTCAATAAATCAATTGTTACGGTAGCAGCATGAGGTGTAGCACCATCTTGTTGAAACCAAAATACTTTTAGGTCGATACCACTTAAATTTTGAAACAAATAATCATTCATCATCGATCTGTAACGAGCACCATTCACTGTAACATTAGCTCCAGCATCGTTTTTAAAGAAATATGGACCGATGATGCCTCCAGCGTATAAAGCACACAGTGTTACAATGCATCTTTCAGACTTGCAGAACTTCTTGAGGATTCACTCCATATACGTCAATTTTGCTTGTTTACGTAGCCGTTCGACCAGGAATGAGCTTCATCAATGAACACAATTTTACGATAAAAAAGTGGATCAACTTCAAGCTGTTCTAGGGCCCAAGCAGCAAACAAACGACGCGTATTATGGTCAAGTGGCTTTAGTTCTTGAACCAGTTGGATCTTGTATGGGTGTAAACCAAGACTGTTACGCAAAATTTTGCATGTTGTGGATGCACAGAACCCAACTTGTTGTGAACGTCGACGAATAGACAAATCTGGATCATCATTAACACTATCACTTATAGCAGCGATATTTTCATCTGTACGTACAGTTCTTTGTCTTGTCGTTGTTGTTGCATCGAGTAGAGAAAATGTTGTCTGAAATCTATCGATAGTGCGACTAGTAAACTGCTCTGATGGACAATTATGTAAACCATAAATTTCACGAAGTGCTCTATAAGTTTGGCGAATAGAACACTGATTTTGAAAATATAGTTCAACAATTTGTAAACGTTGTTGCGGTGTTAGTCTTTCCATGATAATTTGTCAATGCTTACTGAACAGAAATGGCAAAACAACATGTTCTACCTTCTGCCAAATCACAGTTATCTCTATCGAACGTTCTATGACTCCAAAAAACATCCGATTCTTTTATATTCCGTTGATTTCAAAATCTGTCTAGCAATTTGCGAAACTCTTGCATCGAAGGCATGAAATGCATACATCTTCCAAAATTTATATTGCGATTATATGAAGTATTCAAAAAAAGTTTCGGTAATTGATCACCAAAGAGTTTTAATTGGGAGTAATAAACCAACAAGTAGAAACGTTATAAGTTTCATTTGTTAATTTTTTTAATATCTGGACATATCTAGTTCTGGTCCGATGAATCAGACGCAACAAGAATATATAATTGACGTTAGGTGTATTTGTTTATTTGGCTCTTGTAAACATTTTCAAATGGGATACTCTAATCGAAAAAAGTATCTTTCTACCTACATATTCAAGAAAATAGATGTGGAAGAATTCGGTGGTTGCCGTACTTTGACAATTGTTGAATCATTCAGAAAATATTTGCGGAAATCAAATTCAGTGTGGAGCAATGAGGCATGACGTTTTTGAAACGGCGACAGCTTCTCCTGGTAGTTTGTAGAGTGTTACCATTTGCATATCAGTTAAAGCCATGGAGCTGTAGTTGTTGGAATACCGTGCTTCATCTGAATAATCTCTCACAGCAATTCAACGTGAATTCCGCAGCCTCATTCACCGGAATCGAGTATTCCCTCAAGGAACACCGTTCTTCCTTGGGGTGAAGCACATCGTACAAGAGGTGTTTTGACTACTAAAAAGCTACTCAGGACCTCTACGAATAGCAAAAACTACAGAAAATGTTGAACAAGTCCGACGAAGTCTTCTGTGCACTTCTCACTCGCAAATTGGTAGTTTTTTAATAAGGGGTCCGGATTTCACAGCCCTGTTTCAATGACATATGTCGAACAGAACTGTGATCCGAAGCCTCATATGTTTAGTTGAAGGTAAGCCCTACAACCCTACCATTATAAATAGGATTTTAAGTTTTGTTTTCTTCAGTTTTGACAATGGGCTAAAAACCCGAAACATATATGTCAACAGATATCAATAAACAGTGAAACTTAGGTCAAGTTGTTTTTATTTACTTTATTAAATCAAAATTTGTAGTAGGGTTAGTAGAATTAATATGAATGATAATGCTTTGAATTCGTAAATGTTTCTAATAAACTCACAACATTGAGAAAATATCCACTAGGTTTTTATTTATAGCCGATCAAAAATTTTAAATGGCCCACACCTTAGTTGAGCTTCATGTTTTTTATAGAACGTGTGGAATTTTTAGATTATTTATTGTAGGAAGGGGAAGAAGTTTAGTTTTGCCATGACTTGCAAAGGTTTGCTAAATTTTGGCGAAATCCCCTTGATGTTCGTTGAGTTTTGCCTTCAATACACTGTTGCCAGATGAATATGTTAACTCATTTATATGTGATAAGGATTGGATAAGTTGCATTAAATAATCATTTTATCCTCCTATAATAGTAGAAATTCGGTTTTTTACACGTGCAATAAAGTTTACCACTCGATTAGACTCTATAAACCCAATATTTTAATTGCTTGCCAATAACACTGGGTCAAGAACGAAATAAAGTATCCTCAAGAAATGTTGAAGGTCCTCTTCAGAGATATATCAACCTCTAGTGTCATTAATAGCTAATTGTCCAATTCAAGCAAGTAAAAGATCGTCATTGCGCGGTTGTTTAGAATATGTGTAAGTTTTATAACAAACTTTATCTATCTATACGTGTTTGATACATGAGGTTTTATTTTAACATTACAATGAAGATGTAAGAGTCTTTAAATACTTGTCGATTTAATGCTCTCATCTGATAAAAACGAAATACGTAGAATTGATTTTTCGACATCACGAATGTCTTGACAATCTCCAACAGGGTCATTAGCAGATTTGATATGCACAAGTTCATAAAAGAAAGAAGTTTTCCCGTGTAGCTACTACGGAAATACTGTGCTCTTCATTCAAGCACAAACTGTATAATTTGAAGAACTCAGTGGTCACAAAATAAATCTTGATCTTCTTCTAAATATCGGGTGTTTTTTTTAGAGTGATAGAAGTTTCGATAAGGATAACTGTGATTCGACAGAAGGTAGAAGCCATGTTGTTTTGAAATTTCTGTTCAGTAAGCATTGACAAATTATCATGGAAAGACTCACGCCGCAACAACGTTTACAAATTGTTGAAATTTCTTTTCGAAATCAGTATTCTATTCGCCAAACTTATAGGGCACTTCGTAAAATTTATGGTTTACATAATCGTCCATCAAAGCAGCTTATTCGTCGAACTATCGATAGATTTCTGACAACATTTTCTCTACTCGATGCAACAACAAAAACAAGACAAGGAACTGTACGTACAGAAAAAAATATCGCTGCTGTAAATCATTCTGGTAATGATGATCCAGATTTGTTTTTTCGTCGACGTTCACAACAAGTTGGACTCTGTGCATCCACCACATGGAAAATTTTGCGTAAAGATCTTGGTCTATACCCATACAAGATCCAACTGGTTCAAGAACTAAAGCCACTTGACCATAATGAGCGTCGTTTGTTTGCTGATTCGGCCCTAGAACAGCTTGAAGTTGATCCACTTTTTTATCGTAAGATTGTGTTTAGTGATGAAGCTCATTTCTGGTTGAACGGCTATGTAAACAAGCAAAATTGCCGTATATGGAGTGAAAACAATCCTAAAGAAGTTCTGCAGGCTCCATTGCATCCTGAGAAATGTACTGTATGGTGTACTTTACACGCTAGAGACATCATCGGCCCATATTTCTTCAAAAACGATGCTGCAGCTAATGTTACAGTGAATGGTGCTCGTTACAGATCGATGATCAATGATTATTTGTTTCAAAATTTGAATAGTATCGACCCAGAAGTGTTTTGGTTCCATCAAGATGGTGCTACACCTCATGCTGCTACCGTAATAATTGATTTATTGAAAAAAAAATTCGGCGATAACATTATTTGGAGAAATAGTCCAATTAATTGGCCTCCAAGATCATGCGACATAACTCCACTGGATTACTTTCTTTGGGGTTATGTCAAGTCATTGTTTCATGCTGATGAAGCTGAAACAATAGACGCTTTGGAAGCCAACATAACTCGTGTTATTGATGAAATAAGACCTGAATTACTCGAAAAAGTGGTCCAAAATTGGTCTGAATTGGTCGAATGCAGTTCCTCAGAGCTAGTCGTGGTGGACATATGCCGGAAATTGTTTTTAAAACATAAATGTCATAAAATTATCTTTCAAATAAAAAAAAATTGGCCTCAACCTTAATTTAAATGTGTTTTATTTCAATTTAAGGTTCTATACTCTAAAAAAACATCTGATAGCTACAGACAAATTATCTAACTGCATAATTAGACTCGCTCTTTCAGACCACTGTTTTACTGCACTTAAATCTAAAATGTTGCATCTACATGTCGTAAAAGATACTAAATAAATTAATATAGCTTCAATTTTTAAGTATCATTGAATTTTTTTTATATAATCCATGATAATTTGGGGAATGACTGATCGCAAAGCGTTGCATTGAAAATATCAAGATTAGCATTTTGAAAGTAATAAATATTACGTATATCGTAACGATCTGATGATGCATCAGAGATAAAAAAATCGGGAAATCAATCATCACAACTTGATATGAAGGGTAAGTTGAAACTAAAAGTTTTGCAGAAATAATCCTTAAGATACTTGATTCCGCTACGTTATTCATTGAAATTTCTTCTGTGGACGTATGCTTATACTGAATTTTTCGTAGGCTTTCTATTTCACTTACGTTTATATCAGTATTTTGTTCGGCTCATTGCGAAAACACTTCTAATGCCTTCAAAACCTCTGTAATAGAAATCTTCTTATGTTCCTTAGTTTTGGAGCTCTTTAGAAAATGCGGTTTTACGAGGGAGCTTCCACCTCTTAATTTAGGAGACGGCGTTTCGTTGTGAGTCTGCGCACCTGAAACTCTTCAGACAGGCGTGGTGCTCTACCTATGACGCCAGAGTGACCCTGTTCCTCATGGGAACTTAACCCCGGTGAGGGCGGATCTTTGAGGTATTGTTTGCTACCTGTCACGCCCCCTCATATACTACATTGGAAGCTGGAGCAGAGCAGAGTAGAATTCTTCTAGAGGAGCTGGGACGACACGTACTGAGCGGACACGCTACAGTTTCCACATCAGAGAGGCACTCGAATCACCATCAATATTAGCCAGACTTTGGTTCACTTCCAGTATATCTCTATTCCACTTTTTCACATCTTTACAGTTATACTTAGCCTAAAAATTGCTTTCGCAGTTACTTAGTATCTAAAATCTAAGTTGATTTGCTCGAATATTCAATAAGTGTGAGTTACAAAGTGTTACAAAGTTTTCTCAACTGACCGGATAAATGACGTTCAGCAACTCGATAGTTTTTTCTACTATATTATGATCACGAGTACTTGGTTCGTACTACACATGACTGCATATATGGGTGAAACTGGGAGATGACTCTCTCACACTCTCAGTAATCTGATTGACTGTATACTGGTATACAAAAACTCACAAAAGAGTGACAACGAATCCTGCAGCATATGTTTCATCGGGTCATAATCCTCTGATAGCTGACATAAAGATCAAACTCAAAAAAGTAGAAAAGAGATCCATGACTTCAAGGCCAAATATCTCAGAGACCAACAGAACGCAGAAAGAAGAAATACTAAATAACGAATTGAAGAAGGTGAAGCATCAAGTCAACAGTGCTGAGATCTGGAATAGTTTTAAGCTGACAAACCTTCAATATGTTTTAAAAAAGGCAGGGAAATAGATGGCAGGTATCATAAAGAACCTTCTCGTTGACTAATGGATTCTACAGGGATGATGCTTATAGGTGAGGAAGAGAGTCAAACAGCTTGGTGTGTAAATTAACGAAATTAATGGAGATCAAAAGAAAAAAAGGCATTTGTTGGAGACGAAGCACCAGAAATGCTAGAGTCAGAAGTTCTTCATGCTTCAAAGTTGGAAAAAACGAGAAAACTGTTGGTCCTGACAACATCCCAACAGAGATTTTAAAGCTTATTACTGAAGAGAACGCCTGGATTTTGGTGAATATACCCAGATCAACGCACAAACGTTTTCACCGTCTTTATAAACAAGTAAAAGGTCTTCGATCTATTAAGATTCAAACATTGAAGGAAAGAGAAGTTGATGATAGAGATGTAAGAGTAATAGAGCAATTGCAGATACAATTATACCATGTGATGGAATTATATTTAAATGGCACAGATGCAGTTGGATGACAAAAACAAAATGCATGGTATTCAGTCGTTCACCATGCCATAGTACATAATTTCAGATAGATGGACAGCAAATTTAGAGGGTTTTGATTTCAAATAAATTGGCTGCTTTATAACTGACCAACTGGATCCAGACAAAGAAATAAAATGCAGGATTGAGATGGCCGCAAAAAATTTTTAAAACTAAGATCACTCTTTTGTAATGGTAATTCGAGGATTCAGCTCCTGGAACGCTTGGTGAGATATTACATTTGCTCAGTTCGCTTGTATGGACTCGCTTGAATGCTCAAAATACCGTAGGCGGCCATGCAAACAACCGAAGCAGTTCTTGAGCTAGCAACATTAAAAAATCTATAAGAATAACATATTTGGGACATACACAAATCGTCAAAAGTCTTATCAACTCTCAACTTGTTGAATGTAACATGACAATTTCTTCACTATCTTACCACTTAAATGAAAACAATAAACCAACAACAAATGTTTCTTGTTCGGGAGAATACAGGTGTATTCGAAGTTAATCAGTTTTCAGCGAGTAACGAGAGTTGTAATATTGAGAATATTCCGTGGAAAATGCCGGGACATCCAATTTCTCAGTTTGACCGGGCAAGAATAGAAGCCCTACATCAAGAAGCTTTGTCGAACCCTTTTCCTGGAAACCGGCAGCGTTATGCGTAGACCAGTGCCTGGTCGACCCAGAGTAACATCTGCAAGAGAAGACTATTATATCGCAAATTTTACTTCGAAGTCATTTTTGAGGACCTATAGACGGGTAGTCTCAACCAGTACTATAAAGAGACGCTTGCATTCCTGAAATGTAACGGCAAGAAGACTTTTAAGACTACCTCGGCTATCACCTGGACATAGAGCTACCCCTCGGCAATGGGTAGAATACCACTAAGACTGGCTTTTATCACAAAGGCGCAACGTACTTTTTTCGGACGAGTGACGATTCGGTTTACAAAGTGATAATCGACGAGAAAGGGTTTGGAGAGGTCAAGGCAGACTAGAGCGACTCAATTTCGTCCTGGAAGTTGTGCCCTTCCAAGGCGGATCTTATTATCGTCGAACGAACAATGACTGGTGCCATCTACGTAGAAAACATCATTGAATTAATCATTGTTCCTCTGCGCAACGAATTTGGGGATAATCCCATTTATCAGGATGAGAATTTTGACGATTTGTGTATATTACGAGAAATTATGTCCTTCAACTGATTATGATGGATAAGGTTGAGGGATGTAGAGGAATTGGAAGAATAGAGGCCTCTTGGTTGAGAAATATTATAGAGTGGGCTGGGATAAGGAAAGCAGATCAACTGTTTAGATTAGCAAAGGATAGAAAAAAGTTTGCCATGTTAATCATCAAAGGGACTTAACAGGTTACATTAAGGAGAAAGAATGTCATCTTAAATCTAATCCAAAGCACTTCATCGTTTACAAGCTGTTATCACTGTTGAGGAAAAGAATACTCACTCTTGAATTTTCAGTTGTTTTTGTTGGGCATTAAATCATATCAAATTAAATTGTTAATTTTCATAAATTCCAATGTAGATAGTAGATCAATGAGCCAACATGAGGCAGTTTTCGGCTCAAAATTTGGAAATTAAATACTTCTGGGTAAAATCATAGAATGCCCTTTCCTACAAAAAGTGATTAAAATGAAAGTTCACATTGAATCGATAATGAGGTTCCACAAGTAAATAAGACAGGATAATGAGGTCCTATTTGATTAATAAATATTTGAGTTCCTCGTTAGCAAAATTGCCTATATGTTACAATGGGAACTTTTTAACTAGGTACTGCTCAAATAAAATATAAATCATTCAAGAATCAATACACAAAACGACATCTTCAACTGCTTTACGATCCAAGTGCATATTATCTTACCTACTTAATACAGAATGTCCTCCATAATTTATAGTATTTCTGAGTTTTTTATTCCTCCTAAGAAAACATTTATTCATGCCATTGCACACTTGTTTGAATGACTCAAAAATGCAAGTTGATAAATGGAATGAAAGGTGAAATTACTTCGTTTTCTATCACTTTTTCATTACTTAAGGTACAGTGACTCAAGTTTATTAGTATTTACTAAATTTCAAAATGAATAAACAAATTGGCCAACCTTCCGCTTCCAGATTGTTGGACAAACCAAGAGATCTTTCAAAGAAAAGTTCAAAAAACATCAATCATCATTTAGGAACAGGAAAGAGAACTCTAATTTTGTGAAACATTTCTTCGAAACAATTCATGTCTTCCCAGAATTGGACAATCTTGAAATACTATGTCTGAAAGCAGAAGGCTTAATTAAATTCTCAACTGAATGTGGCACTACGTATATTAGGAGAGAGTACACCACATACTGCAGGCACGAAGCCGGGGGTTGCCCGGAGACCGGTGCCTGGTCAACCCAAAGTAACATCTGCAAGGGAAGACCTTTATATCGCAAATTTTACTCGGTATAATCGAACGGTATCTGTAACAGCCCTTCGAAGTCATTTGTTGAGGACCTAAAGACGGGTAGTCTTAATCAGTACCATAAGGAGACGGTTTCATTCCTCAAATTTAAGGGCAAGAAGACCTTTAAGAGTACCTCGGCTATTACCTGGGCATAGGGTCGGCAATAGGCGGAACACCACCAAGACTGGCTTTTACCACAATGGCGCAACGTACTTTTTTCAGACTAGTCACGATTCGGTTTACAAAGTGATAGTCGACGAGAAAGGATTTGGAGAGGTCCAGGTCATAGATCAAAAACACTATATATGGCTGATTCTCAAAAAAAATCGAAATTGATGTCCTAAATGATTTTTACAAACCAGAATCGTTAATTACGAAAAGTCTTTTTTATCATCAAAACTATTGCATTAGATGTACAAATTTATGAAACAAATTTTTTTTTATATGATAAACAAAAAAGATATATCCTAGAAGGTATCCTAAAAGTCATTCCCTCACTATGTCCCAACTGCTAAATTCAAAGAGAATCATCAACTTAAATTGTTAAATTCTTTATCTATCATCTGTTATCTTATTTTCTACTCATTCAGGATAGTATTTACTGTACCTACATAAATTTATAGTTTAAAAAATGAGATTGGAAATAATTGTAAATATATTTCAAAAATTGGTCCGTTGAAAATTGATCATTCCCTCACCAGTTTAAGACAGTGTAATTGGAGCGAAATAGAAAGGCCTATCAAGCGCCACTCCAATTTTTTTTGTAGTTGGCAACTTTGGTTTTGACAACATACACTATAGCGGACGGTTGATGAAAGGATGATTTGTGCAAACTAATTTAATTTCAACTTTTTTAGAAATTACATTTTTTGATGTCATTCCCTCATATCATGTAATCAAAAGGTAAGTATTTTTTTATTTGGTAATTATAGCATATTTATATATGTTTTCGGTAGTAATAAAATACTATGCACCGTTCGTAAGAAAGTGAGGTTATATTTATAAGCTTGTGAACATTTTGTTTCATTTTGTCATTCCCTCATCATCATTCCCTCATAAAATTTTTTGATGAGGGAATGATTCTTGTGAGGGAATGTTGTATTTTCTTATATGTATAAGATATTTATGTTTGTTTAATTGGTTTCAGTACGCTGAAAGTCTATAATGTCGAGAAGTAGAAAATTAACCGTTACAGAAGCAAAAATGAAGAAAAAAGAGTATGATAGGAAGCGGCGAGAAAAATTGAAAAGCTGTCCTGAAAGCTTGGAGAAACTCAGAGATCAAGAAAGACTCAAATATTCAAATATTAAAAAAAAAGAAAAAGGTCAAATCAAACCTGTCAGTGCTATGAGTTCACGAGAAAAAAGGCGAAAACGGAAACAATGGCGATTAAACAGTTTACAGTACCGGGAGAAGAACCATAATTTGCGTAGAAGTCTAGCAAGGTTAATGGATCAGACACCATCTTCTAGCCCAGTTTCACTGGTTTCTGGTACTCAAAAGATTAGACAATTTGTATTCTCGAATGATGAGCTTGAATTTAGAACTTTATCTTGTTTTAACTGCGTTGGAAAATGCCAACATTTTCATCTTGGTTGCTACAAAACTTCCTATATGTTGGATAAGGATAAAAGTAAGGACACAGCTACAATATCAACGCGACGTAAAAGAAAAAATCTTAAAACAAAAAACGACGTGAATATTTCGAAAACTATTCCTTCTGAAAATGGTACCTATGAATATAAAGTTGGTGATCATGTCCTTATAACATGGAACAACGAGATCTATCCAGGAAAAATTCTTTCATTATCTGATGATGGGGCTTTGGTACGATGCATGAAGAAAGGATCAAAATGCTGGAAATGGCCGACAGTTAAAGATCAAGAATTGTATGCTTGGCCGGATGTTCTTCGAGCGATTCAACCCCCTAAATTACTCAGTAGAGTGAAATAAGGAATTACTTTGTTTTCTATCACATGTCAAAACAATGCGAATTTAACATCATATTTTATGTAGTGATTCAAAAATAAAATTATCAATTTATCCAGTTTCTTCCACTTTCACCAAATATTTCTTTAATCAAGACAGGAAGTTTGAAGCCTTGAATTTGAGTGATATTTCTAACATAAATGTAATATTATGCCTACCATACTTAATATAAGTACAACATACTCAACAAAAAACCAAACATATACGCACTCCGCTTTGATTAATTGTAATTATAGACAGAGAAGTATCACATTATATTTTCAGTTCGAAGTAATTAGGATAGATATTGAGTGAACCGGAACAATATTAATTATTAAAAATTGTACTTGCCTCTATCAGCCACGATCCCCACGATATTTTGTATAAAATTCTTGTCGTTATTTCACATGAAAATGCTTAATTTAAACTCTATCGTAGGACTGTTCTTTTGGGTTCGGTAGCGTAAAACGCTGCTCCGTTCATAAAATATTTTTATTCACTTTGAATCTCCTTAATATACGATTCTCTTGAAATTTCGCACATATCTAGATTACTGTTCTAGTTCTAAATACCAAATTTGTAGTTTCGTAAATATTCAAATTGCCCACTGACAAACCAACTAGGATATTTGGGACCCAAACTTTTTTTGCAACTTCTAATGATATGATCCTCACGAAATTTCGCAGATATGCAAGTTTTTATTTCTTTCTCATATGCTGAAATTCAGATTGATCTGATCAATTGTTCAGAAAATATTGAGAACAATAAGAGAAATTTTCATATGCGTGCAAAACTATAGGACCGTTCTACCGATTAAAGAACTTAGCCAAGACATTTGGATCACAAACTTCCTATGCAAGTTGCATATACTAATGGAGGTGGAAGAGCAAGAGCTGCAACTGTCGCACAATACGGTTAACTACACTACGAAATCTCTTCTTCACAGCATCCCGAATCAATAACTCATTCAGCTAAGCTACAGGAAGAATCTGTTCAAACAATCCGAATTAGGTTGCACACTTGCAACTTGAGGATTCTCCAGACATCCGCGATTGAGTAGGGAGCACCGCTCTGTAAGATATTGTTGGGCTCTTGAACATGAGAACTGAACCCGTGCGCAGATGGAAATCCTGCTGTTCACGGATGAGTACAGATTCAATCTGTATCAGTATGATGGGCAATTATTGCTCTTTTCGGTGGCGGAAAAAAACAACCTGTTATCGTTCAAATTTCCCACCAAAATAATGGTTTGAGGAGCAATATCTCAGCGTGGTGCTACGCCTCTCTCTATAGTTAATGTTACCATTAATAATGAAAGGTATTGTGGTATTCTATACGATTTTCTCCTTGAAACGGCGCATGCTTTATATCCAAAGGAGTGGCGTTTTCAGCAGGATAATGCAAGATATCATAGTTCGGCGTACAGTCAAGCTTGGAAGAACACCAAGTGACAACCATTTCATGGCCAGCAGCTTCACCAGATCTTAATCCCATCGAAAACATATGGGGACTAATGAAGATTGAGCTGAACGAGCAGCTCCATGAAATAAAGATGATTTAATTCAGTCAGTTTTACAATTCTGGACTACCATTAACGGAAATTATTAAGGTGATTTAGTTTCGGGCGAATCTCGACGTTTAGTTAGGTGTTTACAGTTATATAAGTAAATAAGATGAATATTTTTTCATAATTTTCTAATGCAAGAATTAAAAATATATACTTAATAATTACAATTGAGTTTTGTTTTTTCCGGATACATTCTAGAAGGACTATATTTCATTGAGAAAAGCTGGTGAGCCGTTTTATTTCTTCTCCTTTGGGAAGGTCTGAAAAGTCCCCTCTGATGTTATCGGGAGCTGAAGATTTTCCTTTTTTGAGCTTCTTCATGGTTCGCTTGACTTCTTCAACAGTTATCGGAAGAAACCACCACTTTAAGTGGTGGGTTAATTGATCGACTTGGATCATCGAATAGTTATGTTATGTATTTTTTCCTGAAGGATCTAGGATAATTTTACCATTTCTATCTTGTAATTATGCTAGTATTTTCCTCATACATTTCTGTCATATCTCTTAATCTGATTGACATTCAATATATTGAAAAACATAATCTACCAAGTAATATATCCCCTTTTGATAATAGAAAGCGTTTCCAATAAAGGGTTTCAATTTGAAAATAAAAAAAAAAACGAGTGTATTTTGAGAAATGGAAGTTCACCATTTTTGTAGTGAATTTTAAAAATTTCAATACGTTGTTGAAGCGTTTTTTTAGTAATGGCGTAGTTTTTACTTGTCAAATGTCAAAATATGACAGTTTCAAAAAAGACAGCTGCCTTCATAGCGCGATATTCAAAAGGTAACCTCTTATTGGAAATCCTTTTGTAGTTTCAAATCTTGGTAGGAAATTATTCAAAATAATATACCCCCTCCAGAAAGATTGAGTTTATATTCTGAAAACCTATGAGTTTTCCACCAGAATGAAAAACTGGTCTTCCGAAACAGCCCGGAAAAAAGTTAATGATCGTCTTAATAGTATCTGATGTCGCTCATCATGGTCGATATATAAGATTCACGATCCGTGAAATGCGAACAGTTGCTTTTTGGTAGTCGTGGTATACAGTGGTACCAATTTGGTCGTGCGGTGTTCTCGCGTTTGTGCAGCGTCAATTTGGTAGGATTTCGTGAACATCTGAAGGTTAGTAGGTGAAAAGTGGAAAATTAAGTACCAGCTTGTGTCAAAAACGAAATATTTTTGTAGGGATTTTCAACGAAATTAGGACGAAACCAACAGAACATTTCGCCTCTTTTGGTCAATGATAAACATCAGGAAATAACAAATATTGGATGGAATTTTCAGGGTTATTCTGTTTAAGAATCTTTCGAAATCCCCGAATGAAAGTATTCTAATAGTTTCATGGAGATATCATATCAAAATTTAAAATTAATATGCACAATTTCTTTCTGAAACAATTCGTTCTTTGTGGAAGAATTTTTTATCATAATCGAATTCCTTGAATATTTTTTTCGATTAACACTGTTTTTCTTGCATAAATTTAGCGCCTGATGAAGATTTATGTTAATATTTCAAATTAATATACACAAAGCCTTCATTAGTCAATTAGTTACCTACAAAAGACGGGAAAAGAGAAATTTCGTCGCAAATGAGTATTTATCGTACTTTTTTGAGATAATAAATCATAACATAAGACGTTCCTACAAGTTCATAGTTTGTTAGAAAATTGTATTTTGACGGGCTTGTTCTAGAACACAGCGTGCCAATGTCGGAATATCTCGGTTATGCTTATGGTTAGGGGGCAAAATCGGTCCAATGATTCCGCAGTTATTCACATTCGAAACTTTTCCTTATCCTCATTTTTCACATAATTTAAACTATCGGGTGTTTTATTTTTGATCGATAGAACTTTAAATTGAAATAAAACACATTCAAATGAAGATTGAAGCCATTTTTTTTTATTTGAAAAGATAATTTTACGACATTTATGTTTTAAAAATAATTTCCGGCATATGTCCACCACGACTAGCTCTGAGGAACCGCATTCGACCAGACCAATTTTGGACCACTTTTTCGAGTAATTCAGGCCTTATTTAATCAATAACACGAGTTTTATTGGCTTCCAAAACGTCTATTGTTTCTGGTTGATCAGCATAAACCAAAGACTTGACATAACTCCAGAAAAATTTTTCCAGTGGAGCTATGTCGCATTATCCTGAAGGCCAATTAATTGGACAATTCCTCGAAATAATGTTATCGCCAAATCTTTCTTTCAATAAATCAATTGTTACGGTAGCAGCATGAGGTGTAGCACCATCTTGTTGGAACCAAAACATTTCTGGGTCGATACCATTCAAATTTTGAAACAAATAATCATTGATCTGTAACGAGCACCATTCACTGTAACATTAGCTCCAGCATTGTTTTTAAAGAAATATGGACCGATGATGCCTCCAGCGTGTAAAGCACACCATACAGTGCATTTTTCAGGATGCAATGGAACCTGCAGAACTTCTTGAGGATTGTTTTCACTCCATATACGGCAATTTTGCATGTTTACATAGCCGTTCGACCAGAAATGAGCTTCACTTAACACAATTTTACGATCAAAAAGTGGATCAACTTCAAGCTGCACTAGGGCCAAATCAGCAAACAAACGACGCTCTAGTTCTTGAACCAGTTGGATCTTGTATGGGTGTAGACCAAGATCTTTACGCAAAATTTTCCATGTGGTGGATACACAGAGTACAGCTTGTTGTGAACGTCGACGAATGGACAAATCTGGATCATCATTAACACTATGACTTACAGCAACGATATTTTCTTCTGTACGTTCAGTTATTTGTCTTGTTGTTGTTGCTGCATCGAGTAGAGAAAATGTTGTCCAATATCTGTCGATAGTTCGACGAAAGAGCTGCTCTGATGGACGATTATGTAAACCATAAAAATCACGAAATGCTCTATAACTTTGGCGAATAGAACACTGATTTTGAAACAATTTGTAAACGTTGTTTCGGCGTGTGTCTTTCCATGATAATTTGTCAACGCTTACTGAACAGAAATGTCAAAACAACATGGCATCTACCTTCTGTCAAATCACAGTTATCCCTATAGAAAGTTCTATCGCTCTAAAAAAAAACACCCGATACTTTTTCGAACGAATCTAAATTTTATTTGTCAGGTAATTAAAATAATAATAACGCATTCAAATAAGCATTAACTTGACATAAGGAGTTTTAGCTTGTTTGTAAACTGAATAATTCAATCGACTATTCTTTTCATTGTGACTAATTTCAATAGATTTTCCATATAAAATCGGTTTTTTTATCTTCGAGTTTTGACGTTTCCAGAAAAAACTCCATTTAATTCTGTAGTTAAATATTTTTTCATCTCATTATCGATATTTACTGTGAATAAGTATAAATGTCTAATTGAATTCGAATTCTTTAGATATTTACCCATATACGACCTTGAACTTCCTCTTAGGATTTAAAAGGCATTCTGTAAATTACAAGCCTCTTATTTATTTTTTTTTTTTTGACTAATTGTGCCTAAGAATTCGATCCCTTCTTGATATATATTAATTTCAATTAAATAAACTAAAAATGAATATTTACAGAAATCATTAATTCACTACAATTGTTTTCCGCAACTTTAAATCTTGTAATGTATGGTTTGTGCAAAAAACATAGGGCAGGGGTACAAATAACACTCAGTTTTTGGAAATACAGAAAAATAAAAATATGCTAAAAAAGGATACAAATAATCGTAAACTATATTGGAACCATTTTTTTGGAAATACCTAACTATGAAAAATATTCAACAATCTGTTGACATCTGTTTGATCAGTGAGAAGAATCTCAAGGGACTTATATCTTTTATTTTGACTATGTTCAACAATGTGAGTCTTTTTATTTAATTATGGATAATTTAATAGTTGTCGTTGAAATTATGTCCTAACTATTTCAGATGACTGGCTTATGTTGAGACGCCTGATGTGAAACTCCTATGGTGCTCACGAATTCTCTTCTTGAATGATTCATTTCCTTGACCAATATATATTAACAGAGAAATCACTACAAGTCAACTTATGAACTCCAGATTTATTCTAAGTTAATGTCGATATTCTTTTGTGGCTGCTAGTTTCGTTTTTTTCAATGAATGCATATTATAGTCCGTCTGGAAAAACAAAGCTCAATTGTAATTATTTAGTATATATTTTTAATTCTTGAATTAAAAAATAACAATATATTCATCTTATTTACTTATACAACCTCGATTTAACTGTAAACACTTTACTAAACGTCGAGGTATACCTCGACCATTTAAACGGTTGTTTTGATAAGATTTTTAAGTGATTTTCACCAATTTGGAAAAAAGCTTTAATCAGATATTAAGACATTATTAAAACAATCTTCTTGAAAACGTTGACAAAAGTCTATTCTTCGTTCTTTTTGTAGAGGTGTCCTTATAGGGATTTTTTTTTGTCTCCTTGATATGTAGCCTTGTCTTTTCAGTAACATACAGACGGTTTCTGGACATACTTTTTTAATTCGTTGATTTCCAAATCTGTTAGCCAATTTGGGAAACCGCGCGGATTGTGTCGTCCTAAGACCAATAAAGCGTTTAAATTCATTCCTTTAATCTTACGCGTTCTTCCTGAAACTGGTCTATGCCTCATATCCAAGCCATTTTTATCCTTTTTATTGTCTCATAAACAGCACTTTCTCACAGTTCAGTCAATTGCACAAATTTTTTAGCGTTTCGAAAACCTTTTCTAAACAAATATTATATCTGTTTTCTTTTTTCTAGTTGCGACATTATTTCATAAATTGTATACCTGTTGACAATCAACAGTATTTAAAAATAATGTTGCCATGCAACCTTGATCAAAGCCTACTATCTGCACAGACTAGTTCATACATTACTTTTGTCTTAGAATGTTACAAAAAAAAAGTATATTAAAATTATGAAAAATAATAAATTCCGGATACTTTCTAGACGGACTATATTATCCCAGGATACTGACCGAATTACAGTTCCTGATGAAGGTGAAAATCTTATAATTCCAGGCAAATACTTTTGAGGATGTTTACTTCTCACTGTATATATTAAATATTATTGAAATAATGTAATTCATTCATTCTTTGTCAATATATTAAGGTAGGCCTGGAAACATCAACTGTGCGTCAAGCGGGAAACTGAACAAAATCGTAATTTCAGTTTTTGAACTAAAGGAAACCTCATTATTTCTTTGTTTTTATTAATTTCTCGTGAGATATTCTTATGAGAAATGAAATTTCGGAAAAATATTGCTTAGTATATTTGCTTCCGAATGTATAGTTAGGCTTGGAGATATCAACGGTGCGTTAAGCGCGAAACTGAACATAATTGTCACTTTTAAAACTTGAGAAAACTCCATAATTCCTGCATTTTTTCGAGAAAATCCTGTTAACCAATAAATTAGGTGAATCGATTTAAATTTTCAACATATATGTGAATTAATTCCCAATTAAGAACGTGGCATAGTTTAAATTCGAAAATGTCATTCGAACAGGTTTTTCGGACATGAACAAACTTTCTTTTTACTTGAATTGCAGCAAGAAATTTCTTGTACAATTTCTTCTAAGCTATAACAAGATTTCTTGATTCAACATTTGATTTGCTTAGATCAAGTTTTGAAGGGTAGTTTTAGTTGATATTCGATTTTTGTACCAAGTTTTATGCAAATCCTTTTTAGATCTGTTTTCGTCAATCGCAAAGTTTTATTATTCAAGAAAAGATATGATCCACAATGTACAGAATAATGAAAAGCACTGGCCTAAAAACAGGAGTATTTGCGTGCTTGTTCATATCACATACGATCCTCAAGAAATTTTTGTGGTAGCTTCCTTGTCGTTATTTCACATTTAGGTAGGTACTAAATTTAAACTCAATCGTAGGACTGATGCTATGGTTTCGGTAGCACTTATCGGTGCTATGCTTACAAAATATATGTTTTTGAACTTCAAATTACACTGAATTTTTTTTGTTTCCTTGATATGTAGCCTTGTCTTTTCAGTGACATAAGGACGGTTTCTGGACCTTCTTTTATATTTCGTTGATTTCCAAATCTGTTAGTCAGTTTGCGAAAGCTCAGGCGCGGATTGTGTCGTCCTAAGGCCAATAAAGCGTTTAAATTGATTCCTGAAACTGGTCTATGCCTAATAGCCATGCCATTTTTATCCTTTTTATTGTCTCATATACAGCACTTTATCACAGTTCAGTCAATTGCACAAATTTTTTTAACGTTTCGAAAACCTTTTCTATACAAATATTCTACCAGTTTTCTTTTTTCTAGTTGCCACATTATTTCATAAATTTTATACCTGTTGACAATCAACAGTATTTAAAAATAGTGTGGCCATAGCCTACTAACTGCACAAACTAGTTTATACATTACTTTCGTCTTAGAATGTTACAAAAAAGAAGTATATTAAATTTATGAAAAATAATAAATTCCGGATGTTTTCTAGTTATTGAAATTTCAGTGTTGTTAATGACGACATAAAGACATCAAAATAAACCCACATATTTGTCAATTCTCGCGACATCTCCTGTCCTCAAGCACCCATTAGTACATTCGAAGACCATGTTAGTGGTACGAAATGCGAACAACTATTCGAAAACGTCAGACCAGATGGAAGGAATGGTACCTTGTGAAACAAAATCTTATATAATGATCGGTACAGGTTTAATACTTTCAAATCTGAGAGAAAGAAAGTATAACATCAGATATGTGCATAAATACTTTGTTCTGAAAGCACCCAAAATCGGATATTCTTTCACGGGTGCGTTATAACAACCCATTATTTCGTTTCCTCAAGCAGTTCGTATGTAATTTGCATCGATGATTCGGTTATGAATGAATGTTTAATTGATGAAGGAACTTTCACAGGAATATGTGGTTTTGATAACGATATTGAGGAATGTGCAGATGATTTCCTCAAACGGATATAAAGGATGTAAAAATAAATTAATAATGCAGACGATTACACTTGGCTTAAATTTCACAGAAATTTAATTCATGTTGTTGACATATACATTCTGTCAAGAAAGTACCGGGAATTATCGATTTAAATCTGGCGGGGCAATGAGGCAGGTAAAATTTTTTTTTCCTAGGTTGGTACCACTGTCCTTAATTACTATGCCAAGCTTGAGCGGGATCTGTCAACTAGTGTGTTTGCAACAGCTGATTAAGTCAGTCGATGCCAGAGTGCGTGCCGATTTTTATTATGGGTGATTACTATGGGACGATAACGCGCCTTCTCACCGAGCTACGATTGTGACTGACTTTCTCGCCAAAAACTCAACAAACGTGCTTCAGCAACCACCGTATTCGCCGGATTTGGCTCCCTGCGACTTTTTCCTCTTCCCAAAACTAAAATTGCCCCTTCGTGGCACCCGTTTTGAGTCGATTGAAGCCATAAAACAAAATTCGGCGCGAGAGCTAAAGTCCATCCCGGAAAGCGCCTATAAAAATGTTTCGATAATTGGAAGTGCCGTTGGCATAGATGTATTGGAGCAAATGGAGCCTATTTTGAAGGCGACCCAATAAATTTTGACGATTAAATGTAAAAATGTTGTTTTAATTGAAAATTCCCGGTACTTTCTTGACAGAGTAGTATTTCGGGTTTCAAATCATCGTTATAACTGAGGTGAATTTACTTAACATTACAGTTTATACCAGGTGTTAAAAAATAACGTTTCAATATTTTGGGAGCTAATTCTAGACCTCAAGACTTCTAGTGTTTTACAAAAGATGTTCCATATGACCATCGTCCATTTGAATGCAGGAAGTATCGACTGTTTTTTTTTAGAGTGGTAGAACTTTCGATAAGGATAACTGTGATTTGACAGAAGGTAGAAGCCATGCACTGTATGGTGTGCTTTACACGCTGGAGGCATCATCGGTCCATATTTCTTTAAAAACGATGCTGGAGCTAACGTTACAGATCGATGATCTATGATTATTTGTTTCAAAATTTGAATGGTATCGACCCAGAAGTATTTTGGTTCCAACAAGATGGTGCTACACCTCATACTGCTATCGTAACAATTGATTTATTGAAAGAAATATTTGGTGATAACATTATTTCGAGAAATAGTCCAATTAATTGGCCTCCAAGATCATGCGACATAATTCCACTGGATTATTTTCTTTGGGGTTGTCAAGTCATTGCTTTATGCTGATAAACCAGAAAAAAATAGACGCCTTGGAAGCTAACATAACTCGTGTTATTGATGAAATAAGACCTGAATTACTCGAAAAATTGTTCCAAAATTGGTCTGGTCGAATGCGGTTGCTCAGAGCTAGTCGTGATGGACATATGCCGGAAATTATTTTTAAAACATAAATATCATAAAATTATTTTTCAAATAAAAAACAAATTTGGCTTCAATCTTAATTTGAATGTGTTTTATTTGAATTTAAAGTTCTATCACTCTAAAAAAAGCACCCGATATATTATTTATTCAAAAATAAGGTTGGTGCAATTGTTACGGTGAATGTATTGCGTTACCGAGCTATGATTTTTTGAGGCTTGGCCACCGAGATCTTGTGATTTAACACCTTCAGACTTCACCACGTGAAAGATAAAGTCTATGCCAATACTCTACAATCGATTCAAGACCTTAAATATGGCATTCGTGAAGTTATCGAGAATAAACAGCCGCAAATAGATTTTTAGATGATCAAATTCGTTCAGACTAAATTAATATAACATGGTTACGGTGTTTGATTTTTCCATTTCACACTAAACTGAAGCCCTATATCTCAATTGAACCTAATCATTCCTTCCAACATACATTCAGCAACTGTAATAATCTACAGAATGTTCAATTCCAGGTTTACTAGACAAGTTTTAACAATGGTATCATTTCTTTAGAAAATGTAGTTGGACAGGAAATCTTAAACTTTCAAGTTTTTCAATAATATACATTGAACTTCGAATAAATACAATTCTATTCATCTGGTGAAGTTATACATTAGAAATCTCTAAATGTATGACAGTAACTCTAAATGACCAAGATTTCATTCCGCAAAAAGTTCAATTACTGAACTAATGAACTCACGCACTTTACGTAAACTTTCCTGTAAATGTTCTAACTGTGGCTTATCACGATACGAAAATCCGGTAATGAAAATATCTCGTGATATGTCTGCTATGCTTCATCAATTTTTTTAAAGCTTCGTATGACCACGGTGAAACAAAGTTCCGGTCTTACTCACGCATCGTTATAAGTTTCGAGTATTTGCATCCTTCCATAAATTTGACAGTTCTCACAAAGAATACATAACGCATGTGTATTTTGTATTTATTCGTGTCAAATAACGTTTTTTAATTTATAATTGAGAAATAAGTAATTATCTCTGGTACCCCTATCTCTAGATTCTCTACCTGATCTAGTTTTTGGATTCTCCAGTAGCTGAGAAGACATCCTTATATCGGGTTTTTTTTAGAGCGATAAAACTTTCAATTGAAATGAAACACATTTAAATTAAGATTGAAGCCAAATTTGTTTTTATTTGAAAGATAATTTTATGGCATTTATGTTTTAAAAATAATTTCCGGCATATGTCCACCAAGACTAGCTCTGAGGAACCGCATTCGACCAAACCAATTTTGGACCACTTTTTCGAGTAATTCAGGCCTCATTTCATCAATAACATTAGTTATGTTGGCTTCCAAAGCGTCTATTGTTTCTGGTTTATCAGCATAAACCAATAACTTGATATAACCCCAAAGAAAATAATCCAGTGGAGTTATGTAGCATGATATTGGAGGCCCATTAATTGGATCATTTCTCGAAATAATGTGGTCGCCAAATCTTTCTCTCAATAAATCAATTGTTACAGTAGCAGCATGAGGTGTAGCACCATCTTGTTGGAACCAAACACTTCTGGGTCGATACCATTCAAATTTTGAAACAAATAATCATTGATCATCGATCTGTAACGAACACCATTCACTGTAACATTAGCTCCAACATCGTTTTTAAAGAAATATGGATCAATGATGCCTCCAGCGTGTAAAGCACACCATAGAGTGCATTTTTCAGGATGCAATGGAACCTGCAGAACTTCTTCAGGATTGTTTTCAATCCATATACTACAATTCTGCTTGTTTACATAGCCGTTCAATCAGAAATGAGCTTAATCACTAAACACAATTTTACGATAAAATAGTGGATCAACTTCAACCTGTTCTAGGGCCCAATCAGCAAATAAATGACGCTTATTATGGTCAAGTGGCTTTAGTATTTGAACCAGTTGGATCTTGTATGGGTTTAAACCAAGATCTTTATGCAAAATTTTCTATGTGGTGGATGCACAGAGTCCAACTGGTTGTGAACGTCTACAAATAGACAAATTTGGATCATCATTAACACTATGACTTACAGCAGCGATATTTTCTTCTGTACGTACAGTTCTTTATCTTGTTGTTGTTGTTGCATCCAGTAGAGAAAATGTTGTTCGAAATCTATCGATAGTTCGACGAATAAGCTGCTCTGATGGACGATTATGTAAACCATAAATTTCACGAAGTGCTCTATAAATTTGGCGAATAGAACACTGATTTTGAAAATTGATTTTAACAATTTGTAAACGTTGTTGCGGCGTGAGTATTTTCATGATAATTTGTCAATGCTTACTGAACAGAAATGTCAAAACAACATGACTTCTACCTATCATGTTATTCTGTCAAATCACAGTTATCCCTATCGAAAGTTTTATCACTCTAAAAAAACACCCGATACTTGATTTCATGACACTAGCATCCATTGTATTGCAGAAATTATTGATTGCATTTAAGTTTTGTTGGAAGTTAAATGAGTCCAAAGCGTCAGCTATACGGAAAAAGATCTTCACATCATCCAAAAATATCAAAAATTCACCAAATTTGAAACATCATCTTATATCATTAATATAAATTATAAATTAAAGAGGCCCAAGGAGAGACCCCTGAGGCACCTCCGAGGTAAAACAGAAGGATGATGAAAAATATCCATTAGCGGCATCAATTTGAGATAGAGGTATGCAGATAATCAACGTAGCAAGTCTCCATGCACGTCTATCTCAGACAATATTTTCATCAAAATGTTATGATCAACCTTATCGAAAAATCGATGTACACAGAATCAACTTGTATCTGGCTGTCCATTGCTTCAAGAATAAACTCTGTGTAAAAGACCAGATCGGACACAGTAGATCTTTTAGACATATCCATGTTGAATAAAATAAGAAGGAACGGTTTTTTACTTGATAGAAGGATTATTACAAAATTTGAAAATCAAAACAGATTTAATCTGTTGTCTTCTACAATTTTATTTTTATTACGCATGCCTGGAACGAAACAAAAAATGTTTGCTTATTTATATTTTAATTTTAATTGACAGTTTATATTCGTTGGTTTTTCTTAATTCCGTTTGATATTGTATGATGAATTTTGACGTCTATTAAATATGAGCAGTGCTTATAAAGACATTAATTTAATTCTTAAAGTTTCTTCAAAGAATTTTTTGAAATTAAAATTGTAGAAGACAACAGATTAAATCTGTTTTGATTTTCAAATATCCATGTTGTTGAGGAATAAAAGACCTTACTGAATTCGTGATCTTACCACGAACGAAAAACTCGAGAATTCTACTTAAAATGCTTAATTTGCTTGGGCCTATAATTTTCAATATCTTCTAATCTACAGAGAAGCTGTCTTGAGCAATCACTAGCTACAACTACTATTCAGTTTCTAGTTTCTGACAAGATTTAGTATTCGAGATGACTTCAAGAGGATATATCGTTATATTTTATGATTTAATCACACTCAACCTTTGCGTAGGTTACCCATGATGAGGCATTCTTCACGGAGTGTTCGATAGTTTCTTTCTTCATACTCAGATCAAGATGGGTTTTTGATCCCACAGTATTCTTAAATGCTTCAAACTTAACACCAGACTGAAACTCAAGCAGAGTCCTGATTCTTCCTTAACTTTTCTTTCAAGTGTGTCTCCCTAATTCGCAGAAAGACTGATCTTGAGCTATCTTCACCTATAGCTTCTCATCCACTTCATAGGTTTAAATAATTTCCAGTAACTGAGACCACTTCAAGAGGATATGCTATTTTATGAGTTCATCACGCTAGCATTCTTTGCACAGGCATTCTTTCATATAGTTTTCAGGAGCTTCTTCCTCATTGAATGAATCAGGATGAATTTTTGATCTAAAATTATCTATGAGAGCTTCAAATATGGTAGATTTCAACATAGTGTCGCTCAGACGGAATAATCTTTCTTCCTTTATTTAGTTCCTCTAAGCCACAGAAAGATTTACGTCCTAGAAGGGTGATTAGACTCACTTGTAGAGTATGTTCATCTTGCGTTCCACCTGAAGAGTCTGACCAAGAGAAGAAGCCTAACCTGTTGAGTTGAGTATCTATTCTTGACTAGCTGTTGAGTCGAGAAATCACTTGAGATGAGGACGCTGAAACTCTACTTATTTCCAGGTTGAATTCTTCACATCTTTCAATAGTGTAGATAACAATCTGGAACACATTGATAGATATTATTTCGTTCCCCATATAGGAAATTCCCTCTTAAAGCATAAATGGGAGATTTCCTTTCATTGTGGTGAAATGAATGTTAATGCTAAAACTCCTTATAGTTTAATCAGTAGGAAGGTTTAAGATCCATTCTTTTCTAGTTATTCGTGGGATACTATTTCTATCACTCGAAGATGTGTTATATCTTTAGTGCCTTAGTGAGGTACTTTCCCATAGCCTCAGTGATGCAAGTGAAGCTCTACCATATCAAGAAATTGTTTATGTGTTATTTCAGAATTGATTGAGCTGATAGATTATGATTCTTTCCTTCGTTTTCGTCGAAATTTTTACTGAACACATCTTCTTTTCAGCTTGAAAATGACTAAACCCGTCGATATAGAAAAACTTCCGGACCGTATAGCGGAAATGTTTGTGGGCAAAACAGTCTTCATCACGGGAGGCTCTGGATTCTTAGGAAAGGTCTTAATCGAGAAACTGCTGAGGTGCTGCAGTGGTGTCAAGAAGATCTACATCCTCATCAGGAACAAGAAGGGGAAAACGCCAAAGGAAAGGATACACGACATCTTCAGCAATGCAGTAAGTAGTTTATATTCCTATCTTGGTCTTTTCATACTATTCGTCCAACTTGAGCGCTTGAGATGAAGATCGCGATGTCATCGCACCAAATGGTTGAGGAGTAGTTGAAAATTAAGGATCTCTCAATAATAATTTCAAATGATATAATATTTATATATCGGGTGTTTTTTTATAGCGATAGAACTTTAAATTGAAATAAAACACATTTAACAAAATTTGAATATTAAAACAAATTGAAATATGTTTATCTTCTACAATTTCAATTTCAAAAAATTGTTATTCAAAAAACTTTTAGAATTAAATTTATGTCTACAACAAGCACTGCTTACATTTAATAGACGTATATAATCAAAACTCAATATATAATGTCAAATGGAATAAATAACCTGACAGATATACGAAAGTAATTAAAATTAATAAATAAATATTTAAAGGAGACAAAATTTTGTTTCTGGTCTTACCTTTAAGAACACCAATTGCCTTTTAACAACATGAACACACTTAAAGGACTTCTCAAAGAATATAATTTATTTGAAATATTTAATATATTTGAATATTCGAATAAGTTATTTCAAAAATCCCTAAAAAAATGTGCACTATATCTTCAAAAAACAAATATAATTCTAAGCAATCCCGTCTTCAGCCCTCATTTAATATTCCAAATATCAAAATCAAAAAACTAACCTATATCCAAGCCCTCACCACGTGTAAAAGGACTAATGCTTCGAAACACAGATCAACTTTATAATTCAAGATTGATCTATGTTCTATCAAGTTTCTTCTATCAAGTAAAAGGCCTTTCTATTTTATTTTATATATAATATATAATTATATTTTGGCTTCAATAAATCTCATTATGGAATGTCAATGAATTTAAATAAGCCTTAAAAATAACTCACACTGTTCTTTGATTTTGTTAGAACATAGATCAATCTTGAATTATAAAGTTGATCTGTGTTTCGAAGCATTAGTCCTTTACACGTGGTGAGGGTTTGGATATAGGTTAGTTTTTTGATTTTGATATTTGGAATATTATTGAGGACTGAAAAAGGAATTGCTTAGAATTATATTTGTTTTTTGAAGATAAAGTGCATGTTTTTAGAGATTTCTGAATTAACTCATTCGAATATTCAAATATATTAAATATTTCAAATAAATTATATTCTTTGAGAAGTCCTTTAAGTGTGTTCATGTTTTTAAAAGGCAATTGGTGTTCTTGAAGGTAAGACCAGAAACAAAATTTTGTCTCCTTTAAATATTTATTTATTAATTTTAATGACTTTCGTATATCTGTTGGTTTATTTATTCCATTTGACATTATATATTGAGTTTTGATTATATACGTCTATTAAATGTAAAGGGTGCTTGTTTTAGACATTAATTTAATTCTAAATGTTTTTTGAATAAAAAATTTTTTTGAAATTAAAATTGTAGAAGATAAACATATTTCAATTTGTTTTAATATTCAAATTTTGTTATATTTCTTCTATCAAGTAAAAGGCCTTTCTATTTTATCTTAAAACACATTTAAATTAAGATTGAAACCAAATTTTTTTTTATTTGAAAGATAATTTATATAAAATTTATGTTTTGAAAATAATTTCCGGCATATGTCCACCACGACTAGCTCTGAGGAACCGTAATCGACCAGACCAATTTTGGACCACCTCTTCGAGTAATTCAGGCCTTATTTCATCAATAACACGTTATGTTGGCTTCCAAAGCATCTATTGTTTCTGGTTTATCAGCATAAACCAACGACTTGACATAACTCCAAAGAAAATAATCCAATGGAGTCATGTAGCATAATCTTGGAGGCCAATTAATTGGACCATTTCTGGGAATAATGTTATCGTCAAATCTTTCTCTCATTAAATTAATTGTTACGATAGCAGCATGAGGTGTAGCACCATCTTGTTGGAACCAAAACACTTCTGGGTCGATACCATTCAAATTTTAAAACAAATAATCATTGATCATCGATCTGTAACGAGCACCATTCACTGAAACAATAGCTCCAGCATCGTTTTTAAAGACATACGGATCGATGATGCCTCCAGCGTGTAAAGCACACCATATAGTGCATTTTTCAGAATGCAATGGAACCTGCAGAACTTCTTGAGGATTGTTTTCCCTCCATATATGACAATTTTGCTTGTTTACATAGCCATTCAACCAGAAATGAGCTTCATCACTAAACACAATTTTACGATAAAAAGTGTCAACTTTAAGCTCTTCTAGGGCCCAATCAGCAAACAAACGACGCTTATTATGGTCAAGTGGCTTTAGTTCTTGAACCAGTTGGATCTTGTATGGGTGTACACCAAGATCTTTACGCAAAATTTTCCATGTGGTGGATGCACAGAGTCCAACTTGTTGTGAACGTCGACGAATAGACAGATCAGAATCATCATTAACACTATGACTTACAGCAGCAATATTTTCTTCTGTATGTACAGTTCTTTATCTTTCTGTTGTTGCATCGAGTAGAGAAAATGTTGTCTGAAATCAATCGAATAAGCTGCTCTGATGGACGATTATGTAAACCATAAAATTCACGAAATACTCTATAAGGTTGGCGAATAGAACACTGATTTTGAAAATAAATTTCAACAATTTGGAAACGTTGTTGCGGCTCGAGTCTTTCCATGATAATTTGTCAATGCTTACTGAACAGAAATGTCAAAACAACATGGCTTCTACCTTCTGTCAAATCACACTTATCCCTATCGAAATTTCTATCACTCTAAAAAAACACCCGATACAAAAAAGTCACCCACTTCTTTCTATTTTTATAAACTATAAGTGAGAAGAGAATTTTGATTCAGTTCAGTTTCAAATACTAATAAACTCAGCCAGTAAAAAAAAAATAATGAACATGTCTTGAAATTCCTCAGGTTTTCGCCATTTAGCTACAATACTTATCAAATCACGAAAAGACATGAGAATTTATTGGTGTTTGAATATCAATGTGAGACTCTACACAGAAATCGAAGAGATTGCACAATTTCATACCCATGAACACTGCTTAATTGAATTCATATTTTTATATAAGAAGTATACTTTTTCCTATGTCATTTCGCAACAAAAATTAATATTTCGTTCAAAAGACTACGCTTGGGAATATACGCCTAAAATACCTGAGTTTATAGGAAAACTGTGATCACAACATAATACTGATGAAATGTGAAAGGTACCGGGATGATTCAGTACATATAATGTCAAGTGCATTCAGTTATTGCCTACGAAATGTTTATTATGTAATTCTTCGAAGATTTGGGCAAATAGTTTGGTGGAACTAGGTCGAAGAACGAATATTTGTTAGTATACCGGGCCTGTCTGATAAGTTATTCGAATGCAAAACAATCAGACCGTAACAACTACCTTTCTGTTGTGTTGTTTTAGAAAAATTCTCTCGTAGAGACTTTCACTTCCAAATGCTTTTTACACGATTAATTCCGGAGAACAGTGTACTATAATTTCACTCGTATGTCTGTAATTTTCTAATTCTGAGCCGAAAATAGTCTCAAAATATTTGGTAGCTCCGTTTAGCACTCGAAAACATAGCAACAGTTTTACAATCGAGTTTAAATTTAACATTTGGATGGCTGAAATGAGTAGGTACACATAAGCTAATGCACAATTTCACGGGGATTGTATAATTTGAAGATCAAAAAATATATTTTGTGAGCATAGCACCGATAAATGCTACCGAAACTATAGCATCAGCCCTACAATTGAGTTCAAATTTAGTATTTAAATGTAAAACAAGAACGCTAACACAAAATTTCATGAAGATCGTGGGAGATATGAAGAAGAACACAAAAAACCCTGATTTTACGCCAGTGCTTTTCACTAGTCTTTGAATTGTGGATCTGATCATTTCTTGAGTGATGAAACTTTGCGATTGAACAAAAAGATTCGAAACGGATTAGCATAAAACTTGGCACAAAAATCGAATATGAGCCAAAAGTAGCCTTCAAAGTTTTCAGCTTGACCTAATCAAATCAATTGTTGAATATGAAAAATCTATAGTCCAAAAATCTTGGTATAGTTTAGAAGAAATTTCAAAAAAAATTTCTTGCCCTAATTCAAGTAAAAGGAAAGTTTGTTCATGTCCTAAAAACCAGTTCGAATGAAATTTTCGAATTTTGACTATGCAACGTTCTTAATTGGGAATTAATTCACATATATGTAAAAAATTTAATTGATTCTCCTGATTTATTGTGTAATATGATTTTCTAGAAAAAATGCCGAAGTTATGCAGTTTTCTCGAGTCTTAAAGGTAACAATTATGTTCGGTTTCGCGCTTAACGCACCGTTGATATCTCCAAGCCAAACTCAACAATTCGCAAAAAATGAATGTAAAATATAATTTTAATTGAAATTAATGAAAAATACATTCGAAAGCAAATGTTTTAAGTAATATTTTTCCGAAATTTCATTTCTCATAAAAATATCTCATGAGAAATTAATAAAAATAAAGAAATAATGAGGTTTCCTTCAGTTCAAAAACTGAAATTACGATTTTGTTCAGTTTCTCGCTTGTCGCACTGTTGATGTCCCTAGGTGTACCACAATATATTGACAAAGAACGAATGAAATACACCATTTTAAGTGATACTTAATATATACAGTGAAAAGTAAACTTTCTTGAAAGTATCTTCCTGAAATTTTAAAATTTTCACCTTCATCAGGAACTGCAATTCGGTAAGTATTCTGGGATAATATAATCCGTCTTGAAAGTATCCGAAATTTATTATTTTTCATAATTTTAATATACTTCTTCTTTGAAACATTCTAAGACAAAAGTAATGTATGAAATAGATAGTCGGCTATGGCCAAAGTTGCATGGCAACACTATTTGTCAAATATTGTTGATTGTCAACAGGTATACAATTTATGAAATAATGTCGCAACTAGAAAAAAGAAAACAGGTAGAATATTTGTATAGAAAAGGTTTTCGAAACGTTAAAAAATTAGTGCAATTAACTGAACTGGAAAAAAGTGCTGTATATGAGACAATAAAGAGGTTAAAAATGGCAGAAGATAATTTTAATAATGTCTTTATATCTGATGAAATTTGGTGGTGCTACGCTTCTCTGTATAGTTGATGGTACCATTAATAGTGAAAAGTATTCTAGCATTCTGAACGATTTTCTCCTTGAAATGGCGCATGCTTTATATCCAGACGGGTGGCGTTTTTGGCAGGATAATGCAAGATGCCATACTTGGACCTACACTCAAGCTTGGATGCAAGAATACCAAGTGACAACCATATCATAGCCAGCAGCATTATCAGATCTTAGTACCATTGAAAATATATGGAGACTAACGAAAATTGAAGTTGAACGAGCTTCGCCATGAAATAAAGATGATTTAATTCAGTCAGTTTGACAATCCTGGATTACTATCACCGAAAATTATGGAGGTGATCTAGTTTCGGGTGTACCTCGACCTTTAGTCATGTGTTTACAGTTAAATGGAGGTTATATAAGTAAATGAGATGAATATTTTGTTATAATTTACTAATTCAAGAATTAAAAATATACACTATTAAATATATATAGAAAATTAATAAATAATTACAATTGAGCTTTGTTTTTTCTGGATACTTTTCATAAAGACTCTATTTAAAATCTCTGGAATTATTCTGGCTAATAATAAAAAAATGATTTGTTTAACTAATTAAAAGGATGAAGGTATATTAATTGAAAGCAAAATGTTTTCACCAGAAAATAATTAATACAAATGAATACACTTTTCTTTGATTTTAAAAATGAAACAAAGATTATGTTCAGTTCCGCGCTTTACCCACCGTTGATGTCTCTGAACTTGCCTTTACATATTGGCAGAAAATCAATGGAAAACACTTCGATTGAGATGTAATGAAAATATTAAAAGAAAATATTTTGAGTGATACTTTCCTGAAATTTTAAGATTTATTACTATTATTATCTGAATTATCTTTCATTTTCTGAGATTTCTCTGGCTTATAAAAGAAATTTACCATTTTAAGTAGAAATACAATTTGAATGGCTTGAAAACAAACAAAAATCGTTGGAATCCAAACCGTAAAGAACTTTACGTAACATCTAATATATAATACATAAACTTACCTTCTGAATTGACTAACACTGCTGAGATTATTTTGAAATAGTTCAGAAGAAATAGACATCGAACAACAAGATTTTAAAATAGACTGACAGGCATATAATTCAACTTTCTATATTTTTATACGTAAAATTGATTTTATTGTGATGAATTGCAATATAAACTCATATCTATAGGCTCGTTACTCATGCAGTAAATAATGTCTATATTAGCGATATTTTAACGCCTTTATTCGATGAATATAAATTTAAATCCTAGTTGATAATCGGTTATTGTACAATTCAATGCAGTTTAGCTAGAAATTGAGTAAGTTAGTGTTGTTTCACCAGAATTGTGTATAATTATTCTGATTAATGGTCTATTGGTATTGTAAATTTTGATTCGATCAATTTGTAAAGTTTCACTTTCACAAAATAATAAATTATTATGTCAGATTCTGATCTGAAATATTATTCACGATTTCTGAATTATATGTCTCGAGATATACATTTATATTCTGCTTACAGTATAAGATTAAGCGATAAAATATATTGTATGCTTTTCAATTATCCTTTCAAGTGAAATATGCGTTAACGATCTAAAGATATAAACTAACCGAAGTTTGATAGTTAAACTTTTCAGATTACACTTAAATGTATATGAGTGCAGATAAACTGAATGACCAAAGAGGTAAACATCGAAATACCGGTGTCCCAGAGTAGGTGATATGGTCAAGAGTTTTCTGATAAATTTTTTATTGGAAAAAATACGTTGATGATGTATTTTACATTTGGTTAGGTTCTATTGGAGAATTAGCAATGTTTCTGAATTTGTTAAATTCATTTTTCAATTCTGTGAAATTCACTATTGAAATCGTAATTCCCAAAAGTCAATAAAGTTTTCAGGTCATAAAAATTGTTAATTCCCTTGAATTTGACATATTTAGAAAATCCACGTACACAGATTCATACATAATAACAGTTTCCATCCTCATAAAAAAAATGTCTCTTTTTCACGCCTTTACACAAGGGTTACTATCAACCCCTTTCTCAATAGAAAATTTCAAAAAAGAAATTAAAGTTTTGAAGTCATAATCGTCGAACAATGGTCACAATACGAACGTAATTGATGAATTAATATTTAAGAAACAGCATAAAAAGCTCCAACTTTTCTTTACCCTATTCTTCAGGACAAAGAAAAAGAAAAATTCCATAGCATAAACTTCATACCACAAATTAGTAACAAAATTTGCATAGACTAAAACAAAATAATATTAATACTGTTTGTACAATTGAGAAAAATTTAGGTTCACTCTTAGTCAATAGCAAAGACTGTCGTGAAACGTATGAAAAAAGCGGTATATATAAATTATATTGTAATGAATGCCCTGCATTTAACATGGGCTAGACAGGACGATCTATAAACATAAGGGTAGAAGAATATAAGAAAGTATATTGTATAATATTAGGAGTACAAATAAGTTTCCGCCGTTTTATTGTAGATGGCGCGGCACAGAGTTTCGGTTAGCTTTCGCAGATGATAACCGGCTTAAAAAATAGTTTGGACATTCAAGAACAACATAACCTATTAATATCATTGATTTTATATTGGTAAAATATAATTTTTATGAGTTGAAAATGTCAAAATTTGAGCCAAGTAAGCGTCATTTGCGGGAAATATTAGTTTACTTCTTTAATTTAAAGAAATCTGCTGCTGAGGCGCATCAATTGCTCGTAAAAGCATATGGTGAGGGTGCTTTGAGTGAGAGAACGTGTCGAGAGTGGTTTCAAAAGTTTAAAAACGGTGATTTCGACGTAGAAGACAAAGATCGCAGTGGAAGGCCAAAAATTTACGAGGATGCAGAATTGGAGGAATTATTGGAGGAAGATTAATCTCAAACACAAAAAGAACTTGCTCTAACATTAGAAGTCACTCAGCAAGCTTTCTTCTATAATAAATATTTAATTTTTGTTAAAAAACGGCGAAAACTTATTTGTACTCCTAATAAAATAATATCTGGTTTTTCGGAACATTGTATAAATATGAAAAAAACAAATATTAACTTCCACTATTTTATGGATTTATACGACAATTGTTTCGTCATATCATGACCTCATCAGGTGAGTATTAGACTGAGGTACAATGAAAAATATGACCTTGAATATACAGCTCTAGTACAAATAATAGAGGGGTGGAAAGAGGTGGTTTACAATCAATGAAAAATGTTAAGTTGGGGGGATCTGTTTAAATCCATTTGATCGTTCAATAAAATTTGTAGTATAATAGATTCAGTTTATGATGTTCTCGATATGTTATATTTCATACTTCCTATTAAAATTATGGCCAGTCTCTACCAAATGGTTGGCATAAGTTGAATTTGAGTTATTATTAATATAACATTTTTCATGTTCTCGTATCTTTATTTGGAATGAACGGCCTGTCTGTCCCACATATACACGTGGGCAATCACTACATGTTAGCTTGTAAACTCCTGATTTTTTGTTTTTAGGAATGGCGTCTTTATTATTTTTCATTAAGCTGACCAAAGAATTAATGGGGCGTTTTTTTAGAGTGATAGAACTTTAAATTGAAATAAAACACATTTAAATTAAGATTGAAGCCAAATTTGTTTTTATTTGAAAGATAATTTTATGACATTTATGTTTTAAAAACAATTTCCGGCATATGTCCACCACGACCAGCTCTGAGGAACCGCATTCCACCAGACCAATTTTGGACCACTTTTTCGAGTAATTCAGGCCTTATTTCATCAATAACACGAGATATGTTGTCTTCCAAAGCGTCTGTTTTTTCTGGTTTATCAGCATAAACCAATGACTTGACATAACCCCAAATAAAATAATCCAGTGGAGTTATGTCGCATGATCTTGAAGGCCAATTAATTGGACCATCTTTCTTTCAATAAATCAATTTTTACGGTAGCAGCATGAGGTGTAGCACCATCTTGTTGGAACCAAAACACTTCTGGGTCGACACCATTCAAATTTTGAGACAATTAATCATTGATCTGTAACGAGCACCATTCGCTGTAACATTAGCTCCAGCATCGTTTTTAAAGAAATATGGACCGATGATGCCTCCAGCGTGTAAAGCACTCCATACAGTGCATTTTTCAGGATGCAATGGAACCTGCACAACTTCTTGAGGATTGTTTTCACTCAATATACGGCAATTTGGCTCGTTTACATAGCCGTTCAACCAGACATGAGCTTAACACTAAACACAACGATAAAAATTGGATCAACTTCAAGTTGTTCTAGGGCCCAATCAGCAAACAAACGACGCTTATTATGGTCAAATGGCTTTAGTTCTTGAACCAGTTGAATCTTGTATGGGTGTAGACCAAGATCTTCATGCAAAATTTTCCATGTGGTGGATTCACAGAGTCCAACTTGTTGTGAACGTCGACGAATAGACAAATCTGGATCATTATTAACACTATGATTTACAGCAGCGATATTTTCTTTTGTGCGTACAGTTCTTTGTTTTGTTGTTGTTGCATCGAGTAGAGAAAATGTTGTCCGAAATCTATCGATAGTTCGACGAATAAGCTGCTCTGATGGACGATTATGTAAACTATAAATTTCATGAAGTGCTCTATAAGTTAAGCGAATAGAACACTGATTTTGAAAATAAATTTCAACAATTTGTAAACTTTATTGCGGCGTGAGTCTTTCCATGATAATTTGTCAATGCTTACTGAACAGAAATGTCAAAACTTCTACCTTCTATCAAATCACAGTTATCCCTATCGAAAGTTCACAGATTTTGCATCTCTGCCTGTCATTAAAATTAATTGTTTCGTTTTAGCTCTTTGACACCTTAAGAGCCAAAGACGCGACAGCGTTCCAGAAATGCCAAGCTATTCCAGGAGATGTGACGGAAATAGACTTGGGTATCTCCCCCGAAGATAGGAAAATCCTCCAAGAGGAAGTGGAGTTTTTCTATCATTCAGCGGCTACCACCAGATTCGACGATACCATGAAGTATGCTGTCACAATGAACACAAGGGGCACAAAATTTGCCCTCGACCTGGCCCATCAATGCAAGAAATTGAAGGTAAGAATATATACCAATTCTGTTTAAAAAAACACAGTTTTTATGTTTCACAGTTTCTACAGAATCCTGACACGTGTTTCGGACTTTCGATCTTCTTACTTACTTTTTGTACTCCTTATAATGAATAAATATTTCATTAAATTACATATTGGCCATTCTGGTCGAACACCTTTTGCCATCTTTATGGTAGTAGCATGATTTCAAGGTCGTAAAATGTTTGATCTATGCTGGCAAAAAACTGATCCTGGTAATTTTTGACCTCTTCATTTGAAGTCCAAAAAATGTTGCACCCAATGGACATAAATTTCCATCAATTAAGAACCGATTCAATTGAAATCTAATATTAATTTCTAAACAATTTTCAATTCACGAGCAAGCCGTAAATAGTAAAATAAAAGATTTCACCCGAACAGTTCTATAAATTTTCGATTTGAACTATAAACAAACCACAATTGGCTGGCTTCGAGTGAAACCAATATTGTTAATATACCATCAAGGTCAGGTCAGGTACACGGCTCAACTCGTAACTTGAAATAATTGCGAAAGATATAAATATTACCAGACTGGTTAGCGTTGCAAAAGATTGCAAAGCGCCTTAATTATTTTCGCTTACGGTGGGAAACAAATTAAGGCTAAGACACATCGAAGTTTGAACTTTAATTTAATGTGGGGTTGAATGCTAGTTTTGTGTGTCAATATACGAAATTCTTCATATCTCTTCTTCATGAAATTATTATCAAATGATTTTTTCATTTCATTATTTATCTCCCATTTAAATCTTCAACACAGATTTAATACTCTCAGCCGTTAGAATTCACTAAAAATAAATAGGATAACACAAAATATGAACCCCTCAATTCTCCCTAAATGTGAACTTTCGAATTTGAGTATTAAATCAGAGTAATTTCTAAAAATTTGTTTCAACCGTAGAGTTAACGAAACGGCTTTATTTCACTTTGTAGTGTTTCGTTCACGTGTCTACTGCCTATGTCAACCCACTTGAAGATGTGCTCGATGAAAAGCCCTATCCACCCCCAGCAAATCCTCACGAGGTCCTCAACAGCATCAACTGGATCAAAGAAGATTCCATGGGTAATTTCACCAAAGAGTAAGTAGTCCAAAACTTACTATTCCATATTTCTAACAAGGCCAAACTTTTACAGACTCCTCGGTGATATCCCTAATACTTACACCTTCACAAAATCCCTAGCAGAAGCACTTGTTCACGAGCAAATGGACAAATTACCGGCACTCGTATGCAGGCCTTCGGTTGGTAAGTGAGATGCCTCATGGCTCATTTTCGATCCTCCCCCATTCCCGAAATTCAACGAAAAATGTTCACAGTTGTCCCGATTTATAAGGATCCCTTGCCTGGGTGGTGTAACAATCTGCAGGGACCCATGGGTCTGTTCGTGGGCGCTGGCAAAGGAATCATTAGAAGCATGTACATGGATAGCAAATCCTACGCTGATATGGTACCGGCTGATGTCTGCGTAAACGGTATGCTTTGTGCCACATGGTATCACGTTAATGTGGACAAGTAAGTACTTCTAAATACAGTTGAAATAAGAATTGATCCAACAATTCAAATTCTGCAGAAAACAACGCTACTTCAACCTGACCAGTACTTCAGACTACCAGTTTTCATGGGAGGAAATAATCGAAATGGGCAAAAAAATTGTATATGAAAGAATGCCTTTCAACCAATGCGTATGGTACCCCGGTGGATCTATGAAGAAGTCCAGGATACACCATGCGATTTGTTTCTACCTCTTCCAGATCATTCCAGCACTTTTTATAGATCTTCTTCTAGCCATTTTGGGGTATAAACCCGTGTAAGTACGCCTGAATTAATCTCTAACTACTAGTTTAAACTTAAACGGCCCAAACATCGATCCCGGAGTAACTCCAATACCTAAAAATGTTATGAGCCTTTGAATATTAATTGTGACACTTCCATTATTAATACTTCCATGATCAATAAAATAAACGGATCCATTTACCCACATATTAGCCAATGAACGTTATAAATTATTAACTCCGCATTGCTCAACGACTATCTCGATAAGTGTTTTTCTAGAGGTTAATCGTAGTGCTCTTGACAATTTGAATTGGTTTATGACCAATCCAGAGGACCCCTAGCCGTAAATGAATTTTATACAGTGAGACACAATTTTTTGTAGGTTGTATCAGATCCAGAGAAGAATAGAAAAAGGAGGAGATATGTTTGAATATTACACTTCTAGAAGGTGGAACTTTACAAATGACAAAATGAAGGTAGCCAGAGATTCTATGAACAAAAAAGAAAGGTCTATATACATATTAGACGGGGAAGCATTAGATCTTATGGATTATTTCGAGCAGTGTATACACACCGTGAGGATAACAATTTTGAAAGAAACTGATGATATGCTGCCAGCTGCTAGGAGAAATATGAAAATGTAAGTTTGTTTAAATTATCCAATGATTTTTAAAACAGTTTTATTTAATTCGTTACCTTCATTTTTTAAAAACTCTTTTTTCAGACTGTGGGCACTGGACAGGATCTGTAAAGGTCTATTCTTCTACTTCGTTTTCTTGTACACATACAGGGGACTGTCAGCTCTTTTATTCTGATTCAAGAACGATAAAGTGGTTTTGATATGTTCAAATGTAAAATACTTTATTTTCATTATTTGCTCAAATTTTTTATGTTTACGTTTAAGTATTGTTTATGTTTGAATAAGGAGAGAATATCTAATATTTTATATCATAAATATAAAATAGTTTCAATGATTAGTGATGAAAAAACTTGAGTAATCCAAGCGGTATTTGTTAGACAAGTTGAATGCACAATAACTTATATCGAAAAATGTTTTTTGTTGTAACTCGGATTACTTTTGTCTTATCCTCACTAATTCATCTGAAAAAACCTTATAAATATTCACAAAATTAAAGTTTTATAAAATAAAATATATATGAAAAACATTAGTCATAAAAAATATATATTTTTCCAAACAGTTCATCCATTCTGAACTATAATTCAATTTAATTTTGTTTAAGAAAAATGATCAATAATTTAACTATTTTTCAATAAAATAAAGAACAATCATAAATAAAATAAATAACAGCAATTTTACTAAGATCGAATTTTCAAGAAAAGTCATCCATCTCTCAACTCAAATCATAATCTTATTTAATCTTCTGATGGACAACTGACGTCTTCCTTTTATTGAGGTAATTTGCACAGTAGAAGGCTCCAAAAAGATATATCAGATATATATTCTGAAGGAGTGCCACAAATACTAACCATTTTGGGTATGTGCAAGTCGGATGAAACAAGATGGTTAAGCCCATGGAAGCCATAAGGAAGAATTGAACCTGAAAAGATTGAGTTTAATACTGAACAACTTAATATTCCACTATTTGAAAAAATTATCAAAATGAATTAAGACAAACTGCAAAAGGTGAAGTGTCTGTAAAATTATTATAACTGTATCCCCTTATTCTAAACAGAACTAAAAAAACATGTATTTATTTTCCATATTTCACCCACATCCTATAACAAAGGTAAGCAAACTCTGGGGAATATATAATTCCACAACCATACAAATCTAAGATGAGAAGAAGGAATCTATGATGTATCGGGTGTTTTTTTTAGAGTGATAGAATTTTCGATAGGGATAACTGTGATTTGACAGAAGGTAGAAGTCACGTTGTTTTGACATTTCTGTTCAGTAAGGATTGACAAATTATCATGAAAGACCCCAAACTTTTAAAGCACTTCGTGGAATTTATGATTTACATAATCGTCCATCAGAGCAGCTTATCGTCGTAATATCGATAGATTTCGGACTACATTTTATCTACTCAATGCAACAACAACAACAACAAGACTAAGAACTGTACGTACAGAAGAAAATATCGCTGCTGTAAATCATGTGTTAATGATGATCCAGATTTGTCTATTCGTCGACGTTCACAACAAGTTGGACTCTGTACATTCACCACATAGAAAATTTTGCGTAAAGATCTTGGTCTACACCCATACAAGATCCAACTGGTTCAAGAACTAAAGCCGCTTGACCATAATAGGCGTCGTTTGTTTGCTAATTGGGTCTTAGAACAACTTGAAGTTGATCCACTTTTTTATCGTAAAATTGTTTTTAGTGATGAAGCTCATTTCTGGTCCGATGGCTATGTAAAACAAGCAGAATTGCTGTATATGTAGTGAAAACAATCCTCAAGAAGTTCTACAGGTTCCATTGCATACTGAAAATGCACTGTATGGTTTGCTTTATACGCTGGAGTCATCATCGGTCCATATTTCTTTATAAACAATGCTGGAGCTAATGTTACAGTAAATGGTGCTCGTTACAGATCGATAATCAATGATTATTTGTTTCAAAATTTAAATGGTATCGACCCAGAAGTGTTTTGGTCCCAACAAGATGTGCTACACCTCATGCTGCTACCGTAACAATTGAATTATTGAATGAAAGATTTGTCGATAACATTATTTCGAGAAATGGTCCAATTAATTGACCTCCAAGATCATCCGACATAACTCCACTGGATTATTTTCTTTGGGGTCATGTCAAGTCATTGATTTATTCTGATAAACCCGAAACAATAGACGCTTTGGAAACCAATATAACTTGTGTTATTGATGAAATAAGGCCCGAATTACTCGAAAAAGTGTTCTGGTCGAATGCGGTTCCTCAGAGCTAGTCGTGGTGGACATATGCCGGAAATCATTTTGAAAACATAAATGTCATGAAATTATCTTTCAAATAAAAAAACAATTGGCTTCAATCTTAAGTTAAATGTGGTTTATTTCAATTTAAAGTTCTATCACTCTAAAAAAAAAACACTCTATACTTGAAACTTACAGGATCACTCACTTTAGGCAGCGGAAAAACCCTAAGGACTTTCCAAAATCTTGGGATATTTTGAATCCAGAACGCAACTATTGAAAATATTCACAAGATATTTAAGTATTCTAATAAGGAGTATAAGTTATGATAATATGATAATCGAGACAGTGCACATACATCTGTATAACTATTATAAACTCAATCAAACCAGATTAGGTTTTGTTGATTGCTGGGACACGGACATGTTCACGTTTATAAACTTGTTGGTTTCTCGTCAGTGCCCTGTAATGTCCAACGACTACAAATCTGCCACGCACATATATTCGCTTTGCACAGGAACATCAAAGTATTCATTATACACTAGCGCCATCCAATGCTCGAAAATATACGTAGACCACATACTCTAATGAGCCAATGCAAGCCAAGAACTGTATTCCCGATTTTTTTTTTACGTTACAAATGCAGAAAGCTTTTCCATGCTAAAATCAGATCCTATTACCGATATTTAAATAAACACTTATGTACGTGTTGTACACTGCTGACTTACTTACAAGTCCTCATACCATATTGGGAACTTTCGCAGATGATACAGGCATTCTAGCTGTTGACGAAGATTCACAAAATACCACCAATATATTACAGAAACATTTGAACGAAATCTAAAATTGGCTCCACTAGTGGAAGATCCAAATAAATGAGTCCAAGTTTGAGCAAGTGAATTTAGGTGAGTTTAAGTAGGGCAAGGCAAACAGCATTGAACGACCGTCCCAAAGTGGAACACACAATCACTGGCGTCAGTGTCAGAGATACGCCCCACGCCTGCGTGAAGAGTTCAGGTGCACAGACTCAGAACGAGACGCCGTCTCCCTAATTAAGAGGTAGAAGCTCCCTCACAACAGGGCATTTCCTTCGAGAGCTTCAAAGATATATGAGAGTTTACCTTTTTTTATTTATAGTGTCACTGTGTTCACATTAAGTCGTAGATAATTAATATAATTATCAACTTACCAACTGAAGTTGGGTGACGTATCTCTTCCACCAGATTGTATTCTTTTTTCCCGAATTCCACAGAGTGACACCATAGTAGAAGTACATTATAACATGGACGAAAGTGTTCAAAAATCCAACATACAATGAGTTTCCACCAGGGGCGTATCTAAGAGCTGTCCAAGATATCATAATCACCATGGTATGATGGTAAAGATGTAGAAACGTGACTTGTCTTTGTTTTTTCCTCAGTATGAAGAGAACCTGTAGAATCAAAGATCAATATAGTAAGATAATAAAGTAAAGTTAAATCAGGTTTGTTTGTCTCAGCTTTTATGCGCATATAATTTGACAAAATAATATGTGGATACGTGCGTAGTCCTCGTCCAGAATTCTACTCCGCTCTGCTGCAGCTTCCCGGCGTAGCATATAGAGGACGCTACCGCTTTCTGAATACCGAACTCACCATCCTCGTCCGGTTCAAGTAGAACGAAGCACAAGCGTTCGACAATCGAGTTCCGACATGAAACAGGATCACTGGCGTCATGGGCAGACTAGCGCACCACGCCTATCTGATGAGTTCGGGTGCGCAAGTTCGGAACGACTTGCCGCCTCCGAATTAAGAGGTAGAAGCTCCCTCATGAGAACCCTATTCACCCTGAAAGCTTCGTAAGGGTGTTCCATCAAAAATGAAGAAGACGGACTATGCTGAATTTGCTTGAATCACCCCGTATATTTAAAGTTATGTTTAAAAAGCTCTGAATTGAACGCTGGATCCGCCCTTGGTGAGTATAGAGAAGAGTTATGCCAACTTAGCAACAAAACAAATTTCGACAATTCTTTTAAGTTTGGTTTTGTGTGAACCATTCACCAAATGCACCTAACAAATCAAACTTACGGTATCTATTAAGTCGTATACTTTCAGCAAATAGTATAAATGGCATATTTCCAACTGGCTCCTTCCATTGTAACTGTTAGAATAGTCCACCGGAGCGCATACTGGACATATTGTAAATAATATCGGAATCACCTAAAAACAAAAACGTTTGTAAAACGGAATCCAAAGGTCTCATTTCTTCTTACTCTGGTAAGTAGGAGCCCGTTGAAGAGGATCTGCGTGAAATTGTAAAAAAGGATGATATTGTCTAGTTTCATGGGTTCCCTGTTTTTCATAAAATCCGGTAGGATTTTTTTCACGAGTATTAGGTAGATGAATATTATGCTCAGTGGTATCCATAGTTCTGATGTAAGGATGTATTCATTCGTCCTTTGATCTGTGAAATAAGACCTATATATATTTTGAAATTGTGTCACGCATGGTTCTGTTCTTGTGCCGTTCGAATTGAACAATTCCTGTCTAGAAATTCAAAACTCAAGCAGATTTGTAGGTGGAAGTAGGGCAGATTCATAGGAAGAAATTTTAAAGTCATATTCTAAAGAACGTTGTGTTCAATTGATTCAAAGGTACAGTTTAATCCTTCAATATTGTTATATAAATCAAAAAATCTGCAAACATAAGAAGACAAAGAGTTTTGTCATCGTCATCATTTTATCCCAACTACGGGGCACTTAGATTAATTGCTTGGGGCACTTTGATACTAATGAATAATTGTATAGAATTGTTTTGAACGATTTTCAAGGCAGAAATACTTTATTTATATATTTTAATATTAGCCTTCTACATATTTAATTTCAAAAAATTATATTTGATAATTATAACTTCAGAAAATAAATTAAAATAATGTCATATAAGTACCACTTATATCAAATGACATATAAAATAAACATTCATTATAAGACGTCCAAATGGTATAACAAAATCCGATAAATAAAAATTGTTAACCAAAATCCTATAAATTAAATAATTTGAATATGCGGTGAATGAAGGGTGAGTAAATATTTGTAGTTGATTGATGTTATATTTATTGAATATGAATTATTTGAATACTGAGTCTCTCTTAAAACTTGTTTTTCAGTAATGTTTTTACATATCTTGAGTTTTTATATGAAGTAACTTAGTTAGATATCCAATAATATTGAATATTCTAAGTTAGATAGATTTATGATGAAATTCTTAAGATTATATTAGACATTTTTAAAAGATATTTGTTTTCATAAGATTGATCAGCAGAAACAAAATTTTGTCTATTCAAAATATTTAATTTATAGGATTTTGGTTAAAAATTTTTATTTATTGGATTTTGTTATACCATTTGGATGTCTTATAATGAATGTTTATTTTATATGTCATTTGATATAAGTGCTACTTATATGACATTATTTTAATTTTTTTCAGAATTTATAATCCTTAAATATAATTTTTTGAAATTAAATATGTAGAAGGCTAATATTAAAATATTTAAATAATTTTATATACCTTCTATCAAGAATTAACCTCTATTTATGTTATTTTATTCATAATATATAATTATTTGGTTTCCTTAACATTCTTTATACAGATAGTCCTTGTGCTCTAACAGAAGCCGTTAAATTGTCTTTCAATCTTTTAGAACAAGGGTAACCCACAGAATTATTCATTTACAGTTAACCGTTACACGAAATTTAAATTTTTCAGTATTCATTTACCAGAAGTTTTCTAAATTATTGAAGGGTGAGTAAATATTTGTTTTTGATTGATGTTATATTTATTGAATATGAATTATTTGAATACTGACGAAGCAAAGTCTCTCTTAAAACTTGTTTTTCAGTAATGTTTCTACATATCTTGAGTTTTATATAAAGTAACTTAGTTAGATATCCAATAATATTGAATATTCTAAGTAAGATAGTTTTATGATGAAATTCTTAAGATTGTTAGACATTTTTGAAAGATATTTTTTTTCATAAGATTGATTAGCAGAAACAAAATTTTGTCTATTCAAATTATTTAATTCATAGGATTTTGGTTAACAATTTTTATTTATTGGATTTTGTTATACCATTTGGATGTCTTATAATGAATGTTTATTTTATATGTCATTTGATATAAGTGGTACTTATATGACATTAATTTAATTCCTGAAGTTATAATTATTAAATATAATTCTTTGAAATTAAATATGTAGAAGGCTAATATTAAAATATTTAAATAATTTTATATACCTTCTATCAAGAATTAACCTCTATTTATGTTAGAAATACTTTAATTATTGACAGATCAGTCTCAACTTATTAATATTCAATTTAGTTTTATATTCCAATCAACGTAATCTAAAAGACACAATGGAAAAACTACAGAATCTGACATGGATGAAGAAATGGAAAATTCTTCTAAACTCTGGAAAATTCAAATAAATACCAGAATGCTGCAACATAATACAAAAGTAGTCCAGCACTAAGTGACGAGGAATCATTGTGCATACTAAGACCAGTTTTACAATACATTCCTATAATAACAAAGATAAATAATTACTAGATCAAAACACTTTCGATCCTTCACCTACAAAAACCGCAGTTAAACCAAACAACAGTATCTACCAAACTATATGCAGACCGATATTAGAATATGAACATCATATAAAGAACAATTTTAGAAGAATAACCGTTAATAATATCGAAGTAGACGAACGAAATAGTTTGAGCACTTTGAGTAAGAAACTTCATCCAGTAAATCCACTCCATAACTCAACAAATGACCTTCTCTATGAAAAAATTTAGATAGACCCGATTCTGAGTAAAGTTCAAATCTTAGGAGAGAAATTTCTGAGTGCACCACACAACCTCTAAGTCCCCCAGCATGTTGGTCTACAAGATCCGAAGCAAGAACGAAACAAAAGAGAATACCCAATCAAATGTTTTTTTAGAGTGATAGAACTTTCGATAGGGATAACTGTGATTTGATAGAAGGCAGAAGCTATGTTGTTTTGACATTTCTGTCCAGTAGGCATTGACAAATTATCATGGAAAGACGCCGCAACAACGTTCACAAAATGTTGAAATTTATTTTCAAAATCAGTGTTCTATTCGCCAAACTTATAGAGCACTTCGTGAAATTTATGGTTTACATAATCATCCATCAGAGCAGCTTATTCGTCGAACTATCGATAGATTTCGGACAACATTTTCTCTACTCGATGCAACAACAACAACAAGACAAAGAAATGTACGTATAGAAGAAAATATCGCTGCTGTAAGTCATAGTGTTAATGATGATACAGATTTGTCTATTCGTCGACGTTTTGGGAGCTACCAATGACAATCAGGGTGCATTATTCCACCAAGATTTTAGGAAATGGAAATTCGCTATCAAAGACGATGGGGTCCAGCCATGGTAGGTTGTTATTGTTGGTTTTTTAAGAGAGAAGATATGACCCCTCATAAAAGGAAGAAATATAATTTAATTAGCATTTTAAATCAATATTTTTAATGTTTTTCTCAAATGTAAGGTACGTTTAGTAGGTGTAAAACTAAATAAGATATTGTAACATAAAAAAAAATTTGAATATCAAAATATATTCAATCTGTTAGTCTTCTACAATTTTAATTTCAAAAAAATTTTCATTCAAAAAACTTTTGGAATTAAATTAATGTCTACAATAGGAACCGCTTATATTTAATAGACGTATATAATCAAAACTCAATACATAATGTCAAATGGAATAAATAAACCAACAGATATAAAAAAAGTCATTAAAATTAATGAAGAAATATTTAAAGGAGACAAAATTTTGTTTCTGATCTTACCATTAAGAACACCAATTGCCTTTTAAAAACATGAACACAACTTAAGGACTTCTCAAAAAATATAATTTATTTGAAATATTTAATATATTTAAATATTCAAATAAGTTAATTAAGAAATCTCCCAAGACATGCACTATATTTTCAAAAAACAATTATAATTCTGGTAATCCCTTTATCGGCCCCAGATAATATTCCAAATATCAAAATCAAATAATTATCACTATATCTCACCTCAACGTGTTTAACAGGATGATTGCTTCAAACAGACTAACTTTAAAATTCAAGATGGTCTATGTTCTTAACAAAATCACAGAAAAGTGTGAGGTGTTTTTAAGGTTATATTTAAATCACTGACATTCCATAATGAGATTTATTAAAGCCTAAATATAATTATATATTATATATAAAATAAAATAGAAAAAGGCTTTTTATTTGAAAGAAGAAATATAAAAAAATTTGAATATCAAAACAAATTTAATCTGTTAGTCTTCTACAATTTTAATTTCGAAAAATTTCTGTAATTTGTTAAGAACATAGAACATTTTGAATTTTAAAGTTAGTCTATTTGAAGCAATCATCCTGTTAAACACGTGTGAGGTGAGATATAGTGATAGTTATTTGATTTTGATATTTGGAATATTATTTAGGGCCGATGAAGAGATTACCAGAATTATAATTGTTTTTTGAAGATATAATGCATGTTTTAAGAGATTTCTGGATTAACTTATTTGAATATTTAAATATATTAAATATTTCAAATAAATTATATTTTTTGAGAAGTCCTTAAGTTGTGTTCATTTTTTTAAAAGGCAACTGGAGTTCTTAATGGTAAGATCAGAGACAAAATTTTTTCTCCTTTAAATATTTATTTATTAATTTTAATGACTTTTTTATATCTGTTGGTTTATTTACTCCATTTGACATTATATATTGAGTTTTGATTATATACGTCTATTAAATATAAGCGGTCCTTATTGTAGACATTAATTTAATTCTAAAAGTTTTTTGAATGAAAATTTTTTTGAAATTAAAATTGTAGAAGACTAACAGATGAAATCTGTTTTGATATTCAAATTTTGTTATATTTCTCCTATCAAGAAAAAAGCCTTTTTCTACTTTATTGTAACATTAAATGTAGTTCTATCAATGTATCAAGAAAACGTGTTACAATTCCTTTTCTGTTCTTTTCGTATTTGCATACGTCTATTCTACCATAATATGTATGCTATTCAGTTTTATGTTACAACCAAAAAATTTTTGTCAGCCAGTGATATCTTAGGTTATTTGTCAAGTGAAACAGTTCGAAATTATTGTGATAAATTTTATGTTTAATTATAATTTGAATAATATTTAATAGTATTGGTTCAATTGATTAAATTTACATATCGTTATTAAAACAATGTTGAAACAGAAATATTGATGAGATTAATTTGAGTATGAAAGTTGTACCGGGTGTTTTTTTAGAGTGATAGAACTTTCGATAGGGATAACTGTGATTTGATAGAATCAGAAGTCATGTTGTTTTGACATTTCTGTTCAGTGCGCATCGACAAATTATCATGGAAAGACTCACGCCGCAACAAAGTGTACAAATTGTTGAAATTTATTTTCAATATTAGTGTTCTATTCTCCACACTTATAGAGCACTTCGTGTTTATGGTTTACATAATCGTCCATCAGAGAAGCTTATTCGTCAAACTATCGATAGATTTCGGACAACATTTTCTTTACTCGATGCAACAACAACAACAAGATAAAGAACTGTACGTACAGAAGAAAATATCGCTGCTGTAAATCATAGTGTTAATGATGATCCAGATTCCAGTCTATTCGGCGACGTTCACAACAAGTTGGACTCTGTGCACCCACCACATGGAAAATTTTGCGTAAAGATCTTTGTCTACAGCCATATAAAAACAAACTGGTTCCAACTAAAGCCACTTGACCATAATAAGCGTTTGTTTGCTTTGATCCTCTTTTTTATCGTAAAATTGTGTTTAGTGATGAAGTTCATTTCTGGTTGAACGGCTATGTAAAAAAGCAAAATTGCCATATATGGAGTGAAAACAATCCTCAAGAAGTTCTGCAGGTTCCATTGTATCCTGAAAAATGCACTGTATAGTGTGCTTTAGACGCTGGGAGCATCACCGGTTCATATTTCTTTATAAACGATGCTGGAGGTAATGTTACATCGAATGATGCTCGTTACAGATCGATAATTAATGATAATTTGTTTCAAAATTTGAACGGTATCGACCCAGAAGTATTTTGGTTCCAACAAGGTGGTGCTACACCTCATGCTGCTACCGTAACAATCGATTTAGTAAAAGAAAGATTTGGCGATAACATTATTTCGAGAAATAGTCCAATTAACTGGCCTCCAAGATCATGCGACATAACTACATACCCATGTCACGTGAGAATACTGACAAAGAATATAACATTATCAAACAGATTGCGTTGAACAACGGTTTCAACGTCCCGATTATTGAGAATCTTTTCACAAAAATACAATTAAAGCTGGCTTTGAAATTAGTATATCCCATAAATAATGATTCAATCGAAAGTAAATACATTTCGTTGACATACTTGGGACCAAAAACAGAAAAGGTAACTAGATATTTAAAGAAGAACCACAATTTTAGAATTTCTTATAAAACGAATAACTCCCTAGGAAAACTAATAACAAATAATAAAGATAAAACATCTAAGAACAAGAAAGCAGGTGTTTATAAGTTAACTTGCGGTACTTGCCATTTTGTATATGTTGGTCAGACAGGAAGATCGTTCCAGACGAGACTTAGGGAACATGAAAAATGTTATTGTAACAAAAAGGAAAATTCAACCTACGCAGAGCACCTTCTAGACACAGGACATAGTTTTAATAGTAACTTTGAAATTTTACCATCAGAAACAAAAGTTTTAGATTAAACTTGTTAGAAACTTTAGAAATTAATAGATATCATACAAGAAAAAAATTTTTTTGAATAACCAAACAGAATTAAGTAGTTCCCTTTTGTTGAATCTTTTTTGAATCATTTTTCCAAAAGAATTGTAAAACTCTATTCACCCCCTCTTTTTTTGTTATATCCATGTACTATAAAATTAATTTCTTGTTCATGGTATACTCAGTATCTTGTAATACTCACCTGAAGAAGTCAAGGTATGACGTAACGATCGTAGTGTTAATAAAATATTAGCGGAAATTAGAATATTGTTTTTATTCATATTTTCAAGATGAATTTCCGTCAAGTAAAGACCGAAACAATCATAGATATAACTCCACTGGATTATTTTTTTGGGGTTATGTCAAGTAATTGGTTTATGCTGATAAACTAAAAAAGACGCTTTCGAAGCCAACATAACTCGTGTCATTGATGAAATAAAGCTTGAATTCCTCGAAAAAATAGTCCAAAATTGGTCTGACCGAATGCGGTTCTTCAGAGCAATGCCGGAAATTATTTTTAAAACATAAATGTCATAAAATTATCTATCAATTAAAAAAATAGCTTCAATCTTAATTTAAATGTGTTTTATTTCAATTTAAAGTTATATCCCTCTGAAAAAAACATCCGATCCAAAGGCTCCATAAATAAAAGGAAATTGGAGAATTAAATCGAGTTATAAGAAGCCACTTGAACAGGGTTCTCCATTTTGTGCTTCTGAATGTAAACGTGAATAAAACTCTTTTTCATTTAGTATATCGGTCAATTTAAATCTCAATCTTTCACTTATGCGTTTTATCAGAATTAATTAGACGATAGACGTAATCCGATGTAAATTTTGGAATCAGTTCATAAATATTCTGAAGTATTAGGAGTACAAATAAGTTTCCGCCGTTTTATTGTAGATGGCGCGGCACGGAGTTTCGGTTAGCTTTCGCAGGTGATAACCGGCTTAAAAAATAGTTTGGACATTCAAGAACAACATAACCTATTAATATCAATGATTTTATATTGGTAAAATATAATTTTAATAAGTTGAAAATGTCAAAATTTGAGCCAAGTAAGCGTCATTTGCGGGAAATATTAGTTTACTTCTTTAATTTAAAGAAATCTGCTGCCGAGGCGCATCAATTGCTCGTAAAAGCATATGGTGAGGGTGCTTTGAGTGAGAGAACGTGTCGAGAGTGGTTTCAAAAGTTTAAAAACGGTGATTTCGACGTAGAAGACAAAGATCGCAGTGGAAGGCCAAAAATTTACGAGGATGCAGAATTGGAGGATTTATTGGAGGAAGATTCATCTCAAACACAAAAAGAACTTGCTCTAACATAAGAAGTCACTCAGCAAGCTTTCTTCTATAATAAATATTTAATTTTTGTTAAAAAACTGCGAAAATTTATTTGTACTCCTAATAGTTTTTTGCTTTTCGGCGACAAAATATTAAGCTTTACTTTGACATGACGATCTTAGTGATAAAACTAAAAAAATTAAACCGCAATATTTCATAGAGAATTCTTGTTGCTCACCTGCAAGATCTTCAAAGATGTATTTGTAATAAGACGCGGTATTCCTGAGGACGTCCACCATATTGCTCGCGAAACCGGATACTAAATAAGGCGTTTCACGAGAACGAACTATCAAATTTAAGGAATGGTAAATTTTCAAAAAAATGTACAGAATACAATAGAACAATCGTCTGAATTAAAAAATTTGTGACATTCATAATTCCCTATTCAGGATGTAGCCGAAATGAGTTTCGATTTTTGGAGCTTTTGAAAAAGGTTGTTCGGTGCGTGGTGTTCGATTTATTGTTACTGATTTGCTTTCATGAAACAATCGGCTTGAAGGTTAAATAATTTATTCAAAAACATAACATGCATTTAGGTCTTCACTACCGGGGATATTACCATTTGCCTCCGAATGGTCTTAAAGACCGAAACTCGGGTCAGGTTTCCGAATAAATTGTGAAATATATTAATCGAGTGTTCTTTCAAGTGAAATCGATATTATGTTTCACCCAGAATCAACTTTCAGTTGTTACCACACCAAAGTATAAATCTGGATGGGGCGTTATCATCCTGATAAATGAAAATATCCCCAAATTTGTTGCGCAGAGGAATAATGATTGGTTCAATGTTTTCTATGTAGATGGCACCAGTCATTGTTCGTTCAACGATAATAAGAGGGGTACGGCGACCGAACATGATACCACCCAGCACATTATTGATCCGCCTTGGAAGGGCACAACTTCCTGGGCCTTCGAAAACCCTTTCTCGTCGACTATCACTTTGTAAACCGAATCGTAACTCGTCCGAATCAAGTACGTTGAGCCATTGTGATAAAAGCCAGTCTTGGTGTTGTTGATAGCCGAGGTACTCTTAAAGGTCTTCTTCTTCACTATGCGCCTTACTGAAGTCCGTGGAATATTCAAACGTGGCGCAATCTGGTGGTTCGACAAAGTCAACGCGTTCAAGTTCAACATTTTGAAGTACTTTTTAGCATGTATGAAGGATGAAGATGGGATAAGGCAAAAGCAGGTGTATTCTCGTGTGGGAATCTAACATTCAATGATAAGGTTAAATAGTCAAGATAAGGGTTAATCAACGATTGTCTCCAGTATTCAATCACAGTTTCAGATGGCGGATTACTTCTGTGTATTTGCTTTTTAACAATTCGTGGAACTGTTAACTTAACGCCGATGTTCTCTGCGATATCATGTGATTTTTTAAGTATTTCCTCAGAAACATGTTCAATTTCTTGTCGATCCTTCTAGATGACGTCAAGGATTTCACCAATGTGTTTCCTCACCATAATCAAATCCTTATTTTTACCTTGTAGAACGTTAATAACGGGTTCCAAAATCCCAGAGTACTATGCAATCATGACTAAACCTATAATGAAAATTGGTTTAGTTACTGCACAGTACAATTTATAGGCAAATTTTCTTGTAGCATAGTTTCCTTCGACTGAGAGTTGTTCTAGCGCATTGATGATTTCATGAAAGCTGTTTGAAAACTTTCTGATGCTCTTGTATTTCTCAGACCATCTGGTCTCACAGAGCCTCAATAAATTAGGAGCCGAAGTCCTGCAGGTTGGAGACTCACGAAAGAAGGAGTATCCTTAATAGTTGCAATCATGTTTCTTATTTCCGGTATTTCGCTAGCATCACTGACCACAAGACTTAGTTTGTGGCTTGAGCAATGAAAAAATAAAGATTTATTGTACTTTTTCCTAAAAATGGACTCTACATCACCTTCTTTTCCAGCCATCGTAGAACATCCGTCAAATCCAAATCCAACACAATTCTATGCTGAAAGATTTTGGTCAACTAAAAAACTCTGAATTGTGCTAGCGTGGGGGCATCTTGAGATTTCAGCTCAACAAAGCCTGCAAATTCCTCTCTGATTTTTTGTTGATCTCATCATAAAACCGCAATCCGATAGAAAGCTGTTCTTTTCCAGCATTATTTGCTGTTTCATCGGCCATATCAGCGTAAGCTTTTGCTTATTTACAGTCATCAATAATTGTTCACCCCATAATCCTATAACTTCATTCTGAATTTTTGGTGAAGTGTCGACTGCATTTTTTCGACATCTATCCAAGTGATGCTTTAGCTTCAGATCCACACAGTCAATTCTCAAATTTAAAAGGTCAAATAAAACGCCCTCATCTCCTTCCTTTCCTCCAAGTGGCAAATCATGAGTTCCACAAAATATGATACGATAAATAATTGATGACAACATTTGTTTGTTTTCTTCAATCATCTTCTGGGGACTTCGCAACTGTACATCAACTGGAACATTTTCAAGGAATGCTTTTGCAGCAGCTGTTGATGTTTTGTGGTAGTGACTGCTGACGTGTTTTCTACAATCTTCATGTATATCTTTAAACTCGACCTTACCATGAATGACCCCAAAACTCCATCAACTGTAGCAATACTAGGAGGAAAAAGAACACAGTGCATACATAAAGCTCCTTTCAAACGTCTTGAGTACACCAGCCAAGGAGTATATCGATCTTACCAGCGGCGGTTAAATTTTCTTTTCAAATGGATGGCGCTGACATCAGAACCAAAATCGTAATTTGATGGCGGGGTCCAGGGATTTGTAGGTAAATCCTTTTTTTCTGACGGCAATTTAAGGGTATGACCAACATAACGTCCAATGTCATTTTTATTTTATGGTAGCAATTTTTCTAACTAAAATGATCTACCACGAAGTAACGGACTACTCTATCCAATATATTTCTTATTATTAAAATAGAAATTTCAAAAATTGTGATGTATTCCAGCAACAAAATTTTATAACGATTAAATTTTCTGCTTCCGGGGGAACAGTTTATTATTATATCATATGTTTCAACACATGATAATAATAAGAAATGAACATATATGTTTATTATTTAATTAGTGCACAACAACTTTTTTTTCATTCAATTACGATATACGCATATACATAGTAAACTATACTACAACCTTAGGAACAAAAATTTCTAAAATAAATGCAAATTACGGGATGACCCCAATTTTATGCTCAGCAGTGTATATTCTTTTTTACTCCAAGTAAATTACACTTGGCATCAAAATAAGTTACTTCAATTTGATTAACTAGAACGTTGTCTGAATTAATTTTTGTAGACTCACTCTTTTCGTTAAAAGTCCAAGCGAACAACGGTTAAAATAATTCTTTTCAGCTTTCTGTTATAGAGATCTCAAGTTTTCTACTTACCAAGAGGGCAGCTTGTGAGATAATTGAAAATGGAACATTGAAATCACTAATATGCTTATATATATATATATATATATATATATATATATATATATATATATATATATATATATATATATAATATCAATATCTATTATTCAAAAGTTCCTTTAATAGTAGTTATATCATTCCCTTTAATTTCAATAACGACGAAATCGTCACCATTTTGTTCACATACAATCTCTAACATAGACAAATTATTATAGTGAATATGTATATCGAATGAGGAATTTGTCAAAAGAAAACAAGATCTTTTATATGTTTTGTATTCAAATAAAAAAAATTGATTCGACTGGTTCCTTAAGCACAGGAACCAAAGAAATCATCACACCATATGGCATGCAACACACCATACTTAGTTACAATGTCCAGTGTTAAGCACAACTAAGAATAAGAAGAAATACGGAACTCTAAGGTTATCTGCATTTAACTATTTTCCTAATACGTCTATGGCATAGATCAACAAGACTATATATATATATATATATATTATTGTTATTCTATGGTCTACTGTTATCTGTCATTTTAACCTATAACTAAGCTTAATCCGTTAGTTTGTTACCAAAACGAAATCGGAAAATATTGTCTGGAAAGGAAACATCACTTAGCTCAAGATGAATGGTATTTTAGATAGAAGTAAATACGAATATGGAAACCAGGCTAACAAAAGGTGGCAAAGAGAAGAAGTTCTCCGAAAAACTGGCATTTCAGTCGGAAAAGTAGATGTTATGTATTACAACAGGACTATGAGGAGTGATGCTTCCCTAGTCCCTCCAATACGACAAACGGCTTCTATTTTCAAGCAGCCCGTAACTATACACAAAACGCAAGAGAGCAAAGTAAAGTCTGATTTTAAAAATGGAAACCAGGAAAAACCAAAACAACTCATGTGGGAAAAACGGTAATGACTGATTCTTCATAAACCTACTAACATATTTTAACAATATCTGTTTTAGACTCGAAGGTATGAGAGCTTGCGACTTAGACGGTACAGAGTTTGTCAGTATGGAACTGCTCAAAGGCTTGAAACCAGTTGGTCCCAACGTTTCAGAGGAAACCATGATACAAAGCGTTGCGACTGCCCTACATGTATCCACGCAACCTGTAACAGGTCAGAATGGTCCAAGAGTACTGCTAGAGAAGAATCCCGGTGTCTTCATAGACCCTAAACAACCTCTTGTTCAAGCTGTGAGTATATCAGACGAAGACATTAAAAGACAGGAGGAGAAAGTGTTGGATGCTAGAAGAAAGCTACAGGAAGCTCTGAAGATTTAAAAAGCGATTTAAAACTTGTACATATTTAATTGGTGTCGACTCTAACGAGTTAAAGGTTGAAAAAATCATGTTTTGTATAATTCGAACAGTCAATATGATCTCAAACAATAAATTATATCCTAGTAGTGCATATTATTTTTCTGATTATTATTTTAGTGTAGTTTCCCATGATTTTCTTATGTTCTCGTCATCATCAAAGAATCCTTTTAATTCTCTATACTTCTCTATAGTTTTTTGGTTTAACTCTTCAAACGTTGGCAAGTCGCCTCCATAATCACTCGGTAAACATTTCTTTGGTATGTATTTCTGAGAGAATTCATCCATGTCGGTGCCATTTGGATGTAGATGAACCTACAAAAATATTGTCAATTTTAGGTTTTCTGTCGACCTGTAACTCACCAATTTGTACAGTTCTGTTTTCATGAATGGTTTTATCATGAACATTATTTTATCCACCATGTAAATCGTATTGATTACATGTATTTCTGTCATGTTTAGAGGCATAGCGTCTTGTAAATACTCTACCAGTTTCTTCATCGAACTCAATTTGAAGCGTGTTAAATGCATCAGACCAGCCTTTAAATGTTGGGAATCATCAAAAAGATCATTTGGTATTAATGAAAAAACTCACCCCTCTTGCATCCACAATTACCTTCAAACCAAGCGGAGGGCTTTTGGTATTCAAACTTATATGGACTAGCATAAAGCACAATTTTGCTATTGCATCAAAGTGGAATTTTTTGTAACTGGTGTCGTTCAGCCTGAACATATGAACTACAGAGTCGTCATCTGTTCGGACAGGTATTGAGATGTGATACCTGAAATGCAAGGAAGAATGTTAAATATCCAAATTGTGCACTTTTTAATATTAGGACCTCAATAAGTTCTGTCCATTTCCTAATACACTGCCCAAGAAATTAATGTACAGCTTGAATAATTTTAAATATTCAATTTTCATGGAATCGCAGGCATTTACCAATAGATCATTGATGAAGAGTAGTTGAAGACAACTACTTCCTTTTATTATACTTTCAACATTTTTATATACAAAATGAAAATATGCAAATAAGAAAAAGAAATCCAATGTACTGATTCATTAATGAAACACACTTTATTTTAATGGTACTAAAATACCTTTCGTTCATATTAATGGACTTTGTTAGAGTACACGGTATACAGTTTTTGTTTTAATCAAAGACTAAGGTTTTCCGAACGTTTTCAACGGAAAAAGTTATACTCAGTTAAAAACATTATGCAACACCATTCTGCAGGAAAAAAGCTCTATGAATTGATGCTTCCTAGCAAAGCCACTGACAAAGTGACTGAATTATTTGACATGATAAATAAGGGGCTATGTTAGAATGCATCACATTATATATCCTTTTTTCTCAAGCTTAAATCCGGACATTCTGTACATACCAAGAAGTTTTTACGAATAAAATAGATTTTCTATAACTTACATGGTATTTGTGGCGATTGTTAATTCATCCGAGTCCACGTCGCAATTATCGAAAATTTCCGGGGAGTTATTCTTGTGGATGAAATATTTCATGAGTGCTTTCTTGGTATTGTCCAAATCCCTTCTGCAGGCTATAATGAAAGTTGCTATCATTTCATCCGAAACTTCTGGAAGATGGACCGCAACCATCCATAATCTCACCTCGGTGACTTCATCTTGTGATACCTTCTTCTCTTTGATGACATCGCTTAGGTCAAAAGCATATTTTGGTAAAGACATTTGTACTTATTAATTTCGATACTGGAAGCGGGAAAAGATCCGTTAAATTTCTGCCAAATTCTAACAGATTTCACTTCATAGAGACTTGAAAGAAAAATAAGGTACATGCAGAATCCATTCAGAAAACTCTGGAAAACTCTATTGAATCTTCAATTATTTATTAGCACTTTCATGTCTAGATTTTCAAGTCACGAATTATTAATCTTATAATATTTAATTGGAAACAAACGAAGGATAAAACTGGCACTTTCAAAGTAGAGTATTTTGGTCATTAAGGAAAAAACAATTTCACAACTAATGGAAACAAGTATTTATAAATAACTGTAACACACAGGGTACGTTTACCCTAGTTTCAAAAATATTGTACTCACTTTTCAAATAATGAATAATTTTTCCCACAAATTTCGAACAGATAACTTTTTCTAACTATTATACCTTACCACTGTCCCATTCACTATATTCTACTCATAATTCCCGGATCGAATTCCCAATATTTTACTAAATTCTCTTTTTGTTAAGAACTTAGGTCAAGCACGAGGGACAAGTCTTTTGTTTCAAAAGTATCTTCTGAGGAGATGGATAGAGCAAAAAATAAGAAGTTTGGAACAAATTTTACACTTCATGATGTTACAACGCCAGTGAGACAAAGAAATGCAAGAAGTGAATACCAAAATGTATCGATTTATTGACGTTCACAAGAACTAGGCATCTTCCAGACGTCTTTGTGGCAAATTTTACGAGAAGACCTTGGTTTATATCCATATAAAATTGTTTCAACCCAGGAACTCAAACCAACAGATCATTTAAAGCGTCGTGTATTCGGTGATTTGATTACTTCAACAAATGGACCGATAAATTATCCGTCTCGTTCCTGCTATTCGACTCCATTGGACTTCTTTCTTTGGGGTTACATTAAGTCATTGGTTTACAGCAATCATCCAGCAAATTCAGACAATTTACAGACCAATATTGAACGAATAATTGCTAACATACTGTGGTAAACCAACAAGGTTTAGAATTCATGAAAGGGCTGTAATGATACAGGAATTAATTCAGTGGACAAAAGCAAATTCAACGCGAAGTTCAATGCACCTGAATCAATTTGTTTATTCTAATCTCCAGACCAGTTAATGTTAAACTTAGGAATTCGCTTTCGAGGCACACACGAACGGCGGCTTCATGAAAGGAAATTCTTTTACTCTGGCCTATATATCATAATAACAAACTACAGACTAAAAAGTTCATAAGAGCTGATTGTACGAAACGTAAACATATTCCTTCAGATGAGTTTAGGAACGGAAATTGTCAGAGAAAAACGCTGACGTCGAAATTAACACGTGTGGCTTGACAAAGAGCTGAAATTTTGGAAAGTGCCAAGTTGCAATTTTGAGCGGGTGAACGGATTAAAACTTTGGAACGACAAAACCGACGTGTACGAGGTATTATAAGGGCCAAAAGAGAGTTTGTTGGGAAGTCTTGACACGTCCGCAAAACTAGCCATTCTTTATCGTTTATTGTTCGAGTTAAATAGGTCGCTTCTTGTAGAAAATCGCGTGTGCCCAGTTTTGTTTTGAATCTATGGTCTTGGAGTCTAGGGTTAAGAAGTATCTAAAAAATTTGGTATATTATTCAGGTTGAAATTGTCTAATTAAAGTAGAGTCAGAAATGAAGCAGTAGGTTGACATATCTCTTCGTAATTATTATGTTTGAAGAATTTTAGACAGAATTAAGAATTATATGAATAATTCGTAGAGCTTGAGGGATCAGCATCGCCCTCTCCTTCAGTGTGTCATCTTTATCGAGTTTAGGGTTGATAAAACTATTGTATTTTGGCACAATTTATCATTATACTTCTTAAAATCCAAAATTTTGTTTCATTACCATTTTCATTATCACAGAGAGAATTCATTAACATCAAAGACCTTCCATTTTTGCGAAGGCCTAAAAGCTAAAAGGTACAAAACTGGATCTAAAATGGGACAAACACTGGACCCACAACTTTCAAACTAATTAGTACAAAAAAAAAAAAAAAATTGCACTTTCAGTGCATAATACTTCAAGAAACTTACTGAATAATCAAAATTACTTACTTTCACGATATCTCCAAATGCAGTCTAATCTTTTTTCACGTTTCCACAAATAATTCTTGGATGATAATTTGAGTTTTATACAAACAAAAGAGAAGCGTGAAGACCAGTTCGAAATTTTCAAAGTTGCGTCAGTGATTTCATGAATGATTCCAAATTCAATTCCTGCTGTTTGGAAAGAATTTCTAAGTTTAATATTCATAAGGAAGTTCGAATTAATAATTCATTGAACTGCATTGAGACAATATAAACTCGGGTAAAAGTGAATAATAAAACATATTTACCAATATATTTCCATTATTTACAACGCTTTCGTATATGCAGTGACGTTCACTATTTCATACATTCATAATTGTAGTAATTAGAATTTGAGAATTTTTGGTACTTTTGAATGAGGTTTATTATTATTATTATTGGTAAATAGGTCTTAGGTCAAGCACTTTAAGGTTTCGATGTGATATGAACGTTAATGTAGTAACAAAAGGATCTTATCTGCTTCGAGAACCAGAATAAATCTATAAAAATGAGGTACTTCTTTATCTGAATTGGAAATGTACGGGAGTAGACCCAAAAGTAGGAGACCTAGACAAAAATCAATGAACAATTCATAAATCACACTTAATGTCATAAATTTTATACACAGCCAAACTTGAATTCAATCATTTTTTAACAAAAAAAGTATTCATGTACAAATCTCGATGTACAAATATCGTTCATATCAATATACAGTAGAATCAAGCGCGGATCCAGGGGGAGAGTCATGGGGATCATGACCCCCTCCTGGGCTAAGTCTAGGTTGACCAGTGATAATTTTTCTATTCTTATTGATTAAACTTCTAAATCTAACTCAACATACATCAGCAAAACTGTGCAAAATGAGTTGATTGATGTTTGCAAGGAAATCATGCATGAAACAATATTACAGAAAGTGAAGGAAGCTAAATACTTTTCAATTTTATTCGATGAAAGAACAGATATATCACATATCTTACAGGTGGGCCTATTATTTAGATATCTTCACAATGGTATCATAAAGGAAGATTTTTTGACTTTCTGTGATACATACGATACTCGTAGATGGGATGAAGTCGATCAAAATAAAGACATTATAGAGCCTATGTTAACAAGTGTAGCACTTGTGAAAATCTTTGATGATCTCTGTCTCGAATTTAATATAGATTCAACATGGTGTGTGGGTATTGAGACTGAAAGCTGCTGGGTTCTGGTCTCAGATACAAGGGATGCTGTACAGGATTTGTCAAAAAAAGCTGTATATACCAAATGTTGCCCGTGTAGCAATCACGTTCTTAATAATACATTAGCTACGTCATGTAAAGTTATTTCTTGCCGCAACACCTCGGGCACAATGAGAAAAGTTGTGGCATTTCCCAATGCATCCGCTAAGAGGCATCAAATTTTTGAAATAGAGCTTGGAGTTACAATGCAAAATATCCGTGAGACGCGCTGGGTCTAGAGCCATGATGGGCATTTACAATTTCAAGGAGACAACTCAGTGAAGATTTTTACTTGGCAAGACCTCAAAACTGCCAATGACGCGCAGTTCAGACTTCATCTATCTGCTTGAGTGATATTTTAGGTACCTAAATATTTGGTTTTTCATTCTTAGATGCTAATGCATGAACGTAAGATCTGAATAATTTATTTTATTACTAACTTTTCACGACGGGTTCGAAAATCGCAGAGTACTTTGCTATCACGACTAAACCTATAATCAAAATTGGTTTAGTTACTGCACAGTGCAATTGATAGGCAAATTTTCTTGTAGCATAGTTTCCTTCGATCGAGAGATGTTGTAGCGCATTGACGATTTCATGAAATGTGTTTGAAAACTTTCTGATGCTCTTGTATTTCTCAGACCATCTGATCTCACAGAGCCTTGATAATTTAGGAGCCGAAGTCCGAGGATTGGTGAATCACGAAAGGAGGATATTGTATCCTTAACAGTTGCAATCAATTTTCTTATTTCCGGTAGTTTGCTAGAATCATTGACCACAAGATTTAGTTTGTGGCTTGAGCAATGAAAAAATAAAGATTTATTGTACTTTTTCCTCAAAATGGCCTGTACACCAGCTTCTTTTCCAGCCATAGTAGAACATCCGTCAAATCCAAATCCAACACAATTCTCTGCTGAAAGATTTTGGTCAACTAAAATACTCTTAATTGTGCTAGCGATTGTAGGGGCATCTTGAGATTTCAGCTCAACAAAGCCTACAAATTCCTCTCTGATTATTTGTTGGTTCTCATCATAAAACCGCAATCCGATAGGAAGCTGTTCTTTTCCATTGATATCTGCTGTTTCATCGGCAATTACAACGTAAGCTTTTGCTTATTTACAGTCATCAATAATTCTTTCTTTGACAACTTCACCACATAATCCTATAATTTCATTCTGAGTTTCTGGTGAACATTTTTTCGACATCTATCCAAGAGATGCTTTAGCTTCAGATCACCACAGTCAATTCTCAAATGTAAAAGGTTAAAGAATACCCCCTCATCTTCTTCCTTTCCTCTAAGTGTCAAATCATGAGTTCCACAAAATATGATACAAGAAATAATTGATGACAATATTTGTTTGTTTTCTTCAATCATCTTCTGGGGACTTCGCAACTGTATATCAACTGGAACATTTTCAAGGAATGCTTTTGCAGCAGCTGTTGATGTTTTGTGGTAGTGACTGCTGACGTTTTTTCTACAATCTTCATGTATATCTTTAAACTTCGTGTATGACCTTACCATGAATGACCCCAAATCTCCTTTAACTGTAGCAGTACTAGGAGGAAAAAAACACAGTGCATACATAAAGCACCTTTCAAACGACTTGAGTAGACCAACCAAGGAATATATTGATCTAACCTGCTAGCCATTTCTTTGAAATAAACCATACATTCCATGAACTAGAAGATATGGAAATTCTACATCTTGCGACAAAGAGCATAAAAATGAATATTTTTGAAGCTCAAGAAATTCATAAACACCAAAATGACCTAGCAATGAATCTATTAAATAAGCAGACGGACCTATAGAGTTCCGCACTATTTGATGCCCTGTATAGACCAACATTTTGCGACAGAGGGCAATAAAATGAATATTTTCGAAGTTCTAGAAATTCATAAACACCAAAATAACCCGGCAATACATCTTTTGAACTGAAGACTATAATCTATAAAGAAAAAATATGCCACTGAATCTTTCAGTTTGAAATTGTAGTAATAATACGAAACTCGAGTAACTGTAATTAAATAAAGCTAGTGATAGTAAACAAAGTAATTTTTCTAACTAAAATGGTCTATCACAAAGTAACGGAATACTCTTTTCAATATTTTTTTTATTATTGAAATAGTTAACTCAAGAATTGTGATGTATTCCAGCAACAAAATTTAATAACGGGGGCTGCTGCCCCCGCCCCCCTGTTCTCCGCTGGATACGCCCATGGCTGAGGGGCTCTATGCTTCATAATTTCTCCTATTATAGGCAAATGTAATTCCCTCTGTTTTATAAACCTCTCTTTAAGGTTTTGTCCATTTTCAGATATTCAGCTTCCCCCAAAGTGAATTTTTTAATTATATTTGGCTTAAAACTCTGATTCACAACACTCTTGATTTTGGTCTGTTTTTTTTTTAATCGAGCATACAGTTGATTTCGCAATTCCATATTTTTTTGTAAGCAATGTTACGCTCATGCCTTTCCGGTGTTCTTCCAAGATCTTGGATTTTTCATACAGACTCAAAAATTTATTGTTTTAGCACCTTCTCGGCTGGCCATAATGAAACTGGTTAAAAAATTTGAGCTGTGGGGACAAGTTAGTGTTATGGAAAATTGAAACCGTGTACGTCGCTCAAGAAGAACTGAGAATATTGCTGCTGTATCACGTACTGTTAACGAAAACCCAGCTTCGTCAATCTTTGGAATTATTATAAATTTGAAATTTTTTTGCATAAAGGCATTTAAAGTTAATACTGTGAACAAAATGAATGACAGATGACGATGAAATATAGTAAGGACAGTTGTGACAACTCAGCGACAAAAGGAATTTCGACCATCCTTTTAGGCGGGCTTTCAGAATGATAAATTCAAGACACTTTTTTCAAAGAATGTATAAAGCAAGGAAATATTTTAGATCTGAGGAATTTCCTTTCGTAATCTGGTGATAATATCCATTCTCAACATTCTCCAACAACGAAACGAATGCAGCCTGTATATATTGATGTCCATCAACCTATCAAAGGACTAATTACCTGCAATAACAACTGCTTCAGTTGAAAATGCTCAAGCACCTTTCTTACTTTTATGTAACAAGCGTATGAAGAATTATGCAATAGATCTAGTCACTTTCTTCAACTTCCTGATAGATTATATGACATACTTAGTTCCTTTCTTTCGCCAAGTTGAGGAGGCTGTGAGATATCGAATCAAGAAAATACTCAACCACTCCTCTTTAGGATATTGGTTGGTTATTGTTTCAAAGATGTGCCACTTGTTCTTCAAATGTTATTTGCAAGGTTTATATAAAAATGTATTGAATCTTCTTCATAATGTATCGATTTATAAGAAATAAGGACTAATTAAATTAGAATATCAAATAAACAGAGTGTCTACTTTTAAAAGGGCCAAACTTCAAGATTAAATCTGTTTTGATATTCAAATTTTGTTATATCCCTTTTATCAAGTAAAAAGCCTTTTCTTATTTTGAATTATACTTTCTGTTAAGTGAAGGCTTTGAAAATATCTATCCAGATAGGAATTTTCCATTATTGACACGGTTATCATAAATTAATTAAGAATATGAAAACATTTATTTCCATTCAGATATGTAAAATGAACCATAATTAAAACATTATTTAACACCGAAAGAATTAAAGTTTTTTGATAAGCTGAATATTGACTAAATCGTTGAACGATAAAACGTATTATTCTTAATCCATAGATTTTAGAACGAATAGTTCCATAACTTCAATTTCACAATTATTGTGATAAAGAATGATGCAGATGGATCCTATTGATTGAAAGAATGGTTCTATTGCTAATAATAGAAGTCGAAAGGGTTGATTTCTTTTGAAAGTTATTATGATAGATAATGAAATTTGAATATCAAAACAGATTAAATCTGTTAGTCTTCTACAATTTTAATTTAATTTAATTGAAATTGTAGAAGACTAACAGATTTAATCTGTTTTGATATTCAAATTTTGTTATATTTCTTCTATCAAGTAAAAAGTCTTTTTCTATTTTATGATAGATAATTTTATATATCCATTTCAGCAATAACTTCTTCTTTTTCTCCTTGCAGAAATTCTGTACGCTGTTCTTGGACAAAAGATGCATGATTTGCCTCTTCATTCATATCATAAGTAATGTATCGGGTGTTTTTTTAGAGTGATAAAACTTTCGATAGGGATAACTGTGATTTGTCAGAAGGTAGAAGCCATGTTGTTTTGACATTTCTGTTCAGTAAGCATTGACAAATTATCATGGAACGACTCACGCCCCAACAACGTTTACAAATTGTTGAAATTTATTTTCAAAATCAGTGTTCTATTCGCCAAACGTATAGAGCACTTCGTGAAATTTATGGTTTACATAATCGTCCATCAGAGCAGCTTATTCGTCGAACTTTCGATAGATTTTGGACAACATTTTCTCTACTCGATGCAACAACAACAAGACAAAGTACGTACAGAAGAAAATATCGCTGCTGTAATTCATAGTGTTAATAATGATCCAGATTTATCGATATTCATCGACGTTCACAACAAGTTGGACTCTGCATCCACCACATGGAATATTTTGCGTAAAGATCTTGGTCTACACCCATATAAGATCCAACTGGTTCAAGAACTAAAGCCACTTGACGATAATAAGCGTCGTTTGCTTGCTGAATGGGCCCTAGAACAGCATGAATTTGATCCACTTTTTTATCGTAAAATAGTGTTTAGTGATGAAGCTCATTTCTGGTTAAACGGCTATGTAAACAAGCAAAATTGCCGTATATGGAGTGGAAACAATCCTCAAGAAGTTCTGCAGGTTCCATTGCTTCCTGACAAATGCACTGTATGGTGTGCTTTACACGCTGCAGGTATCATCGGTCCATATTTCTTTAAGAACGATGCTGGAGCTAATGTTACAGTGAATGGCGCTCGTTACAGATCGATGATCAATGATTATTTGTTTCAAAGTTTGAATGGTATCGACCCAGAAGTGTTTTGGTTCAAACAAGATGGTGCTACACCTCATACTGCTACCGTAACAATTGATTTTTTGAAAGAAAGATTTGGCGAGCTACTCGTGGTGGACATTTGCCGGAAATTATTTTTAAAACATAAATGTCATAAAATTATCTTTCAAATAAAATAAAAATTTAGCTTCAATCTTAATTTAAATGTGTTTTATTTCAATTTAAAGATCTATTACTCTAAAAAAAACATCCGATACTAATATCTTGGAATCGAGCAGGCCTAGCTTTATGTCTGTTATTAAAAATATCTTCTTCTCAGTATGGCAAGAAGCATTCTTTTGCCTGGTTATCGCCCAAAGGGTTAAAGGTTGTTGAAGAAATACCTATTGCTATTTCCAAACTTTACGCTTAATTCTCAAGAATGTAAGGTTGCGAGATATGTGAAATATATAGGTATCTCATTTCATAAGATTGTTACTTCTCGCGTCCATATATTATTGCTATTATGCACTCGTAACATCATCAAACCAATAATTATATGAACCTTGAGTTTAGTCGAACTGTACCAAGGAAATTGCCGAAACTGAACTATGCTTCCTTTATTTCCCAAGTCGAAGACGAAAAAAATTGATTGATTACCATATTCAACGATATTAAATGTTGATCTCATTTCTGTGTCAATTGGTGTGTGCATTTCTCAATTCATACGCGTTAATTATGGCATGTCACCCAAAATACGTCAACCTCTGTCAACAATCTTGTTTTTTCTGCTGATTATAGTTTTGTACCTTTTATAGCATCGACTATTTTCTTCTAATGATGTTGTTACTAAGAATTTATACACGTGTCGATGTCTTTCACGTACGTCGAACATTGAAAAAAAAGAGGAATTGATATGGGATTAACCAATAATTATCAGATCCAATTAGTGATATTATCTCATTAGGCGAGTATAACACATCAGTCAATAAGCCTCCAGTCTAAATAGGATAAACAATGTTTTTATAAATTCGACTTTATTTATCAACATACTGTTTTCAAGAGTGATACATTTATGCCAAAACGTTTCCTCAATGTCTTTCTTGGAACGATTTCTGTTTTCTCTCGAAATGAGCCTCAATTTCGGCAACCACTTCTTCATTTGAGTCAAATTTCTTTCCCCTCGCACATTTATGATGTCTGTGAAGAGCTGCAGGGTCTTTCATCTTTAAATTTGAATAAAACATAGTGTGTGTGAGATATCATCGAAATTTTTCATTCATTTTAAAGGACATAACGTTACTTAAGGAATATAATATGTTGCAAATGCCCGTCTTGGCTTCGCTGGGTGGCACTCATCCTAAATTTTCGATGACTCTAGCACATAAATCAGGCTGAATTTGATCTATGGCATGGGTTATGTTGGTTCTGAGGGCTTCTGTGGTTTGTGAGCGTGAATCTTTCACCAGGTGACTACTCAGCAGTCTCCACAATCTGCCCAGGAAGCAGATACTGTGATAAGAATACACGTTATTATCGCGCATTACCGAGAACCTCTCTGAAGAGTTGAACCCACCAAGCTTTCAGTTTTAGCTTCAGTCCGAAAACCTACACCGTGATTGGTAGCAGCGAAGCACTATCCAATCTCTTCTGGCTCTGCAGTGTCAGTAGCCGACTTGTTTTGTGACGCAACTCACTCACCGAAGGAGCTACTTAGCCACCCATCCGAAGTCAGTCCCATGAATCAAGATAGTCTCAAGATTTAATGCCTCAATTGATCCTGGTACGAGCACCGTCAATCTGGCCTATACTTCAAGACCCACGAACCCTTGTGAAGTCTCATGTGGTTTGCTACCCCATTCAACAAAGATATAATAAACGCAAATTAAGGACTCTATGGGTAGAATAAGCTTAAGACGTCTCACGGCGAAAAATGCACTGCTCAATCTCTTACACACCGAATCAACATGGTACTTCCACCTCAAAATTCCGTCAACCTGCAAACCAAGAAACCTAATACAGTCGGAACACTTTAATTCTCTCACCGGAAGGCTTAAGGTCACCTGACGACCCATACTCGCGACTGAAAGTTCACAAGATCAGTCTCATTGGCGTTCAGAATGACGGAGTTTCGGGAACACCAATCAATGAAACATCGCATCAAAAGTTCGCTCCTAGCCCTGAGTTCAACGAGATAGGTAGGCGAAACAACGAACGAAGTGTCGTCAGCAAACAAAACAACCCTTCAATAGTGATGAATAATTAATGACATGGAGAGGTACATCATTGACGAACAAAATTAATAAACGAGGTCCCAAAACAGAACCATGAGGAACACCCCCAACAGATTCTTGTTGTCTTACACGCTCATTCAGAAAATTCTCAACGCACTCGAGGAAGACACCTTTAAAAGCATTAAATTGATCGCACAAAATTCACAATGCATTGCCACCCAAAATTCCTCAATTTGTGGAATTTTTTTAACTTGATAACTATTTTTAATATAAATTGCAGTGCCCCCATGTCGTCTTGGGGGGCGGCAATATGAAGCAGCTAGTGCATAATTTTCAAGGTTCATGAAAGAAATCTCAACATTATTGCAGCCATGCTCGGCAATACTCAAAATATCGGGTTTTTCGTGATCATTAAAGACTTCGAGTTGGCTAATTTTATTTGATATACCCTGACCATTCAATTGAACAATTATTAAATCATATAAATTGAAAAAGTACTCCCTGGATTGACGACGCTTCGTAATAAACTTATTTACAGCTATATCTTCTTATAGGATAAGTCTATGGTTCTTGTTTATCATATGTTGCTTCTTTAAGAATTAATCTCAGATTTCAGGGGAAATGAACCAAACAAACCTGTAAGAGCTGATTTCACGTCAGTGCTTTTCGGGTTTTTTTCATATATCGGGTGTTTTTTAAGAGTGATAGAACTTTAAATTGAAATAAAACACATTTAAATTAAAATTGAAGCCAAAATTTTGTTTTATTTGAAAGATAATTTTATGACATTTATAATTCAAAAATAATTTCCGGCATGTGTCCAATTTTGGACCACTTTTTCGAGTAATTCAGGCCTTATTTCATCAATAACACGAGTTATGCTGGCTTCCAAAGCGTCTATTGTTTCTGGTTTATCAGCATAAACCAATGACTTGACATAACCCCAAAGAAAATAATCCAGTGGAGTATTGTCGCATGAACTTGGAGGCCAATTAATTGGACCATTTCTTTCAATAAATCAATTATTACGGTAGCAGTATGAGGTGTAGCACCATCTTGTTGGAACCAAAACACTTCTTGGTCGATACCATTCAAATTTTGAAACAAATAATCATTGATCATCGATCTGTAACGAGCACCATTCACTGTAACATTAGCTCCAGCATCGTTTTTAAAGAAATATGGACTGATGATGCCTCCAGCGTGTAAAGCACACCATAGAGTGCATTTTGCAGGATGCAATGGAACGTGCAGGACTTCTTGAGGATTGTTTTCACTCCATGTACGGCAATTTTGCTTGTTTACATACCTGTTCAACCAGAAATGAGCTTAATCACTAAACACAATTTTACGATAAAAAAGTGGATCAACTTCAAGCTGTTCTAGGGCCCAATCAGCAAACAAACGACGCTTATTATGGTCAATTGGCTTTAGTTCTTGATCCAGTTGGAACTTGTATGGATGTAGACCAAGATCTTTACGCAAAATTTTCCACGTGGTGGTTGCACAGAGTCCAACTTGTTGTGAACGTCGACGAATAGACAAATGTGGATCATCATTAACACTATGACTTACAGCAGCGATATTTTCTTCTGTACGTACAGTTCTTTGTCTTGTTGTTGTTGTTGCATCGAGTAGAGCAAATGTTGTCCGAAATCTATCGATAGTTTGACGAATAAGCTGCTCTGATGGACGATTAAGTGAACCATAAATTTTACGAAGTACTCTATAAGTTTGGCGAATAGAACACTGATTTTGAAAATAAATTTCAACAATTTGTAAACGTTGTTGCGGCGTGAGTCTTTCCATGATAATTTGTCAATGCTTACTGGACAAAAATGTCAAAACAACAGGGTGTCTACCTTCTGTCAAATCACAGTTATCCCTATCGAAAGTTCTACAACTAAAAAAACCACCCGATAGGTGTTTAATTAAATCATAATCTCTCATATTCACAAATTTAATAATGTTTATGCGCTTGTTTTAGAGGTTGCATGCTATAGTTTTGCCGCAATGTCTGTAATTTATTAAAATTTGAATATTAAAACAAATTGAAATATGTTTACCTTCTACAATTTTAATTTCAAAAAAATTTTTATTCAAAAACTTTTAGAAATAAATTTATGTCTAACAAGCACCGCTTACATTTAATAGACGTATAGAATCAAAACTCAATATATAATGTCAAATGGAATAAATAACCCAACAGATATACGAAAGTAATTAAAATTAATAAATAAATATTTAAAGGCGACAAAATTTTGTTTCTGGTCTTACCTTTAAGAACACCAATTGCCTTTTAAAAACATGAACACACTTAAAGGACTTCTCAAAGAATATAATTTATTTGAAATATTTAATATATTTAAATATTCGAATAAATTATTTCAAAAATATCTAAAAAAATGTGCACTATATCTTCAAAAAACAAATATAATTCTAGACAATCCCGTCTTCAGTCCTCTTTTAATATTCCAAATATCAAAATCAAAAACATAACCATATCTCTCACGTGTTAAAAGACTTAAGCTTCGAAATACAGATCAACTATATAATTCAAGATTGATCTATGTTCTTACAAAATCAAAGAACAATGTGAGTTATTTTAAGGTTTATTTAAATTCATTGACATTCTATAATGAGATTTTTTGAAGCCAAAATATAATTATATATTATATATAAAATAAAATAGAAAGGCCTTTTACTTGATAGAAGAAATATAACAAAATTTGAATATTAAAACAAATTGAAATAAGTTTATCTTCTACAATTTTAATTTCAAAAAAATTTTTATTCAAAAAACTTTTAGAAATAAATTTATGTCTACGTGAGAGATATAGGTTAACTTTTTGATTTTGATGTTTGGAATATTAAAAGAGCACTGAAGACGGGATTGTCTAGAATTATATTTGTTTTTTGAAGATATAGTGCACATTTTTTTAGAGATTTTTGAAATAATTTATTCGAATATTTAAATATATTAAATATTTCAAATAAATTATATTCTTTGAGAAGTCCTTTAAGTGTGTTTTTAAAAGGCAATTGGTGTTCTTAAAGGTAAGACCAGAAACAAAATTTTGTCTCCTTTAAATATTTATTTATTAATTTTAATTACTTTCGTATATCTGTTGGGTTATTTATTCCATTTGACATTATATATTGAGTTTTGATTATATACGTCTATTAAATGTAAGCGGTGCTTGTTAGACATAAATTTATTTCTAAAAGTTTTTTGAATAAATTTTTTTTTGAAATTGAAATTGTAGAAGATAAACATATTTCAATTTGTTTTAATATTCAAATTTTGTTATATTTCTTCTATCAAGTAAAAGGCCTTTCTATTTTATTGTAATTTATTAATTTTATGCCGAAAATGGTCTCAAACGGTTACGTTGGACTCGCTGATGGATCTGAAGTCAAAATTCTTTCTATCCAACTGGCTTGTCCATAAGCACTTTCGGAGAGAGCAGCTCAGTAGATCTATTTGCACAGGTACAAATCAAATAAATGAAATTGATCGTCAATTTGCTAGCCGTTAAAGGATAGAAAATTCTTTTTAGCATATTGTTTTGAACTTTGAAATTTCTACCACCAATAGGTCACGATTCTTCTTTTTGTAAGTCTTAGGTAATGAATCCAATTAGGAAGATACACTATTGGCATTTGGTTCAGTTGTGCAATACTTTCTCGAAGAGAATATGCGTAAACGGAGGTAACTGCAAAGTGGGAAAGAAATTTTATGTAAAGGCTTATTGTTTCCTTTTAAAAATATAACGGTTGTTTGTATCGATATGCTGCTACTGATTATTTGACATGTTTAACAAGTTTGCAAAGTTTGGATAATTGAACAAAATACGAGTAACATCGCCCTGATGAGTTTCAAAGACACCTTTAAAAAACCATAGTTCGACATTTAACCTACTAAAAATGGTTGTCAAGGTCAAGGCACCTCCTTCACGCAACTACCAACAAAACAAACCAAAAATTGGGACATCGGACCAATAAAAATTCCGCAAGTTTTCGATTAAACCCGGTACTCAGGTGCTTAAACCTCATCGTCGTACCATAACCCCTTCCTCGCCAACTTTCGATTTCAACAGACCCGTATTTGCGAAGAGACCAGCTGCCCACGGTTGGTAGTACTCGATGAGATTCGCTGGGTAACGCGTTTCAATCTCACTGAGATCTCGCGAAATCGTTTTCTATTTTTAATTAGCGCGCTCCTAGTGTGTCTTCGCGCGATATCTTAACATGCCAGTGCAGGTTAACACCACCAAGAGCCACCCTTTCATCGATGGACTCACTAAGGTGCCCGATAGGAAAAAGGAGCTCCAAAGAGTCAGAGCATGGTTAGTAAAAACGCTAGGTAGACGCTAGAAAAATTTTTCATCCAACTAACTATTTCTAGTTCCATTCATTGGCTTTGCTGTTCAAAATTTCCTTTTTTTATTCCATCTTTTGCCCTTCATCCTTATTTTGCCTGAACTTCAGGTTTACTATGTCGTTTTTCTGGTGAATGTAAGGAAGATTTGGCGTTCAGCCAACCACTTACTGTACTCTCTAAAATTTCTCCTTTCGCATTCTCTTCTATTCCTTCTTTCTAGTATCTTTCTTTATGTTTCTGTTTCTTTAGTTTTGGGAGTTTCTTTTTTGTGGTGAATGAGGAAAGATTTATAGTTTAGTTATCCATCGATTTTATCGAAAATTCTTTTGGTCTTCTACTTAAACGATATTCACAATCCTTTGTATCACCTCTTTTGTCGTTATTTTAGATTTAAAAGCTAAATTTTAACTCGACCCTGGGACTGTTTCTTTATCGCTCAACAACGCTGCTCCGCACACAACATTTTTGTCATCGTTTTGCATCTTCTAATTCTATAATAAGATTCTTATGAAACTTACCATAATCCTTCGAAACTCTAAATTTCAGATAATAGGACTTGTAGTTTGGAAAATATTAATGAAAATAAAAAAAAATTTCAAATGTGAATATTTAGTAAACCATTGGACTGATTTTGTCGAATAACGAACTCAACCAAGATATTCAGGTCCCAAACCTACCCCGAAAGTGTCAAGTTTCTATCTCTTATCGTCAGAAAGTTATAGTATCGGGTGTATTTTTTAGAGTGATAGAACTTTAAATTGAAATAAAACACATTTAAATTAAGATTGAAGCCAAATTTTTTTTATTTGAAGGATAAATTTATGACATTTAGTTTTAAAAATAATTTCGAGTTATGTTGGCTTCCAAATCGTCCATTATTTCTGGTTTATCAGCATAAACCAATGACTTGACATAACCCCAAAGAAAATAATCCAGTGGAGCTATGTCGCATGATCTTGGAGGCCAATTAATTGGACCATTTCTAGAAATAATGCTATCGCCAAATCTTTCTTTCCATAAATCAATTGTAACGGTAGCAGCATGAGGTGTAGCACCATCTTGTTGGAACCAAAACACTTCTGGGTCGATACCATTCAAATTATGAAACAAATAATCATTGATCATCGATCTGTAACGAACACCATTCACTGTAACATTAGCTCCAGCATCGTTTTTAAAGAAATATGGACCGATGATGCCTCCAGCGTGTTAAGCACACCATACAGTGCATTTTTCAGGATGCAATGGAACCTGCAGAACTTCTTAAGGATTGTTTTCACTCCATATACGGCAATTTTGCTTGTTTACCTAGCCGTTCAACCATAAATGTGCTTCATCACTAAACACAATTTTACGATAAAAAAGTGGATCAACTCCAAGCTGTTCTAGGGCCCAATCAGCAAACAAACGACGCTTATTATGGTCAAGTGGCTGTAGTTCTTGAACCAGTTGAATCTTGTATGGGTGTAGATCCTAATGTTGTCCGAAATATATCGATAGTTCGACGAATAAGCTGCTCTGATGGACGATTATGTAAACCATAAATTTCACGAAGTGCTCTATAAGTTTGGCGAATAGAACACTGATTTTGAAAATAAATTTCAACAAGTTGTAAACGTTGTTGCGGCGTGAGTCTTTCCATGATAATCTGTCAATACAATATTGCTTCTACCTCCTGTCACAGTTATCCCTATCGAAAGTTCTATCACTGTAAAAAAACGCCCGATATATAGGGAAGTGATCCACTCACAAAATCTTTTCTTTTTTTTAATTTTCCAATCATACGAACATCACGAAATTTCGTACGAATATGTACGTTGTTATTCTACTTCTAAGTGCTAAATTTCAGATCGATCAAATCTGTAGTTCCGAAAATATTTGAAAAAAATATGAAATTTTCAAACGTGAATAATTGCGAAACTATCGAACCGATTTCGCCCATTGACGAAATTGTTGAGATATTTAGATCCTTAACTTTCCCTGAAAGTTACAAAGCTTTATCTCTTTCCTTTCGAAAGTTAGCGTGATTAAGGTAGTGGTCAAGGCTGATCCGTTCAAAAATTTTAGTTTTGTAAAATCAGTGAGTGCATTTTTAAGACCATTTCCAGCTCAAAACTCAAAAATTTCAGAGATTTGGGCGAAACGATAGCAAGCTGTTTCATGGAATAAGAAAACACAAAAAAGAAAATATTGTAAAAAATTAACATTAGTATAAGCTATGGTAATAGAAAGTTCTACAAATCAAGACAGTGTAACATACATCTGTATAACAATTCTATACTCAAACAAGCCCGATAAGGTTTTGTTTATCACTGGGGCATATATACGCAAGTTTCGGACTTGTTTTTAATGTTTCCTGTGTATAGCGAATGTAAATACTTGACAAGTTTGCAGTCGTTGGCATTGCAGGCCACTGAAGAGAACCAACAAGCTTAGAAACGTGCTTTACTTATGCCTCAGTGATCAATAAAACCTTATCAGGCTTGTTCGAATTTAGAATTGTTATAGAGATATATGTTACACTGTCTTGATTTCTAGAACTTTCTATAACCATAGCTCAGACTCCTTACTAATAATATTTGGTACAGACCAGCCGAATTAATTTATTTGAAAAAAATTAAATCTAACTTATGACATAAAATTAAAAGAATAGATTATTCCTTCAAAACATAATTTTTATAAATTATATTTTATTGTCGTGTGAAATATCACTTAAACAGGCTTCCATGTTCAATTTTAAAGTGTTTAGTTTAGGCTTTTTCGACAAAAATTGCGCATATCGACATAAAAATCCAAAAGTATTACTGCAAAATATTAGAAAACTTCTATTTCTGGAAATTACTAACTCATTAATAAGGAGTATGAACTATGGTGATAGAAAGTTCTACAAATCGAGAAATTGCACTGATGGGATGCCAACAAGCATCGGAACATGCATATTTGCTGTTTATTCCTCAACGATCGATAGAACCTATTCGATTGTATTTGAGTTTTGAACTGTTACACAGATGCAAGTTGCACTGTCCCAATTCGAAGAACATTTATATTTACCATAGCTCATATTCCTTATTATATGAAATAAATCAACAATTGTTTACCAAAATATGAATCGGACTTAAAAACATTAACATCTTTTCCATTTTTCAAGGTTACTGACTCAGCCCCATCTACCAGACATATCGGACGAATATATTCTCCTTTTTCTACATGCTTGTTTCTACTCGGTAGACAGGACCAAGGTGTGCATCGAAAACTACTTCACCATAAGGAGTTCCACCCCTATGCTCTTCTCTGGAAGGAATGTCTACGACCCTAAACTCCAGGCTATGCTGAGACTTGCGTGAGTATCTCAGAAAACGATTAGGGCTTAAAATGAAAATGTTGAAACATTCTCTTGTCAATTAAGTGCTATGTCTTTGAAGTATATCAAGAACATGGGCTAATTTTTAACGCTTTCGAGCGTCATAGGTTAAAGAGTCTTTTCAGAGTTGATACTTATTTCACTAGCAGCTTGAACTCATCACAATAAACAATTTTACGAAATATCGCCTATATGAAATATTCAAGGGAACAAAGTTGAAGTTCAATTTGAAATCTTCAATTTGCATTTCTCGACAAAATAACAAAAGTAAAAAACTCACAAATCCGTTGAATGTTGAAATCGATATTTAAAATCTCGATTCAACGTTTCAATTGACACATGCTGTTAATTGTGGCTGCTTGCTTGCTGGCGTCGCCAGAACTAACAGAACCGAACTCAATCGAATTTCATTGAAAGGTCTTCCAGCTCTGTTTCCTTGAATATTTTGTATAGGCGACTTTTGTTCTAATATTTCATTTTGGTGAGTTCTACCTTCTGGTAATAAAAAGTCTCAACTTTGAAAATACTCTGAATATTAAGCCCAAGATAACTGTGTTTCTATCATCATTTTTCCCCATAGCTCAGAGTACGCAAAGTATCGGCGAGTGTGAATGAGAGCTGCTCTGAGTGGTTAGAGACCGTGTCAGGTGTTCCGCAGGGTACTGATTTAGGGTCGCTTCTCTGTCTACATCTCTTCCTTAGCTATTGTAGCTTGACGCGCTGGGGGGCTTGTCTTGACTAAGATCCTAGTTTCATCCCGGTGAAATGGAGGATTAAGTCTTGATGTCTAAAGCAATGTCACTGGACCCGTGTGGTGGAAGTTCGACCGAATGAGACCCTAGTTTCTGTCAAATGGCCGAGTGCGTTTGGTAACATACTGCGTTACCTCGGGAAGGTTAATGCCCTCGGGAAGTATTCGTACGCCCTGCCACCCAATTGGTGTTGGACTCGAGGGGGCAGTGGTTGAAAGTCCGCATGCTGGACTAGAAGGGTATGTCATCTATCTGTTCGCAGAAACTCATGTTCAGGATATCTCGAGAGTTACTTCAAGGCTGAACCAGGATCGATTGTGAGACCACTTGCAGAGTGCTGGTATCAAATTTATCTTGTTGTGGCTTGCTGAACCATTTTGCTGGAACCAAATTTCTTCCAATTGCATATCATTAATTTCGGGGATGAGAATTGACGGCTTGAGTGACACCTTCACCATTTTCAAAGACGACTCCACCAGACCAACTTGCACACCATACAGTGACTTTTTGTGGATGTAATAGTCTCTCAGTAGTTACACAAGGCTTTTTACTGCCCCAGATGCGACAATTTTGCTTGTTTATAGCCACCAAGTGAAAAATGTGCTTCGTCGCTGAAGAAAATTCAATGAGAAAAATCGTCATCCAAACGTTGTTGTTCAAGCACCTAATCGGCGTATGTTCTACGCATTCTATGGTTAGTTGACTTTAGTTCTTGTGTCAACTTAACCTTATAAGGATGGAGATGCAGATCCAGGTGCCAAATACCCCATAGCGAGCTGTAAGAGGGGCTCAAATGTTGTGCTATTAGATGAATTGATAAATTTGGATCTTCTCCAACACTTATAGTATAAATATTTTCGGTCGGGCGTACATGTCGATGATGTATGGGCCTTAAGACATCAGTAACACATCCAGCCTCTTCGAATTTTTCACTGTGTCCAATTGTACGCTCAGGTGGACGATTATATCGACCATAATCTGCCAGTAATGTACGAAACGTACTTACTACAGAATCATTGTTTTTGTAGTAAGTTTTCACGATTTTCACACGTTCAGCAGTAGATAAACGATCCATATTGTTAAATGGCTAACCTTCAACTAAGCATATGAGGCTTCGGATCACAGTTTTATTCGACATATGTCATTGGAACACGGATGTTAAATTCGGCCCACGAAAGGGATATAACCCGTTATTAGAGATGTTTACCAATGGTGCAGATCTTATTCAAGGAACACTTCAAGAAGTTGAAGGAACAGTAGTTCCCTAAGTGTGAATTAATCAGAGTGCGGAAAGGTTTTAGGGTAAAAGTATTGTCTAAACACGATCTTCAACTTCGAAAGCAACTTTGTTCTTCACTATCCACGATGTATTCTTCAATTCTAGTTTATATTATCCGACCATACAACCTTCCCATCGAACTGGACACGCAAATGCCTCTATAAATTCTTCATTGAGTTTTGGACCCCCTAGGTTTCTCATGAAATAAACAATCTATGTTCTGGAAATGAGATGAATATTTGCCTCTATTTCAACTGCAATATATATGAAAGAAAACCTTTGTTTGTTATCCTTTGTTTCATGAAGGATGAGACGAAATTTTAATCAATTATATTTACTTCACAACTGAATAAAAACTCAATAGTCCGTATTATCACCTCTTCTTTCAATCAACTGCCCAATACGCCTAGGCATCTCACGAATCAAGTCACCAATGAAATTTTCAGGCAAAGCGTTCCATTCTTGAAGGGCTAAACTCAATTCCTGAAAAGTTTAAGGTGGGTTTTGGCAATTAGATATTGCTCTCCCTAAGTAATCCCATGCGTGCTCAATTGGATTTATGACTGGTGAGTTTGTTGGCCAGTTCATTCTCTGGATATTTTTCGCTTGAAGAATATTTTGAACCTTTAGTGTTCGGTGTGGTGGGACGTTATCATCCTGATAAATGAAATTATCACCAAATTACAAACATTATATCCCCCCAGCACATTATTGATTCGCCTTGAAAGGGCACAAATTCCCAGGCGAAATTGAGTCGCTCTAGTCTGCCTGGACCTCTCCAAACCCTTTCTCGTCGACTATCACTTTGTAAACCGAATCGTAGCTCGTCCGAAAAAAGTACGTTGTGCCATTGTGGTAAAAGCCAGTCTTGGTGATGTTCTGCCCATTGCCGATGTCCAGGTGATAGCCGAGGTACTCTTAAAGTTCTTCTTGCCCTTAAATTTGAGGAATGCAACCGTCTCCTTATGGTACTGGTTGAGACTACTTGTCTTTAGGTCCTCAAAAAATGACTTTGAAGGGCTGTTACAGATAGCGTTCGATTCTTTCGAGTAAAATTTGCGATATAATAGTCTTCCCTTGCAGATGTTACTCTGGGTCGACCAGGCATCGGTCTCTGGGAAACGCTGCCGGTTTCCAGGAAAAGTGCCACTAATCTGGTGGTTCAACAAAGCTTCTTGAGGTAGGGCTACTACCCTTGCCCGGTCAAACTGAGAAATTTGATGTCCCGGCATTTTCCATGGAATATTCTCAATATTACAACTCTCGTTATTCACTGAAAACTAATTTACTTCAAATACACCTGTATTCTCCCAAACAAGAAACATTTTTTGCTGGTTTATTGTTCTCATTTAAGTGATAAGATAGATAGATAGACAAAAAATTTTCAGGTTACATTCAACAAGTTGAGAGTTTATAGGGGCACTCTGTATATTATTGAATATTTTCATGATGCAAGCACTACGAGTAGATTTATTTATAGTTTATCTCTTTCCAATGGTTCATTATTCATTTCCGCCAAGTCATCTTCATCTTCATCAGAGTCGTACCAACATATGGAACCAATCATCAACACTCAGAACCCAGAAGAAGATGAGAAAGTATGTAATACTCGTCGAAATCAAGAGTGGAAAGTTAACAAGTATGAATACCTGAAACACTTCAATGATGACGGTAAAGAAATAGATTTGCCATTTTTCGATCTGCTTTATGAAAAGAAGATAGAAAGCAGTCCTTACACTTCTTCGCCGAGAAGATTTCTTTGAACTCGATTCCGAAGCTGCAGAGGAAGACAATTGACGATAAAACAGACACGGTTGACAAAGGGGACACTTCGATTGGAAGTAAATTATTCTTATAATCAATCGCATTGAAAGATACGATGTTGCGTTTGAAGGTTGCGCTTCAATTAGTTGAATGAGGTAAATTGTGTTATTTAACAAGTCAATGATTTATTTAGTCACAAGGAGCTTCAAGATAGAGCAAATTTAGGTTTAGATATTCCAACTTTTCGTTGTTATCTTCTTAGCCATGATATTATGACAGAGGACAACCAGATAGCGCAAAAGTTGATGTCATTCCATAGCACACTAAATGAGGTATTTTTGCTGGAAAGAAACATGTCCATAACTGATAATTTTTCATCGATAAAACCATTCGAAAAATATGACTGATTTTTTTTAACTTCAGAATCGTAATATTCATCTCCTTACCACGCCGGCAATAAGAAATTTTTGGCACACAAAACTTCTTATCTTACAGCAAATTTAATGCCGTTTCCAGATATGTGGTCAAATTTGATGAGGCTACAAGGATAATTGAAGTATAATTGATTTTATGGAAAAACTCGAAATATTTCATGAAACCAAAAAATGTTAAATTGAAGAATAAACATCAACATTTCGACCATGTGTTATATGACATTTTTTGTGGCAAATAACTTGTATGATCTCCCCTTGAAGTTTGGCCCTTTTAAAAGTGGACATCCTGTATGGGTTGCATATATTTTTATTGATTGTTTTTATTCAACATTCAGAAAAGTAGAAGTCTCAAACGCTGCTCTAGAGATGTTCTGCATATTGTTGAAGAGTTTTTTGAAAGAACTTTTTGAAAAGATGTGTTTTCGAGGGATTTTACGAGTTCATGTTTGGTATTTTTGGAACAGAATTTGTTATTTGTTATGTATCGGGTGTTTTTTTGAGTGATAGAACTTTCGATTGGAATAACTGTGATTTGACAGAAGGTAGAAGCCATGTTGTTTTGACATTTTTGTTCAGTAAGCATTGACAAATTATCATGGAAAAACTCACGACGCAACAACGTTTACAAATTGTTGAAATTTATTTTCAAAATCAGTGTTCTATTCGCCAAACTTATAGAGCCCTTCGTGAAATTCATGGTTTACATAATCGTCCATCAGAGAAGCTTATTTGTCGAACTATCGATAGACTTCGGACAACAATTTCTCTACTCGATGCAACAACAACAACAAGACAAAGACTTGTACGTACAGAAGAAAATATCGCTGCTGTAAGTCATAGTGTTAATGATGATCCAGATTTGTCTATTCGTCAACGTTCAAAACAAGTTGGACTCTGTGCATCCACCACATGGAAAATTTTGCGTGAAGATCTTGGTCTACGCCCATATAAGACCCAAGTGGTTCAAGAACTAAAGCCACTTGACCATAATAAGCGTCTTTTGTTTGCTGGTTGGGCCCTAGAACAGCTTGAAGTTGATCCACTTTTTTATCGTAAAATTGTGTTTAGTGATGAAGCTCATTTCTGGTTGAATGGCTATGTAAACAACCAAAATTGCCGTATATGGAGTGAAAACAATCCTCAAGAAGTTCTGCAGGTTCCATTGCATCCTGAAAAATGCACTGTATTATGTGCTTTACACGCTGGAGGCATCATCGGTCCATATTTCTTCCAAAAAGGATTCTGGAGCTTGTGTTACAATGATTATTTGTTTTAAAATTTGAATGGTATCGACCCAGAAGTGTTTTGGTTCCAACAAGATTTGGCGATAACATTATTTCGAGAAATGGTCCAATTAATTGGCCTCCAAGATCATGCGACATAACTCCACTGGATTATTTTCTTTGGGGTTATGTCAAGTCATTGGTTTATGCTGATATATATATATATATATATTAGGAGTACAAATAAGTTTCCGCCGTTTTATTGTAGATGGCGCGGCACGGAGATTCGGTTAGCTTTCGCAGATGATAACCGGCTTAAAAAATAGTTTGGACATCCAAGAACAACATAACCTATTAATATCATTGATTTTATATTGGTAAAATATATTTTTTATAAGTTGAAAATGTCAAAATTTGAGCCAAGTAAGCGTCATTTGCGGGAAATATTAGTTTACTTCTTTAATTTGAAGAAATCTGCTGCTGAGGCGCATCAATTGCTCGTAGAAGCATATGGTGAGGGTGCTTTGAGTGAGAGAACGTGTCGAGAGTGGTTTCAAAAGTTTAAAATCGGTGATTTCGACGTAGAAAACAAAGATCGCAGTGGAAGGCCAAAAATTTACGAGGATGCAGAATTGGAGGAATTATTGGAGGAAGATTCATCTCAAAAACAAAAAGAACTTGCTCTAACATTAGAAGTCACTCAGCAAGCATTATATTAGCGTTCTTCTATAATAAATATTTAATTTGTGTTAAAAAACGGCGGAAACTTATTTGTACTCCTAATATATATTTTTTTTCACATAAATGTCATAAAATTATCTTTCAAATAAAATAAAAATTTGGCTTCAATCTTAATTTAAATGTTTTATATTTCAATTTAAAGTTCTATCACTCTAAAAAAACATGGAGAGGTATGCAACTGCTTCTTCGACTTAGTTTGAGGATAATTTTATATATTCTTTAGATTCTTTTAATTTTTTTATACTTTGTTATGTTTACCAATTCTTTTGTCTTCTAAAAAGAAAGACTGTTTCTAAGACCTTTTATTTAATTTAATTCCCAAAATCTTCAAGAAATTTTCTTAAGTTGAAATTTGTAGAAAGGTGTGAAAAAATTATGCTGCTTAATATCGAAGTCATTGTAAAAATGTCTTTTTCAATCATCTTTCACCAGTTTAAGCAATTTTCTTCGTAGACGTGGTGCTGAAACTATTGAATTGTCAATTAAGAAACATAATCACCTACCCAGAACTAAAAATTCCACCATGAAACATCTTTATTCAAGCGAACAACTATATATCCTACTTATTGTTACTTCCCGAATTCCTGCATCTCGAAACCGGCCTTCTACACCTCAGCCTATGCTTACAATCTTCAAAGTTACACCTGTTGATAGCAGCGGCACTAGGTGATTTCCTGTTAGGGAGACCCTTCTTCAGATCCTCGTTTGTGATAGGACAACCCGTATCCTTCTCCTTAGAACAATCCCATGCATACCACTTTCGAGCTACTTGATTGGGAACCCGTTCCTCATAATTCCAGTCCACTGGGAAGGAATCGTTCGCTTTACCATCATACTTCTTCTGGTTGTGACAAGGTTTAGTCTTGACGTCGCACCTAGATGGTGTCGTTTTTTCTGTGGACTTCATACGATACTGCTGATAATTGACTTCTGAAAATAGGTCTAAAGTGAGAATTTTGTCGACGTTTTCAAGAAGATAATTTTAATGATGTTTTCATATCTGATGAAGGTTGTCTCCAAATTGGTGGAAATCTCTTACTAACTTTCAAAACAACCTGTTATCGTTCAAATTTCCAAATTTCCCACTTAAATAATGGTTCGGGGAGCAATATCTCAGCGTGGAGCTAGGCCTCTCTGTATAGTTGATGGTACCATTAATAGTTAAAAGTATTGTGACATTCTATACAATTTTCTCCTTGAAACAGCGCATGTTTTATATTCAGAGGAGTGGCGTTTTCAGCAGGATAATACAAGATGCCATACTTCGGCGTTAACTCAAGCTTGGAGGCAAGAACACCAAGTAACAACCATTTCATGGCCAGCAGCTTCACCAGATCTTAGTCCCATTGAAAACATATGGGGACTAATGAAGATTGAAGTTGAACGAGCAGCGCCATGAAATAAAGATGTTTTAATCTTTCAGTCTGTTCTGGACCACCATCACCGAAAATTATGGAGGTGATCTATGTAGAAGAATTAATGATATACTGATCTTTCACATTTATTTTTTTGGAGCTACGCAAAGAATCTCTGGAAACGAGAAAGCCCTTACGCTCAACCATTACCACTCAACTTAAAGTATTTTTCTGCTGCGGAATCCAAAAAATATACTCTTTTGAAGCCCTCTCAGCTACTGCTTTTCACTTCAGGAGGTACTTGGGAGAGCTATAGCTTGAAATAAACCTCAGTCAGGTCTAAAGAAGGGCACCTAATATACAATTAGGTGGCGATGACATAACTTCTTAAGATGAAGGTAAAACTAGTTATCTCACCCTTATGGAATTATTTTATGGGTGATCAACGGTCTTATATTTTACCTTTGATTTCCATTATACCTGGATTTTGAGTGGCACCCATCGCTTTCTGCCTGCCACCAGGATGAGCTAAAATGATATTCCTGTCAGTCAAGGAATTCTAAACAGACCCCAACACTCACCTGAATTCTTCTTCCATGCGCTTGAAACAGGTGTTAATACCTTGGATTCTAAAAGGTTCAAATATGCCACTTTCTGTGTTACCGGCCTTGTTACTCCCGGCAAAAGCAGAATATCCTTCTTGGAAAAATTCATTTGGCTTCTTGGTACTTCTTTTTCATCTCCACTCTCGAAGATCGGACCTATCTCTTTGATATTCACGAAACTGTTTTCGCTTTTGACACCCTCAACGTTATTTTTCCTAATCACTTCATGGTTCCCGCCTTTCTTGAAATTTATAAGGAGGTTATTGGTTGTCAGAGCGTGATATCCAATAGCGAATGCTTCAGAAGAGAGAGTTGAAGGGTAGTTCTTCAGATTCAACAAGGTAGTGTTGAGGTTATCGGTGGAACCTTGCTTCAAATCTGATTTAGAATGTTTCCTCATTCTTTTTTGTCTCTTCTTAGGCTGCAGTTGCTTTTCTGGCGACACTGTCGTAGTAAAACACTTCACAGTATTATCTAACTTGCTAATTTTTTTCTGCCTTATTATTGGTTCTACTCGTCTCCGAAAGATTTCCGTTTCCTCTGTGTCCTTATTCCCTTTGAAGATTTTTTGCTCCAGTTTTGAATCTTCTCGTTTATAATTCTCATCAATTATAGATTCCTCATCTTTTGAAAATCTCTCCACCTTATTAATGAGACACTTTGATGTTAGTTTTTTCATTACACAATCATAGTTTTCCATCATATGTTGAACATCTGGTTCACACGGACTCGCGTTGTGTTTAACATCAACCTGTTCTTTGTTGGAGTGTAAGCTGGAATCACTAAAATTAACGGACAAAATCTTGCATGGATCATCTAGTTTCTGAGCGGTGGCATTTGCAAATATAACACTTCCTTTCACGTTTGGTTCAATAGGGATTCTACTGAACCAACTTGGTCGCCTACGTCTTCTTCTAATGCCATTTTTATTCTTCGATTTATTCTGGATCTTCTTCCGGGTATTCTTGGGGTTTATTCCTTCCTTATCTTCACCTTCAGGATCATTTCCACTTACATATTCGATCTTCTTAGACTTTACAGCTCTGCTCATACCTCCGAGCGAAGATCCCAGACCTGTTTCTTCGTTCTTCAGAAATTCCAGCAAGCGATTCTTCTCGACCAGAAAAGCTTCGATGGCTTTGTAGTGTTCAGTAGCATCAAATCCCAGTGATAAGTTAACACCACTGAAAAAACGTTTACACGAATTTTGAACCCCAAATTTAATCTCTAGTGACTTTTCTCTATTTGACGTGTTTTTGACACACTTCATTAATTTTTGGGAGCTCGTTCTAATCCTCAACCTGTCACAAGCTTCTCTGACAAGGTCTTCGTTGAGAAAACCACACGATTTAATTAGTTTCTTTGATTTCAATCTGGAGATCAAAGCCTCAAAAATCTTCTTCGTTTGTTCTTTTTTCGACTGTGGTTTGGTCTCGTAATTAGCCTTTGCTTTGCAAGGTTCAAGAGCGTAATCTCTTCCAGTGTATGTGTATTTTTTAACGATATCACAGGAGTTTTTCTTCTTACAGTCATTTGTTCCTGCGCTTTTGTACACCTCGTGACACTTTCCCTTTGTCTTCAGATATTTGGTTAATGCATTTGGGCAGGAAAATTTCTTTTTAGAACACTTCGAGGATATGCTTTGCATACACTCAGGTGGTGGAGGCAAGTAAGGAGTAATTTTTTCTTGTAATTTCCTACAAGATTCATCAGGGTTCATCGTAAAGTCCACAGGAAGTGGAGGGAAGGTCATGGATGATGGTTTTTCGGCTATATAAGGTTCTGCCACCTTCTCACCACATTCGTTGGTTCTAATCTTGCATTTTATAGGTAAATATTTGTTACTTTTTGAAAAGATGGAATATTTTTTTGAAGGATATTCAATTGAGTAATTGAATTCTATTTCATCTCTAAAAGATGATGGAGTTATTCTCAAGTTATTCTTTATGAAGTTGAAATTGTTGGTGCTTCTGTATAAAATCTTGAAATTTTCAAAAACTGCATTGGTGTGTAGGAAATATCTTGCTTGTACCTGAAAAAAAAGTTCAAGGTTTGTATTCGTACCTTGAAGGAATAGCTCACCAATAATTTGAGTTGACCGAATGGAAAGTTTTTCATGGTGGTACCAGAATTTTGATATTTATTGAGCGTTAATTTGAGATGTCATAACTGACAGACAATGAATTAAGATATCCAATTTCATAATTTGTTTTTCTCCAAAATGATTTTTGATTGTAATTATTTTTATTTTCATTTAAGTTGCCTTAAAAGAAAATTAATTTTATCTTTTCTACTTCTAGACATTTAGCAAGATTGCCAAAATTGACTCCAGAAGGATATAGAGTGTTGATGTATTCACTCAGAGATCCAGATCCAACAAAATTGGTCTTCAATGATGCTGTGAAAGGATTCTGCATGTACAACGATTGCATATTATCAGAAGATGGTCTTCAAGATGGGTAAGGAAAATTTCTGTCATTATTTCTCACATTTTGAGGCTTTTACCTAGCAAATATAAGAATCGATAGTAACTTCAGTCCTAGTTGAAGCATTATAGCGTATAATATAATTTATTTATACTTCCTTAGATCTTGAACAATTAAAGCCTCTTATTTGAAGAACTGAACAGCCTGAAATTCACATCAAACCCATTGTGCATAAAGGTGGAATGTTTTTAGTTTTCAGAGCTTTAGATATAATGTTTTCCTTATTGCTTTCCATATAGAACTTTCTACATTTCAGCTAATGTGGCGTTTCCATTCGATTAAAGGTTGAAATGGAGGTTCTCTTTTGAGCACCATCTTCATCGATTAATTATTACTTGGAGGAAAGTAAGGACTGAACTCGAAAATAAATAACTCATTACGGTTCAATGGTACATATTACTGTCGTCTTCAACCTAGACCAAAATAATTGCAGCTATTAGGTTAACGAGCGCAATTTTATCGACTACCTGCAATTTTTTTATCCGTGGACTGTAAATGTGTTGATTTCTTTGACGTATATTAACTCGCTTCTTTCGATCTCAGGGCCGATTTTAATTAGTTTCCTCTTTTAGATACGTGGTAATCTTCGACATGAAGGGCGTGTCTATAGGACATTTGGCCAGGGTCAGCCTGCCAGCTGTTAGAGCCTTCATGATTTATATCCAGGTAAAGATTAATCTTACTGAATTTCAGTCAGTTTCTTCTTTATGACCTTTGATTTATAGTTCTAATTTTTTCAGGAAGCACACCCTGCAAGACTAAAGAGCGTGCATATTTTGAATACTGCATCTTGGATACACCACATCATGAGGATTGTGGTACCTCTGGTGAAATCTGACATGCTGGGCCTTTTAAAGTTTCATAAAGGTACGAAAAGTTAGAAGAATTGACAATTCTTTCTCGTATATCATACAGTAAACATATTCAATAATTGTCACAAGGTCAGAAAAACACTTGGCTCGGATGTATGTCACTTTCTGGTTATATCATTCATGGTATAGTGAAAAGATACTCTTAAAACATTTTAGAAAATGAACGCTCTGATTTAAACCTAAATCCTCACGTGTTACCCACGTAACATTTTCTGTCGCTCCTAGGAAACACCCCTGAGGGAATTCCCCTAGAGATACTTCCGATGGACTACGGCGGTGAAGCTCCTACCATGCAGGATCTGGACGAAGAAGTCAAGGGGATGGTGGACAAATACGCTATATGGCTGAAAGAAACTGAACTTTTCAAGGTGGACGAATCCAAGAGGATCAAAAAAACCTCTTGGTGGGGACTGCTAACCGGCAGCAATTCTAAAAACGTTGAGAATATGGACGAGAAAACATTTTTGAAGAATCTACAGATTGACTAAGATTGAATTTAGGAAAATTAGCGGTCATTTATCATCAACAGCCTTTTAGAGATGAAGCCATAAGTCTCATGTTTTGTACATAGTTAATCTTTTTATTGCAGTTATTGTTAAAGTTGAGGAGACATTAGTGGATTAGAAATGATGAATCTAGTTTGGTTATGTTACGGAGTATGGTTTTTTTTTCATTTTTATAGTTCTCCTAAAAATAAACCTTGAAAAAATATTTTCACTTATTTTTATCCTATCTTCCAGTTTCATGTTTGGATGCGATGATGGTAGCTATCTACTGTCTACAATTTATTGGTATTTCGAAGTGTATACTGAAATTTTGTTAGCAGAATTGAAACAACACTAAACCATAAACTTGAAGAAATATACAGAAATGGAGAATAACGAACAAATAATATATTCAACTACATCACTAAAGTAAGATCCAACTCTTTGGAGGTGGTCTGTAATTCTTCATTCTTAGGATCCATTAGGTACTAGTAGATTTATCCGCTGGTGCAATTCCAACCCAGTTTAAAACCAATTCCTAAGCAAGTTTAGGTCCCAAAGAAGCAAAATTTCCTAATGTTCACGATGCTGGAACTGCTTAAACTAATTCAGAAGAGATTCTAGTTCAGAATTCTTCTATCAAGGAATGTTTTTTTTTAAGTACATAAATGCAGAGTTCGCAACTGAACCAGCGAACAAAGCTAATATCTAAAATAAAACCAAAGCAGATCACGATGATTTACCTTACTGTAAAGTTCTTTTTTTATTAGTGGCTTGACGATGGAGATCAATTTATCGGCGAAATACGTCGCGTTCATAATGTGTATAGACCTATTTTATAAAGGCATAGCCTCCTGTAGCAAGCGAAACAATATCCAAAGAGCTCCCGGCCTCCACTTAGTCATATGCAAGAGGCCCATCTGTAAAAGTAATAATAATTTTTAAAGGCATGGCCTTCTGTAACAAGCAGAACAATATCCTAAGAGCTCCTGTAGTCAGCTTGGTCATATGCAAGAGGCCCATCTGTAAAATAAAGGGGAATTTTGAACATCAGTTGCATTAATATCAACATCCTCACCCCGGTGATGTCGAACATTGCTATCAACCCATCCGATGGTGGCTTTTCTATCAAGCCTAAGTCGATGGTCATAAGCAAGAACTCTAACGATGATTCCACAAGAAAATTCCAGTGAGATAAGTCAATGAATCTTTGAAAAATCAGCATGTCTTTGGTTCCTAAAATTAAATTGTTTGAAAAATTAGGAAGAAAAAATTAACCCATTCAAAGTAATTCTGAATTTAACACTTTTTTATTTTGATATAGAACACATTCACTAACTGAGACTGGGCGTTTTTGGTATTCTGCGATATTAGTAACAACACAATAAAAACTAAACCATAAACTTAAAAAATATAAAGTAATGGATGATAACAAACAAAAAATATATTCATCTACATCACTAAAGTAAGATTCAACTCTTTGAAGGTGGTCTGTAATTCTTCCTCATTCTCTCTTCCGTCAAGAACCATTCCGATCTTTTCTTCATGTTCTCTAACGTCATTTCACTCAGTACCCTGACAGATGGCAATTTTCCACCGAAGTCAGAAGGCATACATTCAGCCTCCACGTGGTTTTCAAAAAACTCATTCATATCGACGTTTGTCTGGTGCAAATGCAGCTGAAACAGATCCCATTGGTAGTACACAGGATACATTCTTAGGATCCATTAGGTACTAGCAGATTTATTCGCTGGTGCAATTCCAAGCCAGTTCTGAACCAATTCCTAAGCAACTTTTGGTCCCAAAGGAGTACAATTTTTTACTGTTCACAATGCTGGAGCTGCTTAAACTAATTCAGAAGAGATTCTAGTTCAGAATTCTTCCATCAAGGAAGGTCTTTTTTGGAAAGAACACAAACGCAGAGTTCGGAACTGAACCAGCAAACAAAGCTGATATCTAAAAGAAAACTAAAACAGATCATGATGATATACCTTACTGTAAAGTTCTTTTTTCATTAGTGGCTTGACGATGGAGATCAATTTATCGGCGAAATATGTCGCGTTCATAATGTGTATAGACCTAATTTGTAGAGGCATAGCCTCCTGTAGCAAGCGGAAGAATATCCTAAGAGCTCACGGCCTCAACTTGGTCAAATGCAAGAGGCCCATCTGTAAAAGAAAGGGGGATTTTGAACATCAGTTACATTAATATCAACATCCTCATCCCGGTCATGTCGAATGTTGCTACTAACCCATCCGATGGTGGTTTTTCTATCAAGCCTAAGTCGATGGTCATAAGCAAGAACTCTAACGATGATTCCACAAGAAAATTCCAGTGAGATAAGTCAATGAAGCTTTGAAAAATCAGCATGTCTTTGGTTCCTAAAATTAAATTGTTTGAAAAATTAGGAAGAAAAAATTAACTCATTCAAAGTAATTCTGAATTTAACACTTTTTTATTCTGATATAGAACACATTCACTAACTGAGACTGGACGTTTTTGGTATTCTGCGATATTAGTAACAACACAATAAAAACTAAACCATAAACTTAAAAAATATAAAGTAATGGATGATAACGAACAAAAAATATATTCATCTACATCACTAGAGTAAGATTCAACTCTTTGAAGGTGGTCTGTAATTCTTCCTCATTCTCTCTTCCGTCAAGAACCATTCCGATCTTTTCTTCATGTTCTCTAACGTCATTTCACTTAGTACACTCACAGATGGCAATTTTCCACCGAAGTCAGAAGGCATACATTCAGCCTCCACGTGGTTTTCAAAAAACTCATTCATATCGACGTTTGTCTGGTGCAAATGCAGCTGAAACAGATCACATTGGTATTACACAGGATACATTCTTAGGATCCATTAGGTACTAGCAGATTTATTCGCTGGTGCAATTCCAAGCCAGTTCTGAACCAATTCCTAAGCAACTTTTGGTCCCAAAGGAGTACAATTTTTTACTGTTCACAATGCTGGAGCTGCTTAAACTAATTCAGAAGAGATTCTAGTTCAGAATTCTTCCATCAAGGAAGGTCTTTTTTGGAAAGAACACAAGCGCAGAGTTCGGAACTGAACCAGCAAACAAAGCTGATATCTAAAAGAAAACTAAAACAGATCATGATGATATACCTTACTGTAAAGTTCTTTTTTCATTAGTGGCTTGACGATGGAGATCAATTTATCGGCGAAATATGTCGCGTTCATAATGTGTATAGACCTAATTTGTAGAGGCATAGCCTCCTGTAGCAAGCGGAAGAATATCCTAAGAGCTCCCGGCCTCAACTTGGTCAAATGCAAGAGGCCCATCTGTAAAAGAAAGGGGGATTTTGAACATCAGTTACATTAATATCAACATCCTCACCCCGGTCATGTCGAATATTGCTACTAACCCATCCGATGGTGGTTTTTCTATCAAGCCTAAGTCGATGGTCATGAGCAAGAACTTTAACGATGGTTCCAGAAGAAAATTCCAGTGAGACAAGTCCTTGAATTTTTGAAAAATCACCATGTAGTTATTTTTGGTCCTTTTCGGAATCATAATGCTATCCCTAAAATTTAATTGTTTGAAAAATTAGGAAGGAAAAAATAATTCATCCAAGGTAATTCTGAATTTAACACTTTTTTCATTTTGGTATAGAATCCATTCACTAACTGAGACTGAACGTTTTTGGTATTCTGCAACAGTAGTCTATTGTACCCCTAAGCCTAAAGTGACAAAATTATTTTCAATATATTTCAGTTTTTAATGATCTCTAGTAACCGGAATAGCTTCTAGGATATGTCTCTATCCTGCAACATTTCAAATACTAAGCACTATTTGAACTGCCAATGGTGATGTGTTTTGGTATCAGGTATCAACGAACATTTACAGCCAATTACAGAATCTGCCAGTCTCATAGTGTAACTGTTATTGTGATAGTCTTTTTGGAAGCTCCAACAAATACATTTACTAGTATTTAAATTATATTCCGTCTAGAAAGTCTCCAGAAAAAACAAAGTTGAATTGTAATTATTTAGTATATATTTTAAATTCTTCAATTAGAAAATTAGAAACTGACTGAATTAAATCATCTTTATTTCGTGGCACTGCTTTCACTTCAAGCTTTATTAGTCCCCATATGTTTTCAATGGGACTAAGATCTGGTGAAGCTTCTGACCATGAAATGGTTGTCCCTTGGTATTCCTGCATCCAATCTTGAGTATAGGCCGAAGTATGGCATCTTGCATTATCCTGCTGAAAACGCAACTCCTCTGAATATAAAGCTTGCGCCGTTTCAAGGAGACCATCGTTTAGAATGCCAAAATACTTTTCACTATTAATGGTACCATCAACTTTACAGAGAGGCGCTAATATATTGCTCCCCAAACCATTATTTTGGTTAGAAATTTGGAAATTTGAACGGTAACAGGTTGTTTTGATAGGATTTTTAAGTAATTTCCACCAAGTTTGAGACAATTTTCATCGGATATAAAGACATTATTGAAATTATCTTCTTGAAAATGTAGACAAAATTGTATCCTTCTTCCTTTTTGTAAAGGTGTCATTATAAGGATTTTTTGGGCTCCTTGATATGTAGCCTTGTCTTTTCAGTGACATACAGATGGTTTCTGGACATGCTTTTATATTTCGTTGATTTCCAAATCTGTTAGTCAATTTGCAAAACCCCAGGCGCGGATTGTATCGTCCTAAGACCAATAAAGCGTTTAATTTGTTTCCTTTAATCTTACGCGGTCTTACTGAAACTGGTCTATGCCTCATATCCATTCCATTTTTTATCTTCCTTATTGTCTTATATACAGTACTTTTTCCCAGTTCAGTCAATTGCACTAATTTTTCAACGTTTCGAAAACCTTTTCTATACAAATATTTTACCTGTTTTCTTTTTTCTAGTTGCTACATTATTTCATAAATTGTATACCTATTTGACAAATAGTGTTGCGATGCAACTCTGTCCATAGCCGACTATCCGCAGAACATATTTCATACATTTCTTTTGTCTTAGAATGTTACAAAAAAGAAATATATTCAAATTCTGAAAAATAATAAATTCCGGATACTTTCTAGACGGACTAGATCTTTCTAGTCTAGTCTTCGAAATGCCTGAAACCTGGAACTTTCTACTTCTCCACTTCTTCGAATGTCTTTCTTTACGTATGTTTCTCTAGAGTATAGAAATATGCTAGCAAAATGTCCCAAATTTGAGATATTTCAAAAGTTTTTTTCAGGAAATTTTAACCACGATAAATAAAAATCTATTTGTTTTTCAACAAAACAGGTTACGACATCTCGAAAGTTTCTCGATTAAAGCAGATTGTACACTAACTACTGATTGTTAAGGATAGGGGCTCTGTTAGAAACTAAAACTTAAGACAACTTAAGACTCTGCTTATCCAAGTTACAAAGATAATACTAGGCACCAATTCATCGGATAAAGATAAGAAAAAACAAAGAATTGCTGCAGATATAACTTAACGTTTTATTACTACAGGGTGTTTTTTTTAGAGTGATAGAACTTTCGATAGGGATAACTGTGATTTGACAGAAGGTACAAGCCATGTTATTTGACATTTCTGTTCAGTAAGCATTGACGAATTATCTTGGAAAGACTCACGCCGCAACAACGTTTACAAATTGTTGAAATTTATTTTCAAAATCAATGTTCTATTCGCCCAACTTATAGAGCATTTCGTGAAATTTATGATTTACATAATCGTCCACCAGAGCAGCTTATTCGTCGAACTATCGATAGATTTCGGACAACATTTTCTCTACTCCAGATGATCCAGATTTGTCTATTCATCGACGTTCACAACAAGTTGGACTCTGTGCATCCACCACATGAAAAATTTGCGTAAAGATATTGGTCTACACCCATACAAGATCCAACTGGTTCAAGAACTGAAGCCACTTGACCATAATAAGCGTCATTTGTTTGCTGATCGGGCCTTAGAACAGCTTGAAGTTGTAAAATTGTGTTTAGTGATGAAGCTTATTTCTGGTTGAACGGCTAGGTAAACAAGCAAAATTGCCGTATATGGAGTGAAAACATCCTCAAGAAGTTCTGCAGGTTCTATTGCATCCTGAAAAATGCACTGAATGGTGTGCTTTACACGCTGGAGGCATCATCGGTCCATATTTCTCAAAAAACGATACTGGATCTAATGTTACAGTGAATGGTGCTCGTTACAGATCGATGATCAATGATAATTTGTTTCAAAATTTGAATATTATCGACCCGAAAGTGTTTTGGTTTCAACAAGATGGTGCTACACCTCATGCTGCTACCGTAACAATTGATTTATTGAAAGAAAGATTTGGCGATAACATTATTTCGAGAATAGTCCAATTAACTGACCTCCAAAATCATGCGACATAACTCCACTGGATTATTTTCTTTGGGGTTATGTCAAGTCATTGGTTTATGCTGATAAACCAGAGACGCTTTGGAAGCCAACATAACTCGTGTTATTGATTAAATAGGGCCTGAATTACTCGAAAAAGTTGTCCAAAATTGGTCTGGTCGAATGCGGTTCCTCAGAGCTAGTCGTGGTGGACATATGCCGGAAAATATTTTCAAAACATAAATGTCATAAAATTATCTTTCAAATACAACAAAATTGGCTTCCGTCTTAATTGAAATGTGTTTTATTTCAATTTAAAGTTCTATCGCTCTAAAAAAAAACCCGATACATTTTCATATTCAAATAAACGTCGAGTTTGTTTGAGTATAGAATTTTTATACAGATGTATGTTACACTGTCTCGATTTCTAATACTTTCTATTACCATAGCTCATACTCCTTACGCTATATTTGTTGCAAGACCAAAGGATGGCATACAAAATAAAACTTCATTTAGCATCAACTAAATGCTTACCCAAGGACTAAGGCGTTTAAGATGCATTTGTATATTAGATCCAATTTTCTACTTACACTACCGTAGCTTGCTGTATTAACTCATCCGAATAGATATTTCTGTTGTTGGTTATATTTTGCCCATGGTAAGTGTGATGGTAATAAGCCAGAATGGTCGTTTTGGTCAATTCCACGTCATTTTCGCAAGATAGAAGAAAAAGGGTGATCTGTTCGTCTGTTGCTTTCGGTAAGAAGATCGATCGCATCCAAGTTTTGATCTTTTCGATGTCTTCTCTGTAAATTTTACCATCTTCGATCACTTCATCGGCAGTGAAATCGAAAATGAGCTTCATGGTGCAGATGAGATGAGGTAGGCTGCTGACAATTTTGAAAAATTAGTTTTTAGTCAAGCAACTTCACAAGCATAGAAGGTATCGTAAGGAACTTGTAACATACTGATAGAGAACATCGGCCTCAAACCTTTTAACTTTTGATTTTCTTTAATAAAAAGGAATACTTGGGACTTAACGGGATTTTTCTGCAAAATGAAGGAAGTTGAAACAGAAAGAAAACCAACTAAAGTAGGTGTTCAATATGTCCATTGTTTTTTTTTTCGATACAAACCCCAAAATTTTCTGGAACTCTTCAAATATTTATTGTTTTGGGAATTGAAATGTACGACATAATCTGGGTTATTATTTTTATATTTATTTTGGTCAAAATTTGGACCGAAATAAATATAAAACTGTCAAAAAAGACCCTACAGAAAAATATCACTACAAATCAAATCAGTTATCCTTCAATCAAAAGCACTTTTTGAAAATATTCCAAATTATAAATTAACTTTAATGAAACCATCAACACCCGTTTTGTATTCTTTAATTAAGTTGCACAAAGAGAATAATCCCATCAGACCCGTTGTTTCATTTGTCGCAGCCCCGTCATATAAACTTCCAAAAACATTAATCAAAATTATACTAACAGAAACCAACTTTGAAGCCAAATTTGCAATAAAAAACTCTTATCAACTTATACAAAAAATTAAGCATAAACAATGCCAAATTTGTTTCCTTTGATATAAAAAACTTATTTCCTAGGATACCGGTCAATGAAACCATAAAATTAGTTGATGATTTATTACTCCAAAAACGAACTAATCTTGTTGTAAAAACGGAAATATTAGACGCCTTAAACGTTTGCCTAGATCCAAATTACTTTATGTTCAACGGCACGTTTTATCTAGACGAAGAAAGTATAACAATGGGTAACCCATTAAGCCCCTTGTTATCAGAAATATTCATGGATCACGTAGAAACCAATATCCAAAAACTCCCATATTTTAGAGATTTCGTGTATTGGTACCGCTATGTAGATGACATAATTTGTTTATTTAATGGCACAAATAGACAACTTCGTTCATTTTTGGAATCTATCAATAAATTATATCCAACAATTGAATTCACACGGGAAGATGAAATAAATAATAGCATCGATTTCTTAGATTTAAAAATCACCAAAATTAATAATAGACATGACTTTTCCATATACAGAAAACCTACACATACAGATGGTACGATTCATTATACTTCAAACCATCCATTTTCACCAAAATTGTCAGCTTTTAATAGTATGCTTTATAGATTGGTTAAATACCCATGACGAAAGAAAATTTTGACAAAGAGTATAAAACCATTAAACAAATAGCTTTTAATAATGATTTTAATCCGTTAATTGTAGACAATTTACTGGATTAAATAAATTACAAAAAAGCAATATCACTTGTATATCCAAAATTTCAAAATTCAAACGAAACCAAATTTATTTCATTAACTTACATAGGCCAAAAATCTGAAAAGATTGCTAGATATTTGAAGAAAAAAGAAAAATATAACATCTCTTTTAAAACCATTAATTCTTTAGGCAGCTTAATAAAAAATAATGAAGACATCATTCCTAAAAACAAAAAATCAGGAGTTTACAAGTTAACATGTAGTGATTGCCAATGTGTATATATGGGACAGACAGGCCGTTCATTCCAAACAACGATACGAGAACATGAAAAATGTTCCATTAATAATAAACCGAATTCAACTTATGCCAACCATTTGTTAAAGACTGGCCATAATTTTAATATGAACTATGAAATATTACATATCGAAAACAAAAGTCAGAAACTAAATCTGTTAGAAACTTTAGAGATCAATAGATATAATAAAAGACAAATTTTATTGAATGATCAAATAGATTTAAACAGATCCCCCCTACTTAATATTTTTCATTAATTGTAAACCATCTCTTTCCACCCCTCTATTTTTTGTACCAGAGCTATGTATTTAAGGTCATGTTTTGCATTGTATACCTCAGTTTAAATACTCACCTGATGAAGTCATGGTATGACGAAACAATTGTCGTGTAAATCAATAAAATAGCGGAAGTTAATATTTGTTTTTCTTATATTGAAGATGAATTTCCGTCAAGTAAAGACCGAGACAATCAAAAATCAAATTTAGTATTTGAATAGTTATTTTTCTCCAGAATGGTGCTTCGTAACACTTTAAATAATTTAGACCTCTAGAACCACATCCTGTAATATATTCCATTAAGAATATTCAGTTGAATTCATTTTTACAGAGTGAAATCATTACAATTGTTATTTTGCCTTTTTACCTGAAAAATAATAAAAATGGACCTTGCTTAAATGGGATATTTTACGAGCTGTCAATTTTTTTACAACACATAATTTAACATGAAATAAAAAACATAGAAGAACGCAATTTAATTGAAACGGTTCCCAATTGTATTTGATGGATTCGGTCTTTACTTGATATAAATTCATTTGCAACTAGTAGTAAATAAAACTGAAATTCCACAATTTTTTTATTGTTGAACGACAATCATCTGGCCACACTGTGGCTTAATAATGTTCTACATTTGAACTGATACTGTGTGAAAATTTACATAGCTTTTTATATCTGGTGTTTTTCTTAGAGTGATAGAACTTTAAATTCAAATAAAACACATTTAAATTAAGATTGAAGCCAATTTTTTTTATTTAAAAGATAATTTTATGACATTTATGTTTTAAAAATTATTTCCAGCAAATGTCCACCATGACTAGCTCTGAGGAACCGCATTCGACTAGACCAATTTTGTACCATTTTTTCGAGTAATTCAGGCCTTATTTCATCATTAACATGAGTTATGTTAGCTTCCAAAGCGTCTATTGTTTCTGGTTTATCAGCATAAGCCAATGACATATTTATGAGTAGAGTATTTTTCATTCACTATAACATTAGCTTCAGCATCCTTTTTAAAGAAATATGGACCGATGATGCCTCTAGCGTGTAAAGCACACCATACAGTGCATTTTTCAGGCTGCAATGGAACCTGCAGAACTTCTTGAGGATTGTTTTCACTCCATATACGGCAATTTTGCTTGTTTACATAGCCGTTCAACCAGAAATAAGCTTCATCACTAAACACAATTTTACGATAAAAAAGTGGATCAACTTCAAGCTGTTCTAGGGCACAATCAGCAAACAAACGACGCTTATTATGGTCAAGTGGCTTTAGTTCTTGAACCAGTTGGATCTTGTATAGGTGTAGATCAAGATCTTTACGCAAAATTTTCCATGTGGTGGATGCACAGACTCCAACTTGTGAACGTCGACGAATAGACAAACTTGGAGCATCATTAAGACTATGACTTACAGCAGCGATATTTTCTTCTGTACGTACAGTTCTTTGTCTTGTTGTTGTTGTTGTTGCATCGAATAGAGAAATTGTTGTCCGAAATCTATCGATAGTTCGACGAATAAGCTGCTCTGATGGACGATTATGTAAACCATAAATTTCACGAAGTGCTCTATAAGTTTGGCGTCTAGAACACTAATTTTGAAAATAAATTTTAACAATTTGTAAACGTTGTTGCGGCGTCAGTCTTTTCATGATAATTTGTCAATGCTTACTGAACAGAAATGTCGAAACAACATGGCTTCTATCCTCTGTCAAATCACAGTTATTCCTATCGAACGTTCTATCACTCTAAAAAACACCCGATATAGTTGTTTCATCAACATTGTGGCTTCATTACATTTTGAACTACTTTATTATTTTGTCTAATGAAAGAATGTATTGCAGCATAATCATTTTGGGCTATATGTGTTTCCAGCTATATCGTCTTCGTTGGCTAAATGGATTTGGCAGGGAGCTAAAGAATGGACTAAGAAAGGAATGGATGGCACAAAAAAGGAAATCTATGTTCAACAATGAAGAAATGAGGCTTTAGATGATATATGTTGCTGAACGTTTTTATAAAGTTCGTATTAAAAGCAAAATTGTATGAAAAGAGTTTACTTACGAAGTATGAATAAATTTCAACTTGTAAACAAATTCAAACACATCTATTTCATTCACGGATTAAAGCATTCCTAATGAAATTACCACATTAGTACCAAGCTGAAACAGTTCCGCAAAATGAACGAATTTTCTTTACAAAATACCTTCTACAAGAGGATGAGCCACCAAACAAAAACAAATTTCACGCTTATTTCACCCGAGAACCCCTGAATTCGAATGGCGCTCAATTCTAATAACTAATTAATATACCCATTATTAAATCATATCAGTTTTGTCGAAAATCCTTGCAGCTACATGTCGAACAACCTTTTTTTTTTAGACTCCGAAATGTATTGACCTCGAGCTTGTACCCACGCCAATTTAAGTGGATTGTCGTGTATGTAAAGCCAACAATTAACGTAATTTTTAATTGAGGCTATAGAACGTAAAAGTGTCGACTACCTCGTAAAAATTGGAAACATGGAATAGAACATGGCATATCCATAGGTTGAAAAACGAATTAATTTGAAGTTGAACAGATTCATTTAATACAAGTCAATTTATTTGAATATAATGAGATTCAATGTATGGGTTTTTCATATTCCATAATAAATAACGAATTTCAGCAGACTGATTGTCCTTGTCAAGAATGTACCATTTATAACAAACTTCTGTGACTGATAAATAAAATTTATGGTTATATTTTTATAGGTTAGGGATACTCCACTAAACCTTTGATTCTAAGAAATTTCTTGTTAAATATTTTAATAATGCAGTGTTTAGCAAAGTTGTCGTCAGTTCTCTTCAGAACACCTGTGTGAGTTTTTTTTTATCACTGATTCCATATATTTAAATTTTCATAGAATTAGACAGCTCAAAATATGTCCAGAAAGAGGCCAACAGATTTGTCTTTCCAAAGATAAAAAAGAGAATTCAACTTAAGCCCCATTATTTAATATCATGTACATACTAATTTGTTTCGGAAATATTTCACAATTAGTTGAATAATGTTCTTTTTAATGATGGATAGATCTTATTCTAAACGTTTCAATTTTTCACCTTTCAGAGCAGTTTCCACCTCAACCACTTTGGTTTCAAACAGCGTCTTTGAGAAAACAGGAGGAATATTCGATATATTCACTAGGAACATAGTAAGAAATCACTTTCCAAGACCAAGTGAAACCAAGAGGGTCCGTAGACACGGTTTTAAAAAGCGGATGTCGACTCCTTCAGGTCGTAAGGTGCTAATGAACAGAATATTAAAAGGAAGATGGATAATATCCCACTAAAATGTAAAGATTTATAGATATATAATAAATATGATAGTGTCTTGAGTAAAAGCAAGTTTTCTCGGCTTCTTATAAATCTCTTTGAATATTTCAACATGAAGAATACAAGATTTGTGAACATAAAAAAAATTTATTAGGATCAATTCTTATGGTTTTCTTCAATTATCTAAAGATCTATTTAGTAAAATATCACAAATATAGCAGTATTTTTAAAATATAAATGTGGGAAAAATATATATTTTAGGAATATCTTTCCGTTGATGTCATGGATAATTGCTTAAAATACTATGAATCCAATCTATATGCTGAGCAACATCTGTAAACACCACATATTGCGAGGTATCACAAATTATTTTTCCTTGAAAAGCAACACCGACACTGACTAAGCCTCTAATTTGCCAAACAGTTCTTGAGCCACTTGTTCCTCTTCTGGGGAAAACCATACCACCTCCACTATCTCCATTGCAAACTGAAGTACCTAGAAAAACAATTTTTCTTCACAAGGTCAAGGACACAAATTTTCTGCCGACTTTAAATCTTACCATTCCTAAAACCAGCACAAAAGCTGTTTTCTGAAGTGAATTGCGAGAAAAAGTCCCTGTTAGAGTAGAGACACGTTTTAAGAGACACAACTGGCATTTGGGCCTGCATTAGACTAGTTGTCAATTCACCATCTTCATTAAAACCCCATCCGACTACAGTACCTGTGTTAAAACAATTCTTGAGTCTAATCACCTACCTCAGCGCGCTAAACTCACCAAGTCTGCCTTCGACTTCGTTCAAATCTGTGTTATCTTCCCACAGACACACCGGTCTAACGTAATTGGAGATTTGAACTGGTTCTTCCAGTCTGAGAACGGCTATGTCGTTGTAATACCCTGTATAGTTGTATTGAGGGTGAACGAAAATATCCCCCACTTCTCTGTCTTGTATTTCAGACCCAAATTTTTGAAGATTGTACTTCCCTGAAAGATTTGCATAATTTGGGACTCGACATTGTTCCCTGAGGAACACCATCGAGGATTGACTTACCGAGATAGGCTAAAATGTTTTGAGCCTTGATAGGTCTGTTTGTGCGAGGTTTTGTGACACAGTGAGCGGCTGTTAGAATGTGGTTGGTAGAGATCAGAGTGCCACCGCAGGTGTACATCAGTTGGAGTCCTCTAGAATGGTAAAGGGCAGCGTGCCATGGCCACTGACCTGTTGGAAAACTATATTAAGGATAAAGACAAAACACCAATATGAGGAGTAAAGTGATTCAAGTTAGGAAGGTGGATCTAATATAAACCTGACTTTTTATGGTATATATTGGAAGAAATTTTCTAGGAAATTCACTACAGTTGATTGGGTGTCAGTACCGTCATGTCTGAACATGAGGTACTTTGAGCAATTGTAAAATTTTTATTCTGGGAAGGCGTAAAAACCTTCCGAAATTTTGCATCGATCAACTTTAAGTTCATCAAGAAAACAACACTGCGGAATCTAAAAAAACAAGCCTATAGTGAAGACATCCTGGAGAAGACCCTTCGGGAAAAGGCAAAACCTGTCTGTGGAAAAAGTTGTTGCAACCGTTTTTTGAGATAACAAAGTCGTATTGCTTATGAATTTCCTTCATGAACAACGTGCGACTAATCCTGAGTATTATTACAAGCTCCTTGATAGAGTGCAGCTGGCTTATCGAAGAAAAATACAAGGCAGCACCTTTGACCGAGAAAATTTGGGGAAATTTCATTGGGAAATCTCAAACATCCGCCCTATAGACCAGACTTGTCCTTGTGTGACTATCATATATTTAGTCCACTCAAAAAAGAATTGGAAAGGCGCCGATTTCATGATTAGCAAGGAATGGAATTATTTGTGAACAATTCGTTGCAGACACAACTATATTCTTCAATATTAGCATCAAAAATATTTATTAATAGAAGGGGTGACTATGTAAATGTAAGAATATAAAATTTTTTTATAATAATACAGGTGTAAATTTATTTATTATTATTTATTTTGATTCACCCTTGTATATCCAATTTATAGTGGCTAAAATTAGGAATTATCTAATGTTAACAGATGAAATCAGCACAAGAATATTAACTTCAAGATAAAAATTGCTACAAAATAGTACATTCAATAATCTGGAGGAATTAATATTTTAGAAGTACTAATTTGGCATCAGGAGCTTGAGCACGCTGGTAAGTGAATAGTTAATTACACTGGTCAACGGTGTTTTGGTTGTAACATAAAATTGAATAGCATATTTTGGTAGAATGGACATATGCAAATACGAAAATGAGAAAAAAAGTTGTAACACGTAAGGTTTTCTTGTTACATTAATAGAACCACTTTAATGTTACAATATCTGATGTGTATTGAAAACAATGATTACAGAATTTTTTAACAGTATATATCGACTTAATTTAGTTTTACACCTACTAATCGTACCTTATATTTAGGAAAAACACAAAGATTAAAAATATTGACTGAAAATAGTATTTAAATTCTATTTTTTCCTTTTATGAGGGGTCATATCTTCTCTCTGGATCCCATCGTCCTTGATAGTGAATTTCCATTGTCCTAATATCTTGGTGGAATCTTTCACCCTGCTCGTCACTGGCAGCTCCCAAATTTTCAGGAAAAAATGACAGATGTGAATGGAGGAAATGAATTTTTAATGACATTCAGGCACCAAGCGATTCGTAGGGCATATAATAAATAGTTCATTGACCAACTGTTGCTAGTTTGTATCCATATTTTTGCTCAAAAATCCTCTTATTACACTAACAAATGAGTTCCTGCTTGGTAAGCTTCTCTGTAAAATTAACGTCGTTCAGCAATTTTCTGATTTGTGGTCCAATAAAAATGCCTTCCTTTAATTTGGCATCACTTAACTTGGGAAAGACTTGATTTAAGTATTTGAATACATCACCATCTTTATTCATACCCTTCATGAAGTGTTCCAAGTTTAATGTAAAGAGGGGGCAGAAGAAAATGTTTGGAGTCTACAAGAGGTTTAAACTTAACATTTTGAGATCCCAGTTGAAATACACTTCTTTCTGGCCAAATTTTTGTTATATAATGCTGATTTACTGCATGACATAGTCGTGCATATCCCATGACATAGTCGTGCATGTCCCACGACAAGAAACCAGCAATATTTTGTGAATCCTCCCTAAAGCGCACTAAAATTCCTATAACATTTAAGTCCCCACATATCTGCCATTTATAAGTGTTGTAGTTTATTTTATCCAAAAGAATGCACATATTTTCATAAGTTTCTTTCATCGTCACTGAATGGTCAAATGGTATAGAGGGTTGTAAATTTCCATTATGCAATAACAGCTTTTGAATTGTATTTAGACGCATCTATAAATAAACGCCACTCAGAGGGGAAATGCTCAATATCAAGTACCTGCATTAAAACATCAATATCAGTACACGCACACAACGAATTTTCCAAGGTACGATCGGCACTGGTAAATCTGCATTATGAGGAACAGGTCGTATTGCGGACTGCAAATTTGGATAGACGAACTTGTGCTTTCTTTGGAATAACTTTCAGTCTTTGTCAGGCAAAAATAGAAATCGTCTAAATGATTAGTGGGTTCTTACTATACCATAGGGACTGCAAAAAGCATGCTTTTTCTCTTTCCATTCATCTACTGCACCAATGATACACTACAACTAACACCGCACACATGCTTGTCTTGATCTCCAATTAAAAGACCAAAATATTGGAAGTAAGCTTTTTTAACATTCTCAGAAAATGGCTTGGCTTTAGATTTCACCACAAATATAACATAATTTGTCAGGAGAGATTTAGCACCTGTCTCGACATTTTTGACCTTGAAACACATTTTTATCTACACACAGGGAACCACTTCGAAACTCAACAGAAGACTGATTTTTAATCTTAATTTTATATTTAATATTGTAAACAACGCAGTTTAGGTACTTTTCCAATTATAAAATGCATCCATTTTAACCGTCCCCTCATAAAATTGACTACTTGTTAATGTGAAATGGTCTTATTGAGCTATTGACAAGTGGTACGTGTTAGGGCTTTAGGAATATTTTTCCTATCATTAGAAGGATATTTCCATTAAAAAAATAAAGATCAGCTTTGTTTTTAAATTTTTTTTCTTCTGGTACCATTGATCAATTTTTATTTATTGGGTTTTGTTCAAATCACTTTTGTCATATATAAATGTTTTTTGAGTATTTCTACTTTCTGTTAATCTTTAATTTTTTCTTGTAAAGTTGCTTGTTAATTTATTGGCAAAATAATTTCCTCTGGAAGTCATTTAGAATATTCATTGAATCTATTGCAAATATAAACTTCCGAGAAGTGTAATCTGTTTTATAATCCAATTTTGTTATTGCACTAAAGTGCTTAATATATATGGATATTTTTCAGAATTCAACCTAATATTAACAGTTATCTGATTTCATAGTCATACATATTTGGATGAAACAAGATATTACCGACTTTTGTTTACTCAAGAAAAGACATCCATATTGACTGCTTCCGAAATAAACCTGCATCACTTACCAGGTTCCGTATTCTGCCCATATGAAATCAAAGGTCTTGGTCGTGTGGCTACAATGCCACACTGTTGGTTCCCAGACGGTCTAGCTGAAGGATTCGATTGTGGTCTATTAATAATTGCCGAGAAATCACCAGCAAAAAAGTCTTCGTTGCCTTCTGGTGAAGCTGCTAGGCTGGAGGATCTGACAAAGGATTTTTATTCAGACTTAGTAGGTTCTACTGGGTGATACTTACCCTTGGTTGTAATCGGTATTGGGGTTGTAATTGTCCGGTTCTCTGAAAATTGTTTTCTGATGTTTATACTAAGTCAAATTTAGTATAAGAAAAGAATACAAAACTAAAAATAATTTCTTACAATTACAATCAGCATGTGAAATTAACATCTTTTGAAAACCACTAACAGAACTACACCGTATTCTAGAAAAATGTACTAAAAATACAATTAAGATAATAATATTTTTTAGTTTTAGTTTTCATTTTTGATTGATTTATTCATAAAACACATGTTTCTATTTATTTATTTTTTTAATGGTTCTCTCATCTTGAAGGATTTCGTAAGAGTATACAGTTTTTGTTTTGAATTTATAGTTTTCGAAAAAACTGCACAGATTTTATTTTTAGTGGTTTATAACACAAAGGTATTCCACTCAGAATAACGTTTCAGACTAAACCCTTAAAAATATAAAAAGGAGGTTTGTAATAAAACATGGTATGGTTTAATAGGATGATGTTATCTTTAGGTTTGATTTCGTATATTTCCCATAAATTCAGTATCAATAAAATATCGAAATTATTAGAAAAAGAATTTCTAAAAGGTGTTTTGCATAATAGAAGTCAGGTAAATGGATGCCAAAATTTGTACCTGTTCTGTCAATTTAGTTTTTGTAACATCAGCTGAGCCAAGGGTAAAACCTTCTAGATTAAAAAACTCTTCAGATACAAGCAGACATTTTCAATACCTTAGACTTAGAGGAAAATGGAAGATGATATGTAACCAAGAAAGACAAGGTTTAAGTATTCAGATATTATTATGCGTCAGTATTCGCAAATAACAATGACTTCAACAAAATAGCAGAAAACAATATCTGCAGATGGTACGACGAATTTATGGAGGAACAAATAACATATTAAAAGGAGGGGTTAAAATAGAAGAAAATGACTATTGCCAACTACTGCATTCAACCAAAAACAGTGCAGCAGAAGTGGATGACATTTCCTGGAAAATAATTAAACAGTGTGACACAGAGATACATTTACGTATAATACATATTTTTAAGGCTTGCCTCAGTTATTTCTGTCCATATGGAAGGCAAGATGTATAATAACAATCCCTAAACCTAACTGAAACCACAAACGAGTAAAAACTACAGACATATTCTTACCAGTATTGGGAAAGCTTTTGGAGACATTAATAAAATTCAAGATAAAAGAACAGAACACTAATATTGTACTCGCTTTTCAGTTTGGATTTAGGAACATAAAGGCAACAATACATCCACTGACCATTTCGGATTCAAACACATAAAACGCAAAATTAAAAAATCATAAAGCATAAAATAATTTTGGATATTTTACATGTTGAAAACAGAAGTTTGAAACTGAATTTATGAGAAATTTACGAAATGAATCAGTATAAAGAAAACAACAACCTTTTAAACAACCTGACCATCTTTTAGTACACCCCTCTTTTAAAGGATTATTCTGAAACGTAATCCTGAGTAGAATATGTTTCACCTATAAACCACTAATAACATCTTAACATTTTTTTTTTAAACTGTATACCTTGTACCCTGACTGTTCTCTTAGATGACACAAACTTATGTTAGTACCATAAAAATAAAATAGAGATGGAAATATGTGTTTCATTATTGAATCAATTATAAATAATTTCCAAGCATCAACTAAATCAATCCAGTTTTTCAGATTTTACATATATGCAGTCTATTATCAAAGTTAAGACTGTTCTTTTAACAACAGATAGAACTTATCAATATGAAGCATTTTCCAAACATGTTGGTCAAAATGATGTATTTTTGGTTTGTTTTTCCCCCATCTTTCATGAGATTTAGGAAGGTTTATTTGTTCAACATTGCCGCTGATATTCGTGTAGTGTATTCGAAGGTAATAAAAAGTTTGTAGCAGAAACAGAATTCTAATAGTGTATCCTGAATCACTCCCAGAACCATGAAAATTTCATTAAATAGATTTTGATTAGAGTCTAAGTGAGTAAATTTTATTTCATTCGTGTTTGGTACATAGAAAAACCACAAGATACATATGAAAAATCTCCACCATTCCGTATTAAAACTCTATTTTCAGCAAAGATTTCCATCTAAAACGACCAGTAAAATATCTTGCAATAGTGAAACGAATACTTTCAAATAATACCTGAGGATATTTCATTTGTGATTATGTGAGCTTTTTCATTTTACAACTTTTATATAGACGATTTTTTGTGAAATAGTTCATTTTGATGGATTTTATCCCCTATTAAAAAAGATACTAGGTTTAAAAAAAATCTGTTCAAAATCAGCATTGGTATGAAAGTGCAAAGCTATTGTTTTACTGTACAGTGCTTCTTTCTATCTTCCTTTTGGATATAATAGAACCAAATATAATAAATATCAAATGTATAAGCTCACTATAGGAATACCTCAAAGGAGTATTTTTAGACCAAATATACTCATCTAATTTAGATTTAAAGAGCATAAAAATATAAAACTATGTTTAAAAATGTTAAATTTATCATTTATACTGTAATGAGTACCCCTATCAGCAATTTCAAAAATCTAGTTTTGAACAAACAATATGCTTTCAACATAAAGGCAGATTAAAACTTATTTATTCATGTGGGAAGATGTTTCACCTGTTATTTCCAAATGTTGGCCTGTTAAAGTTATTCCCATTGTCTACATTATAACCAGTATCTAATTCCTCAGGTGTGATAAGTTCTGCCTCCGGATGTATTGTATCTGGCCTGTTGTAACTTTCGGTTACCTCAATAGGCCAGTTTGGTCTAACAACATCCGAATTGTCAGTAAAACTAGACGGCCGACTGTTTGAATTTGTGGGTCTAGTTGGTCTTCCTGAGTTATCAGTAAAACTCGATGGTCTGCCGTTGGAGCTAGACGGTCTGTTTGTGGAACTGCCATGATTAGGTCTGGTGGATGTGGACGTACTTGGTCTAGCAGCCAAAGAACTTGGTTTGACAGTTGCTGCGCTAGTAGGTCTTCTATTTGCGACATTTGCAGTTGACCCAACGGTCGTTTGCACCACAGCCTCAGAGCATATAGTCCTGCCGTTAAGATTTATCTCCCTAACACTTGGTACAATACTAGCTGCATTGTATTTCACAAAGAAGCGTACAGGAGTCATCGTTCCAGCTTCCAGAGTGTAAACGTTGTTCTTAATCAAAAACTCCCTGTTGTTCATCGTTGTGGCATCTCCAAAAGCATTCTGAAAATTGAATTAGATTTCGCTTTATCTGGAATTTTGATCAGGCTGTAACTTACCCCAAGTAAGTCTGCAGATCGGTCCAGTGTGATAGATAACCAAAGTCCCTTGTATGTTTCTCGGGTTCTTAAATTGATAACTGCATGCCATCTGTCATTTTCGGAACCCCTTGGTTCATACGATAGGATGTCTGGACATGGTGAGGGTTTTTGTGAGTGTACTGTATTTAAGGCTAAGAGAGTTATGATCGCTGGTAATAACATTGTACACATGAAGTCCTATATTTTCTGAAAAGTTCGTTTTAATGTTTGGAGAATGAAAATCTAAACCAATCAGATAAATTTTCAAGGATTCTTCGTAGTATGAAATAGAGTTGATGTCAATTGTAACATCTTATGCATTTGTAGATTTGAAAAACTGTAACATTTGTTATTTCCAAAATAGGTAACAATTTTGGTCTACTTGATTCTTAAGAACCATTTTTAGGATGAAATAATTGGGTAAACACAACAAAAACATGAATCTATTCAAAGGATAACTTAAATAAAAAGTAAACTTAACAGTTTTTCCTCTTATTAATTTTATCATATATTGTTTATACCTGATTGAAAAATTCGTTCAACGTCTGCAAGTTCCAAAAAACAATCATTTATATACTCATTAAAAATAAAAAAAAGTACTATAGCAGCTATAAATCAATTTAATTTTGACATGGATTTTTTTGAAATATTTTTTTTTTAAACATGTATTTATTTTATTAATAATAAATAAAGAAACGATTTACTCATCCGAATTTAAAGATTAGGTCTTTCTCTTCCTGTACTTTTTAAATCAATAACCTTCTCAAAGTTAAAAATGGGATATTTTGATGGACAACAACTTTGAAAAACTCGATAAGTAAAAGCCCATTCTTATCAACATCCTTCAAAATATATGGAGATCTTTATTCCTTCTATTATTTAAATTCAAATAATTCTAGGAAAAATGTAACTCACCATTGAACAAATTTTATAGTTTTCCTGCTACCACTTTACAAAAGTCTTCAGAATTCAGGTAGACAATTGGAATAACTTTTCCCCAATATTTAATTGAATATATTAGTAGTTAAATCGCATCATAGAGACGTCATATTATTGATGAATTCAATTTGAAAAATGAAGACAAGAAGTAATCTCAAAACAGGTTTTATTATGAGGAATTTCCATGGGACTGAACTCTTGACCGTACTCAAGTTGCGGGAAATTTAAATTTGAAAAGTTAACTGGTTTATACATGGAGCTGTATAGAAGGAATCTATATAACCCTTGCTTATATTAGGATTATGTCGATAAGATGGCAGCACTTCACTCTCATCTAAATAATTTACATTAAATTAACATTTTTTTATTATACTATGGAATAATCCCTAAATATTCTCCTCATAATTCATCATTCTTAGTTATATTATAATATAAGCAGATAAGAAGTTATATAAAATTTGTTATTTTTTCCATAGGAATGTATCATGAATTCTGTACTTAAATTATTAATGGCGAATACATTTGAAGAAGATAAAGTAAAACATACATCTAACCAAACTAATTAATTTATTGGCGAAGGAATGTGAAAGGCAGTTCCCTTCCAGGAATTCTTTTATTTTTTCAAGCTCGGCGTAGGAATAAGGTCATTAGCAAGGTCATAGAACTTTGGTAGGAGAGCACGTGATTGGTCGAATTTTATGAAAGCCGCGTTTTGATTGGTTGTCCTGTTTCTGTGCAATCCGATATCGAATTTACGTTTCCTTTTAGCCCGAGATGTGAGCTGCATCATTTCATTTGTGGTCTCAACGCCTTAGAGAATAGTCGGTTATTATGAACAAATGCGTAAATTCTCATTTCTGTCTACACACACATCAGGACAGATATTTAAAATAGTGAATGAGTGTTTTTTTCATGCCATTTTATTAGATACCTATCCAGCCTAGTGAAATACTATTAGGTCTTGAAAATGGCACTTGTCTGTGATATTAAAAGGTTTGCATAATTTTTACCGCCCAGGACAATTCAAGAAAAACCATCAACAACGTCTGAAACATGTTAATATTAACGTTTTGGGATCTAATTACGAAGAAGAATGTGAAAACCTACAATATAAGATAATTAACGTCATTCACGTCATTTTTCAGGGCGTTGTCCTGTTCGACTAAACGGATTTCGGCCTCTTTAATCCAAAAGACACTATAAAAACAGTCTAATCAAAACTGGAGAAACAATATTGGTCGAATTAGAGCTTTTTTTGCTTATAGAGGCCGAAATTGTTTTTTCGTATAGGCGCCACGCTGGAAGGTGACGTTGAAAATGTTGATAGCTTTCTAAGGTAACAGGCACCCATATAATAATTTGTAGAAAATTTTAGCGATAAATATGTAAAAACGTTTCCTAAACGTTAATATTAACATATTTCAAGTAGATCGTAATCGATGCATAATTATCGATTACGCTTTTGGCAAGATGGCCTCCTATTTTCTTGAACAACTGCGTTGTTGGAATATTAGTGAGTTGATATTACTCAATTTTTAATACAATATTTCAGTCGAACATTTTGGTTATCAAATGTCTAACACGTGGGAAGCTGAAAAATCTTGGCTTCCGTTATATTTTTTTATCATTCTTTATAATAGGCAACTTCTTTCCGAACAGAATTCGTAGTCGAAATTCGTAATTAAAAATCATTAATAATCCAACAATGCTCCGGATTACCTCGAGAAGGTGGAAATTCTAATCGCCCCAACGTCCTTATGGACTTTGAAACTTGAGAGATAACATTCAACGTAGTTAGATGATAAAAAACCGTTTCGAGAAAGAGTGATATCACACGTGTCCTTGAAACTATCGATTAAGTACATGATATGCATGTGTAGACACCTGGTGGTGGAATTTTGAACTAAAATATGACGTAGTTTCATAAATGCTAATAATTCTGGAAAAATAACGCTTTCCTTGAATGAATTGAGGCAATTCTGAATTAATCATGTCAAATTATGATATTATTGACAGCAATTTATTGAAAGGATGATAATAATTTTGATAAATGAAAACAAATTTTTTTATACAACATTCTGTTACATTTTATCCACATTCTAAGTTGCATTAAATTGTAGGAAAAAATAAGAGAAACCATATCCCGCCGAATCTCTTCCGCGTGATTCGGAAACGTTGACAAATTTTTCGTATGTACAGGGGTCGTCCGGCAATTAGAATTTCCAACTGTACCGGGGGCATCCAAAAAGTATGAGCTCAAAATTAATATTCGGTTATTTTCTCAGCGAACCTAGCAAAGTTGAATCTAAACCGGAAAACGCGGAAGATTTAGAAGACGGTGAAATTGAAGATGGAGAAATCGAAGACGATGACGAATGTATGCAGGAGCAAATTCCCGTGGAAAATGCGGCTCCGCAAAATGTTCCACCTAAACAGGAAGAAATCAAACCCGAAAAAATCGACAGAGATAAACCTATAGATAGGTCTAGGGAAAGACGGGATAAACGACATAAGGAAAAAGATGTCAGGCACATGACAGAGGCTGAAAAGAGTATTTTGCATCTTAGGAGGCAAGAACGAATGGACAGAGAAAGGGTAAAATGGATTAGAAGGAAAGAGCATCAGAATATCGAACCCCAAGGTAATTTTTCATTTAGACCATCCAGCACATTTTCGGTGTTCAAAACTAACATTATTTTTTATTTTCCAGATGATTTTGCCATCAATTTGGAGAAAACTTTGGCTAGCATATTGAAGAAAGATAGGGTTACCAGTGATGAAGATAATGTAGAAGAACGTAGGGGAAGTAAGAGAAAAAGGAAGGATAGGGATGGTGAACACAGTGTATGTATTATTGATTATTACTGGAAAATTAAAAAAAAATTTAAGAGCAAACAGAAATAAAGGTTAAAATAATCAATATAATAAACAATAAAAATTTCAAAATTTCATGCTGAGACTACAACAAAAAACATATTTAGTAATGATGAAATTTGGCCAGAAAAACTTCTCAAAGATCAAATTTTATTGAATTAAATTAAAAATTAGAATTATTCTGAATATTTTCACTAGATGATTAATTTTAAAGTATTACACAATATCTTTGGAGGTATGTCTCCATTCCAAGATATACAAACATTCACCATTGTACTACAAGAATTTAAAAGTTAGTACCTAAAATTGTATATTTTTCATAAATATATTTAATATAAGAAAAACAAATGTTAACTTCCGCTATTTTATTGATTTACACGACAATTGTTTCGTCATACCATGACTTCATCAGGTGAGTATTTAAACTGCAGTTTAAATACTAAACTACTAAAATAAAATAGCGGAAGTTAACATTTGTTTTTCTTATATTGAATATGAATTTCCGTCAAGTAGAGACTGAGACAATCAAAAATAAATATATTTGACTCAGAATGATGCAAATAATTGCATAAATTGAAATGTATTTGCATTATTATTCTAATCTGTCCATATTATTATGCATCTTGTTTCATCAAGACTCTGTAGAAACCTTTATAAATATAATATAAAAAAAAGATGATAAATAAAAACAGAGAATTATGTGTTCTGTCAAATAAGCGTCATTATTTGCAATTTTAGAATAGCTCTCCTGAAGAAATGGAAAATATCGTGAAATGAAAAATACATGGTTGGAAGGCAAAAGGCTGTATCTATCCATCAAAATCAATAATCATTTTTATTAACGTTTAACTCTGATTCGCTCACAATTTTTTTTTAAATTCAGAATCATACGATTCTCACGAAATTTCGGACAAATGTATACGTTGTTATCCTACTTCTAAATGCCGAATTTCAGATCAATCGAATCTGCAGTTCCGAAAATATGAAAAATTTTGCGAACGTGAAAAACTGCGAAATCATTAAACCGATTTTGACCCATTAATAAACTTAACCGAGATCTTTAGTCCCCAAAAATCTGTCTCTCTATAATGGTATAATTTAACAATTTATTAAATTCCAGACGAAAAATCCTAAATTGAGCACCCCACCATCGGAAGACATGGATGAAAAGGAGATGCTCAACATCCGAGGAGGCAGCAGTCCAGAGTGTTCTCGCCTTGACAAGGATGAGAGACTTAAAAGTCCTCCCCGTTCTGACAATTCCTACGACTCTGAATACTCATCTGACCAATGCAAACATGATGAGAAGGGGGGGATAAACAGGGGAAGGAGAGATAACAGGAGAGACATTAAAAAGAATGTCAAAGGCAAGAATAAAAACAACAGGGACAAAAACTTTAAGAAAGATAAGAATCGGGATAGTAAACCTGAGCCTGCAGCCGATTCCAAAGGCATCTGTATATTTTATCTCAATGGAAAGTGCAATAAGGTTAGTGTAGAAATTACCTTATTAAGTACATTTGGATTTCGTAATGAATTTGAAGTACAACATTCTAGTTTTGTGACTTCAGGAAAGTAATATATTTGCAGCAACGATATGGTTTCCAGAAAAACCTCATTTTGTCTTATGGTCAAACAGCTACATTTTTCAAAATTTCAGTTGAGTTCAACAAATTATTAAGTTTTAAAATGATGTTTCCCAAGAAGTGTACAAAGAAGATCGGTTGTGCCAACTTAAGGACAAAAATAATTTTGACAATCCCTTCGAAATGATCAATTACCGGTTTTTCTTGAAATAATTTTGAGATAATACTTATTGCTTGATGTATATTTTTATAAATTGGGTCTTATTTTTTTTAATATTTCAGAATGATTGTATCTACTCACACGAGGCTGTACCACCAATGAAATTAGAATTGTGCAAGTTCTATCTTATGGACTGTTGCGTCAAAGGTGACAACTGTTCTTACATGCATTCCGACTTTCCCTGCAAATTCTACCACATGGGACTCCCGTGCAACATGGGAGAACAGTGTAAATTTTCACATGGTGAACCGCTGAGCGATGGTAAGTGTCTTTTTGCGAAGATAGCTTCTAACCTGACTCATCTTCTCTTTTGTCTGTTCACTTTTCACCTTACACCGTTTTGAGAAGAGGTTGTAGTTATTTTTTCCACAAAAAAAACTGTTCATGCGATCAGGCATAATCATGACAGACGACGAGTCGATCCTAACCGAACTAATGATCCCCAACCCCCCATTCGTAACTTGTCTGTGTGACTGCATTTTTTCTAAATTGCCGATTTTTTGTGTAGGGCTCAAACAGATACTTTTTAAACATATCGAGACCGCGCCGAGGGACATCCTGGGCGGTTTCCCCAGACTCAGTCGTGAGGAAACATTGCAACGGATGGACGACTCTCAAAAAAGCCTGATGGGCATGTACCAGGAGCGAAATCAAACAGAACAGCAAGAAAAGAACACCAAAGAGGGGAACCCAGACGGTACCATACCCTCCCTTTTTGCGATAAACGTACCTGTGCCAGCTGAACTGAAGAATGAACCAGTTGGTTAGTAAATTGATCCTGACTGGTTGAGAAAATAGCTACACGCCTCTGAGTCTGAGAGAACGCAGCCTAAAAAGTTTCATTACTACCAGTAGATCAAATGAAGCATGAAACAATGACTTTTTGGCTCCGAACTCTTGGTTGATCACATTTTCCTCTATCTACACTCTTATTAAATTTGCACCTCATCAATACAGGGAGTTTTCAAAGTTGAGGTTTTTTTAACAAGAAGCAGAACATTGCAAAAATTGCATGTTTGAAATTCAACAAAGACTCTACTTTTCTTTTGTAAACAACATTTACTAGTTAATTTAAAAAAAAAACTGAAGTAATGAGAATCTTATTTTGACTAAACTTTTTTTACCTTTCATATAAATGTGGCTTATTCTGTAACAAAAACATATGTTGATTTTTTAAGAAAATCCACAAACTCCTCCATTTTGCTACCCTCATACAGACAATTTTTGGCAAAATGGTGCTTTTGAACGGTACCACTTCTTGTTGAAACTAAACCTCACCCTGTATTTGCGGCTGTTGGCAGATATATGCCAACGGTTGTAGCTTTTTTCTCACCGCATCTTTTTTCAGTTTTCTCATCTCTAGTTCTATCTGGGCACTTACATATTTTTTTTTTCTAGGTGTAAAGTCTAAATCTTCTGAAAAGTTGGGAAGGAAAAATAAACCTTCTAGATGGCAAGCACCAGAACCTAAAGAAAAGCTGGCCAATGTTGCCATTAAGTTGGGACCTTTCAACTTCACTCAAGATCAAGACATGCGAATTAACAGGTAAGCGCCAAATTATTCTATTCCACCAATTGGAATGAAGATTAACATTAATTCCTGTTACAGTAATGGAGACATAGATATGAGGACTCTGCCCCCTCATCCTCAAAGCAGTTTGCCACAACCCCTTCCCTCTTCTTTGCTATCCTCAGATCTATCGAGGGCTAATGCGAATCCACTTCGAAACTCCTCTGGCGACGTGGACATCCGAAATATGACTCCGAATTTCGCCTCAGATGTCGACATCAGGCTACAATCTACCTTTGAAATCCCTGGGAAGGATCTACCAGAACACTCTTCGCCATTTTTGGGTGCTAAAGACGTCGATATAAGACAGCTGGTTCTCCCGCCTTCAATGATTAAGCAAGAGGAGGATAGATGCGCGACGAATCAAGATCAAACGCCCGATTCCGGTAAGTCTACGAATATTATTGACCCCGGAACAGAGACTTGTGGGTTGCCCTTTCGAATCTAATCGAACATCTCGGTATTTTCAGATCCTTCAGTGAACATCCTGTGTAATTTGCCCAAAGCGCAGAGGGACCTCTATTTTAGAATCCAGTCTCAGCAACGAGATAATCATCCTGTGGTCAATATGGATTACGATGATAGTAGGGAAGAAGATGTCAATGATGAAGATTGGTATTCAGATGACGACGAGCATAGGTTAACAATAAAGGTTGATAACGAAGACGGAGAAGCACCTGATCAAAAAGATGAGAAGACTGAAGTGGTTAAGTTCCCAGGGTGAGTCAAATAACTTCAATTGATTTAAAACCTGTAAGGTATTCATACCTATAAGAATAATTATTACAATGATCGATTTATTGAAAACCATATACCACAAATATATTTACATAATCTTTTCTTTTTTCAGCCTACCTACCATCAATCCAATAACGGTGAAACCCCAAGAGGTTGTGGAAAAAATCGGAGATCTCTCCAAGATCAACATAACTGCCGATATAACTAAATTGCTCAGTTCCCTTAGTTCTTTGCCCACTGTCTCCAGCCCATCGACCAAAATCGTGGATACGCCGTCTTCCAGAGACCCCAGACAGGCCAAGAATCAAGGGATGACTATCAATTCTCCCAGCCGTAGTCCCACATCCGGCATGACCGAATCGGCGCCTCCTCTCGCCCCCAGAACGCTCTTTGATCCTAGGATGGGTCAGGATCAAAAACTTAATCAAGCTTCAGAGGCGCCCATTAGGGATCCCCGAAGGGGGAGTACGGCTGTTGCAGATTCTCGGTCAGAGAAGATGAGTATCTACGAGCAAGGCAGACTGAATCTGGATGAAACAGGCGCGTCGCAGAAATCCAAAGGTGAGTAAATGGAAAGTAGGCATGTCCAAAACATACAAAAAAAGAGGTACTTTAAGACATCAGTTAACTTGTAGAAAGAATTTTAAATAAATTTCAGCTTTTCTGAGGTGACAATCTGATAAACTACAACTGATTGCATTATTAAATTTCACAATATGAACAATTTTCTTAACATTCACGTTAGAGACATCAGTTACCTCTTTAAAACTGAACTGGTTACGTAAAATGCCTTTAATATACCTAATTAAAGCTCATATTATATGTGATATTTACTAATTTTGTTCCCTGCAGTTTCTTCTAGACCCGACGTGGACCTAAGGACATTGGGTCTCCCATTCAAAAGTGTAGAAAACTACATCCCTGCCACAGAAATAGACGGTAGTTGTAGCACGCACCTTCCAATTGAGTGGAAAGTCATCGAGGTTGATGTGCCAAGGCCTGATTATTCAGGTCTTAAGTTGTCCGTGGATGAAGCCGAAAAGACAGGAGACCCGAGATTAAAAAAGTTATTCAGGCTAAACACCGTTGAAGAAAGAGACACACCATTGAGTCCTAAGGTAAATTTTCAGAGGAAATTTGAGAATTAAGCTTCCTTCCAGAACTTATTAATTAGGACAAGGAATCTCTAAAAATTTGTTTTTGATTTCAGGCAAGCCCTCAACGTCCAACTACGGTGAGATTAGATCCTCGTCTTCGTAAAGCCGAAGAGACCAAATCTCTTAATCAGAGCACGGACATGATGAACTACACGCAACAACTAAACACCCTCCAAAGCTCCGCCTTTTATCAAAGCCTGACCAGCAATCAAAAGGTCATGTTGAACCAAGAATTGGCATCGAGATCAGATCAAACAGGCTCGCACGATCCCATCCTTAACAGCATTCTGGCCAACCTCAACCTCCTGCCGGGTCTCACTGGAGGAGTAGGCAATATTCAGCAACAGGGCCATGGAGCCAACTTCGGTGTGGCGGCCAACATCTTGCAGAGCATTAGCAAGATGACCGCTATGTCCCAGATGGGTCCTAACATGAACCCGAACATGATGAACCCCAACAACCCCATGTTAAACTCCATGGTGCAACCCGGGTTACTTGGAGCCGCCCCAGGCATTCCCAACATGCCTCAGCAGGACTTCCCGATGAACTTTGATCCAAGAAATCAGAACGGTCTTCTTGGAACCGGACCTCCACAACAATTCTCTAATTTTGAACCGCCTCCAGGCCAGGGTGGCTTCCAGAACTACCCCAATGACGATTTCTACCCCCCCGATAACCAGAGCGGGTTTCGGGGTGGTAACCAGGGAAGAAACGATAGGGGGGGAAATTTCAATAACAGAGAAAGACGAAGAGGGGGTAGAAACAACTTTGGAAGAAACCAAGGGAATAGAAATCAATTTAGAAGGAATCAAGGTGGCCCAGGACGATCTAACAAGTCGTAAGGCTAATCAATTCAAAAGTGATACTGTTCGTTTTTGGAGACAAATACTCTAAATTCGAACCCAATAATGATCAAATTCTGTAAAGTTCAAATGTAAGTTAAAGTGTACATAAAAAACAATTTTTTGTGTATATAAGTGAGAAACAGTTGGAACAGTAATCGGGAAAAGTTGTATATTGGATTTTTGTAATTTTTAGACACTAGATGATCTTTTTACGTTGAAATGAATTTATTTTTCTATTTTGAATTGGCTTATTTTTAGGTGTTAATGAGATAAAAATGATATTGTGCCAATAATTTTAGTAATAAGTGATTTCTATTCTAATAAAATTGATGAGTACAATTTATTTATTGTAACTATCGTATTTATATTTGTTATTGTATATTATAAATAGTCTTCCAATCTTTTGTTTGTGTTTTTCTCCTTTTTCCACCATATTAGTGAAAAATCATTCTCAGTGTAGATACTGGGCAATATAAAAATTTTAATTGCAAAAATTCTATCGCTTCCTTGTCAAAAATGGGATAAGCGAACTGTATACAAACGAAAAATTGTTTCAATCATAAAAATCTGTGCAGTAATAAAATAATAATATTAAATGCTAAAGAAAACATTTTGGATCATGATAAAATCAATGAAATACGATAATTAAATGTAATAAAATGAAAAATGACCAGAGACAAACAATGGATTTTCTTCACAACCCTCATGAAAATAAAGTTGAATTTGTAGTAAAAATTGGCTGACAAAAAATTTTTTTTGGTTGTAACATAAAGCTGAATCATTGAAATATGATAATAAATGTATTAAAATAAAAAATGAACAGAATCAAATAATTGATATTCTTCACAACCCTCATGAATATAACAAGAACAAAATACCCTGAATTGTTTCAGCCGTTACTATTTGGTAGTTGATCATAATCAAAACAAATTGTAGAAATTACTATGTTTTACTACTAAAAAAGATATATTACACATTTTCTTGTGACTCAAGTTTCGGGAAATGAACTATCCCATCATCAGGCAACTGAAGACCTAACAGTGGTACAGAGGTATTTAAACAAAAGTGATAAATATTTTGAATATTTCAATAGATTCTAGATAACACCTAATAGTGGTACAGAGGTTTACAAGCGGAACGTGATAAAAAACCGGGTTAAAAAAGAGGGGCCTTCTAACAGATATCAGAATGTCGGCAATCGACAAAGAAGGTTGTTAAACAGATGGTACCCATTTAAATATCTCAAATAATTTTTGGGGTTAGATAGCTCCTTACAGTCATTCATTATTTTGTTGTATATCTGAAATATTTGGATTTACATAGCTCCATACAGTCATTCATTATTTTTTACATTATTTTTATTGTAAACGAATTTGAAGATTTCAATAATCAAGTTTCTTTTCTTTTGAATCTACATGTAAAATTTTTCTTAAGATTTTCTTTTGTCGAAAGGAATTACTGTTTTCTAAAGAATGAGTGGCAAAAATTTAATTTTTGTTTACTTTTCATTAAATTCATTTTATGTATTCTACATGTAAAATTTTGAGATTATCTATTGTGGGAAAGGAATGACCGTTTTCTAGACAATGAGTGGCCAAAGTAGAATTTTGTTTATTTTTCATGAACAGATTCTACATAATCGAGTTTCTCCCTTTTTGAAAACGGTCATTCCTTTCCCACAATAACCGAATTAAAGATGATTTAATTCAGTCAGTTTTACAGTCCTGGACTACCATCATTGAAAATTATAGAGGTGATCTAGTTTCAGGTGTACCTCGACGTTTAGTCAAGTGTTTACACTTAAATGGAGGTTGTATAAGTAAATAAGATGAATATTTTGTTGTAATTTTCTAATTCAAGAATTAAAAATATATATAATTACAATACAGCTCTGTTCTTTACGGATACTTTCTAGACGGACTATACATTTAAGGTGTCAATATGAAATATGGTTTTCTTGAAAATCGCAAGACTTGGTTATAGATGTATTCATCTTGTTGCCGTCACAAAATTCGATTAACAATCCACACATGACCTTATGTCGAAGTTGTAAAATAAGCCTCAATAAATCTGGGAAATTAATTTAGTTGTAAATGTAAACTGCTTAAAGCTATTTTTAAAGGAATAAGTTTGCTAAGACACGTCTGGGCCCTCATAAACAAGGTAATATAAGAATAACATTATATTGAATTAATATATTATGTAACAAACACAAAATGATGCACATTTTGCTCAATTATGCAAGTTTACGACACGAACCGAAGGCGAGTGTTGCAAAACAAACGAGTGCAAAATTGCTATTTTGTGTTACATACAATACTTTTTCTATGACAACGACCATTTTAAAAACACACAAAAGTAGATATACAAATATTTTATTTATTAGTTTCACAGAACTGTGTTCTGTGTTCCTATTCTATAATATACCGGAGTTTTTGTTATCGAAAATAGCAGATCGATTACGAAATATTTCATTTAGCATTTGTTGCTAGCAACCAGAAATTTGGTACAAAATGTAGCTTATTCTGATTCAATTTACACTCTCGATATGAAGATTTTTCGATGTTGTCGTAGAAAAAATATTTTTAAAATTTCCACTCTTTTATTACGACTCTGACAATTCCTTCACAACACTGTAGCTTCATCAGTTAGTCAAAATGTAATCTTTCGAACAAAGTTACCATGTAGCAAAACAATTGTTATATTTCTAATGAAATTTAAAGGGCATTATTCAATGTGAAGTTTAAAATGATTTTTCCATAAAAAAAAAATAAATATATATAAAAGATCAGAAAGTGAAAAATAATACGCTGTTTTAGCTGAAATTATTGTTTATTATTATATAATAGTTCATACAAGAAACAATACATTACTCATACGATATTATAAACTATTACAGAAAATTAATTCAACAGATAAAAGTTTAATTTAAAACATCACAAGAGCCATGCAGCTCATTCCGTCCTCGAACAGATATCGCTTCAAGCTGAAGACTTACTTAGATCATTGGCAATAATTATACAACTCCAAGCCAGACCGTAGAAAACTTCGGGGGCCAATGTATTTGAGGTAAATTTCCAACCAATGTGTAACTTACATTGTTTACATTGCATTATAGACCAAGCATAACTGAAAATCGTTTCAATTTCATGAGAAACTTCACAAATAGTCCGATTATAACATGAACTCACCCAGGAAACCATGAAAATTTTCTTGTAGGCCTTCCTAGAAGTATGAAATTCGTGGTTTGACTGACTGTCAGAATTTCATAATTGTGACCACCTGAAAATTTCCTGTTTAGAAAACACTTATAAGATTATGAACAATTTACCTGGATTTACAAAGTTATTTTGAGCTCCATCTTTTGAAAGGACAATTATATCCTTCTGTTCAGCTATTTTCTGTCTACAATTGTGGCACATCATCAACTTATTCTGCAAAAATACAGAAACCTCCTCAGATGTAAATAAACAAAAAAAGGACAAGAAATGACCCTTTAGGAAAATCAAAAATTTACTTACATCTTTTAAATATTTCAATTCTAACCTCAATCTTGATAATACCGTGTTCTCCTGCAAGAGTCGCAACCTTTCTTCGTATTGTAGAAGGTAATTCTGTATAAACCAATAGGAGAGTAGTACAGGATCTTTTGGAATGAAATCCATAACAAAACATTTCCTCAAGCCATCGAGAATTTGTTTTACAAAATAGCAGACTTCGTATTCTTCATACAACCAATATGGATATGTAAATTGTGCCACATGATACCTTGAAAGCGAATTTTCACAAAATGTAACAAATCAGTGTATTTCACTCACTTTCGGTATTTCCTAATTTTTTTCATATCTGCATAGTCTTCGCAAGTATATGGTCTTTTGTTTTTCAAAGTATATAGTTGTGTATCTATTAAAGGAGATGTTACTTTATACTCCGGCAAAATTTTCACCATAACAGTCCGAAATTTCTCCGATAAATATTTTATTTCGGATAGTAACAGGCAACGTTGCCTTCCCCTAGCTTTCAAGGATAAAACTCCTTCTTTCATACTTGTTTCGACAGCCTCCATCGTGACTCCATATTCGAAGAATTCTGAGGGTTTCGAGAAACTTGAAAAAGGACATGTATATCTTTGGTGTAAAATATAAACTTACTGTGTGCTCAAGAGGACAAATACTTTGTCTTTGTTCAAAAAATGTTCCATTACACTGCCTTCTTGGGGATCATCGAAAACTAAGGGCAGAGTGAAACCAGGTAGGACTAGAGTATTGGTGTATATTCCTAAGAGACTCAAAATTTCGTTATCATCAAACAGAGTGTAGCCGCCTAAGTCATTTAACCTTCCTAGGTACTGAAAATTGAAGTGTTATATGGCAAATAGAGAAGAACCCAAGGAATATTACCCTGTGTGATGTTGGTAGGTCGGTGTTAAATTCACCGATAAGCTCTTCTTCCTCTGTCACACGATAATTAATTAAAAGTTTAATTTTTTCCCTAAGGTCATGAATATGGGAACCTACCTTCACTTGAAGATGAGGATAAAGCGTTACGGTTACGAAACCCGGCTATCTGACCAATATGACCATTTTCAATCTCTCCCTGTTGCATTTCTTCATCGGAATCGGACATATTTTTATTTTCAATCACACGTTCCTATTGTTGGTAAACAGAAATATATTAAGAATTTCCTTTGGAGGAATTGAACCATAGAGCATGAGAATAAAAATGACAATCATAGATGTTTATACGTAATCTGTGGTTCTTTCATCTCCTAATGCGTCTATTGTCGGAATAAAAAAAAATTGGGAGAAAGGTTACAAGATCCTTGTAGAACCCCGTAATTTGTCAAGTTTCCATATTTGGAAAAATACACTGGGATCCGTTTGCTTGTGATGAACTTTTAACGAATTAATTAATTCGTTTAACGAGAGAAAGTTAGGTGTTCTAATTTCGGACCTTGTTAAATTTTACATCAGGAACTCGTCAATATATCGGTTTTCAATTACTCAAAAATTTATAGGTTGTTTATCATTAATCCTTGATGGTCAAGACTATCGAAGTATTTTCTTGCTTTTATACACAATTGGTTACGTTTTTGATCAAGCAAATATGCAGATAGCGGACTTGGCAGACCTTTATGGCAAAGAATTATATGTACGGGATATATCGAAATGGTTGAGAGGTAGCGCGAGAGCTCAAGGGATATCAAAACGGTCAGAATTAGACGCGAGGAATGTGGAAATTCTGGAAGAACATGATCAGTTCTACAGGGACCACAAGCTTTTGCTCACGCTGTTCAGGGTAATGAGTAGTGATCCTAAAAGTCATTTAATCATACATTATTTTAAAGGGTTTAGCTGTCATGCCGGTACAAAGAGCAACAGGAAAAATCACCTTTTCCTGGACTAGCAACGCGATGATTTACGCATATTTCTTCTACATCTTCACCACCGTTTTAGTATTCATGGTGGGATACGAGAGATTCGACATTCTACTGAACAAGAGTAAAAAATTCGACGAATATATCTATTCGATCATTTTTATAGTTTTCCTGGTCCCTCACTTCTGGATTCCCTTCGTTGGTTGGGGCGTGGCTAACGAAGTTTGCGACTACAAGAACAGCTGGGGCACTTTTCAGCTCAGCTACTATAAAGTCACAGGTAAATTGTGTAATTTCTTGTTCCATGTTCAACCATTGACAGCATTTCAACTTATTGAGCTATTCCGTACTATACAAAGTATTCTAAAATATCCGGGACTTTACGGAGTACTCTAAAATACGCTAACCTTTTTATCATGATCATCTAGTGGCGGGTGAATAGGACGTTACGGTGTGTAGACAACCCAAATTACACCTAACGAGAGCAAGGAAACAGTGACGGGAGGTTTAAATATTAAAAAAACAATACCGTCAGAATAATATATTTATATTAGTAATAATGATAAGCCACGACCCTCAATGAATAGAAACAAACCTTTATCAGCCTGCTGTTGAATCTACTCTGCTCCGTGGTTCGTAAAGCTACACAGTGAACTCTATAGCGCCACGGGTCTAAATGACTTTATCACTAAATATCGTTAGGTCGGTAACTCGCTCGAATCGGACATCATTCTCATGCAGCGGAAAGGGTTAGAGAGGACAGGATACAGCCAGCAAGTACCTTCAACTGCACTTCCGGTAACCAGTGCAGAACCTAACAGCTACAAGGGGTAAGTTTGAATGGGCAGTAAGGTAGGTAACGTGGTATATCCAGGAAATCTCCTTGAAGAAGGGATCTAACATAAATCAAGTCGACCCGAAAATTTACTATCAAATGGATCGTATCTGATCTCCTCGGGGTGGCCAAGGCCCAGGAAGGCTCAGATATTATTAAAGAACGAACCAAGCGTTACCCGAAGGATCATGCAAACAAATCCAGGGGATATCAAAATACCTTTGAACAATGATCTAGCAATCACTAACAATTTTCACAGTAGCGTTGGATATCCGGAGCTATTTACTGTCTTTATACGATACGTCGTCCTCTACCAGGACTACTCAGCGATTTACCCTAAAGAACGCCACTGGTTCACAAGGAATACAATCTCTTAAAGTAAGCGGGCACATGAATATGGCAAATATGTAACACAAACTGACTAGGACATTATAAAATAGATACAGTCACATATCAGGCACTACGAATACCATGAACAGTACAAATAAAGAATCATTATTAATAAATACAACAGACAACAACTGGGCACCGAAAGTATACAATATAAATAGATAACTTGTAAGGGTTGTACCGCTTTAGTTATATACAAAAGCAATGCATTTTAGTACACCATTCCGATCGGATTAAATAACACTGAAGCAAAAATACAAGAATGAAAAGCGGTGGGTGGAAGTACGATGAACGAGCGTGTAATCACTAATTTTACATTAAAACTAAGGCGATATTCAAAGCGTAAAGCGTGTAATTAATCAGAAGCATTTAAAAGAAGTTCACTTACTAAGAGTTACCAAGAGGGACTGTTACAAGTACTATTATCTTGAGTATATTTTTAAGTCGCTCAGGAGGTTTATTTCCAAGAAGCTTCCTCTCTGGCGCTTCAAAATACAATGGGACATTGTCCTCTTTGTTATTGTCACCGATTACATACGTGTCAGGTTACAGTGCCACAGAATATTTGACACATAGATAACGCGGGTAAATACCGTGATGTAATGATGTAATTTATATAATCTTTGAGGGATTCTGTCACTCGTATGATCCTTAGAGAATACGGATTTCTTCATTATGGATTATTGGTTGGTATTTCTTGATACCATAAATAAACCTCAAGCATGATCGTGTCTTATCAATCACACGCAAGCACGGTCCGTAAACCGCATCACAATAGATGAAGTGACTCAAAACCAATGAATCAGTTAATATTTTGGTTGTATGAGGAAGTAAATGTCTACTGGCGTATAATTTTCTCAGAAAGTGAGTAAGCTCGTTGTATAGACACATGCTCGGTAAAACGGAACTCTGTGTCCAAAACCACTCCCAAATTCCGCGCCGATGTAACGAAATGAACTTTGACTCCGCTTACTCTTAGGTGTTGTTCTTTTATGTTCTTGCTTTTTCTACCTATCACTATTTATGCATCCTGGAATATGGAAAAACAGTGTTCTTTGGAGTGAGTCTAATGAAGTGTGTAATGTTAACTAGATGATGCTCAAACTACACGTGCTTATAGGGGACGGTAATCCCTTTAATCGGACCTTTCAAATGATGAATTCCGGGTACTTCCTTGAGGTAATGTATCATGATAATTTAACTTGATCAAAACAAATTTCCAGGAAAAAACCTCCAATTTCCCAGGCTAAGCATACTCATAGTCATCATAAGCTCGGGATGTCTGATAGTGGCTATAACTTTCCTCCTGACTCTAAGCGCCCTGCTAGAGGGGTTCACCCTGTACCATATGACGGCTTACATCCACATCATCACCATGATAAATATGAACTGCGCCTTGTGGTATATCAACTGCAGAGCCATAGGTAACGCAAGCACAGCGTTCGCGGACAGTTTTGAACAGGTGAGCAGAACTGCACTTGTCTGGACCTGTTTTACTCTTACTACATCTGTTGAAGATTACATTTGCTTCAAATCATGAATCTAGGCTGTCAAGAATAAACGTTAATATAGTCCGTTTAGAAAGTATCCGGAAAAAACAAAGCTCAAATGTAATTATTTGGTATATATTTTTAATTTTTGAATTAGAAAATTATAACAAAATATCCATCTTATTTACTTATACAACTTCCATTCAACTATGAACACTTGAATAAACGTCGAGGTACACCCGAAACTAGATCACCTCCATAATTTTCAATGATGGTAGTCCAGGACTGTAAAACTAACTGAATTAAACCATTTTTATTTCGTGGCGCTGCTCGTCCAACTTCGAACTTCATTAGTCCCCAATGCGACTAAGATCTGGTGAAGCTGCTGGCTATGAAATGGTTGTCACTTGGTGTTCTTGCATCCAAGCTTGAGTATAGGCCGAAGTATGGCATCTTGCATTATCCTGCTGAAAACGCCACCCCTTTGGACATAAAGCATGCGCCGTTTCAAGGAGAAAATCATTTAGAATGCCATAATACTTTTCACTATTAATGGTACCATAAACTATAGAGAGAGGCGTAACACCTCGCCGAGATATTGCTCCCCAAACCATTATTTTGACAATTGAATTTTAAAAATTTAAATGCGTTTTTGAATCGTTTATCGCTCCATTTTTTGTAATGGCGTTATTTTTTACTTGTCAAATGTCAAAAAATGACAGCAGCCTAGATAGCGGGCTATTCAAAACAACCTTTTAATGGAAAATCTTTTATTTCGTATTTCACTTCAATATAACTTTGGGATATTTTTTCAGGACGTAGATGAAAGGTGTCCTGCGTACCTGCTCGCACATTACAGAGTACTCTGGTTATCTCTCAGCGAGCTCCTTCAGAAACTGGGGAACGCTTATGCAAGAACCTACTCCACTTACTGTCTGTTCATGATGGCCAACATAACAGTTTCGGTAAGACAGTAATTTACTTCATATTCTTTCAAATCCACATCACAAATAGCTTTTTCAGGCCTACGGATTCACTTCAGAAATTTTAGAGCACGGTGTAAGTTTTAGCTTCAAAGAAATGGGACTTCTGGTGGATACAACTTACTGTTTAACTCTCCTTTACGTCTTTTGCGACTGTTCCCATCAGTCCAGTCAAGGCATTTCATACAGGGTTCAAACTGCGCTCCTCAACATCAAACTGGGTAACGTCGACAAAGCTTGTGCGAAAGAAGTATAAAATAAAGCTTACTTCATATAAGACACTGACCATTTCGAATTTTCAGATCGATCTCTTCCTGATTGCAATCAAAATGAACCCTCCGAAAGTTTCCCTTAAAGGATATACTGTTGTTAACAGGGAACTTCTAACATCTGTAAGTTAATCAAGTCAGAAACTGAGTGAAATTAATTAACGTTTTTTCTAGAGCTTGGCAACTATCGCTATATACTTGGTCGTTTTGTTGCAATTCAAAATAAGTTTAGTAAACGTTGGATCAACAATATAAACACCGTCAAAAGATATACAGGTGGTCCACTTTTTTAGAACATATATTTAACAGTCGATAGAATGTTCAATTTCAAGACAACATAGGTCCGCAAATGCTTCATAACACAACTACACGGTGTTTCCATCCACTCCTGTAGTTTCCGAGATATTCAGTTCAAACTTGGAGGATGAGATAGGAACGATGGTAGCTCTTCAAGGTCAATACTTAAAATCACTCTTACAGAGCCCCCAATGCATCTTAGATTTAAAAAAAAGGCATGCCAAGCTAGAAAATAGTGGTGTCTGCAAAGAGAAGGAGACTATCCTACTAGAAACATTAACTTATATCAAGTCATCAACAAAAAGTGACGATAATACTTTGAAGATGGTGTCTCATAAAAAGTGAGAATGCCAGAAAACTTGCCTTAGTTATTGGAAGATTTCAAGGTTTTACAAGTGTTGAAGGTACGAAAAAATCTAAGGCAATGGAGGTTTCTAATATGAATTCTGATTTAAAGACATTTTTATTGCAGAACTTTACCGAGAGTAAATGCGAGTTATTGAAATCTTGATGTCCAGAAAGTTACTCCTTGAAAGGTGCTAATTCCAGAGGATGAATACAACAAGGTTACTGAGGAATCCTTTTGGTCTAACAGGTTTAAAGAACAAAAATTTTACCAGCGCAAGGCGACAGAAAAATTTTGAGCCTACACTCTCCTCTTAGTTTCTGCCTGGATGTGTTTACCTCTCCACCAAACACAGAAGCGCCTTTTTGGGATGAAAATCTGGCTCCGCAGTAGTTCGTGGTTATTCCTTTAGTGTTTTGGATTATCTTATAGGACTCATTTTTCGTCTCCAGTGATCAAGCCATCAAAAAACGGTTCTGTATGGTGCCGTTGGAGCAATACTTTGCATGTGAAGGATCGGTTGGCTTTGTTCTCCTCAGACCGATTATGGGGGACCCAAACACCAGCTCTGCTTATTTTGCCAATCGGCTGCAAATGTTCTTGGGTGGTCGACCAAGGTTGGTTAAGAGCGTTTGAGAGTTCCTCGATTTCCTGACATGGATTTGCTTCCATTTCTGCCCTTAGCAAGTCGTTGTTTACCTGATGGATAGGAGTCGGAGAGATTAAAATTACCGGATCTGAACCTAGAGAACCATCTTTGGCGTTTACGAACGTCTTATACTCTTGGTTTTTGGTGGCAACTGTTGCGTTACTACTCTTGCGAAACTTAAAAAGCTTACAATGACAGTTATACTCTTCTGGTATTTGGCTGGCCATTTCAAATTGCAAAAAAAGTCTAATATTTAATTATTCAGAAGTGAACAAGACACGACTTCGAAGTACACAATGAGCCGACAAATGACAATCAAATATCGACATGCGCAGATACGACACTACTTTAGTAGTTCTCCAAATGAAATAGGCAATAAAATAAAACGTAAAACAGACTATAAAATTTATTACATATATTAGAAAATACACTTTGTATAAGGACGGAGATATAAGTCTTCTCAAAATACAGATGGGATTTTTCAGTTAGTTTTGAATGGCACAATTTTATTTTACGAAATATATGTCGGTAGGCCTGAAATATACTAGCTGCATTTAAATTTTTATGTCACAAAAATATATACTCCGATTTTTATCACATCTCTGTTTGATTTTCGTATTCGTAATCTCACTTGGTCTCTTCAGAATGAATCAACTACAACATTGGAAACCAAGCACAACAAAATCAAAATAAATATAATACAAGTTTAATATACTATTTAAGTACTAATATTATTAAATCTAAAAAAAATATTCATCTCAAAAATAAAAAAAATATATATAACTTCAAATAGAGGCAAGGTTGAAACCACAACATAAACATATGTTCGGAATTCCCCTTCAACTTTACCCCATCATAAAACCTTACAAAATATTCCACTGATATGTTCGAAGTATTTTCCATTTGCCTAAATAGCTCCAGACTTCTTTAATTCGAAACTAAATTAAAAACGCGCCATCTTTCTAAATTCATAATAAAACTTTTTCGTTAAAATGCTTCAAGGCAGAATAATACTAATTAAGGAATTTTTATCACAAAGATTGGAATTAAGTAGCACATCGTTCGGCAAAATTCATGATACCGAACGTCAACAAAAATACGTCGATTGTGATGTATCAAGACTAAACCTATCAATGACTGAAACCACACCTGTCATCTTCTCTACGAATTTAGGTTATGTTACGTAACGTCATATCACGATTGAGGTTAGCTGTCAAATCTGACAGTCACTCCAAACTAAATTGAATCTGAATCGTTTGGACTGGGTTTGATTTGAATTTAGGCGATGAAATCGTTATAGTTGAGTGGTTATGACGGACTTTCTGACGATGGTCAATTCGTTGGTGTTAACTTTAGTCACTGGTGCTGAAACAACTTCAGAAGAAACCAACCAAGGCGACACTTTGGAGGCTACCGAAGACAGCGTCACAAGGGGTACCCCATTGGAGGTTTTGGATGATTCGGATTCTTTTACCTGCTGAAAATCACAAACCGTTTGGAAATAATACGATAATACACAATCCATACACAGGGTGTTGCGGAAAATGCATCAGAAACTTTAGGATAACCCACAGAAGTACCTGAGCGACTACTAAATTGTGACGTCACAATGGTTCCATTAAAATAACTTTAAAAGATTGTTTAACCGATTCAGTTTTTACGTGTTTGAAATTCATTTTAATTAAGTCAATAGTGAGTGAACTCAGATTCGCACAAATATACAGGTGGTCCAACGAAACATTAACACCTCGATTTTCCGACTTTAAAATGAAAATGTGGAAAATCGCTCAGATCCGTCAATTTCCGATTCGAGAGGGAACAACGTAACTTCACCCCCTAACTGGTGTGAGCACAACCCATTGATTTTGAATAGAGATGTATTGCGATAACTAATTTTGACGATCGTATCGAGTACTACCTGACCCTAAAATTTCGCTTCAAAATATCCATCGATAATGAAATAATAGCGAAAAGAGTGAAAGAGTCAATGTGGAATTTATCTCGAGAACATTATTCGTATCCGACACATTTCAAAGGTATTTAGTAGTTATGTTGTTAATTTCTTGTCCAAAAAAGTATTAATTTCTTGTCCAAAAAAGTAGACGGACCATGTTTTTGATTTATCTTAGTTTATCGTAAATTTTTAAGAACGTTACAAATGTGTCAAAGCGATTGTAAATTTGTAGTAGAATTAAAATGGTGTATTCCGTAGAAGAAAGGGTGGAAATGATCAAATTATTTCTTAGAAATAACGACTCTGGGCGAACAACAGCGGCTTTATTTAACTAACGACATCCTGGAAAAAATGTATTCGCTGCTTACGTTGTGCGACTGGATGCCAAATTTGACGCTACTGGTTCAGTCGGAAACAAAAAGAGGGTGCATGAAAGAGACGAATCGAGGGACGTGGCTGTCTTAGGTCATGTAGCATGAGTACTAAGAAATTGTCCTATGTATCTGGTGATTCACGCACAACAATCATAAGAATCCTGAAACAACACAAATTCCATCCTTATAAGATACGATTGGTTCAGGAACTGAATGAGGATGATCCCAGTTCTGTGAAGTGGTCAGTGAAATGATTAACTGTAATCAAAACTACTTGTTCGATATCTGTTTTTCGGACGAGTGTTCATTTAACCTTAACGGCATCGTAAACCGGCTTAACTGTCAGTATTGGTCAGATGAAAATCCAAGATTATTTCGTGAGGTGCATACTCAGCGTCCCCAAAAATCAAATGTTTGGGCAAGTATTTATGGAAATCACTTAATCGGCCCTTTTTTATACCCGGTTATCTCACTGGCCAAATTTTTTTAAATCTATTGGAGAACGCTATTTATCCAGCCCTCGTGCAAGTATCGGAGAATGCAGAAGACCATCAAACGATCATTTTCTAACAAGATGACGCAGCACCTCATTTCGTTCAACTGGTGCGTCAGTTCTTAGATGAAAATTTTCCTCACGCCTGGATTGGAAGAAGGGGACATATTGAGTGGCCACCCAGATCACCTGATCTGGTTCCATTGAACGTTTTTCTATAGGGTCACCTGAAATCCAAGATTTACGCTACCCAGCCGCAGTCACTGGATGATTTGCGAACTCGGATCATTAATGAATGCTGTCAAATTACACCAGAAATCTTGAGTAACGTACATCAACGTTTTCAGTAAAACTAAAAAATTACTGCATGGAAGTGAATGGTGCCCATTTCCAGCATTTAATAAACTAATCACAAAAGTAAAGTACTCTTCCACTATTTTACCTGTCATTTCGTTATCGATGGAAATTTTGAAGCGAAATTTCAGGATCAGATAGTACTAGAAAAGATCTTCAAAATGAGGTATCGCAACACCCCGTGTCCCTATTCAAAATCAAGGGGTTGTACTCACCCCCGTTAGGGGGTTGCAGTTACGAGGATGCGAAGAGCGGAAAAGTTATTCCCCTTCGAATCAGAAATTACGGGTCCGAGCGATTTTCCTCATTTTCATTTTAAAGCCGGAAAATCGAGGTGTTCAGTTTTCGTTGCACCACACTGTATATTATATGTTATTAATATAACAACTGTTTTCATCCTTTAGCTGCTTCTTCAGGTTCAACACGTCCTAATTAACGAAAAATTCCTATCAAGTAGATTTGGTGGGAGTAGTGAAAATTGATTACAATTCATTCTCGATTATAAAATTTCAAATTACTTACATGAGGACTGGGTCATTTAAAACTTGCATTTTTGATCGGCCATAAATAAAAAACTAATGAATACTTTTTCAAAGTTATGAGTTTATTAGAAGTTTGAACCTTGACATTTACTAATGAAAAACAATATCTTGCAAATGACCGACACAACTGGCTACAGTACCACAATCTGATCAACCCAATTTTTCAGTACGTTGTCGATTGTTTGGGGGTTCAATCTCATGAATGGTAACTTCGATTTCGCGTTTCAAGGCATCAATCGTTTCTGGATGGTCAACGTAACACTTATCTTTAACGAATCCCCATAAATAATACTTCGAGGTGAAAATGAGCCTCATCGCTAAAGATGATTTTTCTGGGAAAATGCTCATCTTCGTCCATGTGATCCTTAGCCCATTGAGAGAAATAGAAATACACCGGATGGTAACGAGGCTTCACTTCTGCCACTAGTTTAATTTTGTAAGTCTTTATACCGAGGTCTTTATGCCAAATTCTCCTTAGAGAAATATTTAGTTCTTGAGCATGATGACAAGTTGATGATGGATATTCGGTTGTTGATGGAACGTGTTGTTTTATCAAATAACGATTAAGTTTTCACGAACAAATTACCGCGAGGGCATTTCATTTTTATTTAATTTTTCACTTAATTTTCTTACAGTTTGGATAGAAGATTCACCACTTGCGAAATATTTGATTTCGTACGAACTCAATTAACGTGAACACAAATCTAAAGTTGAAACAGTAAGCTATAGGTCTTTGTTTGAAAGTTATGGGATCTCAAAGTTTGAAAATGCTCAATCTTCAGATCAGATTTTTCACCACAGAAACCTTCACTCCACTTTTATATAGTTCACAAATAATATGTAAACCAAGTCGTCTCATTTCAAAATATCTAATTTTTAATGCAAAAAATCGAACCCATAACAGCTATTCTACAGATGTTCACCCCCATTTTAAACTGAAGTTTGGCCATAGCCTCAATTTCATCAGTATATAACAGATTACTTGATACCGAATGAATAACGATGAGTTTGGCGTTGTTGCCAAACTTCACATTGGAAATTGGTGAAATTCCTTGAAAAATAGCTGAAATGATTTATTTACATTAAAAATTTAACATGTTAAAATGAGATGACGAGAAAATGTTCAAATATTATTTATGAACTATATAAGTTTACAAAGTTATAAATTGAAGAGGTGTGGAGTGATTGTTTTTATGATGGACAAAGCGACCCAAAAGTGAAGCATTATTAAACTTATTATTAGACCCATAACTTCTAAACTAACGAAGAGCGCCCTACATTGATTTCAGATTCCTGTTCAGGTGATTAATTAAGTTTGCATGGAACCAAATTTTCCGCTTGTCCGATGGATTCTAAAATGAAATTAACCAGGGTTTTTCATGAAAAAAAAAATAAGAACAATAAATTTAAGAGTAAGATTTAAGATGATATATTTATGCATCGATATTGATCCAAATGGTCATCTTTCAAAAGGAGAATATTAGGCAAGACTCAACATATGGGAGCCATTTAATGAATATAGAATTAAATGTTCCATCAGATGTAGAAGCATGAAACCGGAATTTCCCTGTAGATGGTGCTAGACATCAGTTTAGAATCGGTAAGATCACTGCTGCAGCGCTCTCTAACAGCACAACAAACTAAGTACAACAGTATGTAACATCAACCTTAAACATGTCGAGTTTTGTGCCTACAAACTACGATTTGCGGACAGCATTGGTTTTCTGTTATCATTTGAAGAAAACTACTTCAGAATCGCACAGAATGCTTGTTGAAGCTCAAGGTGAACATAGTCTTGATAAATACAGCGTTTCAAGTGGTTCAAAAACTTCAAAACTGGTCATTTTGGCATGAGAAACAAAGAGCATGGAAAATCAGCGAATGGGTCAGGGAAATGATTGAGGAGTTCAGCTAGGAAATACTAGCATGTGACTTCATTCTACAGACTAGGCTGCATCCAATTTATCATCTATTCGCGGCACTGGGACAACCTCTTGCTTCAATTCATAAAAAAATTTAAAAATGACCCAATAACTGGTTTGGTTCAAAAGACTGTTTTTTGACATTCATAAGCTGCCGGAGAGAGGGGAAAAATGTATAGGGAACACTGGAGATTATTTTGAATTAAATATTTTTCATCATTTTCAATCAACAGACGTGAAATTTTCACAAAAAATTCCGGTTCCATACTTCTACACCTGGTGAATGAACCATCTTAGAACAAGCCGAAATTCTCTTAAAAACTGATCACTCTATTTGCCAAATTTAATCCCTCAGGAAAAAATTTCAAGAAAAAAGTAGAGTATAAAAATAAATGAAGATATTTTTCTCCAATTTTTCAAGTCTTTCTCATTAGGTTGGGTACTTCTAGGATCTTCTCCACTATAACTAAAACCCTGAGTTGGTGACACACATTTTTCAACACACTGTATTCCAAAAGCATCAAAAGCATGCAAAAAAAAAACTGAACAGCAAAAGAAGTAAAGCACTCCAACTTACCGTTTTCTCTGGCTGTCCGTCGACTTCATCCCCCTCCTTAGTTTCTTTATCCACTATGAAAGGATTGTTAGAATTGAAAGGATTTAAGATATGGAATGGATTCGTGGAATCGAAAAAGGGATTCGAACTACCCTCGGAATTGGTCAGACTTTCGGGGTCGTTGTTGGTACTGGACGATCCATTTTCCTCGTCCTCCGTGTAAGAACTGCTGCTCATCAGGCTTAGGGGCTGTTTCCCGTCATTCGAGGTGTCCAAGAGACATTTTTCTAATCCCCCCTTGTCGTTGTGGCCGAAGAACGTAACGGTTACCGGGGTGGTACACCTCTTTTGCTCCGGTTGAGAGTTGTTGTGGGTGTGGCTAGTCGGCGGGGCGGGGTTCGAATTGGGAGGCCCAATCACGGAAAGCGTTAACTTATCTCCGCCCTAATCGGTGGAGAACAATATAACAAAAGCTTTAGGACAAGCGCAGCTGATGCAATGCATATTGTGTGTATTTTGTTAATCATTGTTAGTATTGTCGGAACATTTTAGCACATATTCTTCGAAATTTGGGAAATTTACATCAGGTACATCTAAACTTACCACAGAAACAAAGGTGGCGGCGTTGAGGGAGTTTAAGTTGTTTTCATCGCTAGATGGAGCAGCCACGAACATCTGATTGGTGAGTTTTGATCCGAAGGATGGAGATATTAGAGTAGGTTCGTCTTGTTTCGTGTATGCTTTAAAAGAAAGAATCAATGACATAAAAGATCATTTAAACGTAGTTAACTTACCCTTGAGTATGTTGCAAGTGAGTTGTCCAGGGGGTAGTGGTTTTGCCCCTACCGACGATTTGATGTTGTTTGGTATCTCGCACAGGAGTTTTTTGGAGTCGTTGTCAGAATCTTAAAACAATTTTCTAGTTTGAAAATGACACTATACAATTTAAAAGTTTTCTGCGGTATTTCAAAGTGAAATACAGAAATTCATTAAAACAATGGATCGACATAAATATTCTGTACATTTTGTTAAGTTTTCAGTTGACTGAATATGAAATAATATTTTCAAATTAGTCACACTTTATGACAAAATTGATATCTGAATTTTTGTTAGTAAAACAATAATTTCGAGAAGCAGAGTAACAATTTGATTAGTTGAAAATTTGACGAATATCAAGCTATAATTATCGGAGATTTTTTTGAATCGAAATAGTACAATATGTCAAACCTGACAGTGCCTTAGTAGTAGTGTGACATTTTTAATGGTGAACATACACAAAACGTGTTGTCCTACAAGTGCTATTTGTGTCTGATTAAATCAGCCCTTATTTGTTTTATCTTTATTATTTTTTATATGAATTCCTAAATTATTAACCGTTCTAAAAGTTACATTCAAGGCAAATTTCATTTTAAAATACTTAGCAATATTATCTGATATTTTATTCACGTAAGGAATGGAAATGTATACTTTAGTCAAATCTTTTATAACAGCGTAAAGTAATTTTAATGCAATTTTCTTTTGTTTTTTGTTTAAAATTTTGTCTATTATAATTGGACTATAGCCGATATCTGGCAAGATCGTCATGTGTCATACAATGAGATTAAGGCATACTTTGGGCTCTTGTTGAATTTAACATCAGTGCAAGCTCTAATGTCCAACCAACGCAATAAAGCTGCACTACTGTAATTCAAAAGAATCTTCTGTTAGCATTGCTTGATATTACACAACAAGTTAGGACAATATATCCGTCGCTACTTCAATTCAATAATTCCGAAAATTACTATAAATTTTTACACTGATCACAAAACTCACCATCTAACTTATTCAAATCGTTATCCGTTTTCGTATTGACCCCCGTCAACGTCTCTTTGGCCAAACTCATTATCAGCAGGTCGAGCTGAGGGTCCGAGGTGGGACTCACAGGTGGCGTACCCGTCGACATCAGATTAGAGTTCTTCTGCTTGTTCCTCGTCAGGGTGCCATTCTTGCTGCCCGTCGGAGAACACACCCTACTTCCGCAGCCCGAAGTTACCGACCCCTTGCCCACGGAATTCTGTCCAATGGACCCCCTCTCGATCGATGATTTGCCAAAACTGCTCTGACTCACCAGTCCGATGCTCTCGGGCCCAGTGGTCGGGGTCATCGGTTTGGTGGTGTCCTCGTTGACCTTTGCGTAGATTGAATCAGTGTTCGTGTTGGTGGATGTGTTTGACTTTATGGAACGACCGCTGCAACGTACCGAAGAAGTGGGAATTTCTGTCGGTTCGGGTGTGTTTTCCTGCCTGGCCACCTGTTCCTTCAGTTGTTTCTCTCGTAGGATGTGACTTTGTCTTCTACCATATCTGTTGAAGGGTTTAAGAGATATTTATAAGAGAAATATTCCTGTTATGTCAAGGAAACAAAATATGTACTATTCTTCAAAATTGAAGAAGTATTACTTTATAAAAGGACAAATGAAAACTTGTTTTCGCTCATTTGATACTGGAAAGTGTAACCTTTTGAATTTTTTGCTGGTGAAACATGGCCATTTCTAAAAATTTGTTTTAATGATAAGATACAAGAGTACAAGTTACCTTTGACTGGGTTTCCTTTCTAGCTGCACTGTCCTCCTTACCCTGCTCCGATGAGCGCTCTGGTATTCCGTCTTGCCAGAGTACCGGAATCTGGAACCCATGCGGAAGAAGTTCTGTCTGGCCGAGCCACTTTTCACCGGTTCTTGAAGCCTGAAGAAGCCGTGGTGCTCGACAGCGCACTTCCAGAGATGTTTACAAGCCTTTTCGTTGTGTAATCTATAGAGAAGTTTAAGAAGGTGATTCCAGTAGACCAGAATAAATATTAGAAATAGAAAAGGGAAACATACAGATGTTATATATCACAGTCCAGTTTAACTCCGTATTTAGTTTATTGTTACATTATTTGAAACAACAAATAATATCCAATGATTAATTACACTGTGTTGATGTGTACCAGCACTGTGTTTAACTTTAAGAAGTACTTTATATGTAGTTATCTCGATGATGAACTTAATTAATTTATCTAATGGAATAAACCATTAAAAAGATGAGGAAGTAAAGAAAACTTGAATACTTCAACGATAACTTTGCCAATCGACAAGTTATGATTTTAACTATGAGAGCAACAGAAATAAATGCTAATAATTCTTGGGCCGGAGCAACAATCAACAAAGTTGCCTATTACGAGAATAATAATGAGTTTTACTTGTGTTACAAGATATTTTCAAACATAAGAATAGGGGAGAATTCATTTATTTCATCCAGACTGGGAAAGAAGATTCAAAGTTCGAATGACCCGAATTTGAACAGATTTATCTTGAAAATACCAGCATTCAAGTGTTTATTGTCACCAGCGATAAGAAATAAATGAATCATGTTCTAACGCAGATTGAATGGTCTCATACCAAACGCAACAAAATTTAAAAAATTAAGAAAAATGGAGAACTGATTTACATGAAATAATGAATATGAAACAAAAAAATAATACTATTTGAATTAAATACCTGAAAACAAAGGTGTGCTCTTGCTCTCGGCCATCATCATCATCTTCAACTACCACAATCGTTAATTTTTTCTTCTTGAAGTTCAATTTGGTTATTTTAGGCCAAAAGAAGAGTCCGATTTTTTGTTTGCCCTCGTATAAGAGTATGCCTGTTGGAGTCAGTCCTAATTTATATTCATTACCATCTTTTCCCTGAAATAATTTGTTTCTTATTAGTTTTAATTAATTTTTCTGAATCTAATTTATATACTGAGGTACATAAAGATACAGCCTCCATCTTTTTGCTCTTTATGCATAATTCTCCTTAGAGAATTGCGAGAAATATTCAATTCTTGAGGAATTTAAATCACATTATCTATTCTTTTTATTAAATTCAGTGAAAAAACTGCTGAGCTAATGAAACAAGGAACCTATATCTCTACTTTGTATGCCAAATTCATTATTTCATTTTTTTCAAATAATCAACTACTTCATAGAAATTTGAGAAAAAAATGTCACTTAAGAGCATTTACTTTTAAGATTACACGAGTTTTGACAAATAAAGTGATCATTCGATCCCTTATATAGTAAGAAAGTTCAAAAAAATTCTTTTCAAGGAAGGCTTTTGATTCACAAAATACCGGACAATTTCATCAGTTTTGAGTTTCTTAACTCACCAAAACAATATGGGTGTCTACACCGTAGCTCTCCAGCCACTTTATCTTGTTCAGATACTGCATCTCCGCCTGTGCAGGAGTCAATCCCTTCAGCTTCTTGAACTCATTCAAAATATCTATTTCCATCTCTTCAGTCTGGTCTGGTACAAAGCGAAACTCAGACACCGTACCTGCAGTATGTTGAGTATCATCGTAGTCCCCAAGTTCAGACTGGAGCGCAAGAGCTGCCAGCTCCACGGCTGTCTGCTTGGGACAGTCGATCTTTCCATCGAGCACGTCCTGTTTGAGTTGCAGGAAAAACTGATAACGAGTCAATTCCTCTCGCAGATTACTGGGTTCGGACGAGTAAAATTTTACTTTGAGGAATAGGGTGTAAGGAGGACCGACTGAAATTAGAATATATAACCAAAGGAGTTCATATATAGACCAAGTTTACAATCAAAATAAACTTGCATACCAAACTTAATTAAAATGTGAAAATATAGTATGATCTTACTTTTCAATTGTTTCCTTATGAGTTTACTGGGATCCAACCAATGTTTCACATGGTTAACATCTGTGAATTGAAGTCCAAAATATTCCTTCTCAATAATATCCAAGGAATAAAACACTTGTTCATATAAATCGCCAGCGAGAGCTTTTTTCTGTGAAATCAATTAAACCATTCATGAAACATCAGATTAATAATGGGAAAAAAATGACAATCTCCTAACCCACTTATCAAACACAATTTAAAAATAAATAAACCAGTTACAATAGAAATTAACAAATTCTTTCAATTTAACAGTAAATGGAATAAAAATTCCCACATAAATTTAGAATTGCATAAACAATGATTAAAAAAACAATAGAGGTATGCATTTCAGAGTTTACACCATTACAGTTAGAAAATTCTTGATCCCATTATACAGGGTGAACTAATAAATTTCCGTGAAAATATGAATGAGAATTACAGGATAAAGTGAAAGGAAACATAAATGCTAATAATTAGATCATTCCAAAGAGATTGTTTTGTTTTTATGCCCTATATTCTGCCCATATGACTAGATGTTATGGGATATCCCAGTAAACACACCCACTATGAACATTTTCTTCTTTAATCTAAGAATGGAAAAAAGAAATTTTCACTACACTTACCGTCAATTCCCTTGAAAGTTCAGATCCGTCTAGAAGTACCACTTTACAAACCAATAAGTTTTTATTATGGGCATTCCTTGAATCAACTTTGTCTGATTGATTTTGAGTCGTATTTTTCCTCTTCCCACTTAAGAATCTGAACATTTTGGGAATATTTATAATGGAGTTTAATATTTACAGTGTTATTTCATAGATTTTCTTGAATAACTTGAAAAATATAGAATTGTTATATATTATATTAATGTTAATCACTTCTGTTGAAAAACTTATGGCAGCCATTGAACGATCACCGAATTCAATTAAATTTCATAGAAAATTTGGATTTAAAAAAAATCGACCAATGTTGTTTTCTTATAAGAAAAACAATTTTCAGTTCCCTTCCATTGAAGTTCAGTCTTGAAACCTTAAAATAAATTGAATTGTTTCAATTTCAAAAGAAAAGTTTTTAGTTCCAACGACTTAGACTCACGTCAAAATGATTGACGTTTCTCTTAACCACTCCTGTTTTGAATCATATTTGTTTACTTCTCATTATGTGTCATCAATTTATTAATTAATAGCTACAATTATAAATTTTCAGATTTTAGACCTAAATTAAACGGATAAAAAATGAGTAGCTACGGAAAAAAGACGCCTACAACTGGCCCCCCATCAGTATATTCTGGTATCACTAGAAGTTCAGCTAACTTACATAGGAGTAGAAGTATTAAATCCTTGAAACAGCCCTGGTACAAAAAACCTTTAATACAAGAAGCAATACTCTTTGATGTTCAAAAATCTTCCCTCTTTATTGGAATATTTTCATTGGTAAGTTCTTCATTTGAAGATTGCATTGCTTAACGCAGTTTTTTCCAGTTGCTCTCTATTTTTACGTTCATAACTGCAGTATTTGATATTTACTGCTATGGAATGGCAGCTCCTGGATCTACACATTACGGATATTTTTTCATATCGTACCAGTTTGTTTACGTTGGAAATAGGCATGGTAAGTCTTTTGTGTTCGATCCTTAAGATATCTCTTATATCTGTTTTTTTTTTTCCAGTACGGAACTGTTTGGTGATGTTTGCTGCTTTCTCAATTTTACTGGGGCTAGTATTGTTTGTTACAAGTATCATGTTGATCAGTGCACTCAGAAAGGTAATTAGAAACTTTTAAGGATCCTTCAGAAGTAATATTAGACAGTTTTTTTCATAATAGAAATATTTGTATTTTTTCCAGGAATATGAGAAGCGAATGGTACCTTGGATTTACACTTTTGCAGTGTTTTTAGTATTCAGATTTCTGGCATTCCTCTTTTTTTCTATTGTTAACGATCTGTATTTCGGCTATAATTTAGCCATGTGTATATTGTGGACGCTTTTTGTGATCGTAGGAGCTTATGGGTGGATTTTGGTGTACTCACTATATAGAGAATTGACTGATTTGACGAGACTAGAAGATTTGGCCCATTTGAGGGTAAGTTCAAATATTTTAGAATTAATGGCATAATAAGAAGAATTGAGTTTGCGGTTGGTTCTAGGTGAAACATTATAATATTTATATTAAAAATAACACTCGGTTTATATTTCACAGTTTATTCAGAAATCTGACACGTGTTTCGGTATTTCAACCATCTTCGGAGGAGTACAAAAAGTAACTAAACTTAAAATCACAGAGGTTCATTTTTATTACAATTACAACATCTGTTGCTTTTTATGGCACATTTTTACAACAGAATCCAATACAGGCGTACTAGGAAAGAGTATTTGGGAATTGGTCAAATTTTCTTTATTCTCTAAAGATTTTTTGATTGAAAGAATCTCCAAATAGTCCATCACTTTACCCTTATTAACATTGTATAATAAACTAACATCCTTTTCGTTGAAAAAGTGATTATTCTCTATACAATGTTCTGCAAAACCGGTTGATTTATGGTTTTTTAGAATTGATACCCTATGTTCTTTCACTCGAAGTTGTAAACCCCGACCTGTTTGACCAATATATATAGCATCACAATCATCACATTTTAGTTGGTAACCTAATATGACTAATACGGGAATTTACCAACTAAAATGTGATGATTGTGATGCTATATATATTGGTCAAACAGGTCGGGGTTTACAACTTCGAGTGAAAGAACATAGGGTATCAATTCTAAAAAACCATAAATCAACCGGTTTTGCAGAACATTGTATAGAGAATAATCACTTTTTCAACGAAAAGGATGTTAGTTTATTATACAATGTTAATAAGGGTAAAGTGATGGACTATTTGGAGATTCTTTCAATCAAAAAATCTTTAGAGAATAAAGAAAATTTGACCAATTCCCAAATACTCTTTCCTAGTACGCCTGTATTGGATTCTGTTGTAAAAATGTGCCATAAAAAGCAACAGATGTTGTAATTGTAATAAAAATGAACCTCTGTGATTTTAAGTTTAGTTACTTTTTGTACTCCTCCGAAGATGGTTGAAATACCGAAACACGTGTCAGATTTCTGAATAAACTGTGAAATATAAACCGAGTGTTATTTTTAATATAAATATTAATGGCATAATTTCGCCATGTTCATATAATAGGTTGGGGGAAAAAAATCCATTATTTTGCGTGAACTTCAAGACTTTATTCAATATGTTTGGGATTTGGGTCAAGTATGTACCGTTTTGTTCTATAATTTGTTGCCATTTTAAAGGTAACTTCATAATTCCTCTCTCTTGGTCTTATTGGTGCTTATTGGCAAAAAACTCTAGTGAAACAGCAAACGAATTTTTTTAGTGTGAAATGTTACTTTGAAAACAAGCATAAATCTGAAATTGTTTGATCGATACTTTACGAGATATCGAACACTGCTACCATCTACCGAAAAAATAATGGATTTCCTTATCCTCCAACCTATTATTTTCAGGCATCAATACGTTTATTATATTTTGAACTTTTGAGAGTGCATGCTGTGTTATTTTAAAAGATCTAACATTTCACTATGTTTTCGATATCGCCAACATTGTATATATAAATGGTCCCTTCAACAGTTGGACAGAAAGCGATTAGAGATACTATTCAATAGTCAAAAAATCTCCTGTTGCACTAGTATCTGATTTGGAACATAATCTTCTTCTTTCCAAATTTGAACTATATTTACTTTTTCATGCTTTCTCTTACTAGACGATTGAAAATCTGCATCTTGGTATGTATTTTTATATTGTCCTTACACTTAATTGATTATTTCCAGTTAAAATTTAAGTTTACAACCTTCATGTTCAATATCTGTCACCTACAGAGTTGAGGTTAAAATATTGTCACTTTACAGAAGACAGAAATGTTTCTGTTATGAATTTGATGAAACTTCTTAGGATACTGATTTTATGTAATTTTTAGTTCCTACACAAACATCAAGAAGGAATTATTTACCCTTTTAGGATTGTAAAACTTAAGGTCGACCAAAACAAAACCATTCCCAAACAGAAATTTTCAAAACATTACTTGGAAGCGTGTGAAATTTTGATTAAAAGGTTTATTGTACATCAACTGAGTCACGAGGATCATTTGGCCGAAATCATATTCCTACTACTATTTACCTATATAGATTGTTTAAATTTCCCAAGTCAAAAATAATTTATAATATTTTTTGATATTTGGTATAGAATAAGAACTAAATTTTATATCTTCAGATGGGCACCATGCAGTCCCTGAATGCTTCAACAGTCCCATCGTTGGCAGGATCCCGTCCGACGACTCCTCACAGCACCATATCCACCATGCCGGTGGTTTGAAAAGGGACTCGACGCCAGAGGCAGGTCCTTCGACTTCCGTGTCCTACATGACCAATATCTCCACAATATCTTGAGGGAATTCAGAGATTTTTATCTATGTTTAACGATCTTAATGACTCAAAATGTTGAATCTATTTTTGTAGTTATTTTAGATCCAGATTTTTGTTTACCAAATGGTATGTTTCCGTCCCTGATAAGTGCCTGACTTAGATGTTTAACCGCACATTTTATAGAGATTTTGCAGTTTTTAACAGATAAGGTTTGGAACGTTGTTGTATTTTTAATAATTAGATAAGTTGAAAATTTAGTTATATCCGTCCATTTTATATATTTTTATTATATATGGTTTTAAAATTTTTTATTATATTTGTAATAAATATTTAACTTGAGTTATTAGTTTCATTTTATTTGTGTATTTATTTGATTGATTTGGTCTATATTTATAATATTTAAAACTGAAAGACTCTTGGCCATTTTTGCACGCTAGTTCCAGAGAACAGCGCTTAAATGTTTGTTAATATCGAATTTTGAGTCAAAAATTGCCTTAAATGACTAGGTTGGAGTTACTGATGAAGAATCCGAAGTTAAAATTCTGTTCGGTATCCTTAAACATGCTAACTTTCGAAGAGCTAGGTAATTTTAATTTAAGTTTTGTGGCTATTTCAAACACAGGTAATGAGAAAGCACTATGAAAATGTTGAAATTTTTCAAATATTTCAAAAAAATTTTAAAATTAGCCTTCTACATATTTAATTCCAAAAGATTATATTTAATGATTATAACTTCTGAAAATAAATTAAAATAATGTCGTATAAGTACCACTTATATCATGACATCCCTACTATCCCTACTTAATATTATAAATGCGAATGTAAGTTTGTTTGTTACGCTTTCACGCAAAAACTACTGAACCGATCATCATGAAACTTTGTACATATACTCTTGAAGGTATTAGAAGTAACATAGGGTACTTTATATTTAAAAAAAAAAATTTTTTTACGAAAGATAAAACAATTGTTTGTCAAAAAATCGTCAAATTTAGCTACTTCAGTAATGAAGTTTTACAGTCATGAAGTTTCAACCCTGAATACTGTAATACCGTCCCATTGTATTACCGGCGGTAACGAAATTATCTAATTCAATTGAATATAGTTTCAACTGTTTATAATTTTTCTATACTTATTGTGACTTTCTTCTGTCGTTACATTTTTCTATAGTTAATCTAATTCAATTGAATATAGTTTCAACTGTTTATAATTTTTCTATACTTATTGTGACTTTCTTCTGTCGTTACATTTTTCTATAGTTATTGTGACTTTCTTCTGTCGTTACATCCCTACTATCCCTACTTATCCCTACTATCCCTACTAATCCCTACTTCCCTACTAATATTATAAATGCGAATGTAAGTTTGTTTTTTACGCTTTCACGCAAAAACTACTGAACCGATCATCATGAAACTTTGTACATATACTCTTGAAGGTATTAGAAGTAACATAGGGTACTTTATATTTAAAAAAAAAAAATTTTTTTACGAAAGATAAAACAATTGTTTGTCAAAAAATCGTCAAATTTAGCTACTTCAGTAATGAAGTTTTACTATTATTATACCCTTACCCTTTATCTTTCATACTTATTTAATGACTCCACTGCGGGCGAAGCCGCGGGTAAAAAGCTAGTCCCTATAATATTATAAATGCGAATGTAAGTTTGTTTGTTACGCTTTCACGCAAAAACTACTGAACCGATCATCATGAAACTTTGTACATATACTCTTGAAGGTATTAGAAGTAACATAGGGTACTTTATATTTAAAAAAAAAAATTTTTTTACGAAAGATAAAACAATTGTTTGTCAAAAAATCGTCAAATTTAGCTACTTCAGTAATGAAGTTTTACTATTATTATACCCTTACCCTTTATCTTTCATACTTATTTAATGACTCCACTGCGGGCGAAGACGCGGGTAAAAAGCTATAATATTATAAATGCGAATGTAAGTTTGTTTGTTACGCTTTCACGCAAAAACTACTGAACAGATCATCATGAAACTTTGTACATATACTCTTGAAGGTATTAGAAGTAACATAGGGTACTTTATATTTAAAAAAAAAAATTTTTTTACGAAATTATGTAGCCTGTTCACGTGTATCTAATGCCAGGAATTTACACATATTTGCACGCGACAGGAAAACTTATAACATTGTCTACAAAAATATCTTAAATTAATACTTTGTATTTTATTTTTTTAAATTGTTAGAATTCAGAATTATTTATTTGTGTTACGGTGAAATATATTTTAACATTTGTTGATGCATTTCAATAAGCATATATTAAAGTGTTGAAACTTCTGTCTGTAGTAGATTTTAAAAATTGTTGATCTCAGCCAAACAATAAAATTTAGTTATCATATTGACTCATTACTATTATTATACCCTTACCCTTTATCTTTCATACTTATTTAATGACTCCACTGCGGGCGAAGCCGCGGGTAAAAAGCTAGTCCCTACTAATATTATAAATGCGAATGTAAGTTTGTTTGTTACGCTTTCACGCAAAAACTACTGAACCGATCATCATGAAACTTTGTACATATACTCTTGAAGGTATTAGAAGTAACATAGGGTACTTTATATTTAAAAAAAAAAAAATTTTTTACGAAAGATAAAACAATTGTTTGTCAAAAAATCGTCAAATTTAGCTACTTCAGTAATGAAGTTTTACTATTATTATACCCTTACCCTTTATCTTTCATACTTATTTAATGACTCCACTGCGGGCGAAGCCGCGGGTAAAAAGCTAGTATAAAATAAACATTCATTATAAGACCTCCGAATGGTATAACAAAATCCAATAAATAAAAATTTTTAACCAAAATCCTATAAATTAAATATTTTGAATAGACAAAATTTTGTTTCTGCTGATCAATCTTATGAAAACCAATATCTTTCAAGAATATCCAACATAATCTTAAGAATTTCATCACAAAACTATCTTACTTAGACTATTCAATATTATTGGATATCTAACCAAGGTACTTTATATAAAAAACTCAAGATATGTAAAACATTACTGAAAAACAAGTTTTAAGATCGACTTTGCTTCTTCAGTATTCAAATATTCATATTCAAAAAATATAACATCAATTAACAAAAATTATTCACTTACCCTTCAGTCTTCTAGAAATGGTTCTACCGAAAATTCTAAAAGACTGAAGGGTAAGTGAATAATTTTTGTTAATTGATGTTATATTTTTTGAATATGAATATTTGAATACTGAAGAAGCAAAGTCGATCTTAAAACTTGTTTTTCAGTAATGTTTTACATATCTTCGAGTTTTTTATATAAAGTACCTTGGTTAGATATCCAATAATATTGAATAGTCTAAGTAAGATAGTTTTGTGATGAAATTCTTAAGATTATGTTGGATATTCTTAAAAGATATTGGTTTTCATAAGATTGATCAGCAGAAACAAAATTTTGTCTATTCAAAATATTTAATTTATAGGATTTTGGTTAATAATTTTTATTTATTGGATTTTGTTATACCATTCGGATGTCTTATAATGAATGTTTATTTTATATGTCATGATATAAGTGGTACTTATACGACATTATTTTAATTTATTTTCAGAAGTTATAATCATTAAATATAATCTTTTGGAATTAAATATGTAGAAGGCTAATTTTAAAATATTTAAATAATTGTATATACCTTCTATCAAGAATTAACCTCTATTTATGTTATTTTATTGAAATTTTTAGCGAATTTGAGAGATTGGAGTCTAAAGGAATATTTATATCAATAGAGGTTTGTTTTATGCATACGTTGAATTGATATTCTTTATTTTGACCTATGTCCATATCAGTCTTTTATTAAATATCAACATACAATAACATTTTTTTTAAGGCTAAATATTTTACAAAATAGGTATGAACTTATTAATCCTTTCACATTTGTCCTGTAATAGGATGTTCTACTATTCAATTTATGTACAATTTATACACTTATTTCGCATGAGAAAATTAAAAATATCTTCCGGAATTTCTTATGAGTCTTTTGAAAATTATTGCGACTTTTATGCATGGGAAAACAATGCTCTAAGTGCGAGTTGCTCAACCCAGTGCAAGTTATTGAAATCTCAGAGTTTTTATTCTCTCAGTGTAAGCATATTAGTCCTCATATTCGAGAATTTCGTAGAATTCACCTACTTTCACAGCTACACCTTTGTCCGAAACTATATTTTCAGGCATATCACTAACACCTTCCTTACCGACCAACAGTTCTAACCTTTCCTCCAGCTGTTTTTCGATTTCTTGGTGCCTGTCCAAGTGTTCTTCACACAGCTCTTTCTTTTTTTCCAAACACTCCAACGTTTTTTCCTGTGTTACAAGTACAGAGTATGAATAGGGATAAGATTTCTTCTCAAGTAAATACTCGCCGGTGTGCACAATTCTACCAGGAATAAATATTCTTTTTCCCAAAGGTATCATGCTGTCCCACAGCGGTTTTTTTCCGAGAAATTTGACGTTTTCGATCGTTTCCGATAGTTTGTCGATATCTTCAGTATTGACTTTGATGTTCTCCTTATTTTTGGCTATGTCTTGCTCTAATAGCGATTTGAATTCATTTCTGTCAGATAGGGTTTTCGCAATATTTTCATTCATCGTGTTAAAATTTACTTTTTCGCAAATTACACAAACGATATTTACCGACTTTTCAAGTTATGATTTTAGGTTAATTTAATAGAAAAACCAGTAGTTTGTCTATGGTCAGCTTACAGCTAAAACGTATCAACAAATATGCGCAATGTACTTTACAAAACACTTTTCTTCTTTCAATTGAGACCGTAGACTTTTTATACATATTGTAATAATTAATATTAATTATAATACGCCTATGACTGATACCATCCAGACAAGCTTTCAAATTAGTCCAACTGAATCTACTGGCTAGGTCTTGGAGCTGAAGAGATCCGTATTCTCTAAGAATCATACGAGTGACAGAATCCCTCATAGTTTATATAAATTACATCATTCCCTAAATTTTTTGCAACTACTCATATACACCCTTTATAGATGATATTTTTTGAGAAATTTCACTAAAATTTGTGTATTTGGATGAACTTGTAATACCTAAGTAATTCAAATGGAAGAATTTCAAAAAAACTATGTTTTCTAAGACATTCATTTAATTTCATTCTAAAAAGTTTTTGAACAATTTTTTTTCAATTAAAACAAGTTGTAGAAATTACTATTCCACTTCAATTAAAATCTGTAGGAGGTTAACAGAATAAATCTGTATGATAATTAAAATATTGAAAGAATTTTATATAATTATTAATAAACTAGCTTCCTGAAACTGATGACATCAAGCGTTTTCAATTTATTTTTGGGTAGTTTGGTTAACAGAATAAATCTGTATGATAATTAAAATATTGACAGAATTTTATTTAATTATTAATAAACGAGCTTCCTAAAACTGATGACATCAAGCTTTTTCAATTTATTTTTGGGTAGTTTGGTTAACAGAATAAATCTGTATGATAATTAAAATATTGACAGAATTTTATTTAATTATTAATAAACGAGCTTCCTAAAACTGATGACATCAAGCGTTTTCAATTTATTTTTGGGTAGTGTATGAAGATTATGATCGTGAGAAGAGTGTAAAAGGGTCTAACATCTAACACCATTCTTTTTTATCATCTTGTCTACACCCAGCAGGTCTGGAGTACAAGTGATGGCCATATGGTTGGAGATAAATGGACTATTGCACTACCCACACACCAGATATATCCCTATCTTTGTTTTTATCCTTCAGGAAGAAAGATGAGATCAACTTATTGCGTGAAAAGTGATAATTAATGACAATAATGAAAGTAGGGCGGATTGATTTTATTTCCATTAATAGATTTATTTTTCCCATCTCCATTACATACGGCCCTAATAGTTGGGGTTGCCTATAATGCAACACTAAATATTCATTTTGAAATCCTGCTGAAAATGTCTTTCTTTAACAGCATGAGAGTTTTTTCTTGCCAGTAATGGCTGTTCTTTCAATCAAATACTGCACGTTTGGTGAAAATCGCTTCATCGAGGAACATAATATTCTTAATACAATTTCTGTCATAACTATACTTGATGATAGTTTGTTGGCAGAACTGTTACCGTCCTGGCAGATATCTTGGAAGCGAATTTTGAACAGTAGAGAAATGATAATGACGAAGCTTTTCTCTTTTAGAATTATAATAAGTGACGACTGATTTACATTCTGTCAAGAAAGTACCGGGAATTATCGATTTAAATCTGGCGGGGCAATGAGGCAGGTAAAATTTTTTTTTCCTAGGTTGGTACCACTGTCCTTAATTACTATGCCAAGCTTGAGCGGGATCTGTCAACTAGTGTGTTTGCAACAGCTGATTAAGTCAGTCGATGTCAGAGTGCGTGCCGATTTTTACTATGGGTGATTACGTTGAGCAAAGAATTTGTTTAAAGTTTTGTGTTGCAAATGAATTTTCGTGTGCCGATGCATTGAAAATGTTGCAAAAGGCCTTTGGTGATAATGCTCTATCGAAAACTCGTGCATATCAGTGGTACAGAGCCTTCAAGGACGGTCGTGAAGTGGTCGCCCATCGACGGCTTCGATCGAAGATAACGTCGATAAAATTAAGGAAAGGGTGCTGGAAAACCGTCGTACCAGCTTGAGAGAGATAGCACATGATCTTAAGATATCCCACGAGTCCGCACGTACGATTTTGATTGATATTTTGGGCATGAGAAAGGTGGCCGCACGACTCGTACCGAAAGACCTGAATTTTCTTCAAAAACGTCATCGCGAACAGGTTGCTTCAGACATGCTGGATCGCTGTAATTCCGATTCTACATTCATGGAACGCATTATAACTGGTGATGAGACCTGGGTCTACGAGTACGATATGCAAACAAGCCAGCAATCATCGGAATGAGTGGCAAAAAATGAGCCGAAACCGAAAAAACCACGCCAAAGCCGCTCGAAAATGAAGGTGATGCTCATTGTTTTCTTCGATATCCGTGGCGTGGTGCACTACGAATTCGTTCCAGAGGGTCAGACGGTAAACAAGGAGTATTACCTAGGCGTTATGAAACGTTTGCGTGAGCGTATCCGTAAGAAGCGGCCAAATTTGTGGGCGAACAACTCATGGATTTTGCATGACGATAACGCGCCTTCTCACCGAGCTACGATTGTGACTGACTTTCTCGCCAAAAACTCAACAAACGTGCTTCAGCAACCACCGTATTCGCCTGATTTGGCTCCCTGCGACTTTTTCCTCTTCCCAAAACTAAAATTGCCCCTTCGTGGCACCCGTTTTGAGTCGATTGAAGCCATAAAACAAAATTCGGCGCGAGAGCTAAAGTCCATCCCGGAAAGCGCCTATAAAAAATGTTTCGATAATTGGAAGTGCCGTTGGCATAGATGTATTGGAGCAAATGGAGCCAATTTTGAAGGCGACCCAATAAATTTTGACGATTAAATGTAAAAATGTTGTTTTAATTGAAAATTCCCGGTACTTTCTTGACAGAGTAGTACTCCTGAACTCACTTCAGAATTTTCATTTACTCGAACCAAAATTTCATCTACTTCATTAAATGTCATTTGTTTCGCACGACCACTTAGATTTTTACTAGCAAACGACCCAGTTTCACCCAAACGATGAAATAAATATGCAAAAGTTTTATGATTTGATCGCTTCCTACCTGGATATAAAAATTCATATCTTCAAGCTGCAAAGAGACAGCAAAAGTTTTCTTGTGCGAATATACAAATTATATTCTCATTTCTCCATTCGTAAAATGATTGTGACGAGGCATTTCAATCAAAAAAGCTTTAAAAAATGCGACAATAAGCTATAATTTCACATAAAAAATAATTCACCGAGAAGAAATGACATTTTCATAACATTCCAAAGCATGATTTTCATAAATGAAATAATATTTGAAATCCCGTTTTGAGACAACGAATCCTTCATTTGCTTTTTTTCGAAATAGGTGTATCAATATGAGTACCAATATTATAGAAAAATAATTTTTACATCGTATTTTCTAATCAAAATTATTCTCAAGTTTCGTCAAAAAAGAGCTACCAGTTGATTACATTATCAGGAATGAGTCATGTAGCGCCCTTCTATAACAAAAAGTAAATTAATTAAAACAAATTGTAGAAATTACTATGTTTTACTACCACAAAAATATATATATCACACATTTTCTTATGACTCGAGTTTCGGGAAATCAACTATCCCATCATCGGACAACTGAAGACCTAACAGTGGTACAGTGTACATTATTTTTATTGTGAACGAATTTGAAAATTTCAATAATCAAGTTTCTTTCCTCTTGAATCTACATGTAAAATTTTCTTAAGATTTTCTTTTGTCGAAAGGAATTACTGTTTTCTAAAGAATGAGTGACAAAAGTTGAATTTTTGTTTATTTTTCATTAAATTCATTTTATAATCGTTGAAAAAGGTTTTAAACAGATGTTACTTTTTAAATATCTCAAATATTTTCGATTCACATAGCTCCGTACAGTCATTCATTATTTTTACATTATTGTTATTGTGAACTAATTTGAAAATTTCAACAGATTCTAGATAATCGAGTTTCTTCCCTTTTGATTCTACATGTAAAATTTTAAGATTATCTATTGTGGGAAAGGAATGACAATGAGTGGCAAAAGTAGAATTTTGTTTATTTTTCCTGAAACTCATTTTATGTTCGTTGAACCTCGTCTTGAAGGAACGTCCTGTTTGTCCTATATATTCATTACTGCACGTAGAACAAGATAACTCATAAACTCCTGATTTGTGTATGTTTGGAGTAGGGTCCTTTGCGTTAAATAATACCGATGACAATTTGTTTTGCGTTTTGAAGGCAATATTGACATCTGATTTTGAAAAAGTATTGGCCACTTTTTGACTTATGCTACCAAAGTAGGACAGAGAAATGAATTTTTTATTTTCTTCGGTTTTTATGATGGGATATTTATCCCATCATAATTGGCTTCAATCTTAATTTAAATTTGTTTTATTTCAATTTAAAGTTTTATCACTCTGAAATAAATACCCGATACATAAAATAATAATTCTCCTCCAATGATTTGGATAACAATTGAGAAATTAACAGTGAAATAATTAGCAAAAAATGAAAGAAAAAATTAAAATTTAGCACCCTGAAATTTTTTTCCACGGCAATATTTTATTCAATCGCCATATTTCGATCCAAATTAACTGTTCTTAGCCTATGTCCCCATTGTGAAATGAATCATCTTAGCTGAATAATTTGTAATTATAGGTAAATAAACAATTCCCAGTTTGAGAAGACAGCTAGAAATCTTAAAAAAATTTTTTCTTACTACTGATGCCTTTTACTACATAGAAAACCATTTTGATATTCTTCATAATGATCAACTTCTAAGGTTAATTATGAAACAATCAACCAAAGTGTAGACACACACGTTCATATGGTTCTACTGAATGTTGGGCAGTGTATTTAAATGACTGCAAGTGATTCAAATATTAATTATTTTTACCATATAGGATGTCTCAAGTTACATACGGCTCTAGATAGGTTTAATTTGGAATTACTGGTTGAATATTTAGTATTCTACACTTGATACAACGAGTGATGAGATTATAGTACACTATGCTAGTGTACTTTGTGAAATAATGAATTACGCGGATTCTTGTGTTTTTTCTGTGCTAGTTTTTACTGTAAGTAATCTTCCTGTTTTCGTTCGATTTCGGAAATATATATCCAAGTTTGAGTGAAAATGCAATTAGTGGGGTGAGTATATCGCATAAAATTATATGCCTTATACTTTAATATTGTGTCAGACAAGGATAAAGCAAGATGTTATATATTTTAGAGATTTCAAGGCTATTTTAACAAGTTTAGATAAAATTGATAGAATCAAGTATCAGTGCCTTCTATGATGTGATTTTTTGAATCATAAACGAGTTTGTTCATAAGAAAGTGAAAGTGGGAGGTTACTTTCTAAAATGGTTTTCCGATGACCTGAAAGAGTTAATTTCAAACAAAAAGGCAGCTCATAAAAGATTAAAACAATCTCGAAAAAAGGGGATTACAATGATTTCACCACAATTAGAAATAAGTGTAGAATTGAAAGTCAAACTTGCTATAACGAATATATATATATATCGGATATATTCCGTTTTTTTAGAGTGATAGAACCTTAAATTGAAATAAAACACATTTGAATTAAGATTGAAGCCGATTTCTTTTTTATTTGAAAGATAATTTTTATGACATTTATGTTTTAAAAATAATTTCCGGCATATGTCCACCACGACTAGCTCTGATCTACCGCATTCGACCAGACCAATTTTGGATCACTTTTTCGGGTAATTCAGGCCTTATTCTATCAATAACACGAGTTATATTGGCTTCCAAAGCGTCTATTGTTTCTGGTTTATCAGCATGAACCAATGACTTGACATAAGCTCAAAGAAAATAATCCAGTAGAGTTATGTCGCATGATCTTGGAGGCCAATTAATTGTTAACTTGTTCTTTCAATAAATCAATTGTTACGGTAGCAGCATGAGGTGTAGCACCTTCTTGTTGAAACCAAAACACTTCTGGGTTGATAACATTCAAATTTTGAAACAAATAATCATTGATCATCGATCTGTAATGGGCACCATTCATTGTAACATTAGCTCCAGCAACGTTTTTAAAGAAATATGGACCGATGATGCCTCCAGCGTGTAAAGCACACCATTCAGTGCATTTTTCAGGATGCAATAGAACCTGCAGAACTTCTTCAGGATTGTTTTCACTGCATATACGGCAATTTTGCTTGTTTATATAGCCGTTGAACAAGAAATGAGCTTCATCAATAAACACATTTTTACGATAAAAAAGTGGATCAACTTCAAGCTGTTCTAGGGCCCATTCAGCAAACAAACGACTCTTATTTTGGTCAAGTGGCTTCAGTTCTTGAACCAGTTGGATCTTGTATGGATGTAGATCAAGATTTTTACGCAAAATTTTCCATGTGGTGGATGCACAGAGTCCAACTTATTGTGAACGTCGACAAATAGACAAATCTGGATCATCATTTTCTTCTGTACGTACAGTTCTTTGTCTTGTTGTTGTTGTTGCATCGAGTAGAGAAAATGTTGTCCGAAATCTATCGATAGTTCGACGAATAAGCTGTTCTGATGAACGATTATGTAAACCATAAATTTCACGAAGTGCTCTATAAGTTTGGCGAATAGAACACTGATTTTAAAAATAAATTTCAATAATTTGTAAACGTTGTTGCGGCGTGAGACTTTCCATGATAATTTGTCAATGCTTACTGAACAGAAATGTCAAAACAACATGGCTTCTACCTTCTGTCAAATCACAGTTATTCCTATTGAAAGTTCTATCACTCTAAAAAAAACACCCGATACAATCCTGAACTCATACTCAGAGACCTAAACAACTTGAAAACTGCAGAAACTACACCCCTTAATACAATTACAAAAATTATGCACCTCAAAAACATCCAATGAATTTTTGTAATGAACAGAAGAATGATCCAAAAAGCTCAATAAAAATATGTTTTCATCATATGTAACATATTTAAGACGTAATTCAAGTATTTAAAATTTTTAGGGAAAATGGACTGTTAAAGAAGCCGACTACTTTTCACTTCAGTGCTTTTGCACAATTTATTCATCATATGTAGCTTTTCTTAGAAGTAATTCACGGATTTGAAGGAAATGGACCATTGAATAAACGCGCAAAAGCTTCCTTTCGACTTTATATCGATTTTGCAAATTGTACGCAACCGTTATATTCCATCCGAAATTATATTTACCCACAAAATTCATTTATCACATTGCCCGAAAATGTACTAATCATCTGTTAACATTTTAGGACAATTCACACGAGACCGAAAAGTTTATTATCTTCATTTCAACGTAATCTTTCGTCATTTCTATTATTTCGGAATACCAGAGACCGGAGATAAGCCGAAAATCCCAGGAAGTTATGTTGAAAGTGAAGATTTTGCTACCACAAGCATCCTGATGAGGACTTTATGGTAGAATTACGTAAGGTTCGAAAAACGCCTCAGAGTTTATTATCTCCTGATAAAAATGTACGGATTCTACCTATTCTTCTTCATTATTCAATATTTAACAAATTGTGTTGCCGTGCAACTTTAGCCATAGCCGACTATCTACACAACCTATTTTATACATTGCTTCTGTCTTAGAATGTTACAAAAAAGAAGTATATTAAAGTTATGAAAAATAATAAATTTCGTATACTTTCTAGACGGACTATATATTTATAGAAGAAAAAGGAACCGACAACTTCTAATAGCTTACAATATCTTAAATATCATACAGATTTATTCTGCTTACCTCACTACAAATTTTAATTTTATGAAAATTTTTTTCCTAAAAACTTTTCAAAAACAAATAAATTACTCAGATAACACAGTTTCAAATAAGTAGACATACAGAATTAACACTCATTACACAGCAACAAAAGGAATAAAAGAATACAAAGAAAATATTAAATACATACTTAAAGGATACAAGACTTTGTTTCGTAACAATGTTTTATGAAAACCAAATTAAAAAAATGCACAACATAACCTCAGGAATTTCTTCGAAATCTTGTCATAATTTAAGAAATATACATCAGAATCACATGAAATTTGAATTTGCCTGATGAATGTGTAGAATTGAATTTTTCATTCATATTATTATTATTTGAGAGCATTCTTTAAATGAAGACATTCGAACTGATAGTTTGGTAATGGGTGTTTACATAAGCACGAAAAATTTCTAGAATGAAACTATGGACAGTGAAGTAGTTTGTTTTTCTTGAATATTCCAAGGATACGTTCGTTTTATGATTAATCGAACAGCTTCTCATATCCACATCTGACTTAATTTCCAGATAAATCTAATCTAATCATTCATTTTATACAGATGATCTGAAAATTTCTCGATGAATATTCGAGTGACTAAGCAATTTATCAGCGTCATATGATTTTGCCGAAACGTCTGTACTCTTCAAAATTCAAGCCGAAATTAATCTCAAACGTATAGGTTGAGCTCACTGATGAAGAATCCGAGATAAAAGGTAATTCTGTCCAGTCGTAACGGTACGTCTGTAAAAGATTTAATTTTCGAACGGAAAGAACTATATACTTGAAACTCTCAGGGTAGATTTGGAGCCTAAATATCCCCGTGTGAAGTTCGTTAACGGGCGAAACAGCTCCAATGGTTCCGCAGTTATTCACATTTGAATTTTTTTCTTATTAATGCAATAATTCAAATTTAGAATTCAGATGTAAAATAACAACACGAAGGCTTATTCTTTGTTTCGTTTAAATGGAAATCTTTAAACCTTCAAATCTGCAAGAATGAACCTTTGCAATTTGCAAATATATCTATAGATAAACCGAGAAATTTCAATAGCTTAGGTAGCCAGATCAAAAATAGGTTGTGCAGATAATCGGCTATGGCCAAAGTTGCATGGCAACAGTATTTGTCAAATATTGTTGATTGTCAACAACAGGTATATAATTTATGAAATGATATCTAGTTGCAACTAGAAAAAAGAAAACAGGTAGAATATTTGTATAGGAAAGGTTTTTGAAAGGGAAAAAAATTAGTGCAATTGACTGAACTGGGAAAAAGTGCTGTATATGAGACAATAAAAAGGATAAAAAACGGCATGGATATGAGGCATAGAGCAGTTTCAGGAAGACCGCGCAAGATTAAAGGAAACAATTTAAACCTTTATTGACCTTAAGATGACACAATCCGCGCCTTGGGTTTCGCAAATTGGCTGACAGATTTGGAAATCCACGAAATATAAAAGCATGTCCAGAAACCGTCCGTATGTCACTGAAAAGACAGAATACATATCAAGAAAACCAAAAAATCCCTATAATGACACCTTTACAAAAGAAACGAAGGATAGAATTTTGTCAACGTTTTCGAGCAGATAATTTTGAAAATGTCTTCACATCTGATGAAAGTTGTTTCCAACTTGGTGGAAATCACCATGCATGTTTCAGAAATAATTTTAAAGAATATCAACGTGTATCATATTGTTAGTAATGTCGTTTGTTGATTCATCACAGCCTACTACTTGACAACCGATTAACGAGCCTACCAGGCGGTTCTTCGAATTTGAGACTCTGTAATTCTCAAAAAAAGAGAGAGAGACCGATACATGCATATATATTTGTAATCCGGATAGAGCTAGCCAAAAATAAGAAAATATACAGGGTGATTTAATTTGAAAAATGAAGTTGCACTCAATATCTTCCCCACCCGTAATATATTCCATTTTGTGAAATCATTTAAGAAAAATTTAGTTGATTTCGTACAACTTTTGTGAATAACTTTTTTGTATCTCCATTTGTAACAATGTTAAAGGGGTGGTCAAATTATAGTGAAAAAGCCGGTACTTATAATTGTGAATCTAAAATATTGGACACCTTCAAATAAAACCTCCTGGCACTGTACCGACCTTTAAAAGACCTCCTATTATCCAGGGCCGTCTTTAAACTATTTGAGGCCCTGGGCACATTAGGATCATGGGGCCCCTATGACCTTGAGAAAACACTATTTAGTTACAATAGATAAAGAAAGACAAACAAGGTTCTAAATTTATTTTTATTTAATTACTAACTATAAAAAAATAGGAAATATAAAAAATAATCTACTAAAGTAACTCGCTGTCTCGCTTAACTTAAAATCCTTAGATTAATTCTATGTTGATTGCAAAGGTACCCTTCTAGATTTAAGATGAGCAAAATCGTTAATCACTTCTTCAAAATCTATGGTATTGAGAATATCACATTCTATGGACATCAGCGACAAACTAGTTAATCTCTCTTGAAGAATTGTACTTCTTAATTCATTTTTTATTCGTTCCAATTTGGAGAAGGAGCGTTCTCCGCTGCAGTTAGTTACCATCATGCTTAAAAATATTCTCAATGCAATTTCTACGTTAGGAAATGTGTCTTCAATTTTGTTTTGCTTTAATAGATTATATACTTCCTGTACACTGTTAGATGCTTCATTTTCACTCCGAACATTTTTTAAGTATTCTTTTAAATGTTGACATTCTATTTCTAACTCTTTTTCATTTACATCTTCGTGATAGATTTGAGAAAATTCTTTGCATCCTTGTCGTATCTCTTCGGAATTCAGAGTTTTTAAGTGAAAAAATAAACTAAAACGTTGACTGACGGTCTCATATGAACTTTGTCGCTGTTTTAGATGAACACTCAAGGTATCGATTATTGGCAGAAAGGTTTCTACGTTGAATCGCTCTTTTCCATTCAATTGGACTGATGGCGCAGAGCCATCAAAAAAACTCTGCCGTGAGCTTCTATGTCTTGTTCTTTGAGATAGATCCTTGTAGTCAGATTCTGGGTTATTTTCTTTGGCAGATGATTCGAAATTATCAAATTTATCCCTGAGGTTAGTAATAAAATCATAAAGTGAAGTCAACAAATTGGTTGCAACGTCCAGTGTTATTGTTTCTTTCTGAAGATAATTACTTGTTTTGTCTATTCTTTCCAATATAGTGCTCCAGATTTCCGTCAGTATAATAAATTCTAGATTTCCCATTTTTCTAGACAGACTAAGGGCTGCGTCTCTTGTTTCTCGTGCCTGTTCAGTATCGTTTGCGATGGTGATTAAAGCTTCTAATATTCTTTTATTATTATTTATTATTATCATTTGGTAATCTGGCAGGAACTAGGGGGCCCCATTCGATCGCGGGGCCCTGGGCACGTGCCCATAGTGCCCAGTAGGGAAGAGGGGCCTGCTATTATCTAGTTATCATGTCTACCTCACCTAGCATAAAGATTTTGTAAGCATTGTTAAGTTTTATGTTATCTTAAGGTACAGTTCGAAACTGCAGTTGCAAGAAAAGTTTAAACATCTTAATTTCAGATAATGAAACATCGTGATTTCTAACTAGAATTCTTCCATTTATTATCAACTATCAAACAGTAAAAACTAACTGTTCAATAAGAAAAAAATAACATCACCGCAGAAGTAAATAAATAAATAAAAAACTTTCCCAACATCCTATGACTTTTCGAAGGTATAAGGGTTTAATTTTTTTCAAACGAAAAGTACAATAATCTACGCAATCCTAACGAAATACAGAGATTGAGTATGAAACGGAAAAACAAGTGTTGAAAGTTGATAAAGAAGGCTTATCGGCAAAACCACATTTCCTCTTTGCAAGATAGCATAGCTTGCTTCAGCCCCACTATTCAGCCTATATAAATCTAAATATCTATATTTCTTCCTCATTTTGTTTAAATATATCCAGATTGATATTCTGTTGTCGAGACTTGTGTCAACCCCTCAGTTTCAACAAGAATGCACTGGAACAAGTGGTAATGTTGTATTTTTATCTTAATACTCATTTCTCATTTTAAGGGTTGATACACAGAATGATTCTTTCTTGAAGCTGTTGTTATAGGGCTTTTCTAAGGCAACTAGCGTATTCTAGACTGCTAGCTGCCTTTTGAAGGGCAATATTACTAAGCTTTGATCTACATAGTGACGTGGTAAAGTGGCTTTGGTATATTTTCTTGGTACTAGTGATTTTATGAGTGCAGTGTTTTTAATTTAGTTGAAAATCAAGTATTTATACGTCCTTGTTTCGATTTGTAAAGAGTGCACATTTTCAATTCTCAGATTTAATGTCGCAAATATTGTTAAATGGTCGGTTATGATTGAAAATAGGTAAGGATTGCACATTTAAGGAAACCCCTTTGTAACAATAGTTGAGTAAGGGTGTGCCTTCTGTTCTATTTCGAATTTTGTCTATTAAAATAATAAAAAACGCCCGTAAATATATTTCACATTCATTTTAGAAACCTGAAACGTATTTTATTTTTACCACTATCTTCTAACGGATGAAATATCAATATCACAACTTGAAATTATAAAGTTTCATATGAACATTTTGAACCACTATGTTACTTTTATAGCACATTTTATGATACCTTCAAATATGAGGGCGTTTCCGAAGGGTATTTGTGAATTTGTTGAAATTGCTTAACTCTCAATGGTTTTTTAAACAATAAAATCGAATAATCCATTAATTAAAAATATATTATAGTTTTTATTTACATTTTGAACCTCTATGTTATTTTTATGGTACATTTAATAATACCTTCAAATATGGGGGCGTTTCCGAAGAGTATTTGTGAATTTGTTGAAATTGCTTTATTCTCAATGGTTTTTTTGATCAATAAAATCAAATAATCCAATAATTTCCGTTTCGAACAATATGTAATAAAATGAGATCTTTTTCATTGATAAAATTGTTGTCTACTATACAATGATCTTAAGAACCGGTAAATTTTTGGGTTTTCAAGATAAACATCCTGTACTCTTTAATTCTATATTAAACAACGGCCTATCTGTCCTATATACAGGGTGCCCAAGTTATCTCTGGCAAAGTTTCACAAAATGATTCTAAAAAAAATTTGCAACGAAATAAGGTCCTATAGAGTTCGGTCCAATTTTCTTTCGATGAAAAGTTATTCAAGATTCTACTATTTTGTAACATCTCACAATTTTTTCACTTTAAACATAGCCCAACCTGCGGTAGAGTGACTTTCGTATATTTTCTTGATACTAGTGATTTTATGAGTGCAGTGTTTTTAATTTATTTGAAAATCAAGTATTTTATACGTCCTTGTTTCGATTCGTAAAGAGGGCGCATTTTCAATTTTCAGATTTAATGTGTATTTGTAGCAAATTTTGTTAAATGGTAGGTTATGATTAAAAATAGGCAAGGATTGCACATTTAAGGAAACCGCTTTGTAGCAATAGTTGAGTAAGAGTGTGCCTTCTGTTCTATTTCGAATTTTGTCTATTAAAATGATAAAAAACGCCCGTAAATATATTTCACATTCATATTAGAAACCTGAAACGTATTTTATTTTTACCACCATCTTCTAAGGGATGAAATATCAATATCATAATTTAAAATTTTAAAGTTTCTTATGTACATTTTGAACTTCTATGTTATTTTTATGGTACATTTTATGGTACCTTCAAATATGAGGGCGTTTCCCAAGAGTATTTGTGAATTCGTTGAAATTGCTTTATTCTCAATGGTTTTTTTTGATCAATAAAATCGAATAATCCATTAATTTCCGTTCTGAACAATATGTAATAAAATGAGATCTTTTTCATTGAAAACATTGTTGTCCACTAAAAACTGATCTTAAGAACCGGTAAATATTTGGGTTTTCAAGATAGACATCCTGTACTCTTTAATTCTATCTTGTAAACAATGGTCTATCTGTCCTATATACAGGATGCCCAAGTTATCTCTTGCAAAATTTCACAAAATGATTCTACAAAAAATTTGCAACAAAAAAAGTTCCTATAGATATCTTTCGTTGAAAAATTATTCAAGATTCTACTATTTTGTATCATTTCACAATTTTTTCACTTTAAACATAGCCCAACCTGCGGTAGAGTGACTTTCGTATATTTTCTTGATACTAGTAATTTTATGAGTGCAGTGTTTTTAATTTATTTGAAAATCAAGTATTTATACGTCCTTGTTTCGATTTGTAAAGAGTGCGCATTTCCAATTATCAGATTTAATGTCGCAAATATTGTTAAATGGTCGGTTATGATTGAAAATAGGTAAGGATTGCACATGTAAGGAAACCCCTTTGTAGCATTAGTTGAGGAAGGGTGTGACTTCTGTTCTATTTCGAATTTTGTCTGTTAAAATGATAAAAAACGTCAGTAAATATATTTCACATTCATTTTAGAAACCTGAAACGTATTTTATTTTTACCACCATCTTCTAAGGGATGAAATATCAATATCACAACTTGAAATTATAAAGTTTTTCATGTACATTTTGAACCATTATGTTATTTTTATGGTACATTTTATGGTACCTTCAAATATGAGGGCGTTTCCGAATAGTATTTGTGAATTTGTTGAAATAGCTTTATTCTCAATGGTTTTTTTGATCAATAAAATCGAATAATTCAATAATTTCCGTTTTGAACAATATGTATAATAGTAAAATGAGATCTTTTTCATTGAAAACATTGTTGTCTACTATACAATGATCTTAAGAACCGGTAAATTTTTGGGTTTTCAAGATAAACATCCTGTACTCTTTAATCCTATATTGTAAACAACGGTCTGTCTATCCTATATACAGGGTGCCCAAGTTATCTCGGGCAAAATTTCACAAAATGATTCTACAAAAAATTTGCAACAAAATAAGGTCCTATAGAGTTTGATCTAATTATCTTCCGATGAAAAGTTATACAAGACTCTACTATTTTGTAACATTTCACAATTTTTTCACTTTAAACATAGCACAACCTGCGGTAGAGTGACTTTCGTATATTTCCTTGATACTAGTGATTTTAAGAGTGCAATGTTTTCAATTTATTTGAAAATCAAGTATTTTATACGTCCTTGTTTCGATTCGTAAAGAGTGCGCATTTTCAATTCTCAGATTTAATGTGAATTTGTCACAAATTTTGTTAAATGGTCGGTTATGATTGAAAATAGGTAAGGATTGCACATTTAAGGAAACCCCTTTGTAGCAATAGTTGAGGAAGGCTGTGCTTTCTGTACTATTTCGAATTTTATCTATTAAAATGATAAAAAACGCCAGTAAATATAATTCACATTGATTTTAGGAACCTGAAACGTATTTTATTTTTACCACCATCTTCTAAGGCATGAAATATAATAATAATAATATAATAATAATAATAATGAGTTTATGCTGTGCATAAGTTTTACATATCGAAATTATACAACAACTTAAATTTAAATAATAGATATACATACACAATCATAAACTAGAATTTCACATAGCAAAAGACTATTCGCAGATGCAAACCGAGCAACCACGGCAAGCCCCCGACCAAAGCTAAAGCTGTCTGTAAGGGCGGCCACCGTAACCACTCATGCCAACAACATCACAACCACTAGTTCTTCAACAGCAAAATAGTTTGAAACAAACAATCAAACAAAAATATAATGATCGAAAAGGACCAAAATAATATAACTGTATACATACATATGTAAAAAATCAACAAAATAGGGCAATAAATAACAAATTATTCTATACAAAGATCGGGAAGATCATCAGGAACAAAAACGTCTCAACCATGAAAACCCACCACAACATCAGTGAAATTAAAACAGCTCAAAAAAAAAAAATCACAGAAATCGAAAGCTGTTGACTGGATCACCCGTTCACACTCCCACATTCAACTCAGCTTCTGCCGCTCTCCCTTCTTCTATATCTGTCTTCAGCAATCAAGTACAGTCGAAGCTTCGACCTGAAGAAGCTGTATGAACAGATGCCTCTCAAAAATGAGGGCAAGAAGTTGTACACCCTTGGAGCAAGAAATAAATGACATCTTTGTCCAACTGATTTTGAGGACGTCGGAAGTGTGAACATTTCATTAGTCTTTATTCTAGTGTTGTACCCATGGGAGACTTGTTCTAGTATACTTCTATTTTTGCGGCAGAATACAGCAATCATCAGGAAATACAATTTTCGTGGATCTAAAACTCGAGCCTCGGTAAACAACGCATCAGATGGAAACAGGCGGTCTTTCCTGAGGACGATCCTGAGAAAATATCTCTGAAGTATATTTAGTTTCTCCAGATGCGAAGCAGGGAGTCCTCCCCAGCCCAGTATTCCATATCCCAGTCGGGATTCCACAAGGGCAAAATAAACCATCTTCAAATGGGGCAAGTCCACAATGTTTTCGAGGTATCTGAATTTATGCAGCATAGATCTGAGAGCACCACAGACCTGTTCAATGTGAAAGTTCCATCTCAAATGGCAATCTATTGTTACACCCAGATAGTTCTTTGCTGCATCCTCATCACATTCAGAGGGTACAATCTGCCTCGAGATTTGGATCCCAGAATGATTAATTGTCAGATCTCCACTACTTAACAATTTTCATTGATTGTAAACCACCTCCTGTCACCCCTCTATTTTTTGTACCAGAGCTCTGTATTCAAGGTCATGTTTTGCATTGTATACCTCAGTTTTAATACTCACATGATAAAGTCATGGTATGACGAAACAATTGTCGTGAAAATCAATAAAATAGCGGAAGTTAATATATTTTTTCTTATATTGATGATGAATTTCCGTCAAGTAAAGACCGAGACAATCAAAAATATGTTATAAAATATCAGTTTGCGGAAATAGAAAATCTGCAGTTTCCATTTTTACCATTTCATCACATCTGCAGGCCCCTGCTAGTCCGATTAATAAAACAATCATACGATTAAAACACAATTAAAATCACCGGAAACATGTTATTTACCTTCAGTCCTAAATGATATACAAATAATTTTGAGCTTCAAATTAAAAACTTTCGAACTGCTCCTTTTATTTTTTGCATGACAATCTTCGTTTACTTTTTTCAAGAACGCGTGTACCTTTAAATATTTACTTATATCTATTTCATGTTTAATCAACACTTGAGACTTTATCATGGAATATCGCGACCACATAATCGATGATTCCAACGTTTGAAAATGTTTAATATTTTTCCCAATATTTTCGAAATAACTGATTCGATCGTTCTGAAATTTATCATTTAGAAGTAGAATAATAACGCGCACGTTTGTGCCAGATTTAATCAGTATCGCATAATTAGAAGACAAAAAAAAATATTTTGTTAGGATCGTCGGTGATATGATTTAACGCGCAGAAGTATCTGACTTTACGTCGGTGCTTTTCATCTTTTATTTATTATTCATCGTACGCAGCTTTTTTGAGAAGTATTTCACAAATTTTCAAGTAGAATGTACTGTTGAACAAAGCCGTAAAAGCTTCAACTTAATGAAGCATATGTTACACTTATCCTTCAACAACATTTAAATGAAAACTTAATTAGAAAACTGAACAATATGACCAAACCAAAACAAAAGGCAGAAAATCAATCATTTAAGAAAATTTGGTAATAGAGACTTTTTTCGCAACAGGTAAGGCACACTTTCATCTGTCTTAATCACAATAAAAAAGGCAATTCACTAAATTAAATTGTAGGAGTACCCCAGTAAAATTTTGTTGCCTAAGATGGGTTAACATTAATGAAAAAAATATTGCTTCTAAAACTCCTAATGAAAATAGTCTCCCCACAAATAATGCAGTATTTTTATTTGCAGAAGTTATAGTTATCTTTCCACAACATTGAAATAAAAAACTCAATTAGAAAACTGATAAATATGACCAAAACTAAAGAAAAAACAAGCAGAAATTCAATCATTTAAGAAAATTTGGTAATAGAGATTTTTTTCACAACAGGTAAGGCACTCTTCCATCTGTCTTAATCACAATAAAAAAGGCAATTTACTAAATTAAATTGTAGGAGTACCCCAGTAAAACTTTGTTGCCTATGATGGGTTAACATTACTGAAAAAAATATTACTTCTAAAACTCCTAATGAAAACAGTCTCCCCATAAATAATGCAGTAATTTTCTCTGCAGAAGTTATAGTTATCTTTCAACAACATTTAAATGAAAAACTTAATTAGAAAACTGATAAATATGACCAAAACCAAAGAAAAAACAAGCAGAAATTCAATCATTTAAGAAAATTTGGTAATAGAGATTTTTTTTCACAACAGGTAAGGCACTCTTTCATCTGTCTTAATCACAATAAAAAAGACAATTTACTAAATTAAATTGTAGGAGTACCCCAGTAAAATTTTGTTGCCCAAGATGGGTTAACAATAATGAAAAAATTATAACTTCTAAAACTCCTAATGAAAACAGTCTCCCCACAAATAATGCAGTAATTTTCTCTGCAGAAGTTATAGTTATCTTTCCACAACATTGAAATGAAAAACTCAATTAGAAAACTGATAAATATGACCAAAACCAAAGAAAAAACAAGCAGAAATTCAATCATTTAAGAAAATTTGGTAATAGAGATTTTTTTCACAACAGGTAAGGCACTCTTTCATCTGTCTCAATCACAATAAAAAAGGTAATTTACTAAATTTAATTGTAGGAGTACCCCAGTAAAATTTTGTTGCCTAAGATGGGTAACATTAATGAAAAAATTATTACTTCTAAAACTCCTAATGAAAACAGTCTCCCCACAAATAATGCAGTATTTTTCTCTGCAGAAGTTATAGTTATCTTTCAACAACATTTAAATGAAAAACTTAATTAGAAAACTGATAAATATGACCAAAACCAAAGAAAAACAAGACAGAAATTCAATACTTTTAACAAATTATATAATGGAGTTTTTTTCACAACAGATAAGGCACATGTATGTCTTAATTACGAAAAAATAGGCTATTCACTGATATAAATTGTAGGAGTAGCCCAGTATATTTTTGTTCACTAAGATGGGTTAACATTTATGAAAAAATAACTACTTCTAAAACTCTTAATGGAAACAGTTGCCTCAAGAATTTACGGATTATTTTTCTGCTGTAGAAGTTATACTTATTTTTCAACAACATTTAAATGAAAAACTCAAATAGAAAAGTGAAAAATTGTACCAACAGCAAAGAAAAACAAGGCAGAAATTCAATCCTTCTAAAAAATTTTATAATCTAGATTTTCTCACAGCAGGTAGCTACATACTATTTAACTTTAACGCGACATCCTGTATACATTAGGACGAAAAATAGTGACCTTCTACCAGCCCTCAAAAAAATTCGCAAATGCTTGTTCGATACGAATCATAATTCCAAAAGTGTTCCCCTTATCATTCAATGTTATGTACGATGACAATCACAAATAATGCGATAACGTTTTTAATTCACTTCGTAATTACTCAGACGATATATCAAATTCAAGTAATCGCCGATTTTTTCAACAATCTCCTTATCGCAGGCCTTATTAAAATAGATTTCTAACGGGTAATGTTAGTTTGAATTGAATTAAGCGCGTTTCAAGTTATCCCGTCACAGTGCGCATGAACTCATCATCGGTTTGTCCTTTTTGACATTGAGCGATTTGAATTAAAGAAAAAATCAGGGTGAACGATATTAATTCGCAATAATTCCTGATTGGTTCCAGATTAAGATATTATAGTGTTTGTTGTGTAGGAATTAGGTAATTTCTGATTATTTTCCCAGTCGATTATTTCCAGTAATTGCAGCTGAATTTCGCACAAAAATAATATTAATTGTTTACCTTTAAAAAAATCAAATCAGATCAACTATTTTTCACTTGATTGGACAATAAAGGCTAAACAGTAATTATCGAGTGCATTCCAATTAGTTTTAAATCCACTTTCCTTCTTTGTAGGTTAGAAAAATGGTATTAAAGAGTACAATTGTGAAGACTACTCCCTTCGAAGGGCAAAAACCTGGCACCAGCGGCCTCAGGAAAAAAGTTAAGGTGTTCATGGAGAAGAACTATACTGAAAATTTCGTACAATCTATTTTTAATGCATTAGGCGAAAAAACAAAAGGGGCAACTTTGATTGTTGGTGGAGACGGTAGATACTTCTCGACTCAAGCTGTTAAGATAATTATAAGGATTGCAGCTGCAAACGAGGTACGTAACGATCATACGAAACTTGAAATTTAGTATAAACTGAAGTTTTCAGGTAAACAAACTCATTATTGGTCAATTAGGAAACATTTCAACTCCAGCAGTTTCTGCTTTGATTCGTTCAAATAAAACTCAAGGTAGGCCTTGGAGTAATGAATATAATAATGAAAATATTTTAATAATTAGTTGCGACATAAAAATTCATATTCGTATATAATTTTGACGAGAAAAAAACCTAAATATTTAATTTTCAGGTGGTATTATTCTGACAGCTTCCCACAATCCCGGTGGCATAAGGAATGATTTCGGAATCAAATTCAATATCGAAAGTGGAGCGCCAGCTCCAGACTCTTTCACAGATCGAATCTATGAAATTTCTAAAACTATTCAAGAATACAAGATCGTTCCAGATTTAGATTGTGACGTCTCCGCTCTAGGTCTACAAAAATTCGAAGTAAGAATTTCAGTAGAATCTTTTTGAAGGGGAATTAAGCGAGGATTGTTTTAGGTGGACGACAGGGCCTTCGAAGTGGAAGTTATCGACCCTACTAAGAATTACGTCAAGCTGATGAAAGAGATATTCGATTTCCGCAAATTGAAGGAATTGATCCGCGGTACCGATAAGAAGAAATCTTTCAACATCTTGATAGATTCGATGAATGCAGGTAAGTTAGTGTTCCTCGCTTGACATTAAGTTTGTTAAATTTTTAAATTTGTAGTTACTGGAGTATACGTTCGAAAAATATTCGTGGAAGAATTAGAAGCTAGCCCAGATACCAATGTGCGTAGAATAATACCCCTGGATAATTTTGGAGAAATTCACCCCGATCCTAACCTCACTTATGCCAAGGAATTAGTTGATAAGCTTAAAGATAACCCCTCTTACGATTTCGGGGCTGCTTTTGATGGTGACGGTGATAGGAACATGATTTTAGGCAAAAATGCTTTTTTCATTACCCCCAGTGATAGTTTGGCAGTGATTGCTGACAATTTAGAATGCATACCCTACTTTAAGAAACACGGAGTAAAAGGATTTGCTAGGAGTATGCCCACTGCAGCTGCGGTAGATCGGTGAGTGATTTAAATTCGTTTTTTAATGTTAAAAGTGATGATTATTTAATTTCTTACTTTGTTGTGGGAGTGGCTTGACTTGGACACGCCCTCAGATGTAACCATAGATATATGCAATTGTTTCCAGGGTTGCCAAGGCGCTCAACAAGGAGATTTTCGAAGTGCCAACTGGATGGAAGTTTTTCTGCAACCTTATGGATGCTGGACGGTTATCCCTGTGTGGAGAGGAAAGCTTTGGCACAGGTTCCGACCACATAAGGGAGAAAGATGGCATCTGGGCAGTTTTAGCTTGGCTTAGTATAATTCAACATAAGAATCAGTCGGTGGAGGAAATAATGAAAGCACACTGGGCCAAATATGGAAGGAATTACTTCACAAGGTAACTGGTCTTTTATAAAGATGTATATAGATTTTTGTTATAATTTCACTTCATTTTCATGTAAATTTGTTGAGTTGAATATGATTCAAAATGAACAACTTATGTTATTGTTAACAGTGTTATATTTAATGTAATAGGGGGAAAGTAATGTGGTTTCTGCGCGTGTTGATTGTTATTTGTCAGCTCACAATCGAGGAACCCTCAAACACTCTTAACCAACCTTGGTTGACCATCCAAGAACATTTGCAGCAGATTGGAAAAATAAGCAGAGCAGGTGTTTGGATCCCCCATAATCTGCCAATCGATTCATCACATGCAACGTATTGCTTTAACAGCACCATACAGAACCGTTTTTTGATCGCTTGATCACTGGAAATGAAAAATGGGTCCTATATGATAATCCAAAACGCAAAAGGCAGTGGCTCTCTCCAATTAAATCACCACGAAGTACTGCGAAGCTGGGTGTACATCCCAAAATTGCGCTTCTGAGTGTTTGGAGTATACATGGAATTGTTAATTTTGAAGTATTCAAACCTAGGCAAACTGTTAATGCAGATCTTTATTGCGAATAATTCGATCGAGTGAACTAATCTTTATTCGAAAAGTATCCGGCGATTGTCAACAGAAAAGGTGTTATTCTGCAATATGACATTGCAAGGCCTCACCTTGGAAAAGTTAATGAATTGGGGTGTCTCACCCACCAAACTCAACCGATATCACACCCTTGGATTTCCATTTATTCGCTACAACATTTTCTTAGTGGCAAAAAATTCGAAAATTTGGATGATGCCATCTTGAGATATTTTACTCAAAAACCAATGGATTTCTATCGGTCCGGCATTGAAAATTTGTACACTAGATGACAAAAGGTTGTGGATAATGAAGGTGATTACATTATTGATTAAAAATAGAAACTTGTTAATTATTTTTTGGTTTGAATTAAATTTAAGAAAGCCACATTACTTTTCGGCCCCCCTAATAGATAAAAAACAATTTTTTGTGCAGGTTTGATTATGAGGACTGTGACGGTGACAAGGCAAAAGCCATGATGGATGATCTTGAGAAGAAAATAAGTTCTGGAGAATTGATCGGGAAAAGTTTTGATGGTGCTGGAAAAACTTACAAAGTAAAGTTGATGGACAACTTTTCCTACACCGATCCTATCGATAATAGCAAAGCTTCAAAACAGGTAAAGTAACCCAGATTTCAAATTGAGACCTATAAAATATCTATACAGTGTTGGAAAGTCATTTTGGGGCTTTAAGTATCATTTTCAGATTATTTTTGTGAATTGATTTGCGGATTTCAATACGCTTGAATAGTAATTGTGTTGTTATTTTACATCTACATTTGAACTGAATCTTTGCACTATTGCTATAGTTTCTTTAGTGCTCAAAGCTGCTCTGTTCACAAAATTTTTATTTTTATTTTAAACTTTTAATCATGATCCTCATAAAGAACAGGTTCCTTATCATCCTCTTTCTGAAACTCAAATTTCAGATAGATCGGATTTGTGGTTTGGAAAGTATTAATTAAAATAAGGGAAAATTTCAAATGTGAATAACTTCGAAACCATTGGACTGATTTAGAGCCATAACGAACTCGACTGAGATATTCAGGCCCCAAACCTACACCGGAAATTTTCAGTCTTTTAATTTATAGTGTTTAAGATAGCAAGTTGTTTTTGAAGAACTTCTTGAGGTTATGTTTTGCATTTTTGGAAAGGGATTTGGTTTTCATAAAACAAGGTACGAAACAAAATTTTGTATCCTTCAAGTATTTATTCAGTAAAAAAAATTTGAATATCAAAACAGATTTAATCTGTTAGTCTTCTACAATTTTAATTTCAAAAAAAATTTTTATTCAAAAAACTTTTAGAATTAAATTAATGTCTACAATAAGCACCGCTAATATTTAATAGACGTATATAATCAAAACTCAATATATAATGTCAAATGGAATAAATAAACCAACAGATATAAAAAAGTCATTAAAATTAAGGTAAGATCAGAAACAAAATTTTGTCTCCTTTAAATATTTATTTATTTTAATGACTTTTTTTATATCTGTTGGTTTATTTATTCCATTTGACATTATATATTGAGTTTTGACCATATATGTCTATTAAATATAAGCGGTGCTTATTGTAGACATTAATTTAATTCTAAAAGTGTTTTGGATAAAAAAAAAAAATTTTTTGAAATTAAAATTGTAGAAGACTAACAGATTAAATCTGTTTTGATATTCAAATTTTGTTATATTTCTTCTATCGAGTAAAAAGCCTTTTTCTGTTTTATTTATTCAGTAATTTTAATTAATAATTTATATTTCTTTGAATTATTTTATTCCCCTGTATGTAATGGGTGTTAATTCTAAATGTCTACCAAACAGTGTTTCTAAGATATTTATTTAAATACTGAATTGTTTCAGCCATTACTATTTGGTAGTTGATCATAATTAAAACAAATTGTAGAAATTACTATGTTTTACTACCAAAAAATATATAAAATAAAATAGAAAGGCCTTTTACTTGATAGAAGAAATATAACAAAATTTGAATATTATTTAGACATTAATTTAATTCTAAAAGTTTTTTGAATAAAAAATTTTTTAAATTAAAATTGTAGAAGATAAACATATATCAATTTGTTTTAATATTCAAATTTCAAAAAATATATATTACACATTTTCTTGTGACTCGAGTTTCAGGAAATGAACTATCCCATCATCAGACAACTGAAGACCTAAAAGTGGTACAGTGGTATTTAAACAAAAGTGATAAATATTTTGAATATTTCAACAGATTCTCGGTAATACTTAATAGTGGTAGAGAGGTTTACAATCGTAACGTGATAAAAAACCGGGTTAAAAAAAAAAAAGAGGGGCCTTCTAACAGATATCGGAATGTCGGCAATCAACAAAGAAGGTTGTTAAACAGATGGTACCCATTTAAATATCTCAAATAATTTTTGAGATACATGGCTCCGTAGTCATTCATTATTTTTACATTATTTTGTTGTATATCCAAATATTTGAGATATACAACAAAATAATGAATGACTACGCAGCTATGTAACCCCAAAAATTATATGAGATATTTAAATGGGTACCATTTGTTTAACAACCTTCTTTGTTGATTGCCGACATTCCGATATCTATTAGAAGGCCCCTTCTTTTTTTTTTTTTTTTAACCCGGTTTTTTATCACGTTCCGATTGTAAACCTCTGTACGACTATTAGGTATTACCGAGAATCTGTTGAAATATTCAAAATATTTATCACTTTTGTTTAAATACAACTGTACCACTGTTAGGTCTTCAGTTGTCTGATGATTGTATAGTTCATTTCCCGAAGCTCGAGTCACAAGAAAATGTGTAATATATATTTTTTGGTAGTAAAACATAGTAATTTCTATAATTTGTTTTGATTATGATCAACTACCAAATAGTAAAGGCTGAAACAATTACAGATCCAGATTTGTCTGTTTGTCGACGTTCACAACAAGTGTTGGACTCTGCACATCCACCACATGAAAAATTTTGCGTAAAGATCTTGATCTACACCCATACAAGATCCAACAAAAATTTAATTTAATTCTAAAAGTTTTGGAATAAAAAATTTTTTGAAATTAAAATTTGTAGGAGGTTAACAGAATGAATCTGTTCCCTGGAACAAGCACGCAATAAGAAAATTTATGGTTTTTACGTTTCGGGGCAACTTGTGTCCTCTTAAAACCCTTCCTTGGACTTCAACGAATATTCAAACAAAAAAATACCCAAATTAGTTCAGTTTTCAGTTTTTCTCTTACAAACACATTTCACTATTCATTTTTATTTATATTGATTATCATTCTCTGAAATGGAAATTTAGAATAGTTTTTATTTTCAGGGTATAAGGATCATCTTCGAGGACGGTTCCAGACTCATTTACAGACTGTCAGGAACAGGCAGCAGCGGAGCTACCATAAGATTATACATTGAAAGTTTCGAAGAGAAGAATGTCGAAAGAGACGCACAGGTATTCAAATCTTAAAGTGAATAAAATCCGATTGATAACTTGTGAATGTTTCAGGAACAACTTAAACCCTTGGTACTTATCGCTCTTGATATTTCCAAACTAAAAGAGCACACAGGTCGTGAGGAACCAACTGTTATAACATAAAAATTCTTCATTACTTTACACTCGTTTTGCAGTGTATTTAGCACGAATTAAAGTTCCATTTTTTACTCGCTGAAAGTCGGTGTTTTATAAATATGTATACTCAGAAACGATATTGGTTATCGTCCAAAATTATATTTTCAGTGAAGAGGTTTTTCTCTTCTATCTGTTTCGGTCCGCGTATTTTTATAATTAGTTAATGAAATATATAATTTGTTAAGTAATGTCTTTCTCTCTAACCTCAAGTAACAATAAAAATTTGAGAAAAGCACTGAGGTGAAGTCGGGGGCTTTTGCACGCTTTTTTATATTGTTCACATTTTAAATTAAGTGTTAAATAATATAGCGGAATTTTATTAAAATATATGTAGGTGTACGAACAAAAATAGCAAAAAATGGAAAAGAAAGTTCAAACTTGGTCAAACTGTATGTCAAAAATCACTAAAATATTTACATGCTGATTTAGTAGACACTTTATATTAATAAAATTTTCTTTCAATAACTAGGTGAATAGATGGTTGCTTATAAAAGAATAACGTCAAGGTTAAAATAAATTTACGATTTATTTTGTCACATCATCCAAACAAAATACTGATAACAATTCTAATGTTGCCAACTATTTATTGAAAAATAGCTCAACAGAATAGTGGTGCTTGATGATTCAGTTTGATTCTCACTAAAAAAGGCGTCTAAGCTTCAGAAATTTGTAATGTTATTCAGATACCTTAGATGAAAGTTCAACGTGAATAACTTGATCAGTTTTAATTGAAAAATTTGTCTAATTTAATTACAAGGTGACAAAATTCGAACTTTCTTCTTTATTCAATATTATCTTTCCTATACCTCAAGATGAAAAAGTCCTAACTGTATATAAAAATGGATATATTAGCATTTTCTTCTCAACATCACTAAAATATCTGCATGATGATCTAATACATCTTTATATTAAGAAAAATAGCCATTCAATGACTAGGTAAAGAGGAAATGGTTGTTTTTGGAAGAATAACATCAAGTTAAAAATGATTCTACAATTTATTTAGTCATATGCCATCGAAGGAAAGTATCACATATTTATAACAGATCTAATGTTGCTAACTAGTTTAATAAAAAATAGTTCAACTGAATAAAGAATATGGTGTGTTTCATGGTTCAGTTTGATTCTCACTAAAATAGGAACCTAGAAATTTGCACCATTATTCAGGTAAACCAACTGAAATAACTTAATCAGTTTTAATTGAAAAATTTGTTTAATATTTCATTCTCTATAATTTATACCGTTTTATTTCATCGACATCATTGGGATGAAAAACTTTCGATAATCATAAACATAATTTTTAAGCAACTGTTTGGTTTTTGTTGTTTGCAATCACTTCAAATTTTTGGCTAAACGGAAAAATTGTTTGTTAAATTCCACATTGGTGAAGAGAAAAGCTACAAAATACAAGACAAGTATACCAATCGTGAAACATTCGACTACGATAAAATGTGATAAGCTCATACCGATCTCTAGCCAAGATCCGACATTCTTTATATGGTACATGAAGTAAAATACCATCAGATCCGAAATAAGAAGAATGGTACAAAAAGAACTGGTTAAGTTCATACCTGTCTTAATTACAATATCTCTAAAAACGCACACAGAAAACAAGAATGGTAAAACGAGTTTCATGAATATCAAAATGGTCATTAGAAAAGGACTGAATACTGTAAGAAAACACCGCACCCACATTGGATCGAAGGAATTCAGGCTTGCTATATTTCCAGTTCCAAAAAATCCTATAAGAATAGTAGAGACAAAAATTAAACACTTCCTGAAATTCTCAAACTGTTGGTTGGATTTAATTTTCAAACTTTTCTCTATCTTCATCCACAAAGTTAAAAGAATGCAGTATAAAGTCAAGAAAATAAGCTCGTAAGACATTGTGGTCATTAAGTAGAAAGGAGCGAATGCTAAGAATATTGTGTAGATTCTAAGTTCCAGAAATTTCACAGAAAAAGGAATACAAATTAGGGGGATGAAAAAAAATGCCCAGGATAAATACTTGAGAATGGTGCTATTCTCAAAAAACTGTAAGGAAATTATTAGAGAGTTTATAAAAGAAAGGTTAAAACAAATATTTTGTACATAAAAGATTAATTTTTGCGTTTTAACTTTGCAGTTATTCAACTTACATTCCTTCAATTCCTTGCGAATGATGCGAAGAGAAAACATCAGCCACAATAAATAACCTATCACAAAATAAACAATCTGAAATTTTGTAAACATTAAGGGCAGAAGAGGAAAAATAGCTAAAACAAAACAAACAATTATCCAAGCAATTTTGAGAGACTTTTCCATTTCTATTTCATTACTTTTTTTTAAGAAAATGGAAAAAGAAATCAAAATCATCATAACAGAATAACACGAACGGTAGTGAAAACCAAAAATGAAAAGCAAGATACATACAGAGAAATGAATTATATATACAAATTTGAAACGATTCAGTTTGAGAGAAAAGTTTTGGAAAATATCAGAATTATTTGCAAGAAAATAAAACATTGCGCTAGGAAAGAGGAAATAAATATAATAAAGATATGAAAAGGACTGTATGAAACACATGAAAAGTACCAAAATACTGTAAACACCAAAAATTAAATTAATAGCGTTCACTCCTTCATTGTTAATCCATCGAATTTCAGTTTTTTCATCAACGAAAAGGAAAGTTGTAAGGTATAATATCCAAAATACCAAGCCTAAAGACACTGACACTAAGATATAGCTCATAAAATAATTATGGCAGTAGTCGATGGCTTTCAATATTTCATCGAATAACATATCACATTTTGACAAGATTACATCAACAGACTCAATGCTGTACCAAAGGTCGGTGAAATTTCTATCAAAATTATGTGCAGTAACATATTTATATGGTTTATAAAAAAAAGTACTTTTCACTATTTTCTGTTGTTTCGCATTGAATATTTTGAAAACTTGTTGAATGTTCATCAGAAAATTTTGGACTTTTTTTATTTCTGCTATATCTAAATAATCAATAGGAAGCTTACCTAAATTATTAGTCGGATAATTTATACCAATTAATGATGAAATCAATGGAGCAATGTCAATTTGGTGAATATCTTGACGTTTACTATTGATTTGAACACTAGAGCCCCAGGCTATAATAGGGGTAAATGTCTCGTGATCTAATCCGGAACCATGGGAGCCCCAGTTAGTCATACCATGATCTGAGGTAAAAATATATGACGTTAAATGATCAGGGAATATTTTATCAAATAATTTTGTCATAAATTCTATATTGCTATCCACAAACTCAATATTCTCAACATAACGTTTAGAATGTGGTTTAAAAGTATGTCCTGCTGTATCTATGCCTAACAAATGCAGAAAAAATACATTTCCAGACTGTTTAAATAATTCAGAGTCCTTATAAGTATTCAACACCCATTCAGTCTTGTCGAAGACCCATTGATCTAACATTGTTGTAGCTTTATTTCCAAAATCTTGCATTTCAGCATCATAAGCATAGATATGAATATGTTTTCTCCCATCTTTATTAAACATTGTGACTATGTCTGGACTACCTATACACCAAGCATTGGTTGACTGATTTATAACTGAATCAAAATCTACAGGGTTATGTTTCCATCCTTTGAAGATAGCACTTGGATCCTCAAATATCCCTGCAAGTATGGCCACATGGCCAGGTCGCGATTCTGTTGGTACTCTTGTATGAGAAATTCCCCATGAGCCTTTGCGTTTTCTAATAGATGTTAGAAAAGGTGTGCGGTCTTCATTATCATCAAATATAGCATGTGCTCTGAGGCCATCCGCAACAAATAATACTACTCTTTTGGATGTGGGATTTTTATTCGATTGTACTGGTGCCATTCCATGTTCTAAAGGACTTTTGAAGTATGTATCAAATACAGTTACTAGTAAAAGAACGTGTATTGATATTCCAAAGGTTATTATTGTTATTATAGTCTTGTTATTTGATATCGAGAGTTTTCGGTTTACCATTTTTTATCTCATTATTGTTTGGGAGTATTTAAATATATTTACATAAACCATAGGAAACACAGTACGAGTGTTTGAAACTTATAATTTGTGGGCTGTTTGTTTACGCAACACCACCTTTAGGTGCTGTTGGTTTACGTACTTAATTACATAGAAAATAATTTGGTATAAATCATAGATTTATTGTTCTTAAGGAGACGGAACATCCCTCTATTGAAATCTTTTGTTGTGAAGCCAACAAAGGGACTGTTTTGATAATGACGAAGATAGCAGAACTAATGAGTGCGACAAGGATGAACTCATACACCGGCAACGTTGTTTGGAATGAAACAATCTTCAAACTCATAACGCCATGGGCGTGCGATTTTCTATTACCGGATTTATCGAATTCAGAACAAACTATTCTTTCCGCTACTTCAAATGCTTATAAACAATCAGTTAAAAATTTGGTATTATATGATATTTAAATGAATTCAGAGATTTTTTATAGGGGTATAATAACATTTTTAGTTCTTTTGGACAAACCATCAAATTCCCACGATAATAAACCCAATAGAGGTGAACTCAATAACTCTATCTGGTCATTTCGTAAATCCCCAAAATTTTTTAATCCGTTTATCTCTAAGGTTTCAGCTTCAGGCCTTTATTTTTCTTATGCAAAAATCTTACAACGTTCATCAAAATCATGCTTTTCTGTACTCAATGTTCTGCATACATAGTATCCAACTTATTACTGAAGATTAATCGCCAAGTTTATTTATTAAGTGAATGGAGTATGCGGTTGGCTCTAGGTGAAACAAAAAAGTTTATTTGTTGTATTGCTAAAGGACCTTCCGGTTTTGAGTAAATAACACATGATGTTTTTGAGCAAATAACACATGATAATTGGTTAACACCTTAGAACGTGATTTATTTATTTCAGGTTTGGTATTTTCAACGTTGCCTATGGTAATAATCCTTCTGTCAAGTAAAAAACCTCTTCTTATTAATTACATAGAATTCAACCATAGAATAATTTCGTCCCAAGATTTTAAATTCTTAAAAATATACATATAATTATTTGAATAACAACAATATTTTGTGCATTCAAATAGTTAATTTCTGATTGAGATGGAATATGAATTATGCAATTTGAAAAGATATTTTTGAACGTTTTCCTAAATCCTGTAGAATCCCACTGTACTGTTCTGGATAAGATATATTATCTGATCAAAAACTAAATAGATACTCTGAAAGGATCTCGGGCTAAAAGTTTGGCTACAGTGCCATAAGTCAGTTCAAAAGAAACGAGAATAATGCAAGAAAACAAAAGTTTAAATGAATAAAGAAGGAAGATATTATTATTCATAGATTGGAAGTATCTTTTTCAATCGGCTAGTAAATAAAGGTTTTATACTTTTGAATCATAATTTATTATCAAAATCACTCATAACAGGATATTAGCGAGCAAACAATAAAAATTCCAAAGAATTTCGAGATGCTATTTATAAATATACAATGAACTGAAGATTGGCTTAAGAATCCCATTTTTTGAACTCCATACCATCTGGAGGCTTACATTCAACTTTGTCTTTAGCTACTTCTCTCCAGTTTGTGCTCAATACTGTTCCGCCGCTTTCCATCTACAAAAATTTCATTTTTAATCAAAGGGAATATTCATTAACGACAAATACTCACAAAACTTTTATTCATAGCTTTTTTAACTTCATCACTTCCTTTTCCATAGATATCCTGAAAAAGTTTATTTAATGCCTCTTCACCTTCAGGATTCTCAGTTGCTTCCTGGACAGATATATCCTTCTCGATTGCTGACCAATCTTTACCTTTCGATGTGGGATAAGAAGGTGGTTTATCGGATTTGGGAAGAGTGGCTGAAAAAATTTATATTCTTTATTCTCTTAAATATTACTATGAAAGCAAAAAAAATATTTACGTTGGAGTATAGTTTTAGGGACGTTATCAACAGCACCCTCTAATTTTTCCCATCTATAGCCTTCTAATTTCTTTAATTTTATTTCTATCTGAAAGAAAAATTCTTATAATCATGAAGGAAAACATATTGACAAATTGTTTCTCATAGATTGCTCATTATATGATCAACTAGTATACTGGTCAACTTACTTTGACAGTTGTTAATCTATAATTACACTGATCAGGGACTATATTATGGGATAAATCGAATACTTTGGATATTTCATTATGTTCTGCTTTTATTTGAAGATCTACAGCTTTGTCGGAGAATTTGATGGCAAGCTGATCTTCCTGGATATTTTTAATGAGAACTGTTATCACGACAGACGTTTCTGTTTGATACCAGTCGTATTTTAAGAGAGGCTAAAAATAAAGTTTTCAGTTAGTATGCATATTTTCCTGATAATGAGGTAGATTTCAATAGGATTATTACATTTTCACTTTTATTATCCATCTAGAGGAATATTAAATGGTTATATATATAAACTTAATATACTCGAGTGATCTTCCCTACAGTATATTGGGCTATTGCAGATTTTCTAGAAATTCTATTCCATTAACATTTACCAATACAGGAATGACAACAGTGAGTGACGTTTAATCACTGATCGTTTACATTTATGTCTTCGCTATTTCTATGTTCTTAGACAATCGTTCTGTAAATAGCGTTGTACTTAGGACTGGCCTGCAGTGTTCTGTAATGATCATAGATAGATAAGAAATAATTATATTTTTATTTATCTATGGAAATGATACAGGTGATATTGAATGAAAATCATGGGTTGATGGTGGTGATTTGGAAGAGCCCAAAGTTTGCTTTAGGAAGAGGAAAGGTAGAAGAGGGAAATTGAAAATTATGGTATCCCTTAATCCGTTTGTGAAGCGGAAAAGTTTCAAATTAACAATGCTTAATAATTTCATAGAACACCACAACAGTGTTTTTTTATCGCTGAAATTATTGGTACAGGTTCGTAAATTATTCAACTGTTTATGTTACAATTGAATAGAATGTGGAAGAAAAATTCATGTACAAACTTTTAACTCAGTCCTGTTATATTTCTTGTTAATATTTTCAAAGTGGATTACACTTAATTGGATCGCTGTGTTCTCAATTTATTGTTTGCAGGTAGCTGTGGAATGTTCAAATGTTTATACGATTTCTTGGGAGCTTTTGGTGATACAAAACCATCAATTTGTTCAACTTCTGAAAAAGTTATTATCAGATGCTTGTTTATTATACAAAAAACTTTTCCCAATCTTAAATATTTTCAGGGGTTCTAATCATATATTTCACAAGTACCTGGTAAAGGTTTTTTCCTTATTTGTGAGTCTGAAATAATGTTCAGGTTCAGAAATTGAATTTGTAATTTATAATTGTAATGCATAAAATTTTGCTTCAAATAGTTTTCTGTTACAGATTCTTGGTAAAACTTAAATTTAAATATTGGTGTCTGGACCTATGACAGTTCCATTTGTGATGAATATTTCATAATACTAAAGTTTTATTCAATGAATCATCATTAACAGTAAGTTGTTTTTATGTACTTAAAATCAGTTTCCTTTGAATCGTGTTGATCTTTACTTGATAGAAATCTATTGTACACTTCAATTAAATTATACACACATACATATTGATTACTATTTATTATTGTGAGTTGCTCACGTGGCGCGTTCCATTTACATAGTAAGTTCTTCAAATGCTTATAAACAACTTGTTTACAAGCGTTTGAAGTACTATGTAAACCCCTCATGTGAGCAACTCACAGTAATAAATAGAAATCGACATATATATGTGTATTATTTAATTGAAGTATATTAGTTCCCTCATCCTAATTTGCTGATACATTAGTAAACAGTTTATGGGCCTGTGTATTATGAGCTAAGAATACACTCGCGAGCAAAAAAATGGGTCATTGAATAGTTTGTTTTCCACTCTCTCAAAGAAACAATTTCATAAAATGAGACCAATTGAAGATTGTGCGAGAATAGTGGCACTTATTGAAAATGGGCTGATCCAGAGATCTGTTGCTAGAAGAATGAATGTTACCCTATCTACAATCCAAAGAATATTGACAAGGCATCAGGAGACAAACAGGCTGACTAGAAGACTTGGATCTGGAAGAAGACAGTGCACATCGTTGAGGGATAACAGATTCATGGTTTCCACAAGTCTTCGAAATCGCCATCTTACTGCTGTTGAAGTTCAAAATCTTTTGATGGAGGTACGTCAGGTAAACGTAAGTGAATGGACCGTGAAATGACGTCTCTCAGAATCGAATTTACAACCATACAGACCTGCCACAGGTCCGGAATTTCTCAGAGAGCATCGAATTGCGCGTCTTCAGTTTGCACGAAATCTTATAAACTGGCTAGCAGCTCAGTGAGCCCAGGTATTCTTCTCTGATGAAAATCAGATTCAGCATTCGAGAAACTGATGGTCGTAGATGATCAGAAGAAAGATACGCAGATGCCTGGTGAGTTCGGTGGAGGATCTGTTATGGTCTGGGGAGGTGTGTCTTTAGAGGGCCACACAGAGTTGGTTTTTATAAATGGATCTTTAACAGCAGTAAGGTACATAGAGGAAATGCTTATGGACCATGTTGTACCTTATACACCATTTCTGACATGAACACCCAAATACTGTTTGAATAGTGACAGCGTTTTTGAATGAGGTTGGTGTTTCAAGGTTCAACTGGCCAGTATGAAGTCCTGACTTGAATCCCATCGAACATCTATAGGACCAACTGGGAAGGCGATTTAGAACTATGGTTCCATTGCCCAATAATTTACAAAAGCTCCGGGAAGCCCTTCATTGTGAAAAGGGGGAATATTCCACCAGAGAATATTTGAAGGCTCATCTTGAGCTTGCGAAGACGTTTGGAAGCTATAATCAGAGCTTGGGGAGGTCACAGGTCATACTGATACTGAAATTTTCACAGTTACGATACTTTTTTCGATTTCAAAGTTTTTGTTTTTTTCAAAAAAAGGTTATTTATTATTTTTATACAAACAGAATAAAAAGTTTCCTACCATTTAAGAAATTTCATAATTCTCATAAAAATTTTTTTTCTGCTCGCCATTAAATTCATATTGTTGGTAATTCGTTGTATTGAAGATTTTTAGGAGGTCATTTATGTTCAGGTGGAATATGAAAATTTCTTTGTTTGCTTCCACTTTTTTATTGAATATATAGATTTAACTAACAAGTGGTTTTATATTATATTTGAAGAATGTTTATTTTCTAGACTTTCTGTAAGTGGAGAATTTCACAGGTCCGTTTGTTCATTCAGGAAGTTTAGTGCTATATTTGAAAATCTGTTGATCTCCAAGATGAGTAATTTTTTCCCTGGATAATCCTTGAACATCTTGGAATTAATTGAGATTTTTAAACACAGCAATAACCTAGCCTTAAACCTCTTACGTGGAAAAACAACTGTGGAATTCCCTGTTTCTCAAAGTGTTAAAAAAAGTAAACATCATATAAAAACTGGAAATGCAACTTGTAATTCACATTTTAAAAACGCTACAAAACATGGGTCAACTATTCAATGACAAAATTTAATAAACAAAGTTTGAAACGTACTAACGTTTCAATTGATAAACGAAGAATGAACCCACCAAAAAGCAAATTCTTTTTTATATTGTTTTGAAAAATCATAAAAGTTGTTTCACTAAAACTACTGCAACTTTTGAACCAAATGTCAAATTGTCTACTGTTAAAGGGGCTAAACTTCAAAGGGATATCATACAAGTTATTTGCAACAAAAAATGTCATATAATACATGGTCGAAATGTTTATGGTTACTCTTCAATTTAACATTTATTTCAAGTTTTTCTATAAAATCAATTATACTTCAGTTATCATTGTAGCCTCATCAAATATGATCACATATCTGGAACCTGCATTAAATTTGCTACAAGATAAGAAGTTCTGTTTGCCAAAAAAATTTTATTGGGGGCGTGGTAAGGAGATGAATGTTATGATTCTGAGGTGAACAAAATCAGTCATATTTCTCCAATGGTTTCATCGATGAAAAATTATTAATTACGGACATGTTTTCTTTTCAGCAAAAAATACCTCATATAGTATGCAAATAACTGGTATGATCACCACGTGAAGTTTAAAAGTAGACAGGTTGTATATAAATATTAATTTTGTATTTGTGGCACATCTGATTGTTAAAGAGGAAACTTATCAGCCGATGTAATATTACAAAGTAACATACTACTTCATCCAATATTTTATGTCCAGCATTTTTGCAACATTAATTGTGACAAGAAAATCTCATATTTAAAGAAAGTGTTTAAAAAAACAAATTTAACCCTGCCAAATTTTATTCAAACAACTAAAAGAAATACAATAATAACATTAATAAATATATATCCCATTTATATAAAATATAACATAATATATTATCGCTATACTCTTGTTAATGATAATTGACTAAAATGCCCTATGAATGCCTTTTGAATAATCAAAGTAAAATCTAATTTAAATACAATAGTAACTTAGGTACAAACTTAAAACGTACTTATCTGTATTTTAAAATTAGAGATCCAAGATTATTAAATATTCTTTATGTAAAATGTATATTACAAATGAACTAATATATACTGGCCCCTTTACTGGCAAAAGTTATGAGTGAAAAATATTGAATCAAGTGTTAAAACTAAATGAAAAACATTTTAAAATTATAACTATAATCGAAAGGCACTAAAATGTACAAAAGAACTGAATATTTACTTGTCAAAGGACAATTTGTGTACAAAAGTATTGTTTAATACATTTTGAGTTAACATTTATAATTGAAATTCCAAATAATAAAATAAAAATATTTGTTGAAGATCAATATTTAATTTTAAATATAAAAACAGAACATTGTGTATGTAATCCTGTACATTATTTATTTAATTTAAAAAATAACATAGAGGTTAATTCTTGATAGAAGGTATGTAAAATTATATTAAATTATTTAAATATTTTAAAATTAGCCTTTTACATATTTAATTTCGAAAAATTATATTCAATAATTATAACTTCAAGAATTAAATTAAAATAATGTCATATAAGTACCACTTATATCAAACGACATAAAATAAACATTCATTATAAGACATCCAAATGATATAACAAAATCCAATAAATAAAAATTGTTAACCAAAATCCTATATATTAAATATTTTGAATAGGCAAAATTTTGTTTCTGCTGATCAATCTTATGAAAACAAATATCTTTCAAAAATGTTTAACATAATCTGTTTTCATAAGATTGATCAGCAGAAACAAAATTTTGTCTATTCAAAATATTTAATATATAGGATTTTGGTTAACAATTTTTATTTATTGGATTTTGTTATATCATTTGGATGTCTTATAATGAATGTTTATTTTATATGTCGTTTGATATAAGTGGTACTTCTATGACATTATTTTAATTTAAATCTTGAAGTTATAATTATTGAATATAATTTTTTGAAATTAAATATGTAGAAGGCTAATATTAAAATATTTAAATAATTAAAAAAAAATAAATTCGAAATGTCTTAGAAGACCTAAGCTGCTATTTTGATAGATATAAAATTTTCAAATGTTGCACATTCCAAAATTTAAAGTAATCTATAGAAAATAAATTAAATTGATATAAAATCAAACACAAACCCGGCCGAGACAATATTGTTTCGTTAAAATAATTGACTTAAAAATTCTGACATAAAACATGTACTGCACAATTTAAAATATAACACAATTTTCGGGACATTTGAAAATCTATATTTTTAAACTGGTCTTCAGTCCCCCTTTAAAATAAAAAATAAATTGTTCGAAAAAATAGTATTAAATTACATTCAGTTACAATTGCATCTGCAGGCAGATTAAAATGTTTTCTTAATTTTAAAAAGTTCAATTAAAATTAGAAAAACTGTATTTGTAGTTTGGTAGACATATGGAATAAATAAACACTTAATTTTTCAAAGACATTTAACTCTGATCGTTTGCAAATGAAATAAATTATGTAGATATTTATAGAATGTTCTGTTTTTTTATTTAAAATTAAATAAAAAATCTAGAATGCTGAATTTGTCTTTTAAGACTGAATGTAATCCGTAGTAATTATTCAGCTCTTCCTATGAGAAATGGTTGTGATTTTAGGGGAAATTTAAATTTACAATTTAATATATCATTAGCACCATTTTCATTTTGACTATACAAGTTTCATTAAATGAGTAATTATGAAGATATCCTTGAAAATGAACGAGAAACAAAAATGTTGACAAAAAATACATCCTTTTCAATGAACATTATTACTCATTTCATGATATTATTTAGAAAATAAAATTTTTCTATTTACAAAATTCAGAATTTAGGTTTCTTCAACTTGAATTCATCTTTATTTACACTCGTTTAATCGTAAAACTAAAAAACAACTAAGCGGTAATTCTCTGCTATACTTTTTAAAAATTCTGACCTCATACTGGCACTGTTCCATTAAGAATACATATTTAACAAAAAATATATATATATTTAATTCAACTAGGTACATATTACAACTTAAAAACTAGGTATAGGAATTTTGTTTCGCATTTATGCGACTTGGGTCGCATCAGATTATAATTATATACAAATTATCTAATTTACAAATAAATGTATATTCTACAAAATTTCAACTGGAATTATATAGATTTTCACTTGAACAATTTTAAGGCACATGACGAAAAGATAGAGAAATTTCAGTGTTGAATATTGTTCGATCGTTTATTGCATTTTATTGTATACTGTTTTTTAATATTTTTTGAAAGATTCCTCCCTTTAAATCCTAAAAAATCTCTAGTTTCATTGATTGCTGCTTCTAATCCATTTTTATTTACATTTTGTTCCTCTATTTATTTTGTTCAGTTGTAAATTTTTTGTTCTTGTTGTACTATCTTTATTTATTTATATACATATTATATTTATATTTGTTGTACAAGTTTAATTATTTTTATATTCCTTTCTCGGTGTGAAGTTGTATAAAATTGAGTGAAATACTTTAACGAAAAGTAATTTTTACGAATGAAAACCCTTTTTTTCATGTAATAGTGTGAAGTATCAAAGTTGAAACTTATTAAAAATTTGTGATTCATATTTTCATTATCAATGCAGAATAAATAATATGTTAGCGGCAAATAATTCAAGTTTTAGCTGTTCTGATTAGGAATGCCGCAAATAATTCTAGTATTATTATTCTTAAAATATTTGATCGTTTAGACAAATCTACATGGTAAATATTTACAAAAGTGATATCATGATGTCTGATTTTATTGTATTCATTTCACGCGTGCTTCTCTTATTGCGATGTTTGTGAACTAATTAGTGGCAAATAATTTTGGATTTGAAGACCGCATGAGTCCTCATCGCTTTGACCTTTTTCAGTAACAGAGGCAAATAATTTTTTTGCCGTTCTCTCCCAGAATTGCTCTGTATCGATCAGAACGGCTTTGGGGTCCTCATATTGAATAGATATAAGGCTTCTAACGTCACTTTTTATTTTTACCGTTTTGTCATCGGGAAAAATCGACTTGCTCGACACGATATCGATCTCCTGATGTGTATATCGGAAGCAGACGGTCACGCTTGTAGATCGAAAGACACGCGATTCGATACTTCAAACGTTTGTTGTCTCGCTGGTTGGTTTTGTTCTGCCAAGAAAAAAATTGCTGTATGAGACAATATTCTGTCTATTGATTCAACCATCTTTCTACATACTTAAGGTCGCTTTACTCTCACAGTAGTTGTAACAGTTGTGCAAAATTTTCGCCTAGTATTTTTCGAATAGTTGTTGTGATATGACTTGTATTAAATCGCTGCATCTTTGGACCGTAAAGCGGCCCTTAACACATTTTGAAAGCGACTGTATCGCAATACAGGCTGGCTCATTAAAGATAAAACCCAAAACAACTGGTTGGCTTGTTAAAAAACAACTGAATAGGAAATCATAAAGGGAGGAATATCAAGAAAGTTAAATTGTGGTAAGCTCGTATCCTTTACTTTCCCCATTGTCGAATGAATGAAAGCATTCGTTATCCTTAATTAAGGCTATTCGCAATTATCTATACTTATTACACTATCCCATGGGACGATGACATCCTCAGTGTCTCTTCATGTGGAGGGACAAGTGGTCCGATCTGCTGAATGATCTCTGGCACAGGTTACAACTGAAGGGTTTCTGACCTGTATGCTTTCGGTAGTGCCTGGTCAGTTCATCTGATCTTGCGAACTTCCATGTGCATCCATCCCATGAGCATTGGTATGGTTTTTCCCCTGAAAATAGGCGATTAAATTGATAAATTCACCAAAAAACTTTAATTTACAATGGCAAGTAGTGTTATTTAAGAATAAGATAACGAATACTATGATGGTGAATAGGAAGTTTTTCGAACGCGAAACTTAATTAAAGCCGAGTAGGTTTTGATAGTTCTTTCGCTATTCATCAGTGCATTGCTCTAATGCTAATGGTTGTGTCGCACACGTTGGAATGAGAACAATGCACTGATGAATAGCTAAAAAGCTATGAAACTTGCATATTTGCTGCTTATGCCTGATGATCAACAAAACCTATTCGGTTTTATTTAAGTTTCTAACTGTAACACAGATGTAAGTTGCACTGTCCTGATTCGATAAACTTCTTATTATATAAATATATTTAGGTTTTTAAATTTCATTATATAAATATCATGTGGTGTAACTAAGACCATAAAAAAACCTCACAAGCTTTGTGTGATTTTTGTGATGAACATAGAACATGGAACATAGAATTCCTTGGATTTTTAAAGGTCTCTAATTTAAGTGTTTGTTCAACTAGGATTCCACGAGGTCTTAAGGATACGTTATTTATTGTTAATTGATTTTATTTTTTAAATGTGATGTTGGACTAACGAATACTTTATTTGATTTCTAATTGTTTTTTGATGATGTGCTACATGTTTTGGGAGATTTTTGAGGTAACTTATTTAAATATGTTAAATATTTCAAATTAATTAGTTTTGGAGAAGTTCTTGAAATTATGTTTTGTATTTTTGAAAAGTTTTCATAAATAAGATCAAAAACAAAATTTTGTCCCTTTCAAATATTAATTAATTAATTTTAATTGACAATTTATATTTCTTGGCTTTTTTATTGCATTCGATATTATAAAATGAGTTTTAATTTTATATGTCTATTAAATATAAGCAATGCTTATAAGACATTAATTTAAATTCTAAAAGTTTTTGAATGGAATTTTTTTAAATTAAAATTTATAGGAGGCTAACAGATTAAATCTGTTTTGATATTTGAATTAAGTGTAATTTTGTCAGAAGTTTTTCGAGGGAATCCAATGTGTTGTGGTTTGTGGAAAATCTTAGATTATGTTGGCAAATAATTGTACTTGGATGCTGATAGTTTGAAGTTGAATGAAACTTAAGATTGTTTTTTTACCAAACTTTGCGATCGATCTCTAAAACAATATTTTCAACTCGGTCGCGGTTTGCACAATCCGATTACGTATACGGATGACGAAAAGTGCACCAGTTAAATACCGGATGGAAGAACCGAACCTGAATCGATGGTATAAATTAAACTGAAATCGATTATAATCATCCTCTTAGAAAATGCGCGCGGTCTGCAGATTACAGGGCAATTAGCGCGCATTAGCATAATATACAGATTAGTTGATACTCTGGTAACTTTGATTTTGCGCTGGGCAACCGATTTTTTTCCAGAACCCGGAACGCCCAGCCTGATCCGCGGGTTACCCCGACCTGTATTTTTGGTTTTTACTGATGTTAATTATTACTGTCGACTTTTTAATGGTCGTGGACGGGATTTTGGACGTATGGGATGTGGCGATTTGACAGATTGCGTCAACTGGTAGTTTGGGAGCTACTGGGTCTTTTTGTAGCAGGATATGAGTCCAAAGGTAATCAATTTTCATGCTTTTCCCTTTTAGGTTACTTAATTATATTAGTTTGTCGGTGTAATAATGAACGAAGTCCGAATTTATATACTAATCTTGCAGAGTGCAGCAATTCCTTAATGCTGTGACATATTAGTGCCATCTTTCGGAGGAATAGTGAACCAACTCAAACAGTATGGAATGAAATAAGGAATTACTTTGTTTTCTATCACTTTTTATTATAACTGATATACAGTGACTCGAGTTTTGTAGTGTTTACTACATTTGACAATGAACAAATTAGATCTCAACTATTATATATGGGGATTGTAGGCTTCGGTAGAGCTTCGAAGAGAGGGGTTTTCCAAAGTTCCGTCTGTTCGTTAAGTAGTTTCATTATTGGTACGTGTCTTTTATATTTTTCAATTTCTATGGATTCCAGGATTTCAAGTTTTTTCCCTTTCGCTTCCACGTGCAAGATAACAAGGTTGTTCAATTCTGGGAACGTGTGATCTGTAGTGAAGAAATGGTTCGCAAAATTGGAATTATTCTTCCGGTTCCTAAAAGCAGATTGATGCTCTTTGTACCTTTTAGGGAAAGGTCGGCCTATTTGTCCTATATACACACTATCACACTCTTGACCACTTAATTTATAGACTCCAGAATTATTCAGTCGGTTCTCTTTGTCTTTCGGATTAAAAAAGAGATTATAAATTTTATGGGAGGGTGTGAAAGCTGTTACTATGTTAATTTTTGATGAAATTTGAGCTATTTTTTGTGAAATTGGTCCAAAATATGTTAGTTTTATGAATTTATTGTTATTATGATCTGATTTGGAGATGGGGTAAATTTGTTTACGAATTAGTTGCTTCTGTTTTTTGTTTATGATGGAATTTATAGTTTTGGTTTCGAACTGATTTTTTGTGGCTATTTGTCTGATTGTATTCAATTCCCTCTTTAACGTAATATTATCTAAAGGAATTGAAAATGCTCTATGTACCATTGATCTATAAGCAGCTAGTTTATGATTGATCGGATGGTTTGAAAAATTTGGTATTGTTGTATCAGTTGATGTGGGTTTTCTATATGTATCAAAGGAAATTTCATTATTACTGTTAATTAAAGTTATGTCCAGAAAATTTATTTTATTATCAAATTGTGTTTCCATGGTGAATTTGACCTTATTGTGCAAACTATTAAGATATTCTAATGTTTCATTTAATTCTGAATGTGTTCCGCAGGAGCAAGCCAATATATCGTCTACATACCTGTACCAAAAAGTGATATGCTTTGCGTGTGTGGATTTTAGAATTTTTCTTTCAAAAAATCCACACACTCAAAGCATATCACTTTTTGGTACAGGTATGTAGACGGTATATTGGCTTGCTTCTGCGGAACACATTCAGAATTAAATGAAACATTAGAATATCTTAATAGAATAGAATAAGGTAAATTATGTTAGAACCGTTGAATTCTTACCTGTATGCGTTCTCTTGTGCGCCTTTAGATGGGAACTTTTCGTGTAGACTTTGTGGCAACCTGCAACGTCGCATCTGTGCACTTTTCTTCTTCTTACCGACGATTCGGGAGTGTTCCTGGGGATTTCGTTGTTATTATTGTTGTTGATTATGTTGGAGCCACCTTTTCCGTAGGCTGCGTCCAGAGTTGGTAGCCTGGATATCGTTCTGGAATATTTTAGTGGGATAAATTAAGGTGTAATATTGGAAAAGGACAATTTACTCTTTATGAAGCGGAAATGGAAAGTTCGAAAACCAAGAAAGGAGAATATGCGATTGGAAATAAATACATACATCCTAATCGAACATAATTTATTCCCTAATCATTGAGGGGTACATACAGTTGTGTGGGTCAGCTTCAAAGTTCCATTGGTGGTTTGAGTGTTGTATTGTAAGAGAATTTTACTTAAGTAAATACCCTTGGTGCCTACGTTTAGCATTGACCAAGTATCAAGTATTTTTTTAGAGTGATATTTAATAACTTTCGATAGGGATAAATGTGATTTGACAGAAGGTAGCAGCCATGTTGTTTTGACATTTCTGTTCAGTAGGCATTGACAAATTATCATGGAAACACTCACGCCTCAACAACGTTTACAAATTGTTGGAATTTATTTTCAAAATCAGTGTTCTATTCGCCAAACTTATAGAGCACTTCGTGAAATTTATTATATGGTTTACATAATCGTCCATCAGAGCAGCTTATCGATGGATTTCGGACAACATTTTCTCTACTCGATGCAACAACAACAACAAGACAAAGAACTGTACGTACAGAAGAAAATATCGCTGCTGTAAGTCATAGTGTTAATGATGATCCAGATTCCAGTCTATTCGTCGACGTTCACAACAAGTTGGACTCTGTGCACCCACCACATGGAAAATTTTGCGTAAAGATCTTTGTCTACACCCATACGAGATCCAACTGGTTCAAGAACTAAAGCCACTTGACCATAATCAGCGTAGTTTGTTTGCTGATTGGGCCCTAGAACAGCTTGAAGTTGATCCACTTTTTTATCGTAAAATTGTGTGTAGTGATGAAGCTCATTTCTGATTGAACGGCTATGTAAACAAGCAAAATTGCCGTATATGGAGTAAAAACAATCCTCAAGAAGTTCTGCAGGTTCCATTGCATCCTGAAAAATGCACTGTATGATGTGCTTTACACGTTGGAGGCATCATCGGTCCATATTTCTTTAAAAACTATGCTAGAGCTAATGTTACTGTGAATGGTGCTCGTTACAGATCGATGATCAATGGTTATTTGTTTCAAAATTTGAATAGTATCGCCCCAGAAGTGTTTTGGTCCCAACAAGATGGTGCTACACCTCATGCTGCTACCGTAACAATTGATTCATTAAAAGAAAGATTTGGCGATAACATAATTTCGAGAAATTATCCAATTACTTGGCCTCCAAGACCATGCGACATGACTCCACTGGATTATTTTCTTTGGGGTTATGTCAAGTCATTGGTTTATGCTGATAAACCGGAAACAATAGACTCTTTGGAAACCAACTCGTGTTATTGATGAAATAAGGCCTGAATTACTCGAAAAAGTGGTCCAAAATTGGTCTGGTCGAATGCGGTTCCTCAGAGCTAGTCGTGGTGGACATATGCCGGAAATTATTTTCAAAACATAAATGTCATAAAATTATGTGTTAAATAAAAAAAAATTGGCTTCAATCTTAATTTAAATGTGTTTTTTTTTCAATTTAAAGTTTTATCACTCTGAAAAAAAACACCCGATACTTGCCCCTTTTGCTGACCCATATTTTCTGTAGTTTTGGTGCTACAAACTAGAGAGTTTTGAGTAAAAATAGATATAACGATTGTACTGAATACTACTTGATTTCAGATCCCAGCATTTTGATATATAAGAATGTATGCTGAGCAGAAAAGTGCACTCCAAATTTGTTGATAACATAGTATGGTTGTATATAAGTCTATGTTACGTCCGGTACGTACCTATAAAAATGACCTTCTACATATTTATTTTAAAGTTTTTTTTGGATCATGACCCGAAATGATATCCGATACAGTCAGTATATCTTTCTACAAATTTCGTTTTATGTTTAGTTTCCATCCCTTTTTATCGATAGACCCACAATAAAATTTGAAGAAATGGATCATCCCATCATTAAGTTCCAATATTTTGTAATGAAACAACGATATTTTCTATTTTAAGTATTGTATTTATCATTTGTTTTGTGGCGACCTGCCCCGCTCCTTTACCAGAAATCCGCTCTGCTCTGCTACAGCTTCTCGGCGTATTACATAGAGTACGTGACCGCTTTCCGATATATAGTTTAAGTCCTCGCTGGCTTCAAGTAGAGCAGAGCACCAGCGTTCGACACCGACGTCCCAAGTGGAACAAGGTCACAGTCTCCATTGCCAATCTGATGAGTTCAGCGGCTTGCAAGCTGGAACGAAAAGCATACCTCCCGAAAGGTTTGAAAGCTCCCCCATAACACCGCATCGCCCAAGAGCTGCAGAGCCAGTAGAAGTTGAATAGTGCTTCGCTGCTACCAGTCAAGGTGTAGTTTCTCGGACTGAAGCCGAAACTGGAAGCTTGGTGGGTTCAACTCTTCGGATTGGTTCTCGCTAATGCGCGATGAGAAGGCGTAACCCTTATCACACTTTCTGCTTCCTGGGTAGATTGTGGAGACTGCTGAGTAGTCACCTGGTGAAAGAGCCATGCTCACATCCCTATAACCTAACCGGTAGAATTCACGATGCCTTGAAACAAGAAATCGAAGTTGGCACTGATAACTTTTAGAAAATATTCATTAGTTTTTTATTTATAACCTATCAAAAATGTAAATTTTAAATGCCCCACCCCTGACTAGCTGGCCTGTATACTCAATAGGAATATTTACTCTCTAGGTAAATCTGCGTACTAGTATTATCTGTTATTCTGTGGTTCTAATTGTAAACAAGCAGAGTACACGCACAAAACACTAAAATTAAAACCATGAAATATCGTATATTTAGGGGGCAAATTTGGTGTTTGACACTTACAATGAAGAGTCTTTTATCCTCTGTAGAGCGAGAAGAGCAGCTGTCGATGCGGCATCTGTTATTGGTAACCTCAAATCTGGCGTGGTTGTTATCACATTGCAAATAGGAATATCTGAAAGGAAAGATCAGAATTACTATCAAGTTATCAAATATAAATCTGTAGGATCATTTAATTTTTTTATATTTAATCGGCGAAGGTAGTTTATCAACCTTGAAAAATGGAAAACAGTATGAATCCGTACCATTTCAAACAATACAGCAAAAAAGCCGTGACTTATTGAAGATGCCGAACAACAGAAGAACTATCGGTCTTGAGTACCTTAAATTTTCGGACGCACCTGGTAGTACCAGGAAAGGCAAGCGTAGAGTGCGGGAGAGGCGATCCAAGGACATCCATGCGAAGATGGTACCCGACCGAGTTGTACCGGTACCATATGTGCTTTCCAGTAGATGGGTTCGACTACGGGTGACGATGATGAGATTGGGTTCCATCCCAGCTAAAGGAAGCCATACCTCCGCGACTTTGCGCTTTAAACTTTTGGTTAATAATGACGAGTCCCAAAGGGGTTGTTGCTACTTCGATATTTTAGAAATGTCGATTCACAATCATTGTGAATTATTGTTCCGTAATGAAGATGATACACAAGAATTAGTTGGGTCCGCTTCAATTTGAAATTGTCCCGTTCCCTTAGAGAAGCTAGAAATGTTTCATATTTTTATTATTATCAGGAGGACTGCCTCTAAATTTTTCGATTTCATGTTGGAAGCATTCTTTGCGTTGGCCACAAATGAGGGACATCAGTTACCAGGTGTTCAGGAATTTCTTTCCTCTTCTCAAAGAATATGCGTTCGCCATTTTCTGCTGAACTTTACTTCACCAAGTGCCTTCTAATGCAACAGTGTCCGAAAAAGCTTATTCGAACACTTCAAACTTTTCGCCATAGTGATTCTGTCAGCATCCTTTTATTTCTGAAGTTTTTCATAACAGTGTGTTTCTCTAAATTACTGGATGGTTCTGGTCTTATGAAGAAGAGTAAATTTTTTGACTGGTATAGTCCGTCTAGAAAGTATCCGGAAAAAACAAAGCTCAATTGTAGTTATTTAATATATATTTTTAATTCATCAATTAGAAAATTATAAAAAATATTCATCTCATTTACAACCTCCATTTAACTCTAAACACTAGACTAAACGTCGAGGTACACCCGAAACTAGATCACCAAATAGTGTTGCCATGCAACTTTGGCTATAGCCTACAATCTGCACGACCTATTATTTTATACATTACTTTTGTCTTAGAATGTTACCAAAAAGAAGCATATTGAAATTATGAAAAATAATAAATTTCGGATACTTTCTGGACGGACTATATGTTGGCTTGCTTTTTTCGAAGTCTCGAAAGTTTGGAAATTCAGACAGAGAAAATACTATTTCTTGCTTATTCTGTTTGAGACGTACTCCCATAACATCTTTAAAATGATTCATTGGAGTTCTTTGGTTTCATGATCGCTTGATTATCAGAGTGGTTCTACAACTGGCCAGTTCAATGGAAGAAGGACTTCTGATAAACAGAAGCTCTCGGAGTTATTAATTCAACTGCATAAATATGTGCACGTTGAGCTGCCCTAGTACCGCGTGCGAATCGGGTGACCATTGAACTGGCCAGTTGTAGAACCACTCTGATAATCAAGTGATCATGAAACCAAAGCGCTCCAATATAGAACAAGCACAAGTCGGCAACTCTCTATGTATGTCCCAACGATTGCAAACTGACTGTTGTAGTAGGGCAGTCAATCACTGGTCGACCCAGAGTAACATCTGCAAGGAAAGACCATTATATCGCAAATTTTACTCGAAGGAATCGAACGGTATCTGTAACAGCCCTTCGAAGTCATTTTTGAAGACCTTTAGACGGATAGTCTCAACCAGTACCATAAGGAGACGGTTGTATTCCTCAAATTTGACGGCAAGAAGACCTTTAAGACTACCTCGACTATCACCTGGACATAGAGCTACCCGTCGCCAATGGGCAGAACACCACCAAGACTGGCTTTTACCACAATGGCGCAACGTAATTTTTTTGGACGAGTCACGATTGGCTTTACAAAGTGAAAGTCGATGAGAAAGGGTTTGGAGAGGTCCAGGCAGACTAGAGCGACTCAATTTCGCCCGGGAAGTTGTGCCCTTTCAAGGCGGATCAATAATGTGCTGGGATGGTATAATGTTCGGTCGCCGTACGCTTCTTATTATCGTTGAACGAACAATGACTGGTGCCATATACGTAGAAAACATCATTGAACCAATCATTGTTCCTCTGCGCAACGAATTTGGGGATAATTTCATTTATCATGATGATAATTCTTCAAGAGAAGAATATCCAGAGAATGAACTGGCCAGCAAAATCACCAGACATTAATCCAATCGAGCACGTATGGTATTAGTTAGGGAGAGCAATATCCAATCGCCAAAACCCACCTTCAAATTTTCAGGAATTGAGTTTAGCTCTTCAGGAAGAATGAAACGATATGCCTGAAAATTTCATTAACGACTTGATTCGTGGGATGCCTAGGCATATTGGGCAGTTGATTGAAAGAAGAGGTGGTTATATGGACTATTGAATTTGGATTCAATTGTGGAAGAACTATAATTAATCAAAAATAAATCATCGATAAATTTAGATTTTTTCCTATTTTCTCTCATCCTGCATAAAGCAAAGAGTAACAAACAAAGAATAAAAAAGACCATGGGTTAAACAGGTAGTTTTGGTTATGCTCATATTATAGAATATACAGTTATTCAATAGCGAGGGTATTTTATGATTATGATTCTTCGTTTGAAATATTAAACTTATACACGTTTCTCGAAATTCAGAAATACATCGAATATGGGAATACGTGCAAGGATTTGATGTGTACGGCCTCCTTTAAATCAACTTAATAACATTTCTATTGGTACTTGAAAACCAGTTGGCAGAATTGACTAGTTATGTTGTCCTATTTGATCAACAATTGTCATTTAGCTTCGTCAATTTCAACTCTTTCTGTCAGCTTGAATGTTGTATTTTTTCTACGAGTCAACGGCTTTCAGGTAATCTTTACGATTAAGGATAATCTGCGGTAAATGTTATCTGCATGTTTCAGATTTACAATTGCAATTAACCAGTAGATTTTAAGTAGGCTTAAGCTACTTATCAGCATAATTAGCAAATAGTAATTGAGAAGCAAAAGAAAATTTATGTTCGTACTCTGAAGACTAGTAATAGGTAGAAATATCCGGGTAAAATTTAAAAGAATGTGCCCCAAGGAGAACTTAATGGCAAAACAATGAGCATACCCGAAGAATACTTTCTATTGTTGTTCCATTATCTTCAGCAATTAACGAACTTATCATTTGATGAATCAGTCGAATAAAACCATGTTTTGATAAGAAAAACAATGAATCGTTGCGGTTTACTTCGAAAAATTGCCGCGTGTTAGTTTTCAAGCACTGTAATATAATTCAGATCACAGAGACCCTATTATTCTTGCCTAGTTTATTGAATCTTTGGTAACACTGAAATTTTATCTTCTGGTTGAATTTTTCATTGAAAGTTGATCTGAAAGTCGTTCAAAAATTCTTCTCTAAAAGACCTACTCTTCTTTTTTTATTATTAGTACATTCTATGCACGAACTGTTAATATCTTTGTGAATTGCGAAGAATCTATCATGGTCGCAGAAAAGCACCGTAATTAATATATAACTACCATATTCACTATTAATACAGGGTGCCCTATCTAAAATAGCCCAGCCGAATATTTCTGTAATATAAGTTTTTGCGAAACATGCTGGGACAGTCAATTCTTTTTGGAGGATTTTGTAGCTCTTCAGGTGTGTTCAGAAGATCAAGAATAATAAGAAACTGATCAAGTGCAAGAACTATTTTTCATATTCGAATTCTTGATAACGTCTAATATGTTCTTGAGATTTCACAGGTTTTCTTCACTTTAATTCAGTATTCATCAGATATTGAATGTACTTACCATCGTTTATGTGTGATTTTCTTATCTTTCCGAACCATTCAACTCAGCATGGTTCACACCACCCCAAAGAGAGTAGAAATAGTCGCTCTCCATTTAAAAAATAATGAAAATGCTAAATAAACAAGATAATTTTCAATGAACGAAATGGCAAGAATATCAGTCGTTCAGTTGTGATTAATTTAAATTCCAGAAGCCGTAGAAGTTACAGTTTTTGGACAGATCGAATTGGATGCTTCGTCAAGTACCAGAAAGTTAGCAGAATCTCCAAGAATTTCGCCAGCAAATATTCAGAGGATCTTGGAAAAACATCATTTCCACCCTTATAAGGATTCACCTTGTCCAAGAACTCAACGAAGACGATCCTGATCGGCGATTACAATATTGTAAACAGATGAGTCTAAATATTTTGAATGATCTTAATTTGCTATATTCAGTATGCTCATCTGATGAATGTGTTTTTTTTTTCGAATGGTAATGAAGTAGATACTGAAGGGATTCAAATTCTAGAATTCTGAAATAACAGCATATCCATTATCCAAAAAGTTGAATGTCTGGGCTTGAATTTTATGAAATAGCTTCGTGGGTCGTGGTGAGACAGAAGTAAGCCAATAAACAACATCGTAATGAATAAAACTGAATGTGGATAAACAATACAGAATACCTTAGAGTTACTACAATTAGTGACAAACTAAACTTCAAAAAGCACATCACAACTAGATAACAAAGCTAGACGAGTCAAAGGCTATCTCTACATCTGTTGAATAAAAGAAGTAAACTCATGACAGCAACAAAGTGAACATATACTGTAAGAACAATCATAACATACGTATTACCGAGATGGAAAGGCACTTTGGAAAATAACATAAGAAAATTACAAAGAATACAGAGTCGGTCCCTGAAACAAGCTCTAAATTTGTCGTAGTGTCATACAAATCAATAACGATGAGGACACATGCAAACTCCAAATTGAAAATAATCATAGACCAACTGAAGATGAATAAATTATCCTGGAAACTAATTGACAAGACATTGGACATAAGAAGATACGCTCCGTTGAAACATGAGTTAAGTCAAGTCAATCTAAATCCTCGGCGTTTTTCTAACGATTGCGTGAAAATGAAAGTATTTCAATATATTACGATTGTCTTTGATATCGATCCAAAGGCTCGAGGGCCGCATCCTGGTGTTCGAGAATCAGCGTCGTAGATCCGGGTGGGCGTATCCCCGGACAAATGTCAAATTATCCGTCACAGCTTCTTCATTTTTTTTGTCGTCCGATCGAAATGTCAAACTTTCGAGAATCGCGGTAGCAAGAGCTTGACATTCTAACCAGTAATAGTAACGACCGAACAGATCACCTTGGCTGTGCGTCTAACGTTCTTCTCTAACGTTCTAGTTTCGAAGGTCCGCGCCGCGTTTTTGACTAATTGCATCTGAGGATCCAAAACAGGAACGGACAAAACGCTTGTTGGCGGACGGAAAAAAAATTACGATCGATAAAACGCGACCTTGGTCGATGCATCCCGTCCACAGTAATTCATTAGCCAGAGTTCGCATTGGTTGAGGTTGAACGGTTGAATTTGTTGGCACGTTGACATTTACGTTTTTATCACGTTTTTATTGGTTTCGAAAGAGTATAATCGTTCTTTGAATTGAGATGCTAAAAGAGGTAATTGGGTGGAGTGTTCTCATAGATGTTGTATTGGCGTGATTCCGCAAAATTGTTCATGTGACATACCCATGTCCTTAGCGCGCAACTTTGATCCCAAGCGGGGAACTTTGAATATGATTTCGTGCATGTTTCGTAATACTGCAATCGGTTTTAGAGTTATAATGAACTCCAGCAGCTAAGAAAACTCCAAAAAAACATGTTATTTTTCGAGATGGAAGATCAGTTGGTGACATCTGCGATTTAACACCAGAAGATCTAGGAATCTCAGGATAATATAAAAATAAATTAGAGATTATTTGGAAATGTGTTAAAAATAAGATCTACGTCAGTGCTCAAGCAATAATTCAAGTGCAGAAAGATAACGTAAGAGCTCTTAGTATTCGCTAAATAGAGCCACAATTATGCAAACATTTCATCGAAAGGATGACCCTTTGTTAGAACAACCGTGGCGAATATTTGACAAATATTTTGTTCCATTATTAATCTCTGAGGTACTTTGGGTTGAAATGAAAAAAGTCTGCCTTTTGTACAAATACACTTCTCTCAATTCAAAATGGGGCCCCTTGTTTAGAAGATACTTCTTTGAGAGAAGACAAAAGTAGTAAAATTGCAAAATGGCGAAAGAATTATACCTCAACAGAAAGGATCGAAACTGTCGGGTGATAGAACTTTAGATAGGGATAACTGTGATTTGACAGAAGGTAGAAGCCATGTTGTTTTGACATTTCTGTTCAGTAAGCATCAACAAATTATCATGGAAAGACTCACGCTTCAACAACGTTTACAAAGTGTTAAAATTCGTTTTCAAAATTCAAAAACTATCGACAGATTTCGGAAAACATTTTCTCTGCTCGATGCAACAACAACAACAAGACAAAGAACTGTACGTACAGAATAAAATATCGCTGCTGGAAGTCATAGTGTTAATGATGATCCAGATTTGTCTATTCACAACAAGTTGTGCATCCACCACATGGAGAATTTTGCGTAAAGATCTTGGTCTACACCCATACAATATCCAACTGGTTCAAGAACTAAAGCCACTTGACCATAATAAGCGTCGTTTGTTTGCTGATTGGTCCCTAGAACAGCTTGAAGTTGATCCTTTTTTTATCGTTAAATTGTGTTTAATGATGAATCTCATTTCTGGTTAAACGGCTGTGTAAACAAGCAAAATTGCCGTATATGGAGTGAAAACAATCCTCAAGAAGTTCTGCAGGTTCCATTGCATCCTGAAAAATGCACTGAATGGTGTGCTTTACACACTGGAGGCATCATCGGTCCATATTTCTTTAAAAACGATGCTGGAGCTAATGTTACAGTGAATGGTGCTCGTTACAGATCGACAATCAGTGCTTATTTGTTTCAAAATTTGAATGGTATCTACCCAGAAGTGTTTTGGTTGCAACAAGATGGTGCTATACCTCATGCTGCTACCGTAACAATTGATTTATTGAAAGAAAGATTATTTCGAGAAATGGTCCAATTAATTGGCCTCCAAGATCATGCGACATAACTCAACTGGATTATTTTCTTTGGGGTTGTATCAAGTCATTGGTTTATGCTGATAAACCAGAAAGAATAGACGCTTTGGAAGCCAACATAACTCGTGTGATTGATGAAATAAGGCCTGAATTACTCGAAAAAGTGGTCCAAAATTGGTCTGGTCGAATGCGGTTCCTCAGAGCTAGTCGTGGTGGACATATGCCGGAAATTATTTTCAAAATATAAATGTCATAAAATTATCTTTCAAATAAAGAAAAATTGGGCTTCAATCTTAATTTAAATTTGTGTTTTATTTCAATTTAAAGTTCTATCACTCTAAAAAAAAAAACACCAAATACTAATATTTATCTTACCACTTAATGCATAGGTCATCAATGACTCGAACGTCCAATCAAAATAAAAAGAGAGTTAAAATGATAATTCTTAGGCATTCCAAGTACTAAGAATTTGTTCTTATTCTGGCGGCAATGTGTGTATTACGTAACCCCAGCGACCTTGAAGATTGCGCCATGCGAGTTTAGAAAGATAATCAATCCGGCGATTGGAGAGAAATCCGAGCTAGTGCAGCATACACCAGCCCATTCCAAACGGGGAAGCATTAGCTAATTATCTTAAGTGACTAATGGATTGATAATTTCGAGTAGTAAGTAGACAAATCGTGTTTGACGGAAAACTGCTCATCTAGCGGGTAGATGAGAAAAGAATACGCTAGAACTAGCGGGATCTCGTGGGCAAATTTTACAGGTTTATATGATGGATCGATGTGACATTTTTTTTGCAGGTGTGACGTTCGTTTCGTTCGGAATTGAACCTGATTCTTTTGATTTATAGGGACTGGTTGTCGTGGAAAATTTGTTTATGGAATGTTCACTGGTAGCCTTGTACAGGGACAAATCTCTCGTATGTCGAAAGATTTTTTAATTGCGACTATCAACTGTATCATTTTTCTTGACTTAGACATTTTTAGATCTATTCTGAATGCTTGTGTTTGTTCTTTAGAATAATTGTGTGTTTTCTTTAGAGTTCTATCACTCTAAAAAAAAACACCCGTTACAATTTGTTTATCCCATTTTGACAATTTTTAACACATCGGCTGAGAAAGTTCCGATTCAATGAGAAAACAAAACTTCTTGATCAATTTTGACTTGTGCATTCAGCGGTGGAGTTTCTGAACGAATTTTAATTAATAAGATGTTCAAATTTTCTACCGCTCATTTATTAACAGTAATAGTGTCTTTGTTCAACATTTTCTCTTATATTCTGTAACATTTCAAGTGTGGTTTCATTACATGCTAACACTTTTCTTTAATGAAGAGGTTCTGGTGAACTAGGTACTGTCTCAAACACGACCTCCTTCAAACCCCACAAAAAGTTTGGAAGTGTCAAATCAGGAGACTTTGGAGGCCATTCAATACAAACTCTTGTTTTAATCCAATTCTCGGGAAAATTATGTTTTAGAAAGTAACGTACTGGGGTTGCATAGTGTGGTGGGGTACCATCTTGTAGTAAAATTAAGTTTTCTATCCGATCATTCCAAAACCGCAAATGCGTCGGTAGATCAGATATTGGGGGAGATTGAGATACGATTCACCTCAAATTGTCAGGAAGGAAAAAGGGACACTCGATGCTATTTCCCAGATATTCAACTCTTCTGGATACTGTGTGTTTCTCTCTCAGAATTCTAGGACTCGAATCACTCCAGTTGGTCCATGGTTATTTTCAATTTGGAGTTTGCAGCTGCTCTCATTATTTCTATTGTAGTTTGCTTCAAATTTTGTAAATGTTCTTTGATTTTTATATCTTTATTCTATAACATTATTGGTTTGTTCCTTTGTATGATATCTCGATACATTTAGAGCTTGCTTCAGTATTCTTTGTCACTTTATGATGTGCGTATGTTATGATTAGTCTCACTATTGTACAGAATAGTATTCAACAGAGAGCAGAGATAGCCTTTGACTTGTCCAGCTTTGTTGTCTAGATGTGTTGTCGTCGATTGGTACTCTAAAACATTCGGATTTTTTGTCCATAGAATGAGGCTTTTGTTTATTATGATGTTGTTTATGGGTTAGCTTCTTGTCTATTATTGATTATTACCGCATTCCTTTCTTCTGTATTTGCTTTGATCCTCCTTTTATCCATCTATTCTGCTAGCATATCTCATTGGTTTCGCTTGTTACGTTGTATTTGCTTATTACTCTTGAACTAGTCAGTCTGTGTCATCTTTGAGATAGATCAATTTTTATTCTGAGGGTGACATATACATATTGCAAATTCGTGGGTATATGATCATTTTATTGAGTGGGACGGCAAACCCCTCATTATTTTATGGCTAGAGATCAAGGGACATTTTTTCCCAAGTTTTGCAATTCCACTTGTGAATATACTAAAAAAATTCTGTAGGAGGTAACAGAATAAATCTGTATTACATAATTAAAATATTGTAGTAATCCTTCAACCAAGTAATCATTTCTTTAAGAGAGGCGGCAAACCCCTCAATATTATATGGCTAGAGATCGAGAGACAATATTTCCCAGCTTTTGCAATTTCATTTGTGAATATACTAAAAAAATTCTGTAGGAGGTTAACAGAATGAATCTGTGTTACAAAATTAAAATATTGTAGTAATCCTTCAACCAAGTAATCATTTCTCTAAGAGAGGCGGCAAATCCCTCAATATTATATGGCTAGAGATCGAGAGACAATATTTCCCAGCTTTTGCAATTTCATTTGTGAATATACTAAAAAAATTCTGTAGGAGGTTAACAGAATGAATCTGTGTTACATAATTAAAATATTGTAGTAATCCTTCAACCAAGTAATCATTTCTCTAAGAGAGGCGGCAAACCCCCCAATATTATATGGCTAGAGATCGAGAGACAATATTTCCCAGCTTTTGCAATTTCATTTGTGAATATACTAAAAAAATTCTGTAGGAGGTTAACAGAATGAATCTGTGTTACATAATTAAAATATTGTAGTAATCCTTCAACCAAGTAATCATTTCTCTAAGAGAGGCGGCAAACCCCTCAATATTATATGGCTAGAGATCGAGAGACAATATTTCCCAGCTTTTGCAATTTCATTTGTGAATATACTAAAAAAATTCTGTAGGAGGTTAACAGAATGAATCTGTGTTACATAATTAAAATATTGTAGTAATCCTTCAACCAAGTAATCATTTCTCTAAGAGAGGCGGCAAACCCCTCAATATTATATGGCTAGAGATCGAGAGACAATATTTCCCAGCTTTTGCAATTTCATTTGTGAATATACTAAAAAAATTCTGTAGGAGGTTAACAGAATGAATCTGTGTTACATAATTAAAATATTGTAGTAATCCTTCAACCAAGTAATCATTTCTCTAAGAGAGGCGGCAAACCCCTCAATATTATATGGCTAGAGATCGAGAGACAATATTTCCCAGCTTTTGCAATTTCATTTGTGAATATACTAAAAAAATTCTGTAGGAAGTTAACAGAATGAATCTGTGTTACATAATTAAAATATTGTAGTAATCATTCAACCAAGTAATCATTTCTCTAAGAGAGGCGGCAAACCCCTCAATATTATATGGCTAGAGATCGAGAGACAATATTTCCCAGCTTTTGCAATTTCATTTGTGAATATACTAAAAAAATTCTGTAGGAGGTAACAGAATAAATCTGTATTACATAATTAAAATATTGTAGTAATCCTTCAACCAAGTAATCATTTCTTTAAGAGAGGCGGCAAACCCCTCAATATTATATGGCTAGAGATCGAGAGACAATATTTCCCAGCTTTTGCAATTTCATTTGTGAATATACTAAAAAAATTCTGTAGGAGGTTAACAGAATGAATCTGTGTTACAAAATTAAAATATTGTAGTAATCCTTCAACCAAGTAATCATTTCTCTAAGAGAGGCGGCAAACCCCTCAATATTATATGGCTAGAGATCGAGAGACAATATTTCCCAGCTTTTGCAATTTCATTTGTGAATATACTAAAAAAATTCTGTAGGAGGTTAACAGAATGAATCTGTGTTACATAATTAAAATATTGTAGTAATCCTTCAACCAAGTAATCATTTCTCTAAGAGTGGCGGCAAACCCCTCAATATTATATGGCTAGAGATCGAGAGACAATATTTCCCAGCTTTTGCAATTTCATTTGTGAATATACTAAAAAAATTCTGTAGGAGGTTAACAGAATGAATCTGTGTTACACAATTAAAATATTGTAGTAATCCTTCAACCAAGTAATCATTTCTCTAAGAGAGGCGGCAAACCCCTCAATATTATATGGCTAGAGATCGAGAGACAATATTTCCCAGCTTTTGCAATTTCATTTGTGAATATACTAAAAAAATTCTGTAGAAGGTTAACAGAATGAATCTGTGTTACATAGTTAAAATATTGTACTAATCATTCAACCAAGTAATCATTTCTCTAAGAGAGGCGGCAAACCCCTCAATATTATATGGCTAGAGATCGAGAGACAATATTTCCCAGCTTTTGCAATTTCATTTGTGAATATACTAAAAAAATTCTGTAGGAGGTAACAGAATAAATCTGTATTACATAATTAAAATATTGTAGTAATCCTTCAACCAAGTAATCATTTCTTTAAGAGAGGTGGCAAACCCCTCAATATTATATGGCTAGAGATCGAGAGACAATATTTCCCAGCTTTTGCAATTTCATTTGTGAATATACTAAAAAAATTCTGTAGGAGGTTAACAGAATGAATCTGTGTTACAAAATTAAAATATTGTAGTAATCCTTCAACCAAGTAATCATTTCTCTAAGAGAGGCGGCAAACCCCTCAATATTATATGGCTAGAGATCGACAGACAATATTTCCCAGCTTTTGCAATTTCATTTGTGAATATACTAAAAAAATTCTGTAGGAGGTTAACAGAATGAATCTGTGTTACATAATTAAAATATTGTAGTAATCCTTCAACCAAGTAATCATTTCTCTAAGAGAGGCGGCAAACCCCTCAATATTATATGGCTAGAGATCGAGAGACAATATTTCCCAGCTTTTGCAATTTCATTTGTGAATATACTAAAAAAATTCTGTAGGAGGTTAACAGAATGAATCTGTGTTACATAATTAAAATATTGTAGTAATCCTTCAACCAAGTAATCATTTCTCTAAGAGAGGCGGCAAACCCCTCAATATTATGATAGATTGGGCCGTTGCTTGGTAGAAATCAGTTGTAATTGTCATTATAAAATAAAACACTTGTTTACATTTTCTACTTTATTTTTGGTATTGACGTACGTTTCGTCTTTGCTAGAAAGACTTCATCAGAATACGTATTCTGATGAAGTCTTTCTAGCAAAGACGAAACGTACGTCAATACCAAAAATAAAGTAGAAAATGTAAACAAGTGTTTTATTTTATAATGACAACCCTCAATATTATATGGCTAGAGATCGAGAGACAATATTTCCCAGCTTTTGCAATTTCATTTGTGAATATACTAACAAAATTCTGTAGGAGGTTAACAGAATGAATCTGTGTTACATAATTAAAATATTGTAGTAATCCTTCAACCAAGTAATCATTTCTCTAAGAGAGGCGGCAAACCCCTCAATATTATATGGCTAGAAATCGAGAGACAATATTTCCCAGCTTTTGCAATTTCATTTGTGAATATACTAAAAAAATTCTGTAGGAGGTTAACAGAATGAATCTGTGTTACATAATTAAAATATTGTAGTAATCCTTCAACCAAGTAATCATTTTTCTAAGAGAGGTTCCCTAAGAGAGGCGGCAAACCCCTCAATATTATATGGCTAGAGATCGAGAGACAATATTTCCCAGCTTTTGCAATTTCATTTGTGAATATACTAAAAAAATTCTGTAGGAGGTTAACAGAATGAATCTGTGTTACACAATTAAAATATTGTAGTAATCCTTCAACCAAGTAATCATTTCTCTAAGAGAGGCGGCAAACCCCTCAATATTATATGGCTAGAGATCGAGAGACAATATTTCCCAGCTTTTGCAATTTCATTTGTGAATATACTAAAAAAATTCTGTAGAAGGTTAACAGAATGAATCTGTGTTACATAATTAAAATATTGTAGTAATCCTTCAACCAAGTAATCATTTCTCTAAGAGAGGCGGCAAACCCCTCAATATTATATGGCTAGAGATCGAGAGACAATATTTCCCAGCTTTTGCAATTTCATTTGTGAATATACTAAAAAAATTCTGTAGGAGGTTAACAGAATGAATCTGTGTTACCTAATTAAAATATTGTAGTAATCCTTCAACCAAGTAATCATTTCTCTAAGAGAGGCGGCAAACCCCTCAATATTATATGGCTAGAGATCGAGATACATTATTTCCCAGCTTTTGCAATTCCATTTGTGAATATACTAAAAAAATTCTGTAGGAGGTTAACAGAATGAATCTGTGTTACATAATTAAAATATTGTAGTAATCCTTCAACCAAGTAATCATTTCTCTAAGGGAGGCGGCAAACCCCTCAATATTATATGGCTAGAGATCGAGAGACAATATTTCCCAGCTTTTGCAATTTCATTTGTGAATATACTAAAAAAATTCTGTAGGAGGTTAACAGAATGAATCTGTGTTACACAATTAAAATATTGTAGTAATCCTTCAACCAAGTAATCATTTCTCTAAGAGAGGCGGCAAACTCCTCAATATTATATGGCTAGAGATCGAGAGACAATATTTCCCAGCTTTTGCAATTTCATTTGTGAATATACTAAAAAAATTCTGTAGGAGGTTAACAGAATGAATCTGTGTTACATAATTAAAATATTGTAGTAATCCTTCAACCAAGTAATCATTTCTCTAAGAGAGGCGGCAAACCCCTCAATATTATATGGCTAGAGATCGAGAGACAATATTTCCCAGCTTTTGCAATTTCATTTGTGAATATACTAAAAAAATTCTGTAGGAGGTTAACAAAATGAATCTGTGTTACATAATTAAAATATTGTAGTAATCCTTCAACCAAGTAATCATTTCTCTAAGAGAGGCGGCAAACCCCTCAATATTATATGGCTAGAGATCGAGATACATTATTTCCCAGCTTTTGCAATTCCATTTGTGAATATACTAAAAAAATTCTGTAGGAGGTAACAGAATAAATCTGTATTATATAATTAAAATATTGTAGTAGTCCTTCAACCAAGTAATCATTTTTTTAAGAGAGGCGGCAAACCCCTCAATATTATATGGCTAAAGATCGAGAGACATTATTTCCCAGCTTTTGCAGTTTCATTTGTGAATATACTAAAAAAATTCTGTAGGAGGTTAACAGAATAAATCTGTGTTACATAATTAAAACATTGTAGTAATCCTTCAACCAAGTAATCATTTCTCTAAGAGAGGCGGCAAACCCCTCAATATTATATGGCTAGAGATCGAGATACATTATTTCCCAGCTTTTGCAATTCCATTTGTGAATATACTAAAAAAATTCTGTAGGAGGTAACAGAATAAGGTTGTGTTACATATTTAAAATATTGTAATAATCTTTCTACCAAGTAAAAACCCCCTTTTATTATTAAAATAAATTAATTCGGCTGATCTGTACCAAAAATCATTAATAAGGAGTATGAGCTATGGTAATAGAAAGTTCTAGAAATCGAGACAGTGTAACATACATCTGTAGTACAATTGTTATACAGATGTATGTTACACTTTCTCTGTATAACAATTCGTATACAGAGATACGTTACACTGTCTCGATTTCTAGAACTTTCTATTACCATAGCTCATACTCCCTATTAATGATTTTTTCTACAGATCAGTTGGATTAATTTATTTTAATATTAATATGCTAATTTTTGAGCATTACGGCAAATTATGGTCTGATTTGAGCATGGGGAAAGTTTATTCTACGTTGGTAACGTGAAAATATCGAGAATACAGTTCTTGAGGTTATATTTTGCATTTTTGAAAAGAAATTTGGTTTTCACAATACAAGATACGAAACAACATTTTGTATCCTTCAAGTGTTTATTTAGTATTTTCAATTAATATTTTTTATTTCCTGAAACCCTTTTATTCCTTCTGGTGCTGTATAATGATGTTAATCCTATGTTTACTAAATTGAAACTGTGTTTTCTCTAAGACATTCATTTAATTTAATTGTAAAAAGTTTTCGAATAAAATTTTTTCGAAATTAAAATCTGTAGGAGGTTAATAGAATAAATCTGTATGATATTATAAAATAATGGTCCTTGTGCTATAACAGAGGCCGTTAAATTGCCTTTCCATCTTTAAGATCAATGGTAAACCACAGAATTATTTATTTCGAGCCATATTAGACTCCATTTAAATGTTCAGTATTCATCTACCAACAAGCTTTTTGAATTGAAGGGTAAGTAAATATTTTTGTTGATGTTATATTTTATTGAATACGATTGAGTACTGACGAAGCAAAGTCTCTCTTAAAACTTGTTTTTTAGTAATGTTTTTACATATCTTGAGATTTTATAAAAAGTAACTTAGATATAATATTTAATATTCTAAGTAAGATAGTTTCATGATGAAATTCTTAAGATTATGTTAAACATTTTTGAAAGATATTTTTTTTTCATAAGAGGAATGAGCAGAAACGAAATTTTGTCTACTCGAAATATTTAATTTATAAGATTTTTGTTAACAATTAATATTTATTGGATTTTGTTATATCATTTGGATGTCTTATAATGAATGTTTATTTTATATGTCGTTTGATATAAGTGGTACTTATATGACATTGATTTAATTCCTGAAGTTATAATATTGAATATAATTTTTTGAGATTAAATATGTAGAAGGTTAACATTATAGATGTGTAAATATTAAAATATTTAAATAACTGTATGATATTTGAAATCTAGACAAGTTTTTAAAGTTTTCGAGTGAATAGCGAATGTAGGCGCTACTGCGGGTGCTGTACTTGGAAATCGAAGAATAAGGGTTCGAATTTCCCTCCATTTTCCAATATTTAAAACTCTTCACGAACTCTTACGGTACTTTTGGAACCATTACACTGAAAATGCTCAAGAAGAGCGCGGTACGCAAATTTTCGTTACGAAATTTCTCCGATAGCAAAGTTTCGTCATACCACCAAGCCACGGCGGAGGTTCCCACAGAGAGCGCGAATTTACTCTAGTTTCCCACGTTCGAAGACAAGGATGCCCATTATTCAACTCGTGGTCGTCGCTGTAGTCGATCAAGGTTGGCGTTCTCTTCCATTTCTTCTCATACGCGAGTTTCGTCCGAAACCCAGCACCCCTGCCTCGACAAGCGTCCAGATTCAGATGACGTACGCTCGTACGACTTCTTCTCGACGGATTTACGAGACCAGCATATCGTGACGAGTCACTTAACCTCACTTCTGTCGAGGGGCGTAATTACGAGAGGAATCATGGAAAAGGATTCGAGAGGAATCTATATTTGAAGGCGCTACAACGAATCGTTGATGAGTTGAAATTATTTCCGAATGCGAGAGGAGAGCGTTCCCTTCACCTTTCGATAGCTACCGTGATTAGCAGATTTTCCACTTGTTTTACCGTTTCGAATACGTAATTTTTTAAAAATTTCTTAGAATTATACAGGTTGCCCAACGAATACTGTTGGAATTATATCGGTGGACAGAACGTCGATATTTAAAATACAGTTGAATTTATAAAACTATTTATTAACTTATATACACATCTTGTAACCAATCTGAAAGTACTCATAGGTACACGTATCTAAATGACGCTAACAGCGATTGACTAGGGTTAGAATAATTGTAAGAATAATGCTTTGTCTGAGATGCCAATGTATGTTTACGGGACCTACAACTACCACTCCGTAAACTCTCTGTGATCCTCTGCGCAAGCCCACAGATCATAGCGTCATTGTAATAATTGTAATGATAGATTTGTGGGCTTGCGCCTACAGAGGATCACAGACAGTTGACAGAGTGGTAGTTTTCTCCCGTGAACATATCAAGTGTTTTTTTTTAGAGTGATAGAACTTAAAATAGAAATAAAACACATTTAAATTAAGATTGAAGCCAAATTTTTTTTATTTGAAAGATAATTTTACGAAATTTATGTTTTAAAAATAATTTCCGGCATATGTCCACCACGACCAGCTCTGAGGAACCGCATTCGACCAGACCAATTTTGGACCACGTGTTCGAGTAATTCAGGCCTTATTTCATCAATAACTCGAGTTATGTTGGCTTCCAAAGCGTCTATTGTTTTTGGTTTAACAGCATAAACCGTTGACTTGACATAACCCCAAAGAAAATAATCTAGTGGAGTTATGTCGCATGATCTTGGAGGCCAATTAATTGAACCATTTCTCGAAATAAAGTTATCGCCAAATCTTTCTTTCAATAAACCAATTGTTACGGTAACAGTTTGAGGTGTAGCACCATCTTGTTTGAACCAAAACACTTCTGGGTCGATACCATTCAAACTTTGAAACAAATAATCATTGATCATCGATTTGTAACGAGCACCATTCACTGTAACATTAGCTCCAGCATCGTTTTTAAAGAAATATGGACCGATGATGCTTCCAGCGTGTAAAGAAGACCATACAGTGCATTTTTCCGAATGCAATGGATGCTACAGAACTTCTTAAGGAATATTTTCACTCCATATACGGTAATTTGGCTTGTTTACATAGCCGTTCAACCAGAAATGAACTTCATCACTAAACACAATTTTACAATGAATAAGTGGATCAACTTAAAGCAGTTCTAGGGCCCAATCAGCAAACAAACGACGCTTATTATGGTCAAGTGGCTTCAGTTCTTGGACCAGTTGGATCTTGTCTGGATCATCATTAACAATATAACTTACAGCAGCGATATTTTCTTCTGTACGTACAGTTCTTTGTCTTGTTGTTGCTGCATCGAGTAGAGAAAATCTATCGATAATTCGACGAATAAGCTGTTCTGATGGACGATTATCTAAACCATAAATTTCACGAATGCTCTATAAGTTTGGCGAATGGAACACTGATTTTGAAAATAAATTTCAACAATTTGTAAACGTTGTTGTGGCGTGAGTCTTTCCATGATAATTTGTTAATGCTTACTGAACAGAAATGTCAAAACAACATGGCTTCTTCCTTCTGTCGAATCACAGTTATCCGTATCGAAAGTTCTATCACTGTAAAACTGTAAAAAAAACATCCGATACATTGGCATCTCAAGACAAAGCAACATTCTTACAATTACACAGCACAGTCGAAAAAGAATGATCCATATAGGTAAGCAACACTTGTAAGCAACATTTGTCAAGAGTAACACTCTTGACAAATAAATTATTCAACATTTAAGAAGATTAGATTATCCAGAACAATATAATAGTCCAGTCAAGTTAGTCCTAAAAATAGCGATGACGTTATATACTCATCGAACTAAAAATAGGTATGAATTTTCAGAACACTCCTATAAATTAATTGTGAAAATTCCCTATCGATTCCCCTTGTGAAAAAAAAATTATTGATGGTGAAAATTTGTAAAAATGTTTTTTTTTGCATTTTCCAGCTAATGGTGAGTTTTACAGCAAAAATAGTTCGGACAAAAATTGTATAAGGTTCTTCGGAAAGTAATTTCGTTTTTTCCCGACAGAGGATTTAATTGTAGTCCGTCTAGAAAGTATCTGGAAAAAACAAAGCTCCATTGTAATTATTAAGTATGTATTTTCAATTGTTGAATTAGAAAATTATAACAAAATATCTATTTCATCTACTTATACTCTACGGTGATGGTATCATTATAGGTTTTGTTTTTGGTTTCCTTGATATGTAGCAAGGTATTTTCAGTGACATACGGAGGATTTCTGGACATACTTTTATATTTCGTTGATTTCCAAATCTGTTCACCAATTTGCGAATTCGCAGGCGCAGATTGTGTCGTCCTAAGGCTAATAAAACCTTCAACCTTACGCGGTCTTCTTGAAACTGGTCTATGCCTCATACCCATGCCATTTTTATCCTATTTATTGTCGCATATACGGCACTTTTTCCCAGTTTAGTCAATGGCACCAATTTTTTAACGTTTCGAAAACCTTTTCTATACAAATATTTTACCTGTTCTCTATGTTCTAGTTGCGACATTATTTCATGAATTGTATACCTGTTGTCAATCAATAATATTTAACGAATGGTGTTGCCATGCAACTTTGGCCATAGCCGACCATCTGCATAACCTATTTTATACATTACTTTTGTCTTAGAATGTAACAAAAAAGAAATATATTAAAAGTATGAAAAATAATAAATTCCGGATACTTTCTAGACGCTATATTTTTTCGAACACAACTTCACATCCATGAAAACATCCTCCACCCTTTCTCACAAAATGATTGAAAGATTTAACATACTCGACCTAATTGTGGCCCTCTTTGAAGTTTGCTGCAAAGCTTAGGGATTGTTGTTGCATGCATTTAAGTTTGTCGCAATCCTCCGCCTTACATCGAAAAGCTCGTTGAGTTATCATACAAAATGGAGTGTGATAGATTATCTTTTTTCCGTTTCATCAAAAATCGTTGCGTTCGTTACCTGAAACTTCCACGTAGGCGCCCGAGAACGCCCTGGACTGCGTGGGCACCTCTTGAAACCCGGAGGATCTCGATAAGAGCACGTCCGTTGAAATACACCACCGGTACGGATCCAATTACGACCGATTACATTTTACCGGTACTCGAAGCCGGTACTGGTAAGCATCTTCGTAGGGCGCGGCTTGCTTCTTTTTTTCGTACGAATACGAAATGACGACACACCTTCAGGACGACGCCTTCATTACTTGTTCGCATTGTCCGGGTCATTACCACTAGCGATGCATATCTATCGTAACCGTTCAGGATGGTTGGACCGTCGTTGTGATGATCCTTCTTTACATAAAGGTAAGATTCGATGGATCACGTTCAATAGACTTCGAAAATAGACTTTACAGCTATTATTATGGCAGTTTTCGTCGATTGGACGGTCGATAAAGAATATAAAAGGTCCACGACAGGAGCCTTGGAAGCACCATGTGTTGTTCAAGATACACCAAAAGTTTTGGACTTGCTTGAGTCTTTAGATAAGATAAATCATGGGAAATGGGCTAAGACGACTGAATATCGTATTGACTCAATTATTTCAATTGAAACTTTGGAACAAACAGAACTCAAAAATATTATCATAGCAGTTTCCTTTGATTCTAGAGAATATAAAAGGTCCACAAAATGAGCATTGGGGCTTTTTCATGTTATATCAAAAGTTTTTGATTGTAGAAATTTTGATTTGAGGAGATAATAGGAAATGTGCCAAGATTATTGAATTCGAAATACCGAACATTCTTTTATTTGAAAATTTAGAGCAAAATGAACTCTTATTTGAATGAAACATGAGTCGAATCAGTTTCAAACGATAAAAATGATAATCATTTGATGACAGAGTAGATGGAAACAAGCCAATCAAATAAATCGATAATAATTGGCCTTAATTGAATCAAATGAGAGAGAAATATAGGATATATTATGGAGATGATCAATGATTGGAGTTTATCTTAAATCTATGTTCAGTCCGATGCGGATCAAACCAGTTGGTTCCTCGTATCGATTCTCACTTAGAGGTGTTGAGAAAGCATTCTATACATTTTCACACCGATCAGAAGAGATCGTATCTCGATCAACAGTATCGACAAATCGAGTCTTTAAAAATTTATTACCTCCAATTATAATCGAATCATTTAATCGGTAAATGGTCTTGAGGAGATTCCCACAGATCATTGTTATAGATGGTCGGCATTTTATATCTCTTAAATGAGCATGGTACTCTCAATGAAATGTGGAAGCTCGGCGCACTTCCTGGAATTTCAACGGTGAATTATAGGTTTTTAATTCTTCGGGTGCCATTGAAGACTCCCTTCAGTGGGTTTGCAAGGAAACATTCACTTTTAACAGACACAATGTTTTGAAGAAACTTAATAATCTTTTGATAAATTGATATACTTGTTCAGCAGTTTTAGACACTGATTCAATGTTTAGAATATCCTCACACTTTCAAATCCTTTAGGAAAAGAAATCCATCAGCATTGATATTCAAATATTTCCCATGGCGTTCAAGAGATTTTGACCCCAATGGTCATTTAATTAGTCGCAAACATTTTATTGAGATTGAAAGAGAAAGGTATCGCCATCTTCATCAAGAAATGTATCATTTGACCAAGAGAAGTTCGTAAACATCACGGTAATTGATGTTTTCAAAACACTCTTAATAAGTTTTCAAATAAGCCCCATAGCCTCGAGAGCTAATCACGTAAATGAGCAGAGAGTGTTGGCTTGTCTGAACTCTGACCCCAACGGGCATTCTTTCGTTATCCGTTAAGAGCCCCATGACTCATCTTATGTCGAAGATGGACATGGAATAGTTGAAGAATGCAGGCTTTGTTCATTGCCTGAAAGGAAAAATAATCAAATTGATTTTTATATTACTCACCATAACAAGTATCAATGAAAAAATTGATGGGATGGATGGACTCGTGAAAGGCCTATGAATATTCAAACATTATACTTAAAACTTTAATAATTTGATGACGTTTTCAAAAACAAGCTTATGTTTAAGGAAACATATACTGAAAAATAAATTCTTGTGTATGCTCCATTCAAACAGTGTTGAGTTTACATGGTAACTCAACGTTACGCCCCAGTAGCTTCAGAAGGAATTCGTTTAATTTTAAACGAACCAGAAAAAACACTTTACAAGAAGGTCAAGAATAGATTCTTGTAGTATTCTATTTGTAACAGAGTCAAACGAAGCTTATGATTTAACATTATGTTTCCGACGCTTTAGTACCTTTGGGCTTTCCGCTACTGACAATAAGAGTAGATCCTTGTGGACTCTCAGTGCGTAATGTTATAACTTAACATCAGATCCTCTTCGTCTCAGTAGGACATATATGAATTATGAATGTCTAGGAGAATACAATAAATTTGTGGATTAAGAAAGGTTTAAGAAAGAATACGAACTCAAAAAGAGATCCTTGGAGGGGCCTTTTCTAATAAAGTTGATTCAACTCCATTCAGGAAGTCTTTAATGTAAACTATTGAATTAAGGGTGACTGTTGAATAAAATTATAAAAGGTTCAAGAATGCATCCTTGCGAGAGACGAATTTGCGACATAATCGAAAAAGGTCGCATCAAACGCGATACTAGACCTTAGTAACTTATCTCCAGAACCTCGTAGAACGGGAAAATCGCGTTGGTTCATGACTCCTCTGTATGCATTAACATTAATGTCTTTTCCCACATTACGCGATCACGATCTCAGGCCCGAACGATATTCCCGATCTCGATATTTTTAATGCATGTGAGTAATTGCCGGGAGCAGCGCGCGCGTGGAAAAAATCGTTCTCATGTTCGACATTTCTGATTTTTTTGGACGTCGATCGTGATCGAGAGCGGCCACGCTCTTAACGATGCGTTTATGCGTTTCCGAGGCGTAATTAAAAGGGATCTAGGCGGTCATGGCGTTCCCATGGCCGGACGTTTCCGCATGCGGCGATATGAGAAGGTTGGAGTAGGCCCTGACTGTCTTTTTAGAGTATTGAGGTTTATATGAAGAGTAAGTATCTCAGGAGAATGTTATACAACAAAGTTACTCATGAGATATCAAGAAATATTTAGGTTGAATTATAAATATACGAGGATGTATTGATATCTAGTTAGCATAGACTGCTGAACAATTGACAACACGGAACAACTAGACGAGAAGGCAGCAGAATTTCTGGAAATGTACCCAAACGTATGCTTGAAATATATAAAGAAGAAAAAATGGATGATACTTTTGAGTGGTGGACAGATTACTTACAAAAAATGAGGCGGAGACTGAGATAACGTAGGATGCACAAAAACAAATAAACGATAACGACAGAAAAAACAAATAGGAGACCTACAAAAACATGAGAAACGAATACAAAAGTCAGATAAAGACAACAAAACTCTAGTTCAGAAGGGAAATATGCGGAAAGGACCCATTGGACAAACTATGGAAGTTCATAAACAAGAAAGAGATAACATCAAATACAAACATTCAGAAAGAAGGCGGTTGCGACAGACAAAATAGATAAGAATCGATTCTTATTGAACAAATACTTCTCACAAGATAACGAGGCACAAGACACAGACGAGATGAGAGAACAAATGCACATTTAAGGAAGGAGAGGTGAATTGTATCCGAATTGGCATATGAGTGTGGCTCTTTCAGCAGTCTCCATAGTCTGCCCCCAGAGACAGAAAGTGTGATAAGGATAACGCCATATCATCGCGCGAAGCGAGAACCCCTCCGAAGTGATAAACCCACCAGCTTCCAGTTTAGGCTTCAGCTCGAAAGCCTACAACCGTCTGACTGGTAGCAGCGAAGCACTAACTAACCCCTACTGGCTCAGCAGGTCAGTACCCGAGTAGTTGGGGACGCAACTCATTCTCCGAAAGGGCTTCTTATCCAAGCACCCGGACGCAGTCACATGAACTACGATAATCCCAAGATTGATGACTCAATTGATCTTAGTACGAGCATTGTCAACACGGCCTGTACGTCATTATCCACGAACCCATGTGAAATATTTTGATTGATCCTGGCGTCAAGCATCAATTGGTTACGCAGTAAATCCGGGTTCGGAACAAAGCCGGTCCGAACATGCGGGTCTGTGAACAGATAAATGAAATACCTCCCTAGTGCAGCATGCGGACTTTCAACCACCACCTCCTCGAGTCCAACACCAATCGGGTGGCCAGGTGATACAAGTATCACCTGTAGGCATCCACCCTCCCGAGTTAACGCAGTATGCTACATGAAGCACTCGACCATTGGACAGAAAAACCCGGAGATTTACTGCAATAGGTTACGCTAGTTTTAAGAGAGAAGCTCTGTGCTGCGATAGACTCCCAGTCACTGAGTTAATCAACCGGCTCAGCTCTCCATTCCACCATAACGGCGAAACAAGGGCTCCATTCGGGAGATCTTCCACCACACAGGTCCAGTGACTGGCGCGAATAGCATTACTTTAGTCATCGAGACTTAACTCTCCATTTCGCCGGGACGAAACTAGGGTCCTAGTCAAGACAAGCGCCCCCAGCGCCACAAGCTATAATGCCATGGAAGGCGGGAAGGAGAGGTACCAAAAATGGACGAGAAATATATAAACACGACGAAAAAGGGAATAAAGACAGGAAAAAGTCAGGAACAGGACAATGGATAAAGACAAATGTATGGTGAATACCAAAAAAAGATAGCTCCTTCCGACCAAGGGGTGAAGTACTAGACTGACTAATAAACAGAAGACTGGAATTGGTTAGAAACTTAAAATCTACTGGACAACATACAGTACTGATTCAGACTGTAGATGCTATTGACGAGCTTATAAGACAAATGAAGGACAACAACAAACACTTACTACTGGTGGCACTGGATCTGCGAAAATCATTCCATAACGCATGAACAATATACATTAATAAAACGATGGAATTTGCTAGGAGCGCTCCGTAGACTCTGTGAGAACTTCTCAAAAGATAGGACCAAGGAGCGTTCCGTAAAGTCTATGATGACTTCTTCACAGGTAGAGCCAGCGGAGCGGTGACGCGAACATCGAACTCAGTCTGCCTGCAAGGATCTGGCCTTCGAATGATGCTATGGCTCATGTTCATGCAGGATTGATTTGGGAAAACGAACTGGGCAAATGACCAATGGAGAATAAACGAGGAACAACGACCAAGCATATACATATTACGCACAGAAAGACTTGGGACCTTCCTAGCGTTTACAGACGATGAGTTTCTGCTTATGCATGGAAAAATTTTCCATTGAAGATGAAGACCAATCAACAAGGTCAGTTTTTGTGTCAAGAAATATCGATGCAGTTCGTGGCATGATTTTATCAGATCGCTCGGTTTATGTAGACTTCTTAACCGTGTTGGTACTATATATGAAACCTCGGTTAATTTCTACAATAAAGAAAGCAGCAATACATGGAATGGAGACACTCTGGTTTCCCAAGGTTTAAGAAGTTTCGTATTCAAAAATATGCTAGAAAAGTTCTTGCTTCATCGACATTTTAACATTTTGCCCTCGAAGTCAAATAGTATGAAAACTGAACAAGATCTAAATAATCCAAGAAAGTGTGATGACAGATGAGGTTACGATGAATACAATGCTACCAATCACAAGGCTCTAAATATAATAGAAGACGCGTAATTTTAAAAGTACAGTACTATTCTGAACAGTGCTCGTATATTGAATAGAAAAAAACATTAATAGATGAGTCGATGTAACTGCGACACAAATAGAGTTTCTAAAGAAATACCGATTGCATATTCAGACGCAGCGCGCCAAATATAGCGAAAATCAACACAGTATTCCCAGGCCGCGAGACTCCACTCTATCTCGCAAGACTCATCGGGATCCATCTGCAAACGGCACGAAGGACGCAACAACAACCGTATATATCTGCATTTCCATTGGAAGTACCGGTCGTGTTTCGCCATCGAATCGAGAGGAACCCGTGGTGCGTGAAGGTCCGATCCGTATCGATACTTCTCCTCTTTCCTAATCGAATTACATACCGCGTATGCAGACACACACGCCGCGATTCCTCAATAAGATAAATTACCGTAGGATCGGGCAGCAAGTGTAATTCGTAACGCTAATTGCTGTGCGGAAATAGCGGCGGCTTCGGGGCACGAGATGGCGTAGAATCGGTCGTTGGACCCAGCGCGGACCGCGATACTTCCTGATCTAGATCCTGTAGATCGTTCGGAGGAAGAGGAAGGGTTCTCTCCCGTTTGAAAATCGTTGAAATAGACGCAGCTGTTATGAAAATGACGCAGATCTATGTGAGTCGTTGAGGTGTTCCTTTTGCTATGACTCAATGATTGTTTATATTCTTGGTGTTTCGAAATAGTGTGAATCTTTGATGGATATGAAGTGACGTGAAAATCGTAACACCAAGGAGTAGTAGAAATGTATCCACCAAACTTGGTAGAAACATTTACCACTAAAACATAGCATCGTATTTGGTTATACACTCCCTTTATTCTACTATTTCAGTAAAAGGTATTTTGTTTCAAGCAAGGGGTGTACTTGCAGCATCTGATAGGGTGGGAGATGTACATAATATCTTGTAGACAGGTCCGAAAACTGTCAGTCTACACCACCAAGATTGCTGTTGTTCTTGATTCATTAGTGGTCTAAGATCTGGTCCTAATAGATCGTAAACTCGAATCTCTGACTTCCTGGTAAGCTATTCGAAGGGCCAAGGGACGATCTTTGTTAGCTAACTATTGATCGACAGTTTATCTAGTTCTGGATAAGTTTTTTATTTGCATAAATCTAGTTAGCGTCCTGTATCTTGATTTTTAGTCTTCAGGCTCCCCTGGCCCTCTAGTGCGACATTCTGAACCCTGCCCATTCCACACATGATCCAGTTTCAAATCTCCAAGTCATACGGGTAGATTATTTGGAATGTGGCAAACAATTTTTATGTCTAGCCTATTATGTTTTGTTCCATTTCGGTTACTATAATATGAAATGATTATTCATATTTTCTTTCATCGAGTGTTACTACTTCATGCGTCTTCTTCGTAATCCCTAATGGTTGAAAGTCTTATGAAGCATCTTCTGCAGGGTAGGTTCTGCTGTTATTTGTCTTCTTCTTGCACTTGGTGAGACATGGAGTCGTTCCCTGAGCACTCTGTTATTGATGTCGTGCCAGATATGTCCAATGAAGATTCCATGTATTCATTCATAAATTGGATAATTCTTTATTTTTACCGGGTTTATCAATGTGTAGAGCTGCCGGATAAATTTATAACTTTTTGCAAGTTCTTTCCAGGTAGCACCTGAAGCTATCTTTAAGGAGTTCTTACGATTCTTTAATGACCATTCGACACTATTATTATCCTTGATAATATCACAAACGTAGTTCAGTGACTAGGAGCAATGTAAATGATCTAGGTTTCAATTGTTATTAGTAACATCTACCGGTACCTACAGATGAAGCGAACGATCTTCTGCACGTCCCTGGGTCAGGAAAAATTCCATCTAGCGTTTGATGTATAGCTTCCAACGACCCAGGTCTTCGCGAGAAACGGTGCCATGATACCTTGATTACCGTCATAAATCACTGCCGATCGAATAAATCAATTAACTGAGAAGTCGCTTTTCTTCCTTATAATCAACTCCGGATCTTCAACTGGTGGCATTAAGTTGAAGATCATTTCCTTCGCGAAACGAATGGATGTGTATTATTCCGAAATGGGGGAAAGCAAAGCGGTTCTTAAGGTCTTCTGAATACCACGCCTCTCGTCGATCTTGGATTAATTGGTCTAATACTATCTGCGATCGTAATCGCTCATATGGATGAAGATTAGATGGTCCGTAATGTATCATACTTGTTTGGATTGTTAATGGCGCCGGTCTGTTTTATCGATTTTCCGATTTGAGTTGATGCGACTCGGGTGAAATGGTAATATGCTTGTAGAAGGCCCGCGGGCTTGTGATCAGATGCTCAGGTACTTTTAGACGTCCTTGGTTTATGCTCGAACCGGACATATGGAAAAAACCAGGATGGTTCGGACGATTTCGCGCGAATTGCCGGTTGAATTTGGTATTGCTTGTTGCTTGATGTCGGAAAGGGGTTTCAAAATAGTTATAGCATACAATAGACTCTCGATATAGTGAAGTAATTAGTGCACGCCAGGTTCACTAATTTGATTTGTTCACTAGAACGAAGTTCAGATGAAACGAGATTGTTTTCTGGAAGTTTATTTTACTTGGTATGATACATAAGAGTTTTAACCACCTAAATTTGATGTTTCAAAGTTTTTCTCAAAAAATGAGGTGATTTTCGTTTGTTTCTGCATTTTCTCTACACCCATCTGAACCATCGTAAGTCTAAAATTATGTAAGACTAGTAGCGTGGGGTAGTCAATACGATTTTTATTTTCCTCCGTCCACTGTATCACCTCATTTAATGATTTCAATGCGTAAGATCTCGTAATGACTTGAGGATTATTCCCTAAATCTTTATCTGGTGAAAATTTAAGCTTCCTCCGCATCTTGAACGTAATCTCTGTTCCACTCCTCAATATCAGGTGCTTCAATTTCAACATCAAGATTCACATGACGTAGCAAATTTTCAATTTCTGTCGTCACATGGTCCATTTCCATATTACACCATAGCAACTTCAATACAGATAAGAGAATGTCACCTTCATCATCGGAGTCTGCTGTTTCCTCCAATGGCAATAGTATTTTACTCCAATATTTCTCGATAACATCCGGTTTCAAAGAATTACATGCCTAAATTAACAAAAGCATCTTTTGAAGAAAGAGATTTTAATGCCATTCCAGTAAAGTCATTTAGGATGCGTGACAACAAACTCTTGGTAGAATAGTTTTATTAGTCTTATCACATGGGCTGTATCAGAGGTGTTATATTAGGTAGCATGTACATACAGAAAATAAAACTATCAACACTTCTTAACTCCCCCGCTGAAGGATGACTTGGTCCAGTAAAAGAAATGCTTTATTAGGAAGTTTTTTGTCAGTTAAGAATTCTTGGACCTGGAACAATGAATCCAGCTTAATGCCCTTAAATTTTAACCAAATGGTGGCAACTCACCTGTGGAACAAACATCTTAAAGAACCACTCATTGAATATGAATCCAGTCATTCAAGCCGTTTTGGAATTCCTGTAATGTACTGGATAATTGAAATCACGGAACGATCGACGATTTTTTGCCTTTTCACTGACTAGTGACTTCAGCTTATGATTGCCGGCTGCATTTGTACAGGTAAGGAAAGTAACTCTTTGCTTTTCTGTTTCTTTTCCTGGAGCTGTCTTCTCCTCAGGACTTACATATGTTTTGCCCGGAAACAATTTCCAGTATAGGGAATTCATCAGCATTATAAATCTGCTCCTTCAACAGCTGAAGTTCATAAACTTTTTCAAGCAGAGTCTTTTTAAATGGATTGACTGTCTCACTTGCAGATGACAGTTTTTCTCCGCATCATTTCACTCCTCTTCAAAATTTGCTTTCAAAAGACTTGCCATTACAGTTACAGTTCTGCCAATGTGTTCTCAACAAGCTTAGTGATGGTTTCATTGAGAATATTGTGTTCACCGATGAAGTGACTTTCACCAGACCTGGGGTATTTAATTGAAGGAAGAGTCATTACTTGGAAGAGAAAAACATTTTCAGCTTGAGTCAAATTGAATATTTGGTGTTGAATTATAGGCGACCAACTCCTAGGGCCATATGTTCTTCCTCCAAATTTAAATGGTAATTCTTCTTTTTTATTTTGCAAAATACTTGTGATATTTTTGACGAATTGTCACTAGACGTGAGAAGGAAAATGTGGTTGATGCAGAATGGCAGAGAATGTGATTTTGAATGGCCAGTAAGAACTCCCGAGTATAACCCTCTCGATTTTTTAGGTTGGGGTCATACGAAGTTTATACCCATGAAATTATTTCGTTAGACGAACTGTGGAGAGAATACAAAATTCTGCTCATTTTATAAGGGTACAGAATAATACTTTCTTTAATATTCAGAAGTCTTTTATTAAAAGAATTTGAAAAGTCATAGAAGTCGGAGGAAGCCACGTAGAATATTTACTTTGAGTTTGCTCTTTTTATGTTAAATTCTTTTGAATTCTTCTTTACTGAAGAAATATCGGGTGTTTTTTTGATAGTGATAGAACTTACGATAGGGATAACTATGATTTGACAGAAGGTAGAAGCCATGTTGTTTTGAAATTTTTGATCAGTAAACATTGACAAATTATCATGAAAAGACTCACGTTTTCAAAATCAGTGTTCTATTCGCCAAACTTATAGAGTACTTCGTGAAATTTATGGTTTACATAATCGTCCATCAGAGCAGCTTATTCGTCGAACTATCGATAGATTTCGGACAACATTTTCTCTACTCGATGCAACAAAAATAACAAGACAAAAGAACTGTAAGTACAGAAGAAAATATCGCTGCTGTAACTCATAGTGTTAATGACGATCCAGATTTGTCTATTCGTCGACGTTCACAACAAGTTGGACTCTGTGCATCCACCACATGGAAAATTTTGCGTAAATATCTTGGTCTAAACCCATACAAGATCCAAGTGGTTCAAGAACTAAAGCCACTTGACCATAATAAGTGTCGTTTGAGCAATAGAATAGCTTAAAGTTGATCCACTCTTTTATCGTAAAATTGTGTTTAGTGATGAAGCTCATTTCTGGTTGAACGGCTATGTAAATAAGCAAAATTGCTGTATATGGAGTGAGAGCAATCCTCAAGAAGTTCTGCAGGTTCCATTGCATCCTGAAAAATGCACTGTATTGTGTGCTTTACACGCTGTAGGAATCATCGGTCCATATTTCTTTGAAAACGATTCTGGATAACATTATTTCGAGAAATGGTCGAAGTAATTGGCCTCAAAGATCATGCGACATAACTCCACTGGATTATGTTATTAGGGGTTATGCCAAGTCATTGGTTTATGTTGATAAACTAGAAACAATAGACGCTTTGGAAGCCTACATAACTCAAGTTATTGATGAAATAAGCCCTGAATTACTCGGATAAGTGCTTGATTCACCCTTAAAATGTTAAATAATTAAAGATTTTTCTGATAGGTTTTTTGATGTGTTCAAACTCTGATTCAGATTCCCTATTTCTTGTTTAGATTTTTCCTGATTTAATTTGAATACCTGATTATCCCTTAATCGTAGCGGTTCCAATGAACCCACAATGAGTTTCCTCGACAGTAGAGTAGTTAAGTGGACCCAGAAGGATTCCTTGGGGGACCCCGATTTTTCGACCGTTCTTAATATCGTGATGAGATACACAAGGGTCGCTAATTACAGGGCGTAATATATTGGGGTTGCCTTTAGTTTTAGATTTATTTAATGGATATTATACCTACTATGTGCGGCACATTGTGTCATAATTTCGCGAAATGTTAATGAGTCTGTGGGAAACTTTGTCTCTGCCACCCCCGTTCCATACGGGCGCGAAGCATGAATATTCACGCCCGTTTTTTTTCTAAATTATGCTACGCGCGCGCGCTAACGATGTTGCGCGCCCGGCAAGAAGGCGGAACTGGGCGGTTTTCGATGTAAATGTCAACGGGGATTGTTTATTGTCGGGACTGGATTTTATTGGCTATAAAATGCATGTCGAGGTGTAGAGTTATTGCCCGTGGAAAAAAGCGACTATTGAATATTCCTATGTGGCAATTCTAATGTATTTTTAATGTCGATGGGCAGGTTTAATAAGCGACCGCAATCAAACTACCTACCGATTATTTATCTTCTGTAGCGCGGATATTGTCGCTTACAATGTTGTCGTACTACTACGTCCGCCTACGTGATTGGAACGACGATTTAGAAAGGTCCTGGCTCGGGTTCGATAGAACCATGAGACCAGGTGTTAAGCGGAGGGTTAAACCAGGTTAAACGGCGTTTGTAAACACAGCTCGAGATATTCGGAGAATTGATGGAATTTGTCCCGACCAGAACGTTGGACAATTTAAATTTATTGATGACATTTATTGATGATGGGGAAATCTTGACATCTCATTGTATCGGAAACTACACAAAAAACTACGGATTATTTTTCCAAAGTTATGAGTACAATAGAAATATTGAATCTTGACACATGAACGTAACTTAACACTTATCCTTAACGGATCGCCACAGAAAATAGTCCAACGAAGTCGAATCCCATCTCCGAGGCAGCCAATTGACATCAGCATTTCAACTGATTATTCGATTCTTAAAAACACAAGCGCACAAGATCGATTGTCACGTTGGCTGTGTGCGAGTGGCCCGGTCCCGTTGAAACCAAATATTTTCCACGCCTTCTTTTTGAATTTTGGGAAACAAAAATTGTTTGAGCATAGCACGGTTATGTTCCCTATTAACCATGATGGCGGCTCCTTGCAAATTTTCGAAGGAAAATGAAGCAATGATGCCACTGGACCAAAAACCGCACTAAACAGTTACTCGTTGTGGGAGCATTGGCTTTACAACAATAACGTATGGATTCTCTGATCCCCAAATGTGAGAGTTCTGATTATTTACATATCATCCGAGGTGAAAATTATCATGATGATCCATGTGATTATTAGCCCATTGGCTTCATTTCTCGTACTAGTTGACGAGATCTTAATGCAAAATTAGCCTCAGAGAAGTGCAAGAAATATTCAGTTCTTGAGTATGATGACGAGTCCTTGGTTCAACAAGTAGTGAACAAACAAAACGATCGTTTCTACTGAAGTGATCGTTCTTCACTTAATCGAGACCATTTGCGAGCATATCAAAAGCAAAAGCCGACCTCCGTGATGGTTTCCACAGCAATAACAGGAAGCGGACTTTCTTCACTGGTTTTCATACTAGAAGGAATAAAAGTTAATGTTCCAATCTATAGACAGTTAGCGTTGGAAGGTTCCTTGAAGCCTTGAGCAAGCAGACAATTCAAACGCTAGGTGTTTCAGTAGAACTCTGCACCAGCTCATTTTACCAAAATCATGGTATCCATATTCCTCAGACTTGAACCTCCTCGATTTCTGCATTCGGGGGTATTTTGAGAGCTAAGTAGAACAAAAAATTACGATATAGTTGTCATTCTCGTCTGAAGAATTGACGGTAGGTCGAAAAAATTGTTTTGAAACCAAATAAATAATATTATTTGCCTCATTGTATCGGAAACTACACAAAAAACTACGGATTATTTTTCCAAAGTTATGAGTACAATAGAAATATTGAATCTTGACACATGAACGTAACTTAACACTTATCCTTAACGGATCGCCACAGAAAATAGTCCAACGAAGTCGAATCCCATCTCCGAGGCAGCCAATTGACATCAGCATTTCAACTGATTATTCGATTCTTAAAAACACAAGCGCACAAGATCGATTGTCACGTTGGCTGTGTGCGAGTGGCCCGGTCCCGTTGAAACCAAATATTTTCCACGCCTTCTTTTTGAATTTTGGGAAACAAAAATTGTTTGAGCATAGCACGGTTATGTTCCCTATTAACCATGATGGCGGCTCCTTGCAAATTTTCGAAGGAAAATGAAGCAATGATGCCACTGGACCAAAAACCGCACTAAACAGTTACTCGTTGTGGGAGCATTGGCTTTACAACAATAACGTATGGATTCTCTGATCCCCAAATGTGAGAGTTCTGATTATTTACATATCATCCGAGGTGAAAATTATCATGATGATCCATGTGATTATTAGCCCATTGGCTTCATTTCTCGTACTAGTTGACGAGATCTTAATGCAAAATTAGCCTCAGAGAAGTGCAAGAAATATTCAGTTCTTGAGTATGATGACGAGTCCTTGGTTCAACAAGTAGTGAACAAACAAAACGATCGTTTCTACTGAAGTGATCGTTCTTCACTTAATCGAGACCATTTGCGAGCATATCAAAAGCAAAAGCCGACCTCCGTGATGGTTTCCACAGCAATAACAGGAAGCGGACTTTCTTCACTGGTTTTCATACTAGAAGGAATAAAAGTTAATGTTCCAATCTATAGACAGTTAGCGTTGGAAGGTTCCTTGAAGCCTTGAGCAAGCAGACAATTCAAACGCTAGGTGTTTCAGTAGAACTCTGCACCAGCTCATTTTACCAAAATCATGGTATCCATATTCCTCAGACTTGAACCTCCTCGATTTCTGCATTCGGGGGTATTTTGAGAGCTAAGTAGAACAAAAAATTACGATATAGTTGTCATTCTCGTCTGAAGAATTGACGGTAGGTCGAAAAAATTGTTTTGAAACCAAATAAATAATATTATTTGCCTTCAAATCGTTCAAATACAAGTTTCATCTATTTCCATAAATAGATGTATCGGTGTTTTTTTTTTAGAACGATAGAACTTTAAATTGAAATAAAACACATTTAAATTAAGATTGAAGCAAATTTTTTTTATTTGAAAGATGATTTTATGACATTTATGTTTTAAAAATAATTTCCACTTTTTCGAGTAATTCAGGCATTATCTGATCAATAACACGAGTTATGTTGGCTTCCAAAGCGTCTATTGTTTGTGGTTTATCAGCATAAACCAATGATTTGACATAACTCCAAAGAAAATAATCCAGTGGAGTTATGTCGCATGATCTTGGAGGCCAATTAATTGGACCATTTCTCGAAATAATGTTATCGCCAAATCTTCCTTTCAATAAATCAATTGTTACAGTAGATAGAACTTTAAATTGAAATAAAACACATTTAAATTAAGATTGAAGCAAATTTTTTTTTATTTGAAAGATGATTTTATGACATTTACGTTTTAAAAATAATTTTAACTTTTTCGAGTAATTCAGGCCTTATCTAATCAATAACACGAGTTATGTTGGCTTCCAAAGCGTCTATTGTTTGCGGTTTATCAGCATAAACCAATGACTTGACATAACCCCAAAGAAAATAATCCAGTGGAGTTATGTCGCATGATCTTGGAGGCCAATTAATTAGACCATTTCTCGAAATAATGTTATCGTCAAATCTTCCTTTCAATAAATCAATTGTTACAGTAGCAGCATGAGGTGTAGCACCATCTTGTTGGAACCAAAACACTTCTGGGTCGATACCATTCAAATTTTGAAACAAATAATCATTGATCATCGATATGTAACGAGCAACATTCATTGTAACATTACCTCCAACATCGTTTTGAAAGAAATATGGACCGATGATGCCTCCAGCGTGTAAAGCATTCCATACAGTGCATTTTTCAGGATGCAATGGAACCTGCAAAACTTCTTGAGGATTGTTTTCACTCCATATACGGCAATTTTGCTTATTTACATAGCCGTTCAACCAGAAATGAGCTTCATCACTAAACACAATTTTACGATAAAAAAGTGGATCAACTTCAAGCTGTTCTACGGCGCAATCAGCAAACAAACGACGCTTATTATGGTCAAGTGGCTTTAGTTCTTGAACCAGTTGGATCTTGTATGGGTGTAGACCAAAATCTTTATGCAAAATTTTCCATGTGGTGGATGCACAGAGTCCAACTTGTTGTGAACGTCGATGAATAGACAAATCTCGATCATCATTAACAGTATGATTTACAGCAGCGATATTTTCCTCTGTACGTACAGTTCTTTGTCTTGTTGTTGTTGTTGCATCGAGCAGAGAAAATGTTGTCCGAAATCTATCGATAGTTCGACGAATAAGCTGCTCAGATGGACGATTAGTCTTCTATAAGTTTGGCGAATAGAACACTGATTTTGGAAATAAATTTCAACAATTTTTAAACGTTGTTGCGACATGAATCTTTCCAATGATAATTTGTCAATGCTTACTGAACAGAAATGTCGAAACAACATGGCTTCTACCTTCTGCCAAATCACAGTTATCCCTATCGAAAGTTCTATCACTCTAAAAAAAAACACCCGATAGTAAGTGGAGCAAAGAATAAATGATTATAAATATAATTTCATTTATAAAATATGATAGTTTTTTTTGGTTGGCCTCTTTTTTTCTACTAGAAGAAAGTCGATAATATGTATACTGGAAGTTCGAAAAATGAAAGCTAATATTTTTGTAGGTGTCCGATGCGGCAACTTGGCAACAGTAGCATGTCGACAATATCCTGTTTGGGTCGCGGGAAACAAGAAAAAGCCTGATGTAGGCAAAGGGAGAACTGGGAAGAATGTCTAGATACACCAGGTTCATCTCTAGCCACCGGAGGACATGAAGGGAATATTTACATAGAGGTACGTCGATGTCTTTTTCATTTTTTGCATAATATTCCAGTATAGTTCTAATTGATAGTAGAGAAAAGGGCAAATACCACAAGCTTTCTCCGAACATTTTGCAGAGAAGGTTCAGTTCTTTCTCTCCGTAACTAGGCCATCAATATCTCCGCCTCACGAACACCAAAAAAACTCTATGTAAGCCTTGGGGGGCTTCTTACACCACATAGAACCGATATAGATCAAGGACGACCCCGTTACCTGTCCGTAAGGCCGATACAAAGGCACCGATAACGCCAGAAATCTGAAATCGCGCCAGAATAAACGTATGTACAAATATTTCCCGATCCGGTGCGAGCGCGGGCAGAAGCCGATATCAGATGTACAGGCGGAATTCTAGGAATGATTCAGGTCGTGTCGCGGGGCCGCTGGGAGCTCTAGAACCGGGAGCCGACAAAGGAACGCATACCGCGACTCGTTAATTCGCAACGATAGTTGCGAGACAAATTATATCTATTGTCTCTAACAATCACCTCTTAGCTTGATTTATATCCGCCGAGCGTATTTCATTGATTTTTCGAACACATAATGCGACAACACGTCGCGATACGGCGCGATTGAAATCCCGACCAGTTTACGGACAATAACAGAACGTTGTTGCGCTTAAACGCGACAGTTATATATTAACTACAGTCCATTTGGCGGTTGTCTTAGAAACGGTTACTTAGCTGCTGTTGTCAGGGTTACAATTTTCGGCGTCATAGCTACTGTCTCCAGGGTAATCGGTTAACGGTTGTCAAGGGAGTCGCTGTATCTATGGTAACGGATAGAAAATATCCTCATTAACTTGGCTAACCACATAATATGGTATAATGAAATCGGTTCCGTAGCGAAAATGCGTTTGTATACCGACAAACGCTGGAGCAAGGTTTTAATGATTAGAGAGCGCGTCCGAAGCATAGACCTGTCGTGCCGCATCTATTAGCATCTTTTCCGACCGAGAGGCATCACTGATTTTTCGTCTCATCAATGTCTATAATCGTTGCAGTAAAATCCTCCTACCGCGTTGGGGAATTGGCGGGAATAGTTAAAAGATTAGCTTTGATGCGCTGCACCGACGAGATCGACTAAGGGGACAGCGCATAAATGGACGTTATCATAGATAATTTTCGTCACCGCTCGTCCCGTTTCATGTTCACGAAAATGCATGATTAACATCATCGACGTTCGAAGGCTGCACGAGGTGAGTGTTTTTCAAGCGCGAAAACACAGGTTTAGAACGCCTCAAATCGAGCTATTCAGCAATATTACACGTATATAACATAACCACTACGAAAATATAGCCGCTGTTGCCGTTATCCGACTCGCGAATTTCGCGGTGTGCATTTCTATGATTGGCGTTCGTTGCCATGACGAAGGTTCTCGTGGAAACCTTTCCTATGGCAACTGTATCTATGGGCATTTAAATGCTATGGTTGGTCACAGAAACGGCTTTGTGTAATTGTTTTTGCGGTTAAATTCGATCCGAGACAGCTATAAAGTGTCGGATTCAAGTGTTTAATCGTTGGATTTTTTGAGTCGGGTTGAAAAAGAACTGGTAATTAATTTCTTATTCGATGCCTTGGAAATGTTGCAGTCTGAGAGAATTTTTCGAGGATATCAAGAGATGCACTGAAAAAGTCCTATTCTGGGAACTAAAAAAGACAACACAAAGTGCAAGTATAATTCAGCTCATCCATAAAAAGAATAAGAGCTATCTGTGTCACCATTATTACAATTCATGTCCGTCATAAGACAATATCCTATTATTTACAGTTGAGAATTATTTGCCCTGAAGATGGGCTTGAAAAATGAAACAGAGAGGTACGGCAACTTGGATGCTATACAAAATGAATTTGTCGATGCAGGTAGTTTTCAGTCACAGACTGGGAAAGAAAAATACAAAATCTGGCTTCGTACTGAGAATAACCAAAGCAGGCAAATTCTTAGGACACATTGGCGTAGACAATTGTGTGTTTGGATCCCATTATTTCTCGGATTCTATCATTCTGAACATGATATCTCATAGATATGCCCGTAGACTTACAAAAAGTAATTTCCGTTAGATCTCTGTTTCATTGGCAAGACCTCGCTGCGGTAAGTCATTATGCTCTTGAATATGGTATTATATACGCGCTGTTTGTTAGATTTTGATATTGTTCGATCCCACAGGATGCCGTTCATCAGGGATATCGCCCTTCTTCCCTGTAGGTTTCTATCCCTTATAGCTGCGTCCAGCGTTCCATCATGCTTAATTTTCATATCAAGATATTTATAATCCAGACAATGGCTAATTTGTTTTCCAGCTTCCAATATGATATTCTGTGGTATACCTTCAATGCAGATAGATTCAGTTTTTTTATGTTTACTTCGAGGCACCATTTCTTGTATTTCTCTATTAGTTTTCTTTTCATATAGTTCAAGCCTTCCTGATCCTGTTCTATTACGATTTGGTCGTCTGTGAAGCATAAAGTGTAGAGAGTTGTTTCTCATATAGTTCGCAAATTTGAGGCACTTACTCTTCGACTTCTTGACCAATGGACCAAGTGAAAGGACTCTTGTTTAATTGATAGAGCAAACTTTTCTAACTGAGCTCTCCTAGAGATTGAGCCCTACAGGCTGCATTGAGGGGGGCGAAGACTTTCGTCTTCCTGAAATAACCAGTCGGCAACTAGAGCTTTGTGATTGATTTTCAGTCAAGGAGATTCTTATTAATCTTTACCAAATGTCGATAAAAGGAGCAATCGTTACCACGAATCGGTGGAAAGGGCAGAGTCCAAACCGAAGCACGATCGTCCGGGACCTTCTCCCTCGATTCCTCCTGACATTCAGCGACGATTAACGTTTTACGGTTGCGAAATTGGTCGGCCGTTCTCGATCCGGTATCAGGAGTTCAATACCGTGGGAAACGGGCCTCGTTGTTGTCGTGTAACGACTACCGGAGTTACGCCGCTCCGAGCTACGAGCCGTAATGGAAGAGACGCTGAATAATGGACCGCGGTATTGTGTCTAACCTCTCGCTAATCTATAAATAATAGGGGAATGGAATTGAGCGGTCCGGGAGGTGGCCGTCTCTTGGTGGTGTTTGCTTTTTCTTCTTTGCGTCATTAACTGGGATAATGAGTCTATATTGTGTAAGGGAATCGAGGAGGCCTTAACGGTAAAGCGACTCTGCGGGAGAGAACTTCATGTCTTTATAATACTCGGTGGATGGAGTGTTTCAGGTCCAGAGGTGTCCAAATCATTGGCTGAGATACTGGGGAGCCCTTGGACTAGACATAAATGCATAACTTTGATGATGGTATTGAGCTATCCCGTCCTTGACAGAGTTCTCTAAGATATCTGGGATTTTCGGAGTACTGCAAGATATATGGGATTATACGGAGTACTCTAAAGAACGCTAACCTTTTTATCGTGATAATCTAGTGGCGGGAGAATAGGACGTTACGTTGTGTAGATAACCCAAGTTACACTTGAATGAGAACGAGGAAATAGTGACGGGAAGTTCAGAATGCAAGGATAAGTGAAAAATACAATATTCGTTTACGGAAGGCAGGGCCCCTCATCTGACTTTGTGTATGAGAGCGAGGTTCGGCTCTAGGGAAAAAGAGCCGTCTCTTCATCTCACATACATTCTTCAACCCTGTCCTTTCAGGTTCCAGAGGTCGACAACCTTTCTAATATCCTAAAACATATTTAGTGTGCAAGCAAAGGTGAATACAGCAATCAATTGAGTGAACACACTGATAACCTGGCAATAGGAACATGTAACAAAGATCTTCGAGGTAGTTTAACAATAACCCTTTGGTCAGGAATTTCCCATTCACACACCTAGCATCTAAATAGATTATAATAATCAGGGCGCATAATATTGTTGTTCGGGAATGTCTTGTTGTGACATTCTGAATACACAGAGGTTGTGGTGTCTATAATTTAACTACCTATAGTTGTTCAGGAAGGCCTTGTTGCGGCCCTCTCTGAAGACACAGGGTTGTTGTGTCAATATCTAATCGTAGATCCACATTTCATTCACTCTGAACACTCTGAATTCTCAAACAAAGTACCTTTGTTAACAACCTCTAGATTCAAATAAATGAAATGAAGATAAATACGCTTACATATATGAAACATGTTAAATGGTCAATTCAGATTGAAGTAAACAGGTCGCCCCTAGTTGGAGCATTAACACAGCAAAATCCACCAATGGATAAAGAATACATGATACAAATAACATTCACGTTGACTTCAGGTAATCCAATACAATAACTTTACATGTTAGGGGAGCTTAGTCGACTTCCCTTTGTGTATAACCTTCACTTTTAATGAACAATGGACAATGGCGTTCTATTTCTAACAGAGGAAAACTAGACTCTTTGAAGCCGGCGTTCAGTGGCCAACGATTACCTTCTGATCTTCAGAGATCAGAGAACAAAACGATAGTCTCCCGGGGTTATGTTTACATTTTCACCAGCGCGCAAGTCTACGAAGGGACCATAGACTCTTACTCCTGTCATCGACAGTGACACGTAGGCAGAAAATTCCCGCCCAATCTTTCTTTAAAAAAAAATATGTGGATCTCTTCAGTATATTGTATTTTTTTGCCGCATCTTCACAGCATTCTGGTAAACTACGAATGGTATCAGATTACTGATGATTTCTGTACTATTGGTTGCCAGAATAAACAGAGTAATCTTTTCAAATGGAGGATCAAAGCAAATGTAGAAAAAAGCAAGGCGATAATGTGTTAAATGAAAATAAGAAGCAAACCAACAAACAGCATCACATTAAAAGGCATCACTATCTAATGGACAAAATATACAAGATACCTTGGAGCAACAATCGATGACAAACTTAACTCGAACAAATTCATCAAGAATATTTACACCAAAGCTAGATAAATCCAATACTATCTTCACCCTCTGAAATATTTGACTGATTCCGCCGTCATTTTTTGGTAGTTGATCATAATTGAAACACGAGTTTTGTGGAAATTACTATGTATTTACTACTTTGGTAGTAAATCAGTAGTAAATTCTACAAAACTTGTGTTTCACTCCTTTTTATAAGTGTTGACACTTTGTATGTCTTTAATGCCCGCAGGTATAAAGTTATAGAGCTTTGTAGCGATATAGCCGAATGATCTTTGTGTGTTTCTCTTGATAATTTTTCTCTTGAAGAATAATAACAGCGGTTGATATTGGAGTTCAGCACGGATCTATTCTGAGGTCATTACTGTTTGATATCATTGTGAACTATCAAAAACCGGTATCATAGGCATTACTATGTGAAGACTTTTTGTTATAAAGATGTGGGTCTGACTGTTACAATTTAAAAAAAAGTTTCAACACGTGGATGCTGTTGCACTGAAGATCATTTGAGCAGATGGAGACAGAAGAGCAAGAGACCGGTCACTAATAAAGTGGACACGAACCTTCTAGAATAATATGCGAATACTGGGATCAATACAAAATGGATCAGGAAGAGTGACGCTAAATAAAGATTGAATTCAGGAGATTGATCGATGAAAATAAAAAAAGGATCCAATAGTGCAGATGAAGAGACGACCTAACCGTTTCATCCGTCAAATTCTCCAAGTGATTAATTAGGATCAACATCAAATATTTGAGGCTGAGACTAAACCTTTAAGTAGTGTAGAAGATAACAAAAAATTTCTATGAATTTTCTTCTAATCTAAATAAAGCTTTTATGTGGTGATAATGCATGAGACCTTGAGTCTTGAAATATCAGTTTGGCTCGATCTGACACAACATAAGTTTGGTTGTGACGAACCAGATAAGTGATGGACACTTGAAGGTAACTCCCGTGCTACGCACTCGCTTCTCGCTGTGTTTTTCTCAGATTCCATCTCTAGAAAGCTCAGATCGAAATTTCGTCATTATAATGTCGGTCATGCTATATTATCTCATCTTCATCACAAATATTGCGTTATAAGTACGATGGAAAAACTTTTTTGGTTCGCTATTAACGGAGTAATGTGACTTTTTGCGTTTCTTCGGAAATGTATAGATGCCTGGTAACGTTGAATAGCAGAAGTTTTCTAGAAATGCCTTGTAGTACGAATGACTGTTTTTTAAAACCTGAGAGATTCGGTCAGAATGATGGCTCACCGGTTTTTTCGAACATTTCTTAGTATTCCTTGAGTTAAATATAATAACCACTAAATATTTCTCAATTCGATTTGGAAACCAGCAATCAATTTTGAAAAAATCTTGAAAAATCATACACCACGTATAAATACTACTCTATATACATGGTGTTTCTTTAAAAGAAAAGTTCAACTGTCATAACCTTCAAAATTTCAAGATTTAGCCTTTTTGTTTGTATTACTTATGAACTGTTGTATCTGAAGAGACCACGTGGTACAGAAATTTTATTCTATTATTATTTCGTAAACTGTTAGAGTCATCTGAAGAGTGGGGAATTAGGAAATACCGGTATAATGGCTTACATTTTGAGTTGAATGTTATATCATTCCTCTTGGTTCTTGAGGTTTTCTCTAATTATACTTCAGTGAATAAATTCATGTATACACATAGGTACACTATGTTAATTTATATGTTCTCATGTGGAAAATGAAGAAGTAAAACATTTTTAGAGAAGTATTGATTTGGATATTGAATATTTGTTGTGAGGAACTAGAAAACGAAACGTTTCAATGTTAAATGAAAATCAATTTTTATTTCGGGCAAACTCTGTACCTCATGTGGAAGGCAAAAGGAAATCGCCCATTAACGCTCTCGTTCACGTTTGTTTAGCAAACAATGGACGATCGCGCTCGAAAATTACCTTTCTTTGTGTTGCGGCGAAGGTAAAAAGTATTATCAAGAAATGTCCATTATCAATAGGTTTCTACCCACCCATTTTTCAATTTACTCATATCGGGCACGCATATAATACACATTTAACATGTCCAGTACATGGCCCCTGGCAAGGTTACGTGCGTGCAACGTCGAACTATTGTTAACTGAAACGTAATTCGATAAAATTTTTCACTTTCAAATGAGGTGTACACCTTGTCTGAACAACGGGGACCGTCCGTTAAGGGAACACGCTCAGAATATCTGGAAATAATACACTTTCTCAGGAATGGCAGCATCTTAAATTTTAATCTCTCATTTTTGGTATAGGTCTTAAAAGAATATAGTCACCCAGAAACGCAAATGAATAAATGTCGCTCCGACATCAGGTAGTAGAATTTTTTTCTTCCCCTCAATATAACTCCGAATTGAGTCTCTTTTCGCCACCCGCCCTAGTCAGTTCTCGATAGTCTCTAGTTGCACTTCGACCGAGCGGTCACAGCAGCATTTACAGTCACTCTATGATGTTTGAACAAGTAAGTTTTTTTCACACTATCTCTGCTCTTCAACAAGTTTACATTCCCATTTACTATCACAGTCTCATCTCACTCGATAATATACATGCATTCCACGAAAGAACTCTTTTTTCGTATTCACTCCACAAATTAAATCTCAAGAAACATTTTCACTCGCCCTCTCGTAAAAATGCGATATCACAATAAAAGACCCGGAAGTAAATGTATCAACTGTAATATTTACTTGTAACTAAGTAGTACATGTGTGAAGTGGATTCAGTGGAAGTGAACATCGGTGAAACAGCCAGCGATATACTCCTCTGCGAACAAGACATTGTTTTCACTGCAAGCACAGATTGAAACACCAATTTCCTCGACGTGTTGACAGTACGCACGTGCCAGAACTGGTTTGCAAAATTTCGGTCAGGTAATTTAGATGTCGAAGATGCACCCCGTTCCGGAAGGTCGGTTGAAGCTGATAAAGACACTATAAAGGCATTAGTTGATGCAAATCGGTGAATAACAACACATAAGATCAGTGAGAGGTTAAATTTATCGAATACAACTGTTCATGACCACTTGAAAGACCTGGGTTTAACCTCGAAGCTCGATATATGGGTTCCCCATGTTCTCACAGAGAAAAATTTGTGTCGCCGCGTTGACGTCTGTGATTCGCTTCTCAAACGTCACGAAAATGATCCATTTTTGAACGCAAGGGATCATAGAGCGGAAAAGATGAACAGGATCAAAGCATTTCGAAAGCCAATATCCATCAAAAAAAGTGGACGCTGCCTGTTTGGTGGGATTTTAAAGCAATCGCTTTTTTTGAGCTTTTACTGAATAACATAAAAATTAATTCGGAAGTCTACTATCATCAGCTGGACAAACCAAATGATGCACTTCAACAGGAAAGACCAGAATTAATCCACAGAAAAGGTTCCACCAAGATAATGCGAGACCTCATACGGTTAATTTCACAGATACAGAAGTTCACAGAGCAGAATTATAGAGCATCTCTGATGCTCATCTAAATACAAGGGTGTTTTGATGCTTATCGTTAACCAAAGAAAACTTCTATTGTATTCAAAAAGGTTTATTTTTATCTCAATTATTGATTTTCATTTCTTTTGTAACTATCGTTTTTATAGAGAAATCCATCACAATTTTTTTGAAGAGTGAAATAAGGCGTTTTGTTCAGTTAGTCAATCATTAAATCTACGTATACGTCTTTGGCAATATGCAGACCGATTAGTTACTTCCCGCGTCCATATAAAACCGGCTGTCACTCTTGAAATTTACAATCTACCTAATACGACCCAACAAGTCTTTCCTCTGGTTCATTACTCTCGCCGACCGCTCGAAAAACTGCGTAGTTGTATGTTTTTTCGTCTTCCTACGGGCAGAGACCACAAAGCACAAAGTCTTACTGCGCCCCTGAGGATTCTATCTTTTCTATCGTTCCCTGAGGACCAAGTGGCACGATCGTATACGACCATTTCGAGCTACCTGATCCGAAATAAAGTGGCGTGGCGACAGGTTTTAGGTCCTTCTAGGGCAAACAAGTGCAGGAAGGCGACATGGGCAATCTTGAGAATTTGAGGAAAATACTAAACAACGGTGTAATACAAGAGTTTACATTATTGATGGATGTAGTAACAATTTATTGCACCATACAATCTGTCATATGCATAGGCATTACTCTGCTTCTTATGTTGATATCTTGATGATAATGATATATCGGGTGTTTTTTTCTGATGTTGATATCTTTATGATAATGATATATCGGGTGTTTTTTCTAGAGTGATAGAACTTTAAATTGGAATAAAACACATTTAAATTAAGATTGAAGCCAAATTTGTTTCTTATTTGAAAGATAATTTTATGACATTTATGTTTTGAAAATGATTTCCGGCATATGTCCACCACGACTAGCTTTGAGAAACCGCATTTGACCAATTTTGGACTACTTTTTCGAGTAATTCAGGGCTTATTTAATCAATAACACCCAGAGCGTCTATTGTTTCTGGTTTATCAGCATAAACCAATGACTTGACATAACCCCAAAAAAAATAATCCAGTGGAGTTATGTCGCATGATCTTCGAGGCCAATTAATTGGACCATTTCTCGAAATACTGTTATTGCCAAGTTTTTCTTTCAATAAATCAATTGTTACGGTAGCAGCATGAGGTGTAGCACCACCTTGTTGGAACCAAAACACTTCTGGGTCGATACCATTCAAATTTTGAAACAAATAATCATTGACCATCGATCTGTAAGGAGCACCATTCACTGTAACATTAGCTCCAGCAACGTTTTTGAATAAATATTGACCGATGATGCCTCTAGCGTGTAAAGCACACCATACAGTGCTTTTTTCAGGATACAACAGAACCTGCAGAATTTCTTGAGGATTGTTTTCACTCCATATACGGAAATTTTACTTGTTTACGTAGCCGTTCAACCAGAAATGAGCTTCATCACTAAACACAATATCACGAGTGGACCAACTTCAAGCTGTTCTAGGGCCCAATCAGCAAACAAACGACGCTTATTATGATCAAGTGGCTTTAGTTCTTGAATCAGATGGATTTTGTATGGATGTAGACCAAGATCTTTACGTAAAATTTTTCATGTGGTGGATGCACAGAGTCCAACTTTTGTTTAGAACGTCGACGAATAAACTGGAATCTGGATCATCATTAACACTATGACTTACAGCAGCGATATTTCCTTCTGCACGTACAGTTTTTTGTCTTGTTGTTGTTGCATCGAGTAGAGAAAATGTTGTCAGAAATCTATCGATAGTTCGACGAATAAGCTGCTCTGATGGACGATTATATAAAACATAAATTTCACGAAATGCTCTATAAGTTTGGCGAATAGAACACTGATTTTGAAAATAAATTTCAACAATTTGTAAGCGTTGTTGCGGCGTGAGTCTTTCCATGATAATTTGTCTATGCTTACTGAACAGAAATGTCAAAACAACGTGGCTTCTACTTCTATCAAATCATAGTTATCCCTATCGAAAGTTCTATCTGTCTAAAAAAACACCCGATATGTTCATTAATTCATTGATTTGAGTTCAATTTAGTGCATATTAATTTTTGTATAATATTATTAGACTGACGTTGTATTCCATGAAATTATTATTATAATTATAATTCCTCAAAACAAAAGAAGAATTGTGACAATGTCTCTGTAAAAATCCGATGAATCTAGCATTATAATTCGTAAACAGCTACCGAAACGACAGTCGCGTTACCACAGATCACTCCAAGGCCTCCTTCGATCGACGACAAACTCGCGGCATTGATGGATTTTTGATTAATGACACGTACGCAGAATATCAATAGAACGAAATTGGTAATGACCGGTGGTCGAAGCAAATCGTATTTTGACGAGACCGAAACGAATGGAAATCGTAATGAACGCGATGCTACGTTGATTGAATGGATCAGGGCGCGACCAACAGGGGCGAATGGTCAATTATCCGGAGTCCTTGGAGAGTCCCCGAAAAGGAATGTGGTTGTACGAGGATGTATTGAAAATTCTACGTCTTATTCTTTCCTGGTCAATATTTAAATTCACTCTGCCGAGATCTTCTAAGATTGGAACACTAAAAACAATTCTTTTGGAACTGTTGCACTGCAAAATGAACAACCTAACTTGATTGCAACAAAAATTTGCTACATTTTCATGAGTTCAGTTACAGAAGGCATTTGGAAGGAGTAGCTTCTGCAAAAGATAAATGCGATAAAAAAGTGTTTAGTGAATTCATAAAAATTTTTCCGTTCATAGCAGGACATAGTAGGTATCGCTAATTTAAGAAACTCAGCTTAGATAAGAGGAGCTTCTGGCTTATAATAGTATAATTTCAGTAGATATCCTTCCACCTAAATTTTTTCTATTAATAATACATCACGACTACTCCAAGATCTACATTCGGGTATTTTCCCATCATCTCACCAGTTCAAGAGCCAGAAGCTCGAAAGACAATAGGAAATTGAATTCCTAACAACCAACATCATTGCCATTTTAAGCAACAGTCCTGAAAAGGAAATACGTCCCTAGAAGAAGTCCCATAACGACGAGAAAGTTCGGACGGCGTGCATCTTCGAGGGGAAAAAAGTTCTCCGACCGGCATCTCCCACATCCCAGAGAGGTAACGTACCGGTGCAGCAGGCCACGGATCAAATTAATATATTAAAAGGTATCTAAGCGAATCTCACGGTTCTCGCCACTCTCTTGGATATAAATCAATTACGGCCGTAAAAGCACGCACGCACGATCGAGACGGTGCGCGAGGAAGACGCTCTTCTTCATCTTATAAGGAAATAACCGTTCCACCGGAGAAGAGAAGGCCGAGGTGGAGATGGCTGAGAGAAGTATGTGGGGTGCGTCGCGGCAGGATTGGAGTAGCGAGAAGAAATTTCGACTTTTTAGTCGTCCCTTAGAAATGATGGTGTGCCACATGGTTCCTTTTAAGGTACAGTTTTTTTTTACTTAGTCATCGATAGTCTAACTGTAGATGAACCTATTATTGTTTATTATCCCAGTGAAGACAATTCTGATCATTTGTAAACAATATATCAGAAGAACTCCACCTTTTGTAACTGATCCCAAGATGTAGAAAAAGATTTTGGGAATATTATCGAGATCTTCAGCCTTATGTTATTCGCAATACACTGAAAAGGGAGGATGAAATAAAACCAAAACTGAGATGAAGTCGTAAGATCAGAGTTTAGCTAGAGAAGTCAGTGAGATATATATTATTGCGAAAGGGAATAACAGAAAAGAAGTTGGTTCAGCCGTAAAAAAGAAAAATGTAGAAGGCTCAAACACCGAAAAATGATAGATATTCGCGAAGACTAAGATGATCTTATAAGGTGTGAAAAGATCATGACCAGAGGTGAGCGAATATAAAAGTTGTTATAAGAGATGCAGGTAGTGACATTACAGAAGATGAAAATGAGGATCATGATTTGAATGATTTCTTGTATAGTGAGATGTATGTTATTGCAAAAGGGAATAAAAGATGAAACATGAAGCAAAAGTGACATTATCGAAGATCGAAAGGATGCTTCAGACAAAATAGAGCTCAATACACTCATTATGGAGGATGAAAGAAAGACATATACCAAGACTTATGTGAAGTTATGAAATGACCATGAACAGAGGTGAGAAAATGTGAAAAGGTAGATGTTGACATAAGATATGTTAGAGACACATAGAGTGACGTTAAAGAAGACGTTGAAGAAGAAAAGGAGGATCATCCTCGTCGTGTTCCGACCGTGAAAGCCGTCCCTGAGCAGCCGACTCCCATGGCTCGGGCGGGGCACTTTCGTCGCCGAAGATGCTGCTCCCAGGGGCGTGCGATAGTTCAAATCGTGACCTCGGCACGGCTTCGTGCCCCACAAAATCTACTAGACTAGCACCGTAACCTCGCCGCGCGTCTTCTCCTCGGCCTTTTGCGCGCGCGACGGGACGGCCACGTGAGAAGAGAAGAATCTTCGCGGAAAAGGTTATGTCCCGCTGGGAAGGCATAAAACCGACCGTAAATTTCGCGGTTTATCGGCTCTAGCGGGGCGACAAATCGATAGGAAGGATCGCGGGATGGGTCGTACGGCGGAGGTGACTTGTGTATGTTTGTGTATATCGGACTGCCGGTGTGCATGACCTCCTGCAGGCCGTCAGAAGACGAAGAGTGCGGCTCGTCGGGGAGGATTATCGAAAAGAATTATGGCAGCGACGTTTTCTACACCCCGAAATTCCCATTGCTTATCATGAGGATGATTACATATACAATGAGTGCGGACAGCTCAGTGGAAGAGCATAGGGCTCGTGACCGGCTTCGAATCCTGTTTAGGTGGAAAATAAATGTTCTAGTTGAATGGTGCTGTGACCTAAAGTGGCGCAAGATCGCAGTAACAAAGCCTGCCCAGAACACAACTGAACTCCTTACTCGCACAAGCTTCTGAGGAATCTTCACAGGAGATCTAGGAGTATCAGGATAATAATTACATATCATTCGGTCTTTATAAGGTGGATGCGATGAAAGGAAATTTTTCTCAATAACAATGCAGAAAATTTTTACTTTCGTTTCCTAATCTCGTAGATTCTTGTGCTGGTCTTCATTCTTCATTCGAGCAGTATGTGGGCGTGTATTGTCATCCATAAAAATTCCCTGCTCTCCCAGAAATGGTACATAAGGTGCAACATAAGAATTTCCTCTATGTACCTCACTGCTGTTGAAGATCCATTCGTTAAAACTAACTTTGTGCGGTCCCTCTAAAAACATACCTCCCCAGACCATAACAGATCCTCCACCGAATAGAACTCGCTCCTCTAAACAGGCATCGGCGTATCTTTCTTCTGGACGTCTATAAACGCGTCTACGATCATCAGCTCCTCGAATGCTGAATCTGGATTCATCAAAGAAAAGCACCTGGGTCTACTGAGCTTCCTACCACTTCAAATGCCTCATCAAACGATTTGGAACAGCAATAAGATGGCGATTTCAAAGACTTGTGGAAACCATGAATGTTATCCCTTAACAATGTGCACCGTCTTCTTCCAGATCCAGGTCTTCTGGTCAGCCTGTCTGTGTACTGATGCCTTGTCAATATTCTTGGGACTGTAGATAGGGATCAATCATTCTTCTAGCAACAGATCTTAGGTTCAGCCCATTTTCAATAAATGCCACTATTCTCGCAGAATCTTAGATTGATAAACTCATTTAATGAAATTGTTTCTTTCAAAGAGTAAAAACAAACTTTTCAATGATCAATGTTGAACACAACTGATAAACAGTTAATTCATCGTGAAAAATTATTCGAAGATGGTTTCCTTTATCATGTTTTTTAACCCATATGTCTAAATTTTGCGCATATTTAGTCGATTTTCTGATGACAGATAGATGACAAAACAAACAAACAAAATATTATTGAATTAATTTGCACACATGAGTCTACTGGAAAAAAACAGTGTTAAATCTTAGTGACCTGTTTTTTCTGCTCGCCAGTGTATTCAAACACAAACATCCTGAATCCTTTTTGAATTTCACGAGTCTAGTATCTGGTGTTTTTTTAGAGTGATGGAACTTTCGATAGGGATAACTGTGATTTAACATAAGGTAGAAGCCATGTTGTTTTCACATTTATGTTCAATAAGCATTGACAAATTATCATGGAAAGACGCAACAACGTTTACAAATTGTTGAAATAATTTTTCAAAATCAGTTTTCTATTCGACAAACTTATAGAGCAGTTCGTGAAATTTATGGTTTACATAATCGTCCATCAGAGCAGCTTATTCGTCGAACTATCGATAGATTTCGGACAACATTTTCTCTACTCGATGCAACAACAACAAGACAAAGAACTGTACGCACAGGGAATAATATTGCTGCTGTAAGCCATAGTGTTAATGATGATTCAGATTTGTCTATTCGTCGACGTTCTAAACAAGTTGGACTCTGTGCATCCACCACATGAAAAATTTTGCGTAAAGATCTGGGTCTACACCCAAACAAGATCCAACTAGTTCAAGAACTAAAGCCACTTGACCATAATAAGCGTCGATTGTTTGCCGATGGGACCCTAGAACAGCTTGAAGTTGATCCACTTTTTTATCGTAAAATTGTGTTCAGTGATGAAGCTCATTTCTGGTTGAACGGCTATGTAAACAAGCAAAATTGCCGTATATGGAGTGAAAGCAAATCTCGGAAAGTTCTGCAGGTTCCATTGCATCCTGCAATACGTCTGCTTTACACGTTGGAGGCATCATCGGTCCATATTTCTTTGAAAACGGTGGTGGAGCTAATGTTACAGTGAGAGCATTTGCGAGCATATCAAAAGCAAAAGCCGACCTCGGTGGTGGTTTCCACAGCAATCACAGGAAGAGGACTTTCTTCACTGGTTTTCATACTAGAAGGAATAAAAGTTAATGTTCTAATCTATAGACAGTTAGAGTTGGAAGGTTCCTTGAAGCCTTGGGCAAGCAGACAATTCAAACGCCAAGTGTTTCAGCAGAACTCTATACCAGCTCATTTCACCAAAATCATGGTCTCCATATTCCTCAGACTTGAACCTCCTCGATTTCTGCATTCGGGGGTATTTTGAGAGCTAAGTAGAACCAAAAATTACGATATAGTTGTTTGTCATTCTCGTCTGAAGAATTGACGGTAGGACGAAAAAATTGTTGTGAAACCAAATAAATAATATATTTGCCTTCAAATCGTTTAAATACAAATTTCATCTATTTCCATGAATAGATGTAACAGGTGTTTTTTTGTTAGAGTGATAGAACTTTAAATTGAAATAAAACATATTTAAATGAAGATTGGAGCTATTTTTTTTTATTTGAAAGATAATTTTATGACATTTATGTTTTAAAAATAATTTCCACTTTTTCGAGTAATTCAGGCCTTATTTAATCAATAACACGAGTTATGTTGGCTTCCAAAGCGTCTATTGTTTCTGGTTTATCAGCATAAGCCAATGACTTGACATAATCCCAAATAATATAATCCAGTGGAGTTATGTCGCATGATTTTGGAGGCCAATTAATTGGACCATTTCGCGAAATAATGTTATCGCTAAATCTTTCTTTTAATAAATCAATTGTTACGCTAGCAGCATGAGGTGTAGCATCATGTTGTTGGAACCAAAACACTTCTGGGTCGATACAATTCAAATTTTGAAACAAATAATCATTGATCATCGATGTAACGAGCATGGTGCTCGTTACAGATCCACTGAATTTTTTTCTTTGGGGTTATATCAAGTCATTGGTTTATGCTGATAAATGAGAAACAATAGATGCTTTGGAAGCCAACATAACTCGTGTTATTGATTAAATAGGGCCTGAATTACTCGAAAAAGTGGTCCAAAATTAGTCTGGTCGAATGCGGTTCCTCAGAGCTAGTCGTGGTGGACATATGCGGGAAATTATCTTTAAAACATAAATGTCATTAAATTATCTTGCAAATAAAACAAAAATTTGACTTCAAACTTAATGTAAATGTGTTTCATTTCAATTTAAAGTTCTATCACTCTAAAAAATTCACCCGATACTCCCGGCTAAAGGTTCGTATCGGATTCAATTTCACACCGGGTCGATCTTATTGAATTTTCGTTTTCGTTTTTAGAATTCTTGTCCCTTTTCTCTCTTAAAATTTTAGGGGGGTTTTATCCTTAGAAAGTGACAAACCAAAAACGACAATGAAAATCGCGACTTGTGTCAGTAAACCACTTACCTCTTACCTACCGTTTAGAACGTACACGTATGTGTGTATGTGTGTGCCAACACTCGACGGCTTTCAGGAACAATCTGTACCAAGGTCTAGTTAGAACGGTTGCGTTTTCCATATACATAAACGTTCAAATTATTTTTTAACGAGATTTTTGTCGTCGCCTTGTATCGACAGGTCGGCGGGAGAGTTTCGCATTCGAAAAGATAATCTAGATCCGATTGAGATCGGGAACTGGACGACCTACTAATCGTGAATAGATATCGCTTCAAGAGCAGGTCGCGTGAGCTCTGCATTTAGAGCGTGCTAGATTTCTGACATTTTTCGGAATTCCCAGCATGCCGTCAAATGGTTGCCTAGAAAATCAATAAAGAAACGGAAAACGGATGATTTGAGACTGGAACTAAGTACAAAGAATCGATGAAAACTGATCCCGGCAGGCGGAAATTGATGCAATCAAAATATATGTACAATATAATCAGACCTACTAACAGTTCAAAAACCACCAGAACGTTGATCAACCTGTATCAGCTGTTCAAATATCTATGTGTAGGTATGAAGAAGAAAAGTCTGGAGGCTTCACTTAGACCTCCAGAAATCAAAAAGAAGACAAACCTTTAGAGCTAGTTGGAACCAGAAAGTCTTATCAAAAACATAATTGTTTTATAAAAAAACACACCCACAAATACTTTAAAACATCAATCTAGAAAAATCGATCAACTATTCAAATGTCAGTAAAAAACCTACGTTTCAGCATAGTCTTGTTCTTGGACGACTAGTATCTTAGAAAGGACTCGTGTATTGGTCTATCATACTGAAGTTAGTCCACCAAATAATGCTGATTGCAGATTCTGTGAGAGGAATATCCTCGCCACTGGAATCAAAGTGATTATAGGCAAGATGTGTAAAATGTGTATCCTTCAGGGAAATTTATTTCAACTCAAATATAAGATACTGGAACTGAAGCAGCTAGTCTGAGAGGTAAAGAAACACAATAGAATAAGCTCAAAATCTCAGTACAATTATGGTAAAACAACAAGGTTTAGAATTCATGAAAGGGCTGTAATGATACACGGATTAATTCATTAGACTAAAGCAAATTCAACGCGAGGTTCAATTCCCCAGAATTAATTTGTTTATTCAAATCTCCAGACCACTTAATGTTAAACTTAGGAATTCGCTTTCGAGACACGCTCGAACAGCGGCTTCTAAAAGAAATTATTTCACTCTGGCCTATATATTGTAATAACAAACTACAGATTAAAAGTCCATAACAGCTAATTGTACGAAACGTATATCTATTCCTTCAGATGTGCTTAGGAACGGAAATTTCCAGAGAAAAACGCTGACGTCGTCATTAACACGTGTGGCTCGACGAAGAGCTGAAATTTTGAGAAGTGCTAAGTTGCAATTTTGAGCGGATGAACAAATCAAAAAATTTGGATGGAGAAATCCGACGCGTGCGAGGTATTTAAAGGCCCAAAAAGGAGTTTGTTAGAGAGAGTCTTGGAACGTCGGAAAAACTAGTAAGATCGACGAGAAAAGATCGAGGTGCGAGGCTCGAATTGGTCTCAGAATTTAGCATTATTATATTTATATTAAGTGATATTAGTAATTATTTTTGAAAGTCTAAGATTTGAGTCAGAAGAATTAGAGAAATTGAATATAGTGCTAAGTTCCGGGACCACGGAGTTGAAAAGTACTGGTAGTCGTTCTTTATCGTTTATTGTTCGTGTTAAATAAGTTCTTCCATTGTTCGTAAAAAAATCGCGTGTGCCCAGTTTTGTTTTGAATCTATAGTCTTGGAGTCTAGGGGTAAGAAGTATCTAAAAATTTTGGTATATTATTCGGGTTGAAATTGTCTAATTGAAGTAGAGTCAAAAATTAAGAAGTAGGTTGACATATCTCTACGTAATTATTATGTTTGAAGATTTTAAACATGAAAATTATGTAAATGATTCGTAGTGCTTGAGGGATCCGCATCGCCCTCTCCTTTATTATTCAGTGTGTCATCTTTAATTGAATTTTATTGAGTTTACGATTGATAAAATTATTGTAGTTTGGCACACTTTATTATTATACTTCTTAAAATCCATAATTGAGTTTCATTACCATTTTCATTATCGCAGAGAAAATTTATTAACATCAAAGACTTTCCATTTTCGCGAAGGCCGTACCCTTCCTAGGACTGCTCGACTAGGATTGGTTCGCACCCCATTCGTAAATAAGTCAGTCTAGTAATATTTACCATCCAACCACCTCCCACAAAGAGGTGGCTCATTACACAATGTTAGGATCCAGGTGGTTCTGACTGAAAGCTACTGAAGTATAATCTTTTCTCTCTCTCACTTTTCACACGAAGCATGAAGAGAAATGATGTTGGTAGTCCATATTTGTACATTGCTCAAAATTGAAACGGATAATTTGCGTACATTCAATAATATATAAACGGAAATAAAAAAGCGCTTTTATATTAAGTACATACAGTTAACCTGCCTGAAATGGCAACAGTAAGCTAGACTGCATTAGAGCGACAAAATAGTAGAGAAATAAACAGAATGATGCCGTTGATCCTGTTGTCGCCACAACAGAATGATACAGGCGGAATCTGGACACATTCGTGAACGGATAGGATCTCCATCTGTACGTGTTTCAGTTATCATGCTCAAAAGCCAAATGATTCTGGTGCTCCCTACTCAATCGCGGGTACCTGGTGGTGGATGGTCTTGCGCTCAAATTGAAACTGCAACTTATTCCGGATTATTTCCCATTAGATCTGTAGAAAATAAGTCCAAGATATCTATTGGGTAGACTATAGACTACACGAAAATTGAGTGAGAAAACAATTTTTTCATGAAAATTTGGATTTTATTATAGCCCTCGATAATTTTTACCGTTGCAAATGCTGTCATGGAATATAAACTACATATCTGAAACCTAAATTCAACTCTCTATTCACTCGCATCTCTAAAAAGTGATAGGAATTCGACGTGGCAAACTGTCAGCAGACAAAAACGCTCTAACGATTCTGTACTCACGTTTTCCTACGCCGCAATCCGCTTTTCCGGACGGGCCTTTCGAACGGGAGGTTCCCTGATTATAATCCGACACGAAACGTCGCCTCGATGATGACTTTTTGTAGGGATTTATTCGAATTACGTCCAATCATCTCTTGAATGAACGTCCGCTTAGGCCATCAGACGTCATTAGTGGCCCCCGTCGACTGTTTTGTGGTGGTTGGTTAGTATGAAAAATGACGTTAATGACGGTTTTATGATCGCAACGAATGACGTAGTTTTTGTGACCTATCAGAGAGCCTGAAACTCTCTGTGGCATGAAGAGATATTCGTTATTTCGTATACCAAAACTGAAAATATTGAATTCAAAGTGGGGTCGTCGTTGGTTCAATGCTTTGAAATAGGGTGTTCCACAGGGACTCATTCTTGTATCCACAATGTTCTTTTTCATTGTCTATTATGTATAATAAGACAGCAAGATTATTAGAATTGTAGTTTGAATGGAAATGAAGAGAAATCTCATTTTCTAATGATTAGAAATTTTGAGCTCAATAAAAGGAAAGATCTTATTTTAAGCAGAATGATGACTTCGGCGGAGCAAGAAAAAACTGAAGCAAAGAGACATCTAAGCGTGAATGAAGAAGAGAAGTAATGGAATAAACTTCACTATGATAAGCAATGGGAAGGGTTGAAGGAAAAGAGCCACTTCTTCATGAAGTCTGTTAAATCCCAACAAAGTTGAGGATATACTACTCTGTCAAGAAAGTACCGGGAATTTTCAATCAAAACAACATTTTTACATTTAATCGTCAAAATTTATTGGGTCGCCTTCAAAATAGGCTCCATTTGCTCCAATACATCTATGCCAACGGCACTTCCAATTATCGAAACATTTTTTATAGGCGCTTTCCGGGATGGACTTTAGCTCTCGCGCCGAATTTTGTTTTATGGCTTCAATCGACTCAAAACGGGTGCCACGAAGGTGCAATTTTAGTTTTGGGAAGAGGAAATAGTCGCAGGGAGCCAAATCCGGCGAACACGGTGGTTGCTGAAGCACGTTTGTTGAGTTTTTGGCGAGAAAGTCAGTCACAATCGTAGCTCGGTGAGAAGGCGCGTTATCGTCATGCAAAATCCATGAGTTGTTCGCCCACAAATTTGGCCGCTTCTTACGGATACGCTCACGCAAACGTTTCATAACGCCTAGGTAATACTCCTTGTTTACCGTCTGACCCTCTGGAACGAATTCGTAGTGCACCACGCCACGGATATCGAAGAAAACAATGAGCATCACCTTAATTTTCGAGCGGCTTTGGCGTGGTTTTTTCGGTTTCGGCTAATTTTTTGCCACCCATTCCGATGATTGCTGGCTTGTTTGCATATCGTACTCGTAGACCCAGGTCGCATCACCAGTTATAATGCGTTCCATGAATGTAGAATCGGAATTACAGCGATCCAGCACGTCTGAAGCAACCTGTTCGCGATGACGTTTTTGAAGAAAATTCAGGTCTTTCGGTACGAGTCGTGCGGCCACCTTTCTCATGCCCCAAATATCAATCAAAATCGTACGTGCGGACTCGTGGGATATCTTAAGATCATGTGCTATCTCTCTCAAGCTGGCACGACGGTTTTCCAGCACCCTTTCCTTAATTTTATCGACGTTATCTTCGATCGAAGCCGTCGATAGGCGACCACTTCACGACCGTCCTTGAAGGCTCTGTACCACTGATATGCACGAGTTTTCGATAGAGCATTATCACCAAAGGCCTTTTGCAACATTTTCAATGCATCGGCACACGAAAATTCATTTGCAACACAAAACTTCAAACAAATTCTTTGCTCAACGTAATCACCCATAGTAAAAATCGGCACGCACTCTGAAATCGACTGACTTAATCAGCTGTTGCAAACACACTAGTTGACAGATCCCGCTCAAGCTTGGCATAGTAATTAAGGACAGTGGTACCAACCTAGGAAAAAAAATTTTACCTGCCTCATTGCCCCGCCAGATTTAAATCGATAATTCCCGGTACTTTCTTGACAGAATGTAAAAGAAAAGATTTTAAAAATTCTTCTGAAAGGTCGTGACTTCAGTGAATTCGACAGTGTTAAGAAGGAACTACGTACCAAATAGACAATAATTTCCCCCTATTATTTAATTCTTTATATACTATAGATTGAATACGATGGGATTAAACCAACTGAACCAACAAAAACCTATTCGATAATTCAAAACAAAGAACAACTAATAGCACTGAGCTAAATATGAGGGTGAATTAAAAACATTAACTGGCGTAGTGAAAGATTACTAGGAAAATATTCACAAGTCGGTGTAGAATCAATTAACTTCAATAGCGTATTGAGGATATATTACCTTCATCGAACCCTGTACTGGGTCATCTCTGAGCAGTGCAGCAACCATTTTCTACATAACACTTCGGCTAATACGTTCTCGGTTTTTTTGATAAGGTTTGACATTATTCATCCACATAATCTCTTTTAAAGACTCCAGCGCTTCTCCGAACTTTCGATATCTTTCTTGAAGAATGATTGATCTGTTTTTACCAAGTCTCTTTCCAGCGAGCAATTTTTTAGTTCTACAAACAGGTCACTGAAGGCCAAATCTAAGTATATATTGTGTTGTTTGGTGTTGTTGACACTTAATATTCGGATGTATAAGGTTACAGAGGGTAGGATCGAAATAGCTGAATGATCACTGTGTGATTCGCTAGAGCATCAGTGGCGTGATGAAATATATAAAAGTGTAGGTAGCCTTCTTATTGCTCCATATATAATGTATGGTTAAGCATAGCCAAAGACAAAAAACAATTATCTTTTATCGAACATCCAGCTTCCACATAAAGAGCATCTGACGGATGTCTATTGTTCCTTAATGAACGAATGAGCATGAGAAATCTTTTCTGCTGTCTTCAATAGGCTGTATTTGAGTATGCAACGCTCCACCTATAGTAAATATGACTTTCCAAAAGAGTAAAATATAAAATTCTATGATATTCCTGAGATAAAAGCGGTTTTAATCGTCTGAATCTGCTTAAAATAGATCTTGGCTTATTAAAAGTATTATTTATGTTCAAATTCTTTCTTAAATTACTGCCCAGAGTGACTCTCAGATATTTGAAATATTTTATTGCGGAAACGTTGACGTATATATGACCATCCACTGTTAACTGTCTCAAAGGTGGCAAACTTACACTGCTATGAGAGAACATCAGGTAACATATAATGTTAATTTTTCATCCATTCAACATTTCAATGATAACAATCCTGTCTCAAATTTATGCTTGAGGAGTCATCCAAACCGCAGAAAACAGCTATCTCATACACATACCCAAACATACAAAGAGAACAAACCGTTCCGTATACATTAAACAATACTGTTCACAGGACAGAACTCTGAGGTACGCCACGGTGAATCATCTCCCTCATACTTAGCGCGTTGTCAATCCTTGACGTTGTGATCTTTATACTTTCAAAAGTTGTAGGACACCATCTCTCACAACAATTTTTTCCAAAGACTGCAACAGGAGACGATGATCGACAGTATCAAACACCTTCAATAAGGCAACAAACAAAGTCAGGTTAGGTTTACTATCATTAGAGCTATCAAATGCAAAAAAGAGATGCTCATGCCAAATGTGTTGGGATAAAGGTGTATTTTGTAAGAAAAACATATCACAGAAGAGTCCAACAGTTGAATGATCTTCACGTTGTATAAGAGCGATAAGGTTTGTTAGAAATTTCGGAAAAAAACGAATGGAAACGAAACACCAAAACAATTGTTTCGTTGCAATGAAAACAAGATATCCTCGAAGGGATTGTCTGCCGGTTATTTAAACACCAAGGTTCATGTAACAATATCCAATTGATAGGCCCCACTGAAGTCACCCAGGGCCATGTCAAGATTGGCCCTAGGTCGTGAATTTCTTCAGTTCACGTTCTGTCGCTTCTCTATCCCGCTCTGTAGCTTCCCTAACTCCGATCGGGAAATAAAACACCACTTAAATTCCTGGGACGTATGCCATCTTCGACGACGAATTGATGGCTTGTCTTCGGATCGTGTACAAGTTGCGCAATTCCTCCTCGGATCGCGACGAATCGAGAGAAAAAAGAACGCCGAGAGCGTTGTCGCTGAACTGCCGCGTTTACATCTGGTGAGCGGCGTGCCCATGCGTCACGTACAGCTCGTAGCATCCGATGTTATTGTCGTAACGTGGAGCCGGATCGTTTATCAGGCTGGACGTTCTAATCGGACCCGTGAATCTGCATATTATGCGCTCCTTTCGACGAGGACGGGCCGCGGAGATGGCACGGGTCCAATTGCGGAGTGTCGCGGGGACCTGGTGAAGATGCTACCTTCGTACGGGTCGCTAAGTTATGAAGTGAACTCCGGAATGGCAGAGGTCGTTTTGAGGATTGTTTTGTTATGGGACTTGTTCGTTGTTATTCTAGAGTTTACTAGGATGGCTAGTTTAGTTGTCGCCTGTACGAAGAGCAAGTTGTTTTTATTGTCAGTTTTACATTCTTCACAACGAATGTTGCGCAGCGATTCATTCAATTTGTATAAAACTATCAGCTTATTATAGGACAGAAACTTTCTTGTATTATTACATTTCGTATGACACTGACATCTTTTTCAGGATTAGAAGAAAGTCATTAAATGCACTGAGTTTATTACATAATTACCCCTTTTTGTATGTTCCTTCGAGTCGGATAATTAAGAAACGTTTCCAATAAAAAGCGTGCGGAATAATTGAAACTAATCAGGAACGCATCTCTCGCTTTGAGAACGCGGCCAAAGATCGAAATAGAGATTAAACCGCCATTTTCCAACGAAATGCAGATGTTATTATGTACAGTTCTACGATTTCACGTAAATCGGTAGTTTATAACTCGATTCTAACGGATTCTGCATCGATGAATCTTCCACTTGTAAATTTGTCCCGGTGAGAAAATTATCCAATCTGAGCAAATAACTGCTAATACAGTTCTGTTTTTTTTTTGTGGTGGAAATGAATGCACAAGGAATCCAAGCATCCAAAGAAGAATCCTTCTATGGTTTGTTCGTTTTTCTCCTAAAGTAGTGAGGAAAAATTACTAACAAAAATGAAATATTACACAAGAATCATTTCCTGAGTTATCTACTAGAATTGGTCCACTTTAACAGCACAAAAATCTAAGCGAATAAATTTCATTATTTCGAATACTTTCATGTAATTGTAAAGAATTGCTTGGTATGTAGAGATACCTTTTTGAATTCTTCCTTCTAATTGATTAAACCAACTAGCATGCAAATTCTTGGTCAAGCATATTTACAATTGAGGGAGGTGTTCCGGTGTAGTATCGAACTCTAATTACGATGAAAACACTATCTTGTTCGTGGAATAGTTCTTCTTTGAGCTTTTTCACTGTTCACTTTCACCTAATTCACTTTTATTGGTTTTACTTTTCATAAATTACTATCTGATTACAAATAAATAATGTAGATAATACATTCTTTTCCACTTTAGTATGTTATCGTGTTATTGAGAGAGGGTTCTTTGGAAGGTTGAAGTGAAAATACGAATATAAAATAATTCAAGAGTAGAGAGAGAGATACGTTAAGAGAAATTAAAACTAGGGGGAGGTTTATTTTATGCTTTTTGGGCAAGCGACAAAATGCGACTTTTTTGGGGATGTTTCTTTAAGGGTGCTTTGTGGGTGACTGTAGAATGAGAGTCTCTCTTAAGGCTCGAAATATGATCAGGTAAATTCCGAGACGACATTCGACTGTAGACGTCTTGAAACAGTTCTAATGGGTTTCTAAGAAAACTGTGAAGAATAAATATTTTCGGTCCTCAACAGGCCCAAAGGTTTCAAGGAAAAAATGAGACATATTCGAAAGGCCTAAATTGTTGAACTCTGGGGACGTTAATGTTATATGTATCTGCCTGCATAGTAAAACAGTAATATTTTAAGTTCATAGGTTAGGATGCTATGAAAATGTTGTGGTGAAAGTACGAAAAAGCGTTAAACCGTATGAATAAAAAAGGTGACCTATGATGGAGGAATAATAAACTTTTTTGCAATATTTCAAGCGTTTTTCTGATGGAATTGATGAGACTCTGAGGTGCGGCCGTTGTACGGAGGGATCAATACAAGAAGGCAATAAACCGTCAACGACGTCGTTAACATCCATATCCGCTAGGTGGCGTTAAAACTAATCGCTTTTCCGCTTCGTTAAGAGCGAATGTATGCGCCAGTAAATACCTAAAGGGGAAGAAGTCAGGAATGTGTTATTCTTAATCGATCCGAACAAAGAAATGGAGCGTTCTCGATGTACCAACAATGGGAAGCGATGTTCAAGAGACGATCCCCGTTAATTGCATTCTCCTTTTTGCGTCGAGTTCTTGAACGATATCGGAATGTAGAGAGATGGGTGCAAGCTACTCCTTTAAAAAGAACCGGAATTTCAAAATTTGAGAATGCGTATATCACCTCATGTAGAATCACAGAGTGGTGTAGTGTAGGTTGAGTGGTGTAGTGTTTTAAACACCCAGACTATAATTGGAGAATTCCCATCGGTTAAAGGTTCGTAACCTGGTAAGGAAAATATTTTATCTGGGATATCCAGCCACTCGCAAGGTGAAAAATCAATAACGTTGTACCTAAGCTGTCCTTCTATCATCAGGCAATCAGTCTACAAACTCTAACGTACAGATAGTGTTCTTAAGTATTATTTCTATAATATTCTTTTTGGATTTTCTTCCTGGGAACACTTTAGAGCTTGAAGATATCTTAGGAATCCGAAGTGAAAATCCTGTCGAGCGAATTTAGGTTTGTAGCGTGGTACTACGAGGTTCTCCCTTCCCTTCCTTGTGCTATAAGTATAGTTAGTAGATTTTGTTTGGAATGCGTTTAGGTTGATGAAATATAGATGGCACATTTCAAAATATATGACGCCGGAATGATAAGTATGCCCAAAATACTAAATGCGTCTCTGCAGCTATCTGTTTGTTTATGGTTCAAGATTATTTTAATAGACCTCTCCTGAAGAATCAGCAGATCCAGTGCATCTATAGATGTACTCCCAAAGAAGAATGCCATACGTAACAACAAAATTTGAGGTGACGAGTATACTCTTGAAGCTGTCTCTTTAGTGGATACCTTCATTTTGTTGCTATCAAATACTGTCACTAGTTTCCTTTCTATGTTTTCGGAATGAGGTTCCCAGGATAATACTTCATTCATTATTATTCCGAACAATTTGATGGTCATTCTTTTGTTGCAGTTGTTGGAGTCGAAGGCGTTCAAATGATTACATGTGTCAGTAAACAACAGTGTTCGTAGAATTGCACTCATATCTTCAATTGAGATCTCCAGATCATTGGTAAAATGAATATTATGGGACCCAATTTTGAACCTTGAGATACCTTGACTTCACCCTCTTCTTTTATGATCATTTTATTCTGCCACTGTACTCTTTGTTGTGTTTTAGAAAGAATAGATGGTATCATGAGTTGAGGTGGATCCTCACTGCCATAAACAAGAAGTTTCCTCATCAGCAGTTCATGATTTACACTATCGAATGCTTCAGATAGATCACCTTAAATAATTTCTGACATCCATGTTTGGACCATTGCTGTGATGATGTTTCTGATAAGCTCCAGAAGAATTGTCGTGGCTGTTTTTGAATTTCGAAATCCATGCTGTTGTTCGCTCAATATACCATCTTAGGCGATAATTTTCTGGATAATTGCTCTCTTCTTTCATGAAGCCCGGAGTCTTTAGGGCTCTCGGAAGGACAAATTCTTGAGAATGACTACTTTTTAATTGTTGAAGGATGTTCAATAGACTTACCGATGATATCTGATCGGCTAAAGATTAACTCAGTAAAATCGGTTGTCTCGAGAGTGATCCAGTTGGATGGACAAGGGAATTAGCAACATGTCTGCAGAGTTTGTGCGGGCTTGGTAGTGGAAGAGATGAAACAGACTACCATGGACTTCTACAGGACAGTTACAAGGTTTCTGTTAGTAATTTGTGTAGTTGGATGTAAGATGATTATTAAGGGTGGTGGGTACGACATTCGAATTCAAACTTGACGTCTCAGAAGGCCAGACTAAAAAGAGAAGAAGAATATATGGGACAATTCTCTATGGTCGAACGTTGGACCAGCGGATCCTGTGACGTTTCCGAGGCTACGCATAATCGGAGTGACCGTAACCGCGGCGACCGATAGCGGCGATTTCCATGGAAACGAACGCACGACGCGCACCTTGATTTTACTTTATGGCCCGCACGAGAGCTTGGCATTGAAGGCGAACGGTAATTGTGTAAACGCTGATACAATTAGATAGTAATACCGAACATAATAAGACCGCCATCGTCCGACGGCCTGTCTTTGTGAACGTCGAGAGCGAGACGCGCATACCCCGCGACAGGCATTTTTATCGATCTTAATGGTTCTAATGTCCGTTTATTAACTGACAATTACCGCGTCGTGGTTCTTTTGTTTGGGACCGAGGCGCGCTGGATTTTTCCCTTTTTCATCGTTTCGGGTCGTCAACGCGCGCGACTGTTGAATTCCCGCGTACGGATATGGAGGTATCGGCCGGCCACGGTCAAATTAAAAATGACGTGACGTACCCTTGGGATCGTTCTAACGGCTATTTTATGCGATCGGGTCGGTCGCCCGGGATCCGGATTCGCCTTTTACATCGTTACAACAGCTCGAGTATGGAAATATAGGCGGCCGAGCTCATTGATTGATCGACGTTGATTTGCGCTACGGGTGGATATTTGGACTTAGATGGAGAGACATCTCAAGTTTCCATGATCAATATCGATATTTTCTAATATTTATTTTCAGCAGGTATCACTACACTCTTCTGTTCGTTACAAGAACCACGAAAACGCTCCAAAATTTAGACGGAGATTTATTGTTTCCCTCATATATATATATATATATATATATATATATATATATAACGTATCAGTCAAATAGTGTGTAACCTTACACATATGTTGCCAGACAAGCATAAGGAAGTTCATCTCTGTACATCCCACTTACAATGAAATATACGAAATGGAATTATTATTATCCTGATACTCCTAGATCTTCTGTGAAGATCACTCAGAAGCTTGTGCGAGTTAGGAGTTCAGTTGTGTTCTGGGTAGGCTTTGCTATTGCGATCTTGCGCCACTTTAGGTCAAAGCACTGTTAATTTTCAACCCAACAGTGAAATAGTGGCCTACACCCGTCCAAGTAGAAAATTTCTTTTCTACCTGAACAGGATTAGAACTCGGTCCTTCCGGTCACGAGCCCTATGCTCTTCCACTGAGCTGTACGCACTCATATTTCAAAAGGAACTGTGTGATTGCTCTGTACTTTGTAAGAAATTTGTACCCAATAATTAACGCAAGTTGATATTCTCTCACCTTTACTTTGGACCCTTTCTGGTTGATGACCTGCTAGCCATCATTTCTCTGTGGGGAGTCGTAAGCATTTGCTGATGACCTGGCAATCATAGTGTAAGATAAATTGGAGGTGACGATATCGGCCGTCCTTCAAGACATACAGACTATTGACAAATGGTGTATAAGGGAAGACATGTCTCTTAACTCGCAAAAGGTAGTTATAGTACCATTCACTAAAAAAGTTGACTGGTTTAGAACCGCCGACTATCCGTGGTGAAATAATACAATTCTCATTTGAGGCAAATTACCTGGTAATAGTCCTTGACAAGACCCTTAGCTGGAGTGCACACCTAGATAAAGTGTGTCATAAAGCCAGAATGGGTTTCTGGACTTGCAGGCGGATCTGTGGTAAAACCTGGGGCCTAAAGCCCGGGCAGATGTACTGGCTATACACTATGGTAATTAGACCACGGATAGTGTATGGCGAAGTAGCGTGGTGGAAGAAAGGCCAACAAACGGTTGGCGAACAAAATCTCACCCGACTACAGAGACAGGCTTGCCTTGCAATTACAGGTGCGTTTCGCACCACACCCACGGCAGCCATGGAGGTCCTACTAAATCTACCACCCCTGCACCTACTCGTGCAGAGGGAAGCGGAACGGACCACATACAAACTATATCAACTGGCGATTGACAGGCCAGAGGCAATAGTGATGGGAGGCTCAGGACTGCTGGACGAGCTTTGCTTTTGAGACCGCGGCAGAACTGCCATTGAGACCGCGGCAGAACTGCTGATAAAACGGCAAATCCACCACGGTAAAATCAAAATATTCACTGATAGTCAGTCAGTGCTAAAAGTTCTGGAATCCAGCTCTTGTACCTCAAGGACAGTCTGGAGTTGCCGCACGACTTTAAACGGTATGTATAACGGAGTCACTCTGGTTTGGATACTGAGCCACTCAAACTATTTGGATAACGAGGAGGCAGATCGGCTGGTGTTTGTTGGAGCTGCGCTGCCTCTGATAGGACCGGAACCATTCCTGGTAATACCACATGACGTGGCTAACGAGGCGATAACAGGCAGAATTAACTGAACGTTAGAGTCTTTTTGGCGGAGCCATTCTGGCCTGAAACATTCGAAGTTGTTCCTTGTAACAGCTTCGAACAGAAAGATGGCAAACCTAGCGCTAGATCTAGATAGGGCCAAACTAAGAACACTTGTCGGAATTATGACAGGTCACTGTAGACTGAAAGCGCATTTGCACAAAATCGGTCTGGCTGAAGACGATGAATGCAGGCTGTGTCTTGAGGACACTGAAACAGCCATGCACATCGTCTCAGAGTGCCCAGCCGTGAGTCGCATCAGATTCGAGGTCTTTGGCCAGGCTTTTACAGTCCACAGCGAACTGAAAAAATTACCCCTGAACAAGATTATCGGTTTTATTCAAAAACTGGATCTCGTCGGGGAGATATAAATTAGGGGTGAACCACAATAGTCCGTGCGGACGCAGTGGTAGGGTGGACAGACGCCCGCTCGCCATAAATAATATAACGCAAGTTGATTGAGGCCAAATAAATGTTTGTGTGGTTGACTACAAGATGGTCTTCTGAAATCATCAACACCATAAGATAAATGATACGGTGTTGAATGGTTCAAATTCAAAGCAATCCGCTAGTCAAACAGACGGATTCTAATACCTAGAAAAATTAACTGAAACCTTCCTTCATTTCTGTTTTGATCCTTTCAGCGAATTCCCCACGTGTCCAATTCAAGCCTTACATCACTCTTCTTTCCATTTGGTGAATACCCGCGGCATCCTTCAGACACGATCCGCCCATTTCTACCTTCGCAAGTTGAAAATTGATATATTCGCGAGCAAGACGCCAGGTATAATGAAGAATAAATTACGAGGCGAATAAATACTCGTCGGAAATTATTTACGACGCTGTATTCCTCCACCGATATATTAATTTGGCGTACTGCGGCGAGAGTGACAACCTTGCGCCAGAGCACGTCTCGTTTGATAAATCGAGACGGGAGATGCTCATGGGATACCGGATATCCCCGAAGACGTGATGGATGGCCCATTTCGCGAAAGTATGCCCTCAAGAAGGCCGTGAGATTCTCGACACATATCGAGAATCCATTCTCTTCGAAAATGATGATTTGGCGGGGCTTCAAATTGGCCCGTGTGGAATTTCACTGAGTCGTACCGAATTCGTTGACTTCTTATAAACGGAATGAAATTGGCCCATTTTTTAAATGAATGGTGGTTGAGGATGAGCTCGGTGAAGCAGCTCAAATGGTGGTCAAACGACCAGGAAGGTTCCATCCAGCATTTGGTGGGACTGGAAAGGAATCATTTATTGTGAGTTGCTTCCATATGACCAAACACTAAATTCGTATCTCTACTGTCAACGTCTGGACCGTTTAAAGCTAGCGATTGATCAAAAACAGCCAGAATTGACCAACATGACGACGCCAGGTCACACGCGTCTATAGTAACTCGCCAGAAACTCCGGGAGCTTGGTTGGGATGTTTTAATGCATCCACCTATAGTCTGGATCTAGCACGAAGCGATTATCATTTTTTCTCGCATTGTAAAAGTTTCTGAGTGGTAAGAAATTGGTATCAAGAGAAGATATCATAAAGTTTTTCGCCAATAAGTCTGAAAACTTCTATGAGAGAGGAATTATGAAGGTACCTTTGAAATGACAACAGATTATAGAACAAAACGGTGCATACTTGATCCAAATCGGACGATACGCTTTTAAATAGTCTTGCACGCAAAAATAATTGAATTTTTGCCCAACCCATTAAAACCGTCATTTGATGCTTTATATTCGTAATTTCTATGAAGGAAAAGTAATATAATCTCTGTGATCTTGATTCCTAGATATTTTGAGGTCAAGGAAACTAGTACCACTAGGCTTGCAAAGAATATGTTAAAACTTTTAAATGGTCCAAGGATATTAAAAAACAGTTCAAAAAGAAAGACGAGTCTAACGTTGTTTCCTCTTCTCATAGAGCGCAGTCACGTTGTGAAACTGGACGATTCTTTAGCATTCAAAGTAAGAATGCTAAAACCATGAAATCAAAGAATGTGACCATTCCAACTATAAAAGACTTTCAGAACCTCTAAGCTGGAGGTTGATTATGCCCTGAGATATCTAAGGGAAGGAAGAGATCAAAACTTCGTAGTTTATAGAACCATCCTAATCTTACACCTTATCTTTGTGCAGCATTATCTGGATGATATATATATATATATATATATATATATATATATATATATACATTGTCAGTTCAATTTGAGCTACAAGGAAAATCATTAAATTATTCTTAGTGGAACTATTGATAACTAAAGTTTCTGAAGCCAACTGTATTCAGATCTCAACAATTCCCAAACCTACTAACTTCTATTATTCACTTATTGACGCCTAAGATTTTTTTCGCGTGGACGTTATGTTAACGTTAAAAATAAAATTTTACATAGAGTTGCTTAAATTTCGCAAAGAATGTGGATTTTACGTTTTTATTTGTGCATTTTTTCCAATTCTTTTTCTTCATGAAAACCTTCTATGCATTTAAACTAATATATAAACAGGAAATAAGCCGAATTGATTCAGCCCTTCTCGAATTTTGGGCTTTAGTAAAACCTTTAGCTATTGATTCCCATTTATATAGATTCTAGGAGAGACTGTTGACAACTAAGGTTTCTGATGAGTGTTGTATTTAGCTTTCAACATTTTTATTGCCTGGGTTTCAAAAAACAACCGTGAAACTTTTGAATTGCTTCAAATTTTCAATCACCGTGTATCCTGAGTTACGAATTCTTCCAGAATTCGATTATGTAATCTGACTTCCGTATATACGTTATTGGGTTATCAGTGAACGCCAAAACAATAGTAAATTATTGATATATGGGTAGGGTAGGGTTATTTAATGTAAATACATTGAATATACATATATTTCCTAAAACGCTCGGTATATCGTTGTGGAGGAGATCGTAAGAGCTCGAATTTATTACCTCATGATTTACAACAGCCAAGTTTCAATTAGAAACATCTTCCCAATCGTCTTGTGACGATAAGCGAAGAGAGAAGTGTTAGACACACTTCGAAGCCTTTCACATAGCTCACCATACGTACATGGAGCGCCCTCTCGCCCCTCTTCCCGGCAGAGATTCCAGCAGAGATAACTAGATGCTAACTGTAAACGTTCCGCTGACGTGGTCGAAGGGACGACAAGACGGATATGTGCATTATGCCTGGATATAATAAACCAAATGAGCCACCATTTCAATTGCAAATGAGACGGGTACGATGCGCCGTGTCGACGATGACGACGTGCATGTGTGCTGCGCCCGAGGATGGGTCCCCACCTCCAGAGGCCGATGCACGGGGAAAATTCTATCGATCCGACACGATACCAGATCTTCTTATCTGTCAGGAGTCACGCGAGATATCCCTTTTTTAAAACGAAACGACGTTTCTCACGAGAAACCGTCGTTTCCGCGTGAAAATACGACCAAGGGAAAACTAACCTTTCTGGAGACTTGTCCCCGTGGTGGATCTTGGCGTGTGGCCGCACCCTAAGCTTTCGCAAACGCGACATGTGCAACGTCAAAGGGCAAGCGGGTCGACCCCAGGGGTCGCCGAAACAGGAGACGTGATCGAATCAGAGATTTGAAATGGTAATGAGTGACGATTTATGGAATGTCCATGGAAAACTATACAAACATGAACTTGGTTCTATGCTTTCGTCTGCAAAATACTCACCACGATAACTCATCTTCAATTTCGAAAAAAGTCGTTATAGACTTCCTTGAAAGATACAAGTAAGGCCAGAACTATGAATAGACCGATTAGAATTAATATTTTCTGCCGATGAGTTCCTTGTTATAAAGGGTCTTTCATCAAGAATGTAAGGATTTTAATTTTAAATAAAACAACTCAGGTTTAACATATCAACTCAATTCTTTTTTTATTCCGAATCTTCCGGCTGTATTCCTCCAATTACTCGACGAATATTCTCTTGCAATTGATCCAAAATCTGTGGTTTATTGGCCTAGACTTGTGCTCCAAAGAAAATGATCCAGAAGTGTCAAATCGCATGACCTTGGCAGCCAATTAGCAAATCCTCGTCACCAGAAGATCCTATCGTCAAACCTTTCAAATTCGGGCCACAGAGATCCTATAGCAGTCGCCATTCACGGTTACTGCTTCTCTACCTTCATTTGGGAAGAAAGTAGGTCCGATGACGCTGCGATGCCATAAACTACAGCACACAGTGAGTTTTCTGAATGCAACGGAATTTCACGTAGCACTTCTGGGTTGTCCTCATGATAATAACAGTAAATTTGCTTATTAATAAGGCCTTTCAAACAATAATGTGCCTCGTCTGAGAAGATCATTTTTGACCAAAAACAGGATCGTGTTCAAAGTGCTCAAGGCCCAGTCAGCAAATTCTCGACCCAAACTGTGATCATTTGGCTTTAGTTTTCAAGTCAATACGATTTTTTAAGGATACAACTCCAGATCCCTAAGCAATATTCTCTAGGCTGACATCTGTCCAGTTATTCCAATTGTAGTGTAATCGACGATTTGGCTCATTGACAACACTGGCTGCTGCAGCTGCAATGTTTCCTTATTTTCGCACGATTCATCATCTTTCTGGTGGCTGATTGTCCTGTGAAGTTAACTCACGTTCAAACTTTTTCACAGCTTCGCTATAACCTGCGCAGAGTACCAATGACGGCGACTCAATTCTCTAGTGAATAAACGTTGAGTAGCCACAACTGAGCTATCACTTTAATCTCTATTTGAAAAATCATCACCCATACTGAAACAACATTTATGTGATAACCCTATCAATAAACTAATTCAAATATAGTATCTTCATCAATAGAAACGAGAGTTTTAAATGTTGTTATCAACTCAATATCAAGAGCTTCAAATGGCATTAAGAATCTAGAATTCATGATGTGGCGCCCAACATGGGGCCAACTCAAAACTCAAACGAAATAATTTGTTGTTTTTACAGTACACCATAAAATTTATGAATGGAATTGAGAAAGCTAAACTATTTATTTATTAATTTCAATGACTTTCGTATATCTGTTGGTTTATTTATTCCATTTGACATTATATATTGAGTTTTTTGATTATATACGTCTATTAAACGTAAGAGGTGCTTATTTTAGACATTCATTTAATTCTAAAAGTTTTTTGAATAAAATTTTTTTGAAATTAAAATTGTAGAAGATTAACATATTTAATTTGTGTGGATATTCAAATCTTTTCTATTACCATAACTCATACTCCTTATTAATCTGACTGATTTAATTTGAGTTTTCATTCATACCTAGTTGACCCATTGAACTCACTGTCCATAAACTTGCCATCCTAGTAAATTTCATGGACAATCCTAATTACACGAACTCAATGAAGAAATTGACTAAATTGAGTGTGTAGATCAATTGAAATTGAATCAGTTCAACTAGAGTCCCTTATAGAATTAATATGGTATCCTGAAGAACTGAAGCAATCGGATTTTCTTGATGGAAATTTATTTTAATTTGAGTTAGTTACTCAGAAATTGCTAATAACTGAGCTCAGTGTACCTAATGAATTATTATGCTTATATCTTGGAAAATACCAATTTAGGCAACGTAGCATATTAATCAAATGAACTCGATGCTTACAAGAACAGAACTAAGCGTGAAGAGCAATTGAATCAATTTAAGAATGCAAACAGGAACTCATTTGATTGAATTCAGAATCGTCAGAGTATTATATCATTATTTTTATTCAGGAATTCTAGTATATAAATTGAAGGATTCCTGCAAACTCAGCTTTGCACAGTGTATTTCATTAAGCACTGGGTGGATCATAACTATTGGGGACACAGGTTAAGGACTAGTTATTTGGACCAAAATATGGTGATAAAATATTGCTTTGGAAAAAGATACAGGGCGTTAAAGTTAAATTTTTTTCGTGTTCAATAATTTGACTGTTTATTTCTTAATTTTCATCGAAATCGGCGCAGACTTATAAGTTGAATTAACGTGAATTATTGCTGATGATGAAATTAAATGGTACCTTTTTTTGAAGAAACTTAATAGTGTTTTTGATTAGAAAATGCGATGTAAAATTAATAATATTGGTACTCGTGTTTGAATACGATAATTTCACTCGTTTTTGAGAAATAAGTAATTGAAGAGTTCATTTTCTAAGAAGGGGATCTCAAATTACAGACAATACGGGAACTTGTAACATAAGGCTTCTCTTTCAACAGCAACGGAGAATTAAAAACAATTTAATATAAAAAGAACACTCTTAGAGTATATATTCTACGTTGCCTCCTCCGACGTCTATGCCTTTTCTAATTCTTGTAATGAAAGACTTCCGGATTTCAAAGAGTATATTATTCTGTCCCCTTATAAAATGAGCACCATATTGTATTCTTCTTCAGAGTTTGAGGAATTAATTTATGGGCATAAACTGGGGAAAAATTGAGAGGATCCTAATCAGGACTTTCTGCTGGACATTCAAAATCACCTGCAGTTCCATCGATGATGAAATATGTCACTGATGATGATTTCTAATAATTAACGGGAAATTGGGTGAAGCTCCATCCTGCATAAATCACATTTTGTCCACCATAAAGTTTCACCTAGAGCCAATCGTATACTCCACTCAATTGCGTTTTTCTCGAAAACAGGTGAAATTATCCTATTTAAACAAGAGTACCAATATTACGTAAAGATGATTTCTACGTCGTATTTTCTAATCAAGATCACTATCAAGTTCCGTCAAAACAAGCTTCCTCTTGATTTTATCATCAGGAATGATTCACCTGGCGCCTCTTATTAGACTCTGTGCCTATTTTGATAAGAATTGAGAAATAAACAGTGAAAAACGAAACAAAATTTAAATTTAACGCCTTGAATATTTTTTCACACAAATATTTGGTCTAATCGTCATATTTTGGTCCTAATAATCTGTTCGTAGCCTATGTCCTAATAGTTATGATGCACCTTGTATAATATATCAATTTCAATATAATTACAGTGATTTTAATCAATATATCTCCTCTACATCCGACATAATTAAACGAAAAAAATCTAGTCTATACATAAATTAAATGTAGCAACATAATCCCAATTAATTCACCTTATCACCAATTATTCTTCAGTTGATATAAAATGAGACATATGTAAAAAAGAACGAAAATAAGGATTAAATTGGTAGCTAATTATCATAAATAATTGACTAGGGCGTGTCTACCCAGTTGATAGACCTGATGAATCCTAAATTCGTATCAAACGGATTTAATAAACTCTGAACCAATTTGTCACCGATAACTCTTAATGAGATCTCGTAACAAATTTTTTTATCGGTTAGCTGACATTCCATGAGCCGTCAGTGTCCATTGCGGCCGTCAAAAAACCGGGGAAATTGATGGTTAATGACATAATTCGTCAGCTGACATGTTATGAATTTCTGAACATAAACGGGCTGCGAAACGTGCGTGCGCGACTGGTTTTTATCGAGATCTCGTGGAAATCGATAGATACGGGCCCGCTTAATTAACATGCATCGATCCGGACGACATTCCGGCCGTTCGACATGTGTTCGTGATGGGGCCCGCCGAAAGGCCCAAAGGTCAAGCGGGAGATTCGCTCAGTGGTTTCGCAGGTAAAGACGCCGCCGCGAACGCGCACATACGGGATTCCGACACGTTCTACGTCTATAAACGGGCGTATTGGCCAACTTGGGTATTACTATTTAAAGTAAGTTTAATTAGTTTATCGATAGGGATCGATCTCTCTGATAGTCGGTTGATATCTGTTAAGGTTTCGACATTATTACGCGCAGATCTGTCGAAGATAGGCAGGGAAGTGACTGCGTTTATGGTCGAAGCGAAAGGAGTACGCGAAGAGTAGCCTGATGACGTAGGCTTTATCTTCAGTCTCCTCTTTGCAGTCATCAGCAGCTCACTTAAAATCCTGCTTGGCGGATTGCTGCCGAAGAACCTAGAAAAGTACCGATTGGTTAGTGCTTTAATTGGCTGATACGTTAGCGGAGATACTCTTCAGCGTGGTCACCATTTCATTGTTGGCTGAAAATAATTACACACTAAGAAAGCCTGACCAGAACACAACTGCTCTCCTAACTCACACAAGCTACACTAAAGTTTCTGAGGGATCTTGCCTGACGGTTTTCAGATTCGATATAGTGAACAAATCTGATCAAAGCACTGGTTTGCAACGAGAACATAGTTAAACTTCATGAGCTAGGCAAGAATGCAGCCTTCCCAGACACTTGGAAACCATGAGAAGCGAAGGTATTATAAGAGCCAAGAAAAGCAATCCACATGACTTTTTAATTACCATAGCCTTATAAACCTACAAATAAAACGAAACAGTAATGAGACATTAAGAAAAGAAAAGAAAACTAGCAGAGGAGCACTCTGGCGGAATCTTTTAGGTTTGGGGCAGTTCAAGAAATTTCTTTGCCAAGTTAAGAACTGAGAAATCAAGAAGCAAGAATATCCAACATCTCTCCTCGTGTTCATTTTTGGGGGTATTGTTGCCCCAGAAAGCATTTAGTAAAATAAGGCTTAGCAGGAGACGAAAAATTCAAATTCTTAAATGAAAGAGAGTCCTGAAAACGTAACTTGCTATTAGAAACCAACGCAAAAATGATCAGGCCATGAAATATTAATAGCAGTATCCGTATATGATACCTCCTGATCTGATGTCTCCCGAACTTATTTTATCAGGCGGGTATTGCAACTTTTGTCTTTGGTTGGATTGATATGTATACTGTTCCCTTGAAAACATGGAAGGTATTGTCATAATTGAAAGAAGGCTTGGTTATGAGAAGGAACCCATAATCAATATCAATTTTGATATGCAAGTTTTTGTTTGAACAAATTGCTCACTTGTCAGTTACCACTTGTGAATCTTTAAATCGACCTTTGTCAGTCATGTAAAAATATTAGAGTGAATATCTGAGAATTGAACCGCAAGCAGAAAACCAACGAAACTTTAAACCTTGAAAGGGTTTTCAGAAATTCGACCTAATAAGCCGATCTGATCAAAGCACTCATTTCAAACGATATCGGTATGAGTTAACTACGTCGAATTGGCAAGAGTGAAGTTGGTCTGAATTGCTGTCTACTTAGGAACCAGGAACCAAGAGAAACGGAGCAAACATAAAAGCCAGAAGAGGGATTCACATGATTCTGAAGGACCATAGCCCTTCTGTGGCTCTGAATAAAATGAAACACTGAATAGAAATTGAGAAAAGTAGAGCGAACTGATAGAGAACCATTCCGGCGGAGTCTTTCAGGTTAGGAGCAGTTCAAAAAGTTTCTTTTTCAACATAACTGATAAATCAAGAAGCAAGAATATCCTACAGCACCTCGTGTGTGACGCCAGGATCAATTTAAAGACTTCACAAGGGTTCGTAGGTCTTGACGTACAGGCCGGATTGAGGGTGCTCGTACCAGGATTGATTGAGGCATCAATCTTGAGATTATCTTAGGTCATGAGACTGGGTTCGGGTGGATGAATAAGAAGCCTCCATGTGAGGATTGTAACGCATGGGTAAAATCCGCCGAAAACTTCAACCTGGAAAGTATTTTCAGAGATTTGATATAATGAGCCGATCTGATCAAGGCACTGGTTTCATACGATATCGGTATGGGTAAACTTCATGAACTAGGCAAAAACGGAGTTCCTCAGGCCTGGATTGCTGGCCACTTAGGAACCAGAAGGAAAAAAGTAAACATAAGAGCCAGAATAGGGCTCCACATGACTCTGAAGGACCAAAGCCTTGCTGTTGCTGCAAATGAATTAAAACATTAAAGAGAAATTCAAATAAGAAGAATAAACTGACGGAGAAGCAAAATCTTTCAGGTTTGGGGCAGCTTAAGAACTTGAGAATTTATGAATCAAGAAGCAAGAATATCCTAAATCTCCTCACGTAATTATTTTTGGACTATTTCTTCCTGAGAAAGCATTCAGTTTAGCAGGAAATCAACAATATAGATTCTGGAGAGATAGAAAGTCCTGAAATCGTGACAGAATACCTTGCTATCAGAAACCAGAGTAGAAAATAATCAGGCCATTAAATCAAAAACATTACATAAAATACTTGCAATATGATGCCTCTAGATCTAAAGCCTCGAAACTTTTTTATTCAGGAGAATATTCCGACTTTTGTCCTAGGTTGGTTTAAAATGTACCTTGCGTAAACCCTTGAAATCATGGAAGGTATCGTCATCATTGATAGAATGCCTGGCTATGAAGAGGAACTCGTAATCATTATCAATTTTGATAGGCAAGTTTTCATTTGAACAAATTGCTTCCTCAGTAACCAGGTATGAATCTTAAAATCCACCTTCAGTCATGAAGAAATATTGATGTGAGAATTGGAACTCAACAAAATAGAAAGTTGAGTCTTCAGCGATCATTCGAGTTTCCAGAGATGATCCGCAATAAGTCCTCTGAAACCTTGTACATCTCAACCGTATAAAAGTCGCCGACGTATCTGGCGATAAATCTGTCTTTTATTGTCCTTATGCGTGTTCTGAAATATATTTATAACCGGTACAGGACCATTATCGGAATTTATAATCAATTTTAATACATCAGTCAGAGTCCACCCAATTAAGAGAGGATTTAATGGTGATTCTCTTCTTCTACATCGGAGATCTTACGCGATTTCTTCCGATAAGTTGGATATCTGGAAGACTACATTATTATTTTATATGTGTGATTGAAACGAGTATTTGATCATTTTCGTGAAAACTGTTCACTGTGTACTGTTAAGGAATTCGGTGAGGTGCTTTGCCAGTTGGATTTAAGAACTTCAGAGAATTACAAGAAGTTCCTTCTTGTACTCCCTTGAAGATGGTCGAAAGACCGAAACACGTGTCAGGATCCTGAATAAATTGCGAAACATAAAAACTGTGTGAATTATTTTGAATAAAACTAATGAATTAAATAAAATATCCTGATCTATGAAACAATTCCAAGGATCCTATCATTTAAATTCAACATTGAATTATCATATCAGAAATTGATTCTAAATATTACCCTAATTGATTTAACAGACTATTCTAACCTATGGATCTTAGGATCTAAATCAATGAATTTCAAGAATCCCGCCTTTGAAATTCAACATTCCAATTTATAAGAATTACAATTCTAATTAATATCCAAATGAATTGAATAGAATATTTCAATCTATGAAACTCAGGATCCCAATCAATGAGTTTTAAGAATTTCATTTTTTTAATTAAATAAGATATTCTTATCTATGAAACTAAGGATATCCATGAAATAATTTCAAGAATCCTTTCAATTGATTTCAACATTCCAATATGTCAGAATATAATTTTTATAAGTATTCTCAATAATTTAACACAATATTCTAACCAGTCAGTGATTTCAAGAATTTTTATATGTATGTACTATTACAATCTATTCAAATTTGAATTCAAGTCAGTATCTCAATCGATTAGAGAGAATATCCTCCAGTATGAATTTCAAAATCTCAATCAGTTTGAAAAATTCAATTTTTTAAACTTGACATTGCAAGCTATCGGAATTAGAATTCCCATCAGTATTCTGCTTCGTTTAGTTGAATATCGTATTCTATGAAATTTAGGATCTCAGTCAATGAATTTCCATAATTCATGATTTCCACCTATCTGAGTATTAAAATTTGAATTAGTTTCTAATTAATTGAACAGAATATCGTGAATATTTGAACTACAGATCATCTAAATCAATGTATTACAAGAGTAAAAGTTTTTATTGAAATCAGTATTCCAACTTATCGGAATTAGAATTCTGATTAGTATCCTAATTAATTGAACATAATAGTTTTCTGATCTGTGAAACGTAGAATCTTAATAAAGTAATTTCAAGAATCCCATCTTTTGAAACCAACATTTTGGATTATCGTAATTAGAATTCTAATTAATATCCTAACAAATTGAATTCTAATCTATGAAACTCAGGATACCAATGAATGAGTTTCAAGAATTCATTTTTTCGAATTTAATATATCCGAAAAAATTCAATTAGTATCTTATTCATACTGATTGATTGAATAGAATATCCTAATTTTTGAAATCTAGAATCCCAATCAATGAATTTATCTTAATTAATTGAGTAGACATCTCAGGATAGTTCATGCTATCATTCACTATTCTTATTTTTCTGAATTAATATTCTTATTAGTGTTCTAGTTAAATGAACAGAATATTTTCAGCTACTGAGTGCAAGAGCTGAATTAATTCATTTCTTGAATTCATTGAATTCAGTCCTGCATACTAACCTATCAAAATACAGTCTTTTGAGTTGAACTTAGTGAAAAATATTTATTTGATCATATGTACATGATTTTAATTAATTGGACTTGAATTCACAGTGCAGTCTGTTAAAATTACATTATATTTACAGCACCTTATACCATAACAGCATCATTCAATTCAACTTAGGATCAACATCACTAATGGAAACCCATTGAAATGAGGACCATAAGTTTCAATTCAACTGAACCTTTCTAATGAATTGAGTTTAAGATCATTAATAAGGAATATGAGCTATGGTAGAAGAAAGTTCTACAGATTGAGACAGTGCATCTGTAAAACAATTTTAAACTCAACAAGCCCGATTAAATTTTGTTGATCGCTGGGACATAAGAGCACATGCGCACGTTTGGAAACTTGCTGGTTTCTCTTCAGTGCCTTGTAATGTCCAACGATTACAAATCTGCCACGCACTTACATTCGCTCTGGACAGAAACGCCAAGGTATTTATTATACACTAGCGCTATCTAGTGCATGCAAATATACATATACGACAAACCCTAGCTGGCTAATTCAAGCGAACAACTATATTTTTTCTGACCGTACAAACGTAGAAAACTATGATGCTCATAAATACATTTCTTCAAATTTAGGATCATAATTCTTTGATATAAGAAATCGGTCAGTTGCATGTTGTGTCCATTATAATTCAACAAAGCATCTGGCAATAGTTTTATTTGACACTCCTAACCAAACAAGATTGTATTGCCATTTTTCCCAAATCATATAATAAACTTAATAGCTTCAATAAAGAACAAATCTACTGGAACGGATCAAATGGCGCATCCTCGGCACGATATACCATAGGAAGACAGTGTGATACGAGTTCCAGATTATTCCGCAGAGAAGCCATTTATCCCTTTTAACTTATTTATTTAACCGCTTTCAAGCTTGATTAAACTGTCTCACGCGTTAGCCAACTGGATATATATCCACCAGATATCGAAGTTATTCGTGTAATTGCATCCGATTCAATTCAATTAAACGAACGGGGTAACGTCTATTGATGTTCAGTGAATTAAGGTAATATGCAGGTGAAATCGATCAACTCACCTGGTGGTTGGTGTATTTTGGTGGATGGAGGTGGGTTTCTCAGCCTTTGCGGTGGAAACTTTGGTACTTGAAGTACTACTGGCGTTTTTACACTGAGATCGACTGGTTCCATTTGAACTGGTGGTCCTTCTGCCTGAAAGAATTGAAAATGTTATCAATAATAAATAAAAGTTAGTAATATTGGTGTTTTTCGAAAATGCATATTTTTTTGCAATTACATGAACTTATGACGATTTTAGAAACATCTTCTGGGTCATTGCGAAGCAAGATTTTATCAAGTTTAATCATTTTTTGTCCAAGTATTTCAGAAATGCACATTTTAATGTTTTGCTCTTCAGCCTGTATTTCGTTTTTAATAAGAACAAACTTTTGTACGCAATTAAGAATTGAATTGTCATTATTCCAAGAGAAGTTTTATTCGAAAACGATGCCAACACAGTCATAAAGACGTTTCAGGCTTGTCAAACATAAGTCCAAGTAGTCAATATCTTCAACCTTGGAGAAAGTGATATATCATGTTTACTAGGACTTTGTCTTTGAAACTGTTCGTTAAAGAACCAGAAGTGGTAGCTACAAGGGCAGAAGAAGATTGAACTCTTTCGATGAGAAGACAGCCTCTCAGCACCTGCACAATGGCAGGTCAACGTCTTTGAGATGCCACAAGTACTTCAGCTTCCCTAAGCACAGTCAGAAGACATTTCCATCAAGACGCTTGTTAAGAAGAGTTCTATTAACTTGCAAACATAAGCGTCAAAAGTCTAGATATTGACGTTTTTCTGATAGTTGAGGAATACAGGTGTGGACACGTCTACTCATACGAAGAAGTCCATCCTTTTCGAGGAAGCACAATTATAGTTTGAAGTGGAGTTTGTTTCGATGGAAGAACTGACTTAGTAGTACTTCCAAGTATTATCATGATGTCTCAGACACTTTTTGATGAGTTATGAACGGAGTAATCCCACAGATATTGTCCACACCAAGTCCATCAGCACTTTTACACATACAGAACATTGGTGCCGCTGGAGCAAATTCGTGGACAACTTAGGAACACTAATAGCCATTTTCGATAGTAAATATGGTGAATTGATCCGTCCATTGAGTAGTCTCTGAGCAAATCTGACACACTTCGAAACACTTATAGCCATTCTCGATAGTAAACATGGTGAATCATGATGCTAGACAGATCAACTCCATGCTCTGGATACCTACCAGCCCGCTTGAATAATAACTCAAACTTAGTTTCTTCAACAAACACCAATCGCAGATATATTGCAAGTTAGACTGAAGCAAGATCAAATCTGAAACATTACGTATATTAAGATAGATTTTCAAATCATCAGGATATGTTAAAGCTGGACAACCGAGAGCCAAAATATCATTGATATACATATTAAATGAAAGCGTTCCTTAATGTGATCCTTATAAGAGTTCTTACTCATACGATCTGAAGCCATTGTAGAAAACATAATTCAGTCTATTCTGTAAATATGCGCCCCTCAATTGTCTCTGTACCTTGTCGTGGTGGGGGTGCTTGTCATAAATGAAATCCTAGTTTCATTATATGAAATGGAGGATAGGGTTATGATGCCTAAAGCAGAGACTTTCATTCCAACTTCCTTACTTTATTTCTTTCTTGCATACTATTTCATCATTATGCCGCACAACCGTTCCCATTCTTCAACAAGGCTTGGAATCATACGGGGTAGTTGTAGCTTTCTGACGAGGGTCATGCTATCCTACGATCGATTAGAGTTTTGTTATTCATGCGAAGACAAAACCTTGCTGAATCTCAGCACGGGCTTTCCAATCTTCGTTTCTTATCCGCTGAGGGATCCGAAATGGTCCGAAGGAAAAAGGGCAGGCTACGACGTTTCGACCAGGGTGGGATCTTGCAAAACTCGCCCTCTGCCCATACCCCCAGCTCCCGCTGCGGGGTCCTGAATGGTCCGCTGGAGGTAAAAGGCCAGGTTACGGCGTTTCGACCAAGGTGAGGATCTTGGAAGACTCACCCTCTGCCTATACCCCCAATTTCAACCCCATTTTTAGATCCTTAGGCCATCCCGATGACCCGATGTTTCGGAGCCTCACTTTTAGCAGTCGAACAGCAACATCAATCCTTCGGGGTGGGGATCCATGCTGTAAAGCTGTTATTTGTGTTGTTTCGATGCTTCAATCTTTCACAACCACCAAATAGGGACACTCTGCTCATGCAGTTGAGTGCTGGGATCGACACGGCGATCCCTTTGGGAGAGCTGGTTCCTCTTCGGTTATACTGGCGCAGATTCTCTATTGTGTTCTTTCAAACATCCTTTCTTTCTCTTTCGTCTTATCGGGGGTCTGCTGGAGTGTCAAAACTTGAGCAAAAACCCGGGACAGCAATGATGACAATGGTACTCCAACGTCGGTGAGGAGCTCTGCTCACATGACGACATGTACAATTCTGAGTATTCTGTAAATATGATTTTGAGCCTTGAATATGCCAGATTGGAGCCAAAGGACGAGAGCTTCGCTGGAGAACATTCTAATCGATAGTGTTGAAAGCCCGCGATCAATCGGTACATATCATGTCAATCAGAACGCCATCATCATCTAAAGATTCCGCAATAAACTGTGATATCACCGCCAAGTTAGTCACCGTAGATCTTCCATCTATCTGCCGTGCTTTATTCAGACAATGTACCACTTAAAAACCCACCTTGCATATTACTCAAATGAAGAATTATGCTATATATGAGGGAGTCTTTGTTTTTGAGGTTTCTGTTGAGTTTTTCAGATTAGTTACGGCCAAAATACCTGCAACTCCATTCTCCTCGAAATTAAATTGGACCAATGTGGCTATAAAACAATAATAAATTATTCGAAAGTCCTCGTTTGAAATGATTCTTGGCAGTGTCGAATAACTCTCTCTAATCTTTTTTTGAGCGTCCTCTTCACGTTCATTGGAATTAGGCCCAACCCTTGTTCTCTCCGAAAAAAACGCGGAAATAATCCGATAATCGGCGAAAATACGATGACGATGCGGGAATCCGCCCATAAATAAGCGAATACCCATCAAAGCGCCGGAAGCGTTTTCTATATATAAACGTGGCCTAAAGGCCATGCCCCACCTCACGATTTCTCTTCTGGTCGTCTTTCAAACGAATTAATATCTAACTCCTTTTGAGGATCTGGATGTAGGTTTCCTTTTTTTCAATGAAAACACTCTTGGTCGATCTTTCCTGGTGTGGGTTCTTACCCGTACGTCCTGGGTCTATGACAAACAATAGAAGACTTCGCTCAGCGCAGCCCGCTTTTCGAGTCGAACTGATTGTTCGATGATAGATAAAAATGTGCGGGCAATGGGGATCTTGAATTATTCATAAACGCTTATTGTCGCCTCTTTTGTCTTTCGCCAGCGCTTCATGGGCGGCTGCTTTGACCCACGCCGCCTTTTGTCTCCGGCACGTTTTTTAACTTGAACTGGAGCGAAGCTTTCATGTTCTGTGGAAGATACGGGGTGCGGTTCAGCTGATTAGATGGTTTCGGAACGGTTCGTTTTTTCATACAAGATAAATACATACATAATAATGGATGGGGCTATCTAGTTTCATTTTGAAGAAGTGGTTCTCAAGTTTTTCAGGCACGAAAATCTTCTACGACTTGGGCCGCGTTTTCCCGGTATTTTTACTTGCAGAATCTGCTGTAGTAGTCTGTGTCTCCTTTGATTTCGCATTATATGACCCAGATACTCCAGTTTGCGAGATTCAATTGTCATCATTATCTCCGTGGATTCATTTATCCTACGAAGAACCTCTTCGTTGGTTATATAATCCATCCATGAGACCCTAAGAATCCTTCTATACGGCCACATTTCAAATGCTGTGAGTTTCTTCTTTGAGGTATCAGTCAAAGTCCGGGATTCCGCTCCATATGCAATACGGAAGACACATAACACCGAAGGAGACGCACTTTTGTTGTCAAGGTCAAGGAATGACTCTGAGACAGAGGACATCTTGACAAACAGGGCCCTTGCCTTTCAAAGTCGACAGCTTAATTCCTGCGATTAATACCATTGGTCTTTCAATATCGATTCAAGGTATGTATCGGGTGTAAGTCATAGTGTTAATGATGATGCAGATTTGTCTATTCGTCGACGTTCACAACAAGTTGGACTTGTGCATCCACCACATGGAAAATTTTTGCGAAAAGATCTTGGTTTATACCCATACAAAATCCAATTGGTACAAGAACTAAAGCCACTTGACCATAATCAGCGTCGTTTGTTTGCTGATTGGGCTCTAGAACAGCTTGAAGTTGATCCACATTTTTATCGTAAAATTGTGTTTAGTGATGAAGCTCATTTCTGGTTAAACGGCTATGTAAACAAACAAAATTGTCGTATATAGAGTGAAAACATTCCTCAAGAAGTTCTGCAGGATCCATTGCATCCTGCAGAACTGCATCGCTCCATATTTCTCTAAACTCGATGCTGGAGCTAATGTTACAGTGAATGGTGCTCGTTACAGATCGATGATCAATGATTATTTGTTTCAAAATTTGAATGGGATCGACCCAGAAGTGTTTTGGTTCCAAGAAGAAGGTGCTACACCTTATGCTGCTACCGTAACCATTGATTTATTGAAAGAAAGATTTGTCGATAACATTATTTCGAGAAATGATCCAATTAATTGGTGTCCCAGATCATGCGACATAACTTTACTGGATTATTTTCTTCGGGGTTATGTCCAGTTATTGGTTTATGCTGATAAACCAGAAACAATAGACGCTTTCGAAGCCAACATAACTCGTGTTATTGATGAAATGGGGACTGAATTACTCGAAAAAGTGGTCCAATGCGGTTCCTCAGAGCTAGTCGTGATGGACATATGCCGGAAATTATTTTTAAAACATAAATGTCATAAAATTATCTTTCAAATAAAAAAAAATTGGCTTCAATCTCCCATACGCCGTAGAAACAAGAGCAGAAATCACCAAAATAAAGCAAATGATGTCAACATTTAGAGCAATTAAAGGAGTAGGATTAGGAGCGATGCCATCAGAAGTCCAGGACGTCTTTAGATGGGTGAGGTCAAAAAGGAGATACTAAGTGAGCACCTAGAGTGCATGTGTCCCGATCGAAATGGGCGAAAAACCATCTTCCATCAAATTCTTCCCGACCACCAAATAGAAGGAGAGAATGCTGGACGTCAACGCCACAGAAGTTCGCTGAAGAAACAGTACATGGTCCTATTATACAGAAGGAGGAAGAGGAGGATATTTAAGTTACTTATTCTTCCCTTTACATCTTTGTTATATTTGTAAGCCCAAGTTTTCGAGCTGGTATTACCTGGGGGGGGGGGGGGCGTATTGTAGTCAGTTAGTTATTTATGAGTTTTTTAATCAGAAAGACTAGCCGAAGAGCCCCGGAAGAGAGTCTTCATTAACTACACTTCGGTTGAATGTTCGTAAGGATTTGAAATTGTGTCCCTATCAGAGGAGCTCAGTGGAGCTCGGATGTCAACTTGAAAGAATCACAGAGTGTGCACAGAGGGAAATTCAGAGGAATAAGAGGTTGTTGGCATATGCAGGACTCTACCTCAAACACCACGTCCTTCTGTGTGAAAGACGCAACAGTATTTAATAGACAAAGCCAAAGTTGGTTCTTTCTTATCTCGTTCGTTCCTAACGGTTAAAAATGGATCAAAGTATAGCACTTACGTTATCGAAAAAAACGAAGACGTTTTCAACACGAGTCTCCGTCTCGTGCCAAAGGGGCATTACGGTACGCGGGCCGTGTTTGTCCGACGTAATGGCCGCGTGTTCCGATCGGAGATATGTCATATCGCGTTACGGGCCCCAGGTCGGGCGAACATCGTGTGTGTACTGTCCGCGTCAATATTATGTCGCGATAACCATCGATGTGGTGCTAATAACCTGCATCCGTTTGTTGCCCGTCTCGCTCACGCGCTGGCTACCACTGTGCCGTCCGGTTCTTCAGCAGAAAGACGGTATATTTATTTTTGCCACGGGACAAGATCCGCGATTGAGATATCGACCTGCATCGTCGAACAGATAACGATAATACTGTTGTGGTTTAATACAAGCAGACAGGAACGTTTTATGAATTCCACTTTTTCACCTCGAGGTACAACATGGTTCCGTTTTAACCTCGGCTGAATACTCTTCCTTACAATAGTACGCTGAAGTTTCAGTGCCGGAAGAACACTTCACACTTCAAACATTTTGCTCACAGTGGTTCTTTTCTCGGGGGAAAATCAATGATTATTTGCTTCAAAATTTGAATGGTATCGACCCAGAAGTGTTTTGGTTCCAACAAGGTGATGCTACGGAAAATGATAATCTAACTATTGTAATCATGTTTACACTTTCTGATTCCTAGTAAGATCTTGTTAATGGACAAGTGATTACTATTTGTTATGGACGTATTAAAAATACAAAGATTTGATCTTCGCTAATATTCAAACGTAAAAATTGAATGTTGTTGGGTTTTGAAGATGACCTTGAACTTTTTGTTGAGTACACTTCGAGAGTAACATACCAAGATCATTTGACACTTAATCGTTGAAGGAGATTTAAGTTTTTGAAGAATTACAAATGGACAAGAAGAGTTAAATGGAAAACTCTTCAGTCAAAAGAATATATAATCAGATACGAAGGCCTCCCATAAACATGTCATCAGATCCACCGAACGGATGGCCTCCTCCTTCCAAATTCGAAATCAATTTACCAATTCACGTAACAGGCCAGCCGACTGGTCCAAATTACAGTTTTCTTCTAAACGATACCATTAAATCATAAATCGTCCCGCTACGATTACCACAACACAGGCGGTTCGTCCATCCGTCAGGTAAGAGGACGAAGCAGAATCGGCAGCGCATCCTCTCTTTCGTATTGTGACTGATAGTCGTAATTATACGGGGAAAAATCGTTCTTGGTCACTTTCTAAATATGAATTAGGATCGGGCTCGCCTCTAACTTGTCATTATTTCGCTTTCGATACCGTGGACAGTCGCTTGTTTCGACTGCGATGAAGGAAGATAATGATTTTGGACGGTAACATCTTCGGAAGAAAGAATTCCTATGATTTTACTGGGACCATCAGAGTAATTCTGAAGATTTTGACAGCACTGATGGTAGGAATGAAAGAGTGGTGCTCCTTTCACATATAATGGACAACCTCTACAGTTTTAAGAGAAAATTGGAAGTCCAAATTTTAGCTAACCTTCAATGATCATTCAAACACTCTAAATAGGTTATATCACTTGGAGAACTTATCATCTAACAGATGCTGGCTTAAAATACAACAGACGAACTTATAAAACAAATAAAGATGAACAAGGACAACAAGAAACTACTGGTGGCACTGGATCTACTGAACGCTTTCAATAACGAGGTGGAAATTGTTGAGGGAGAGCTTCGCAGACTCTAGAAGGACTTCTTGACAGACATAACAATTACTAGCTGGCCGGTGACGAGGGCAACGAACAAAGCAAAGCCTTGGACCTAGACTCTGCCTCTTGGTCATTCAAGTTTGGTTAAAGAACATAAACTGGGCAAATGAGCAATGGAGAACAGATAAGGCACATATCGTGTGTTTTTTTAGAGTGATAGAACTTTCGATAGGGATAACTGCGATTTGACAGAAGGAAGAAGCATGTTGTTTTGACATTTCTGTTCAGTAAGCATTGACAGATTATCATGGAAAGACTCACGCCGCAACAACGTTTACAAATTGTTGAGATTTATTTTCAAAATCAGTGTTCCATTCGCCAAACTTATAGAGCACTTCGTGAAATTTATGGTTCTTACAATCATCCATCAGAGCAGCTGCTGTAAGTCATAGTGTTAATGCTGAACCAGATTTGTCTATTGATCGACGTTCACAACAAGTTGTACTCTGTGCATCCACCACATGGAAAATTTTGCGTAAAGATCTTAGTATACACCCATACAAGATATAACTGGTTCAAAAGCTAAAGCCACTGCACCATAATAAGCGTCGTTTGTTTGCTGATTGGGCTCTAGAACAGCTTGAAGTTGATCCACATTTTTATCGTAAAATTATGTTCAGTGATGAAGCTCATTTCAGGTTGAACGGCTATGTAAACAAGCAAAATTGTCATATATGGAGTGAAAACAATCCTGAAGAAGTTCTGCAGGTTCCATTGCATCCTGAAAAATGCCCGATATGGTGTGCTTTACACGCTGGAGGCATCATCGCTCCATATGAAAACAGAATGTTGAAATGGATGGAGAAGAAGAATATTTTACACAAAAACCAGCATGGATACAGAAAAGGTCGAAGTACAACTACTGCACTAATGGAATTGTTGAATAATGTGATAGACGCTACGGATGAAGGAGATTTTCTAGAGAGGCTAAATTTTGACTTGAGTAAAGCTTTCGATGTAGTCTCACATGTGACCCTGCTTAAGAAACTGAACGCCTGCGGTTTCAGAGGAAACATTCTAAAACTGTTGGAATTGTACTTGGGAAAAAAGAATTCAGAAAGTACACTGGAATTACGTTGTGTCAACAGAAACAGAATTAAGGTATGGAGTACCTCAGGGTTCGATACTGTATTGTTCTTGGTGTATTTGAATGATATCATTATCGAAAGTTGTAACTGTCTATGCTTGTACTACCATGACGCCTCCATAATAGAAAAATCGAAGGATGGAAAAGATTTCACAGGCAGGTGAAAGCTCGAACTGATTGAAGTGGAAAAATGGTTCTCCTTGAATGGGCTCAAATTAAATAAAAAAAAACAGTTGATTTAGCATTTGGAAGTAGAGGGAACTCGGCGAACGCCAGATTTATGGGTGTAATCCTAGATAATAAGTTGAGTTGGGCCGCTCATATTGATTACATTTGCGAAAAATTATCCAGTGTGCTATATCTTAGGAGATTGAAAAAATTTGGGTCTTTCGAAATGAGCAGAACTGCATATTTTGGAAACTTTCAAAGTTTGCTATTATATGAAATACTTCTGTGTGGAAACGCGTCTGATGCTACCAGGATTTTTCTTCTACAAAAAAATGTTCTACGAATTATTTATGGAATAAGTCACCGAGAATCTTGCAGGCCGACTTTCATGAATAATAGGATACTTACCTTTCCATCCCTTTTTATAAAGGATTGTCTCAAATACGTGCACTACAACAGATCCAACATACCAAAAAATGGGACCCATCAGTTATTTAACACTAGATATAAGAATGATTTTATTACTCCATTGCACTGAAAGAAAAATACGCAAAATTTCTCGCAATACTGGGGCATCAAAATGTTCAATAAATTACCTGCAGACGTGAAAGACTTGCCAGAACGTGTTTTCAAAAAGAGGATTCATGATATTTTAGTTAAAAATGCATTTTAGAAGAATTTTTGAGTTTTTCACTTCAAATGATTATTGACGAACCATATAAAATTGATGACAATAAATTAGTATTATTATTATTTCTTTAAAAACGATGCTGGAGCTATTGTTACAGTGAATGGTGCTCCGTACAGATCGATGATAAATGATTATTTGTTTCAAAATTTGAATGGTGTCGACCCAGAAGTGTTTTGTTTCCAACAAGATGGTGCTAAACCTCATGCTGCTACCGTAACAATTGATTTATTGAAAGAAAGATTTTGCGATAACATCATTTCGAGAAATGGTCTAATTAATTGGCCTCCAAGATCATGCGACATAACCCCACTGGATAAACCAGAAACAATAGACGGTTTGGAAACCAACATAACTCGTGTTATTGATGAAATAAGGCCTGAATTACTAGAAAAAGTGGTCCAAAATTGGTCTGGTCGAATGCGGTTCTTCAGAGCTAGTCGTGGTGTACATATGCCGGCAATTATTTTTAAAACATAAATGTCATAAAATTATCTTTCAAATAAAAAAATATTGTCCTCAAATTTAATTTAAATGTGTTTTATTTCAATTTTGAGTTCTATCACTCTAAAAAAAACACCTGATATTATGCACAGAAAGACTGCGGACCGCCTTAGCGTTTGCAGACGATGAATGTCTGCTCAGACATGGAAATTCATCCAAAGAACTTGAACAAAAATGAGGATACTTTTGTAACGACTTCAAGCGCTGGGAAGCTGAAAGTGAAATAAAATACGAGGACAAGATTGAAACAATGTTGATATTTAACAGACAAGAGGTAAGACTACTGGCATCCAAAAAACTTCAAAACAAGGAGACCATAAAATATCCAGTCTTGACGATGGACAGAAAGCTGACGTACATATCATAGGTAAAAGAAATTTGATATAAATTCAGAAGAACATCAAGTAAAATAAATGGAATAATGAGGAGGAAATGCAGACACAACGAAGATATTATGAAAGAAATAAGGGAAAGTGCGATGAAAAATAGGAGACATCAACGCAGAACGACCACCACTCCAAAGACAGATGAACGCTACACAGAGACCATTGCTCCTGCTTATTGACAGACCGTACGCGATAACATCGGCGGAGGCCGTGCAAGTCCACCACCTTGGTGGACGGTTGCGAAACACATACACAAAGGCACAGAATAGATATGAAAAACGGCAATTAAAAAAATGAAAACACCCGATTCTAAGACAAAGATTAATCGAAACATAACTACAATAGACAGCAAAAAATCCAGAAGAAAAATGTCATAATTACTGAGGGGCAGACTACATGGGACAGGCACAGACTAACTTAAACTGACATTTAGAGCCCCACAGATGACAACAGGACACGGAAACATGAAGGGATACTTGGAAAGATCCAGTTGAAGGGACACGGATTGCATATGTAAAGGGTCTATCAATGGGAACGCCCCATTTTTAAATTGACATTACTCACGCGTGGCAGCCATTGTTTATTTGTGACATTGACAGTTGTGTTTGTCAATGTCTATCATTTAACCATGGAAATCAATCAAGCATTCGAGTTTCCGCTCATAGAACCATGCAACCTTCAAATGGTCTCAGCTTATTGTATTAAATCGGTGGAATTATTTAACGCTTCACCTTACCTAGGTTTGGAACCTTCCAAAGTATCAGAGTGAAACAGAAGGACCATCATCGACGCATTGGCGCCTTTTCTTATCGCTCGGATTGTGAAAACGGAACTAATTGTGATTCTGTTCCGTTAATTGCAAGCCGTCAGTTCGTTTTTGAGTAATGATGGAGTAAGGGACCCCGCGGATCGTTGATCATGTATCAATTACGTCGAACAAGTGGTGGCTAATGATCATCATCTCTTAATTATGGTCGAAAAATTGGAATCTGTTGGGTAATTTGCCGCATGGGATGTTTATGTCACGCTTTACGCAACTGGAAGGTCCCGTGGAACAAGGCGTAGAGGTGTAATGAGCCTCAGGGCAGTAACTCGAAAACAATTGTGTGTATTCAATGTTCAATTTTTTTGATCGTTAATAGAATATTGAAAAAATATATAAGAGACAGTATTTTAATTTTCACAGAAATGTTTACAATACAACAATTGTTTCACCACGATGTGGCTACATTCTTCTGACTGTAGAAGTCGGTATATTGTAGATACCTTTTCACCACATCGTGGTGAAACAATTGTTGTATTATAAACATTTTTGAGGAAACTAAAAAACTGTCTCTTATACTTTTTCGATTAAAATGAGTTTCCATCAAGTAAAGACAAATCAATCAAACAGTTAATAGAATGTACACGTAGGTACTCTCAATAGTATATTATATTCTATCATAAGGGAAGTTTAGAACATGTTTTCATCGTGAAAAAAATATAAAGAATCGAAGAGCTTTTTACTATCATTATACTGAATCAATTGCATTGAAAATTTAGTCTGATAGTATCCTTTTTCAATAATTCCAATAAGTTTCGAGCGTATAAGAATCAAATTGAAATTTTTAAATCATGAGATAAATGCAGACAGACTCCTTCGTGAAATTAGATTTTGTAATTAGGGAAATAAATGCAGACGAATATGATTACATTAAATTGAAATACTTCGATCATAACCTGAATGTAGAACGAATTCTATCAGAAATTTGAACTTGCCATTGTTTTGCGAATGTAGACCTTATTTATAATTGTTTTATTTCGATGATTACATGACAAAGATGAAGACTATTTGTTTTAATAAGATATCATTCCTTCTAGATCCCTGACTGAATGTAGAGCGAGTCCGATTCGATTAAATATTAATAGTTTCATCACAAAATGTGTCCTCACCATCTGAAGTAAGTACAATCATGTGAACTTTGATTATCTAGTTATTGCAAACCAAGCCTTTGCATGAAATTTTCATCTTCGAATTCATGAGTGTTTGCAGGGTAAGTGTTACCCAATTAAATCTTGAATCAAGTATTATCACGTAAACTTCGATTATAGAATTGATCAAATCTTATAATGAAAATAGTTTTTCGGAATGTAGAGCATACGTGATTTTGACATTTCCATGTAGAAGTTAGTTAATCTTCATAAAATTTCATCCTACCGACTTCGAATTCAAGGTTGGTGTAGTACCTCGGGTGACTATAGAGATGCACTAATCGAGTTGAATCCTGCAACTTATATTATAAAGTGTGTTTAAACTAAATATGATTGGGTCAACCTTGATGATCAAATAATGTAGACCATAATCTATCATGAAATGGTTTGTTTTATGAACGAGTGTGATTGTAGAGTGGACCTAAATTATAAAGTAAATCTATCCAACTGAAACTGTTCAAATTTTTTTATTAACTGAAGTAAACTTAAGCCAATTCTGAATCTACTTTTATAATATTCTTGAACGAATATGAGGCAAAACTGATCCTTATCGATTTCAATACTTTGAGCAGGTATCGTATGATATTTCGCTAATATAAGTTGAATTTAAAAACAATCATATCATAAATGTCTAAACCAAAAAGAATTGTATCAATTTTGATTTTTGAGTGATGTAGCGCAACTTCTATCATGAAATGGTGTTTTTATTTTCGTGTTACTGTAGAAAAAATATTAATCTTAATACTTTCAACACCAAGTAAATTTAAAGCAACTGTGATCGAAAAAACTTGTCACATCTAAAATTAATGTAGATAGTCTCATTTACTTTTTCGATATTCTCGGGGGAATGTAGAGCAAACCTAAAAGTGATCGATTTCACTACTCTTATCATATTCGGAAAATGATTATATGATAATTTGATAACCCTAGTAAAATCGCTGAATTTTATATTTGAGAAAGTACAGCAAATCTGATTCTGCTGAATTTCGAAAAAACTTATATCAGAAAGCTATTATAAAGTTGATATAGGGCCAGGTTCATCATAAAATTTAATTGAACCAGTTCTTGATTGAAAATTATAATATTTTGCATTCTTGAGAGAATGTAGAGCTATTTTCGGTATCTTGATTCGTATGAATTTGATCATAAAATTGGTATAAAATCAATATAGTAGTTTTATTTAAGTGTTAACACAGCAAAAGTTCAATCATTACAATGGCATTTCATATAAAAGATTTCAATATAAATATTATTGATATAAAACGATGCAGGGAAGGTAGAGTGGATCCTATCGTGATATACTGATTTATACGATCGTAAAGTTTGAGGTCAAACTTAATAGTGCTGAATGTTATTCAATTCGAACATAAAGTGTTCCTATAGTGAAATTCAGTTTTAAGCATGAAATTAATGTAGAACAAGCTTTACTTGTTCAGGCCAATCATAAAAAGAATGATAATCAAGAATCACCGTAAAAGTATAATGAATTCGATTAGTTTTATTACATTCCACTAGGAAGAATATGTGGGCGTTATATTATTTAAATTCATTCCATGTGGACTCCTCATTGTCTCAACGTAAAATATTATTGATGTGATCGTGTAAACATAAAGGGTTTTCCAATAGGAGGTGTCATTTTGAATAGCCTTCTATCTGAGTAGCTGTCACCTTTCAAGCTGTCATATTTGACATTTGACAAGTAAAAAATACGCCATTACTAAAAATGGAACGATACACTCTTCAACAACGCATTGAAATTGTTTAAATTCACTACAAAAACGGTGACAATTTTGCAGTCACAGTTCGCACAACTGAAGCAATTTGGTCGTGAAGCACCTTCTCGGCCGGTAATAGTGAAACTGGTGAAAAAATTTGAGTTATTGGACAAGTTAGTGATGCGAAGAATAAAAACCGCGTGCGCCGCTCAAGAACAACTGAGAATATTGCTGCTAAAGGATGTAGTGTTGAGGTTTGTCGATTCCTCGTCGATCTTTGGAATAGGGTATGCCAAAAACGACATTACACCGTATTTTGCACGAAGACTTCAATCTTAAGGCTTTTAAAGTTCAGTTAACACAATAACTCAAGCTGCCGATCACCAGCAAAGTGGTATCTTCGCTGATTTGGTCCTTGAAATGCATCAAAATGATCCGGATTTCATCGAATAATCATCTTTAGTTATGAGGCTCATTTTGATCTCGAAGGCTATGTTAATAAGAAAGATTGTCGAATTTGGAGCTCGGAAAATCCAAGAATGATTGTTGAAAAGCTTCTCCATCTTCAACGTGTTACTCCAAATCTCTCAAGTGTCTATATTCGCTATACACAAAGACACTAAGGTATTAATAATACACTAGCTTCATCTAGAGTATGCAAAATACACACTAGTCGCACCTTTGTGAGTTAATTCAAGTTAAGAAATGTTTTCTCGATATTTTCACGTTACTAACGTAGGAAAAACTTTCCTCATGCTCAAATCAGACCATAATTTGCCGTAATACTCATAATAAGCATATTCATATTCAAATAATGATTTTTGGTACAGATCAGCCGGATTAATTTATTTGAACCCTTCATAAATGTTAATATCCTTCAAAAATACTGTTGATCCTGCACTAAAGGAGATCAAATCGCAGCGTTATTTCGAAATGGAAGAGCGTTAACGTTACATACAAAACAACTCATCAATTCCGCACCATTAATGTGATTGATAAGTGAAAAAAATTTACAATTCAGATTGATACAACAATAATTAAAAATGCGCAATCAAGTTGTCAGGCTCACAACTTCATCAGCCGCTCGCAAAGCTCGTAATTCATCATTTATTGTACCTTTTCCGCGTCCAACCTTGGGCACTGCTATAGTTTCTGATCCACTGTTTTTTATCTTTAGATTTACACACGAACGCGCGTTCGACACGGATTTTACACGAGGCTCATACCTGATTTAGGCCAGTCTTTGAACTGTTTGATGTTTGATAGCGTCCTGTGTAAACGAAATGTGTGGGTGGATTTTTCCGATGGAAACTTGAAGTGCTATTGAATTAATTTGTATTTCCTTTGCAGGAAAACCCAATTTTCTTTTTAAATATGTAGCGTGTGTATAAAAATAATGAGATTTCAAAGAATGAAGTATTTACAATAACAAAAATACAATATTCGAAAAAGTATCAAATTTTACGAACCGAAATTCTAAAAGTTTCAAGAATTCCTACTCCATTCAGTTTCAATATGGAACATGAAAACCACGTGCATAAGATAAACGTTCTCTGCATTATTTCCAGCAAGTTTTTGAGAATATCCTGCTCAATTTCTTGCCAAAGTTTTGGCGAAAGGTCTTGGAGCTGTTGAAACGTTTCCGGCTGTTGTCTATGCATCAAGGGTTCTTTAAAATTGGTTCCAAGCGTGCTCGAATGGAAGTAAGTTAAGGAGTCTTGGAGGTAATGTTAGATATTAAATACCCTGGTTTTCTCTAACAGTACCCAGGTATATGTGTGGTAGTGAATGATCATCCAGAAATACGAAATTTTCGCCAGTAGCTACGTGAAATTGTACTCCGTTATTAACTCCACCAACATGAGACTTCATGGTTCTTGGAGGTAGTCATAAGTCAGTTCTGCCATCGTAATAAACTCAACCCCAAATCGTGGTGCATCAAAAAACCCTTTTCTTTTCTACCCGATCTACTACCCACTCTAATCTCCGATGCTTGTGTTCGCGAGTGAGAGGAATTCTTCTTTACAAGCATCTCGATGTTAGATTGACTTCATGGAGACGTCTTCTGACTGGCTAGGGAAACTGAAATATCTGTGTTATCTCAAAGACGTTGGTTTGCAAGAAATGAAAAGTTGTTTTATCATTGAAATAATTCAAACACTCTTCTACTGACGTTGAGGCACATGGTTATAATTTCTGGGTCATTGACGAACAGTTCGAGTGGAAAAACACTATGTGATAGCACACATCATTGAAGAAATTGACGACTTTCGCTTGTGTTGGTTCAGCCTGCAGCAACCCAAGGGCTCCGTTGGCATCGTCTTTGAATAAAACTTGTTTTGGTCTAATGAAAATTTCATTAGAACCATTTGATCCTATTGAAAACAAAATTTAGACTGAAGCGAAAATCATTAAAATGTACATTTCTGACTCATATGGACTCATTGACTTGATAAAAACTTGCTTTACGATGAACCCCAAGGCGTTACCAAAATCTTTCATGAGTGTATGTAATTGAAAAAGAACATTAGGATGATACGGAAAATATGCATCTTCGGTATTTCTTTACACTTAATATTTTTTTCTTCAACTACAGAAACTAAAAATGATTATAGAATCTTATTCTGGTTCATCTTGTAGCAAGTTTTCATCAAGTTTAAACATGTTTTTGTTCACATGTGTCCAACGTGCACACTTCAATAATTTTCTCTTCAATTTTCAATTGTTTTCAATCAGATTAAACTATTCTACGCCATCAAAATTCGAATATTCATTATGCCAAGTCAAGTTCTATTCAAGGACGGTGCCAACAGAGCCCTTGGAATGCTTCAGGCTGGTCGAATACAAGAGCTAATGGCCAATTTATTTAATGTTAGGCAAAGTGTGAAATCACGTTCACTGGTACAGTATTTTGCCACCAGAATTGTTCGTCGGAGACTCAGAAGTTATACCACGTGCTATAATGCTTCTCAACTTTTTCGATGACAAGGCTCAACACTTGCATAATGGCAAGTGAACTTCTTCGAGATGCCACAGGTTCTTCAGTTTCCCTAAGCACAGTCAGAAGATGTCTTCTTGGAGTCAATTTAACATTGAGATGCTTGTTAAGAAGAGCCCACTCATTCGCGAATACAATAATTTTAGAGTCAAAGGTCGGAGTGGAAAATACAGCGAATAAACTGGCAATATGTAAGGTGATACCTACTCTTTACTGATGAGTCCAAATATGGACGTTTTCTGATAGTAGAGGTATGGGTACGTCTACTAGTAAGAAGCAATCGCCGCTCTGTTTGAAAAGTCCATACTTTTGGAGGAGGTACAAATAAGGTTTGGGGCGTTGTTTGTTTCGATTGCAGAATTGCCTTATTAGTACTTACAAGAACTATGATATCAATGGTTCTTTGTAATTGGTCCCAAGCGTGCTTGATAGGAAGTAAGTTAAGAAGTCTAAGAGGTAATGCTAGATGTGAGATAACCTGGTTTTCTCTAACAGTACCCAGGTATATGTGTGGCAGTGAATGATCATCCAGAAATACAAAATTTTCGCCAGTAGCTGCGTGAAATTGTACTCCACAAACATGAGACTTCATGGTTCTTGGAGGTACTTATAAGTCAGTTCTGCCATCGTAATAAACTCAACCCCAAATCGTGGTGCATCAAAGAAAAGGGATAGAGTAGACCGACGGTTCTTTCGTATGAAATGTCCCCATCTGGACTCTTCAGAAAAGAGTACATTTCACCAATGTACCCGATCTACTACCCACTCTAATCTCCGATGCTTGTGTTCGCGAGTGAGAGGAATTCTTCTTTACAAGCATCTCGATGTTAGATTGACTTCATGGAGACGTCTTCTGACTGGCTAGGGAAACTGAAATATCTGTGTTATCTCAAAGACGTTAGTTTGCAAGAAATGAAAAGTTGTTTCATCATTGAAAGAATTCAAACACTCTTCTACTGACGTTGAGGCACATGGTTATAATTTCTGGGCCATTGACGAACAGTTCGAATGGAAAAATACTATGTGATAGCACACATCATTGAAGAAATTGACGACTGTCGCTTGTGTTGGTTCAGCCTGCAGCAACCCAAGGGCTCCGTTGGCATCGTCTTTGAATAAAATTTGTTTTGGTCTAATGAAAATTTCATTAGAACCATTCGATCTTATTGAAAACAAAATATAGACTGAAGAGAAAATCATTAAAATGTACATTTCTGACTCATTTGGACTCATTGAACTTGATAAAAACTTGCTTTAAGATGAACCACAAGGCGTTACCAAAATCTTTTATAAGTGTATGTAATTGAAGAAGAACATTGAGTTGATACGGAAAATATGCATCTTCTGTATTTCTTTACACTTAGTATTTTTTTCTTCAACTACAGAAACTGAAAATGATTATAGAATCTTCTTCTGTTTCATCTTGGAGCCAGTTTACATCAAGTTTCAACATGTTTTGGTTCACATGTGTCCAAGGTGCACACTTTAATAATTTTCTCTTCAATTTGCAATTGTTTTCAATCAGATTAAACTATTCTACGCCATAAAAAATCGAATATTCATTATGCCAAGTCAAGTTCTATTCAAGGACGGTGCCAACAGAGCCCTTGGAATGCTTCAGGCTGGTTGAATACAAGAGCAAATGGCCAATTCATTTAATGTTAGCCAAAGTGTGAGATCACGTTCACTGGTACGTTACTTTGCCACCAGAATTGTTCGTCAAAGACCCAGAAGTTATACCACGTGCTATAATGCTTTTCAACTTTCTCGATGACAAGGCTCAACACTTGCATAATGGCAAGTGAACTTCTTCGAGATGCCACAGGTTCTTCAGTTTCCCTAAGCACAGTCAGAAGACGTCTTCTTGCAGTCAATTTAACATTGAGATGCTTGTTAAGAAGAGTCCACTCATTCGCGAACACAAGAATTTTAGAGTCAAAGGTTGGAGTGGACAATACAGCGAATAAACTCTATTTACTGATGAGTCGAAATATGAACGTTTTTCTGATAGTAGAGGTATGGGCACGTCTACTAGTATGAAACAATCGCCGCTCTGTTTAAAAAGTCCATACTTTTGGAGGAGGTACAAATAAGGTTTGGGGTGTAGTTTGTTTCGATTGCAGAACTACCTTATTAGTACTTACAAGAACCATGACATCAAGGGTTCTTTATAATTGGTCATAAGCGTGTTTGATTGGAAGTAAGTTAAGGAGTCTAAGAGTTAAGCTAGATGTGAAATACCGTGGTTTTCTCTAACAGTACCCAGGTATATGTGTGGCATTGAATTATCATCCAAAAATACGAAATTTTCGCCAGTGGCTGCGTGGAATTGTACTCCATCAACATGAGAATTCATGGTTCTTGGAGGTACTAAGTCAGTTCTGCCTTCGAAACAAACTACACCCCAAATCATGTTGCCTTAAAGAAAAGGAAGAGAATAGACCGACCGTGCTTTCGTATGAAATGTCCCTATCTGGACTCGTCAGTGTACCCTATCTACTGTCCACTCTAATCTCTAATGCTTGTGTTCGCGAGTGGGAGGAATTCTTCTTTACAAGCATCTCGATGTTAGATTGACTTCATGGAGACGTCTTCTGACTGGTTAGGGAAAGTGAAATATCTGTGCTATCTCAAAGACGTTGGTTTAATTTCTTGGTCTTTGACGAACAATTTATTTAATGTTAGCCAAAGTGTTAAATCACATTCACTGGTACGGTACGTTGCCACCAGAATTGTTCGTCAAAGACCCCAGAAGTTATACCACGTGCTAAAATGCTTTTCAACTTTCTTGATGACAAGACTCAGCACTTGCACAATGAACGTCTTCAAGATGCCACAGGTTCTTCAATTTTCCCAAGCACAGTTAGGAGACGTCTTCTTGCAGTTAATTTAACAATGAGGTGCTTGTTAAGAAGAGTTTACTCATTCACGAACACAAGAGATTTACTGCAATAGGGTAGACAGAATACGCTAGTTTTAAGGGAGAAGCCCTATGCTGCGACTGTCACTGAGTTAATCAACAGGCTCAGCCCTCCATTTCACCTGAACGGCAAAACTAGGACCCCATTCGGAGATCTTCCACCACACTGGCGCGAATGGCATTACGTTAGGCCTAGTCATGACAAGCGCCCTCATCCCGTCAAGATCTAATGCCTGCGAGGCGCCGATAGTTGAGCAGTTAATTTCGCATCTTTTTCTAATTGCAGATAACGGAAACATATAGACTTTTGCTGTTAGCGATAGAATGATGTTAGGGTATTCCCGCCTCGGTTGTTTATTTAATTGGAGATAAAAAAAACATAATCGGTGTGATTATCACATATAGGTGTTTAAGTGCAAACTTCCATCCATCATTTGTTGCGTCTTCATTAGTTATTCTCTCTCCATCGAACGATTAATATAATCAAGGCTCTTACTGTGCTTCAGGATTGAAACAGAAAAAAATAACGCCAAACCAAATCGAGAAACGAAGTTAATGCCTTTAAGTAGGCAGGCGATTTTCCGCAAGAATATTCGTACGTCGCCGCAAAAAAAAACCGAGATGCAGAGATCCACCGTACGGAAAAAATCCATAAGTAATGATAATCCTGTTCCCTGTTCATCACGATGATAATCATCATCTCCCGCTCGAGGAAGTAATTACCCACATGTGCGATAGCATCATGATCGTCGATCTGTATCCACATGCCGGAAACGCGCCCATCTCTAACGGTACGTCACCGTTCTTCTTCTTCTTCCTCCGTCAGCGATGGTCATTCAATGCGAATGACTAGGCGGAAATATGAGAAAAATAGCGGACGAGAACGGACAATGCGCGTCTCTGGTGCTTATCACTAGGGGGAAGGCGCGGGGAGGAGGCTTCTAACGCGCGGTTCACGTCTGCCATCTGCCGGCCAGGACGGCCTCAAGATTAGCGCATAACTGTGCGTGGATAAATTGACAAAAATCCCAACGCCGGCTGGTCGTTAATTGATCGAGAACCGCCTGAATTACGCGGCCTCGATAGTGTGAACAGGGCTTTACGGTCGTTCGTGGTAAAAGACCATTTGACGCGATCGGGAGGTTGGGTTTAACGTTAATATATTTCACGAAGTGGTTCTAGAGGTCAAAATAAGAAAAGCACTTCTGGACAGTTAAATCCTTTCATATTAACTCCAAAAACACTCTATTTTTGCGATTATTTTTTCAAAAGTTAGCAAATATCGGGTGTTCTTTTTAGAGTGATGGAACTTTCGATAGGGATAACTGTGAGTTGACAGAAGGTAGAAGCATTGACAAATTATCGTGGAAAAACTCACGCCGCAACCATCACGCGCATCGACCACCAGACCAACTCATTCGTCGAACTATCGATAGATTTCGGACAACATTCACTCTACTCGATGCAACAGGAACAACAAGACAAAGAACTGTACGTACAGAAGAAAATATCGCTGCTGTAAATCATAGTGTTAATGATGATCCAGATTTGTCTGTTTGTCGACGTTCACAACAAGTGTTGGTCTCTGTGCATCCACAATACGGAAAATTTCGCGTAAAAATCTTGGTCTACACCCATCCAAGATCCAACTGGTTCGAGAGCTAAAGCCAGTTGATCATAATAAGCGTCGTCTGTTTGCTGATTGGGCCCTAGAATAGCTTGAAGTTGATCCACTTTTTTATCGTGAAATTTTGTTTAGTGATGAAGCTCATTTCTGGTTGAACGGCTATGTAAACAAGCAAAATTGCATGGGTGAAACCAATCCTCAAGAAGTTCTGCAGGTTCCATTGCATCCTGAAAAATGCACTGTATGGTGTGCTTTACACGCTGGAGGCATCATCGGTCCATATTTCTTTGAAAATGATGCTGGAGCTAATGTTACAGTGAATGATGTTCGTTACACATCGATAATCAATGATTATTTTTTTCAAAATTTAAATGGTATCGACTCAGAAGTGTTTTGGTTCCAACAAGATGGTGCTACACCACGTGCTGCTATTGTAACAATTGATTTATTGAAAGAAAGATTTGACGATAATATTATTTCGAGAAATGGTCCAATTAATTGGCCTCCAAGATCATACGACATAACCGCCCTGGATTATATTCATTGGGGTTATGTCAAGTCATTGGTTTATGCTGATGAAACAGAAACAATAGACGCTTTGGAAGCCAGCATAACTCGTGTTATTGATGAAATAAGGTCCAAAATGCCGAAAATTATTTTTAAAACATAAATGTCATGAAATTATCTTTCAAATAAAAAAAATCGGCTTCAATCTTAATTTAAATGTGTTTTATTTTAATTTAAAGTTCTATCACTCTAAAAAAACACCCGATAGAAGCATTTTTCCTAGAAGATTAGAATAATCATCCGTTAAAACCGGAAGTAGTCAATGTAATTGAGTTTGTTGACGTACCTATTTATTATTCATTGTTCAGCAGAGCATATGAACATCAATCATTCTCCATTAACCTGAACAACTTAAAAGCATCAGCAAAAAGTAAAAACACAATACTTGACCGCAGTTGTGTCATTTACATAAAGCCACAATTAAATGGGACTAAGTGAACCCCCTGGGGTAGTCCCGACTTATGCCTTGTTTGGAAGGAATTGAAACTCTAAATTTTTAGTGTCTTAAAGCGTTTGGTATAATTTTTAACCAAGCAAAGAGTCACAAATTTCTACTCATAAATTATAAGTGATAATTGAGTAATCAAAAATCTTCGGAAAGTCCACGAACATGCGGTAGAAGAAGCAGATATTCTAAAGCTTGCTTGAAAACAACCTTCAATAATAAATGGGACCCCCCAAAATTCTTCTTCCTCCAAATAATGTCATATCTTGGAATCGGCCGAATCAAAATGAAGAGATAAACATTTTCGACCATTATTTAAGCCCGATCCACCTTCAAATCGACAAAACAACAACGGTCGTCTTCCTCTGAACGAACCCACGCGTCCGAAGAAGGCGACGCCCTCGGGCGCGCGACGCATCCGACCTTCTTTGCCGCGCGATAATAGAAACGGGAAAGACGAGATAAAAGTGGCAGAGGAGGGAAGAAGACGCGAGCTCGTTGTAGGCATGTTGCACACAAAACAAACTCATATTGTACCAACTTCCAACACACGCACGCAAGTGGAGCGACTTCATATATCTCTAGCTCGGGGGGCCTTGGGCGACAATCGCTGTTGGCTGGATGATGCTACGGCGAAACTAGCACGCGGAGACAGTGGCGTGCAAGAGTATATTTGAGACGAAATACAAAAAAGTTCAACTTCACACCGTTCAACATGTCATTGGGATTCTCACACCTCGAAGGACCCGCTACCCATGACATTGTAGCTTGACGCGGTGAGGCTGCTTGTCTTAACTAGGAACCTAGTTTCATCCAGGTGAAATGGAGGATTAACTCCTGATGCCTAAAGCAATGCCACTCGCGCCAGTCACTGGACCTGTGTGGTGGAAGATCTCCGAATGGAGCCCTAGTTTTGTCGTTCTGATGAAATGGAGGACTGAGCCGGTTGATTAACTTAGTGACAGGGAGTCTGTCACAGCACAAGGCTTCTCCATTGAAACTAGCGTACTCTACCCTATTGCAGTAAATCTCCGGATTTTTCTGTCCAATGGCCGAGTGCGTTATGTAGCATACTACGTTACCTCGGGGGGATGGATTGGCCTCAGGTGTTACTTGTACCAACTGACTACCCCATTGGTGTTGCACTCTTAGAACTAACGCAGTGTGCTGCGTTACCTCGGGAGGGTGGAGACCCTCAGGAAGTATTTGTATGAGCTGGCCACCCAATTAGAGTTGGACTCGAAGGGGCAGTGGTGGAAAGTCCGCATGCTGGACTATAAAGGTATTCCATCGATCTGTTCGCAGAAACTCATGTTCAGGATACCTCGATGGGTGCTTCAGAGTTTACCTGGACTTGAAGGTTCGACCAGGATCGATTGCGAGACGTTTCTGGGGTTTGTGGATCTCGACGATACGGCTAGACCGTTGGTGCTTGAAGCCAGGATCAATTGAAAGACTACACAAGGGTTAGTGTGTCTTGATGTACAGGCCGGATTGACGGTGCTCGTACCAGGATCAATTGAGGCATCAATCTTGAGACTATCTTGGTTCATGGGACTGCATTCGGGTGGGTGGATAAGAAGCCCCTTCGGCGAGTGAGTGGCATTCCGATCAATTCGGGTACTAACACTGCAGAGCCAGTAGAGGTTGGATAGTGCTTCGCTGCTACCAGTCATGGTGTAGGTTCTCGGACAAGTTTCAGGGCAAACCTCTTCAGGCTGGGTCTTGTCGGGGATGATTCCTGTCCATGTGGTCACTTAGAAACTAGTGACCTCATACTGCGTGTCTGTCCTCTATTTCAGGATCTGCGGATCCGCGTGTTTTCTCTGGGCGATCTGCCTGATCGCATCTTATCCGCCTTCTGCCGGGTTAGAGTCAATTTCTTGGCGGTTTCTTCTTTCGCCGCTGATGCTGTTCAACGTCTGAACTATTGCCATGTCGAATGATTTGGGATCTGGAACGGCAATGATGATATCGTGCTAAACTGTCAGTAGAGAGTGTTTTATACACTCAGTGACTGTCGTGTGCACTGTTCTGAGCTGTAGGTTCTCGGACTGAAGCTGAAACTGGAAGCCTTTCGCTAATGCGCGATGATAAGGCGTAACCATTATCACACTTTTAGCTTCCTGGACAAAATGTAGAGACTGCTGAGTAGTCACCTGGTGAAAGAGTCACGCTCACATGCCAGTAACCTAACTGGTACAATTCACGATTCACCTCAAAGGACCAACAATTTAATTGAATCGGTTCTTACTTAGAAATTCATTTTAATTGAATAAAATAATGAAGAATATTTTCACAATTCATCTACTATACTACAAATGTTATCTAACATGGTGGCTTCGTCAGGTTTACATTTTGAAAACTCTAAAAAACTATAATAATAATTCATTCAATTCCAATCGCAGAAATAAATGAAAATCGCCCAATTAATAATGAAAAACTTGAAACATCGAATTTAGATGGCAAAAACTCTAACACCAAGAAGAATAAACTCTTGTTCGTTCCAGAAAACAACATCCTTTCATTTGAACCCCGTTCTAGTGACAAATCAAAATAGAGAACTAGGCGTGCACTAATTAGTTCACTATATCGAGGGTCTACTGAAGTGATAATTTGATGAATAATTTCATATACAGGTGGTCCAACGAAAAATTAACACCTCGATTTTCCGACTTTAAAATGAAAATATGGAAAATCGCTCGGACCCGTCAATTTCTGATTCGAGGAGGAAGAACTTTGAAGCTTTTGCCATCCCCGTACCTTCAGCCCCCTAACGGGAGTGAGCACAACCCCTTGATTTTGGAAAGGGATGAGGGGTGTTGCGATAACTAATCTTGAAGATAGTATCGATCAAAATCTGACCCTAAAATTTCGCTTCAAAATATCCATCGATAATGAAATAACAGCGAAAATAGTGAAAGAGGCAATGTGGAATTTATCTCGAGAATATTATTCATATCCGACATATTTCAAAGGTATTTAGTAGTTATGTCGTTAATTCTTGGTACAAAAAAGTATTAATTTCTTGTCCAAAAAAGTATACGGACCATGTTTTTGATTCAGCTTAGTCTATCGTGAATTTTTGAGAAGGTTACAAGTGTGTCAAATCGATTGAATATTTCTAGTAAAATTAAAATAGTGTATTCCAACAAGATGGCGCACCACCTCATTTCGTTCAACCGGTGCGTCAGTTCTTAGATGAAAATTTTCCTCACGCCTGGATTGGAAGAAGGGGACATATTGAGTGACCACCCAGATTACCTGATCTGGCTCCACTGGACTTTTTTCTATGGATCACCCGAAATCCAAGGTTTACGCTATCCAGCCTGAGTAACTGGATGATTTGCGAACTCGGATCATTAATGAATGCCTTCAAATTACATCAGAAATCTTGAGTAACGTACGTGAACGTTTTCAGCAAAACTTTCATGACTACATGGAAGTGAATGGTGCTCATTTTCAGCTTTCAATAAACTAATCACAAAAGTAAGTACTCTTCCACTATTTTACCTGTCATTTCGTTATCGATGGAGATTTCGAAGCGAAATTTCAGGATCTGATAGTACTCGATAAGATCTTTAAAATGGCGCAACACCCCTCATTCCTATTCAAAATTAAAGGGTTGTACTGACCCCCGTTAGGGGGTTGCAATTATGGGGATGCGAAGAGCGGAAAAGGTGTTCCCCGTCGAATTAGAAATTCACGGGTCCGAGTGATTTTCCACATTTTCATTTCAAAGCTGGAATATCGAGGTGTTAAGTTTTCGTTGGACCATACTGTATTCCATTTTTATAGATCGAATACTAGTAGGTTGCTGGACTTTTGAAAGTGAGTGACTCAATTTATTTGCAATTTTATCAGAAGAATTATCTTGTAGCAAATTCTCTAATCTACTGCGACTCCAATACCTTCGTCTTTTCTATGGTGCAACTTTCAGTACCTGATAAACGTAACAACGTCTTTTACACAAACTTTGATTCGATAAACTGCAATTAGAATGATCAATAATTCAACTGTTACCCTATTCATTTTCTCGAATCGCGTGTTATTTAACGCTTCTTCGCGACTTAGACTACCCGCCTCTGGCCTCGCTCTAAGAGCCCATCCATAAAACCACATGTGACCCAGTGATGGTTAGCTTCTTTCCCAATAGATGATACCTTCACTTCGGCACTTTTACACTCCGGTGACCACGGCCGATGTTATATCATTTCTTTCGATTCACCACGACGTATGAATCCACTGTCACTTCCAACTGAGATACAACCACGTTTTATGGACGTTCGACATTCGAACATATCAATCTTCTCCGCTTGGTATGTTGAGAAAGGAAGAAGAAATATGTGGTAGGTATGGTTTTGTATCTCTGAAGAAGGTAGATAGATGTACAGTGTGGTCCAGCGAAAACTTAACACTCCGATTTTCCGGCTTTAAAATAAACATGTGGAAAATCACTCGGACCCGGCAGTTTCTTATTCCGCATTTTTCATCCCGTAACTGCAACCCCTTGATTTTGAGCAGGGATGTTGCGATACCTCATTTTGAAGATCTTATCGAGTACTATCTGATCCTGAAATTTCGCTTCAAAATTTTCATCGATAACGAAATGACAGATAAAATAGTGGAAAAGTACTTACTTTTGTGATTAGCTTATTAAATGCTGGAAATGTGCACCATTCACTTCCATGTAGTAATGTAAGTTAACTGAAAATGTTCACGTAGGTTACTCAAGATTTCTGGTGTAATTTGACGGCATTCATTAATGATCCGAGTTCGCAAATCATCCAGTGACTCATGGTGGGTAGCGTAAATCTTGGATTTCAGGTGACCACATAGAAAAAAGTCCAGTGGAGCCAGATCAGGTGATCTGGGAAACCTTATAATCGAAGTTCTACTCACCTCTGGAGCTGTTGGAGATGTAGGAACCCCTGGTCTTGGAGCTCCAGGCCATCTGTTGGCATCCAAACCACATTCGTCCTGTAAAAAATGCAATTGAGATATTTACATCAATAAATTCAAAGATCTGCAAGAACTTCGACCCATCCAAACAGTCACCCACCAACATCCCCTGAATATGTTAATATTGTCATGAATAGTAATGTTGTTGTCTTGAGTGACCTTGGACCAGAAAAACAAACATTATTAACTCATCCGCGTGGCAGAATTGAGTAATTTACCGAGATGGTTAACAGTTTCAAATCCGGCTCAGCTGTCACGTCGACCTCTCGTCAAACCGCGATACCATCTGCGGCTTTTAACGCTTTAACCCTGTCACCGTAACCTATAACGATTTTTTTACACCATGACTATTGTCGGACAGACAATAACGATCGATTCCGATCTGAAAAATAATGACTGAAAAACGCTATCTACGAAAATCCGCACCTATTTAGCGTTCGAGGTCACGATTGTTTATTTAATCTTTACCAAGTTATTATTTATTGTTGCCTGAGCTGACAAATGAGCCGTTAAAGTTTCAACGGTAGTCGTTCGACCGTCTATCGAGATTCGAAAGGTGTTGCGGCTTCAGATTACCGTTTGTAACGTAATTGTTTTCATTACTTATAAAACCTAAAAAATTGGACTCGCGTAGGCTTAACCCTAAAACCTCAAAAGATTGTTGCACTCAAATCGTCTTGTTCATTCAGAAAAACTAATTCTGCATTTCAATCATATACTCCATTAAACACATAAATGAGGAGGAATCAGGGAAAAATAAAGGTGTTAGGGTGTGTCACAAGGGTAATTCCTGGGGCCTATGTTCTTTTTTGTGAAGAAAAAATGAGATTTCCATTGGGTAAAATATGTATAAAGCAGATTGAGCCTCAGTGATAATATTAAATGGTATTATAACGATTTAAAATTTTCATGAGGAGGAAAGATTGCAATTTTGGAATAAACGAACCTGATTGTGCACCTGGTATCTTCATGAAAGCAGACAGTGCTGACACATTGAAAGCTGAATGGCCAGAACAATTTCTATCAGGGTGTGTTTCAGGGGTCATTTCGAGGGTTAATAATCTTCTTCATAAGAATAAAGAAGTGGAAATACCTGAATTACAGGGTCGTAACCTTCAACGCATTCATCAGGAACGTGAACGAAAATAATACTAACAAAGTTAGTGATTCCTTCCTCATATCGAAGATATTATCTTCTACCCAACAATGAGAAACGTATCACAACCGGCCTCTTGGAATCAATTGTTCGGGTTTTAGCCATTAATTAAATCAATTAACTTTCAACAATAAACCCACAATTTCGCCATCTCATATTTCATCTCTCCAAGCATTTTAAATTTATGATAATTGCGTCGTTTCTTCATAGGAGAAAAGCCCGGTGGCTAGATATTAGAGATTGATAATTACGAGTCTGTATCGGTATCTTCGATATCTCCTTTCCTCCTTACAAAAGGAAGGCCAATATCCGAGATTTATGGTATTTTCTAGAAGATGCAATAAGTTATTCAATATCACAGGAGTGGGAAGGAATGGAGACTGTATAATTTTCGTTATTTTATTCTGCGATTCATGAAATCGACAGAATTTTCAGTACTGGTGATGATTTCTCTGCTACAGGTTACCTCGGTGCTGATTTGCATTAAATTGAAATTTGCCAGTTCCTCTTGTTGGCTTCTCGTTGTAGAGTTCACTAATATTTAAGTATCAACTTCGATGGTACTATAGTAGCATCACTCTATCACCAAACATTAAATAGGAACAGACGTACTGTCCAGCTTGAGTTATGTGATAAGTTAAGAAATACGGTGTGGTTTACGTTATCTGTTTGAGTTTTTGTTTCCCTTAGATCTTTTGGGTCCACAGAGGAGATGATGGAGATGATTATTTAAGAATCTTCAGCACCAACATAATTGTTGGGTTCTTTCCCTACACTCTTACTTTTTTCAAGGATCCTGAGCTTCAGTTTCCTGAAATTGGGCCTCATCATAACTTATTTCTTATGTGAGCTGAATAATAATTCAGCAGGACTTTACACCCTGTTACAACCAGCCCTGCACTGTCTGACTTCGGAAGATCTGTTCGGAGGCACTTCAAACGCAGTTTGATGGCTTCAGTAGGATTACAGCCATTTTCTAGACCTTGGAAATTCTTCCTGTTCATCTGTTCTTTGGTGAAAGCATTAGGTTTCATCATTTACTCTATCATCTTCATCCACTCGTCGGCTTCAACCAAAACCAGTTCTCAACTAGATTGTTGCAGCAATGTTTTATTATAACTTGGATTTTCCGGATAAAAAGAAAAATCCTAGAGCCCCATGTGAAGGTCTAGGATTCATCGAATATCAACTGGTTCGTAATTGGAGTAATCTGAAGTGCAATATGTCTCTGACTATTTTCTCGTTCCTCGAGAGAATCTTGATGTTAAATGGATGTGTTTTGCATCGAGTGTATATGAAACGGAATCAGGTAGACCTTGATTAACCCATTTGAAATGTTTATCGAAAATGGGTTCTGAGGTTGAAGAAAATTTAATCATTGAAGCTCGTCAGAATGAATCAAGGTGGACGAAACGCATAGTACAATGGAGACCACGACTGCACAAGAGAATAATATTCAAATAAGGTTATTCTGATTTTCAAATTCCAGCTTATCTGAATATATTTAATAGAGGTGAGTTATTTAAATCTATTTGTTCTTTAAGTAATATTCCAATTTTATTATGTTTATTTATCTCTAGGGATTCTAACAGATTTAAGGCATAACTTTTGCTTTCTATATGTAGAATTTCAAAGTTCTGATTGAAAGTATGTCCTGTTTCTAACAAATGGTTGGAATATGTAGAATTACTTTTATTATTGAGGATGTTTATTATTCAAATGTTCACAAATTCTATGACGGAAAGTTCTTCCAGTCTGTCCTATGTAAACTTTAGGGCAATCACCGCAGGTTAACTTATAAACCCCCGATTTATTATCTTTATGTGTACAGTCTTTATCATTTTTAATAAATTTACTCAAGTTTGAATTCGTTTTAAATGAAGTCCTCAAATTATATTTATTTTTGAGGTATGTAGCAATTTTCTCAGAAATACCTTTAGGGGATTTCAAGGAAATGTATTTAAAATTTTCTTTTATATTAGGAAAGACCATATTTAAAGCTATTTTATTATTTTTATTCATCAACAATTTGTCTATCAACTTAGGATCATAGTCATTATCAATAGCTATTTGTTTAATTATGTTAAGTTCTGAAATATAATTTTCTCGATCCTTCTTTTCTCGATTATCAAAGAAGATATTTTAGAATGTCTAGATATTTGCACTAAACAAAACTATTTTCAATTCAAAAATAAAATTTATAAATCTGGAAACGGTTTGATTATGGGAAATCCCTTAAGTCCTTTATTAGCAGAAATATTCATGGACAATATTGAAACTAAAACTTTTACTTTTACTTTTTATATTGGTATAGATATGTAGACGATATTTTCTGTTGCTTTACAGGTACAGGCAGACTTTTGAAAAAATTCTTTTTATTCATCAATGAAATACATCCTTCAATTAAATTCACCATGGAAACCGAACATAATAATTCTATTAATTTTCTTGATATAACTGTTACTCGAATAAATAATTCACATGATTTTTCAATATTTCACAAACCAACCTATGAGGATTCTATTATACACAATAAATCAAATCATCCTCTAAATCAAAAATTATCAGCATTTAATTGTATGATCCATAGATTAGTTAATATTCCCATGAATCGAGAAAATTATATTTCAGAACTTAACATAATTGAACAAATAGCTATTAATAATGACTATGATCCTTAGTTGATAGACAAATTGTAGATGAATAAGAATGATAAAATAGCTTTAAATATGGTCTTTCCCAATATAAAAGAAAATTTTAAATACATTTCCTTAAAATACACTAAAGGTATTTCTGAGAAAATTGTTACATACTTCAAAAATAAATATAATTTGAGGACTTCATTTAAAACGAATTCAAACTTGAGTAAATTTATTGAAAATAATAAAGACTGTACACATAAAGATGATAAATCGGGGGTTTATAAGTTAACCTGCGGTGATTGCCCTAAAGTTTACATAGGACAGACTGGAAGAACTTTCCGTCATAGAATTTGTGAACATTTGAATAATAAACATCCTCAATAATAAAAGTAATTCTACATATTCCAACCGTTTGTTAGAAACAGGACATACTTTCAATCATAACTTTGAAATTCTACATATAGAAAGCAAAAGTTATGCCTTAAATCTGTTAGAATCCCTAGAGATAAATAAATATAATAAAATTGGAATATTACTTAACGAACAAATAGATTTAAATAACTCACCCCTGTTAAATATATTCAGATAAGCTGGAATTTGCAGAGACCCTTTTTTGGGTTTTAGTACTCAATAAAAATTTATTGTACTTGCTGTAATATAAATAGCAACGGATTTCGGAAACAAGCTTAGTTATTCAAAATGTGATCTTGCCTGATGATGCTACTGTGATAGCGAAACAATTGTTGTGAACATATCAATAAAAGTTTGTGAAAATCAGAATAACCTTATTTAAATATTATTCAATATGGATTTTCACCAAGTAAGGACTGATACAATTCAATATGCACAAGAAGAGAAGTTGGTAGACTGCAAAAACGTTAACTGGATGATGTCGGGGAGAGCGTTGATGAAGCTTGGCATCAAATAGCACAAGACAAAAAAGCATGGAGACTGGCAGGGGAGGCCTTTGTTCAGGAGTGGACTGCGAAGGGCTGTTGAAAGAAGAAGAAGAACCATTGAATCATAATTTTTCCAATATGCTGAAAAGTCGAGAAGTTCTGATGGTCAGTATGGCAGGTTTTCACGTTCAAAATAGTCGAAAATAAGCTTATTTGGATACTCGGAAACATCTTCCATCAGAAAGATGAAGAATTATTCGTGTCTCTGATCACATGGGATTCATGTTCGTGTGGCCCAAATAGAACCATTATTGGACCCAATAATCTTCTTGATGTTGATGACCAAAAAAATGTTGACAGCGCATTACTCAATTTAGATGTCAGTTGTATCAATTTTGAGAGCGCCGAAATTAAAGGTAATTATCTGGTTTCTTAACATCTCTGCTGCGTTGGTAGCAGTGCCTGCTATATTATTACGGATGATATGCAAAAAAGCGGAACGCTTATGTCGATCGTGTCGACATTGGCACGACAGGTTTGGTTCGAAAATTAGTCCTTCTGTGAGTTATGGCTCTGAAAATCCTTGAAAAAATAGTTTTTTTCGCTTAAAAAAATATACATTCTGTCAAGAAAGTACCGGGAATTATCGATTTAAATCTGGCGGGGCAATGAGGCAGGTAATTTTTTTTTCCTAGGTTGGTACCACTGTCCTTAATTACTATGCCAAGCTTGAGCGGGATCTGTCAACTAGTGTGTTTGCAACAGCTGATTAAGTCAGTCGATGTCAGAGTGCGTGCCGATTTTTACTATGGGTGATTACGTTGAGCAAAGAATTTTTTTAAAGTTTTGTGTTGCAAATGAATTTTCGTGTGCCGATGCATTGAAAATGTTGCAAAAGGCCTTTGGTGATAATGCTCTATCGAAAACTCGTGCATATCAGTGGTACAGAGCCTTCAAGGACGGTCGTGAAGTGGTGGCCCATCGACGGCTTCGATCGAAGATAACGTCGATAAAATTAAGGAAATGGTGCTGGAAAACCGTCGTACCAGCTTGAGAGAGATAGCACATGATCTTAAGATATCCCACGAGTCCGCACGTACGATTTTGATTGATATTTTGGGCATGAGAAAGGTGGCCGCACGACTCGTACCGAAAGACCTGAATTTTCTTCAAAAACGTCATCGCGAACAGGTTGCTTCAGACATGCTGGATCGCTGTAATTCCGATTCTACATTCATGGAACGCATTATAACTGGTGATGAGACCTGGGTCTACGAGTACGATATGCAAACAAGCCAGCAATCATCGGAATGGGTGGCAAAAAATGAGCCGAAACCGAAAAAACCACGCCAAAGCCGCTCGAAAATGAAGGTGATGCTCATTGTTTTCTTCGATATCCGTGGCGTGGTGCACTACGAATTCGTTCCAGAGGGTCAGACGGTAAACAAGGAGTATTACCTAGGCGTTATGAAACGTTTGCGTGAGCGTATCCGTAAGAAGCGGCCAAATTTGTGGGCGAACAACTCATGGATTTTGCATGACGATAACACGCCTTCTCACCGAGCTACGATTGTGACTGACTTTCTCGCCAAAAACTCAACAAACGTGCTTCAGCAACCACCGTATTCGCCGGATTTGGCTCCCTGCGACTTTTTCCTCTTCCCAAAACTAAAATTGTCCCTTCGTGGCACCCGTTTTGAGTCGATTGAAGCCATAAAACAAAATTCGGCGCGAGAGCTAAAGTCCATCCCGGAAAGCGCCTATAAAAATGTTTCGATAATTGGAAGTGCCGTTGGCATAGATGTATTGGAGCAAATGGAGCCTATTTTGAAGGCGACCCAATAAATTTTGACGATTAAATGTAAAAATGTTGTTTTAATTGAAAATTTCCGGTACTTTCTTGACAGAGTAGTAAGTGGTACATTTATTTAATTCCTGAAGTTATAATATTGAAAATAATTTTTCGAAATCAAATATGTAGAAGGCTAAAAGAATATATCTGTTAATATTAAAATTTTCAAAAAATTTTATATACCTTCTATCAAGTATAAACCTCCATTTATTTTATGTCTTTAGGGGCCTTTAACTAAGCAGGGGGGCTCAAAAAATAGTGTTTATATAAAAGACGTACCCTATTTTTTCATCCCCTAAATTTTTTCATAACTATTCAGCCTGTATATTGTAAAAGTTTCAAGTAATCATTCTGAATTTAAAGTTATTTTAATCACTTCCACCGAGTTTCGACTAGCATTTTAACTTATTTTATAAATTCTGGATTAATTTCATTTAGACTGAAATATCTATGAAAAAATTGTTTTGTGGTGGAGCATAGTGATTTCGAGACGCTCGTTTTAACTGTGAGATTCCATTACGCCCTCTTTTCATGGACACAAGTACTGTCTCATATATCCTTCCTAAGATTTTATTATTTCACATGTCTATGCAGTTTATTACATACCACAGATAAATGAGTTAAAAGCCGACGTTTCGACTGTGTTAGGTCTAATTCCCAGCGTTAATGCGAATTAGGTTAGTCTGACAACTTTCGATACGCGCTAATTGATCTCACGACGCGAAGGCAATCAAGCTTCAAATAACAATATTGGATAATTCCGGCTAGCTCATACCTAAATCTCAACGGCAAAGAATAATAAATGAGCATATTAATTACTACCAAAACTTACGTCCGACATTCATCATCGGGTCTTTCGCAACGGAACTATCATGATACTCGGACAACCGCGACTAATCGGAATTTGTGGCGTAAAACTTTTTTTTCTCAGCCGACTCGATTACGATACGGGTGAAGGTTCGACGGAGGCGATTTTTCAACTTGGTCTAACGGCTATCCGTCACCTTCCGCCCAGTACCTTTACGTGCGTCGATTTTGGTTGCGATGGTAATGGGTTCGATTAATGAGACAAATAAATATTAGCTGCCATTAATTTTGCGTGAAGTCTCGTTTCGAAACGAGGGAGATCAGTATCTGTCTGCGTTTTGGTGGATATCGCCAAGCGAAACGGTATCTTTATGTCTATATGGCGATATTGATTCAGAAGGTAGCAGTTTAATGGTTAACCTGCATCTAATCAATCTGAAATTTGCGAATTTTTGTCACTTGCTGGGTAAATTATTCCAAGAATGTTGTTGGTTTCATCCGCCTTACGTGCCCCACGTTGGGTGTCGATTAATATCATCTACCTTGAACACAAGAGCAAAGGTCCTCTGTTGGACTCCACCCTCTAAGAAAAATCACTTTACGGGAATTTTCCACAATAAATAGTCTACTGAAATATCCTCCTTTTATTTTTAGCATCCCTAATGATTGAATATTTGAGGTATCGGGTGTTTTTTTAGAGTGATAGAACTTTAAATTGGAATAAAACACTTTTAAATTAAGATCGGAGCCAATTTTTTTTTATTTGAAAGAAAATTTCATGACATTCATGTTTTAAAAATAATTTCCGGCATATGTTCACCACCACTAGCACTGAGGAACCGCATTCGACCAAACCAATTTTGGACCACTTTTTCGAGTAATTCAGGCCTTATTTCATTAATAACACGAGTTATGTTGGCTTCCAGAGTGTCTTTTGTTTCTGGTTTATCAGTATGAACCAATGACTTGATATAACCCCAAAGAAAATAATCCAGTGAATTTTTGTCGCATGATCTTGGAGACCATTCTCAAAATAATGTTATCGCTAAATCTTTCTTTCAATAAATCAATTATTACGGTAGCAGCATGAGGTTAAGCAGCATCTTGTTGGAACGAAAACACTTCTGGGTCGATACCATTCAAATTTTGAAATAAATAATCATTGATCATCGATCTGTAACGACCACCATTCACTATAACATTAGCTACAGCATCGTTTTTGAAGAAATATGGACCGATGATGCCTCCAGCGTGTAAAGCACGACATACGGTGCATTTTTCAGGATGCAATGAAATCTCCAGAACTTCTTGAGGATTGTTTTCACTCCATATACGGCAATTTTGCTTGTTTACATAGCCGTTCAACCAGAAACGAGCTTCATCACTAAACATAATTTCACGATAAAAAGGTGGATCAACTTCAAGCTGTTCTAGGGCCCGATCAGCAAACAAACTACGCTTATTATGGTCAAGTGGCTTTAGTTCTTGAACCAGTTGGATCTTGTATGGGTGTAGACCAAGATCTTTACGCAAAATCTTTCATGTGGTGGTGCACAGAGTACAACTTGTTGTGAACATCGACGAATAGGCAAATCATCATTAACACTATGACTTCCAGCAGGGATATTTTCTTCTGTACGTACAGCTCATGTTTTGTAGTTGTTGTCGCATCGAGTAGAAAAAATGTTGTCCGAAATCTATCGATAGTTCGACGAATAAACTGCTCTGATGGACGATTATGTAAACCATAAATTTCACGAAGTGCTCTATAAGTTTGGCGAATAAAACAATGATTTTGAAAATAAATTTCAACAATTTGTAAACGTTGTTGCGGCGTGAGTCTTCCGATGATAATTTGTCAATGCTCACTGAACACAAATGTCAAAACAACATGGCTTCTACCTTCTGTCAAATCACAGTTACCCTATCGCAATTTCTATCAATAAAAAAAAAACACCTGATATATGTTTAAGTATTTCACTCTTGAAAGTATTTTAACCCCACCTTAGTTAACCGCTTATACTCATCGAAGTAGCCTGGCACGACGTCATCTTATAGCACGTTTTCGATAATCGCCAAAAAAATTACCGGTCCAAGAACTTTAGAGCGGCCGTTCAAGATACCGTCCTTAAGCTGCAACGCATTCGTGTCAGCGATTTTCGACAACTTAACTCCAAAACGACCAATCAATAAGCGATATTATTTTCGCCGAACCCGTCTCTTAGCTCATATTCCTCCGCTTCGCCGACCACCCAAAAGCCAATCGATAAAGATAAAATATTCGCTAATTTCGAGCCTAATGAACATCGCTCCGTGTCGCTAAATTACTGTAGCGTAATTATCGAAAATGCGCAAAACGATATTTATATCGCGTTTTATCGCGACTCGTTCGGTCGAAAGATCTCGCCGTTGGCAATAAAAATGGAGCTTTTTCCTCGAAAATTCACACTTAAAATTTTACGGTCGTTTCTCATATCTGTTCTTACTTTCCGAGTCTGAACCTTATGGGTTTCGGTCGTCGACACAATGAGTTTCGAAAGGAGATAATGGCGTCCTGGTTGCCCGGCCCAATTAGGCCGAGATATTCTAATAATATCAGACTTTATTTGAAACGAGATGTTGACGACGTTTACAAAGATCCTAATAGAGAGAAATTACTCGGTAAGTGTGTCCCGGTTGGAGGGATATTCGATCTCAAAACGAAATCGTTCTATGTCAGTTCCAGGACCTCTAGAGGGGAACTTATGGCGGTTATTCCTTCCGTTTCAAACAGAGGGCGCTTGCATATAGGTATAGCTCCATAAATCGATTTAAGCGGGAGTATAATCCTGAAGAGACTTCTAAATTAAAGTTGAATGATTGCGAAAGAAACGATTACTTCAAATCACAAAACTAGATCATCCAGTAGGTAATCATGGATAAAGTTCTATTTGTTAGATCGCAACGTGTTTAAATTATACAAATTGTTGAAATACAAGGAGTAGCAAGAGATGATAAAAATCAAATATGATAATAGTCTTAGATCTATTCGTGATTTAATTCCTCTTCACTGGCTACAATCTAACTTAAAATGTCAGTCAACTCAGGAAATGTACAGAAAAGCTGAACTCTTCTATTATTCGCTCCTTCGAAATACAAAATTGAAGTTTATGGTGACCTTATTGATCAATCTAAAAATAAAACTAAATCGGTTTGGACTGCAGTGAATACTCTGACCGACCGGAGTGGAAATCATGAACCCATTGCACTTGTGGTTTCACTTGATGGCCACAGTGATTTTGCTGAAACCTTCGCCGATTATTTCTCCACCATAACTGAGACCTCACTAAACCTTCATTATAGAAGCTCTTTATCTTGCTCGTGTACTACTTAGTTTAGGTTTGTTTCCTACTCAAAAAGGCTATAGTTGCCCTTATACATAAAAAAGATGATGTACATAACATAATCAACTATAGACCCATTTCTATTTTAAGTTCCTTCTCTAAGGTGTTTGAGAGAATTGTTTACAATAGAATGAAAAACTACCTTGACAAGTTTAACATTCTGGAACCTGCGCAGCATGGCTTCAGATCAAGTCGCTCGACCCAAACGGCCATTAGTTTTGTAGAGTTCGTATATGATTGTCTCGATAACGGCGCATATATTGCCGGTTCATTTTTCGACCTGTCCCGAACATTCGATTGTCTACCTTTTCAGTTTTTTATCGAAAAGTGTTATAACCTGGGTTTCAGAGGTGTATTTTCAGACTGGTTACTCAGTTATCTGGGAGGTAGATCTATGACCGTCAAGGTCCAGAGCTCTTTCTCTGCTAAGCGCAATATAGATTTGGGGGTGCCCCAGGGTTTGGTTCTGGGACCACTTCTATTTTTACTTTTCATTAACGATCTTCTCGTAAATTTACGGAAGATATTCTTCACTTCTAGCACTGGTTTGGACTTTCAATCTTTGTCACCGAAATTTAAAATAGTTTTGTTTGCTGATGACACCTCAGTGGCGGTTGCGGCCAGCACCTTCGATGAGCTTCAAATGCGTTGTGAGCTTCTGGTGCAAAGCTTTGCGAAATGGTGTCATGCATATAGGCCAATGCTGAATGCTGATAAGATCGTTTGCATCCACTTTTCAATTGGAAATAATGATCGCAAACTGATCATTCGACATTTGGATATTGTCACCGCGTCCATAGATAGTGATAGATTTCTTGGCATTCACATTGATAAGAATTTGAAATGGAATACACATATTGACGTTTTGTGCCAGAAATTGAATTCCTCTTATTATGCTATCAATAGAGTGAAATATACACTTCCTATGAAATCCCTCACAAACATTTACTATAGCTTGGTGTATAGTCACGTATCGAACAATAAAATGTTATGGGGTAACTGAACCTATGTTGGTAGAGTTTTTGTTTTGCAGAAGCTACTCTGCGAATGATGTTCAACATATCTCCTCGATCTTGATGTAGACCATTATTTTTAGAACATGCTATTCTTACAGTAGCATCCTTTTTCATATGGAGATGTTCAATTTATATTAAAGAGAATGAGAAATATATACAAAAATTATCCAGTTTTCCTGCTCACAATACCATAAATGAGGGTATATTAAACATTACGATACATAGAACATCTAGATTTGAAATTGCCCCAATGTATCAGAGTATTGTTTTATATAATCATCTACCACAGAGTGTTAGGTCTATTAGTACTAGAGACTTTAACAAATCTGTTAACTCTTTACTGGAGAATTGTTACTATAATGTGCATGAATATCTCTCTGATTTATTGTAACCTGTTATTCTGACCTATTCTTTACATGTATTTGTCTAAAAGGATCAATAAACAATTATTATTATTATTCACTCAGAAAGAATAGCTGCTTCTTTCGACAGTTAGTTTACTCTAGGTTATGTGGATTAATCTTAACAGTTGGTTTTTTTCATAGCCAGTTTTGTCCATCACAATCCATATTGCTCGATATTGTCTTACTCTTAGATAAAAAATTGAGATAACAAAAATAACTATACACACATTCAGTGATACAATTCGATTATCCTCATCATCATGAGCCCGTACAATCCATATCCGGAGTAGAGGCCTCTCCAAATGTCTTCCACTGTTACCTATTTTGAGCAATTTGTGTCCATAATATTTCTTTCTGTTTCTTAATAGAATCTTGCCATCATGTTGCTGGACGAACAAGGCTTCTTTTACCATCTCTGGGATACTCTTCCTGCACCAACTTGGTCCATTTTTCAGTTGACATCCTTGCTACATGGCCAGGTCAAATCCACTTTTTCTTGGACAGTTCTTTACCTATATCTTTTATTTTTGTTTCTCTTCTAATATTTAAATTTCTCATTCGGTCTTCCAATTTAATTCCTGATAAACTTCTTTCCATTTTTCTTTGACATACTTTTAACTTTTGTGTTTCTTTTTCAGTCAGGGACTATGTTTCAGTTTACGGCAGTACACACATATTCAGCCCTTCCCTTCTGATATTCATGGGAAAGTCACCCTAGCGTTTTCTATTCTTCTCTTAATCTCTTTGTTCTGACAATCTGTAAAAGAAAGGACCTGGCCAAGATAACAATATTCCCGAACATAGTCAATGGTTTTATCATTCATTTTTAGTTCTTTTTCTTCACTCTTTGTCATCACTTTAATTTTGGTTTCATTTATCGTTAGTTCCAGCTTTTCAAGTTTGATTTTTGGTGAGCAACTGTGATAGATTTCTTGTAGGATATTAATGTATGGTTCTGGTATACTTTGATTGATTAGAACATCTATAAGATAAGTATGATGCACCATATCAAAGGCCTTGGTGTAACGCTTGGTAAAAAGTTTTGTTGTATTCTTTGTATTTTTAAATGACCTGGGTTACAGTGAATAGGTGGTCCATAGTTGAGTGCCCAGTTCCAAAACCTGCTTGCTCAGGTGGTTGATTTTCATCCAAAATGTTGGTTATTCTTCTCAAGATTATTTTTAAGAACACTTCGTAGACAGTACGATTTCGCAAGTAGTCCACTCTTCTGGTAGTTGTTGGCTCTGGATGACTTTGTTAAATATATGAGTCCGTGGTATTGTAAAATCTTCTGCTATAAACTTCAACAGTTCGTTTGATATTCCATCTTCACCTGGACATTTTCCGTTTCTGAGATCTTTAAGTGTGAATCTTACTTCCGATTCTATAATTTGTGGTAGTTCATCCATACTGTGATCGAGTATCCTCTCTTCTATATTAGGACCATCATTCCTGAAAAATTTTCGATAAAATTCAGTTGCAATATTGAGTACTTTTCCTCTAATTCTAGTTGTTACGCATCCATTACTTGTTAATTTCTGAAACCATGGTTTTCCTTCTGAATGGTCTTTTCTGATTTTATTTATGGATTTGAAAGATTCCATTATTATTTCAATTCGAATATAATGACCCTTTATACAAAGAAAGCTACAGATTCTTTAACGACTAGAACTCAATAGTTGAATAGGTAGTTCGACCTTACCAAAAGATAGAAGTTTTGAGATAACCTTTTGAAGGTATGAGATGACTGCACCGGAAAGTTGGAAAAGCTCAGACAAAATAATGCCTTCAAAGGAAGCCGATAGAAAACGTACTACTCATAACTGGGGGTCATAAATGTCTTGCGTAGTACCAAAAGGTCTTTAATGATATTATTTCTAGGAACCAATTGCTTCAGCTAACTTTTCCATCAGGAAGGAACATTCATCGCTCTACTTGATTCATGAAATTGCTCTTCAGGTTCAAAAAATTGGAGTTTTTTAAAAAGGTATGGATCACAAAGGTAAATTGAGTGAAGAAATCCAAGTTCTAGGGAACAGAATATGCATATGTTTCCAACAGCAGTTGATGGAAGATCTGGATCCAAGATGTTAGATCTAGTCATTTGGTAAGGTGCTTCTCAAGAAATTCACGCTATAATTTTCAAACTTTTTATTGAGAGAACTTTTATGATATCAGTCAATGGCTGAACAATTTCGGGGATATTCTGGAAAAACTCTGACTTCTTGTATACGATATTCAGCCTACGCCATTGGATATTTCAGTTCAACTTACTAGAGAGTATTTTAGAAGGAGTCCTGACTTAAAAGCAACTTGCAGTATGTTGCTTATTATTGAAATTGTTTGAATTATTCCACCGACTAGAACAATGGAATATAAAGTATGGCAGTAAATTTGGTTGGAACGCTGAATGCATATTTCGTTCAAGAACAGGCGATGTCGCCAGATTGCTCCCGTTTCTCACATGTGGAAACACTCCATTAGTTTTACTGTATACATTTGGTTCTCGAGCAGATGTCCTGAATGAAAATTCTCAGGAGAAATGAGTATTACAGAGGAAATAATATTATATCGAATAATAATTTTATTGACCTTAAAGTTAATCCAGATTTATAATTCAATTAAACTCAAATATAAGACGTTATGAAACATTTACAAAAAATTAATGACATTACATTAATAGTAATATGTTGAGAATACATATTTTATTTGAAGATCCTCTCCAGAAATCTCACCCACTTCAGTCACTCGGCTATCTAAATTCAATTTTATTCTTCTCTGGAAAACCAAGACGTAGCAACAAACGTGATGAATCAATAACTCATCTGACGATCGAATCTATTAGGAAGCGACGTATCGGCGAGAAATGATATAAACGATCGTGCCCGATCGACAATAGAACCATTCACAAATTACGTACCACTGAACGCATGTAAAACGTACACGTAAAATATTGAAACAATAATCGCGGACGTGGAATACGAAATAATTCGGGAATGGTGCGTGAGGTCGCTTCTTCAGGCGACTTAATCACGCCGTAACCTTAGAAACCGTAGCCACGCGATAACGTACGTGACAACCGTAGCTACGCAAACGTTTCTGTAGTAACCGTTGTCAAGCAAAGGTTCCTATGACAACCGTAGCAACTTTGATGGTTTCGTGGAAACCGTTGCTACGCAATGAAGTACTATTCATGACAACTGTAATTATGGCGACACTGAAGTGTTGATTTTCGCACATTTTACGAGTTCTAAGGTGTCCAGCGGGAAATATATGAAGGGAATTAATTTAAACGTGTCGTGTAGTAGCGTTAGCGGATAATTTTCGTTGTGCATATACGGCTATCGCTCCGTCATAATTCACGCTTAAAAGATGTCAAGTCCCACGCACAGCCGTCAACAAAGAAAGGTCGATTGGAATGTCCTCACGATCTTGATGTAACGGCGTCGATCTACTCGAGGTGGACCGATAAACACGGCTATTTAATTCGAAATTGTCCGTCAATCAGGGGCATAAAATACGTCGAGGAATAAATCGGGCAGTTAAGCGACTAACGCGCTGCGCTAATTGACTAAAATGTTGAAATGCGAATTGATGGACGGCGTGATGCGTAAATTATTTTTTAAACGAGTCCTATAGGTCATAATTGAGACTTTCGTTCACGGAGACGTTTAATGGGTCATTAACATTTTTATTGGTTTGATGGTAGAAAGGAGTTGGATTGATGTTCGTGGTTTCGGTTAAAGTTCAGGAAATGGTTGCGCAGAAATTGATTACATATCGAGTTTCGCAGACAAGGTGAACAGAAAATTGCCATTTCTTTTACTTATATGATAATTGATTTCAATTTTCATTTGCTATTGGCAGCCTTACCTAACCAACAAGCAATAAACAATTTTTTTACTCTTTCTTTCTGAACAGTTATAAAAAATCGGAGTCCACACCTGAGCGTCGTTCTGTCGAGCCGAAGAGCTATTCATATCATATGTCATCGGGTTAGGTAACTTCGTTTCGCTTTTTAAGTAAAATTGCGTCAAGGCTCGAGGCCATAAAGATACCGAAGACCAAATACATAGAAGAAGTTACTTTTACGCAGGCACACAATTCGGAACGGTGCGCCGCTAGGATTAGATCCCTTCGTCTAGAGAACCGAAACTGAACCGATTCCCACGGTTGGCGAGAGAGAGACTCGATTTATGGACGAGTTAGAAAGTTCAAAGTTGGAAAGAAACGTTGCAGACGCGAACGAAACGTTTTTACAGCGAGGCCAAATGGAGCCAGGAGGATAACAGGCGGGTAATTTTCGGGTAGGTGGATGGATGCGCTTAACACGCCCGCGTAAGAACAATTGTCACGCCAGAACCGAAATGTCGCGGAGTTGTAATCGATTACAAAGGCGAGAATCGAAATTAGGGACGGGTTGTAGATTTTTATATGAATTAATAAAGGTACGTATTTGAAATTTCAGATCAGATTTGCGTTGTTTGAGTCTTTTTTAATATTTGTATTGAAATAGATATATCAAAATAATAAATTCTTTCGTTAAAAGATTTCTGAAATATTCCTAAATTCGTGTTATGTTTCTATGAACAGGTGTTTCTCAAACTTATGTTCTCATTGCAGTGGCACCTGGTTGTTACAAGAAGTGGATGTTCTGCATCCAAATCAGAACTGTAATACACTATAATTGAGACAGCACTTATGGTAAGCAGATATTAAGCTGCAGTGGATTATTTCAAACCTTTTAATATAATTGAAAAGTTGACCGCTAAATATTTGTTGATTAAAGAGGTGTTATTGTATTGTTATGGTTTGAATGGAACGAACTATGTCTAAATAAAAAAACGAAAAGTGTCCGAAACCTTTTTCTTACGCTGATATTCTCTTTGACTAGATGAATATTCATGAAATTTTTCAACCTTGTGTTTAGGACGATTTCGAAAATACTTCAGCAATATCGACCCAGTTAAACTGGGTAACTTTTTCGAAAAAAATTACCTCATTTGCTGAAAAATATTGATAGTTCTGCAGCACATGGGTAAAAACCACCTGTCTCATTGCGATAATGGAAAATGAGAAGTGAATTTAGGGATGAAATAGCCATTGCATCAAACTCGCATCTGGTATAACCAATGTACTATTTTACCAATGTAAAGCTCGAATTTTCGACAAAAACCTTTAATTTTTTGTGTAGTTTGATAGCAACGAAAATATTTCTTTGACTGATACCTTAATATTACGAGAATAAATAATCAATATCAATCCGGCTCGAAAGGACCAAAACGTTTGAAAAATCTTATTTGCTTGCTTTACTCGCAAGAACCCAGCCATCGAGTTGAAATCTTGAGCGACCATCGGTAACTTTTTGCCCGATTATCGAAATCGAGAGTGTTCTCGGGTAAGCCGGAAACGCAAAAGGACGCCCATGAATCTGCGGCGCTTAATTGGCAACGGGAACAACGTGTTATTTTCATTAATGCCGCCTAATTACGAATGCTCGGTATGTTTAATTGCACGTGGCGGTTCGCAAGGCAGCAAACCGACCGGAACGTCCGAGGAAGTACCAAATTAAAGACAGGTAACAGGTCCATGGGCACGCGAACTCGAGGAGATAACTTTTTCAACTCTATATAAGGTGGAGCAATGCTTCCTTCAGCATTTCAGGTAAAGGTAATCGTTTACGGTGATCCTCGGTAGATATTTGTCTATCTGTCTTGGATGTGAGAGATGACCAAGGATATCATGATATCATTGATTGCTATCCGAAACAATTCTATGCAGTGAAGAGATCCACATATTTTTATAGAGGAAAATTAGGCGGGAAGAACCACCTTGGGAATTTTATGCCTACTTGTCACTGTCGAGGCCCGGAGTAAGAGTCTATGGTCCCTTCGTAGACTTGCGCGTGTGTGAAAATGTAAACAGAACCCCCCAGGGAGAAGCGCCTGTTCTCTCCAGAAGAGTTGTGATAATCTTCGGCGTCCGAACGCCGGCTTCAGAGAGTCCAGTTTTCCCCTGTTCGAAATAGAAAGCCATTGTTCTTTAAAAGTTAAGGATAGACACAAAGGGAAGTCGACTGAGCTGCCCTAACATGTAAAGGTATTGTATTGTATTGAATTACCTGTTCATTGGTGGATTTTGCTGTATTGATGCTCCAGCTAGGGGTGATTTGTGTACTTTAATCTGGATTGACCTTTTAACATATTTCATACATGTAAGCGTTAACTTAATTCATTCATTTGAATCTAGCGGTGGTTAACAATGGTACTTTGTTTGAGAATGCAGAGTGTTTAGAGTGAATGAAATGTGGTTCCACAATTAGATACTGACACAACAACTCTGTGTCCTCAGAAGGCCGCAACAAGGCCTTCCTGAACAACTATTATTAGATATAAATATTATAATGAATAGGTAGCTGAATAACACACCACAACCTCTGCGTCTTCAGAATGTCGCAACGAGACATTCCTGAACAACGATATTATGTGCCCAGATTATAATAATCTAATTAGATAGTAGGTGTGTGAATGACCAATTCCTGACTAAAGGGTTATTGTTAAACTACCTCGAATATATTTGTTTTTATATGTTTATATGTTTGTCTTTATTTTCATTTTATTTATTGGGATCTAAGAGGTGGTTAACAATGGTACTTTGTTTGAGAATTCAGAGTGTTTAGAGTGAATGAAATGGGGATCCACAGTTAGATAATAACACAACAACCCTGTGTCTTTTCAGGGGGCCGCAATAAGGCCTTCCTGAACAACTATTATTAGATATAAATATTATAATGAATAGGTAGTTAAATAAAAGACACTACAATCTCTGTGTCTTCAGAATGTCGCAACAAAACATTCCTGAACAACTACAATATGCGTCCAGGTTATAATAATCTAATTAGATAGAAGGTGTGTGTATGGGGAATTCCTGACCAAAGGGTTATTGTTAAACTACCTCGAAGATCAATGTTACATGTTCCTATTGCCATGTGTTCACTCAATTGATTGTTGTATTTACCTTTGCTTGCACATTAATTATGTTTTAGGATATAAGAAAGATTGTCGATCTCTGGAACCTTAATTATATGAATAAAGGGAAGGACAGGGTTGAAGAATGTATGGGAGCTGAAAAGAGGTCAAGGTTTTTATCCCTGACTCTTTTGTTCTGTCTCAATGTATAACCTCGCTCTCTACCATCGAGTCAGCTGCGGAACCCTGCCTTCCGCAAACAAATATTGCATTTTTACTTAACCTTGTATTCTGAACTTCCCGTCACTGTTTCCTCATTCTCGTTTAAGTGTGATTTGGATTATCTACACAACGTAACGTCTTATTCTCCCGCCACGATAAAAAGGTTAGCGTTGTTTAGAGTACTTCTTATAATCCTAGATATCTGAGAGTATTCCGTAAAATCCCGGATATTTTAGAGTACTCCGTAAAGTACGGGATAGCTCAGCAGCTTTTGCCAAACCAAGTTTTGAGGTGAGCCACTCAGGACATTCTCTGATCTTCATGGAGGACAGTCTATAAGCATATACCATATTTTGCACGATACGTTAACACCCATATAAGGTTTCGATTGTTCCGAGCTCTGGAAAAACGTATCAGCATTTGTTTGTTCAAAAGTAAGAGGACTTATTCTCATCTCTCTGCTACCATAAGCCGAGAAAACTTTTGATGTTGAAGTAAACAATTCCAAAGGGGTACTGATGGATGAGATAAGCTTAGTGATCATAAGCCTTTTCTATGAAGAGTGGGAATCAAGATCATTGCCACATCTGCCTTGTATATTAATTGGTCGTAATAACCAGTTACATCAATCTTGCTCACCGGTGATCCCAGCCAAACTGTAGCGACATCTCATGCGTATTAAGTTCGATAAAAACTTTGATATGAGTTTGCTGTACCTCATTTTTAGGATTAACGCTATTTGACTTCTTTTTCTTAGTTTATCTGTACTGGTCTATGTCTACGAATGCAGACCTTGAATTTGGACGGCATTCTCTACGATATCGAGCTCATATAGGGTGAACACTTTAACAATTTGAAGAAAAGGTGATAAACAGTCGATCGAGACTTTGCGCTTTGGTTGAAAATAGGGGATTGTTCTGAAGAACATTTAATTTTTTAATCTTGAGGTTCACAAAATGTGTGGTTACCCAACAATTGGTCTTTTGAAATATGTATAAAGAAGTATTAGTAATGCCATGTTTTCTTTCATTTGTAGTAAGATGTGGGCCATTTGAAGTTTGCCTTTTTGATCGACTATAAATAAAAAAACTATTATATATATATTTTTTTTTTCCGAAAATGGGAATTTATTATATGGGCTGAGCCTTGTTATTTATCATTCCTTAGGACGCCACAATCCGCGCCTGGGGTTTCGCAAATTGGGTAACAGATTTAGAAATCAATCAAATATAAAAGTATGTCCAGAAACCCGTATATCACTGAAAAGACAAGGCTACATATTAAGGAAACCAAAACAAATTCCTATGATGACACCTTTACAAAAAAAAACGAAGGATAAAATTTTGCCAACGTTTTCAAGAAGATAATTTTAATAATGTCTTTATATCTGATGAAAGTTGTTTTCAACTTGGTGGAAATCACTTAAAAATCCTATCAAAACAACCTGCTACCGTTCAAATTTCCCACCAAAATAATGGTTTGGGGAGCAATATCTCAGCGTAGTGCTACGTCTCTCTGTATAGTTGACGGTACCATTAACAGTGAATAGTATTGTGGCATTCTAAACGATATTCTCCATGAAACGGCGCATGCTTTATATCCATAGGGGTTGCGTTTTCAGCAGGATAATGCAAGATGCCGTACTTCGGCCTGTACTCAAGCTTGAATGCAAGAAGACCAAGTGACAACCATTTCATGGCCAGCAGCTTCACCAGATCTCAGTTCCATTTAAACATATGGGGATTGATGAAGATTGAAGTTAATAATTTTCTAATTCAAGAATTAAAGATATATACTAAAAAATTACAATTGAGTTCTGTTTTTCCGGATACTTTCAAGACGGACTATAGCTACATATGAATTTTCGCTCACAACTCATCAGCCTTGTCAGCAGATCGTTTGTTTACTATGAGAGATCTAGTGGCTTCTCCATAAACGTCGTCCCCCTTCTGACAGGCACGTGAAGCCTATACGAGATGAAGGAGATGCCTGGCAGCATAAACGATTCATAATATAAAAGATTTACGTTTAGGGAATGGCACGTTACAAATTCGTACGGTGTTACCAAAGCCCACGCACGCACCTACGTCGTCCCAAACCCATCCGTGGCAAGACCGTTTATAACCGGAGGAATCCCGAAGATACGGGTGCAGAACCGCTGACCCTCAACCCGTGGTCCTCCATAGATGGATATTTACACGTTCGGATTATGGCTCGTTACTGTTTTATGAGCGTGGGGAGGCTGAGATCCTCAAGAAGAATAGCCCGATCGCGGAAGAGTAAGCACGATGCTAATTTCCAATATAAATGTTTATTTATCAACACCTCCTATATTTATGATGGAGATTGAGAGAGACGAAGTTGCACTCTTGGAACATATCGACCTCTGGTGTTGTTATATTCATTGTGATAAGCCCATCAAAATAAAGCCTTGTTCGGACGTGAAACTTCTTGAGAGACTTGAGACTAAATGGGCATCGAAAGGTACACACTCCAACAACGTTTACAAATACTCCAAATTTGTTATGAAAAATCGCGATCTGTTACTCCCACTCAACGTGCTCCTTTTTTTGTCAAAATAATCGTCCGGATAAAAAAACAGTGAAAGTTTAGTGAAGAAGTTTGAAACACATTTTACACTTCATGATGTCACAGTGCCAGTGAGACAAAGAAATGCAAGAGGTGAAGAGAATTTTGCTGCCGTACGTGAATGTTCGTTAAGACCAAAATTTATCGATTTCTCGACGTTCACAGGAACTAGGCACCTCCCAGACGCCTTTGTGGCAAATTTCACGAAAAGACCTTGGTTTACATCCATACGAAATTGTTTCAACCCAAGAACTCAAACCAACAGATTATTTAAAGCGTTGTGTATTCAGTAACTGGTGCTTAGAAAAATTCGCAAAGGACGGACCCATAAATTATCCGCCTCGTTCCTGCGATTTAACTCCATTGGACTTCTTTCTTTGGGTTCACATTAAGTTATTGGTTTACAGCAATCTTCCAGAAAATTTAGACGATTAACAGATCAATATTGAACGAGTAATTGCTAACATACGACTTGATTTGTGTCAGAGAGTCATGGAAAATTAGATTCAACGACTTCATTCCTGCCAGTGCTTCCCTGGTAGACACTTAAATGTATTTTGTTTCATAACTAATGGTTTCCATTGTACTTTAAAATTAAATAAAAATTTCAATGATTTTCAAATAAATAATATGTTTTATTTAAAAAACCAAATGGGGTGCTGTTAATGAAAGATCCTTCAGTAACACTCTTCCATTTTTTATGATGATTTAATGATGAAGCCGTACTCATTGGTGCCACCAGAATTAATTTGTAACCAGAAATACAAGTTAAAATCTCTACATCAAGAGCAGCTCGAGGAATAAAACCACCCAGGTGAAGGAGAATCGGGAACACACAGAAGAAGACCAATAGAATTAAAACGTTCTCGTAATTCCGAAGTAACTGTCTCGTGTCCTCGCTCTTTTGTTCTCTCCTGACATGAGTGATGTTTCCCGCCCAAATAAATTTCTATAAATCACGTATAACCGTCTCGAGAGCCAGAGGCGAAGAGCGATTTGAGAAACAAAAGTTTCTAAATTTCACGTATACCCATTTGAACGACTACCATACATCATCTCTTGTCTAGTATCTCATTCATCAAATTTCGTTATCTGGACCCGTACGTCTCGACGATGAATAGTCTGACAATGTTCGAAAAGAGATCTGAATACGTCTTTCACATGAATGATATATGTTACGAACACATAGTTTATGGCTACAATACTGCCTCATTACAATTGTCGAAAGACCCAGATGACGTTAAGTCATCAAAAGAGCTAGTGACACCATTGATTTTATTCAAGGACATATATGTATATATATATATATATGCGGGGTGCCCAAGTTATCTCTAGCCAAATTTCACAAGGTGGTTCTACAGGCAAACAAAAAAGTTCCTCTAAAATATGGTCGAATTATCCTTCAAGTATCTACTATAAAAATCTGCATAAAACCCTAGTCTGGGGAGAATGTTCCATTATTTACAATTGTATACATTGAATTTTGATTAAGATGATAGTTTTCAAGTTATGCTGTTTTTAGTGAAAAAATTGTAAAACGTTACAAAACAGTAGAATCTTGTATAGCTTTGCAACGAAAGATAATTCATACTCATGGGAACTTTTTTGTTGCAAATTGCCTGTCGAAGCACCATGTGAAATTTGGACCGATATAAATTGGACACTCTATATCTGACGGCACTTGGGGAATATTGAGGAAAGATTCCGAAACTCACAAGAAATTTGAGAAATAACGTGACAGCATTCTCACTAAAATCATGATTGATCTATTTTTAGAAATGAATTAGACACACAACAAAGAAAACTGATCAGATAGGTGATACAGAAGTGGTACCTTCTCGCTGAATTTCTCTCGTTCTCAAGTGTCCCTTGCAACAATAGCTCTTCTCGTTTCTCAATATATTGCAGTGAAGTTCAGATAGATTGGAGAATAGCAATAAATTGATCTAATTCGCAAGCTTACACTTCTAGCTGAACTAGAAGTGTGAACTCAATTGGTCAAACCTGAAGGAATTCACTTGCTCACTTTAGTAGAGGATCAATAAGCCCTAGATACCCCAGGTTTCATGTATTGTTATGAAAAAGAGGAGAAGAATGAAGATTATCACGGTCCAAAACCTAGCTTAACTAGATGTGAGAACTGATTTGCTTAGACCTGAAGGAATTCACTAGCAGTTTCCTCTTTAGAAGAAGAGCAATAAGCCCTAGATAGCTCAGATATCACGTAATGCATTGAAAAACAGCAAAAGAATAAGGATCTACTAGGAAAAAACCTTCAATGTCTCTTGGAAAGCTCTATCTTGATCTGATCATTCCTGACTGTAATGAGTATCAAATCCACAAGCAACGATATACTTTATGAGTATCCCTTAACTAGTTCATGTACGGACAATTATGTTGATGGGCTTATACTGGACCAGATTGAGGCAGAGAGAACAAATAGGTGAATCTCCATTATATTATTTGCTTAGACCTGAAGGAATTCTCTAGCAGTGTCCACTTTAGCCCTGGATACCTCAGATATCATGTGATGCAATGAAAAAGAGGAAGATAATGAAGATCTATGAGGAAAAACCTTCAGTCTCTTGGGAAGCTCTAGCTAGATCTGATGTTTCCTGAATATAATGGGTATAAAATCTACGAGCAACAATATATCTGTTGAGATGGCTTAACCAGCTTATGTATGCACAATTATGATGATATTGATGGGCTTATACTGGACTAGATTGAGGCAGAGAGAAAAAATAGGTAAACCTCCATAGGATATAATGAGGATTAATTAACGATGTTTCACTGAAGCAGTCAGTAAAGGTTACCTGTGTAAGAAATCTCTTTGCAATCTATCATCGATACCTAACAATCTAAGTCATTCATGAGAACGGGGGAGTGGGTGGATTAATTACGCAAATATGGAGTTAGCACATGATAAAAAAAAACAATCAGAATTAGCGATAGAAGGAAGAATAAGATCAAGGTGTGCCCTTCTGATGAATTTTCCTCGTTGCCAAGAGTCTTTGGCAATAAAATCTCTTCTCTTTTCTCAATAGATAGATTGGAGAATAGTAATCAGTTGATCTAATTCGCATGTTAACACCTGTTGATTATTGAATCACTCATCACGGTCCAAAATCTGAAAGAGAGCTTCTAACTTAACTAGATGTGTGAACTGATATGCTTAGGCCTGGAGGAATTCACTACCAGTTTCCACTTTAGAAGAGGAGCAGTAAGCCCTAGATACCTCAGATATCATGCAATGCAATGAAAAAGAGGAAAAGAATGAAGATTTATTAGGAAAAAAACCTTCAGTCTCTTGGGAAGCTCTAGGTAGATCTGATATTTCCTGACTTTAATTGGTATCAAATCCACAAGCAACGATGTAAAAAAAAATCGGCACGCACTCTGACATCGACTGACTTAATCAACTGTTGCAAACACACTAGTTGACAGATCCCGCTCAAGCTTGGCATAGTAATTAAGGACAGTAGTACCAACCTAGGAAAAAAAATTTTTACCTGCCTCATTGCCCCGCCAGATTTAAATCGATAATTCCCGGTACTTTCTTGACAGAATGTACTCTATTACGAAGCCGCCACCAGTTCATATATGGACAATTATGATGATTCCAATGGGCTTATACTGGACCTGATTGAGGCAGTGATGACAATTAGGTAAATATTCATAGGACATAATGAGGATTAGTTAACGATATTTCAATGAAGCATCAGTAAAGGTTATCTGTGATAAGAGAACTATTTGCAATCTATCATCCATACCTAATAATCCGAGTCATTGAGAACTGGGAAGTAGGTGGTGGAATAGTTACGCATATATGGAGCTAGCACATGATAAAGAAAACAAATACAATCAGAATTAGTGGTAGAAGGAAGAATAAGATCAAGTTGTGCCTTTCTGATGAATTTTTCTCGTTTCCAAGAATCTTTGGCAATAATAGCCCTTCTCGTTTCTCAGTAGATAGATTGGAGAATACCAATCAGTTGATCTAATTCGCAAGTTAACACTTGCTCATTATTAAATCACTTATCACAGTCTAAAATCCAACAGAGCTTCTAGCTCAAATAGATGATTGAACTCATAAGCTTAGACCTGGAGAAACTAGCACTTCAGAAGAGGCCTAGATAAGTCCTAGATACCGCAGATATCATGTTATGTTGTGAAGATTAAGGAAACTTTAAATTTTACTTCGAAAAACATGGAGATTCATTAGGGAAAAATCTCAAAGTCTCTTGGGAATATCTAGCTAGATCTGATCTTTCTTGATTAGATATCAACACCAAAAGCAAAGATAGACTCCATCAAGATGCCTTAACTGCCTCATGGACAGTTATGATGATCTTGAAGGTGAAGGAAACGACATAAAAACCTAGGAATTGAAAATCCCTTATTTCTGAAAAATTTTGGACCAAAGGAAATATTGTTATTCCCCTTTATCCAAGACATGAAGTCGTGGGCGCGACTCACCTCTTCGCGATAGAAATCCCTAAACACCCGGATTCACAACAACCAGCAAGCTATCTACAAGCGTGAATCCCACCGGTAGGTTAATCACTGGGCAGGTAGATGTTTTGTTTATTTCTTGCATCTTACGTCATCCGACGGCATCAGGCGGAACCACGCCTCGGTGACGGCGCGAAAAAAAGTCGAAAGATGCGACCCGTTCTCCTTGAGACCCGTACGTACGTTCGCTCATCTGAATAGAGCTGGCGATATCGGCTCAGATTCGTGACACATTTTTTTTCGGGGTCCATAGGTCGAATTCGAGACGTCAAAAACTGGTCGATCTTGGTATTAATGCAGAAATAGACGTAGTCGGGTATTTTTCTGAGAAGGTTAGAACTGGATTGACCCCATCAAGTTTGTTAAATCTACTGGCGATGAAGAATGTTGCTAATCGAGGATGTCGCTCGAAAACTGTTAGATTTCTTCATGGTTGACGTTGTTTTCTCCACATCTAATGAAGTATTCACACTCAATAATGATCGACGTCTTGTAACATTTATTGATCTATTTATGATATCTAGTCGTTAGTAACATTCTCCTTCATTGAAGTACATCCTTTTCCTTTGATATATTCATTTCTGGTTTTCACATTTCTGATTCTCTTCTATTTATAAGCTAAGCACCTGATGAAGTTGCGTTTGATTTACATATAAATTTCTGACCCTCTTTTTGGTCTTCAAATGATATGGATTCTATTTAATGAATTCGAGATATTAATTATGACTTAAGTGTTTGTGAGGCGTTGAGATTCCATCTCTTTCCTACTTGCCTTTGATATGGTGAAGATGTTTTTTGAGTTGTGGACTATCCTCTAGTGTATTTTAAATTTGTCAGTGAGACATAAGAATGTAAGAAGTGAAGAAAATATTGCTGTTGTACTTGAAAGTGTTCGAGAAGACCAAAATTTATCGATTTCTCGACGTTCACAAGTACTGGGCATCTCCTAGACGGCTTTGTGTCGAATTTAACGAAAATATCTTGGTTTACATCCATATAAAATTGTTTTAACCCAAGAACTCAAACCAATAGCGTCGTGTATACGGTAATTGGTGCTTTACAAGAATCGGAGAGGATGCAGATTTTCACGAGAAATCATTCTCAGCGATTTAACTCCATTGGACTTCTTCCTTTGCGCCTACATTAAGTCATTGGTTTACAGCAATCATCCAGCAAATTTAGACGATTAACAGATCTATATTGAATGAGTAATTGCTAACATACGACTTGATTTGTATGGAAAATTGGGTTCGAAGACTTCATTGCTGTCAGCGTTCCCGTGGTGGACATTTAAATGATGTTTTGTTTCATATCTTTATGATAAGTCTATTGTACTTTATAATAAAATGAAAATTTCAATAATTTTCAAATAAATAATGTGTTTTATTTACAAAACAAAATGGGACGCTGTTAATGAAAAACCCTTTAGATTGAAAATGTATTTTTTACATTGAAACACGGGAAGTTCCGCCTTTTATATTGATTCCAACCTGGTGTTGAAAATGAAATCCAACACCAAGCTCGTGGTTCCATGAGGTTATTGTATTCAAACGTGTTAGTATTCCTATAATACTCTGGAATACATGAAGCTAAAACACCCGTTCGAGACCTACTGGTCCTTCGAGCCGGATTGATGAGGTGTAACGCGGTAAAGCATAAGTAATCTTCTGTCATAAAGACTCTGTATCACAATAAGTCGTAAACTTCTGTAATCTTCCACGTGAGGATCCTCGATCACGCGATTGGCCGCGAACGGTAATGACGTACAACAGTGTTTCGAACCGGACAGATGAGCGGTAAACTATATAATTGACTTGTGACGATGGGAATCGTCCCCGACGACATCCTCGGGCTCCGCTCTGAAGTTTTCAACGACTCCGCCAAAGACCCACAAATGTTGGTTTAATCGGTCTCTAATCGCCGAGGAATAATAAGAAGGAAGGTTTACGTGTTGCCCTTCTGGTTGTAGGCCCCCAAGTCACATACTGTACGAATAGGACACATCTGGTCCCGAACGCGGATCTGAAGAGTATCATTGTCATGCACGATGTTCTGTTCAGCGGATTAATGTTTGAAGGTTGTTCTTGGACGGTAAAGGTCGTCATGGACGACGCGCTGTGCCGGTTTGAAGCGAGATATAGATAATTCAGTGTTCACGAAGGTCTACAAAAAGATTTATCACTCTCGTTTCTCTCAAAGAGCAATCTTTTCAATTTTATTTCATTCACTATTGATTTTCATATCTGAGTATTCAAGGCATTATGTTTTTATTTGTTTATTTGAAGGTTATTCAATCAAAAACATAAAATGTGAAAAATTGCAAATCTTATAACACAGTCCTTGCGCACCATGAAGTTATGAGGTCTCATATAAAACCAAGTCAATTATTTTCGTGATAAGCTATGAAAGCAGGGATATAAACAAGCGCGCTAATGCCTCTAACTTTACGTCAGTGCTTCTCACTATTTGTTGTAATTATTGTCGAAATAATAGAAGCTATTATTTTAACAAGGAATGGCATTCTTGCCAAACTGCCAATTAAAATGGTTAAATTAAACCATTAGATAAAAAGATATCAATACACATAAGGATAATCTACTTTTCCAAAACATATCGTTCATGAAATATAAAGATTGAAAATGGTTTTCGCTTCCTCACAAAAAAGCTTCAAGTAATTTTCAAAAGAGTAACTGAAAAACCGGTTTTGGAAACTTCTAAGGACGAAACAATTACTCGAAAACACGTTTAATGCATTAATAATAACAACGCAAATTATTTCAATATATTTGAATTGGAATGAATATAAATAAACAAATTGCACTATAAATATTGCTTTGCAACATTTATAAGGAATTTTAATGAAATGATAAAGCCATCTAAACCGTCTACTTAATCAGCTAAGCGTAATAATTTTGCTATTCTAGATCATATCGGGTGTTTTTTTTTAAGTGATAGACTTGTGAATTGAAATAAAACACAATTAAATTAAGATTGAAGCCAAATTTATTTTTTATTTGAAAGATAATTTCATGACATTTATGTTTTGAGAATAATTTCCGGCATATGTCCACCACGACTAGCTCTGAGGAAGCGTAATCGACCAGACCAATTTTGGACCACCTCTTCGAGTAATTCAGGCCTTATTTCATCAATAACACAAGTTATGTTGGCTTCCAAAGCGTCTATCGTTTCTGGTTTATCAGCATAAACCAATGACTTGACATAACCCCAAAGAAAATAATCCAGTGGAGTTATGACGCATGATCTTGGAGGCCGATTAATAGGACCACTTCTCGAAATAATGTCGCCAAATCTTTCTTTCAATAAATCAATTGTTACAGTAGCAGCATGAGGTGTAGCACCATCTTGTTGGAATCAACATATTTCTGAGTCGATACCATTCAAATTTTGATATAAATTATCATTGATCATCGATCTGTAACGAGCACTATTCACTGTAATATTAGTTCCAGTATCGTTTTTAAAGAAATATGGACCGATGATGCCTCCAGCGTGTAAATCACACCATACAGTGCATTTTTCAGAATGCAATGGAACCTGCAGAACTTCTTGAGGATTGTTTTCACACCATATACGGCAATTTTGTTTGTTTACATAGCCGTTCAACCAATGAGCTTAATCACTCAACACAATTTTATGATAAAAAAGTGTATCAACTTCAAGCTGTTCGAGAGGCCAATCAGCAAACAAACGACGCTTATTATGATCAAGTGGCTTTAGTTCATGAACCAGTTAGATCTTGTATGGGTGTAGACCAAGATCTTTACGCAAAATTTTCCATGTGGTGCATGCATAGAGTCCAACTTGTTGTGAACGTCGACGAATAGACAAATTTGGATCATATTTAACACTATGTCTTATAGCAGCGATATTTTCTTCTGTACGTACAGTTCTTTGTCTTGTTGATGTTGTTGCATGGAGTAGAGAAAATATTGTCCGAAATCTATCGATAGTTCGACAAATGGAGTTCATTTCCCGAAACTCGAGTCACAAGAAAATGTGTAATATATATTTTTTGGTAATAAAACATAGTAATTTCTACAATTTGTTTTAATTGTGAACAGAGGGTTCTGAATGTTACTATTAATTTTTCTTTCTTTTCCTTCTTATTGAAGTCAAAAAATTTGGATTTCCTCGAACCACTGATGGCACAAATTTTTTATCAACCTGCATTTTCTCCTCGATATCGTTCGATAAAAACGTCACGTGTCGAAGAGTTGAAGGCGACCTCCATGCTTGACGTTATCCTCATATTAAAGACTTCGGTCACGATCCGCTCATTAGGTCTTTTTTCTGGTTTTTGTCGTAATCATACTAATGTGTTCACGCACATTAACGGTCGACTGTAAAGTGAGTGTACCGCATCGTGCGTCTAATTGCTATTTTGGACGTGCTTTCCTGATTCTGTTTCGTCATTTTTAGTGTTAGTTTTAGGGTATATACAAAGAGATCTCTTCTGATTGTCCATCTGGAGTTTTCATTTTGAAGTAGTGGTTATTTCCAGTCAAGCAACACTTCGATCATTCGCTTTCTTAAATACTCTTGTCATAACTCAATTTATAATTATTATGGTCCTATATATAACCTCTTCGAGAGTCGACATTAAGAGAATTTAAAGACACGATCTACATGCCATTAAATTAACGTACGGAATTCATTTCAAAACCGCACGGCCGTTGCCACAGCCCGACGTGGATCCGGTAGACAATCGAGCTTCCGCGTTTCCACCCAGATCGGACAATCTACGAAAGAGTAAAAGTGGCGTGGAACCATTTCGCTTTCAGCCGAACCTATTGATACGCGCACTTAACTTGTCCCAAATCCCTAAACCATGAAACCGATTCAAGTATGGTCACCTTGAACGACAATTACTCCTTCGTGTACTATCGAAACCGGGTGAAAGGTAAAAACGAAATAGGTACGACTAGCTGGCCACGTTTTTACGTTTGTTTGGACGATAAAAGGACCGTTTTTTCGACTGTCGGTAAGGTCAAGAACGTTTCGTTCGGTGTAGGTAGCTTAATTTCGCATTTTGATCGTTCTAACGCTGTAATTGGTTTGATGGATTCAAATTGACCGATAATTGGTTATTTCGACATGTCGAAAACTGAAAGGAGCACGAAATCTCGAACGGAAACCAGAGCCAAGGGCTCTAGATTCAAAACAGACTAATTTCTACCGAGCAAAGATTCTTTTGTTTCTGCAATATGAGAAAGGAACGTAAGGCGGCAGAAGGCATGAAATCTGAATAGTTGCTCCATATATATCACGGAACTTTAAATATGTTCAATGAATAATTTCAAAACCTTTCCAAATAACCTATACAAATTTGAACTCGAAGTACTGAACTTAGAGAGAGTTGGAGAATGTTTTGGTGTTTGAAGTCACAGGTTTATTTCCTGAGAAAATAATAAAACATGTAAGGATATCACCGGGAGTATCGTGCATATACACACATCGTCAAAAGTCCTGTCAACTCTCAACCTGTTGAATGTAACATGACAATTTTTTGTGTGTGGAATCTTCATTATCTTATCACTTAAATGAAAACAATAAACCAGCAACAAATGTTTCTTGCTCGGGAGAATACAGGTGTATTCGAAGTTAATCAGTTTTCAGCGAGTAACGAGAGTTGTAATATTGAGAATATTCCGTGAAAAATGCCGGGACATCCAATTTCACAGTTTGGCCGGGCAAGAAAAGTAGCCCTACATCAAGAAGCTTCATCGGACCACCAGATTGCGCAACATTTGAATATTCCATGGACTTCAGTAAGGCGCATACTGGCCCTGGTCGACCCAGAGTAACATCTGCAAGGGAAGACCATTATATCGCTTATTTTACTCGGAGGAATCGAACGGTATCTGTAACAGCCCTTCGAAGTCATTTTTTGAGGACCTGTAGACGGGTAGTCTCAACCAGTACCATAAGGAGACGGTTGCATTCCTCAAATTTAAGGGCAAGAAGACCTTTAAGAGTACCTCGGCTATCACTTGGACATAGAGCTACTCGTCGGCAATAACCAGATCACCACCAAGACTGGCTTTTACCACAATGACGCAACTTTCTTTTTTTGGACGAGTCACGATTCGGTTTACAAATTGATAGTCGACGAGAAAGGGTTTGTGGAGGTTCAGGCAGATTAGAGCGACCCAATTTCTCCCGGAAAGTTGTGCAATACTGTGCTGGGGGAGTACAATGTTCGTCGCGGTACCCCTTTTATTATCGTTGAACGAACAATGACTGGTGCCATCTACTTACAAAACATTATTGAACCAATCATTGTTCCTCTGCGCAATGAATTTGGGGAAAGTTTCATTTATCAGGATGATAACGCCCCACCGCACCGCACACGAAGGGTTCAAAACATTCTTCAAGACAATAATATCCAGAGAATGAACTGGCCAGCAAACTCACCAGACATGAATCCAATTGAGCACGTATGGGATTACTTAGGCAGACCAATATCCAATCGCCAAAACCCACGTTCAACTTTCCAGGAATTGAGTTTAGCCCTTCAGGGAGAATGGAAGGATATGCCTGAGAATTTCATTAATGACTTGATTCGTGGGATGCCTAGACGTTTTGGGCAGTTTATTGAAAGAAGAGGTGGTGATACGGAATATTGAATTTGGTTTCAGTGTGACGTGTGTATTTCGGTACGTGATTCTACAGATCAAAGCATGAAAAAACTTCTTATTTTTGTATCAACATTTAAATTCCATAAAGAAAAAACTAGAAGTTGTTTTCTGAGGCGACAATGACCTGCAGGGGTGACTGTGAAGTAGAGATCTTGTTTAGATGAAGATAATTTATTTCTTTTCTTAATGCTTGAGTTTTGGAATTCTCAACCTCCAGAGATGCAGTCGATTCTCCCTTTATTTAATGAACATTTCTTCATACTTTCTTTTCCTTAGTTCACAAGAAAGTTAGTTAGAGTTCATGTTTTGGCTATAAGGTTAACTTTCTCATTTACCCTGATTTCCAAATGTCCAAAACTCCATGGAATGAATACCTGGCTCAGGTTACTTAGGCACTCCTGTAGCATCTCTTGGAACTGATCACATCAGAAGTGAAGGCTTTGGATGCATGTTAACTATAAGAATGGAACGCTATATTATATCTCCGGTGGCTTCTATCAAGGTTAAATCAACTCCTTGGATTTCCACCTGAAAGATGTCGGTCTTTTGTATGCTTTGAAATGTGCTTCTCTATGGTAGAGAAGACGGGAAAAAGAAGTGGTTAAATAACCAAATTTTCACAATGAGGCTTCAATTTTCGACAAAACACCGCACGAACTAATTTATATCCTGTTACGTACCGCGGTTAGTTTAGCGTAGTATTTTGCCTATTATTTCAGTATGTTGAAATAACAGGCAATTTGATTAATCTCGATGATTAATTTCGATGGGTACATGTGGACTCTATTTTTGGCGTAGTTGACGAAGAGTTTTATTTCAAGGGCACTTGTATGTAGTTATCTCGATGAGGAACTTGCTTTGTTTATCCAATAAAATCAACCAACGAAAATGTTAAGTAAAACACTCGTCATACACTATGATAACAACGAACTATAACTCTTCGTTTACGGTATATAAACCATTTCAAAAGGTATGATTATTACACTAAAAATAAATGTAATTAATTTGCCAATACTTAGGAAATCGACTGGATTACTATGTTAACAATAAGAACCGCGATAACTTGGACCGAATTGTCACAAGCTACGTACAACAAATTTGACTGTCTGAATGATAGTGCATAATGTAGCGAAGGTTACATGCGACAAGTTTGACCATTACTAGAATAATAATTTTACAGTCTTTTCAAAGACTGAACGTTAGAGGTGCTCAATGCATCCCTTATAACAAAAAGAGGGTTATTCCAAACGTACTCGGTTGGAAGATCCATTTGGAGGTGGGCTGAATGAACAAAATAAACCTTCTTATTGGTTACAGCAAAATTATGAGATTAATGCAAGTAAAGAAGGATAGAATAGTTTACAATTAAGAATGCTGTGTCATGTCAAATTAACAGGCATAAATATATCAAAATCTCTAAATGACTTTCCATGTTTTCTAAGGCCATATATAAACATTCGAAAACAAATAATCTGAAGTGTAAACAGTTCGAACGGCAGTTCTCAAAACTGCTAGATCGAAATGTCAACGTGAAAGACCTAAGTATCGATGACAAACTAACGTCCACCGACATTATACCCCTAATATGATGTCCGAAAACTAGTTGACAGAAATTCAAATTTCAAACCCATAAACTGAATAGCGATTAAAATGAAATCTGACCACATCTATCACTCGATAAATAGTCCCGATATGCCAATTAGGTGATATCCAAATTCGGAAGAACACTGAACGACCTCCTTTCCTTCCAGAAGAGCAATAAAGTACTAGCATACATCTCGAAACAGAACAACCGTCAAAGAATCGCGATGATGTAGCAGTAGACGACGTCCAACTCCAGCTCCTATGAGGAATTTAAGACATGTCTGCTTGAATTATGCACCTTTCTTTGTTACATCGATATACCCGCGAATACGAAAAAAGAACCCGATCACCTTCGGCAACCATACGCAGGTGAATTTTACAATGCGACTGCAATGCGCTAGCATAGCCTGAATCTACGATAGGATACACGGACGGTGGATACCTTCTCCTCGGTGGATCCCTGGCTGAAACGCGGTCATGCGTTCGAAAAATGCGACGTACAAGACGGCCTATCGAACGAAATCGATCGCCGAACATGGAGAAGTGCTTAATGATCCACATAAATATAAAAGACGGCGTTTCAAAGATCGCAATTCGTACATAATATGACGAAAATGATGAAAACCTCGTTATATTGCTCAAGTCGAATGTTGTATGTTACGTTTAACAGCGAGTTAAGAGAGATCCAAGACGGTTCTGCATGATCAGAGGTGAATTCTAATGTTGAGTTGATGAATCGAACATAGGGAGTTGAGAGTGTGCTATTATGGTATTAACTTAAGAATTTTGTATCACCACATTGGGTTGTAAAATTGTTATGAAATATACTTTGCCATGCTTTGAAAACAATTTTGGTTCGGAATCTTGTTAGCTCACCCTTGTACCTGGGTTTGAATTTTGGGCTGCCTGGATAACTACGTAAAAAAATTGTGATTTCAATTTACAATCGCAACTTTATGAATGATGATAAAGAAAGAAAGTCTATATATATACACATCGTCAAAGTCCTGTCAACTCTCAACTTGTTGAATGTAACATGACAATTTTTTATGTGTGGAATCTTATCACTTAAATGAAAATAATAAACCATCAAAAAATGTTTCTTGTTCGGGACAATGAAGGTATATTCGAAGTTAATCAGTTTTCAGCGAGTAACAAGAGTTGTGATATTGAGAATATTCCGTGGAAAACGCCGGAACATCAAATTTCCCAGTTTTACCGAGAAGAATAGTAGCCCTACATCAAGAAGCTTTGTCAAACCATCAGATTGCGCAACGTTTGCATATTCCATGGACTTCAGTAAGGCGCATACTGGCCGTGGTCGACCCAGAGTAACATCTGCAAGGGAAGACCATTATATCGTAAATTTTACTCGGAGGAATCGAACGGTATCTGTAACAGCCCTTCGAAGTCATTTTTTGAGGACCTATAGACGGGTAGGCTCAACCAGTACCATAAGGAGACGATTGCATTCCTCAAATTTAAGGGCAAGAAGACCTTTATGAGTACCTCGGCTATCACCTGGACATAGAGCTACCCATGGACAATGGGCAGAACACCACCAAGATTGGCTTTTACCACAATGACCCAACGTACTTTTTTCGGACGAGTCACGATTCGGTTTACAAAGTGAAAGTCGACGAGAAAGGGTTTGAAGAAGTCCAGGCAGACTAGAGCGACCCAATTTCGCCCGGGAAGTTGTGCCCTTTCAAGGCGGATCAATAATGTGCTGGGGTGGTATAACGATCGGTCGCCGTACCCCTCTGATTATCGTTGAACGAAAAATGATTGGTGCCATCTACGTAGAAAACACCATTGAACCAATCATTGTTTCTCTGTGCAACGAATTTGGGAAAAATTTCATTTATCAGGATGATAACGCCCCACCTCACCGCACACGAAGGGTTCAAAACATTTCTCAAGAGAACGATATCCAGAGAATGACTGGCCAGCAAACTCACCAGACATGCATCCAATTGAGCACGTATAGGATTATTTAGTGCGAGCAATAACCCACCTTCAACTTTTAAGGAATTGACTTTAGCCCTTCAGGAAGAATGGAACAATATGCCTGAAAATTTCATTAATGACTTGATTCGTGGGATCACAGGCGTATTGGACACTTGATTGAAAGAAGAGGTGGTAATACGGACTATTGAATTTGGATTCAGTTGTGGAATAACTATATTTAATCAAAAATAAATAACCGATAAATTTAGATTTTTTCTCATTTTTCCTATTTTCTATCATCCTGGATAAAGCAATGAGTAACAAACAAAGATTTTCTATCAAATATAATGCAGTTGTAATAAAGGAAAACTTTCATCTCATTTCCAGAACATAGATCGTTGATTTCTTGAGAAACCTGGGGGACCAAGACTTTTGACGATGTGTGTATATTGATAATTCCTATGAAGAAGTATTTGCATATTACAGATAATAGCTGGAATTAATTATCAATCAAAAATGATAATTCTAAAATTAGCGAACTTTAAAAAACCTGCGTATTCTATATTATATAATGAATGTTGATTTTATGCGTTTACTTATAATAATTAGAGCAGTGCTTATTTTTGTATCAAAATTTTTTGTAGGAGGCTAACAGAATAAAATTGTTTCGATATTATATTTTATAATAATCAAGTAAAAAACTTCTCTTCATTATTTTATTGTATATATAATATATAATTATGTTTTGGTTTTCCTCACTTATTATATAAATGTCATTTGGTTTTAAGGCCATAAAATACCTCATAAACTTTGTGTGATTTTTGTTTCGCACATAGAATACGAAGGATTTTCAAAATTCTTTAATTTTACTGTTTTTTTTTTAACAAAGATAGCACAATGTCTCTCCGGTAAGATATTTTTTGTTAATTAATTTCATTTTTTGAATGTGAAGTGGGATTGATGACGATCTTATTTATATTCAAATTGTTTTTTGAAGATGCACTACATGTTTTGAGAGGTTCTCATTTAAACTCATTTAAATATATTAAATATTCAAAATACTTTAGTTTTGTAGAAGTTATTAAAATTATGTTTTACATTTTTGAAAAAGATGCATGAATATATTATAAGATCAGTAACAAAATTTTGTATCCTCCAAGTATTTATTTAGTAATTTTAATTGATAATTTATATTTTATTATTTCTTATTCCATTTGATATTATATAATGAGTGTTGATTTTATATGTCTACCAAATTGAAGCAGTGCTTATAAGACATTAATTTAATTCTAAGGGTTCCCGAATAAAAAAATTTTCAAATTAATAATTGTGGAAGGCTTACAGAAACACTCTGTTCTTATATTTAAATTTTGTAATGATCCTTCTATCAAGTAAAAAACCTCTTTTTATTACATTATTTTAATGAATGAAAAAGTATCATTCGGTCAAATCTTTTGTAATAGGATACACTGAATTCACTTAAATTTTCTGTTGTTCAAAATTATACGGATAATCTCTTCATCGGCCCTAGATAACATTTAAATATCAAAATCAACTAACCATCACTATATCATACCTTAGAGTGTCCAACGGAACTTGCTTGAAACAGACTAACTTTAAAAATCCAGGTAGTCAGTTCGTCACAAAATCACAGAAATCTGTAAGGCATTCTATGGTTTTCTTCAAACCAGTGACATTCCATAATGAGAATTATTCAAGCCTAAATATAATTATATATTATGTATAAAATAAAATAGAAAAAGGCTTTTTACTTGATAGAAGAAATATAACAAAATTAGAATATCAAAACAGATTTAATCTGCTAGTCTTCTACAATTTTAATTTCAAAAAATTTTTATTCAAAAACTTTTAGAATTAAATTAATGTCTACAATAAGCACCGCTTATATTTAATAGAATTAATTCTAAAAGTTTTTGAATAAAAATTTTTTTGAAATTAAAATTGTAGAAGACTAACAGATTAAATCTGTTTTGATATTCAAATTTTGTTATATTTCTTCTATCAAGTAAAAAGCCCTTTTCTATTTTATTTTATACATAATATATGATTATATTTAGGCTTGAATAATTCTCATTATGAAATGTCAGTGGTGTGGAGAAGACCATAGATTGCCTCACAGTTTTCTGTGATTTTGTGACGAACTGACTACCTGATTTTTTTAAAGTTAGTCTCTTCCGAACAAATGACGTGTTAATTTCTATGGTATGATATAGTGATGGTTAGTTGATTTTGATATTTAAATGTTATCTAGGGCCGATGAAGAGATTATCCGTATTCTAATTGTTTTTTGAAGATATATTACATGTTTTGAGAGATTTTTGAATTAACTTATTTGAATGTTTGAATATATTAAATATTTCAAATAAATTAAAATATATTTTTTGAGAAATCCTTAAGTTGTGTTTCATGTTTTCGAAGAGGAATTGATTTCACTATGGTAAGATCAGAAACAAAATTTTGTCTCCTTCAAATATTTATTTATTAATTTTAATTGCCTTTTTATATTGGTTGGTTTATTTATTCCATTTGACATTGTATATTGAGTTTTGAATATATACATCTATTAAATATGAGTGGTGCTTATTGTAGACATTAATTTAATCCTAAAAGTTTTTTGAATAAAAATTTTTTTGAAATTAAAATGGTAGAATACTAACAGATTAAATCTGTTTTGATATTCAAATTTTGTTATATTTCTTCTATCAAGTTAAAAGCCTTTTTCTATTTTATTCTTTGTTCATTTGCGATTCATAGGTATGTTAACCAATCTATGGATTATACTGTGATATCATGCCATTTTCTGGTTGATAGGATGATTCTATATGTGATGAATTGCGATATCTGTATACGTGGGTTCACGGAAAAGTCATGCAGAAAAAAAAAAATGTATACAAGAATTATTTTCTTTCTCAATGGTGAACTTAATGTATGGATGTATTTTATTAATGAGCTCATTTAAACTGCAGAACTATCTATCTGTTCCCTTAAAGCAACAAATTATATCAACACTGTATCTAGGGAATTCAAGTGAATTTTTCTTTCTGAATTATCCATCAAAATTTCTCCTCAAATTCGATTAATTGGATTTCCCATAAGTGAACCTTCATCTGAACTATTACACTGAATTGGAAATAGTTTTGTTCCAGACAAATTTCCAGACTATTTAAAATAGTGATTCAGTAAGAAGGAATAACGTTTAGTCTGGAAATTTGTCTAGAACGAAACTATTTTCTATTAAATGATAATTTTTGCCTTTATTATTTTATTTAATGAAATTCAAAAAATCTCGAAAATTTGGTGAAGTCAATTCTCTGAATGAAAGATATCTTAATTCAATATTCTGGGATGTCATTACTCCAGCCTTCCTGTATAATATTGCGATTAGTTGTGTTTAAATATTAGACTCTTGATATATGGAAGCCATTATGTGAAAAGCAATGGGAACGAAGACATTTTAATGAGGACTATAAATATTGAGATATTCGAATCTAACGATAAGCTCCTTCAGAAATATCCCACATTTCCAATACAAACGGCTCTTTTTTACTACTGCCGCTGTTCAACAACTATAAGATAACGAATTCGCTGCGATACTCCCTAGAAAACGGTGTTAGGCGCTCGAAAACTACCAGTCGTAGACTCGAAATTAACTATCCAAGATGGCGTATATGGGAACGAGGTAATGGACAATCTTCGGTATCTTGGTTTTTCTCCCCTGATTTATCGACGTAGTAAAATCGCGAATTGTGTGCCCGATTATTGGCCCATTCAGCGTAATTGTGTGTACCGTAAAAGTCTGCTTGTCGAGAAGAGGACTAATAACCGGAGATGTTGCGCTTCCAGGTTCTACCGCTATTAGGTCCGTTAATGGAGGCGTACACGTCACATCTGTGGTCGCGTCGAGACACGAAATGTTGCGATTAGCGTCCATTGGATCTGTGAAAAGTTTAATTGCTTAATTTGAGCCGGTAAGATTAGGCGATTCGGCTAGTTTTTAATTTTTTCCTTGGTGGTCTGTTCGATTTAACTGTTATCGTGTTGGAGAAGGTTGGTCATATTAATTCGAAAGGTGCAAAGTACCACTTGATCTAGAGCAATTTGTAGTCAAGCGTTTTTTAATTTAAGTCTGCGTATAATTGCTACAGTAGCCGACAGCTGTTTGTTAGTAGCTATTTCATGTGTTGACTCAGAAGAAGAAGACAGAGTCTTATGTCCCAGCGATCAACAAAATGTAATCGCGCTTGTTTGAGCATAGAATTTTTGTACAGATGTATGTTGCACTGTCTCGATTTGTAGAACTTTCTATTTCCATAGCTCAAACTCCTTATTGATACAGATCAGCTGAATGGATTAATTTGAATAAAATATGCTAATTATGAGCATCACCAGGACCTGACTTGATCACGAGGAGAAAATTTTGCTGCTGTAACGTTAGAAAAACCGGTAATACAGTTTGTTGCTTGAATTGGCTCGCTCGAGATTGTCGTGTATGTTTGTTTGCGTGCACCAAATGCTTGTGCATAATAAATACTTTGGTGCTGTTGTGCAGAGCGAATAGCTGCGTGGCAGTTTTGTAATCGTTGGACATTACAGGGCACTGAAGAGAAACAAACAAGTTTCGAAACGTATGCATGCTGCTTATATTCCAGCAACCAACAAAACCTAATCGGGCCCGTTTGAGTTTAGAATTTTTATACAGACGTATGTTGCCCTGTCTCGATTTGTAGAACTTTCTGTTACCATAGCTCATACACGTTATTAACTATATTTGCTGCAGATCAGCCGAATCAATTTATTTGAGTTCCAATGTATTCTGGTGCGGCTTTGTAACTGCATTACCGTGCACAGCACTGTAAATTTTTCACTCAACAGTGAAATGGTGGCAGAAACCGTCCGACTAGAAAATTTCTCTTCTACCCCATGTAGGGACATGAACTCGATCTTGTCGGGTTCTTGGTTCGGCGCTCTACCACTGAGCCATATTGGCTTCTTCAGGGAAAGTTGCCTCGCTTGTGGCAAGCCCGGAACGTCAAACTTCTGATCCGCAAACGGGCAGCACCGAGGGCGCCAGTTTCGATCGTTAAGGACGCGATAACGTTTCGCCATTTACGTGTTTCGATCGTGTTAGAGGGCGTGGCGGTCGACGCTAGATGAGCGTGTGAACGGTGCCTAGGGTCACAGCCGATTTTTAATCCCGCCGGTACGTTCGACGAACAGGATCTTACACATGTCTGGATCGAGATAAACGCGTTACCGTTTTAACTACGGTATTTACACGGATTTTCGAGGGCTTTACGAGGTTCGATTAGATATAATTGATGATGATGAGCTGGCCGGACCTCCGAGTAGATGACGACGTCGAAAATTGACGGAAATGTTTAGATACGATTTATGAAAGCGATTTCTCACACGGTTGGTCCGATAACAGGGATATTTCCTACCGATTTTTGTCAGGAGCGAAACCTTGGCCATTATATTTGGCAGACTTGCTCTAGGGTATACCTATGAATTTCAGATACTTGAAGAATGAAGAAAAAATATTTCTCGTGAAAGTTTTTGCTCCCGAAGTTTTGGGCGAGTCACTATAGACGTGGCCAGGAGCTCTTCTTCTTCTGATGCCTATTCGTTCCGGATTCTGGCTAACATGATGGTTATACGGACCTTCACGACAGCTGCTCGAAACAAACCCACTGTGGATGAATTGCACCAGACCATCCAGATTCTTCAGCAGCGAAATTCTTCTTCGGCCAACACTTCTCTTGCCTTGGATTTAACCCTAGAGTATGAGCTGTAAAATGCGATATCTGTCAGGATTCCTTATAATGTGGCGCATGATACAGCACTTCTGTTTGCTTACACATTCTCCGCAAAACTTCCTCGTTTGTAATGTAATTCACCCACGATATCTTCAAAATACGACGATACACCCTCCACAATTTATCTAATAACGAAAAACCAATCCTCCGAATCATACCTGTCGATATGCCCCGTAACTTGAGCACTGTTGGATAATGAGGATAGCACACTTTCATCTTCTACTGAGGACACGCCTAGAGCCGCCAGCCCCATGTTTTACGCATTCAATACTTCAGGCCAAATATCTTCTCCAACACACCGTATGACGCCATTGCTCCAGTTCTAAACCCACCCCCGCGTCTCTCCATTGTTCGTTTTCTTGACGCAACTTATCTGAATTGTGCGTGTTATGCTCATTTCGAAATTTGACAGTGGGCGTTGAACATTCTATAATCGATCGTTTGGTAATAATCTCCGCAGATTGGTCCTGCAAAATTCGAAGTTCACGATTCTATTGTTACGATTTTATGTAACAGTCGCGAGAGATTGATGTTTCGATCTAGTTCTGGAGAAAGAGGTCTTTCTTTCTTTACCCATAGAACTAGAACATAAGGGTGGAGTCCTACAGGGCTCTACGTCACTTGTTTCCCTAAAGTACGTCAATTCGATTCCGTTGAGATCAGCAAATATGAAGTATGAAGAGGATGGAATGACACAAGGTTCTGTCTTACGCTTATTTCTTTCTCTGAATGTGTAGATCATCTCCTCGAATTCCAGACATTTATATTTCGAATTTTAAGTCGAAATGAAGGTATTCAAGAGACGTATTTTGATAACAATCGCTCCAGGGAGAGTTATAAAAATGATCTGATCAAAATGAGAAATTTCTGAACCGCAACAAACAATAATAATATCTGATATTGAATAAACAAATAAATTAATTCGGCTGATCTGTATCAAAAATCATTGATAAGTAGTATGAGCTATGGCAATAGAAAGTTCTATAAATCGAGACATTGTAACATACATCTGTATAACAATTCTATACTCAAACAAACTCGACAAGGTTTTGTTGATCACAGAGGAATATTGCAGACATGCGAACGTTTCTGCGTTGGTAACGTAAAAATATCGAGAATACATTTCTTTACTTGAATTAACTCGCAAAGGTATTGTATGTATTTTGCATACTCTACCTACCTTGTAGTTTGAGTATAGAATTATTATACAGATGTATAATACACTGTCTTGATTTCTAGAACTCTCTTTCTATTACCACAGCTTACTTCTTATCAATGATCTTATATTGATTTCTCACATATCACTTGGTGAAAATGTTTTCAATTAATGAAGTAAATAATAATATCATTCAATATTCATATACACCCAAAAACTGAAGTGGATAATTTGCGAACATATAATAATATATAAAGGGAAATAAAGAAGCGATTTTGTATATGTACTAATGTATTAAATTAGTTGTCTGTTGTCGATTAATCTGCCTGAAAAAGCAACAGTAAGCAAGACTGCTTTAGAGCGACAAAAAAGTAGAGAAATGAACAAAATGAAGATTCTGAGTTGGTGGAGTTTAGAGGCTTGAAAAAGGTTAAAAGGATTCGCTGTTTACTTAATGGACATCTTATTTACAAGTAGCTACATACTGCAAAAGAAGGGGCTGAATGAGGGTTTGTTACTGGTGAAGAAGATTAAAAGAACTGAATATGGTAATAAAAGTCATTGGGGTTTGTCGCTGATAAGAATATAAGATAAGAAGATAAAATTATGAATTAATTAAAAAGACGGATATTTATTCCGAAATATGATATAGATATGCTATGTGAATTATCGTATCTGAGCAGTTTAGATGTAAAACCTGCTGAAACAGTTACTATTTATTGATGAAAAATGGAAATTTAATTTTCTTTGCATTGTTCTATTATAGCTTCTCCATGGCTTTTGAGCACCAACATTAGACGGTATATAACCAGGAAAGTCACGAAGCTACATGTCTGTACAGAATTCATTTAATCAGAGTGGGGTGCCCCACAAGAATCAGTTCTTCGACCCTTTTAATCTTTCGACGTACCAGTAACTCCGCAAAGATCAACAAACTTGGAAATTAAATGAAATACTCTTTCATCAAGGTATCTCCGTAGCTTTTGATCACCAGCCTCAGTCGGTATATAACTAGCAAAGTCATAGAGTTATATACCTGTAGATAGTTCGATTGTTAGCATGAGCAATACCCGATCGTCCATTGTTCGTCTCGATTTCCGAGCTTATTACTTCCAATTAGTCGTGGCCGATTCGATAATCGTTTAATTATCATAATGCCGGCCTCATTTGGTACAAAAACGATCAATTACTGGCGGCTGTAACAGATATATTCCATAAAATATGAAATTGCGCTCGTAAAAGTCGAATATACGAGTTTACACCTGCACAATCCGTCCGGGCGTATTCAGCGGATCCAATCAGGAATACAATCAATATACGGGCCGATTTTACGATCGGGATCAGTTCAAGCAGAGCGATGTCGTCTTAATTTCGCTTCCTTATGAGATTCCGTACGGGAAAAATTCGGGTTATATTGAAATTGGTAGCAAATAGAAATCTATGTGCTTGAGAATATCTATGGAGAAAGATGTTGCAGATTGCGCCCTCTAGGGATAACCTTTAGAAATTCATTATGTTACTGAATGATAATTCTAGGAATATGAACTGAAAAAAAACCGAGTCTTGTATTTTTTGTGACCACGTGCTCTGTTGTTCAATTGCCTACAAGACAGTATCCGTCTACCTGTTCCTATTTCTAAGATTCCAACAGAATTACGGCTAGTCTTGAATATTCCCTAGTAGCGAAAACAGGTGGATATTTCGAATATTATCTGCTAAAGTGTGTGGTGTATTCAGTTGTTTTTTCAAATATGTCGCAATTGTGTTTTATCTGCAATTAAAAACCTTACCTTCAAGTCAATGTGTTACAGTTGATCGTGGCGTTAATTGACTCAAATGTTCAAATAGGTGATAAATTTGCTGATTACTTTGAAGACAAAGAATCAGTAACAGTTCATGTGCAGTGTCGTAAACAGTACAAAAACTTCAGAAGATTTAAACGCTCCTTCAGAAACAAAAATCACCAACGGAATCACCTTTCTTTTTTTTGTATATGAAGCTTGCATAAACAAGTTAAGTTACTAATTTTTTGCGAAACATACATGTAATGAAAAACGTGTTCAATTAGCTTGTCTTCCTCCAACCGTGGCTTCTGCTTACCAATATTTTTATCGTGTATATTACCAGGTTCAAGTGCTGCTTGGTAATCAACTAGTCCCAGAAAAATGGTGCTGGAGGCTAATTAATAATGTATTGGAACCAATATGTGCAGACAGCTCAGTAGTAGAGCATTGGGCTCGTGACCGGAAGGTCCGGGTTCGAATCCTGTTCAGGTGAAAGAGAAATTTTCTTATTGAATGGGTGTCGGCCAGAATTTCACTGTTGGGTCAAAAATTAACAGTGCTGTGACCTGAAGTGGCGCAAGATCGCAATAACAAAGCCTACCCAGAACACAACTGAAGTCCTAACTCGCACAAGCTGAAAAAGCTTCTGAAGGATTTTCACAGAAGATCTAGGAGTATCAGGATAATGAAAATAATCCACAAAATGTTTTGCACAAATGGGATCGAAAAATTCTTTTCACAATTTTATTATAATGGTGTCCCTAACGTTCATGCTAATTTTCAGCTTGTTGAGATTTCATGCAAGAATGAATGTCTATTTTATAACACATGATTTTTTATTTTATTTGTTGTAGTAAATAAATGGTTTGAAATTTAGTGCTATTTCTTTTATTAAGAGAGTTCTTAAAATTTGTGCTTGATTTACTAGGGCTCCGTGTCTAAAAAATGTTAGGGAACGCTGATCTCGACAGCAAAAAAGTCCAAGAAAGGTTTCCGTGATACCAATCCACACAATTACGATGTTGATAATCGAGAAGAACTACGGAACCACCCACTACCCAGAGCTAATTGCGGCAGACAGAAGGCGACAGACGAAGCGATGACTCACGTAGCGATACTGATGAAGCTACCGATGGAAAAAACGCACAGCGAGGCACTTCCTCCGATCTTATGGAAGCTAGAACAAAGGAGCCAACGTGGTCCTTCGGGTGGGATACTTTGATAATGGCAGAGGTCGAAAGGACAGAGGCGTAGTGCGCCGGTGATCGACATTAATTGTGGCCGAAGGATAGGTTTATAGAACGGAAGCATTTAGATTAATTGAGTCTCGTTAAGGCCTTCTAAATGGCCAGATTCGATAATATCAGATAGTTCAAGATTGAAATATTTGATATCTCGACTCACTTCGATAATGATCTTTTGCGAAAGTCGGTATTTCGGTATAATTATGGAAAGTGCCAACTTATTTTTGGTATGGTGGTATTTTCCGTTGGGAGGAAAAGGCTCATTTGCTACTGTTCTCGCCGATAGATGTAAACACGATTGGGTATAATTTAAATGTTCGGTCAACAATAACTGTTGTTGTTCGAAACTACAGGTGTGAATCTAGCAGCATCCAAAGCATTTCAATTTTAGCATTTTTCTCATTATTTCCTGAACTACTTTCTTTGAGCCTTTCAAGGACGTCTTCATAAAAAATTTGTTCAACAGTTTGTTCAGTAGAAACAAATTATTTGTGGAGGATTCTCCTTCAACTAAAATAACAAATCAGCATTGATTTGATCAATGATTTGTGCCTGCAAAAAACTTGAGCTCGAGATGAGAATTTTTCCATATGCCTGTTTTAACTTTTCAAATGTCACACTTGTCGATGCTCCAAGCTTAACAGAAATATTTAATGGCACAACGTTGCTCAAAATTCCACTGTTCCACATAACGTCACAGTCACAAAAACCGTGTAATTAACGGAAGGAGTTGAAACTCACACAGAGCTATGGGAGGGTACTGATATACGTGCTCTATCAAAGGTAATAGCGCAGTGTTGCCAGATCATTCACAGTGTTGACAAGAGATGACATTAAGGCTGCAAGAAAGACAGTAATTCCACCAAAACATGACCGTGATTCATTAATTTAATGTTTCATGCCTGGAACAAATTGATGCACGAAACTACCATGTCTTGGATGGCCTGGTATTTCCGGACAAGACAAACGCGAGGAAATCCCTCGCAATCCGTCCCTGGTGGTGCCGACCGGCGGCGGGAGCGAGCAGAGGATGCGATAAGAACGCTCACCGAGTTACCCGGGCCGGAAATGTGGGTGGCAATTGAAGCAGTGCAGGTTCGCCGTTGTTGTGTTATTCAACACTTCCGGTCTACGCCCTCGGGGCCCCAGATCCTTATCGGACACGCAAACCGAGCCGGCCTGTGCGGATGACCGGAGGATAGTCGTCTCCGAGGGGCTGGAGGGCAGGAAGCGATCGGTCGACGTTATCGGCGGATTGGAAAAGTGGGTTAGGTTGATTGGGAGGAGAGTTCGGTAGATAAGAGTCGGAGAGTGATTGCAATTTGCTCGATTATCCTGGACTCCAAATGAATGGGAACGCCGAGATCAAATTTTTTTTGGAAGGTCGTTTTCAGCTTGCAAATATCATCTCAGTTCTTCTAGCGATGCAAACACGTTTTTTTGATTTGCGAAGATGCTTAAGAGCTTGTTGATTTTATAGAATTTTGATCATTTCGACAGTTCAGAAGCAAACTTCGCAGAGAAGAGGACAAGCTCTGTTGAAATTTGCACGATACCAAAAGCTGTACATGCTCGCGAGTTCAAATCACCCACGATCCGCACGAAATGGTTTTTTTTCGGCCTTCAACTATACGATCTACACGAAATTTGGCACGAACATGCGGCTCGTCATTCTTGTTCTAAGTGCTGAAATCATAATAATAATATGGTTCGAAAGTCATGCTTTGTATCTATAGTGTAATGTAGTGTAGTGCATTTGCTGATGACCTGGCAATCATAGTGAAAGATAAATCGGAGGTGACGATACCGGCCGTCCTTCAAGAGATACTGAACACTATTGACAAATGGTGTATAAGGTATAAGGTCTCTTAACCCACAAAAGGTAGTTATAGCATAGGTAGTTATAGGGAGGCGGAACGGACCACATACAAACTAAATCAACTGGCGATCGACAGGCCAGAGGTAATAGTGATGGGAGGCTCAGGACTGCTGGACGAGCTTTTAACGAACAGCAGCCTATCGATGCCCTCGGATCTAATGTCAAAAATCACGAGCCAAGAACAGCATTTCAATGTAATCGTTCTCAGCCGGGACAAATGTACCCAGCCTGCTGAGGTTCTATTAAGGAACGACCTTAGCTTGTTCAAAGACGGCTCATGAACTATGAAGGGAACGGGAGCGGGAGTCTATGGGAGCAAACCAAGAATCGACATCTCTTTGAGTCTCAGTCAAAACGCAACCATATTCCAGGCAGAACTACTCGCCATTGAGGCCGTAGCAGAACTGCTGATAAATCGGCCAATCCACCACGGCAAAATCAAAATATTTACTGACAGTCAGTCAGTACTAAAAGCTCTGGAATCCAGCTCTAGTACCTCGAGAACAGTCTGGAGTTGCCGCACGGCTTTAAACAGGCTAGGTATTCATAACAGAGTCACTCTGGTTTGGATACCGAGCCACTCAAACTATTTGGGAAACGAGGAGACAGATTGCCTGGCATTTGCTGGAGCTGCGCTGCCTCTGGTAGGACCGGAACCACGTGACGTGGCTAAGCAGGCGATAACAGGCAGAATGAACTCAAGGCTAGAGTCTTTCTGGCGGAGCCATTCTGGCCTGAAACATTCGAAGGTGTTCCGTGGAACAGGGAGATATAAATTAGGGGTGAACCACAATAGTTCGTGCAGACGCAGTTGCAGAGTGGACAGACGCCAGCTTGCCATAAATAATAATAATAATGTATAGTGTGGACAGCTCACTGAGAGAGCATCGGACTCGTGACCGGGAGGTCCGGGTTCGAATACTGTTCAAGTGGAAAAGAGACGAGGATCGGAAATTGTCGGAGAGGGGGGGGAAAGTAGTAATCATTGATGGACAATATTTTGATTAATTTGTTGATACATTCTCATTGGAATTGAATGCATTTTTCAAGCTAAAAAACGGATTAATTTGTTTTCCTAATACATTGATAAAAAGGATAAGCGGTAAATAAATCTTTATGACCCGTTTCATGGTTTTCTATACAGAGTTAAATTTTTTCTGACCGATCTCTAATTACGATCTACAGCGTAGAAGTCAGGATCCCGAGATGGACGCTAGTCGGACCAATCAGAAGATCATACGCGATAATTTACTTTTGCACGTAATGAGTTTAACTTTGTACTCGACTATAATGTATAACAACAGCGCAATATAATGGTTCACGGTACGGGACCATGTTGTATTGTAATTTGCGCGTGGCGTTTTCTGGGAAATCACTTCATTACGCTAATGGCCAGTATTAGCGGACAAAATCGCGAGGTTCGCGGAGTAAAAGGTATCAATTATGGAGAGAAAGCAAATCTGAACAGCCGAAAGGTTAAAATTCAACCGAAACGAGGTTAGAAGGGTGATTTCGACGTTTTAAGGAATCCGCGGATATTCTGAAGATGATTCTTAGACGTTTTATCCTTAAACAGACTCGGTCTTCCTTACAGCGTTATCACTAATCTCTGCTTCCTTAAACTTCGAATATTCATCACTATTCTCAGATCGCTATGTAATAAAATACACTGCAACCATAAGTGATTTATCTCAAACTGCACTGTCCATGGTACATATAAGTAAGTAATATATATTATCGGGTGTTTTTTTTTGAATGATAGAATTTTCGTTAGGGATAACTGTGATTTGACAGAAGGTAGAAGCCATGTTTTTTTGGCATTTCTGTTGAGTAAGCATTGATAAAATATCATGGAAAGACCGCCGCAACAACATTTACAAATTGTTGAAATTCATTTTCGAAATCAGTGTTCTATTCGCTTAACTTATAGAGTACTTCGTGAAATTTATGGTTTACATAATCGTCCATCAGAGCAGCTTATTCTTGAAACTATCGATAGATTTCGGAAAACATTTTCTCTACTCGGTGCAACAACAACAAGACAAAGAACTGTACGTACAGAAGAAAATATCGCTGCTGTAAGTCATAGTGTTAATGATGATCCAGATTTGTCTATTCATCGACGTTCACAACAAGTTAGACACTGTGCATCCACCACATGGAATATTTTGCGTAAAGATCTTGCTCTACAACCATAGAAGATCCAACTGGTTCAAGAACTGAAGCCACTTGACCATAATAAGCGTCGTTTGTTTGCTGATTGGGCCCTAGAACAGCTTGAAGTTGATCCACTTTTTTATCGTAAAATTGTGTTTAGTGATGAAGCTCATTTCTGGTTGAACGGCTATGTAAATAAGCAAAATTGCCGTATATGGAGTGAAAACAATCCTCAAGAAGTTCTGCAGGTTTCATTGCCTCCTGGAAAATTCACTGTATGATGTGCTGAAGGCATCATCGGTCCATATTTCTTTAAAAGCGATGTTGGAGCTAATGTTACATTGAATGGTGCCCGTTACAGTTCGATGATCAATGATTATTTGTTTCAAAATTTGAACGGTTTCGACCCAGAAGTGTTTTGGTTCCAACAAGATGGTGCTACACCACATTATTTCGAGAAATGGTCCAATTAATTGGCCTCCAAGATCATGCGACATAACTCCACTGGATTATTTCCTTGGGGGTAATGTCAAGTCGTTGGTTTATGCTGATATACCAGAAACAATAAACGCTTTGGAAGCAAACATGAACCCGCGTTATTGATAAAATAAGGCCTGAATTACTCGAAAAAGTGGTCCAAAATTGGTTACTGCCTATAAACACGATAATGGCAGCAAATCGGGGATGATTTAGGTAGGATTCGTCGATATTGATGCTCTTCGATTCCCATTGCAATGTCTTGAACACGTTCTCTATCGCCAGAGATATTACATCGCTCCGCTGTATTCCCCTGTAAACTCTTATCTTATCCGTTTTTAAATCCTTATTTAAATGGAATGAAATGAGAAATTACTTTGTTTTCTATCACTTTTCTTCGGAGTTATGTCAAGTCATTGGTTATAATGCTGATAAACCAGAAACAATAAACGCTTTGGAAGCAAACATAAACTCGTGTTATTGATGAAATAAGGCCTAAATTACTCGAAAAAGTGGTCCAAACCTGGTTACTATTAACACGATAATGGCAGCAAATCGGGGACGGTTTAGGTAGGATCCGTCGATATTGATGCCCTTCGATTTCCATTGCAATGTCTTGAACACGTTCTCTATCGCCAGAGATGTTACATCGCTACTCCATCCAATATTCAAATCCTTATTTATTTCAACGTAGAAAGAAGCTTCGAATCTATTCTAGCATCGTCCATAGTTTGTATGAAGGTCCACTGTTCAATTGTATCGAATGCTTTATGAAAATCTTTAAATGCCAAATGAAGGTGTATTATGTTGCTTTTTCATGTCAATGTTCTTATGGCCAATACCAAGATATTCACCCAAAACTCATACGTCAAGTTATCTAATATAACCTCAAATGTCAAGTTATCTAAACTAACCTCAAACGTCAAGTTGTCTCCCTAACCTCAGACGTCTAAGTCAAACTTTGACAGGAAATACAGCTAAGTCAGCATTTTGTTCAGATGTTTCTACCGATTCGAAATATTTATTTTTAAACATTTCCATATCTTCATTGTAGTATGTTGTCACGTGACCAGTGTTCGCGTCCGACGCTATGCGTTCTAGATTACGGTAGAAGTGATTCATTGGACATGTCGCAGCAGTCGCCCGTTGTCATTAAGCTAGTGAAATCACAATTAAAATTCTTCCAGAGTTATCCGCGACAAGATCGACTAGAATCTTCTAATTTTAACGTCGCGGCGTAGAATTACAACAATCCAGAGCGAGAACAAAGACAAAACACGCGTCACCTTTAATAACGAAAAACCGGGGAGCACCATCACAATGTGCATCGCGGCTGAAATCGCTATTTTTAACTGGGGCACGGCCTTATGTAAATCAGATTGAACGATCTCGTACGCTCCGTGCATCTTTTCGCAACCTTTATGAATAATTTTAAGGTTAGGATGATGATGGCATTTCAGCCATGGGAATGTCGCGGATTGTTGTTGCCGACGTAATAAAAGCGCGATGAAGATGAGCCCGGCAAGGTGCCGACCTAGCCCAGCTCTTTCACCACAAAGGAGGCGATGTCGAGCGTCACTTTCCCCCGTGGGAGAGGCGATGGATAGGAATCGATCTCTAGAATTTGTCTCTGCGTTTCGTAAATGTTTCTTCATCGAACGAACGTCTTGAAGGATCTGACTTTCCGAGATTCTCCGGTTAAAATGGCGCATTATAGACATCTTCATACTATAACACATTTTCTTCATCTTGTGCCTCTGCCGTCAGTAAGCATTTGAATGTTTTTTTTATTGGAATCATGACATTTTTAGCTCGATTCTCTCGAATCTCTTATTCCTATCGAACCTCTTGTTCAAATTTTGACCGTGTACTGTTGTAAATTTGCAATTAGTTTATAGCAAATGGAAATTCAATGAGATCGAAATTGCCTAGAGATTAGGGAGCTGGTTAGAAATATTGCCAATATGTCAAAGTAACCTATGTATTTCGAAATCAACGTTGCATTGCATTCCTTAAGATATAACCAAAGTAGGCTGTGTGCGAAAACTTAGTGTTAGAGATAAGTGGGCTGTATTAGAATATATGTACCTAGTATCAGGTATTAAATGAAAACTGCACTTGAACATGTTTAGAAGATATATATTTGAAGTATCGGGTGTTTTTTTTAGAGTAATAAAACTTTAAATTGAAATAAAACACATTTGAATTAAGATTGAAGCCAAATTTTTTTTATTTGAAAGATAATTCAATGACATTTATAGTTTGAAAATAATTTTCGGCATATGTTCACCACGACTAGCTCTGAGGAAACAACTAGAAACATTTTGGACCACTTTTTCTAGTAATTCAGGCCTTATTTCATCAATAATACGAGTTATATTGGCTTCCAAAGAGTCTATTGTTTCTGGTTTATCAGCATAAACCTATTGACATGACATAACCTCACAGAAAATAATTCAGTGGAGTTATGTCGCATGATCTTGAAGGCCAATTAATTGGAACATTTCACGAAATAATGTTATAGCCAAATTCTTCTTTCAATAAATCAATTGTTGCGGTAGCAGCATGAGGTGTAGTACCACCTTGATGAAACCAAAACACTTCTGGGTTGATACCATTCAAATTTTGTAACAAATTATCATTGATCGTCGATCTGTTACGAGCACCATTCAGGGTAACATTAGCTCCAGCATAGTTTTTAATGAAATATGGACCGATGATACCTCCAGCGTGTAAAGCACACCATACAGTACATTCTTCAGGATGCAATGGAACCTGCAGAACTTCTTGAGGATTGTTTTCACTCCATATACGGCAATTTGGCTTGTTTACATATCCGTTCAACCAGAAATGAGCTTCATCACTAAACACAATTCTACGATAAAAAGTGGATCAACTTCAAGCTGTTCTAGGGCCCAATCAGCAAACAAACGACGCTTATTATGGTCAAGTGGCTTTAGTTCATGAACCAGTTGGATCTTGTATGGGTGTAGACCAAGATCTTTACGCAAAATTTTCCATGTGGTGGATGCACAGAGTCCAACTTGTTGTGAACGTCGACGAATATAAAATCTGGATCATCATTAACACTATGACTTACAGCATCGATATTTTCTTCTGTACGTACAGTTCTTTGTCTTGTTTTTATTTCATCGAGTAGAGAAAATGCTGTCCGAAATCTATCGATAGTTCGACGAATAAGCTGCTCTGATGGACGATTCACGTTTGGCGAATAGAACACTGATTTCGAAAATAAATTTCAACAATTTTTAAACTTTGTTGCGGCGTGAGTCTTTCCATGATAATTTGTCAATACTTACTGAGCAGAAATGTCAAAACAACATGGCTAAACTGAATTCTCATGACTATATTATATAATTGTTTCATTATAGTCTTTTATTGTTGATCACCAGGAAACACAGATGTAACGCGTAAAATTAGATAGCTGGTAACATTCTTTCGATATAGCTCACGTCAAGTACTACAAAGACACAACGCTCTGCCAGGCAAAGTTGGAGCCTCTGTATTTTGAGACACGTAAGGAATTTTCTTCATCCTCTTTCTTTCGAAGGGTCAGACGATAAACAGTTACTACTACTGAATTGTTTCAGCCGTTACTATTTGGTAATTGATCATAATTAAAACAAATTGTAGAAATTACTATGTTTTACTACCAAAAAAATATATATTACACATTTTCTTATGACTCGAGTTTCGGGAAATGAACTATCCCATCATCAGACAACTGAAGACCTAACAGTGGTACAGTGGTATTTAAACAAAAGTGATAAATATTTTGATTATTTCAACAGATTCTCGGTAACACCTAATAGTGGTACAGGGGTTTACAATCGGAATGTGATAAAAAAACCGGGTTAAAAAAGTGGGGCCTTCTAACAGATATCGGAATGTCGGCAAACGACAAAGGTTGTTAAACAGATGGTACCCATTTAAATATCTCAAATAATTTTTGGGGTTACATAGCTCCGTACAGTCATTCATTATTTTTCCATTATTTTGTTGTATATTTCAAATATTTGGATTTACATCGCTCCGTACAGTCATTCATTATTTTTACATTATTGTTATTGTGAACGAATGTGAAAATTTCAATAATCAAGTCTCTTTTCTTTTGAATCTACATGTAAAATTTTTCTTAAGATTTTCTTTTGTCGAAAGGAATTACTGTTTTCTAAAGAATGAGTGGTAAAAGTTGAATTTTTGTTTACTTTTCATTAAATTCATTTTACGTTCGTCGAAAAAGGTTTTAAACAGATGTTACTTTTTAAATATCCGAAATATTTTCGATTAACATTGCTCCGTTCATTATTTTTACATTATTGTTATTGTGAACTAATTTGAAAATTTCAACAGATTCTAGATAATCGAGTTTCTTTCCTATTTATTCTACATGTCAAATTTTAAGATTATCTATTGTCATTCCTTTCCCACAATAGATAATCTTAAAATTTTACATTACAAATTAGTTCACGATAACAATAATGTAAAAATAATGAATGACTGTACGAAGCTATCTAAATCGAAAATATTTGAGATATTTAAAAAGTAACATCTGTTTAAAACCTTTTTCAACAGATTCTAGATAATCGAGTTTCTTCCCTTTTGATTCTACATGTAAAATTTCAAGAAAATCTATTGTGGTAAAGGAATGACCGTTTTCTAGACAATGAATGGCAAAAGTAGAATTTTGTTTATTTTTTATGAAACTCATTTTATGTTCGTTAAACCTCATCTTGAAGGAACGTCCTGTTTGTCCTATCTATTTATTACTGCACGTAGAACATGATAACTCATAAACTCTTGATTTGTGTATGTTTGGAGTAGGGTCCTTTGCGTTAAATAATACCGATGATAATTTGTTGCCGTTTTGAAGGCAATATTGACATCTGATTTTGAAAAACTATTGGCCACTTTCAAAAAGTGGCCAATAATGTCATTCCTTTCCCACAATAGATAATCTTTAAATTTTACATGTAGAATCAAAAGGGAAGAAACTCGATTATCTAGAATCTGTTGAAATTTTCAAATTAGTTCACAATAACAATAATGTACAAATAATGAACGGAGCAATGTTAATCGAAAATATTTGGGATATTTAAAAAGTAACATCTGTTTAAAACCTTTTTCGACGAACGTAAAATGAATTTAATGATAAGTAAACAAAAATTTAAATTTAACCACTCATTCTTTAGAAAACAGTAATTCCTTTCGACAAAAGAAAATCTTAAGAAAAATTTTACATGTAGATTCAAAAGAAAAGAAACTTGATTATTGAAATTTTCACATTCGTTCACAATAAAAATAATGTAAAAAATAATGAATGACTGTATGGAGCTTTGTAAATCCAAATATTTGAGATATACAACAAAATAATGTGAAAATAATGAATGACTGTACGGAGCTATGTAACCCCAAAAATTATTTGAGATATTTAAATGGGTATCATCTGTTTAATAACCTTCCTTGTCGATTGCCGACATTCCGATATCTGTTAGAAGGCCCCTCTTTTTTAACCCGGTTTTTTTTATCACGTTCCGATTGTAAACCTCTGTACCACTATTAGGTGTTACCGAGAATCTGTTGAAATATTCAAAATATTTATCACTTTTGTTTAAATACCACTGTACCACTGTTAGGTCTTCAGTTGTCTGATGATGGGATAGTTCATTTCCCGAAACTCGAGTCACAAGAAAATGTGTAATATATGTTTTTTGGTAGTAAAACATAGGAATTTCTACAATTTGTTTTAATCAGTTACTACTACATTGCGTTATTTGATCTATTGTTGATACAATCAAACAGAAAAGACCACAAGTCGATAGAAACGAAGGTGAAATTGAACGCTCAACGTTTCGAAATGCTTCCTCACCCCAATATTAACCAGATTTGGCTCTATTCACTTCCACTTGTTCTCAGGTCTCAACACGATACTCCAAAGAAAGGAATTTGGTTCCAATTATGAGGTTACAGCCGCAACTGAATCCCATTTTGAGGAAAAATCCAATTTGTTTTATAAGAAAGGTATCGAAAGTTTATAAAGACGTTGAATGATTTTGTTGCTGTGGGTATTAATGACCCATGCATCGCAGGATCTACTACCGTGTTTCCAAAATATCCTAGTTCTTGTGATTATTTCGAGTTCTTCAAACATCCAAGTACGTTCAAATTAAATTACGCTACCTGGAATCGATCCTTGGGGAACTCCTTTCCTCCCCTACGAATATTCTTTTCGAGTTTCGTTCCACACATTCTTCGCAGATTCACGTGAAATCTGTCAAGACCACACATTGTTCTTCGAACGGAACACTCGCGGGCAAAAACCACGAACGCTGAAAATTCGAAAGGCGGTCGCGTCTAAACGCGACGTGTGTTTTTACGGCGGTCACAATGGGTGCTATTAGTTTTATTGTGGTTTTAGAAGCGCTGAAGAATAAAGGGCTTGGTTTCTCTCCTAGCTCGAACTTTTACGAGTGCGACTTTGCCGGCGGCTTCTTCTCATTGTTGTCCCGCTGATTTGAAACGCCCCAAAGGTAGGATCATTAGGGTTACGGTCGGTTCTTTCAGCTGGTTTATTATTGCATTCTTTGAGCGATAGTCAACTTCTGAAATTAACGCTATATGTAGCAAATCCATTTACCAATGGAAAACAATATCATTCAAATGACCGCAACGACTGGCTACAATACCCCAACTTTTCAGTACATTGTCGATTGTTTGGGACTCAATCTCATACACTTTAGTTAAATGAGGGATAAATCGGGTGTTTTCTTAGAGTGATAGGACTTTAAATTGAAATAAAACATATTTAAATTAAGATTGAAACCAATTTTTTTTTATTTGAAAGATAATTTTTTGACATTTATGTTTTAAAAATAATTTCCGGCACGAGTAGCTCTGAGAAACCGCATTCAACCACCAATTTTGGACCACTTTTTCGAGTAATTGAGATTTTATTTCATCAATAATATGTGTTGGCTTCCAGAGCGTCTATTGTTTCTGGTTTATCAGCATAAACCAATGACTTGACATAACCCCAAAGAAAATAATCCAGTGAAGTTATGTCGCATGATCTTGGAGACCAATTAATTGGACCATTTCTCGAAATAATGTTATCGCCAAATCTTTCTTTCATTAAATACGGTAGCAGTATGAGATGTAGCACCATCTTGTTGGAATCAAAACACATTTAGGTCGATACCAATCAAATTTTGAAACAAATAATCATTGATCATCGATCTGTAACGAGCACCATTTACTCTAACATTAGCTCCAGCATCGTTTTTGAAGAAATATGAACCGATGATGCCTCCAGCGTGTAAAACACATCATACAGTGCATTTTTCAGAATGCAATGGAACCTGCAGAACTTCTTGAGGATTGTTTTCACACCATATACGGCAATTTTGCTTGTTTACATAGCCGTTCAACCAATGACCTTAATCACTTAACACAATTTCACGATAAAAAAGTGTATCAACTTCAAGCTGTTCGAGAGGCTAATCAGCAAACAAACGACGCTTATTATGGTCAAGTGGCTTTAGTTCTTGAACCAGTTCGATCTTGTATGGGTGTAGACCAAGATCTTTACGCAAAATTTTCCATGTGGTGCATGCACAGAGTCCAACAATTTGTGAACGTCGACGAATAGACAAATCTGGATGTTTATTAACACTATGACTTACAGCAGCGATATTTTCTTCTGTACGTACAGTTCTTTGTCTTGTGGTTGTTGTTGCATCGAGTAGAGAAAATGTTGTCCGAATTCTATCGATAGTTCGATGAATAAGCTGCTATGATGGACGATTATGTAAACCATAAATTTCACGAAGTGCTCTATGAGTTTGGCGAATAGAACACTGATTTTGCAAATAAATTTCAACAATTTGTGAACGTGAGACTTTCCATGATAATTTCTCAATGCTTACTGAACAGAAATGTCAAAACAATATGGCTTCTACCTTCTGTCAAATCACAGTTATCCCTATCGAAAAATCTATCTTAAAAAAAAACTCCCAATACTTTATAATGAAATGACAATTTCAATAATTTTCGAATAAATAATGTGTTTTATTCACAGAACAAAATGGGGCGCTGTTAATGAAAGACCCTTCACATCCTTCTTTTCTCTTGTAACCTATTTTAATATTCATCTTTTGTGTCAAATTTACAGCGATTTTTTATGAACCAATTGATATTTTGAGATTGTATCCAAAGGTCAACCTTTCATCAATCTTTCCTAAAAAAGTTATTTACATATTGAAATCTCTTCGGCTGATCATCCTAGAATATTAAACGAGTCCCGTTCGATCGCGATTTGAATAATTGCAGCCGAATTCACGAATTAGCAAAGATCATGGTCGATAATCGAGAATTATCTGTCAATAAATAACTCCGGTGCCTTACCAGCTCTCGGAGTGCCTCGTAAACAATCATAACTTCCAATTTTTATCCGATAATTGATACTTTTCGTGGCTCTTTTACGCCGATCGCGTTCGAGAACGGCAATAGCCGTACTGCGCTCAAAGTGGCCGTTAATTGGCAGATGCGGAATGCGCATTATGGAGTAGCTCGACAAATTGCCAATCGACCTGATTTCGGGGCCGTTTGAAGGCCCCGGCATCTCGGAAATTACATCCGAGATAAGATAATCGCGCGGACTTCGAGAGTTGGGACGCGCAACGCGACACCGGACTCTCGGGAATTTTGATTGGTGTTTATGGTACGTTTCAATCCGCGATATTTAATTTTTACGGTTGCGAAAATACCGATTTTTCGCTAACAGCGTGAAATCGGGTACTTACGCGGCATTCCAAACGTTATATATTCTAGACATTAAATAAAACTGTAATGAGTAGGATCATAGGTATTCAGCATGGATCTATCATTGGCACAACATTCTTTCGGTGTAATATGTTCTAATGCTGACATTATCCTCTCAATTATAAATCACTAACCGCTATTCACTCCACGGAGTTGATTCAAGCAATGATGTGTCTTCTGACTACTTATTTCGAGAAATAGTCCAATTAATTGGCCTCCAAGATCATGCGACATAACTCCACTGGATTATTTCCACTTTTTTATCGTGAAATTGTGTTTAGTGATGAAGCTCATTTCTGGTTGAACGGCTATGTGAACAAGCTAAATTGCCGTATATGGAGTGAAAACAACCCTTAAGAAGTTCTGCAGGTTCCATTGCATCCTGAAAAAATCACTGTATGGTGTGCTTTACACGCTGGAGGCATCATCGGTCCATATTTCTTTGAAAACGATGCTGGAGCTAATGTAACAGTGAATGGTGCTCGTTACAGTTCGATGATCAATGATTATTTGTTTCAAAATTTGAATGGTTTCGACCCAGAAGTGTTTTGGTTCCAACAAGATGGTGCTACACCATATTATTTCGAGAAATGGTCCAATTAATTGGCCTCCAAGATCATGCGACATAAGTCCACTGGATTATTTCCTTCGGGGTTATGTCAGGTCATTGGTTTATGCTGATAAACCAGAAACAATAAACGCTTCGGAAGCCAAGATAACTCGTGTTATTGATGAAATAAGGCCTGAACTACTCGAAAAAGTGGTCCAAAATTTGTCTGGACGAATGCGGTTCCTCAGAGCTAGTCATGGTTGACATATGCCGGAAATTATTTGTGAACTTTAAATGTCATGAAATTATCTTTCAAATAAAAAACATTGGCTTCAATCTTAATATGAATGTGTTTTATTTCAATTTGAAGTTCTATCTCTATCTCTAAAAAAAACCGATATATGTATCGTTTCTTCGGAGTTTTTTATTATTTTGGTCTTTGCGATGTTCATTTTCGAGCTGATCTGGTTTGAAGAATCGTTGAGTTGTTTTAGCATGAGGCGCAGTTCTTGTAGGTTAATACCTATAAACACGCTAATGGCAGCAAATCGGAGAGGGTTTAGGTAGGATCCGTCGATATTGATGCCCTTCGATTCCCATTGAAATGTCTTGAACACATTCTCTACCGCCAGAGATATTATATCACCCCGCTGTTTTCCCTGTAAACTCTTATCTTATCCATTTTTGAATCCTTTTTTATTTTAACGTGGAAAGAAGCGTCTTTGAATATACTCTTCAATAGATTTGTATACCTCGAATCTATCCTAACATCGTCCGTAGCTTGTAGGAAAGCCCACTGTTCAATTGTATCGAATTCTTTATGCAAATCTATAAATGCCAAATGAAGGGTGTATTATGTTGTTTTTCATGTCAATTTTCTTATGGCCAATACCAAGATATTTACCCAAAACTCATACGTCAAGCTATCTGATATAACATCAAATGTCAAGTTAGGGAACATGAAAAATGCTATTGTAACAAAAAAAAAAAGGGAAATTCAACCTACGCAGAGCACCTTCTAGACACAGGACATAGTTTTAATAGTAACTTTGAAATTTTACACTTAGAAAACAAAAGTTTTAGATTAAACTTATTAGAAACTTTAGAAATTAATAGATATCATAAAAGAAAAATATTATTGAATAACCAAACAGAATTAAGTAACTCCCCTTTGTTGAATCTTTTTTGAACCATTTTTCAGTTTCCCAAAAGTGTTGTAAAACTCTCTTCACCCCCTCTTCTATTTTTGTTATATCCATGTACTATAAAATGAAGTTCTTGTTCACGGTATACTGAGTAAAGACCGAAACAATCATGGATTTAACCTAACCTCAAACGTTGCAAGCAATTATGTGTTTTCTGATTACTTCTAGCGTTATTAACATAGAAAACCTCATACTCAAGTATACATCCTATTACGCGGTAATGCCAAAAATTATCTTTATATTTAAATGAATTAAAACGATGTATATTTTTTTTTAGATTATAATAAGAAGTATGAGCTATAGCAACAGAAAGTTCTTCGAATCGGGATAGTGCAACTAACTGTCGGTATTGATCAGATGAATATTCAATATTATTTAGTGAGTTTGGGCGAGTATTTATGGAAATCACATAATCGGCCCTTTTTCTATACCCGGTAATCTCACTGGCCAAATTGCAGAAGACCATCTCTCCACTGGACTTTTATCTATGGGGTTATCTGAAATCGAAGATTTACGCTACCCAGCCTGCATCACTGGATGATTTGCGAACTCGGATCATTAATGAATGCCGTCAAATTACACCAGAAATCTTGAGTAACGTACGTGAACGTTTTCAGCAAAACTTACATTACTGCATGGAAGTGAATGGTGCATATTTCCAGCATTCAATAAACTAATCGCAAAAGTAAGTACTCTTCCACTATTTTACCTGTCATTTCGTTATCGATCGAAATTTTGAAGCGAAATTTCAGGATCAGATAGTACTCGATAAGATCTTTAGAATGAGGCATCGCAACACCCGCATTCCTATTCAAAATTAAGGGGTTGTACTCACCCCCTTTAGGAAGTTGCAGTTACGGGGATGCGAAGAGCGGAAAAGTTGTTGCCTCTCGAATCAGAAATTGACGAGCGATTTTCCATACTTTCATTTTAGAGCCGGAAAATCGAGGTGTTAAGTTACGGGGTATGTTGGTGAATTTCAGATTTTATATTAAGAAGTTTTGGATTGTAGTAAACGCACAATTGGACCTAAATAACTTACCCCTGTTAAATATATTCAGATAAGCTGGAATTTACTGAGACCCCATTTTTTGGCATTTAGTGCTCACTGAAAAATTTTTGTATCTACTTCCATATAAATACAATGCGACTTAGAAAACAAATTTAATTATTCAAACTGTAAAAAAAAATTTATTCATAATATTTAATTATTTGATTTCCTTAACATTCTTTATACAGATGGTTCTTGTGCTATAACAGAGGCCGTTAAATTGACTTTCAATCTTTTAGATCAATGGTAAACCTTAGAATTATCTATTTGAGTTAACATTACACTCCATTCAAATTTTCAGTACTATTTACCAGAAGCTTTCTGAATTGTTGAAGGGTGAGAAAATATTTTTTGTTGATTGATGTTATATTTTATTGAATATAAATATGATTGAGTACTGACGAAGCAAAGTCTCTCTTAAAACTGGTTTCTTAGTAATGTTTTCACATATATTGAGATTTTATAAAGAGTAACTTAGTTAGATATCCAATAATATTGAATATTCTAAGTAAGATAGTTTTATGATGAAATTCTTAAGATTGTGTTAAACATTTTTCAAAGATATCTGTTTTCATAAGAGGGGTAAGTAGAAACAAAATTTTGTCTACACAAAATATTTAATTTATAGGATTTTTGTTAACAATTTATATTTATTGGATTTTGTTATCTCATTTGGATGTCTTATGATGAATGTTCATTTTATATGTCGTTTGATATAAGTAGTACTTATATGACATTAATTCAATTCCTGAAGTAATAATATTAAATATAATTTTTTGAAATTAAATATGTAAAAGACTAACAGAATATATCTGTAAATATTAAAATATTCAAAAAATATAAAATATTTAAATAATAAAATATTCAAACTGTGAGATACCATCTACCTTAAGGTGCTACTGTAATAGCACGAAGAGATTATCGGAATTCTAATTGTTTTTTGAGTATATAGTGCATGTTTTGAGAGATTGTCGAATTAACTTATTTGAATATTCAAATATATTAAATATTTCAAATAAATAATATTTTTGAGAAGTCCTCAAGTTGTGCTTTATATTTTTGAAAATGAATTAGTGTTCATTATGATAAGATCAGAAACAAAATTTTGTCTCTTTCAAATATTTATTTATTAATTTTAATTGCCTTTTTTATATTTGTTGTTTTATTTATTCCATTTGACATTGTATATTGAGTTTTGATTATATACGTCTATGAAATATAAGCGGTGCTTATTGTAGACATTAATTTAATTCTAAAAGTTTTTGAATAGAAATTTTTTTGAAATTACAATTGTAGAAAACTAACAGATTAAATCTGTTTTGATATTCAAATTTCAAATATTCAAAAAAAAAATAGTGATATGTATCCTCATTTGCAAATCACATTTTTCAAAGCAAGGTATAAAAATGCTATCCAACAAAACGGGTATAACGGCGTCAGCTCCGTTTTCTCTTTCGAAAAAAAAACCCACCAACTTCAAACAATCCAAGCAACGGACTCTTAGACAGTCAAGTACACTCGAGCGAATAATGGAACGTAGCCCCGTTAAGTGAAGCAATGTTTACACCTGTACGGAACGTGTTTATTCAATAAACGGACATTTCGATATATATTAAAAACAATTAAGAAGCCCATTGGGACACGCCTGGCACTTTGCCGCCTAGAGTGGACGCAGTTTGCATGCTTAAAATATCGATAATGCGAAAATGATTATGATATGTAAGCCGGTGCGGGCATGGATCGGATGCTAGTAACAACGTTCGCTTCTGAACGGTTTCGAAACCGATTACCCTCGTCAGATTCTGAGAACTGTTTGATTCGTTCGATGTAAAGAGAATTTGTGTAAAACATCGAGTTTTTGCACTTGAATCGAATTTTCAGGATTGCTGTACATATCGGGTGCTATATTTAGAGGGATAACTGTGATTTGACAGAAGGTTGAAGCCATGTTGTTTTGACATTTCTGTTCAGTAAGCATTGACAAATTATCATGGAAATGACTTTTTAAAATTACATTGAATTAATAACTGAAAACACTGTTTTATTTTTAATAGACATGTAGAATTAACACACAATCCAAAAGAGACGAAAAAAAAATAAATAATATTGATGGATCTTATTGAACAAACATTTGTGTAAACAGCACCGTTTCATAACGTTATTATATATTCTAAAGTGCATTTTTACTAACGGGTGTTTTTTTATGGGTAATAGAACTTTCGATAGGGATTACTGTGATTTGACAGAAGGTAGAAGCCATGTTGTTTTGACATTTCTGTTCAGTAAGCAGAGACGAATTATCATGGAAAGACTTACAAATTGTTGAAATTCATTTTCAAAATCAGTGTTCTATTCACCTAACTTTTAGAGCACTTCGTGAAATTATGGTTTACATAATCGTCCATCAGAGCAGCTTATTCGTCGAACTATCGATAGATTTCGGACAACATTTTGTCTACTCGATACAACAATAAGACAAAGAACTGTACGTACAGAAGAAAATATCGCTGCTGTAAGTCATAGTGTTGATGATGATCCAGTTTTGTCTATTCGTCGACGTTCACAACAAGTTGGACTAGTAGAATCTAGAAGAACGTTGTCGTAAAAACGGAAACATCTTTACAAAATAATTGAAAAAAATGTTTTCGAAATTGTGATAGCAGTGTTTGAAGAATAGTGTATCAAGAAGAAAACAATTATAGTAACAAGAACATGAAGCGGTGAATAACAGAAAACCATGTGAAAAAAATGTTGAGGAAAGCCTTCTTACAAATGCTCAAACAGGTCAACAACATGTGTTGCATCTTCGGCGTCCACTTCAAGGCCTTTTGGTTTTCCATTTCTCAATTATGATGGATGATCCTCAAAATCACACTTTCACTAATTAGAAGGCAATCGATATCTGACCTGTTTGAGCATTTATAAGAAGGTTTTCCTGAATATTTTTTTCACCCCTGGGCCACCCTGTATATTCGTAATCAGAGAGAAAGAGCAGGCCAAATATAAGAAAATATACAGAGTGATCCATTTGAAATAATGAAATTCGATGCAGAGAATCGAAAATACGTTGAAACCAAATCGTTAAGAATTTCAGAGTGTACCATCTCGATCGATAAAAAACTTCGGATCGAAGAAACTCAACGACTATCACTACTCAGCTGTTCTAATAGACATATGAATGCATAATTTGATACTCACCATGAAAACCATGAAAATGTTTCTGCAGACGTCCTAGAAATAAAAACAGCTGATTCGAGGTTTCTCCGATTCGCGGAAAAATTGAGGTCGAACTATTGATGGGAGCGCGTCGTTATCTATAACTGGGGTTTTACACTTCTTGAAAATAACTGAAGATAGGCCATCAAAGGTTATGCTGATGCCAACACAAATCTGTGAAAGAATAGAGAAAGTGATTAGTTCAGTTGATGAATATGATTAAAATCAAGACATGAAACGCTTGATTTGCCACATAATCCAGCGAAGTTAGTCCTAAAAATGGGGATAAGGTTACAAGAATTCCCATAGATTTTTTATTGTCTCGGTCTTTTCTTGGCGGAAATTCATCTTCAATGTAAGAAAAACAAATATTAACTTCCGCTATTTTATTGATTTACACGACAATTGTTTCGTCATACCATGACTTCATCAGGTGAGTATTCAAACTGAGGTATACACTGTAAAACATGACTTTAAATACACAGCTCTGGTACAAAAATTGAGGGGTGGAAGGAGGTGGTTTACAATCAATGAAAAATGTTAAGTAGAGGGGATCTGTTTAAATCTATTTGATCATTCAATAAAATTTGACTTTCATTATATCTATTCCTATCTAAAGTTTCTAACAGATTCAGTTTATGACTTTTGTTTTCGATATGTAATATTTCATAGTTCATATTAAAATTATGACCAGTCTCTAACAAATGGTTGGCATAAGTTGAATTTGATTTATTATTAATATAACATTTTTCATGTCCTCGTATCCTTGTTTGGAATGTCTGTCCCACATATACACATGGGCAATCACTACATATAAACTTGTAAACTCCTGATTTTTTTTTAGGAATGACGTCTTTATTATTTTTTATTAAGCTGCCTAAAGAATTAATGGTTCTAAAAGAGATGTTATAATTTTCTTTTTTCTTTGGATATCTAGCAATCATTTCAGATTTTTGACCTATGTAATGCTGATAATTTTTATGAGAATGGATGGTTAGAAGTAGAATGAATCTCCATTTTCACAAAAATTATCAAATTATAATAGTATGCTTTATATATTGGTTAACATACCTACAATGAAAGGAAATTTTGACAAAGAATATAAAACCATTAAACAAATAGCTTTCAATACAGATTTCAATCCGTTAATTGAAGCTATTTGTTTAATGGTTTTATATTCTTTGTCAACATTTTCTTTAGTTATAGGTATACCTATAACGAAAGAAAATTTTGACAAAGAATATAAAACCATTAAACAAATAGCTTTCGATAATGATTTCAATCCGTTAATTGAAGCTATTTGTTTAATGGTTTTATATTCTTTGTCAAAATTTTCTTTAGTTATAGGTATACCTATAACGAAAGAAAATTTTGACAAAGAATATAAAACCATTAAATAAACAGCTTTCAATAATGATTTCAATCCGTTAATTGAAGCCATTTGTTTAATGGTTTTATATTCTTTGTCAACATTTTCTTCAGTTATAGGTATACCTTTAACGAAAGAAAATTTTGACAAAGAATATAAAACCATTAAACAAATAGCTTTCAATAATGATTTCAATCCGTTAATTGAAGCTATTTGTTTAATGGTTTTATATTCTTTGTCAAAATTTTCTTTAGTTATAGGTATACCTATAACGAAAGAAAATTTTGACAAAGAATATAAAACCATTAAACAAATAGCTTTCAATAATGATTTCAATCCGTTAATTGAAGCTATTTGTTTAATGGTTTTATATTCTTTGTCAAAATTTTCTTTAGTTATAGGTATACCTATTACGAAAGAAAATTTTGACAAAGAATATAAAACCATTCAACAAATAGCTTTCAATAATGATTTCAATCCGTTAATTGAAGCTATTTGTTTAATGGTTTTACATTCTTTGTCAAAATTTTCTTTAGTTATAGGTATACCTGTAACGAAAGAAAATTTTGACAAAGAATATAAAACCATTAAACAAATAGCTTTCAATAATGATTTCAATCCGTTAATTGAAGCTATCTGTTTAATGGTTTTATATTATTTGTCAACATTTTCTTTCGTTGTAGGTATGTTGACCAATCTATAAAGCATACTATTATAAGCTGATGATTTTTGTGAAAATGGATGGTTTGAAGTAGAACGAATCTCCATTTTCACAAAAATTATCAGCTTATAATAGTATGCTTTATAGATTGGTTAACATACCTACAACGAAAGAAAATTTTGACAAAGAATATAAAACCATTAAACAAATAGCTTTCAATAATGATTTCAATCCATTAATTGAAGCTATTTGTAATGGTTTTATATTCTTTGACAATTTTTTTTTGTTGTAGGTATGTTAACCAATCTATAAAGCATACTATTATAAGCTCATAATTTTTGTGAAAATGGAGATTCGTTCTACTTCAAACCATCCATTTTCACAAAAATTATCAGCTTATAATAGTATGCTTTATAAATTGGTTAACATAACTATAATGAAAGAAAATTTTGATAAAGAATATAAAACCATTAAACAAATAACTTTCAATAATGATTTTAATCCGTTAATTATAAATGATTCACTTAATAAAATGAATTACAAGAAAGCAATATCGCTTGTATATCCAAAATTTCTATATTCAAACGAAACAAAATTTGTTTCATTAACTTACATAGGCCAAAAATCTGAAAAGATTGCTGGATTTAAAGAAAAATAAATTAAGACTCTTTTAGAACCATTAATTCTTCAGGCAGTTTAATAAAAATATAATTATTTAAGTAATTTAATTAATTAATAAATCAAATTCAACTTATGCCAACCATTTGTAAGAGACGGGTCATAATTCAAATAGAAACTATGAAATATTACATATCGAAAACAACAGTCATAAACTGAATCTGTTAGAAACTTTAGAAATCAATAGATATTATAAAAAAAATTTATTGAATGATCAAATAGATTTAAAGAGAGCCTCCTACTTAACATTTTCCATTGATTGTAACCACCTCTTTCCACCCCTCTATTTTTTGTACCAGAGTTGTGTATTTAAGGTCATGTTTTACTTAGTTTTAATACTCACCTGATGAAGTCATGGTATGACGAAACAATTGTCATGTAAATCAATAAAAAAGCGGAAGTTAATATTTGTATTCTTATATTGAATTCCCATAGAACTAAAAATTGGTATGAATTTTCAGAATATTATTATAAAGTAGTTGTGAAAAGTCCCCATCCTTGTGCAAAAATTTTATTGATGGTGAAATTTGAGGTTTTTTGCTTTTTCCAGCTAAACGGCGAGTTTTACAGTAAAAATAGTTTCAACAAAAATTGTAGATCATCTCTACAGAAAATGTCTCCACACTTTTTTCGTAAGTATCGTCATTTCTGTTAAGTGGCGATTCAAAGAATTGAAAAAATTATTTTCAATTTTATTTAAAAAAAAATTCACACAGTTTTTATGGTTCTCATTTTATTCAGAATCCTGGCACGTGTTTCGGTTTTTCTACCATCTTAAAAGTAGTACAAAAAGTAACTTAATTTAAAATTGAAAATGTATTTTATTACACTTAGGACATTTGTGTATTTTTATGAGGCATGAAAATATAGGGGTGCTCCCAAAGAGTATTTGGGAATTTTTTAAATTCTCCTTTTTCTCAAGGACTTTTTTAATTGAAAGACTCCCCAAATAGTCCATCAATTTACATTACAATCATTACATTTAATTTGATAAATCCTCGATTCGGAATTATTGGGGTTTCTTTCTTTATTGTTCACCAACCGCTAAATTATTTCTATTAAAATAAATTAATTCGGCTGATCTGTGCCAAAAATTATTAATGGAGAGTATGACCTATGGTGATAGAAAGTTTTAGAAATCGAGACAGTGTAACATACATCTGTATTACAATTCTATACTCAAACAAAGTCCACAAGGTTTTGTTGATCACAGAGGCAAATTGCAGACATGCGTACGTTTGAAACTGATTAATTCTTTGATCTACAAAACCTTGTGGAGTTTGTATGAGTATAGAATTGTTATACAGATGTATGTCTCGATTTAGAACTTTCTATTACCATAGCTCATACTTCTTATTAATGATTTTTGGTACAGATCAGCCGTATTGATTCATTTTAATATGAATATGCTAATTATGAGCATTACGGCAAATTATAGTCTAATTTGAGCATGAGGAAAGTTTATTGTGCGTTGGTAACGTGAAAATATCGAGAATACATTTTTATATGTATTTTGCTTACTCCATTCATTTAAATAATTTTAATCGAAATATGCACGTTAATGTACTTTTCTAAAATGCCAAAATCACATACTTTTTCTACACGCAATAACTGGCTGCGATAGAACATCAGCAATCTTCAAGAAAGGTAAAACTCGAACTTGTTCGAGAAACCAAATTTAATTGATTGTCCTGAAGTTTTTAAAGATCGTAACTGTACTCCAGAATTTATTATAACTTATTCTTTATATGTACAGAGCTCAAAAAAGTCTTGGATAAATTCCGATACTTATCTTTTGCAAACAAAAACTTATAAACATCTGCTGCTGCTCAACAATATTTATTCAGGGTTCGAGTGTGGCTTGGTAATAAATTAGATGCAGAGGACTGGGGTTAGAAGTTAGTTGACAATACTTTGGAACCAATTCACAAGTTAATCCCACCTGTACTAGAAAAACTCTCGAATACTATCATTTGCAATTACAAAAATGGGGCAATTATAAATGCGGTTGTGACAAAATTGAAGGGTTTTGCTCATAAGCAAAAGTATCGAGTGTCTTATTTAGAGTGAAAGAACTTTCGATAAGGATAACTGTGGTTTGACTAAACGTAGAAGCCATGTTGTTTTGACACTTCTGTTCATAAGCATTAACAAATAATCATACAAGGCTTGCGCCGCAACAACGTTTACAAATTGTTGAAATTTATTTTCAAAATCCGTGTTCTATTCGCCAAACTTACAGAGCACTTCGTGAAATTTATGGTTTACATAATCATCCATCAGAGCAGCTTATTCGTTGAACTATCGATAGATTTCGGACAAAATCTTCTCTACTCGATGCAACAACAAAAACAAGACAAAGAACTGTACGTACAGAAGAAAATATCGCTGCTGTAAGTCATAGTGTTAATAATGATGATTCAGATTTGTCTATTCGTTAAGTTCACAACAAGTTGGACTCTGTGCATCCACCACATGGAAAATTATGCGTAAAAATCTTGCCTTACACTAATTCAAGATCCTAAACTAAACTAAAGCCACTTGACCATAATAAGGGTGGTTTGTTTGATGATTGGCCCCTTGAACAGCTTTAAGTTGATCCTCTTTCTTATCGTAAAATTGTGTTTAGTGATGAAGCTCATTGGTTGAACGGCTATGTAAACAAGCAAAATTGCCGTATATGGAATGAAAACAATCCTCAAGAAGTTCTGCAGGTTCCATTGCATCCTGAAAAATGCACTGTATGGTGTGCTTTACACGCCGGAGGCATCATCGGTCCATATATCTTCAAAAACGATGCTGGAGCTAATGTTACAGTGAGTAGTGCTCGTTGCAGATCGATGGTAAATGATTATTTGTTTCAAAATTTGAATGGTATTCACCCAAAAGTGTTTTGGTTCCAACAAGATGGTGCTACACCTCATTCTGCTACCGCAACAATTGATTTATCGAAAGAAAGATTTAGCGATAACATTATTTCGAGAAATGGTTCAATTAATTGCCCTCCAAGATCATGCAACATAAGTCCACTGGATTATTTTCTTTGGGGTTATGTCAAGTCATTGGTTTATGCTGATAAACCAGAAACAATAGACGTTTTGGAAGCTAACATAACTCGTATTATTGATGAAATAAGGCCTGAATTACTCGAATAAGTGGTCCAAAATTGGTCTGGTCAAATTAGGTTCCTCATAGCTAGTCGTGGTGGACATATTCCGGAAATTATTTCTAAAATATAAATGTCCTAAAATTATCTTTCAAATAAACAGAATTTGGCTTCAAACTCAATTCAAATGTGTTTTATTTCAATTTAAAGTTCTATCACTGTAAAAAAACACCCGATATCAATTGTCAAGGCCAATTGAGATCCAACGTTGAATCGATACTAAATGAGGAAAATCGGAAACTTATCAGCCGATGTGTTAGACATATTTCATCATACTGATATTTTACTCTATATTTTCTTTGAATAGCAATGAGTGAAAATTCTTGATTGTTTCGGTCTCTAAATAAAGTGTTTTACTTCAAATCATTTAGCAATGAGTGAGTTTCATTATTGCTGAATTAATAGAATCACTTTAATGACTATTTAAAACAGTAGGTGTTTGAATGTTAAGATTGACATAGTTTCAGAAATCATGTTCGCTAAATGAAATTCTTGTCTCCAAAATTTCTATTGTTTTCGTTATTCTCTACCAAGAGATTAAACAGAAACACATTGAATGAAATCGAGCACTCCGGAATATTGATTGGTCCTTAAGAATCCGGCGCGGAGTGACCATATCTAAACTAATGTTCCTCGTTGGTTCGCAAAACGAAGGGTATTATTACAACTGAGTTGACATACCACAGACAGTTTTCACCTCGAAACTCTCCAGTCTAAACGACATGCGGACTAACGCAAGGCCGTATTCGAATCACTAAAATAACAAAGTCGAACTTGGGATCATTTAAAACCGATTTCGTGTGAAACTAGAACTACGCTCGATCTTAACCCGAGTTCGCTCCGGGCGGGCGGATTACCAGTGCTCGGTGCTGAAAACGCGGAAGCGACTAGCTGGCAGTCGGCAGCAAATCGACGACTGGGCGTGTTTGTTTTCATACACTTTGGTCAATTGACACAAATAGATACGTTATCTGCTTTATCGCCCAACACGAGCCATCCAAAACAAACGAACGCGCGGCCACGTGAATAATTATCACAATACCGTAGCCTTGCCAGTAGGTAATTTAAACGGGCCAAGGATCGTTTTAGGGCTTTTTGGTTAGGGTCATCTATCATCGACTTTGGGTCTTTGAGTCATTAGAATTCATATTCCATTTAGCTTAATCTTCAGATGCCATTTGCAACTGTAAAACGTGAAAACAATAATAAGAGTTCTGATTGATGGATCAAATTAATGGAAGTGATGCAGAAAGTAATGGAAAAAACGAAACTCCTGTACTCTTTGATAGACACAATGCGTACTAAGGAAATTTGAAGACAATCAAGAGTGTGATTAAAAGTTCTATCAAAGAGGCAATCGACATTGTATGTGAATTTCATAAAATATTATTCCAAAACTCCTGCAATAAGGTTCCGAAAGTTGTATTATTCTTAGGATTTAGAGATGTTGGTGTAACACTTCTTCTTTTTACGATAGGACTTAGCCCTGTGTTTCCTCTTTCTTGAGGTGTCAAAGTCCAGCTTTCGTCTTTCTGGGGGTCTTGCGCTATTTGGCTTTTACCCACGTGTTCTAACTCATCTCATCACGTCTTGTAGCCTCCAGATCTCTTCTATTTCCTCATTTTTCTCACAGTCGTATATTATATAGCTTCAATTTAGTTTCAATGACAAATGTCATGACGGTTTAGTACACGTTTTCTAGATTCTGACCATGCTAAATGTGCTCAAGTGTTTTATTCCTTCATATTATGTCGGAGGTACCCTGATCCAGATAGCTTTTGTGTAACCCGACCTGATGATTCTCTATGGTTACCCTTTCTTGAAGCATATCCAGAAGTAGAGCTCCGCTTTTAGTTTCTGAGTTCTGAGTTACCACAGCAGATGAGATTACTTCAAGAAGAGTATGTCTACATCTCTTATGGTTTCTTGGACAAAACAATTTCAGCTTTCTCTTTAAATTCAACAACTCCTGTTAGAAGGAGTTATTCTCCTCTTTTATTTTCACACAGAATCTGCATTCGTCATTTTCTGTTGAGACTGATCTTACTGAGTATTTTCTGGGGCAACATTGCCCTTAAAAAATTTTAGGAGATTATACAAGATATCCCAGAAGACGACGTGTGACTGAACACGACTAATATAAAATATCTACTGTCATCAGCAGGACAAACTGAATGACGCACTTCAACAGAAAAGGCCAGAATTAATCAACAGAAAATGTGTAGTGTTCCACCAAGATAATGAGAGACCGCATACAAGTTTGGTCACTCGCCAAAAACTTTTATAGCTTGAATGGGATACATTGCTTCGCTCACCATATTCTCTAAATCTGGCACCTTCGTTTTATTATTTGTTCCGGTGATTGCCAAATTTTTTTGGTCAGTAAAATTTTTACTGCAAATGAAGAAGTCAAAAATCATCTAGATCAGTTTTTTCAGCAAAGACCAAAATTTTATAAGCGTGGAATCATGCTACTACCAGAAAGATAGCAAAACGATTTGGACCAGAATGGCCATTGAATAATTTAATAAAATATTTATTCATTATACGAAAATTGTCTTTCATTTCCCCAAAAAAAACGAGATTACTTTCCAAACAACCCAATATAATATCATGGCACTCTCGATTAATCTATTTCTCAATAGCGCTGAGAGGTAATTATTAAGATTAATACCAGAGTTAAGTCCCCAAGAAGCATTTCGGCCCAAAAATAGTACCCTGTGGAATTCTCCTCAATCGCCATTAATCTCCGCTTCGTAATCTACCAAAGAACATGACTAAATCCCCCTGAACCATTAACATCGATATCGAGCCAAGCGTCACACACTGTTAATAGGAGACATTCTTTTTAATTAACATAATAAAACGCTATCAGCATAACAATTAATTGAAACGATTACGAGGTTAATAAAACTACTAGAAACGTTCTCTCGGTTCGGGGTGTGTCGTAAAAATTTTGCGAAATTGGCACCCTACAGAGAGCATTCGATGGTCGTTCAGGATTTAGGTGGTTTTCTTGTTTGACCTCCCGCGTGCATGATTTTCAGAATATCGAAAGGGGAACTAATTGTGGGTTCAATAGATGAATTATTGAAATTTGGGTCTTTTATTGTCAAAAGCAGAAAGACTGTAAATTTCTGAAATGAGGATGTATGGTTGCTATGAAACTGAAAAGTCTTCAAAGAAAAGGTTTCAGCTTGAAGTATGGGACGTTGTGAAAATGAAACTGACAGCATTCAACAAGTGTAAATTGTGAGGTTATCAAAAATGAATCGATATACGCTCGCACAATAAAATATCGGGTGTTTTTTTTTACAGTGATAGAACTTTAAATTGAAATGAAACACATTTAAATTAAAATTAGAACCAATTTTTTTTTCATTTCAAAGATAATGTCATAACATTTATGTTTTAAAAATAATTTCCGGCATATGTCCACCACGACTAGCTCTGATGAACCGCATTCGACCAGACCAATTTTGGACCACTTTTTCGAGTAATTCAGACCTTATGTCATCAATAACATGTTATGTAAGCTTCCAAAGCGTCTATTGTTTCTGGTTTATCAGCATAAATCAATGACTCAACAAAACCCCAAAGAAAATAATCCAGTGGAGTTAAGTCGCATGATCTTGGAGGCCAATAAATTTCACCATTTCTCGAAATAAGGTTATCGCAAAATCTTTCTTTCAATAAATCAATTGTTACGGTAGCAGAATGAGGTGTAGCAGCATCTTGATTGAACCAAAATACTTCTGGGTCGATACCATTCAAATTTTTAAACAAATAATAATTTATCATCGATCTGTAACGAGCTCCATTCACTGTAACATTAGCTCCAGCATTGTTTTTGAAGAAATATGGACCGATGATGCCTCCAGCGTGTAAAGCACTCCATACAGTGCATTTTTCAGGATGCAATGGAACCTGCAGAACTTCTTGCAGATTGTTTCCACTCGATATACGGCAATTTTGCTTGTTACATAGCCGTTCAACTAGAAATGAGCTTCATCACCGAACAGAATTTTACCATAAAAAAGTGGATCAACTTCAAGCTGTTCTAGGGCCCAATCAGCAAACAAACGAAGCTTATTATGGTCAAGTGGCTTTGGATCTTGTTTGGGTGTCGACCAAGATCTTTACGCAAAATTGTCCATGTGGTGGATGCACAGAGTCCAACTAGTTGTGAACGTCGACGAATAGATAAATCTGGATCATCATTAAGACTATGACTTACAGCAGTGATATTTTCTTCTTCAAGTACAGTTCTTTGTCTTGTTGTTGTTGCATCGAGTAGAGAAAATTTTGTCCGAAACCTATCGATAGTTCGACGAATAAGCTGCTCTGATGGACGATTATGTAAACCATAAATTTCACGAAGTGCTCTATAAGTTTAGCGAATAGAACACTGATTTTGAAACTAAATTTCAACAAATTGTAAACGTTGTTGCGGCTTGAGTATATACAGGCAGTATAGTGTTAATATATTATTATTCCTAAATATATCTCTACATGATTCGCTATATTCTAGTTTAAAGACAGTTCTCAAACATTTTTTTTTGTATGATGAAGACTCTTTCAGCATCAACAGAATTCGCCCAGAAGATGATTCCATACCTGAGTCTAGAGTGGACGTATGCATGATATGCTGTCAGGGAAGCATCTGAACCAATTTTTCTTATTAGGATCCTTAAATCATAGCAGTACCTTGCAAGACTTGTTGCCAAATATTCAATGTGTGGCCGATCTAAATGGATTCCCAAGATTCAGCTCTTATGTTCTCACCATGATGAATTAAGTGGATGGCATGTTGATTCTTTTCTCTAAATATTATGAGTTTGGTCTTGTTGATGTTTATTGTGAGATTATTCTTCCCGAACCATTTTTCAAGGTTTTCCAAATCTTTTTCAACTACAGCTTTGCATTCATCTGGAGTGGAACCAACGCAGATTACTGATACGTCATCGGCATACATTACAGTATCATTTGATGTTACTTTAATCAAATCATTTGTGTAGATTATATAAAGTAGGGGACCTAATATTGATCCTTGGGGAACTCCTCTATCTATATGCAAGGCATTTGATAATATGTGCTTGCCATTTTTTCCTATTTCAGTTGTCCTCTGAATTCTCCCTGTTAAGTATGATCGAAATTTTGACGTTATACCCCTTATACCATATCTTTCCAATTTTTGCACTAAGATGATATGATTCACTGTATCAAACGCTTTAATTAAGTCTCAGAAAAGTGTCACTGTTATCTGATTTTTATTTAATGATTTTATTACAGAGTTAAGGACTCGATATAATGCATCTATGGTCGATTTGCCTTTTCTAAATCCACGTTGTTGTTCCACTTATATATTATTCTTCTCAAAAAACTTCATTACTCTATCAAAAATTATTCTTTCAAATATTTTATTAACATTTGAGAGTAGAGATATTGGACGGTAGTTATTGAAATTGTCTTTTTCTCCTTTTTTTTGTGAATCGGTTTAACTCAAGCTTCTTTGAGGGCTTGTGGATATTTTCCGTATTGAAACATTTGATTTATTATATGTGTTAGGGGTAACGTCAATATCAGTGCACATTTTTTTAGTAGATCTACAGGTCTCCTCATATCCTGTAGATTTTTTATTTTTAAGTAGAATTATATAATGATACATTTCTTGCTCAATAATTTGATTCAGAAAAATGCTTGAATCACATTGATTTATGGTTTCTGCAACCTCAGTGTTCTTATTGTTGTTTAAAACATTAGATTTCAGAAAGAAATTATTAATTTCATCTATTGGTTTTTTTTTACTTTTTCCAGGAAATGATTCAAACAATGTATCATCAGTAGCACTTCTATTTTTCGTCGCGTTATTAATTAAATGTTATTATTATTTGTTGTTGTTTCGTTTAATTTCTTTTGTTTAATAAAATTAAATGAATAAAAGTTTGTCCGAGCTTTTTCTTGTCACCCCTGTATATGCATTCTCGAAAATGGAAGTAGAGATGCAGTAGCAGCGAATGTTAAGCGTGATAAATCAATGCTAACAGATATCTTGTGAGATGAAACAGATTTCTAAGATATGTTTCTCCAACAAGTTGGCACGAAAACACTCGTTTTGCAAATACCACTTTAGAGCTATTGTGAGGAAAGTTTAGTGTTCTGTAAAATACAGAAATGCTAATTGATCTTCAAGAACTTTTGATTTAACACCTCTGGATTTCTTCTTATGAAGTTGCTGGTTTATGCTAACAAACCTCTGGAAGCTTTGGAATTGAATATAAAACACTGCATCAATGAAGAGAAACACTTGACTTATTGCAAATTTGTTGATTTATCGTTACCTACTTGAAACATAATTTTATTCAATTGTAAAAACCTATCATGTCAAAAAGAAGTATAAAATGTGTGTATACTGGTGAAAAATAATTATGCAAGGATTTTTAAAGGCATTGAATATTTTAGATCTATATAGATGGACTCCGAGTAGTTAAACAAGGATTGAATTTATACATACAAATAAAAAACTATAATATATGTGAAATATTTTGAGTTATCTATTATAGGCAAGAGTTAAATTCTTTCCATTATGTAAATAATGTGAAAATAGCAAATTCAGTCATATCAGGGGTGAATTCACAATTGAAAATGTCAGGTCATATTCTATTGAATATGCCGAATAAAGATTGAAACAATACTTCTAGGCATTTGTTATTGTTCGAGTCGTACCATCAGCGAATCGTTCAAGGATGAACCTAACATTATTCCGATGTCGGCGTCCTAGTTTCGTAACAAAAAAAAGAATCCTCGAATCAGTAAGTACAAACCTTTGCGTCCCACAATCACGCTTCAACTGAAGACTACTGGCAGCGAGAATTGAAAAAAAAATATCTAACGTTAAAAACTGGCATTAATAACTGGCATCGGTGCGTGAAGCGTCCTTATCATCTGTCATCCATCAAAACTCCTGCCTTGCGCGCGTCATCAGAAATAATAACAATAAAGACGAAAACAATCGACGGCACTACGTCCGCATCGCGAATGACGACGTATCACGACGGCGTTACGACGCTAACGCAACACACGTTAGAACCGTACTGACGCGGCGAGCGGGTCGCTGTTTCGGGTTAGTTGCCGGATAGCGCACCGTCATCGTCGTGGTGTACGTCCGAGAGCGGCGGCTGGCCCCGCTAGATGAGGAACGACGTCCCCACCCGTCCTAGTAAAAGGTCCCGAGAGAGGCGCGTAGGGACATTCTAATGCCGCCGCCGTTACGTCCGTAAATCGGCACAGATGACGGAAACGATCGAAACTGGGCTATGGTCCTTCGAGGCGGATTCGAGAAGGGCCACGCGGCTGAATGTGGGGTAGGTCGCCCGACGTCAGCTGATCATTCATGGAAAAAACCGCGACACTTGATTTTAAAGGAAAATTTAGGACATTTCACCCTGTTGGGTTCTGTTCATGGACGTTTTGTTTTCCAGATATTTCATAAATTGCAGGGAGTAGCAGATTCTCGACCTTCTTTCTAGGGAAGAAGCAGACAATCTGACATTGTGTCAGAGAGAGGTTTTATTGGTCCTAATGCAATACAAATTGCTTTCACCAGTCAAAGCATAAAGTAATTGGTAACTGTTTGGCAGCTGTCACTTTTGAAGTTTTCATATTTTGACATTTGACAAGTATTAACTACGCCATTACTAAAAATGAAACATGCCACCCTTCAACAACGCAATGAAATTCACTACAAAAATGGTGAAAATTTTGCAGTCATAGTTTGCAGAACTAAAGCACTTCTGAGCTGTTGGGACAAGTTAGCGATGTTAAAAATCGAAACCGTGTAAGTCGCTCAAGAACTGAGAATATTATTGTAGCCAGCAGTGTTGACGAAAAGTGTAAATTTGCTATTAATTAATATTGCGAATGGGATATATCAAAACAACCTACGTATTTCGGAATCATCGTTTGTGTTTGTGTGTGAAGACGTGGTGTCAGGGATTAGAGATAAGTGGACTGTATAAACTGCATTTGAACAAGTATAGAAGATTTATTTTAAGTTTAAAAATAGGTGTCATATTCAGTGATGAGGCCCCTTTTTACCTCAGAGGCTACGTCAATAACCTGAATTGTTGCATTTGGGGCTCGGAACACCCAAGAATGATTGTTGAAAAGCCTCTCCATCCTCAATGTTTCACTGTTTGGTGCGATTTTTGGGCTACTGGTGTGATTCGACCTTAGTTATTCGAAAATGAGGCTGGTTAGGGTGAATGGATTGCGCTACCTTCTTTTTCACAATGAAATAAACACCCATTAATTTCTTTCAAAATATATTTGTTTTTTTAAATCGAAATGAAACCTTTTAGCGGAAAACCGTTTTTATCTGACAAAATAAACATGTGATGTATGGACAAAGCAATACTGATTTCATTTAATATAACAATTGTTTCGCTACCACAGTAACAACTTCAGGTAGGTGGTATCTTACATTTTGAATATGCTAAATATAATAAAAACTGCAAATATTTGTACTAACGCATATAATATTATCTAATTCTAATGGATCACAGATTTAATAAATTCAATTAATAAAATAAAATTTTGAAATGTGAAGGTTGATTCATTTAGAGGTACTTTTTGTCGTACAATTCATAATAGAAAGACTAAGCCCGGCACAGCGTCTACAAATTGTTCAACCTTATTACGAAAATGGGCGTTCTACGTTTTTGTATGTTTTTTCTGCACATAGGTAAGTTTTACTCCTAGTGTTATATTCATGCTTAAGAAGCAAGATCTTAACGTCCATATAGTTGTTGATCACATTCGTAATACACTTATATACATATACAGGTGTCCCAACGAAAATTTGAACCCCCAGAACTCAGAAACGAAAAATTTTCGAAGATTTCAAAAAAACAGGTCAACTTCTGTTTTGAGGAGGACCCATGAACCCCCAACATTTTTTGAATAGGGAAGGGATGTCGAGGGTTGGTTAGTTTGAAAGTTATTTGTGTTCTATACACAACCCACAGTTTTTTGGAACAATATCGTCATAGGAATTCTTTCTCCCTTATACAGAACTTGAAAGTTATTTTTGGATTCTTCAAAACTCTTAGAGTCTTGAGTTTGGGCAATTCAACCGTCTATTCAACATCACCTTACATTATTTCGTGGATAATGAGCTGATTTTGAAAATTTCAACTGGGTTGTGTACAGAACATAATTAACTTTCAAACTAAACAACTTTCGACATGTTTTTCCTATTCAAAAAATGTTGGGGTCGATGCCACCTTCATGGGGGTGTTTTTTCGGAACAAACTCATGATGGAACTTCGTCCCCCTCAAAACAGAAGTTGACTTTTTTTTAATTTTCGAAAATTCTTCGTGTCTGAGTTCTGGAGGGGGTTCAAATTTTCATTGGGACACCCTGTATTCAAGCTGTACAGTGTAAAAACATTATGTTCAATAAAAACATTTTTAAAGGTTTCATTTTCTTTCATATTCAAGTCATTTCTTGCGCGCCTTTTCTGAAATATATAAAAAAATTAATTTGCATGTTTTCTTGTGCATATACACAAATCATGTCCTTCATTTCTTCATTCGTAAAATAATTGTGACGAGGTATTTCAAACATATTCAAGAAAACCGAAGAAATAGCGGCCAAGTCATAGATGGCTCCTAATGTGTCCATTTAAAATGTATATTGAAGTACTCTAATCGGCGTTTAATTGTTGACACCTAGTCTTCAGGTCAATCCACCGCGCGAAGTGTTTGAAGTACCAATATTTCACGTCATAGAATTTGACTTAGCCATTTCATCTTTCTCTGCTTGAAAATTCTATGACATCAATTTTAGCGAAATGGTTCATTTCGATGAGTTCTCCTTTCTGTTAAAACACCCTCTGTAATCTGATACTGCTTGAGTACTTAAATTTTTTGTTTAAAGAAACAATTCATACTCCATGTTGTTGTCTTGATAGAATTCCAATGGATATCAACATTGTGGTACTTCCAGAGAAAGTGGGTACGTTCCATTATCTGTTTTAGTATTTCAAAAAGCAGTAAAACGCATTGTAAATCTGCTATCAGTCGAGCAAGCAATAAGTACACTATCAGTTTCGTATTAAAGTAAGTATACTCGAGACGTTTTACGAAGACGAACTCGACCATAAAACGTTGGTGAGGCAAAATGTATATATCTATCTCTTTTCAACTTCATCTGCCAATAAATATGAAGGAAGGAATGAAGATTGATAACCCTCAGGCTACTCATCACTCAGTCCTTATAATTTATTATTGAACCTTGGTGCTTCAAAACATATTCCCATCCATCATCTGCTTCTTCTTCTTCCTATGTTCTCAAAAAAATTATTTTTTATAATAAAGAATAGATTGGTACGTCTTCTTCTACAAATTACAAATTTTCCACATCCTTGTCAGCTGATATTCTCAAATTATTTTCTAATAACAAATGAAAGAAAGCGGAAAATTTTACACTTTGTTTCATGTTTTTCTCAAAATTCTATGTGCGACATGCGCCACAGTATATTTGTTTTTAATTCTGTGACTAGTACCCGAGTTCTGAATCCATAGATAATTTACACATAAATAGTTTGTCTATGTCTAAATCTATGGTTAGATACAGGTAACATATTACAGTAATCTGTGAATACGTGTGTTATATTTGTACAATTGCCAGTATATTCATAGCGCAGTTGTTTCTGTTGTATATTTGTGATTGAAGACTGAAAAGCATAAAAAGAAATATTATAAAACAAGAAAAATGGCTTGGAATCAGAAAAAGGAATTTAACTAAGACAGGAAGAAAATCTATTGATCTCTTGTGTTGATGAACCGTAAGTAACTGATTCTTCCCAGTTTATTGCACATTGGTTCTCAGTTCTCCAATATGTACATATTTCATCCAGAAAAATCATTAGATAACCCCCTATTGAACCGAAATTAATGTGTCAAATAATATGATTGAAAAATCAACATAGAAAGGAAATCCAAATGAAACATTATCATACATAATCTGAAGCAATTTGAATGTTCACCAATCAAATAGGTGATATGGTTTAAGAAGTTGAAGATATTAGTTGGAAATAACTCTACAAAATTAGTAGTACTACTATTTTACTCGTAGTAGATCTGTCGATCATTCCCTTCTATTTGATGTATTGCCTAAAGGTGAATACGACACAGGACCACAGACAAGTTTCCCCTATTGATTGTTACACATAGAACTGATCGGTGTATTATGGGTTGCCTGAATTAGGCTTGCGTTTATTTTATATTTTATTAACGTTTATTTTGGGGGAATCGCTGTTATTTTAATGATAAATCGTATTCCATCGTGAAATGCGAAAAAATAACAAAAGCTAATTAATAATAATTATTTTTCTTAGATTATTATAAAAACTGCTTAATTATTCTTTGGTAACAGCCAATTTAAAATTCATTATTCTAACGGAGATTCATGGTTTCTCGTCTCATGCTATGGGTGTGTAGACTGTCCTGGGTTGTCATACTCGATGTTAGATCATATCTGCTCGGCTTTCTTATGTTCAATCTTTCTAGTAGGCTGTTCAAGATCTTCCTCTTGCAGATGAACACCACGAAAATGAATACACCTGAAATATACCATCATCGGTTACTCAATATCATGAACCATTGTTGTACAGTACCTTGTAAACAATTTATTGCGTCCCAAACTACCTCGATCTTTGTTGTGACAGGGCTCTTACTGAAGTCGTAGGTCGAGGAAACGGTTTCGAAAAGGAATGACACTCCCATTATGACAGCTAGTTTCATCACTAAGTGCAACCTGTAAAATGTATATTCATTCTCTGAAAGACTGAGAAAGTAGCAACAGGAGAAAATAAAATGTTTCTTATTCACATCTTGTGAAAGAATCACATCTAGATTAGTTTTATTTTTGTTATTTTATCTTCACTTACTCTTCTTTCCCAACTCTATAGGTCTTCTTTGAAGTTTCGTTCATTTTCTGAATTTCTCCTCTGATCTTCAAACAGTAAATTATTGTCTTCACGAACAGAACAATGTTTGCTATTTGCTGTAGTGCTACAGGCATCGTTATGAACAGAATATACGCATAGTTTCCAAACCCTAAAGGGAGATATCAATTTTAGATCTTGAATTAAAATCCAAACCAATGAAAGTTTCTAGTGAAGCCTCAGTTCAGAACTTACTGTCTCCTGTATTTTCCATATAGCACTTCTTGAGACCGATGTAAGGATGTATGGCTTCGGGTAACATTGTGGTAGCACCAATGAAAAATATTATGAGGACCCACACCAGTGGCAATCCCCAGCCATATAAGCTGTACTGGATGAGTTTCTTTAACTCGTTTTTCTGTAAAGGTCCAGAAAATGTTCTGGGGGACCTGAAAGAGAAATAAATTAACTATAGACATCGCCTTAAGTATTTTAACTTACCCAAAGGAAGCCCATATATCAATGCACATTATGTTCAACCAAGTGAAGCTCCAAAATGATGACATGATGGTCAAGAAGCCTAAAACAAGAAAATACATCAAAAAATTGATTAGGTTCTCATAACATCTTTGAATATTCAGTTCTGGTGAAGGCACAGTACATTGCAAATAAGCTGACAATCCTATATGCAGTTTAAAAATTTGAAACAACAACATCGATTTGCATCCACAAAAACCGCTAGATTAGAGCATGAAGATCATTTACGGAAAAATTACTCACCTATGGTCTTACAGACACCATCGCTATAGTCCGCCGAGAAAAACTGAGACAGACATAAGAAGAAAAAGAACAGGAACGTGGCGAAGCTGTAACTCAACAGAATCTTGCCAAAGAGATTCAGCATCTTGGGCAGTATCAAGTAGACCAGCATGGTTAGAAAGAGAAATATGCACGAGATTATCTTGATCCATCTGGTGACGACAAACTTGGCCTGTAGCTGAGTTTGCAACGATCTAGAGAAGATGGTGTATCCGTTCACCCGGCCTTTTTTATAAGCGTGCTCCAAGCAGTAGCTCTGTTGGTAAGGACCATAATGGAGGTAAGTCCCAGATTTGTTAGAAAAAACTGAGAGGGTACCAGATTCCTCTATGGTGAAGATATTCCTGTCTGTAAGGATGTGGATAGGTTTTTGGATGCCGTGTATTATGGCAAATGGTGCTGAAATGGAAGTGAAATTAATTGTTAAAAAATTAGCAAGAGGTAGCTTATGTTCAAATCAGTATGACCCTCATCATATAATTGAAATCGTGTTTTCAAAATTACGATTAAGAGGGCATAAAATTCGATATATCAAAGTAATTTAGATTGCTAATAAAAGGGGAATCATCTTGAATGTTCAAAAAAACACATCCAAGGGATTCTGTTATGATGGTGAACAATCGTTCCTTATAAATTTATCCACCATCTGTGTCGTACCTAGGAGTAATTACCCACGTCTATGTTACTTGATGCTGTTTTAAATCAAGATATTCTAATAGACATTTCCCTGTTTTCATTTCGTGATCTCGATATTTGGAGATATTTTTGCTTGCTGCAATGCTACATCAAATAGAAATGTGCTGTTTTCCTTCTTCTTCAACGGTATTTTATCCAGTTTATGCCTTCAATCGTGAACTTTTGTTGTTTCGTAAGGAAAAATCTGTAACTCGTTTATCCATCCTTGATACATTATTTTTCCCTCCTTATCTTGTACCTTTGCTATACATATTGATCCAAAAAAAAATCTAAATAAATTGATTCTAACGTTGAGCATCTATCGGGTGTTTTTTTTGAATGATAGAACTTTCGATAGGGATAACTGTGATTTGACAGAAGGTAGAAGCCATGTTGTTTTGACATTTCTGTTCAGTAAGCATTGACAAATTATCATAGAAAAACTAACACCGCAACAACGTTTACAAATTGTTGAAATTTATTTTCAAAATCAGTGTTCTATCCGCCAAACTCATAGAGCACTTCGTGAAATTTATGGTTTACATAATCGTCCATCAGAGCATCTTAATCGTCGAACTATCGTTAGATTTCGGACAAAATTGTCTCTACTCGATGCAACAACAACAACAAGACAAAGAAAATATCGCTGCTGTAAGTCATAGTGTTAATGATGATCCAGATTTGACTATACGTCGACGTTCAGAACAACAAGTTGGACTCCACCACATGGAAAATTTTGCGTAAAGATCTTGGTCTACACCCATACGAGATCCAACTGGTTCAAGAACTAAAGCCACTTGATCGTAAAATTGTGTTTAGTGATGAAGCTCATTTGTGGTTTAACGACTATGTAAACAAGGAAAATAGCCGTATATGGAGAAAAAACAATCCTCAAGAAGTTCTGCAGGTTCCATTGCAACCTGAAAAATGCACTGAATGGTGTGCTTTACACGCTTGAGGCATCCATATTTCTTTAAAAACGATGCTGAAGCTAATGTTACAGTGAATGATGCTTGTTACAGATCGATGATCAATGATTATTTGTTTCAAAATTTGAATGGTATCTACCCAGAAGTGTTTTGGTTCCAACAAGATGGGGCTACACCTCATGCTGCTACCGTAACAATTTATAGTAGTCACAAAGAGAAGTCGGCCGATGTGGACTGAGATATGAAGGTATGGTCCTATATTGAATTATTTGATGATTTAAATCTGAATTGACCATTTAACATATTTCCTACATCAAAAGTCATTCCATTTATTAGTATATAAACCTTGGCACTTTTTTTCAAGAAATTTTATAAAATTTAAAATTTGTAGCAAGGTATAACAGAATCACCCTATTGGATATTAAAGATATTGAAAATACCTTCCATCAATTGAAAAAAATTTCACTTTTCAACAAAGACGTTTATTATTATCAATATTGTTCCAAACTCGTCTCCTGCATTATTTTGATGCGTGTGTTTTGAATTGAGCAATTTTGTTTTGTGAGAAGTACGGTATACCCAAAACTATCATACATTATTATAAAAAAAAGGTTCATAATAATTAAAATACATATCTGTGTGAGTACAATATGATGACAAAAACGAGATCATTCTGAATGAAATCTTGCATGGAAAGTTGTTTATTTTCCTGCGTCTGCAAACATAGATTCTATTGACAAAACATTTGAATGATTGGTGACCTCGTTTGGTTTATATTTTCAATATCTATGATAATATTGCCACATTTCCTTCTGTGGTTCAAATCAGTTTTGAGATAAAATTGAACCGCAATCCGAACAGACGATTCGTATTTTCCTATCTTAAATCGGAAATTCCTGTGATCTGACAAATCTTAACTCACAGCATATACAGAATGACGCACATAAGACAATCCAGCCCAATATTTCCGTAAGAATGAGTTTTTCCTAAAAACGCTGAGAGATCAGTTTTCATTGAGAAAGGGATATATTTTGATTGCAAATTCGTGGGTGTACGATCACGATAAGTCGAGTAATCCATTATTTTAAAGGTTTGGCAATTCTATTTATGCATATGCTGAAAAATATATATTGAACTTGTTGAAAGTGATGGGTGAAGTGCCTAAACGAAAATTAATGACGCTCAAATTGCCTTCTTTTCATTTCTAAACATTGTTACAGTTTTCATTCAACATTTCCTCTTATATTTTGAAACATTTCAGAAGTTATTTCGTTACATGCTAACTCTATTTTTTAGCGGACATCTTCTAGAAGTAGGTACACTTATAGTATGGTAGAGGATTTTTCAATGACAGGTTTCATTGTGATATTGAAAAAAAGTAATATATTTTGAGAGAAATCAATGCAAGTTTGTTCCATTGTGAAGAGGAAAGTATATCGGGTGTTTCTTTTTAGAGTGATAGAACTTTCGATAGAGATAACTGTGATTTGACAGAAGGTAGAAGCCATGTTGTTTTGGCATTTCTGCTTAGTACGCATTGACAAATTATCATGGAAAGACTCACGCCGCAACAACGTTTACAAATTGTTGAAATTTATTTTCAAAATCAGTGTTCTATTCGCCAAACTTATAGAGCACTTCGTGAAATTTATGGTTTTCATAATCGTCTATCAGAGCAGCTTATTCGTCGAACTATCGATAGATTTCGAACAACATTTTCTCTGCTCGATGCAACAACAACAAGACAAAGAACTGTACGTACAGAAGAAAATATCGCTGCTGTAAGTCATAGTGTTAACGATTATCCAGATTTGTCTATTCGTCGACGTTCACAACAAGTTGGACTCTGTGCATCCACCACATGGAAAAATTTCGCGTAAAGATCTTGGTCCTCACCCATATAAGATCCAACTGGTTCAAAAACTAAAGCCATTAGACCATAAAAAGCGTCGTTTGTTTGCTGATTGGGCCCTAGAACAGCTTGAAATTGATCCACTTTTTTATCGTGAAATTGTGTTTAGTGATGAAGTTTATTTCTGGTTGAACGGCTATGTAAACAAGCAAAATTGCCGTATATGGAGTGAAAACAATCCTCAAGAAGTTCTGCAGGTTCCATTGCATCCTGAAAAATGCACTGTATGGTGTGATTTACACGCTGAAGGCATCATCGGTCCATATTTCTTTAAAACCGATGCTGGAGCTAATTTACAGTGAATGGTGCTTGTTACAGATCGATGATCAATGATTATTTGTTTCAAAATTTGAATGGTATCGACACAGAAGTGTTTTGGTTCCACCAATAGGGTGCTACACCTCATGCTGCTACCCTAACAATTGATTTATCGAAAGAAACATTTGGCGATAACATTATTTCGAGAAATGGGCCAATTAATTGGCCAAAGATCATGCGATTACTCGAAAAAATTCGTCTAAAATTGGTCTGGTCGAATGCGGTTCCTCAGAGCTAGTCGCGGTGAACATATGCCGGAAATTATTTTTAAAACAAATGTAATAAAATTATCTTTCAAATAGAAAAGAATTCGGCTTCAATCTTGATTTAAATGTGTTTTATTTCAATTTAAAGTACTATGACTCTAAAAAAACACCTGATATGTTTTAAATCTCGGTTTTTCTCGAATAATTATTGTCCCTATCTTCTTACCATTGGGTTTTTCGATATGCCTCGAAGAATGCAGATCGATTCCATATCTAAAGGTTTCTTTACACTTGGAACCATTGATAAAACTCTGTCCATCTTGACAACACTTTCTAATGCACCTGATCCTATCACAAATCTTGGAATCCTCGCAAACCCTCACCACAAACTGCGACTCTGAAACCGTTGAATCTACGCAGAATTTTCCCCTGGAAAACCTCTTACCGTCTTCTTTGAACCTGAGTTCAGAACTGGACCATTCGACCTCCGCCAAAGTGGAGGTGAGGACGTCTGAGATAACTTCGCACTCAGGCAAACCGACGAAAATGAAAGAATTCTGGGGTATTGTGATCCCTGAGGTCTTTGAATCGTTGGAGGTCTGGCATGAGTGCAGTTTTTGGTTGTAGAGGTGGTTTAGGTGGCAACACTTGGGGTAGAAATCGACTGCTACGTCTTCTCTCTTCGTGATCCTTCCCTCTTGGTCCAGATCGAAGATAGCGGTCTTGTTTTCGGCGAAAACTTCGATGCACGCGCCCGCGTTTTTACCGGCCACGAAATCGTTTTTGGCGAAGGTGGTTTGCACCCTTTTGCCAGGGTTGATGCCGCACGTTAGTGTTGAGTTCTTGTCTACTATAGCTTGTCCCGGTGGGCAACATTTCTGACCGATTTCGGTCGAAACAAGATCGATCAGAATGAGGATGACGAGGCTTCCTATCGAACAGAACTTCATAGCGTTCCCGGATGGACTGAATCATACATATTCGATTATCAAAATCGGGTTTTAACCGAAGATAAAGATCTGGAGACGAAAATAGTTGATGATATTTCTATGCTCTATTACTTGAGATTCTTGGAATGATTGGGACTCTCTTCAATTACATAAGCATCAGTGAAACTAAATGATTTGCCAATGAAGTTCATATATTTTCAGAATTCAGTCATTTGGGGAATCCAATTTCGGTTGAATATTTGCACTTAATGTGATGTGCAATTTAAATAATATTATATGAGGTTATTCTGATTTTCACAAATTTTTGTTATTATTATAATAAAACAAATCAGTTACTTTTCTAAAGTTAAATGATTTTCAAATTAGCAATCATGACCCGACGATAAAATTCCAAAAGTAAATTATATCCCTAATTATATTTCATGTCCGTTGACATACACGCATCGTCAAAAGCCTTGCCCCCTTCCCCCCCTAGGTTTCTCAAGAAATAATCATTCTATGCTCTGGAGATGAGATGAATATTTTCCTTTATTTCAACTGCAACTTATTTAATGTTTCATTGTATCGGTCTCTACTTGTCGGAAATACATCTTGATGATTAAAGTAAAACAACTTAATTTCCGCTAATTTATTTATTAGGAGTATAAATAAGTTTCCGCCGTACGGAACCCAATTTCCTTGTTTATGAATCATTCCTAATGATTTTAAACGATGTGAGACTGCTTGCTGAGTGACTTCTAATGTTAGAGCAAGTTCTTTTTGTATTTGAGATGAATCTTCCTCCAATAATTCCTCCAATTCTGCATCCTCGTATATTTTTGGCCTTCCACTGCGATCTTTGTCTTCTAAGTCGAAATCACCGTTTTTAAACTTTTGAAACCACTCTCGACACGTTCTCTCACTCAAAGCACCCTCACCATATGCTTCTACGAGCAATTGATGCGCCTCAGCAGCAGATTTCTTTAAATTAAAGAAGTAAACTAATATTTCCTGCAAATGACGCTTACTTGGCTCAAATTTTGACATTTTCAACTCATAAAAATTATATTTTACCAATATAAAATCAATGATATGAATAGGTTATGTTGTTCTTGAATGTCCAAACTATTTTTTAAGCCGGTTATCATCTGCGAAAGCTAACCGAAACTCCGTGCTGCGCCATCTGCAATAAAACGGCGGAAACTTATTTGTACTCCTAATAATTTCACAACAATTGTTTCGTCATGACAACATGACTTCGTCAGGTGAGTATGGTGCTACTACTATTGAAGTACCATACTCACCTGACGAAGTCATGTTGTCATGACGAAACAATTGTTGTGAAATTAAATTAATTAGCGGAAATTAAGTTGTTTCACTTTAATCATGCAATATATTTGATAGAAAATCTTTGTTCGTTACTCTTTGCTTTATGCGGGATGAGACAAAATAGGAAAAATGAGAAAAAATCTGAATTTATCGATTATTCATTTTTGATTAATTATATATAATAACTGAATCCAAATTCAGTAGTCGGTATTACCACCTCTTCTTTCAATCAACTGCCCAATACGCCTAGGCATCCCTTGAATCAAGTCATTAATGAAATTTTCAGGCATATCGTTCCATTCTTCCTGAAGGGCTAAACTCAATTCCTGAAAAGTTGATGGTGGGTTTTGGCGATTGGATATTGCTCTTCCTAAGTAACCCCATACGTGCTCAATTGGATTCATGTCTGGTGAGTTTCCTGGTCAGTTCATTATCTGGATATTGTTCTGAAATGTTTTGAACCCTTCATATGCGGTGTGGTGGAGCATTATCATCCTAATAAATGAAATTATCCCCAAATTCGTTGCGCAGAGGAACAATGATTGGTTCAATGATTTTTTCTACGTAGATGGCACCAGTCATTATTCGTTCAACGATAATGAGAGGGGTACGGCGACCAAACATTATATCCCCCCAGTACCTTATTGATCCGCCTTGAAAGGGCACAACTTCCCGGGCGAAATTGAGTCGCTCTAGTCTGCCTGGACCTCTCCAAACCCTTTCTCGTCGATTATCACTTTATAATCCGAATCGTGACTCGTCCGAAAAAACTACGTTGCGCCATTGTGGAAAAAGCCAGTCTTGATGGTGTTCTGCTCATTGTCTACGGGTAGCTCTTTGTCCAGGTGATAGCCGAGGTACTCTTAAAGGTCTTTTTGTCCTTAAATTTGAGGAATGCAACAGTCTCCTTATGGTACTGGTTGAGACTACCCGTCTATAGGTCCTCAAAAAATGACTTCGAAGGCTGTTACAGATACTGTTCGATTCCTTCGAATAAAATTTGCGATACAGTGGTCTTTCCTTGCAGATGTTACTCTGGATCGACCAGGCACCAGTCTCCGGTTAACGCCGCCGATTTCCAGGAAAAGGGCCACCATGCGAATAACAGAAGTCCGTGGAACATTCAAAATTTGCGCAATCTGGTGGTTCAACAAAGCTTCTTGATGTAGCGCTACTATTCTTGCCCAGTCAAACTGAGAAATTGGATGTCCCGTCATTTTCCACGGAATATTCTCAATATTACAACTCTGGTTATTCGCTGCAAACTGATCAACTTCGAATACACCTTTATTCACCTAAACAAGAAACATTTTTTGGTGGTTTATTGTTTTCATTTAAATGATAAGATAGTGACACACACAAAAAATTGTCATGTTACATTCAACATGAGTTGATATGGGGGGGGGGCAAGGCTTTTGACTATGTGTGTATATGTTTCGGGTTTTTAGCCCATTTTCAAAACTGAAGAAAACAGAACTTAAAATCCTATTTATAATAGTAGGGTAGATAACAGGTAGAATTTTGAAGAGTGTAGAAATAAGATGTTGGTTCGCTCTCAATCTTTTACAGATAAGATCAATGGTGATAAATTAAATTCAATTTGTTCATTTGTGATTGGTAGCTTCCTTCCATGTGCTAAACAAATTTCCAAATTCTCTAAAAGGTCCATTCTATTGCTTTTATTACCTTCGTGTAATCTCAGTTCTACTGAAATCTATAAAATGGTTATTATTTCTCTATTTTTTTCTCATTAGAGACGATCGACATTATTTTGTTATTCGATACTTAGGCCTTTCATGTTAATATTTCGATCTAGCAGTTTCTCACCTGCACTAGACGAACTGTTTAGTATTATTCGACACTTCAGCTTATTTGTTTTCTAATGAATATTTATGGCCTTAGAAAACATGGGAAGTCTTTCAGAGCATTTTGATATATTTATTGCTATGTGAATTTCGACGTCAGCATAAGGAATTGTAAACTGATTCTCTATCCTTCTTTACTTGCATATTGATCTCATTATTTTTCCTTAACCAAAAAGAAGGTTTATTTCGTTCATCAGTCCACCTCCAAATGGACCTTCCAATCAATTACGTTAATTTCCTTCTTTTTGTTAGAAGGGATGCATCGACCTCTTCAGTCTTTGAAAAGAATGTAAAATCATTATTCTAGCAATAGTCAAATTTGTCGCATGTAGCCTTTGCTACATTATGCTCTATCATTCGGATAGTCAAATTTGTCGTACGTAGCTTGTGACATTTCGATCCAAGGTATCGCGGTTATTATTGTTTATATAGTAATTCAGGCGATTGCCAAAGTACTGGCAAATTCATCGCATTTGTTTTCAGTGTAATTACCATACCTTTTGACTTGATTATACAGGTGTCCCAGAAGTCGACGTCAAGCCGGAATCGGGTAACAGGCTGAGTCATAGTAGTCATCAAGAAAATTTTTATAAAAATCCAAGTCGTGTACTTTTCAAATTATATTGCATTTTTTATTATTCGACAAAATGCACAACCTGTGATGATTTTTGAACTCATGTTGCTACAATCTTTTATTTTCTTCAAATTTTATTTTACCTATGTTATCCCGAATAGTGCTTCTGTAATCTGTGATCTACAATTTTAAGCCAATTACTCCAGCTTGAAAAATAATGTCACTTTTTGCCGAACCAAGTGTTTAAAATTAAAATTTCGCTCCACTTTAACTGACAAATATTCAACCTGTTTTCTTTTTTCTAGTTGCGACATTATTTCATAAATTGTATACCTGTTGACAATTAACAATATTTGCCATGCAACTTTGGCCACAGCCGACTATCTGCACAACCTATTGTATACATCATTTCTGTCTTAGAATATTACAAAAAAAAAGTATATTGAAATTATGAAGAATAATAAATTCCGGATACTTTCTAGACGGACTGTAACTAAGCGGAAGCAGAATAGACGAATGAAATTAAAAAAAAACGTTATGCCTAATTATTTCATTTATTTCTAGCATTTGGCAAACAGGTAGAAAATATACAATACACATACATACTATTTCTTAACCACTACAAAACATCAACATAAAAAATAACATGTATCACAATCAGTTCAAAATAAACAAGACCAGAATAGGCACATCAATTTGAAGAAAAGGTACAACAGCATAGCCACAAGAGCATAGTGAGCTACGAAAAGTTTCCAGTACTTCACCCTGCCCTTAGGAATAGTATCCAAGGGATCTTTCAGGAGGTAAACTCTGGCTCCTCTCACATAAAAGTACATGTAATTGTTCCAGTCGAAGTCCTTCATGCTGAAATTGAATTCTGTCCTATCTTTGCGGTCCATTTTCTCCCATAGCTTCTGGATTTTATCGTTTCTGAAATTCCATTCCCTAAGAACGAAATATGATACCACGTTTAATAATTTCTCGATCTTCTGGTATCCCTTGACCATCCTGCAAAAGTAAAAGTTTTGAAGATTCACATATGATTGGCCCCGTTATCATATAATATTATATAAAAACGTTGCTGGGGATCTCCCGATTATCAGATGTATGGATCACTAAATTGATTCAAAAGATAATGTTGAATTTTTGGGTGAATACTTATTGAAGTGGAATGATTATAATGTTGAATCGGTTTGTGAGAAATTGGGCAATTTCTTTTATGCTATAAGTAAAGTAAAAAAGTTCCATCCACTTCAGTCCCTTATAAATGTTTATTACAGTCTTGTATACAAGGTGTCTACTTTTAAAAGGGCCAGACTGTATGGGGAGATCATTCAACTTATTTGCAACAAAAAATGCCATATAACAGATGGTCGAAATGTTGATGGTTGTTCTTCAATTTAGCATTTCTTGATTTCACGAAATATTTCAAGTTTTTCCATAAAATCAATACTTCACTTATCCTTGGAAGAAACTTGATTATTTAGAAATTTGAAATGTAGTCTTCAAACAAAGCACGTGTTCATTTATTCACAAACAGAGTTTTTATAAAATTATGCTTCCACCAATTTAATAAACAACAGGTTATGGGACCAGGACTCTTAGTGCAATATTATTAAAGTTACTCAGTTGTTTGTGATAGTTTAAATAGAACAGTATCGTGTCGTCTTCAGATTTATCTGAACGTTAGCACTTTGGATTGATATGGAAATATGTCTGCCTCTCAATTTGAAAGGACAATTCTTGTTCGATGACCTTATAAGATCAATTTATTCACGTTTTTGTTTAAAATAATCGTAATAAGGAGTTTGAACGACCGCTTTATGGTGTTTCTTATATTTTCTAATGTTGCTTAATGAAGTGAACTGGTTTTTCTATATCGAACCTCATATGATCTTTCTTATATACATAGTATAAATGTCAAACCTGCCCATGCTTGAACTTGCCTCACAGCAAGAATAGAGATAGGTTTTTCTCCGCTGACTTTTTTCAAACATCTTTACCATAACAATTTCCGAATGCAATTGAATATTCCTGAAAACTTACATGCGTTCTTTTCCTAAGCACAGACAGACAAAATCGACCAAATATCCAGGAATCGTATGGAGTAAGAAACATGCGATTAAATGTTTGTATGTGTTTGCCCTTATGCTGAAAACACTGTGCCATATCATCAGTTCTGTAGGGACGGTAAGACCATGCTTCCTGGTGAGGTTGGTGAATTTTCCTGAAAAAAGAGGTTGATCGTTTCTAATAATGAGTGGAAGTTTTCAGCGAAATAATATAGGTTTTCCTATCAATTGTCTAGAGTTAACTGATTTCCAATAACTCTACTTTTCGTCTTAATTCTCATCAGGTACACATGTCGTCGCTGGCACTCATGAAATTATTTGTTTTATTTTCTATGTGTATATGTTCTATGTGTCCGTCTAGAAAGTGTCCGGAAAAAACAAAGCTCAATTGTTATTATTTAATATATTTACTTATACAACCTCCATTTAATTGTAAATACTTGACTAATCGTCCACGTACACCCGAAACTAGATCACCTCCATAATTTTCGGTGATGGTAGACCAGGACTTTAAAACTAGCTGAATTAAATCAGCTTTATTTCGTGGCGCTGCTCGTTGAACTTCAGTCTTCATTAGTCCCTATATGTATTCAATGGGACTAAGATCTGGTGAAGCTGCTGGCCATGAAATTGTTGTCACTTGGTGTTCTTGCATCCAAGCTTAAGTATAGAATCTTGCATCATCCTGCTGAAAACGCCACCTCTCTAGATATAAAGCATGCGCCGTTTCAAAGAGAAATTCGTTTAGAATGCCACAATTCTTTTGACTATTAATGGAACCATGAACCATACAGAGAGGCGTAGAATCACGCTGGGATATTGCTCCCAGAACCATTATTTTGGTGAAAAATTTGAACGTTTGAGCACTGTTAGTGCTCAAATCAGGATCAATTGAGATATCTATTCTCGCCGATTTGTAGTTCTTGAACTTACGACTGGCCTTGGAGTTTCATCCCAAATAACCCGGCTAATTACTTGCATAGCTAGTAGATGTTGGGTATTACTGCACTGCTACCAGCCATGGCCTAAGTTCCAAGAATTGAAGCCTATTGGAAATAGGGAGGGTTCTCCCCTTTACGCAATGATAAGGCATACCCTTTACCACAAAACCTCTTTGAAGAATTGTGAAAACAACTTACGTGGTGGTCACCTAGTGAAGAGCTAGTGGATACTTACCCCAAGTAATTGGAGCTTCTGGCGAACTGACGACATTGTATATCGGGTCTTCATTCATCGTGTCGTCTTGAATTGAATTCTCCACCCTGAAAGATAACGTTTTGATGAAATTGCAAAATTGAAAATGCAAAATTTCAAAATCATGTTCGTGAGTGTGTCCTTCAAACAAAAGGTTTGAATATGTGGAATTGTTATTGAGGAAACTATTTAGATGTTCTTCAATTCTCTTGATTTATGAAAAAAATAGGAAGTTTGGTCAATAAAAAATCAGTCTCGTTACTTTTTCTGCCACACCCCACATTATTATTGTAACCATTGTATTATTGGATACTCACCTTCTATTGGTTATGTCCCAAATTACAGCTAAACCCGCATTAACGACGACATCGCACGGTACCAAGTCTGCCCTATTTTTTGCATCCCCGTGCAAACTCCTTATGAGCCCCAAGGCTGCTCCTAAAACAACTCCGGTAGGTCCGTATAAATTGTCAATCCAACCTCTAACGGGTTCGTTATAAGTTGGGATCACTAGAAAAGAATATTAAAGTGGTATTATCCGACGGGTTTTCCTCAGCTGCGTAAGGTCTTACCTATGCCAGGTCGAAGTACGGCTATAGGCAGGTGGTTAATTTCCTGTTTGACGACGTCTTCTGCTATGGCCTTAGTGAACGCGTAGGTATTAGGCCAATCGCCCAAGAGTCTGGAAAATGATCCGTAGGATGAAATATGGAACATTGATCCAACTGGTGCTTCAGGATTTTGAAGCCTCGGGATCAGCCAAGTATACAAACTGAAGCTTCTTGGAATGCGGAATTACAGGAGAACTTACAGACCTCTTAATTGAGGTAATTCTCAACTCGCACCCATTGAACTTTTCAGATTGGCTATTAGGTGTAAGCCTGCCAAAGACGCATGTTGCCTTGTTCCATTTGGAACAAAGGTAAAGATACCGCTGCTATTTGAATCGAGAGAGAATGGTGGATTTCATATTGGAGAGCGGTTGGATCCTCTGTGTAAGATACTGTGAATTTAAGGTAAAGCAGGGCAAATCCCTGGATTATGCTGGACATGTATTGAAGGAAGACATAGCAGGGTGTTGGGTCTTAGATCGTCACAAAATAAATCGCTATGTTATGTCTCTCTCAGCAATTAAACCTGACATATGGATCACTTGGAGGGAAAAGGTTTGCACACAAATGAAACAACAAATAACTAAATCCAATGATCCCGTCGCCTTTTTTAAATTGCTCGAAATGCTTAAAGTGCCTTGAATTCGTTAGGTTTTCCATCTCAGTGACTTTGAAAGAGATCAAATTGTAAGGTTGCGTGAAACCGGTTATAAGATAAGTTTCCATAAAAACTAGTAGCAACTTACACACTATACAATAGTTTTAATGAGCTTGAAGACAAGAAGACCGAGGGCAAAGAGCTCGTCTGTACATTGAAGAGGAACCACATAGCACAAATATTGAGACCTATGGCTCGCAGATCACCATGCTATATTCAGGAGGTACTGGAGCTATATATGACTCCATATATTTATAACAGCCAAAACGACACATTTCAACAAAACACTGGTAGACCGCATGTTGCCAAAGAAACGATAGTCTTCATTGGTAGCCATCATGTTAATCGTTCACCTTGACCCCAAGATCATATATCTGCGATTGAACATGTCTTGGTCACAGGTTGTGGTTTTTGCAGCTGTCTATGCGGACGTTAGCAACCCTTTTTCGTGTTGTTTGGGTAGTCAGGAATGAGATATCTCAAAAAAAAACGTTGCCAATCTTATCAGAAGTGAGTCATGAATGCGTGAAAAATCGTTTTTCGTTATCAACTTCTGTTTTGCCTACGTCCAATGTGTTCAGCTCAAACTTCAAGTATACAACCTTTATTGCTAATAATTTAATTAAACTGCACGTAGTACTCACCCTTGTGTGATGTTAGTCAGCCTTTCTTCATCTAAAGTTTCAACTAGATCTAACAATTTCTCCGCTGGCATAACAGAATCGTAAAATTTTTCATCTATTTCTTTCCTGGGACAGTTACTGTAAGCGGTAGATACGTGTAGAAATGCCTGTAAAGTCATAATCGATATAGCAATGATATTAACACTGCCAAAATGTCAAGGATATTACGAAGAAAAGATATCACGAAGAATATCTTTTATAATTTTTCTGGAGGAGATGTTGACATCTGTTGATATGATGTAGCAGATGGTGATAATTTTTCTGGAAGAGATGTTGACATCTGTACGAAATATTTAAACGACTTTATATTATTATATTGAAGTCTTCAGCATCAAGAGGACATTCGAATTTTGGAATGAAATAAGAGTATCCGTTTCTGACGAATATGATTAGCTTAATCAATGAATAATTAAAAAAATTCGGATTATTTACTGCACGTTGTGTAATCGGATAATTCCCTCCTTTCGGGATTCCCTATAAATTAACTGAATTCTGACCTTTTTCCTACCTGCCATGTGATTTGCGAGTTGGTCCATAGCCACGGCCTTGACTCTAGCTGGGATGAAAACACGGGTAATTACCTCTTCTTTGATTTGTTTATTAAGATTATACATGTCGCATTACTCGAAGAGGTTGTTCTTGACCTTATGCACCTAGATGAAGGCACACGGCATGACTTGAAGGAATTGTCTGTCGTGATCTTTGCTAGATCTTATTTCATTTAATCTTGAAATCAAGTATTATAACAATCTGGATGTATTTGTAAGTGCAAAAGCAGCGTAAAGAATCGGATAGAAGGAACGAATCCGTGGGATTCTTGAAATATTTTTTAAAACGTTGGTATTTGATATAGACCACTTCTATACGATATAACATATCTTGTAATGGGTAATGTATATTTCAATCTGAAGATATAATGAAGGGTCTTTCAATGGAAACGCGCCATTTTTAAATGGACATTACTCACTCATGGCCGCCCATGTTTATTTGTGACATGAACAGTTGTTTGAATAACAAAACAGATTCAATCTGTTAGTCTTCTACAATTTGAATTTAAAAAAATTTTTTTTGAAAAAATTTTTAGAATTAAATTAATGTCTACAATAAGCACCGCTTATATTTAATAGACGTATATATTCAAAACTCAATATACAATGTATATTGAATAAATATAATAAATAAACCAACCAATATAAAAAAGGCAATTAAAATTAATAAATAAATATTTGAAGGAGACAAAATTTTGTTTCTGATTTTACCATAGTGAAACCAATTCCTTTTCAAAAACATAAAACGCAACTTAAGGATTTCTCAAAAAATATAATTTATTTGAAATATTTAATATATTTAAATTTTGGTCTTCACGAACACTTTCACGTACGGCAGCAATATTCTCTTTACTTCTTGTATTTCTTTGTCTTACTGGCACTGCAACATCATGGAGTATAAAATTTGTTTCAAATTTCTTCACTAAACGTTCAACTGTCCCTTAATCCGGACAGCAATTATAACGACCAAAAATTGGAGTTAAAGCACGTAAAGTTAGAGTAACAGATCGCAGTTCTTCATAATGAATTTGGATTATTTGTAAACGTTGTTGGAGTATGAATCTTTCCATGATTAAATGGTAGACATGGACAAATACAACTGTTCATAAAATAGAAAAAGGCTTTCTACTTGATAGAAGAAATATAACAAAATTTGAATATCAAACAGATTTAATCTGTTAGTCTTCTACAATTTTAATTTCAAAAAAATTTTATTCAAAAAACTTTTACAATTCAATTAATGTCTACAATAAGCACCGCTTATATTTAATAGACGTATATATTCAAAACTCAATATACAATGTCAAATGGAATAAATAAACCAACCAATATAAAAAAGGGAATTAAAATTAATAAATAAATATTTGAAGGAGACAAAATTTTGTTTCTGATCTTACCATAGTGAAACCAATTCCTTTTCAAAAACATAAAACGCAACTTAAGGATTTCTCAAAAATATAATTTATTTGGAATATTTAATATATTTAAATATTCAAATAAGTTCATTCAAAAATCTCTCAAAACATGTAATATATCTTCAAAAAACAATTGGAATACGGATAATCTCTTCATCGGCCCTAGATAACATTTAAATATCAAAATCAACTAACCATCACTATATCATACCTTAGAACTTAACACCTGACTTGTTCGAAAGAGACTAACTTTAAAAAACCTCTTTCGAACAAGTCACGTGTTAAGTTCTAAGGAATGATATAGTGATGGTTAGTTGATTTTGATATTTAATACAAGTCACTTAACACGTGACTTGTTCGAAAGAGACTAACTTTAAAAAACCTCTTTCGAACAAGTCACGTGTTAAGTTCTAAGGTATGATATAGTGATGATTAGTTGATTTTGATATTTAAATGTTATCTAGGGCCGATGAAGAGATTATCCGTATTCTAATTGTTTTTTGAAGATATATTACATGTTTTGAGAGTTTTTTGAATTAACTTATTCGAATATTCAAATATATTAAATATTTCAAATAAATTATATTTTTTGAGTTGTGTTTTATGTTTTTGAAAAGGAATTGGTTTCACTATGGTAAGATCAGAAACAAAATTTTATTTATTATTATTATTATTTATTTATTAATTTTAATTTCCTTTTTTATATTGGTTGGTTTATTTATTCCATTTGACATTGTATATTGAGTTTTGAATATATATGTCTATTAAATATAAGCGGTGCTTATTGTAGACATTAATTTAATTCTAAAAGTTTTTTGAATAAAAATTTTTTTGAAATTAAAATTGTAGAAGACAAATTTTGTTATATTTCTTCTATCAAGTAAAAAGCCTTTTTCTATTTTATGAACAGTTGTATTTGTCAATGTCTACCATTTAATCATGGAAAGATTCATACTCCAACAACGTTTACAAATAATCCAAATACAATACAAATAATGCGATCTGTTACTCTAACTTTACGTGCTTTAACTCCAATTTTTGGTCGTTATAATTGTTGTCCGGATAAAGGGACAGTTGAACGTTTAGTGAAGAAATTTGAAACAAATTTTATACTCCATGATGTTGCAGTGCCAGTAAGACAAAGAAATACAAGAAGTAAAGAGAATATTGCTGCCGTACGTGAAAGTGTTCGTGAAGACCAAAATTTTTCGATTTCTGGATGTTTACTAGAATTAGGCATCTTCCAGACGTCTTTTTGGCGAATTTTACGAAAAGACCTTGGTTTACATCGATACAAAATTGTTCTAACCCAATAACTCAAACCAAAAGATCATTTAAAGCATCGTGTATTCAGTAATTGCGATTTAACTCCGTTGGACTTCTTTCTTTGGGGTTTCATTAAGTCATTGGTTTACAGCAATCATCCAGTAAATTAAGAAGATTTACAGATCAATATTGAACGAGTAATTGCTCACATACGACCTTATTTGTGTGAGAGTTATCAGATCTTCTACATACGTAGAATCTAACTTATTATAAAAGAAAGATTGTCTATGTTCTTTTATTATATTATTGAAGGATCTTCCGGTTTATCCAATATAATGATAAAAAATTCAATCAATTGATATACATATTCGATTAACTGATAACAATAGATTGATCGATTGAATCAATTGACAATTGAACCGGTAAATTAAGCTTGCATGCAGTAAAAGCAAAAATTCCTCCATTTCTGAATTCTTTTGGAATTACAAACGTGAAACAGTAACTATTACTGTTCCACGTTTGTATTATAATTCCAAAAGAATTTAGAAAATTATTCGATTTATATATGTTGATGATAATAAGAAGAAGTTGCTTTTATATTATTTTCATGTTGGCCCAGTGTCACAGAAACTGTTTATTATCAAGTTGAACTTGTCAAATGTTTTTTAACTGAAGAAAAATTCTACTAACCTTCAAGTTTTTCATTTGCTTAGCTATGGTGAGAAGATCTCTAACCGCCCTGACATTTATGTGAGTGGCAGTTTTTATTTTTTCGTCGAAACGGACAGTAGCTGCACAATGGATGACGAAATTGGTCTCTTGGACGATAATCTTCTTACTGTCCTCGTCTAAACCCAGATCTGGTAGAGTGCAATCTCCATGGATTATTGCTAATTTGTTCATAAAGGTGGAGTTACTGAGTTTTAATGGGACCATACTCTGGGGAAAAACTATTGAAAGTAAAGCAGTTCTTTCTCTACTGAACCCAGCTCGAAGAAAAATCAATCAATCTTAACTATTAGTAATATCAGTATCAATTTAACCTAATCAGATGATTCAATTAGTTTAGTTACAGCAATTATATTTCTCTCCTAAAGCAAGGGTTAAACTTGTTAAGTTGAAACTTGTTTGAAAATTATTTCATCTAAGAAAAAGTAGCTTAAAGTGAACTCTGGAGAGGTAACTCAGTCTGCTTGGGTCCAACTAGTTAAGATGATCTTAAATTCTACAAGTAAGGTTCATCTTGGATTAATCCAGCTGCAAGTATCTTTAATCACGGTGAAATGAATATTGCCTGTGAAAACTGGTTAAGTCGCAGGATGTTGTGTTAAAAAATTCAGAGTTATACAACCTTTGATGTGAATTATTTGAGTTTAATCAACATATTTGCCCAATTATCTTATTATATGGTAGAAGGAAGAAAAGTACACTTACCGGAACATCGAACATCTCTTGGAATCTTGTTTGCACGTCTTTTCCTTTTTTTGGCCGCACTAGAAGATAAATCTTCTTCAACTTCGGACAAGTCCTAAGTAGCTTCTCCATGTACAGTTTTCCGATGAAACCTGTGCCACCTGTGAGGAAAATTGTCGCATCTTCGAAAATTGCGGCTATCTTGCTTTCCTCTTCAAGTTGTATCATATCTTCTGCGAATATATCGGCACCTTCATGTGTGGAGTAGACGTCCATGTCGAATTTCCTCTGTGGAAGAAAACTTTCGTGAAATTCGTTGCGGAAGGGTGTGAGATTATTATTATTTTTATATTTTTATTCCTGATACTTCTAAATCTTCAGTGAGGATCCCTCAGATATGAGTTTAAATATTGATAAAGATACCCGAAGCCGACTTGGAGAGACGTGGAGTTGATATGCATAAAAAAATTTTTCCTAAAAGAAGGATTTAAAGACATGGAAACATGCTTCCCCGTTGATATTCTCAGACTCTGAGCTCTATTAGGAAGTCCTCCAAACGGTAAGATACCTTGAGAGCAAAGGTCTCATCAGTGACAGAAAATATGGTTTTCCCAAACACCAATCAACAGGTGACCTTCTATGCTATGTGACGCAAGTGCAGAAAAGGGGGCTAAGCGCTACGGAGAGTTTAGGTCTTTCGCTTTGGTGACATCCAACCTTTCGATCGTGTCTGGCACAAGGCTCTTCTGAACAGGCCACATAAACGATCGTTTTGGTACGGTAGGGAGCCACATGGTCAGCGGATAATAGCACGCTGATGTCTTCTTTCACCAGTGACTAACCTTTGAGCACCATTGAGTCTCACCTCCATAGATGCAGGCAAATGGTGGAACGATGATCTTAAAAGGATAAACGAATGGGATCACTGGAATTTGGTGCGATTAAATACCTGGAAAACCCAAACAACAATTTTTCCTGGAAAAACTCAGTTCGTGACTTTTGACTTGATGATGAAAACCAGGTGCTCCACCCAAAGGATTTCAAGCATCTTCTTGACGTGACTGTTGGGAGGAACACGTGATTGATATCGTCAAGCCTGCTGCAAATAAGCTGTAATAGTTGTTCAAGGCTAGGACATATTTCTCAGCAGATCAGGTTCTTCTACTGTATAAAGCCTAGATCAGAACAGGACTCGAATACAACTCTCATGTTTGGAGCTTAGCAACCAACTATTCGTAACAACTTTTGCATTCCATCAAGAAAAGAGCAGTACTACTAATTGGTTCCCCAACCATAACAGCAAGTTTGCTGGAACATAGAAAGAAGAGTTATTGACTTGTGCTTGTTTTAATATAGATATAATCACGGTCAATGCTCCACGCTACTGAAGGAACCTTCTTCATTTTCAAAGAGGTACGGGCCAAACGTTCCACCAGATCAAATTGCACACCACACAGTGACCTTTTGTGGATGTAATGGTTTCTCAGCACTTACATGGGAATTTTTACTGCACCAGATGCGACAATTTCCCTTATTTACATTCCCACCGAGTAAAAATTGTGCTTCGTCGCTGAAGAAAATTTGATGCGAAAAATCGTCATCCAAACGTTGTTCTTCAAGCACCCAATCGACATATGTTATGCGCAGTCTATGGCCAGCTGACTTTAGTTCTTGTGTAAACTGAACCTTATAAAGATGGAGATGCAAATCCAGATACAAAATACTCCATAACGTGCCGTAAGACAGGCCCAAATGCTGTGCATTTAGTAATTTCTTTTATTTGTTTTAACATTATTAATATTTAATTAATTATTTTATCTGAACTTGCTTTAACGTCATATCGGATCAAAAAAAGTGTATTTTCTTCATTAAACCGGCAACAACTACACAGCCAATAAGTTATTAAGGCTTCTGAGAAAAAGTAATTTGTGAACTACTGCATACCTTAGGCTATTATCTATTCTACAAATAGAACAATACCGTGTTCAACCTGCTAGACTGAATGAAGTTAAGAGCTGTTGTAATTGAATATGCATATCTGAGTGTATTGTTTACGTCGTATACGTCAATTGCCAATGACAACCTGCAATATTCATTTTCATTGTTTTACGATAATTTCTTGCGAAGGTGTGAATTTAAATGCCCATTACTTTCGATTTCCGGAGATTTATAGATGTCTAAGTAGGAATTGTCTTCGTGGTCGTTATAAAGAAGTGCTATTCCGTTTTATCACCTGAATAAATATGTCCGATGTAATTTTTACGTTTAAAACTCCGAAACCATGATGGTACTTGTGGTACTATAATGTCGTCGAAATATCTGTTTCCTACAAAACTTTTTTTGTCACTTTGTAGAAAATGTCAGATTTTTTGATAACTGAACAGCTTCTTCTCCTTCTTCCTCTTTTCAATAGGACTGGGTCCTGTTTTTTCCTCCTTTTTTCTGTTACTGTTATGTCTCTTGTGATCTCGAGCTCTTTCCATCTTTTTGGGGGACGCCCCAATGGTCTATGTGTATTTGGAATCAGCGTTTTGGTCAGTCTTTGCTCTGGTATCCTCTCTACATGGTCTCTCTAGTACCTCCTGCATCCATCTGACCACATCCTGCATCTCCAGTTCCTCCCTTATGTCTCTACTCCACACATTATATCTGAGTGTTACTCCTTTGATGCATCTTAAATCCTTACTTCTGTAGTTCTTGCTATTCTCTTGGTTGTAGATGTTTCTGACCACGTTTCAGCGGCGTTTGTCAGCACTGGTTTCACATACGCTTTATAAACGCTAGTTTTCGCTTTGTGGCTCATGGTTCTGTTGGTCCAGATTACATCTCTGAGATAGCCACAGCACAGGGTTTCACCCTCAAAACTCTACCCTATTGCAGTAAATCTCCGAATTTTTCTGTCCAATGGCCGAGTGCGTTATGTAGCATACTGCGTTACCTCGGCAGGTTGGAATCCCTCGGGAAGTATTCGTACGACCTGGCCACTCAATTGGTGTTGTACTCGAGGGGACAGTGGTTAAAATTCGCATGCTGGACTAGAAGACTATATATCTGTTCGCATAAACTCATGTTCAAGATATCTCGAGAAATGCTTGAGAGTTTAGCGGCACTTGACAGTTCGACCAGCCTCGTCCTGAACCAGGATCGGTTGCGAGACGTTTCTGGGGTTTGTGGATCTCGATGATACGGCTAGAGCGTTAGTGCTTGATACCAGGATCAATTGAAAGACTTCACAAGGGTTCGTGGGTCTTGACGTACAGGCCGGATTGACGGTGCTCGTACCAGGATCAATTGAGGCATTAAATCTTGAGGCTATCTTGGTTCGTGGGACTGCGTTCAGGTGGGTGGATGAGAAGCCCCTTCGGCGAGTGAGTTGCTTCACGAAAAAATTCGGGTACTCACATTGCAGAGCCAGTAGAGTTTAGATAGTGCTTCGCTGCTACCAGTCACGGTGTAGGTTCTCGAAATGAAGCCGAAACTGCCTTGGTGGGTTCAACTCATCGGAGTGGTTCTCGCTAATGCGCAATGATAAGGCTGCTACCTGGGCAGATCGTGGAGACTGCTGAGTAGTCACCTCGTGAAAGAGCTAGTAACCTAACCGGTAGAATTCACGATCTCTCAGACAGTCACCGATCTTTGCAGCTTCGTGCGCTTGTGCTCGTACTTCTTCTATAACGCATCATTTACTGAATACTGTTACTCCTAGATAGTTGAGTCTGGACACTTGTTCTATTATTTTGTTGTTGATTACCATCTTACATCGGATAGGCTCTTTGGCGATGGTCGAGATTTCTGATACCTATGTTTAATTCTTCTGCGGCTATTTCGAACTCGTACACGAGGCGTTGTGGGTCGTCCTCTGCTACCAGGACGGCGTCATCTGCATAGCACATAATCTTTAGAGAGCGATTTGCCACCTTATAGCCTGCTCTGATCTTTCTGACTTTCCGAATTATTCGATCCATTACAAGATTGAACAGCAATGGACTCAGGCTATCTCCCTGTCATATGACGGTGGAAATGCAGAGATGTGGGTTATCCTGAGATAACCCACAGTTTGTTTTTTTCGTTGTAGTGTTATCTGCGTTAATATTATATTTTTTCTTATTATCAAACTTTTTTGCCTATGTTCTCACATTGAAGGAAAGCAAGGATATCGCAGAGTCTTACTCGGTCGAAAGCCTTCGTTAAGTCGAAGAAACACGTAAACATGGGTCTATTGAATTCAATTGATTTCTCTATCAACTGATGCAGGAAGGAAGGAAGGAACAGTTTTAACGTGACGCACCTACCCTAAGACTTGATAGTCACGGCCCCCATGGGCGAGGGATTTGGATACGCCAAATCAGCGTGCCAAACACTGGGGCCTTTGACTTCCAATGCGGCTTCGGTTTCCAAGACCTCCACTTTCACTGGCGGAAGGAGGCACTATCCTACCTATTGTAGCTATGCAGGCTACTTCCTGAGTTGAACACGCAACTCACACTCCGAGAGAATCAGAATCTCGCTAGCCCAGCATGCGGGCTGTCGACCACTGCCCCCATGAAACCTATCCTCTAATAGAGCGGCCAGGATTGCTCCTCACGTGGTAGCAATCATCGCATGATTGCTGGGACATGCTTCGGGAACGTATTCCCTAGCAATTGAGGATCTTGGAATCTAGGCCTTGCTGAGGCCAGCACATGGGGTAATGCGGTCTGCTTATACCCGTCCGTTCTTCTGGAGTTGATATCCGCAAGAAGGGGCCAGACAGGTCCAGCCAGACCAGTCACCGCACCCACCCAAGGATCTACCACAGCAAACAGGTCCATCTGACGAACAGCTCAAGTTATTAGGCCTGGCTTCCACTAATTCATGGACCTACAGCATGAGGAATTAGCCAGATCTAGATGGGCCCGCTCAATTATTTGCAAGTTTGCAGTTAGGGCTTCTCCCTAGGGGAAACGACTCCCAGCCAGGACAGAGTCCATCCACCACGCAATCAGACAGACCTCTTTCCCTTTTACCGCCAGAAGATCACCACCTTGCGTTAACTTCAACCCCCATCAGGGAACAAACCACCACCTTGTCCTACCCATTTCAGGGCAGGGACAATCTCAAAGAGTCTACTAATCGTGTTCGTCCTTTCCCAAACACAGCTCTGGAATAATTCTCCATACATTCATATCTATCTCTCGTCTGGATTAACCAGCTCAATTCGCTCCTGTTATCGGTGTTAATATTTTTTCTTATTATCAAACCTTCGTTAAGTCGAGGAAGCACGTGAACAGGGGTTTATTGAATCAATTGATTTCTCTATCAACTGCTGCAGGATGAAAAATTGCGCCCACTGTGGACCTATTACGTCTAAATCCCTGTTGTTCTTCGGAGATGTTCACTTGATTGGAGATTTTATTAGCCAATATCTTAGTGAATAATTTGTGAGTGGAGTTCAGTAGTGTTATATTCTATAGCTATCGCATTAGCATCTCAGAAGCGCATCATTACTGGGCGGAAAATGGCTTGTATATAACAATGTCAAACACAAGAGATCATGGGGCAAAAAAAAATGAACCGGCTCAAAGCATAAGTAATGGACAATATTTTGACCAATTTGTTGATTCGTTATCTTTTGAAATAAATGCATCTTTCGAGTTACAAAAAACGAATTGAAATATCCGAATATATAACAATGTTTCGACTTCTGCCATGTTATCATCAGAATTCTGCCGTAACAATAAAGACAAGATTCCATTGCATCATATATGTAACCAAAAGTGGAACAACCTTTAAAAAACAAAAGTTCATTTATGATTCAAAGAAAAAATATCTTCCTATTACCAAAAAGGCAACTTGATGCATTCATGTATTTGACGAGATTCTCAATTCTCAGTTTTCGAACGCAATACGTCGTTGAGGATCGATGAACTTATTGCGTGTTTCACTGATTTCTCCTCAAATATTCCATACCCGAGACTTAATTGATATTAAATAAAACTAGTTGCTGTTCGATCTCTAGATGCGTTTGCGAACCTGTACTACCTGCATGGTTCGCCAGACAGAGTGCATTCCTTACAAGGTAGTACATCTGACATACTTCGATATAAAAGTCTTGTAAGTTGCAAATATCGTCCCCCATTTGAAATTATAGGATTTTGACAAGGTTCTCAGCTTATTCTTGTAATATAGAATACATTTACCAGGTACTATTTAACTGATCATAATTAAAACAAGTTTTTAGAATTTACCATAATTTTACATCCAGAAAAATTGGGTTATATACACATATTCAACTTTTTCTTCTGTAACTATAATACATTCTGTCAAGAAAGTACCGGGAATTACCGATTAAAATCTGGCGGGGCAATGAGGCAGGTAAAAAATTTTTTCCTAGGTTGGTACCACTGTCCTTAATTACTATGCCAAGCTTGAGCGGGATCTGTCAACTAGTATGTTTGCAACAGCTGATTAAGTCAGTCGATGTCAGAGTGCGTGCCGATTTTTACTATGGGTGATTACGTTGAGCAAAGAATTTGTTTAAAGTTTTGTGTTGCAAATGAATTTTCGTGTGCCGATGAATTGAAAATGTTGCAAAATGCCTTTGGTGATAATGCTCCATCGAAAACTCGTGCATATCAATAGTACAGAGCCTTCAAGGACGGTCGTGAAGTGGTCGCCCATCGACGGCTTCGATCGAAGATAACGTCGATAAAATTAAGGAAAGGGTGCTGGAAAACCGTCGTACCAGCTTGAGCGAGATAGCACATGATCTTAAGATATCCCACGAGTCCGCACGTACGATTTTGATTGATATTTTGGGCATGAGAAAGGTGGCCGCACGACTCGTACCGAAAGACCTGAATTTTCTTCAAAAACGTCATCGCGAACAGGTTGCTTCAGACATGCTGGATCGCTGTAATTCCGATTCTACATTCATGGAACGCATTATAACTGGTGATGAGACCTGGGTCTACGAGTACGATATGCAAACAAGCCAGCAATCAGCGGAATGGGTGGCAAAAAATGAGCCGAAACCGAAAAAACCACGCCAAAGCCGCTCGAAAATGAAGGTGATGCTCATTGTTTTCTTCGATATCCGTGGCGTGGTGCACTACGAATTCGTTCCAGAGGGTCAGACGGTAAACAAGGAGTATTACCTAGGCGTTATGAAACGTTTGCGTGAGCGTATCCGTAAGAAGCGGCCAAATTTGTGGGCGAACAACTCATGGATTTTGCATGACGATAACGCGCCTTCTCACCGAGCTACGATTGTGACTGACTTTCTCGCCAAAAACTCAACATAAGTGCTTCAGCAACCACCGTATTCGCCGGATTTGGCCCCCTGCGACTTTTTCCTCTTCCCAAAACTAAAATTGCCCCTTCGTGGCACCCGTTTTGAGTCGATTGAAGCCATAAAACAAAATTCGGCGCGAGAGCTAAAGTCCATCCCGGAAAGCGCCTATAAAAAATGTTTCGATAATTGGAAGTGCCGTTGGCATAGATGTATTGGAGCAAATGGAGCCTATTTTGAAGGCGACCCAATAAATTTTGACGATTAAATGTAAAAACGTTGTTTTAATTGAAAATTCCCGGTACTTTCTTGACAGAGTAGTATATCTTCCTTGAAATATAATAAAAATATATTTTACTACTAAAAAATTCACTTCAGACAACTGAAAACATAACAAATGAGGGGATATTGATAGGTACAAAAAAAATGAAAGAAGAATGCAGGTTTCATTGAATGTCGACACAGGAAAAAGAAATGGACATTGAAATATACTGAATATTTCATATTCTTATATGTCTACCCAGTTTAGTTTTTTCATGGACTCATTTGAAATTTTCAGAAGGCTCCGAATACACACATCGTCAATAGTCTTGACCCTATCAACTCTCAACTTGATGAATGTAACATGACAATTTTTGTGTGTGAAATCTTCACTATCTTATCACTTAAATGAAAACAATAAACCACCAAAAAATGTTTCTTGTTCGGGGTAATACAGGTGTATTCGAAGTTCATCAGTATTCAGCGAGTTGTAATATTGAGAATATTCCGTAGAAAATGCCGGAACATCCAATTTCTCAGTTTGACCGGAGAAGATTAGTAGCCCTACATCAAGAAGCTTTGTTGAACCACCAGATTGCGTAACGTTTGAATATGCCACGTACTTCAGTAAGAAGCATAGTGGCCCTTTTCCTAGAAACCTTGCCTGGCGACCCTGAGTAACATCTGCAAGGGAAGGCCATTATATCGCAAATTTTACTCAAAGGAATTGAATGGTATCTGTAACAGCCTTCGAAGTCATTTTTTGAGGACCTATAGACGGGTAGTCTCAACCAGTACCATAAGGAGACTGTTGCATTCCTCAAATTTAAGGACAAAAAGACCTTTAAGAGTACCTCGGCTATCACCTGGACAAAGAGCTACTCGTCGACAATGAGCAGAACACCATCAAGACTGGCTTTTTCCACAATGGCGCAACGTAGTTTTTTCGGACGAGTCACGATTCGGATTACAAAGTGATAGTCGACGAGAAAGGGTTTGGAGAGGTCCAGGCAGACTAGAGCGACTCAATTTCGCCCGGGAAGTTGTGCCCTTTCGAAGGGGATCAATAATGTGCTGGGGGGGTATAATGTTCGGTCGCCGTAACCCTCTTATTATCTTTGAACGAACAATGACTGGTGCCATATACGTAGAAAACCTCATTGAACCAACGAATTTGGGGATAATTTTATTTATCAGGATGATAACGCCCCACCACACCGGACACGAAGGGTTCAAAATATTCTTCAAGAGAAAATATCCAGAGAATCAACTGGCCAGCAAACTCACCAGACATGAATCCAATTGACCACGTATGGGATTACTTAGGGAAAGCAATGTCCAATCGCCAAAACTCACCCACAACTTTTCAGGAATTGAGTTAGCCCTTCAGGAAGAATAGAACGATATGCCTGAAAATTTCATCAATTACTTGATTCGTGGAATGCCTAGGCGTATTTGGCATTTGATTGAAAGAAGAGGGGGTAATACGGACTATTGAATTTGGATTCAGTTGTATAATAACTATAATAAATCAAAAATAAATAATCGATAAATTTAGATTTTTTTTCATTTTTCCTATTTTGTCTCATCCTGCATAAAGCAAAGAGTAGCAAACAAAGATTTTCTATCGAATATATTGCAGTTGGAATAGAAGAAAATATTCATCTCATTTCCAGAACATAGATTCTTTATTTCTTGGGAAACCTAGGAGGGCCAAGACTTTTGGCGATGTGTGTAGTTAATTTCCAGCCTTTTGATTTTACATTTAAATTGTCTATTGTGGGAAAACGATGTATGCTCTCACAGCATACTTTTATCAGTGATGGAAAATCCTGAGGGGTATAATTAATAAAATGTACATTTCGAATAGTAAAGGGAAGATCATTAATGAAAAGTGAAAAAAGAAGTGGTCCAAGGACAGAACCCTGTGAAACTCCCATATTTACACCGTAGTCAGCAGATAACGAGATTTTTACTTCGACCGACGTACTAGTTCGAGATAGTTGCATAGACAATACAAAAACACACCCGGAAACCTAGGTTGTCAGACTTCTCAATTATAAATTGAAAGTAGACTATCGAATATTCGAGAAAGGACATAAACCTGCAACATATAACCGTTGTCGAAGCATTTATAAATAAATTGAAAAAAGCGAGTTTGGGTTAAGCGACCAGATCCTAAATCATGTTATGCGTTATCTATCTTATAGAATATATTCGTCAAGATACTTGATCATTCTATTGAACTCTACTCACGAAAATATTAGTCCAGTCAACAAGTGCCTTTTGGGTCAACTTTTTTTAGCAGTCTCCGAAAATTATGATCTAGGTGTCATTCGATTCGGAATGGCATCTAGATGGTTTTTGAAAAAAATGAAGTTACGCTTGCAAAAATTGCAAAAATTATTACAATTAACTAAAAAAAAAGAGGGTATAGTTTTTTGTAAATATCTCAAAAACTGATAAAGATTTTCGAAATCAAAAAAAAGATTCAAAAAGAGGAGGAAATTTCCTAAAAAAAAGTGTCGACTCCCGGAATTGTAGTCCCAATATTAATAATTTTCCCAGAGGGATGAAAATACGCCCGAAAACGGGTACTCTGGATTTCGTAAGCCACGATACTTTGGACACTTTATTAATAAAAATTATTTCAACAGATTAAATATGAAATTTAATAAATTAAAAAATTCAGGGGCATACTCGATAGATGAATGAACAATAATCCGCCAAAAAAAATTTTTATCTCAATTTTTCAATTAGTTATGGAGTAGTTAATTAATAATTTTTTTCTGCTTGGACATGAACATTGCAAATGTGATAATTGTTAAACTATTAACTTGAGATTTTTTTCCTATCTTGGAGCAATTTTTGGAAGAGTTCAGAATAGATCCCCGTTGGAAAAATTTCAAAATGTTTATTTTTCAGTTTTTTATTGACAATTTTCGTTGTTGCAAAATTAAAAACTTTGATTATCGAAAAAAATTTTTTTTTCCAAATAGTATTAATGGTCCGTTTTAATGTTGTAGGAAGCTACATAGAAATATTGTTTTTAAATTTTTATCTCTTATTGTTTAAAAAATTAACAAGCAAATGTGTTGTTTATAAAATAATTGAAAACTTTTTTAAGGAATACCAATCTTTGATACAAATAATGATTTAAAAAAAAAAATTTTTCCTTAAAAAAATTTTTTTATTGCTCAAAAACGCATTTGTTAATTAACAATCGTTTTCTCACACTTCTAACTAATATTAAGGAACCATTTTTTCTTTAAAATTCATGATTTACTTTTCTTTTCCATATAAAAAAAAATTTTTTCGTTTTGTTTAATTTTTCATTGTTTATATAATAAACAATTTGTTATAAACAAATAAATTTTAACTTTATATTTTTTCCCTATTATTCTTACTGCCACAAATATAGACATGATTTTTTTTTTACTAATAAATTTAATATTTGAAAATAATAAAAAAAAATCATGTCTGTATTTGTGGCAGTAAGAAGAATAGGGAAAAAAATATAAAGTAAAAATTTATTTGTTTATAACAGATTGTTTTGGCGATAATATTATTTCGAAAATGGTTCAATTAATTGGCCTTCAAGATCATGCGACATAACTCCACTGGATTATTTTCTTTGGGGTTATGTCTAGTCACTGGTTTATACTGATAAATTAGAAACAATAGACGCTTTGGAAGTCAACATAACTCGTGTTATTGATGAAATATGGCCTGAATTACTCGAAAAAGTGGTCCAAAATTGGTCTGGTCGAATGCGGTTCCTCAGAGCTATTCGTGTTGAACATACGCCGGAAATTATTTTCAAAACATAAATGTCATAAAATTATCTTTCAAATAAAAAAAATTGGCTTCAATCTTAATTTAAATGTGTTTTATTTCAATTTAAAGTTCTATCACTTTAAAAAAATTCCCGATACCATAAAGAAATGAGATATTTTGGTGTTTCTAATTTTTATGATCGATTTTTATTCATCATGATCGATAACCCACATTTTAATTGGAAAAATTACTCACTTTTTCTGAATAAAGAGGAATGACGTTGTTTTCGACGTATCTATCTAAAGTTTATCGATGAAAAACCGTGATAATGGTTTTGTGGAAGTGAAAGTTCTGCTAATATAAAACAGGTCCTTACTATGGTTTTTTTTTTCAATACCAAAGGTCCAAAGTGAATTCGCGAAAGATGCCGAAGGAATCCGGTCTTTCCTGTTAGCAAATATTGCTGGATTGTTATCTCAAGGTTTACCTTTTTTCGATCATTCTGTATAATTATCTCATAATGAGGAAATTTCGAATGTTTCTATGGTTTCCAATATGAAAATTACATCGTGCTCTCGTTTGATCTTAAGTTCTGGTGGTTACCTTTTAGTATATTCGATCACGTTCAATAATTTGTTTTATTTTTCGAATTGTTTAATTGTAGGTCCTATGCTGGATAATTCGTGAAAGTTTTGTTCACCTGTCGGTCACAGTCAAGGTGAAATTAGTTTGGATGAAGCGTAAAGGTAAACAAAATGTCGCAAATTTTACAACAGTATTTTTCTCATCTAAACAGTATGAATTATTATGATTCATAACCACGATCACTTCTAAATCATTTACAAATTATAGATCGCAAAACATTGAGAAAAAAAGTTTTGAATAAGTGACGTGAATGTTGAAGCTTTTACGCGTTAGTTGATAGCATCCACGATCCTCACAAAATAATTCATTTTGGTCTTTTAATTATTGGATATTCACGATATTTTGTATGAGCCTTCTTGTTGTTAATTTACATCTAAAAGCTGAATTAAAATTTTGTCGTGGGACTGTTGCTATGGATTCTGTAGCGTTCAACACTTGTTTGATCATACGATCCTCATAAACCTTTGCAAGAAGATGAGCGTTATTTTTATCGTTCTAAATCTCAAATTTCAGATACACCATTGTAGTTTGGAAACATCACCTTATACATATATATGTTTCGATTGGATGTTAACGAATCACAAGTTCTATCACCAAACAATGTTCAACATATAATTCAAAAAGGCCTTTTTTTATTTTCCTTTTTTTAAGAATATATTATTTGTATCAAGAAAATAATCTTTTAAAAATATATGAAAATACCTTTTTTAACACAACATATTTCTGCAACAACTTACCAATTTTGCGATAAGTATGGCCTATACGAAAATTAGGTTATATCACAGAAATATACAATGAAAGAAGATACGACTTAGACTCTGCATTAGATAACTACCACTTGCATGTGATATAATACAAAAAAATTTCTCAGTTATTGAAAATTACTATGAAGAAGTATTTGCATAATACAGAATATTATGGTTATCTAATGCAGAGTCTAAGTCGTATCTTCTTTCATTATATATTTCTGTGATACAACCTAATTTTCGTATAGACCATGCTTATGCCAAAATTGGTTATTTGTTGCAGAAATGTGTTGTTTTAAAAAAGGTATTTTTATATATTTTTAAATATTTATTTTGTTCATTCAAATAACTTCTTAATGAAGAGATTTTGGGTCCGAATGTATCAGGTTCTTTCTCTGGAGAATGTGCTATATATTCTTCAAAAAAGGAAAATGAAAAAGGCCATTTTTGAATTATATGTTGAACATTTTTTGGTGATGGAGCTTGTGACTATTTAACATCCAATCGAAACATATATATGTGTAAGGGGATGTCTAAATTATTTATTTATAAATTGAAAATTACAATGAAGAAAATGAATGCATATTACAGTGTACATGTTTTAAAATTTAATTCTCAATGTTTTCATGAGATTTATTCAGATTAAAATCTGTAGAGGTTCTGGTGAATTAATTCCAGCTATTATTCTTTAATATGCAAATATTCTTCATAGTAATTTTCAATTTATATAAAGTAGATAAATTTGATAAATTGTCTACATTTCAGCAAGAATTTAGCAAGTGTTATACCATTTTGGAATCCTTACTAAATGAGCTAAATTTTGACGTCACTTGCTAAAGTCGCGTAGTACAATTTTTTTTTTTTGAGTACAGTCAGTTTAAACTGGGCAAAATTTTCGTTTTGAAAATTATTTTAGGAAAAATATCTCTTTTTCATCCAAACTGGGGCATTTGGTTTAGAAATTTTGGTAACAGTTTAGAAGGGCATTATTTTGGGTTCCATAACAAAAAAATATTTGAAAAATGTGGAAATTCGTGGCAACAGGAGTAAAAGGACCGTCACAGAGTGTAGAATTTTTTTAAAATGCCTATCATTTTGAAAGCATGCCAAAAAGATTTTTTTTACATTTTTCTAATGACCAACAACTTGCCTTGTCACCCGGTTCCGACTTCACATTGATTTCTGGGACGCCCCGTATATGCTCTGATATTATTTTGGTATTTTAGTTCAAAATCTTCAATATATATGTACTATTTTCATATTTTGGCGTTTCGATTTTGACTTCAAATCTACCTTGCAATTTTAAGTCTCGAATTATCGTAAGTTATAATGCTTACAGACTGCAAGCTGGACCGATCGAAAGTTCGAAAAATGAGAACATGTATGGAAATATTGGGCGCACAGGAACAAGTGCACAAAAACATCTAGGTGCCCTTGACTTAAACCATTCGATCCAGAAATCAATTGAAATACAATATGAAGTTATTTGAAAACAAAGGAATCTCTGATCATATAGAATAAATATAACTTGCTTGAATTGGTTCTAAAGAACAATCATGAATATTTCTTTTTAATTTTATTGTATTTGGTAAGCCATCAACGAATTTTTCTCATTTGAGTCTGCGCAGTTTTTTACTTTGAAGCGACGAAATTTAGTATTCATTTTTTAAACCGTTTATTCTTCGCGATAATCATCAACAGAAGAAGCCGGGATCTCATGTAAATTATGTCGAATTTGAATTCAATACTTTCAGATTCTGAATTCTGAAATATTCAAATGAAAATACGTCCATCTACCTTGAGTCGTTGAAAACAACTCGACTGATTTATTCTTAAAGTTGAGATTTCACGAAATGGTTTTTGGACACCAATATGAGACTACGGAATATACAGAGTGTCCGGATTTATCGTGAATATATTTCAGAACGTGGTTCTAAAGGTATAAGGTTTGTTTGGATAGTAATTTTTTTTCCGACAGAGGATTTAATTGGAAATATTTCTATGGCCTTTATCCACTTCAAATAAGTTGAGTAAGGGAGAAAAATTGAGATCTGATTGTTCGTTTACTAAAGTATCCGTATGTTTTTCTCTATTTATTTCCACCATTTCCCAATAATTTAGTTACACACATATATTAACATTATGTAGAATTTCGCAATGCGGGTTTAACTTTAGGAAATAATGGATTTAAATGAAATAAATGGATGGTTATACTTGATAGAAGGTATATAAAATTATTTAAATGTTTTAATATTCACTTCTGTATTCTGTTAGCCTTCTACATATTTAATTTCAAAAAAGTATATTTGATATTATAACTTCAGGAATTAAATTAATGTCATATAAGTTACCACTTATATCAAACGACATATAAAATAAACACTTATTATAAGAAGTCCAAATGATATAACAAAATCCAATAAATATAAATTGTTAACAAAAAACCTATAAATTAAATATTTTGAGTAGACAAAATTTTGTTTCTGCTCATCCTTCTAATGAAAACAATAACTTTCAAAAATGTTTGACATAATATTAAGAATTTCATCAAAAAACTATCTTACTTAGAATATTCAATATTATTGGATATCTAAATAAGTTCCATTTTACAATATCTCAAGATATGTAAAAACATTACTAAAAAGTTTTAAGAGAGACTTTGCTTCGTCAGTACTCAATCGTATTCAATAAAATATAACATCAATCAACAAAAAGTATTTACTCACCTTTAATCGAGAAAGCTTCTTGGTAAATGATTACTGAACATTTGTGTGGCTCGAAATGAATAGTTCTGTGGTTTACCATTGATCTTAAAGATTTAAAGGCAATTTAACTGCCTCTGTTATAGCACAAAGACCATCTGAATAAAGAATGTTAAGGAAACCAAATAATTATATATTATGAATAAAATAAAATAAATGGAGGTTTATACTTGATAGAAGGCCTTTAAATCTTTAAGATCAATGGTGAACCACAGAACTATTTATTTCGAGCCACATTTAAATGTTCAGTATTCATTCACCAAGAAGCTTTTTGAATTAAAGGTGAGTAAATACTTTCTGTTGATTGATATTATATTTTATTGAATACGATTGAGTACTGACGAAGCAAAGTCTCCCTTAAAACTTGGTTTTTAGTAATGTTTTTACATATCTTGAGATTTTCTAAAAAGTAACCTAGTTATATATATGCAATAATATTGAATATTCTAAGTAAGATAGTTTTATGACGAAAATCTGAAGATTATGTTGAACATTTTTGAAAGATATTGTTTTCATAAGTGGGATGAACATAAACAAAATTTTGTCTACTCAAAATATTTAATTTATAGGATTTTTGTTGACACTTTATATTTATTGGATTTTGTTATATCATTTGGATGTCTTATAATGAATGTTTATTTTATATGTCGTTTGAAATAAGTGGTACTTATATGACATTAATTTAATTCCTGAAGTTATAATATTGAAAATAATTTTTTGGAATTAAATATGTAGAAGGCTAACAGAATATATCTGTAAATATTAAAATATTTAAATAATAATAGATTAAAATAAATTATAATAATTCGAATTTTTTTTGTTGGTCCACTTAAAATCGATAACCCGGATATAGATTTTTTTCGGTTTCTCTTCCTCTTAGAATATCATAATTCTATTATCAAAGTAATTTATTCTTACCGCTTTGATAAACTTATTCTCTATTTGAATAAATTAAGTAACGAAAAAAGTGGAAATTTTATAATTCGTTCACTAAATTATCTATATATTTTTTCCTATTCATTTCCACCATTTTCGGATAGTTTAGCTGTCCACATATATTCACATTATGTGGAATTCTGCAATGCGGGTAATTAAACAAAATAAAATACAAATAAGCAGTATCTCTAACCTACCGCATACTTAAGAATTCTTATAGAAAAATATATTTCTGTCACTTACATATAATAGAAATTTAAAGAGATTGCTAAATATTTGAAGACAAGATTAAATTCTGAAATATCATATAAAATAAATAATTCGGTAGGCAATTTGATAAAAAACAACAGTGTTCACTTCAATAGCAGGAAATCAGGGGAGTCAACCTGTGTTATTTGCCAGTATGTATACAGGGTGTATATAAATAGTTGCGAAAAAATTTAAGGGGTGATTCCTTGTCAAAAAATAGGGTGACTCTTTCATATAAACTTTATTTGTTTGAGCCACCCCTGCTTAGATACAGCCCCTTAAAAATGAATGTGACAAAAATCTCAAAATGATAAGCCAGATAAAAAAATTTGTAACTGAATCAAAGTAAATCAAAACTAGTCAGTTGTCTTAACAAAATTACATCCACCTACTAGATAAATTCTAGTTCGGTATTAATTCCAGCCAATACGACTCACGGTATCATGTTAATAAATTATTTTTTTCTCAGAAACCTTGAATTTTAGCAAGAAATTACAGAAGACCTTAAATGTTAAGAATAGATCAAGCTATCCAAAATGAATTTTTTTATTGTAGAATAGGAATATGGAAAAAATTTTCTTGCCAGAAAAGGTTTAGGGGTGGCTTTTTCTACTCCTTGCAATCATAGAGGAACACCACCAAATTTTTTTTTGAGTGCATTCTCGCCTGCATAAAATGTCTGCTTAATTTTATTCTTGTCAATGTTTTGGTTTTTAAGAAAAAAATTAAAAACTGTTTTTAGAGGGTTGTAACTAAGCAAGGAAGGCTCAAAAAAATAATTAAAAATATAATATGAAAGACCCACCCTATTTTTTGACAAGGAATCACCCCCTGAATTTTTTCGTATATATTCATATACACCCTGTATATTGGACAAACAGAACTTACATTGCAATCAAGAATGGAGAAGCAATGAAATGGCATATTGATAAAAACCAAAATTCAATATCACTACTGTAAACAGTACATAATTTCAGTTACAATTTGAAATATTATGTATTGGATTTAAAAATGATAGACTTAATCTTTTGAACCCTAAAAATCAATAGAAAAAATAAAAAACAAATTCAAATGAACTATCAAATGGACTTTAACGAATCCCCCCTCTTAAAATTTTCGAATAACATTTTAGAAGGCCATGATTGTAAACCAAATTTTTCAGCCCTCTATTCTTTACTCATCCTGCGCATTTTTTGTTAAAAGAGTTTAGTACTTGGGAAAACTTTATGGCGTTGTATACTTATTTTAAATAGTCACCTGAAACAATCAAAGATTTGCTCACACATTTTTCGTGATTGCAGTTTCGACTTATTACCTCATCTTCAGACAACAATTATGATCAACTAGCCAATATCAACGGCCGAAACACTTCAATATATAAAATATACTTGTTTCAGTTGACTGTTATGAGTATAACTTAGTGCTTTTTATTTAAATATTAATTTACGAGTTATTTAATGTTTCTTACATTATTTATCAGTAGTACAAAGTCAGGTTTAACTTGATGAAGGATATATTTCGATTCAGTTAGAGCTTAAGAAAGCGACTTCATATATTTTAAGTGCTGACATAAAAGTGCTATTTTTAATTTAACATTAATAATTTCAGATACGAAGAAAATGTAAGTTGTAGGTATTCAAATCTTTTTACAATTGGTATCATCAATTCCTGGAAATTCAAAAAATATTTAATAATACTCATTACTTAGATGAATATCATAGTCTTTATCTAAACTTTGATCCATTATCAGTTTTCAACAATCTTTCTCTGTACTATACCGGTATTAAATGAGTACGTAGTTTTCCCAAAATATCTAGAATAACTATTACTATGATGATCTGGTCATGATACAATAAATACTATAAAATAACCATTAGATTGAAAACGATGTGTTCAATGACAAATTTTCGTCTGGAATATGCGGGTTCTGAGAATGTACATTTGATGGATTCGGTCTTTACTGGATGGAAATTCATTTTCAACTAGTAATAAATAAAATTCAATCCCCACAAACTTTGGATAACAACAATCAGTTCAAATGTAGAATATGATTAAGCCATCAGTTCAAATGTAGAATGTGATTAAATCACAGTGTGGCGAAACAATTATCATTTAGGCATAAAAAGTTTGTGTAAATTGAATTTTATTTATTACTCGTTATAAGAATGTCTTTGAGCGTTAATTTCAATTCGAAATAAATTTTTACTTTAAATTTCATCCAATAAATATTGAGGCAATTAAAGACCAGTTGAAATTTCAATATAAGAATGTCAGCTCTAACGTTCTCGTATTTTGTTAATTCAAATTTTCAGTAATTTTGGACCCTACTCAAAGTACAAAACGTATGACTTCAGTAAAGTTACTAGATCTGCAATAGTTTTTGTAGAACCCAACATAAAATTTATTTTAAATCAATTTTCTTGGCACAGGGTGAACTGTTTTATGGGAAAACGACTGGAAATAATGCAGTCCCGAGTTTTCTAAGAAAGAACTCAGTTTAATCCTGTTATCTGTAATATTCAAAGAAATTCTTCGTTGTAAATTTCCAATAAATATTGTTTGAAATTAAAAATGTCTCAGAAAAATAAAAATTCAGTTTTGGTGGACATATTAAATTTTCGGGCATTCCAAAATTCAAAGGAATCTATAGAAGATAAAGAAAATTGTTAGAAAATATAAATCACTCGTCTTTGAGACAATATTATTCTCGGTGTTCTTGGGCAGATTTTGCACTTTAAATCAACACTTTAGCAATCTGAAAGATACATAGATTTGGACATAATGATTATCTTCGAAACTTGAAATGAACTTGTTCGAGTAAAGTTTTAAGATCGAATTCAGTAAAAATAAAATCGTACTTACTTTTTTCACGTCTCTATAAGTGAAACACAGCACTAAAACTACACGAAAAATCACTACCTCTTTCTGTCACTTTACTTGTCTAAGATCTTCAAGTCAAACTGAAAATGTACCTGTAGTTCTACTCAGCGATGTCCCCCTTCTGCTTATATGTGGTGCACGCATCAGGTTGTTCTTTTATCCACGTTAATGACGACTTCAACGGGGAGCAATTTGCAAACAATCCTGCTCGGATTTTACCGGATCATCATGACCGCCAAATATTAAGGAAATTATCCTACAAACGGCCTTCTGAAGGGTTTCCCGATAAGTTTTTGAAATCACATAAACTACGGACTATTTGGAACCGAATATTTTCCGTGAATCTTCAAGTCAAGAACTCGTTTAAAGTTCAACTGAATCAGTCTTCACTTGATGAAAATCCATATTAAATGAGTTAATTCTGATTTTCACAAATTATTTATTGTTATTTTTATTTCGAAGTCGGTTGCTATTTATAACGGGTGTTTTTTTTTTATTTAGAGTGATAGAATATTCGTAAGGGATAACCGTGATTTGACAGAAAGTAGAAGCCATGTTGTTTTGACATTTCTGTTCGGTATGCATTGACAAATTATCATGGAAAGACTCACGCCGCAACAACGTTTACAAATCGTTGAAGTTTATTTTCAAAATCAGTGTTCTATTCGGCATACTTATAGAGACTTCGTGAAATTTATGGTTTTCATAATCGTCCATCAGAGCAGCTTATTCGTCGAACTATCGATAGATTTTGAACAACATTTTCTCTGATAAAATAGAAAGGCCTTTTACTTGATAGAAGAAATATAACAAAATTTGAATATTAAAACAAATTGAAATATGTTTATCTTCTACAATTTTAATTTCAGAAAATTTTTTATTCAAAAAACTTTTAGAATTAAATTTATGTCTACAACAAGCACCGCTTACATTTAATAGACGTATACATTCATCTGGCGGGGCAATGAGGCAGGTAAAAAAAATTTTTCCTAGGTTGGTACCACTGTCCTTAATTACTATGCCAAGCTTGAGCGGGATCTGTCAACTAGTGTGTTTGCAACAGCTGATTAAGTCAGTCGATGTCAGAGTGCGTGCCGATTTTTACTATGGGTGATTACGTTGAGCAAAGAATTTGTTTAAAGTTTTGTGTTGCAAATGAATTTTCGTATGCCGATGCATTGAAAATGTTGCAAAAGGCCTTTGGTGATAATGCTCTATCGAAAACTCGTGCATATCAGTGGTACAGAGCCTTCAAGGACGATCGTGAAGTGGTCGAAGACTTGCCTCGTTCCGGACGCCCATCGACGGCTTCGATCGAAGATAACGTCGATAAAATTAAGGAAAGGGTGCTGGAAAACCGTCGTACCAGCTTGAGAGAGATAGCACATGATCTTAAGATATCCCACGAGTCCGCACGTACGATTTTGATTGATATTTTGGGCATGAGAAAGGTGGCCGCACGACTCGTACGAAAGACCTGAATTTTCTTCAAAAACGTCATCGCGAACAGGTTGCTTCAGACATGCTGGATCGCTGTAATTCCGATTCTACATTCATGGAACGCATTAAAACTGGTGATGAGACCTGGGTCTACGAGTACGATATGCAAACAAGCCAGCAATCATCGGAATGGGTGGCAAAAAATGAGCCGAAACCGAAAAAACCACGCCAAAGCCGCTCGAAAATGAAGGTGATGCTCATTGTTTTCTTCGATATCCGTGGCGTGGTGCACTACGAATTCATTCCAGAGGGTCAGACGGTAAACAAGGAGTATTACCTAGGCGTTATGAAACGTTTGCGTGAGCGTATCCGTAAGAAGCGGCCAAATTTGTGGGCGAACAACTCATGGATTTTGCATGACGATAACGCGCCTTCTCACCAAGCTACGATTGTGACTGACTTTCTCGCCAAAAACTCAACAAACGTGCTTCAGCAACCACCGTTTTCGCCGGATTTGGCTCCCTGCGACTTTTTCCTCTTCCCAAAACTAAAATTGTCCCTTCGTGGCACCCGTTTTGAGTCGATTGAAGCCATAAAACAAAATTCGGCGCGAGAGCTAAAGTCCATCCCGGAAAGCGCCTATAAAAAATGTTTCGATAATTGGAAGTGCCGTTGGCATAGATGTATTGGAGCAAATGGAGCCTATTTTGAAGGCGACCCAATGAATTTTGACGATTAAATGTAAAAATGTTGTTTTAATTGAAAATTCCCGGTACTTTCTTGACAGAGTAGTATAATCAAAACTCAATATATCTCTGCTCGATGCAACAACAAGACAAAGAACTGTACGTACAGAAGAAAATATCGCTGCTTTGTCTATTCGTCGATGTTCACAACAAGTTGGACTCTGTGCATCCACCACATAGAAAATTTTGTAAAGATCTTGGTCTACCCATACAAGATCCAACTGGTTCAAGAACTGAAGCCACTTGACCATAATAAGCGTCGTTCGTTTGCTGATTGGACCCTAGAACAGCTTGAAGTTGATCCACTTTTTAGTGATGAAACTCATTTCTGGTTGAAAGGCTAAGTAAACAAACAGAACTGCCTTATATGGAGTGACAACAATCCTCAAGAAGTTTTGCAGGTTCCATTGCATCCTGAAAAATGCACTGTATTGGTGTGCTTTACACGCTGGAGGCATCATCGGTTCATATTTCTTTAAAAACGATGCTGGAGCTAATGCTACAGTGAATGGTGGTCGTTGCAGATCGATGATCAATGATTATTTGTTTCAAAACTTGAAAGATATCGACTCAGAAGTGTTTTGGTTCCAACACGATGTTGCTACACTTCATGCTGTTACCGTAACAATTGATTTATTGAAAGAAACATTTTTTTATTTGGAGAAATGGTCCAATTAATTGGCCTCCAAGATCATGCGACATAACTCCACTGGAATATTTTCTTTGTGGTTATGTCAAGTCATTGGTTTATGCTGATAAACCAGAAACAATAGACGCTTTGGAAGCCAACATAACTCGTGTTATTAATTAAACAAGGCCTGAATTACTCGAAAAAGTGGTCCAAAATTGGTCTGGTCGAATGCGATTCCTCAGAGCTACTCGTGGTGGACATATGCCGGAAATTATTTCTGAAACATAAATGTCATAAAATTATCTTTTAAATAAAAAATAATTTTGCTTCAATCTTAATTTGAATGTGTTTCATTTCAATTCAAAATTCTATCATTTAAAAAAAAACCCCGATATATATTATATTATCTTTACATGTGGTGGTAATTAACTGATAAAGAATCAAAAGGAATATAAAATAATCACCAAATTATTTAGACTTCACCTTATTCAAATATGTTTCGATTGGATGTTAAAGAATCACAAGTTGCATCACGAACAAAATGTTCAATATATAATTCAAAAAGGGCCTTTTTTATTTTCCTTTTTTAAAGAATATATAGCACATTTTCTAGAGAAAGAACCTGATAAATCTCTTCAGTAAAAGACAAGAATTATGGAAATTCATCGAACAGCTTAGTTAGACCAACAAAGGAGAATTGTTACAAAAATAATTTAAAGGTGAAGCAAAAAAAATTTTAAAAAAACATGAACAGAATTCAATAATATTACAAGTACAAAACAAACAAAAATTCATCTAAAATTTCTCAAATTCAAGATAGAACTAGAAATATACTAAATAAATTGATAAGAAACGGTTTTTTACTTAATAGAAGGATTATTACAAACTTTGAATATCAAAACATATTCAATCTGTTAGTCTTCTTCAATTTTAATTTCAAACAATTTCGTTCAAAAACTTTTGGAATTAAATTAATATCTTATAAGCACTGCTTATATTTAATAGACGTATAGAATCAAAACTCATTATACAATATCGAGTGGAATAAAAAAACCCAAATATAAATTGTCAATTAAAATAAATGAATAAATATTTGAATGTTCAGTTCCAAACATGCGCTCCTGAACTCTTCAGACAGGTGGTGCATAGCGCTGCCTGCGACAAAATGTTTTGTTTCTGACCTCATATTTATGAAAAGTAAATCTTCTTCAAAATTACACAACAGATAGGTCTCGAAGTGAATTTCTACAAAACCAAAATAATAATTCCAGAGAATACTAGCATAAATGTTCAGAAAAGTACCATCGAATGGACAACCAACATGCATGATATCAAGACTCATAAGGTTGTCTTAGGCAGCTTTCGGTAGAACACTTCCTAAAGAACACTTTGAATCCTATAAATTTGAAATGCAAAGTATACAAAACATGCATACTGCCGTGCAAAGTGTATTAGAAGCAATCAGTCTGACTCTCAAAGAGCAATGGAGTCCAGAGTCATATGTTGGGAAGCGAACCATAGTTACTGACATACTTCAGAAGGTTGCCGAGATGAAGTGGAATTAGGTTAGCCATATTGCAAGAATGGCTTAAAGGTTACTGTATGCAGACCCAGATAAACCAAGAAAAGTGTAAAATGCTCACAATAACGGTGAGTGGACGATATTGAAAGGGTAACTGGTAAAAAGTGGCTAAACATGGCATAAGACTAGGAGACATGGAAGCGTTTAAGAGAGATATATGTCCAGTAATGGACGAATACAGGTTGAAGAAGATGCAACTGTGAGCACTACTATAGTATCATTTGCATACCCTCAAGGCTCAATATCAACTATATATGTACCGTCTAAAATGGAAACAGTATTCTTAGGAATGAGTCTAATAAAATGAGCAAGTACTGTTTATGTAAAACAGGTCAACAATGTAGGTCTTGAAACATGGATACAATGGACTAACGAAGATGATAATCCAATTTTTCTAACCTCTACTAATGACATGTGTCTTCAGAAGGGCAGTGTAGGATGACCAACCGCCCAAGTTTGATCTTGGTAGTCAAGCTTTTCCTATTTAACACCTTTGAACCTTTGACTATGAAGTTATCTAAATGCACAGCATTCATAATTTAATTCTCTATTTATATCCTCCGTATCTTCTGGTTCTTAGTAAGAGACCACCAAAATGCCAATTTCGTTTATTATAGGTATGAAGGAATAAAATTTGATTTGGCTTCGAATGAAAGATTTATTTATTTCAGGAATATAATTTGAAAAAAAAATTCAATAAAGTTAATAGTAAAATAGTTAACACGGTAAGAAGAATGTAATGTGAGAAAATCAGTATCCTCATTTTCTTCTTTGCCTTTGGTATCGTTTCTAGTGGATCTTTCAGAAGATAAACTCTGATCCCCCTTATGTAGAAGTAGGTAAAGTTCTTCCAGTGAAAATTCCTCATGCTGAAGGGGAACAATCTCTGATCTTCGCTCTCTAATCTTTGCCATAGAGCTTGAAGATTTTTGTTTCCGAATTTCCACTCTCTGAGAGTGAAATAGCTGATGGTGTTTGAGTATTTGTTGATTTTTTGGTATCCTTTGATCAACCTACGGAATGATCATATTAGTGCAAGTTAATGAAGGATCATTTTCAAATTTCATAATACAGGCACTTTCATAAAATTTGATGTGAATAATAAGCGATGATGTAATGCGATAATTGTCATGCAACCTATGCAAGGTGTTTTCAAAACTTGAGGTTTTTTCAATAAGAGGGGAAACTCAGTGAGATAAACCATTTCACCAAAAGTTGTTTGAGTAAAATATTCAAGGGAACAAAGTTATAAGCCTATAAATTCAAACATAATGAGGAAGATGAGCTATGATAAAGAGATGTATTCGAATCGAGACGGTGCAACTAGAATCTGTGTAACAGTTCCAAACTCAGACAGGTGTTATTAAACGCCGCAGCAGCAGGTATTCATGCTTCCATACTTGCAGGATATCAGTGCAATAATCTAATGCCAAAAAATGCAACATGGCCACGCTTAGTTCATTGAAATAATTTCAGTTGTTTTTCCGTATCTGGGGGTGCATAAATAGTTGATATTGAGCCTTGAGGGTATGCAAATATTATTTTTATAATTGCATAATTGTGTTTTTTCCGGCAGGACCTGCGAAAGAGTGTAGGCACGGGTGGAATGTCGAAACACCTGTCTAACTAATAAACGCATTTTCGTTCCGTTTATTCGCTACCTAGAAATAAAATGTGACATTTCTCAATTTTGTCCGATTTTCGTAAATCACAGACAACAATCTTGTCGCCGTAAACTTCATAACATTTCATTTGACCTACCGGCTCATTGAACTACCCGAAAAAAATGGGATCAATGAATTGTGTCAATCGATTATAATAGTTGATCATAATGAAAACAAGTTTTCAGAAATTACTATGTTTTACTACCAAAAAGGTTAAAAGTTCACTTATTTGTGTTTTGTGATTTCGATAATGAGATAGCTTTAAACTCGCAACTTTTGAATGTTTTGGTGTTAGAACATAATAATTTCTAAAAACTTGGTTTAACCTTGGATTGCAATGAAAAAATCTCTCACAAAGACATTACGAATTTTTTGTCTCAATTTAAAATGAAACCTCCTGTTCAAATACCCTTTATTTTAAATTTTTTTAGGCAATATTTTTCAGAAGCTTCATCAGAATAACGTTCATGTTATATTTTGATGATCATATATCCTGTGTCCACTTCATTCCCAAATTGAGAAAAAAATATCAGAGGCACATACCTTTGCTCCTTTCCCAGACAAAAACATATGCAGTCGATCAAATATGCAGGAATAGTGTGCATAAACACTGCCAATATGGCACATAGCTTTAGGTTGGTTATATAAAAGAACACAGGATACCATAGTTGCATTATCGATGGATTCTTCATAGCTTCTTTCCTCGTCATTCGTATGAATTCTCCTGCGAAATACATATGGGTTAAACTCCTTCGAGCTATCACAATCTGATATTATTGGTCTCTTCAAATGAAGTGTCAATATTACCTCGAAATAGGATAAGTCTTTAGTTGTTTATATCAGTCGTTTTGGCTTCATTGAAAATGGGCACAAGCTTTGAAATTTTCGCTTTTCTGGAAGCTTTTCCTTATCGAAAATTAGATGCAATAATATTACCAGAAGAGCACAACAGTACTCCAATGAATATTGGAGGAATAAGATCTTCGAACGTTTACTATTTAAACTGTCAATCTATTCATTAATCAAGTTGATTCCAATATCATCAACTTCAATTGATGAAAAGTCTTTATTATTTCCTTTGTGAAGCACATGACTCCTTGAAAACGCTCATGGAAGGTACAGAAAAGGCATTTGCGGTAGAACAGTTATCGACAAGGGCGAATTACTAGGATTAATGCAGCTATCTTTTAAACATGGTGAAACTGTCAACAAAACGCTGAATAGGATGAGGGAATGAATATCTCTAAAAAATTAATTTACCGAATCTTCATCGAAAATTTGGAGCTGCAGGAGATCTGCTCACTGCGTTCCGAACAAAAGGTCTGATATTGTTCTGTACACCTTGAAAGCCGAAATTGACAATATATTCAATAGATTGCAAATATTTTAGAAATAAATTCTTCCATAGTATGTCCTATGATTAAATAGAGGGATGTAATTAAAACACACTATTTTTGTAAATAAATTTTTTATAATCTTTGGCGATCGATTTCGGTAATTACCATCTTCAGGCCAGCTGAAAATATACAATGATATATACGTATTCTGTTCTGGTTTTGTTTCGATAAAATAAATTGATGTTTACAAACTTTTGAGGTTAACTAAGAGTGTGCAACTTACTGTCTACTGAATTAAAATGGATATGAATGCATTATATATTCGTGTACTTCTCAACTTTATTAATGTTCTATTTTTTATTATTTAGTCGATATATTATATTGTAATTAAGTGGAGAGTCTTGGTGTGTTTACTTGTTGGAATGTCATCCAATTGTGGGAGAGGTGAAAAGCGAATGTGAATACTGTCAAATTTTGATATTATTTCGGTGGCAGGAAAGATTGTGAATTTCTGTTCTTTTTATGTATCAATGAGCTTGAAAATGTTCCTTCCACTAAATTCTATGTTATCATTTAATAGAAATGGATCATCTCTATTTTTGTGTATCTCAAGTTGTTCGAGTAATACCATTTTATAATAATTATCCTCTTTGTGTAGTACTTTTAAGTTGTCAAATGTAATATTATGCTTAGTGTCGTCTATATGTGATCCTAGAGCAGATCGGGGTTGATTTTTCTTGTGTTCCTTAAATCTCTTTTCTACATTTCGAGTGGTCATTCCTATGTAATATGAAGGGCAATTCGTACAATTTATTTCATAAATTCCGCTGAGCTGTTCCTGTTTGTATTTTGTTTTATTATTGACTAATATATCTGCTAGAGTTTTATGTCGTTTATTTGTTAAAGTATAATTGTAGTCTTTCAAAGTTGTATCCATTTTTTCATTGAGTTCTTTATAATATGGCGTCGATACAAAATGTTTTTCAACTGATGTGTGGGGGTAGATTTTATTCATTATCATCTTTCTTTTCATTGAAACAAAAATTTTTTCTATGAATTGTTTCGGATATTGATTGTTTCGTCCTATCTGATATATAATGTCCATTTCTTTTTTATAGTTTTCTTGGGATAGTGGGACGTTTAGCAGTCTGTGGAACAAAAATCTAAAAGCGGCTCTTTTCATAGTGGGTGCATCATAGGAGCTAAATGGTATAATTGATTCTGTTTGTGTTGGTTTTCTGTAGATGTTGAAGGAAAATTGATTATCTCTATTCATTGTTATATTTAAATCTAAGAAGTTTAAGGAGTTTGATATCGAATGCTCTATTGTGAATTTAATCTTGAATCTTGAATTAATATCTGTAAGAAAGTTTTCCAGTTCTTTGTCTGTTCCTGACCATAGACAAAAGATGTCATCTACAAATCTTTTCCAGGTTATAATATGAGTATTACAAGGTAGGAGCATTATCTGTTCTTCTATATGATCTACATATACGTCTGCTATTAGTCCGCTAGATGGTGAGCCCATTGGTAAACCGTCTTTCATTAGGTATATTATTTCGTTAAATATGAAGAAGTTTTGTTCTGTTATTAGTTGACTAAGTTTCATTATGTTTTCTATGTCTGCATCATCTAAATTTAATTCATCATTATGGGCGTATTTCATTAATTGTTCTTTTAATAATGAGAGGGACTCGTCTATGGGAATGTTAGTATAGAGGTTTATTATGTCAAATGATATGATCTTATAAGTTTTATTCGGTTCAAGTTCGAGAGATTGTAAATGTTTAATAAGTTCTGTTGAATCTTTTATGGAATAGTTTGATTTATATTTTAGTTTTTTGTTGAACAATTTATTAATGAATTTTGAGATCTTGTGACTTGGTGAACCTATTGCGGATGTGATTGGTCTTATGCTTTTGTTTGGTTTGTGAAGTTTAATCGTACTGTATACTTTCGGGAGTTGTGGATTCTTTTCTTTCATGGTGTGAATTGTTTCATTGAATTTCTGTAATGTTGGAAGAGTCATTTTTAGTGTGTTGTTGACTTTAGTGCTATATTTTTGTAAGGGATTGTTTTTACACTTTACTATATTATTTTCTTCGAAAAATGTTAATGTTTTTTCAATGTATAATTTCTTTTCTAATAGTACTAGTCCCGCATTTTTGTCACCTTTTGTTAATATAAGATCGTTATCGGTTAACCTTTTTTGAATTGATTTCATAGTTTTTTGTAAATGTTCATTATCTTTAAATTGTTCATGGTTGCACGCTCTTACCTTTCTATTTTTATATATTTTTTTTTTTTTTTTTTTTAGATCTTCTGCCAATTTGTTAGCCATTGTGTGATATTCTGGATTACCCCTGATTTTTACTTCTAGATCAACTGCAGTTTTGTAGACATTCATTGTTCTGGGGATTGGTGCGAATTTCTGTCCTATGTTCAATACTCTCAATTCATCCTCATCCAAAGTTATCCCTGAGAGATTAGAGAATTTGTCGTGAAATGTATGTGAGCTTGGTGTTGTTGTTTCTGGTTCTCGTCTGCCGGTTCTCGTTTGGGATTTTATGAGTGTGTTCTTATCTTCAATTAGTTTCCGCAGCTTTGCTCTTCTCTTTCTGTCTGCCTCATAGTTTGAATAGAATATATATATATATATATATATATATACAATGGATAAAAGACATCGTGTCAACAATCATATACACTTTCTCCACGAATGCAAAATAAATGAAGTAACACCAAAATTCTTGACCTTCAAAATACCAACTAAATTTAATAGAAGTCAAATACAAACAACACTTCTTAAAAAAGAAATCAAAAGACAATATCAACAGTCTGGAATAATCGATATGAAACTAAAATTTTTCCACCACTACCTCAATAAATATTTGCATACTATCGAATATCAAAACTTAATTGAAAAACTAGAAGAGGATATATTCTATTCAAACTATGAGGCAGACAGAAAGAGAAGAGCAAAGCTGCGGAAACTAATTGAAGATAAGAACACACTCATAAAATCCCAAACGAGAACCGGCAGACGAGAACCAGAAACAACAACACCAAGCTCACATACATTTCACGACAAATTCTCTAATCTCTCAGGGATAACTTTGGATGAGGATGAATTGAGAGTATTGAACATAGGACAGAAATTCGCACCAATCCCCAGAACAATGAATGTCTACAAAACTGCAGTTGATCTAGAAGTAAAAATCAGGGGTAATCCAGAATATCACACAATGGCTAACAAATTGGCAGAAGATCTAAAAAAAAAATATAAAAAAAAATATATAAAAATAGAAAGGTAAGAGCGTGCAACCATGAACAATTTAAAGATAATGAACATTTACAAAAAACTATGAAATCAATTCAAAAAAGGTTAACCGATAACGATCTTATATTAACAAAAGGTGACAAAAATGCGGGACTAGTACTATTAGAAAAGAAATTATACATTGAAAAAACATTAACATTTTTCGAAGAAAATAATATAGTAAAGTGTAAAAACAATCCCTTACAAAAATATAGCACTAAAGTCAACAACACACTAAAAATGACTCTTCCAACATTACAGAAATTCAATGAAACAATTCACACCATGAAAGAAAAGAATCCACAACTCCCGAAAGTATACAGTACGATTAAACTTCACAAACCAAACAAAAGCATAAGACCAATCACATCCGCAATAGGTTCACCAAGTCACAAGATCTCAAAATTCATTAATAAATTGTTCAACAAAAAACTAAAATATAAATCAAACTATTCCATAAAAGATTCAACAGAACTTATTAAACATTTACAATCTCTCGAACTTGAACCGAATAAAACTTATAAGATCATATCATTTGACATAATAAACCTCTATACTAACATTCCCATAGACGAGTCCCTCTCATTATTAAAAGAACAATTAATGAAATACGCCCATAATGATGAATTAAATTTAGATGATGCAGACATAGAAAACATAATGAAACTTAGTCAACTAATAACAGAACAAAACTTCTTCATATTTAACGAAATAATATACCTAATGAAAGACGGTTTACCAATGGGCTCACCATCTAGCGGACTAATAGCAGACGTATATGTAGATCATATAGAAGAACAGATAATGCTCCTACCTTGTAATACTCATATTATAACCTGGAAAAGATTTGTAGATGACATCTTTTGTCTATGGTCAGGAACAGACAAAGAACTGGAAAACTTTCTTACAGATATTAATTCAAGATTCAAGATTAAATTCACAATAGAGCATTCGATATCAAACTCCTTAAACTTCTTAGATTTAAATATAACAATGAATAGAGATAATCAATTTTCCTTCAACATCTACAGAAAACCAACACAAACAGAATCAATTATACCATTTAGCTCCTATGATGCACCCACTATGAAAAGAGCCGCTTTTAGATTTTTGTTCCACAGACTGCTAAACGTCCCACTATCCCAAGAAAACTATAAAAAAGAAATGGACATTATATATCAGATAGGACGAAACAATCAATATCCGAAACAATTCATAGATGAAATTTTTGTTTCAATGAAAAGAAAGATGATAATGAATAAAATCTACCCCCACACATCAGTTGAAAAACATTTTGTATCGACGCCATATTATAAAGAACTCAATGAAAAAATGGATACAACTTTGAAAGACTACAATTATACTTTAACAAATAAACGACATAAAACTCTAGCAGATATATTAGTCAATAATAAAACAAAATACAAACAGGAACAGCTCAGCGGAATTTATGAAATAAATTGTACGAATTGCCCTTCATATTACATAGGAATGACCACTCGAAATGTAGAAAAGAGATTTAAGGAACACAAGAAAAATCAACCCCGATCTGCTCTAGGATCACATATAGACGACACTAAGCATAATATTACATTTGACAACTTAAAAGTACTACACAAAGAGGATAATTATTATAAAATGGTATTACTCGAACAACTTGAGATACACAAAAATAGAGATGATCCATTTCTATTAAATGATAACATAGAATTTAGTGGAAGGAACATTTTCAAGCTCATTGATACATAAAAAGAACAGAAATTCACAATCTTTCCTGCCACCGAAATAATATCAAAATTTGACAGTATTCACATTCGCTTTTCACCTCTCCCACAATTGGATGACATTCCAACAAGTAAACACACCAAGACTCTCCACTTAATTACAATATAATATATCGACTAAATAATAAAAAATAGAACATTAATAAAGTTGAGAAGTACACGAATATATAATGCATTCATATCCATTTTAATTCAGTAGACAGTAAGTTGCACACTCTTAGTTAACCTCAAAAGTTTGTAAACATCAATTTATTTTATCGAAACAAAACCAGAACAGAATACGTATATATCATTGTATATTTTCAGCTGGCCTGAAGATGGTAATTACCGAAATCGATCGCCAAAGATTATAAAAAATTTATTTACAAAAATAGTGTGTTTTAATTACATCCCTCTATTTAAGATTGCAAATATTTCATGATGAAAAAATTGGAGTTAGACTTACCCCACGTTAAAGGGCTTTCTGCTGAACTCACTGCATTATATATTATTGCCGGTTCGGTTTCGCCTTCATTTATTTCCAAGTTTTCATTCAAAGATCTGAAAATGTAGGAGTGTTTTAGAGTCCTCTAGCAGGTGAAAATGAAAATATAATCATAAGCACTAAAATAGGGAAGATTTGAGTATTAGATACTTCAAGGTTTGAAAATTTACCTTTTTTTCGCTACTTCCCATAGTACAGCCAAACCCGCATTAGTGACGTAGTCAGCAGGAATCACATCTGCCTTTTTGTTTTCACTTACTGGAAACACTCTTATTAAACCCAAGCCTCCTGCTAGTAATAATCCAGTAACCCCATATAAATTGTCAATCCATCCTGCTAAAGGTTCTGCCATAGATGATATAACTACAGAAAGAAAAATGAAATCATCATGCTGAATTGATATAGAGTTATGAATCTTCAACCTACCAATTGAAGGTCTTAAAACGGCAATTGGAAGCTTACTAGCATGACTTTTTACCAGATTCTCTCCTATTGCCTTCGTGAAAACATACGTGTTTGGCCATTCCTTGATTAACCTACAGTAATTTTGTATTTTATTCATTAGACTTACCAATAGATTACTACGAGTAGAGAATGTAAAAATAAAGGGTGACTCATTTAGAGGTATTTTTCGTGGTGAGGATTCAATTTCAGATTGCACATCCCTCGTGTTAACTGAAATGTTCACTAGTGTTTGACAATTCATAATGCCCGGCACAGCATCTACAAATTGTTCATGTTTATTACGAGCGTTCTACGAAGAATGTGTATCGGGCAAGCTTGTCAAGAGCCAAACGACTAAAACGGAAACGATTCGGAAGATCGGTCGGCTTCAGTTCTTGCACTAGTTGAATTTTGTAAGCTTTTAAAGAAAGATACTCACGTAAAATACGCCAAGTTGTTGAATATGAAAGGCCAAGCTGTTAAGAACGGCGACGAATCGACACTTCACTGTCTTCGCGTACACCCTCCGCTACCGCCCCTATATTTTCTTCACTACGTGCTGGGTGTGGTCTGTTTGGTCGAGTATTATCCAATAATGAAAATTAGGTCTGAAAACTTACGGATGATAGAGCTTATTGTGCGTTCGGTAGGCCTATTATGTGGATCATAAGTTGCTCTGAACGCCCGATACACATTCCTCGTAGAACGCCCATTTTCGTCATAAAGTTGAACAATTTGTAGACGCTGTGTCTTTCTTCCATTATGAATTGTCAAACACTACTGAATAGAAATGGCATTTCAGTTAACACGAGGCATGCACAATCTGGGGAAGGATGTAAAAAAGTATGGTTAAGTTTTTCTTTCAGGTTCAGTTTTGAAACCATCTGAATTTAATTTTGTTGGATTTTCATGCGACTAGGGGCAAGTCTTTGAACGATACTCACCCTGGTGTTATATTCTCCAACTTTTCCTTATCCATCATCTTCACCAACTGTAACAAATCTTCTGCTTCCATACCCGCTTCGTAAAATTCTTCGTCTATTATATTACGAGGACAATGAGCATAGGCTGTCGATACGTGCAGAAACCCCTTAAAAATAGAAAAAACTGTCAGAAATAATACGGACCTAAAGTATTAAATATCATTTTCGTTACCCACCCATAAATTTTTCATGCTTTTCGCCATCGTGATTAGATCCTTCAAGGAACGCACGTTTATGTGAGCAGCAGTCTTCAAATCTTCGTCAAATCTGACTGTTGCAGCGCAGTGGATTATGTAATTAACCTCGCTGATGAGGATCTGTCTGTCTTCTTCTGTAAGACCCATGTTCTCCTCTAAGCAGTCCCCGCTCATCAAACGTACTTGCTGGGGGAAATTGGGATTGGCCAGTCTCAATGGTACCATGTTCTGGAAAACATACGAACTCTAGGTCTTTCTTTATAATATTCACTATTTCTCCAGAAACGGAACGAATCTTCAAGGTTTGGATCACTCAAAAAAAAAATTCTGTCTGAAAAAAGATTTGGCAAGCCTATTTTGTAGTCAAAGATGAATCGTTCTTCAAGAATGGTATAAAAACGCTGCAATAATTTTGTCACTTTTGAAGGAGACTATGTCTGATGAATAAAAACAAACTTGATCAAGGAATTCGTATTTTCTTTCTTAAATCGTAAGTTTATCAACCGATGTGTTAGTATAACATGTGGTAGAATGCCAGGTCAAAGAATATCAACAGAAACCCGTCCGTCTTGGCTACTGGAATCTATTAGAAGTCTGGAACTTTTAGTTTGAGGAAGAGGCATTACAGAAGGAAGGAAGAAAGGAGCAGTTTCAACGTGACGAGCGTAGCCTAAGGCTTGATAGTCACGGCCCCCATGGGCGAGGGATCTGGATACGCCAAATCAGCGTGCCAAACGCCGAGGCGTTTGACTTCCAGTACGGCTTTGGTTTCCAAGACCTCCATCCTCACTGGCGGAAGGAGGCACTATCCTACCTCTTGTAGCTATGCAGGCTACTTCACGAGTTGGAGACTCAATTCACACGCCAAGGGAATCAGAACCTCGCTAGAACAGTATGCGGGCTTTCAGCTAGTGCCCCCACGAAACTTATCCTCTAATAGGGCGGCCAGGATTGCTTCTGTGGGCTACCGCCCTTCTGTGGTAGCAATCCTAGCGTCATTTCTGGCACATGCTGCAGAAACATATTCCCTAGCAATTAAGGATCTTGGAATCCAGACCTTGCTGAGGTCAGTACATCAGGCAATGCGGGTCTGCTAATACCCGTTGGCTCTTCTAGAATTGATATCTGCCAGAGAGGGGCAGACAGGTTTAGCCACACCAGGCACCGCACCCACCCAAGGATCTAACCCAGTAAGCCGCTCCATCTCACAAACAGCACAGGTTCTTAGGCCTGGCCTCCACTTATTCATGGACATGCGGCACGAGGATCTAGATGGGTCGCTCATTTATTTGCGGGCTTGCTGTTAGAGCTTCTTCCCAGGGGAAGCGACACCCAACCAGGCCAGAGTCCATCCAGTATGCAATCAGACAGACTCTCTTTCCGTTTTACCACCGGAAGTTTAACGCCTTGCATTAACTCGAAACCCCATCAGTGGAGAAAACCACCACCTTGTCCTACCCATTTCCGGGCAGGGACAATCTCAAAGAGTCTATAAATCATGTTCTTCTTTTCCCAAACACAGCTCTGCAATAATCCATACCTATCTCTCGTCTGGATTAACCAGCTCAGTTCACTCCTTTCAATCATACCCCTTGTCATTGCTTCCAAAATCACTCTCCTGGCCTCCATGTACTCGACACAGTCGAATAACACATGGGACCAGGGCTCAATCTCCCCGCACTTTTGAGCTTGTACCTTACAGCCATCTAAGCTGCCACTAGGTCCCATGGAGGGAAACCCAACACACATTCATGGCTTCGGTAGACACCGTCCTGCATACCCGAAAGTATGCCCTCATAACTACTCTCTGAGATTTATTGATCTCCGCCCTTGCATACCCATGCACCATCGATCCATACCAGGCTGGGGCCCCATACATGGCGCATGCACGAAACACGCCACCATATACAAAGGCCATAGCCCTCCTTTTCAGTCCCCATTCTTTCTTGAGCACCCTACCCAGGCACCCCGTTAGCTTTGCCAACTTTCCTCTTACTTCCGAGAAGCGGCCAGAAAATTTGAGCCCCTCCTCAACTTTTATTCCTAGGTACTTAGTAATTCTCACATTCTTAACATCCTTTCCATTCAGGCCTACCTTTCAGCAACATGCAAACTGTCTTCTTCTCCGATACAACTACTCCTGCCTTTAGGGCCCATTCGCTGGGCATTATAGACAATAAAGACTCTCCTTATTCCCTATTAATAAAAGATGAACAGGATTTTCATACTTACCGGACCTTCGAATATCTCCTGGAATCTAGCCGAAGTACCTTTATTCTTTTTTGGTCGCACCAAGACAAAAACTTTGACATTCTTGCAGGTCCTGAGCAGTTTTTCTAAGAAGCACTTCCCAATAAAGCCCGTACCTCCTGTTAGAAAAACTGTGGAATTCCCAAAACTTTCTGCTATCCTACTGACTAGCTCTGGCTGCTGCATGTCTTCTGCGAAGATGTCTCCACCTTCTCGATGCTGCAGATCGACGTCCATTTGTCTGAAAGGGATGAAATTTTTCGAATGTGATTGAATTTTCGATCTTACGCACGTTCTGAAAGTTTCTGGTCATTGATATCAATCGGTTTATTGTTGAATATATTTGTTATCGTGATAATATCAGAAACTTCAATTCAGAATTGAAATTTGTAGGATAGGTTTTGAGTGATCCAGTAAATAGCATCAAAACCAAACAGAAATGAAATCGATATTCATTTCTCCCGTATCACTTGGTGAAACATTTTTGAATTAATAAAGTAAATAAAAACGAGTAGAGTCGATTGATCTATATTTTTCGATCGATCCACCTCGAAAAAATCAATTTTTTTTAATAATTTTCTATAATTTTAGGTGGGATCTACTTTTCGTTGAAATTCCGTCTTTGGTCACCCCCGTTTGGTCATCCCTACGCGGCATACGCGTAAGGCGGTACCCTTTTGGTGAGGGCGGGAAAAGTCCGGAAATTATCATCCGCTCGTATCGTAGCGACGGAAAGTAATCCGCGAAATATAGGGGCTTTAACGGGTAGCGGGTCTATCGGACCTTCGGTCCGAATGGGTATTTTCGCGACGGGCTTCGCCCGTCGCTAGATATATCCGTTTTTTCCGACGGTCCGAAAATTTTCGGACGGTCTCCGTACTTGACTTCGCGGATCGCCCCTATACGTACACCACAGAAACGGGTCGAGGTTACGGTGGGCGGGGCTTGTTGGAGTGCGCGGGAAAATTCCCGAACTTTATCCGCCTGTATCTCGGGAACGGAGGGTCATCCCGGAACGGGAACGGTAAACCGGTCTAGAGGGAAGTGCGGACCTTCGGTCCGCAACGATATCCAGGCGACGGGCTTCGCCCGTCGGGATCCTGCGCGTCTGGAAGTTAGCACTGCGTGACGTCACGCACATCTGTGGTTTACTTTTACTATTTTTTTAATATATAGTTAAACAACTTCGCTTCTTTTCATGTCTGTTGACGTATATGTTTCGGGTTTGAGCCCATTTTCAAAACTGAAGAGAACAGAACTTGAAATCCAGTTTGTAATCGTAGGGTAGATGAAAGGTATAATTTTGAACCAGATGTTATTTTATTGTGCAATATACTTTTTTGTGTTCTATTACGCTTATGTTTATAGATCGTGCTGTCTATGTAAAATCCAGGGCATTCATTACAATATGATTTATATATACCGGTTTTTTCACACGTTTCACGACAGTCTTTGCTTTTGACTTTTGACAGCAAAAACAAGCACTAACCTCTGAAGTTATACGAGAAACAATGATTCTACTTGAAATATGCCTCAAACCAAGTTATTTTAAATTCAACCATAAAATTTATCAACAACTAGACGGGGGTATTCCCTTATCACCACTTTTGAGCCATCTTGAAAATAAAATCTTTTCTTCACAAGATAATTTGACAAAGAATGTTCTTTATTAGGATGCAATGAAACCTGCAGAATTTCTTGAAGATTGTTTTCACTCCATATAAGGCATTTTTGCTTGTTCACATAGCCACAATTTTACAATAAAAAAGTGGATCAACTTCAAGCTGTTCTAAGGACCAATCAGCAAACAAACGACGCTTATTATGGCCAAGTGGCTTTAGTTCTTGAACCATTTGGATCTTGTATGGGTGTCGACCAAGATCTTTATGCCAAATTTTCCATGTGGTGGATGCACAGAGTTCAACTTGTTGTGAACGTCGACGAATAGACAAATCTGGATCATCATTAACACTATGACTTACAGCAGCGATATTTTCTTCTGTACGTATAGTTCTTTGTCTTGTTGTTGTTGCATCGAGTAAAGAAAATGTTGTCCGAAATCTATCGATAGTTCGACGAATAAGCTGCTCTGATGGACGATTATGTAAACCATATATTTCAGAATGTGCTCTATAAGTTTGGCGAATAGAACACTGATTTCGAAAATAAATTTCAACAATTTGTAAACGTTGTTGCGGTGTTAGTTTTTCTATGATAATTTGTCAATGCTTACTGAACAGAAATGTCAAAACAACATGGCTTCTACCTTCTGTCAAATCACAGTTATCCCTATCGAAAGTTCTACCACTCTAAAAAAAAACACCCGATATTAACATTCTGCCTGTAAATGGCGGATGCGCTAGGCTTAAGCTCTATTGTCACCAATGTATTTCATTTAGTCACTGTATCGATATCAAAATACGCCATTTGTTGAGTTGAAAATAAAACTGGCTTAATAATGTTAATTCAACTCAAAGATTTCTTCTCCATGTTTAACAGCAATCAAAATATGCTTCCTGGAACAAGGGAATAATTTATCTACACTCCTGCAGGTATTAAATTATAAATAATCGATTTTGTAATGGAACACCTGTTTCTATTTTCACTTTATTTATATGGTACTAACGTACGTTTCGTCCACCTTGAAGGATTTGGTCGGAGTAAACGGTGCATAGTTTTTTGTTGGATTCTTCGTTTTTCAAGAAAGTGTAGAGATGTTATTTTTAGTGGTTTATAACAGAAAATTATTCCACTCCGAATCACGTTGAGGCATTAATTCCTTAAAAATGTTGACAAGAGTTGTAAAAAAGTCAATCTGGTACTTTGAATAGATGTTGTTATATTTATGCTTATTTATCCTGTATTTCCAATAAATTCAGTTTCAGACTTCAAAAATTACTTGAAAAACAAAAATTATTTTTTAAGAGATGTATCGTCTTTTTTCATTGAAACTTTGCATCCAATAATGGTTATAACACAATTATGTTATTGATCGTTTCGGTCCCTACTTGACAGAAATTCATCGAATATGTTTCAAAGCAAGAATATTAACGCAAATAAAGTGTTTTACTTTAAATTATATATCGGGTGTTTTTTTTTTAAGTGATAGAACTTTCGATAGGGATAACTGTAATTTGACAGAAGGAAGAAACCATGTTTTTTTGACATTTCTATTCAGTAAGCATCGACTAATTATCATGGAAAGACTCACGCTGCAACAACGTTCACAAATTGTTGAAATTTATTTTCGAACTCAGTGTTGTATTCGCCAAACTTATAGATCACTTCGTGAAATTTATGGTTTACATCAGAGCAGCTTATTCGTCGAACTATCGATAGATTTCGGACAACATTTTCTCTACTCGATGCAACAACAAGACAAAGAACTTTAAGTACAGAAGAAAATATTGCTGCTGTAAGTCATAGTGTTAATGATGATCCAGATTTGTATATTCGTCGACGTTCACAACAAGTTGGACTCGGTGCATCCACATCATGGAAAATTTTGCGTAAAGATCTTGGTCGACACCCTTACAAAATCCAACTGGTTCAAGAACTAAAGCCACTTGACCATAATAAGCGTCGTTTGTTTGCTGATTGGCCCCTAGAACAGTTTGAACTTCATCCACTTTTTTATCGTAAAATTGTGTTTAATGATGAAGCTCATTTCTGGTTGAACGGCTATGTAAACAAGCAAAATTGTCGTATATGGAGTGAAAGCAATCCTCAAGAAGTTCTACAGGTTCCATTGCATCCTGAAAAATGCACTGTATGGTGGGCTTTACACGCTAGAGGCATCATCGGTCCATATTGCTTTAAAAACGATGCTGGAGCTAATGTTACAGTGAATGGTGCTCGTTACAGATCGAAGATCAATGAGTATTTGTTTCAAAATTTGAATGGTATCCACCCAGAAGTGTTTTGGTTCCAACAAGATGGTGAGATACCTAATGCTGCTACCGTAACAATTGATTTATTAAAAGGAAGATTTGTAGATAACATTATTTCGATGAATAGTCCAATTAATTGGCCTCCAAGATCATGCGATATAACTCCACTGGATTATTTTCTTTCGGGTTATGTCCAGTCATTGGTTTATGCTGATAAACCAGAAACAATAGACGCTTTGGAAGCCAACATAATTCGTGTTATTGATGGAATAAGACCCGAATTACTCGAGAAAGTGGTCGAAAATTGGTCGAATGCGAATACTCAGAGCTAGTCGTGGTGGACATATGCCAGTAATTATTGTTAAAACATAAATTTCATAAAACTATCTTTCGAACAAAAAAAATTTGGCTTCAATCTTAATTTAACCCTTATGTTAGTAACCAACTTTACCGACGTATTTTAGCGACCGGGTAACCGGGTACCCACAGATCTAAATATTAAAAATTTGGCTTCAATCTTAATTTAACCCTTATGTTAGTAACCAACTTTACCGACGTCTTTTAGCGACCGGGTACCCGGGTACCCACAGATCTAAATATTAAAAATTTTGTTTATTTTGTTTAAAAAAAAATTCTAAACATTTTTTTTCTTTAACTATGAATAGTTAGTGACAATTAAACAAAAAATAAAAATAATAATAATAATAATAAAACGCATATCCTTTGCAAGGGATTATTTACACTGGTAAAACAGATGCCACTCGGGAAAAAAATCAGGGTGAAAGAATTGGTGGCTCCGTACCGAGGTAGTGGTAGAAACATCTGCATGGATAACTTCTTTACTACTCTACCCGTTGCTAAACAATTGTTATCATGGAATATTAACATTGTTGGCACGTTAAAAAAAAAACCTTACATCCCTAGTGTTATGGGAGAAAATAAGACACGAGATCAGTATTCGACAGTTTTTGGATTTCACAAAAAGGTTACCATGTGTTCTTATGTTCCTAAAAAAAATAAAGCTGTCATTCTGTTATCTACAATGCATTCAGATGCATCAGTTGGTGATGACGCTAAGCAAAAACCAGAAATTATAAATTTTTATAATAGGTATAAAGCTGGCGTTGACAAAATGGACCAAATGGTCCGGAGGTACACAAGTAAACGACGATCTTCGAGATGGCCAATGGCATTGTTCTTCAACATGCTAGACATTTCTTCACTTGCATCATATATAATTTATTATGAAAATAATAAAATGATTGCCAAAAAAACGACAGCTAAGTGAAGAACTAGCATTGCCGATGATTGAACACCGTACGGCGAATCCGCAAATAATGCGTCACTTCTCAACAAAGATTGTTGTTGAAAGTATTTTAGGTCATGCATTAGCAGAAACAATCGAGATAAATCCTGGTCCGGTGGTTGAAAAAGATGAAACCGGAAGAAAAAAAGTGATAGGATCTTGTCATGTGTGCAATGCCTTGCCAATAAAAAGACGTAAGAGCTGTGCCAATTGTCACCAGCCAGTATGTGATGAGCACTCAATTAATCTCATACAATGTGTTAAATGTCAGGTTTAATTTCATTAATTATGAAAAAATGTAATATTTCTTTATTTTTTCAATAAAATTTAGTTGCAACCATTTATAGAAACCATTTTCAATTTATTTTGTATTCTTTTCATTGTGGGTACTCGGGTATCCGGTTGCCAATGGGGCGATAGCTGAAGTTTAAGCTTATTAAAAAAAAAAAAAAAAAAAATGGATAAATTAAATGCACTCACGACTAGCTTTCTTTTGTGTTAAAGAACGACGATTCGAGAGCTTAAAATAAAATATTAAATATTCTTTAAGCTATTCATACAAATACCGCGGTGGGTACCCGGGTACCCGGTTACTAACACAAGGGTTAAATGTGTTTTATTTCAATTATAGTTCTATCACTCTAAAAAAAACACCCGATACAATTATGTTATGAAAGATAACATTTCTACTAAAAAACAAAAGTCTTTGTTAGTATGTTATAAAAGATTGCATCAAAGAATAGATTTCTGTTCCTCACATGCATTGCATATCGAAATCGTATTTCAAAAAAAAAATTTATAATAATGTAGCTTCTAGAACGATTAATAATTTAGGATTTCTCATCAAAAACAACAAATATAATATTAAAAAAAACAATAAATAAGTAATTCATAAGTTGAGTAATGATTCCTTTATGCTAAGGTATATTGATCAAACGAGGAATAAAGAAACCAACAAATATTAATAGTCATTTAAAATTAATAAATGAATATTTTAAGGAGACAAAATTTTGTTTCAAAAAATATGATTTAAGAAGTCCTTAACTTGTGTTTTATGTTTTTGAAAAGGAATTGGTGTTCATAATGGTAAGAAACAAAATTTTGTCTCCTTCAAATATTTATTTATTGATTTTAAATGACTATTTATATTTGTTGGTTTATTTATTCCATTTGACATTGTATATTAAGTTTTGATTATATACGTCTATTAAATATGAGCGGTGCTTATGTAGACATTAATTTAATTCTAAAAGTTTTTTGAATAACATTTTTTTGAAATTGAAATCGTGGAAGACTGACAGATTAAATCTGTTTTGATATTCAAATTTTATTACAATTTTTCAAGCATCATACAGATTTATTCTGTTAACTTCTGCAAATTTTAATTGAAAAAAATTTTTCCATATGTCTACTAAATTGAAACTGTTTTCAATTATAAGACATTTATTCAATTTAATTCTAAAAAGTTTTTGAATAAAAGTTTTTTTTAATTAAAATTTGTAGAAGTTAACAGAATAGATCCGTATGATATTTAAAATATAATGAAATGAAAATAAACAATTATTGTTTTATTTGATAAATTTCTAGAAACAAAGTTTTGGTTAAACGATTATTGTTTCATTTGATAAATTTCTAAAAATGATTCTTCATTATTATATTTAATAAAAATAATAATAAGGTTGAACTCACTTGGATCACTTTTCTATTGGTAAAAATGAAACTAATGATTGAGCTTAAAAATAAATTAATTGTTTTCACTCGGTAAACTTCATGCTAATAAAGTTTTCTCTGCAATGACAATAACAATGCTCTATATATATCCTTTTTTCTCCCTACTTCTATTTTAAAAATCAATTTAATCAATTTGCAAACAATCAACTATATCGTTTCAATGAATGTTGAGGGAGTTTTTTCATCGTTTCACAAAGAATTACTAATTTATTCTTAGGGAAAGCTTAAATCGCTACTTGTGAATATAAGAGGATACTCGATAAACAAGCACCACTATATACGGATAGTTCCATGCAAGTACCCTTAGCTTCTCTTGAATTTCAATTAGCAAGGCCATAAATGGAATGCATGTCGATCATTTCCAAATTCGTGAAAATCGCCATGTTTAGATTAGTATCAAAACAAGTTTTGAAAACACTTCTACTATTAAAAACCCTGCAGGGTGGAGTATCAATCCGTCGGATCTCCAGGTAGCGAACAAGAGGCGATTTTATATCAGGTCGAGGCTTGCAGGGAAATAATATCTGCTCGTTGTGCTTAAAAAATCAACTGGTACTCTTCAGAATACCTTGCCGTGGACCTACTCCTCCTACCGTAGTGTGGTTTAAATCCAATGCTGGAAACCAGTACTGGTTTCATTCTTAGATCACCAGGCAAACTCCATTGTATTAAACCCCTTACCTCTGCGTAAGGGGAAAAAATGAAACCAAAAAGGAGATGTTAAGAAAAAAGCCTCCACCTCTTCGTCCTTACATACTGAAACGGGAAAAAAGGCCAAATGGCCAAGGCCGAAGGTTCGTCTCCCCTTTGAGCTTCCCAAACTAGGACAGCTAGGAGTACCTGCAACTCCTCCATTAGTGTGTACCAACTGAGGAGGCTGGAAGCAGGCCACCCAACCTCTAAGTAATCATTAACAAGGGTAAAGAAAGCGAGGGTGTTCCTTTGGGGAAAAAATTGAAGTTAATGAACGGCTGCACCTATCGGATTCATGAAATGCTTAAACGCCAGTTACAATGTATTTTACGAGGTTGTAACTCCTCGACTGATTCCTCACTATTGACGGGGCAGCTTTTACACAGTGGAGGTTCTATCTGAGGTATCAGCGATTATCAAACCATGTTTTTTCAAGAAAGACTGAAGCAGGTTCACTTAAAATGTGCTGTAAAGTTTTAAGATTTAATTGTCACACGTACACAACTTACATAGTAAAATTCAAAGTAAATATTAATAACATAATAGTTTGGGGTAAAAGAAATCCATTAGAAACTTAACAAAATAAAAATTCTTAATTTAACAGCTTAATTTTTCTTTTGAATTAACCAGTTGACAGGAAAAATATATCATTGTCCTTATACTCAGAATTATAAACTTTCATGATTCTGTTAACCAGAGAGTGCTTTTTCAAATTTGTTCTATGAAACCTCAAAAACAGCTTAATGGCCTAGATGGAACATGAACGCTCACGCAAGACAGCAAAGCTGGAGAATCAACGTAACCATTCAACAATTTATACAAAAACATAGCATCAATATGTTCCCTACAGTTTTTCAATGAGACGAACCCATAATTTAAGGTTAGTTATACTCGCCATGAAACTGTAACTACCTGTAAACCTATAATCCAAATATCTCAGAAATGTATTCTGCTTCATCTCCAATCTGTACTTGTAGACCTCATATTGTAGCGACCAAACAACCTATGCATAAGATAACCTACTGTAAATGAAGGCAAAATATAGAGCCTTCAAGGCCTTAATGAAGGTAAAATCTCTGCAAGATTTCCAGCATCTGGCTACTTTTGGTCAGCACATAATCGATGTGTGAATCAAACAACATTTTTGTAATAAATATTACATCCAGATCCCTCACGTCATGCCGACACCATAAACGACTATTACCCAAATAGTAGTCAAAATGATTTATATTTAGTTTACGACTGAATTTTATTCAGTTACACTTATTCAGAATGAGATATAGTTTATTTTAGATGCAGAAGTTATTGAATGCATTTAAGTCTTGTGGGAAGTTAGAGCAGTCCAAATCGTCAGCTATAGAGGAAAAGATCTTCACATCGTCTGCAAATATCAAAAATTTAAAACATTCACTTATGTCATTAATATAAAATTATGAATAAAAGAGACCCAAAAAGAGACCCCTGAGGCACCCCCGAGGTCATACAGAAAGATGATGAAAAGATGTTATGATCAACCTTACCAAAGGCCTTCGAAAAATCGGTGTACACAGAATCAACCTGCATCTGACTGTCAATTGCTTCTGTATAAAGGACCATATTGCACATAGTAGACCTCTTAGGAACAAACCCATGTTGTTCAGAATTATAAGAGACCTTACTGAATTCATGGTCCTTTCACGAACGAAAAACTCGAGGATTCTACTTGAAATACTTAATTTGCTTATGGGCCTATAATTTTCAATATTATGTTTATCGCCCATTTTCGGAATTGCACGTAAGCAGTTTTCCATTTTCTGGATAATTCACACTGCATGAACAATCGGTTGAACAGAATAGTAGAAAGATAAAAAATTGGTCTCTATGTGGGACCCATCTAAAGGATAATTTGGCACAGATTGAGGCAAATAGAAAAAACACTAGCACTATGATATGGAACAAAAGGTCGAACAGGTTAGCTTAGCAATATAGGAAGCTTTCCACTCTAGTTGTCGAGTGCCAAGGGTTCAATCAAGTGAAGAAGCTTCCTCTTGAAACATGAACTTGCCAAACCTCAAGAAAAGGCTCCGGCGACCAAACGAGACAGCAATTAGCGTGGGTACACTAGAAAGCTTACTCAATATATTCTATTCAATTCTTTATTCATCCTTAAGACATAATATAATGTATAACACATGTCCACATAAAAAACAACAGGAAAATTAGGAAGGCCAAGAGATCTAATTCAACATTTGTGTAGCGGCCAGACTGCACAAAGTCATGGCAAAAGGGAAAATTAACTTCAAAATGTCACTTAAAAAACCTGAGGGTTTTTGCATGAAAGTAGAAGGGAAACGATCGGTTCTTCTTCTCAAAGCACACTTCCTAATTAGTGAAGCCTCAATGAGTTTTGAGGCAGCAGTGAATCACACAAAGTAAAATACAGATCCCTAAGGTACACCCATTCAGAAGGGAAGAACTATCTTGATTTACGTGAACAAACATATTTTTTAACATTTAACCCATCTTTGAGCAGATTATAAATAGTCTTGTTTTTATTCGTCGAGTGATCGAGAAGAATTTTATAATAACTAGGCTTAGTAGATTTCAAAAACTAGCATACTGCCTTTTAGCATTTTTGTATATCGAATTCTGGACTAGTAGATTTTCGAATTTCAATAAAGCCAGTGAAGATTTTCTAAGTTATCACTTGCTTGCCAGATCTCGTCAATGATCCAGTCAAGTCTCCGGCTGTCATTAGAACGAACCTGCTTGACAGGGCAAGCCGAGTCAATCAATGATGTAAAATTACTACAGAAACGTCCAAATCCAGCGTCATCATTCATTAATTGCGGCGGATTTTCCAAATAAAAAAAGGAATATGAGCTATGGTAAAAAGAAGTTCTTCGAAACGAGATAGCGCAACGTGAATCTGTGTAACAGTTAAAAACTCCAATCCACCCGAATAGATTTCGTTCATCTTCAGGACATAAAAAGCAGATATGATCATGTTTTGAGTCTTATTAGCTTTATTGTCATCGTGCCATCTCTAATTCCTAACCAATACGATAGAACGATAGAAACGTTAGAGTTCCTATACGGGGCGAATACAGGTGCGTAGCTGCGTTGCATTCGTCATTAAAACTGGCACTGACGAAGCCAATAAGCTTCATAACATGATCATCTGCAGCTCATGTATTGAAGATCAAGGGAAATTTATTTGAATTGATTTGAAATTCGAACTGTCATACAGGTGTAAAATGCACTGTCCCGATTCAAAGAATTTCTTGCTACCATAGCTCATACCTCTGATTACAAACAAACATCAGCAAAATGCTGATAGGGAGACGCAATAACTGAATTGAGGGAAAATTTTCTGGTCGATTCTCAAAACTGTCGCGTATAACATTATTTCGAAAAAATCTTTGATATGCAAAAGGCGTCAATCGCCATATCCCAAAGAAATCAAAACAATAATGTTTGAATATGCATATAGAACAATAGCTATATGTCTCTTGTGGTCACGAAAGTATCTTTTTAACAATGGAATATAATTCTTCAGGCTCTTCGTTTCATGAAATGTTTTCGAGACATTATACAGAGAGATCAATATATTATTAATATACTTCATTCACGAATAAACAAAATCGCTTAGACGTAGCCAGTGCACGATGTTTTGACACAGTTTCGATACATCAAATAAAACAATGGATTCTTAATCAACAATGGAAAATCATAATATTCATAATTTCGTCGAATTCAAACCATGCTCAAGTCAGATCCTATTACGCCGCGATGCTCATAATTAACATATTTAATGTAATTCAGTTTGAAACTTGATTAAAAGTATCTGAAATGTATCTCATTTTGTGAAGCAAGCAAATTCGTACAAAATAAAGAATTAACGCCTTCTCCGCTAGAGCACAAGTGAGCTTCTTCCTTTATGTTACTGAAGAGTATTCTGTAAGGATCATACGAGTGACAGAATCCCTCATAGTTTATATAAATTACATCATTACATCAGGGTATTTACCAGCGTTATTTATTCGTCAAATATTCTGTGGCACTGTAACTTGACACGTAGGTGATCGGTGAAAGTAACAAAGAAAACAAGGTCCTTATGGCGTGCCCATTGTATTCTGAAGGAGCAGAGAGGAAGCTTCTTGAAAATAAACCTCTTGAACGACTTAAAAACATATCCGAGATAATACTACTTCTAACAGTCCCTCTTCGTAAGTAAACTTCTTCCCGTCTGATTAATTGCATGCTTTACGCTCTGAATACCATCTTAGTTTCAATGTAAGATTAGTGATTGCACGCTCGTTCATTGTACTTCCACCCATCGCATTTCAATCTTGTATTTTTGCTTCAGTGTTATTTGCATTGCTTTCGTATCGGGTGTTTGTTTTTTAGTGTGATAGAACTTTATATTGGAATAAAACACATTTAAATTAAGATTAAAGCCAAATTTTTTTCTATTTGAAAGATTATTTTAGGACATTTATGTTTTAAAAATAATTTCCGGCATATGTTCACCACGACTAGCTCTGAGGAACCGCATTCGACAAGACCAATTTTGGACCACTTTTTCGAGTAATTCAGGCCTTATTTCACCAATAACACGAGTTATGTTGGCTTCCAAAGCATCTATTGTTTCTGGTTTATCATCATTCACCAATTAATTGGACCATTTCTCGAAATAATGTTATCGCCAAATCTTTCTTTCAATAAATCAATTGTTACGGTGCAGCATGAGGTGTAGCACCATCTTGTTGGAACCAAAACACTTCTGGGTCAATACCATTCAAATTTTGAAACAAATAATCATTGACAATCGATCTGTAACGAGCACAATTCACTGTAACATTAACTCCAGCATCGTTTTTAAAGAAATATGGACCGATGATGCTTTCAGCGTGTAAAGCACACCATACAGTGCATGGATGCAATGGAACCTGAAGAAATTCTTGAGAATTGTTTTCATTCCACATATGGCAATTTTGCTTGTTTACATAGTTCAACCAGAAAACCTGAAAAATTTAAATGGAATTTAAATGGAGGTTAACTACAAATGAATGTGGTTTACCCCCAAAAATCAATCTTTTAGATCAAGGGTAAACCACAGAACTATTCATTTGTAGTTAACCTCCATTTAAACTCCATTTAATTTTTTCAGTATTCATTTACTAGAAGTTTTCTAAATTGTTGAAGGGTGAGTAAATATTTTTTGTTGATTGATGTTATATTTTAATGAATATGAATTATTTGAATACTGACGAAGCAAAGTCTCTCTTAAAACTTGTTTTTCAGTAATGTTTTTACATATCTTCAGATTTTATAGAAAATAACTTAGTTAGATATCCAATAATATTGAATATTCTAAGTAAGATAGTTTTATGATGAAATTCTTAAGATTATGTTGAACATTGTTGAAAGATATTTCATAAGATTGATCAGCAGAAACAAAATTTTTTCTATTCAAAATATTTAGTATATAGGATTTTAGTTAACAACTTTTATTTGTTGGATTTTGTTATATCATTTGGATGTCTTATAATGAATGTTTATTTATAGGTCGTTTGATATAAGTGGTACTCATATGACATTATTTTAATTTAATTCTTGAAGTTATAACTATTGAATATAATTTTTTGAAATTAAATATGTAGAAGGCTAATATTAAAATATTTAACTAATCTTATATACCTTCTATCAAGAATTAACATCTATTTATGTTAGACGATATGTGGCTTATATATACATAAACAAAATTTCTACGGATTTGAAATTCAACGAATAAGCTGCTCTGATGACGATTATGTAAACCATAAATTTCACAAAGTGCTCTATAAGTTTGGCGAATAGAACACAGATTTTAAAAATAAATTTCAACAATTTGTAAACGTTGTTGCGGCGTGAGTGTTTCCATGATAATTTGTCAATGCTTACAGATATTTCAGAGTACTCCGTGTATTCTCGGATATTTTAGAGCACTCCGTATAGTACGGGATATCTCATTACCATTCAGGAAATTCTACCAAATAATCTATTCAGTGAAAAATTGACGTAACAGATGTATAAAAATCTGTTTTATGAATAATACATTTTCTATAATTAATACAATAGTTTCATTATACAGAGATGAATAATTACATTGATAATGGCACGTGTATATTTGTGACAATGATGTATATTGTGCAAGGCGAAGAACTATCGTTTTATTACATAAACTATTAAGTATTAACATAACTTGAAAATAAGTGCTACCGACTAGGATGCAAGTATCCAAACTTACAGGAAGAATGGAAAAAATCGAATGGAATTCACAGGATATCGGAATTATTGAAACATCCAGCTACATCAATCTTTTATTCTTCATTTTCTCATAAATTAAATAAATAAATAGTTAATTCAACATTCAAAAGAAATATCCGAATATTAAGTAAACGATTTTCAAGAAAATCAACAGAAGAAGAGCAAGTAAAGCGTAATGGGCGATCTTCAGTCTCATATACCTCTTTCTAGCCTGGGGAAGGGTGTCAAGTGGATCCTTAACCAGATAGACCCTCCCACCTAGGATACCTCTGTGAATGATCTCCTTCATGTCGAGGGTGTATAGGTCAAAATTGAACATGTCCCTGTCTTGGGGACTCATCTTCTTCAGTAGCTTCTTAACATTGACCACTCCGAAGGCCCAGTTTCTCTGCGCGAAATACGCTATCACGTCCAAAAATTTCTTGGCTTTCTGATAGCTTTTAACAGCCCTGTTGAAGGAGAAAATAAGTTTCGGTTTTGTTGAAGGCTAGTTCTTTTGTTGATTACTTACACTGGCCTCTTGCCCATACAGGCTAGGAGGAAGTCCATGAAATGTGCGGGTACCGTATGTAGAAAGAATAGCGCTATTTGGTGATGGATGGGATTAGGTCTCAAAGCGAAGCAGAAGTACCAGATAGCCTTCGTAGTGGGATAGTGGATACCGTAGACGTAGCACAAATCGAAGAATTGTTCTGGAAATAAAAGAGTCAGTTTCGTTCGATATCGTAAAAAGATTTTTTACTTACTCCATGTGATCTTGTACCACGGTGATAGGACATAATTGTATATCGGTATGTCTTCATCAGTTTCTGCTATCCTATGGAATCAAAATTGTGGATCATTAGTTTTGGTATAGGAAACTTAATGCTAGGACAACATAAAGATGGCTAGACTTTAGTTTTTTTTTTTCATTTCTGCGTGCTTGTTCTAGAGGACAGCTCTAACTTTCGAACAGAAGGAGACTTGATACTTGCAGGGTGAGTTTAAGACCTAAATATCTCAGTTAAGTTCGTTAATGGGTCAGATAAGTCTAATATGTCCGTACTTATTCTCATGCGATATTAAGTATTTAAAGATAGATTAATGACACACAAGATTTCGTTAGGATCGTATAATTGAAGGATTCGAAAGAATATATTTCGTAAGCAGAGTAGCGTCGAGCGTTACCGAAACCAAAGCTAAAATCCTGAGATGGAGAACAAATTTAGCTCTTGAATGTAAATAATGACAAGAAGGCTAATGCAAAATTTAATGAGTATCGTGGGTGATATAAACAATTGTTGGAGAACAGCGTGCTATGGTTTTTCTCAAATGACTGTTAGTTTCTAATTTTTAGCGGACCAGTAAATATAAACGAACATCGGCTGTGGAAGGTGAAATGGCAGCGGAATCAGAATATTCCGCAGTTGATTACTCATCTTATAGAAAATTGTGATACTGAAATGTATCCTTATCTAAGAGAATTTGTATGTATTCTTGCTACACTACCAGTTAGTGTAGGCACAGCAGAAGGGTCCTTTTCCTCTCTTAGGAGGCTGAAAACTTGGCTTAGAGCTTCAATGGTAGAAGACAGCCTAACTGGATTGGCACTTCTCCACGTTCAAGTGGAGGAAATCATAACTCGAGACGACAAAAGAAAAAAATTGATTTGTTATTTGATTGAAATTATTTTGACGTATAATATATATATGCTATAATTGTAATACATGTATATGATCCCCCCTGAATTGAACGCTGGATCCGCCCTTGAATGAAATGACCTCGAGACTTAAAACTTTTAGGGTAGCTTCAGACTCTAACTACGCCCAGTTTGATTTTTATTTTTCTCAATATTATCGGAAGTACAAATCCGATCGTTCTGAAATTTGTTATTTAGGAGTAAAATAGTGACGCACATGTTCGTGCAAAAATTCGTGTGGAACGTATTATTACAAAATACAAAAAAAATCTGCAGCATACGAATCTTAGCCCACTTCTCGGCACGTTTCTTCTATAGTGATCTTTTATGAATCAATTTTGAGAAGTGTTTTACTCTCTTTCAACTCTTTGATAGTTATAACATTACATATCATCTAAATTTTTCAGAAACTGATGTTTTTCCATCAGAAACCTGTTGATGATGTAATTATCAACTGTGAAGGACGTGGATGCAGTGAAGCTTGCTCCATCCTGTTGGGAAAATGTCTAAGACTTACCTTCCTCTTTTGGCCACATCCCAAACAGCTGCTATCATATTGTTGATTACGAAATCAACCGGTACAAACTCGGCGAAGTTATTGGGTTCCGCTGGCATAGTCCTTAAGGCTCCCATGGCTGCGCCTGCTACAACACCGGTAACTCCGTACATATTGTCTATCCATCCGGGTACAGGTTCTTCTGCACTTACAGTAACTGAAAGAGCGATAAGAGTTAAAACTAATCAGTTGACAGACCATATAAAAGACTTACCTATTGCTGGACGCACCATGGCTATGGGTAAACCTACGCCTTCTTTTCTCACCACAGATTCGGCGATAGCCTTAGTAAACACGTAACTGTTTGGCCAGTTTTTCAAGAGGCTAGAAGGAAAATTGATGTTTAGAGAAACCTAAAGACTAATTTGAACGATTTTGGAGGTCCGCATGGGTGCAACCTTGCACCCATACGTTTCATTTGAGTCAGGCCTTTACGGAGCCTTTCTCTGAAACTATGTTGTGAAGCGAAACTTCCGTGGCTTGTTGGGAGGTTTGCAAATTTAACTCGTGAACCCACAATGCATTTCATGTGGAGTAGGAATTGACTCGTTCCGAGATGTCTTCTGCGATCTTAACGCAGTAATAAGCCACCTCTTTGTGGGAGGTGGTTGGATGGAAAATATTACTAGATTGACCTATTCACGAATGGGGTGCGAACCAAACCTAGTCGAGCGTTCCTAGGAAGGGTACGGCCTTCGCGAAAATGGAGGGTATTTGATGTTAAATAAATTTTCTCTGTGATAATGAAAATGGTATTGAAACTCAATTATGGATTTTAAGAAGTATAATGATGAAGTGTGCCAAAATGCAATAGTTCCTAAACTCAATAAAATTCAAATAAAGATGACACACTGAATAATTAAGGAGGGGGCGATGAGGAACCCTCAAGAACTACGAATCATTTATATAATTTTTAATTCCGTCTAAATTCTTCAAACATAATAATAACGCAGAGATATGTCAACCTACCAACTACTACTTAGTATCTAACTCTACTTTACTCAGACCTGGATAATATACCAAAATTTTTAGATACTTTTTACCCTTAAACTCCAAGACCATACATTCAAAACAAAACTAGGCACACGCGATTTTCTACAAGAGATGTCTTATTTAACACAAACAATAAACGATAAAGAAATTAGTACTTTTGATATTTAAAAACAATTTGAAATTTTCATATTTCGTTCAGTTCTCTGCTGTTGTATCGATTGACGCAAATACTAAAAATAATATAAATTTCGATTTTAATGCCCAGGAGGTTACACGATTGAACATAAAATTTCATGGAAACATTTATATCACTGGGAATTGCCTCACAGCTCGAATATTGATTGTATATCGTTTACTCACAAAAGAATGAATGGTATGAAAATGGATTCAATATTACTACCCAACACTATAGTTGATTGATTATTTTGTGTTATTGAAGTAAGTGGTCATAAGTTTCTTGAACGTGAAATCTACATATTCTTACCGGAGTATACCCTTAATTGAATTAATATTTGAACCAATCAGAATGTCATGGAGTCTACGTGACCTCTTACTTGATCCCGGAACTTAGCACCATCTGTTCAATTTCTCTAATTCTTCCGACTCAATTCTTAAACTTAAAGAAAAATTACTAATATCACTCAATATAATTATAATAATGCTAAATTCTGAGACCAATTCGAGCCTCGTACCGTGCTCTTTTCTGGACGATCTTACTAGTTTTTCCGACTTGTCAAGACTTCCCGACAAACTCTCTTTTGGCCCTTTTAATACCTCATTCGCCTCGGTTTTCTCCTTTCATATTTTTAGTTTGTTCACCCGCTCAAAATTGCAACTTAGAACTTTTCGAAATTTTGGCCCTTTGTCGAGCCACGTGTGTTAATTTCGACGTCAGCGTTTTTCTCTGAAACTTTCCGTTCATTAACTCATCTGAAGGAATATATTTACGTTTTGTATAATCAGCTATTATGAACTTTTTAATCTGAAGTTTTTTATTACAGGCCAGAGTAAAAGAATTTCCTTTCAGGAAGCCGACGTTCGTGCGTGCCTCGAAACCAAATTCCTAAGTATAACATTAACTGGTCTGGAGATTATAATAAACAAATTAATTCAGGGGCATTAAACCTCGCGTTTAATTTGCTATTGTCCAATGAATTAATCCCTGTATCATTACAACCCTTCCATTAATTCTAAATCTTGTTGGTTTACCACAACGCCATTGAGTTTTTGCAGAAAATTTAGGGGTTAGTGAACCGTCATTTTAGCGTCTATCTCTCAGGCTCGAACGAAGATGAATTCATTATAAATAAATAAACGTTTATTGTAACAACAAGAGTTCGTAGCAAAATCGTGACAAGATGTCGCAAATGACGCAGGTTGAGGCCATGAAAGTATATTCGATCCTATCCTAGAAATAATGCAGTTGCTTATACTTAAGAATTTTGAAACCAACACACGCAATGTGCATTTTATACCATGAAGCCACCTTATCGCTTTAGTAAAGGTGTAATTTGATCTCCCCTTCTCGCTCCATAAATTAGTCTTGAGTAGCTATTCTGTATTCTTTGGTTACGTTGTTTATTGGTAACCTTCAGACAAGATAGTAAACCCTCAAACAATGATTGAACAAAACGAGCAGGTCACAAAACAGCTTTCTAGCATCTTGAGAAAGGCAATGTCGTAAGGTATCAACAAGTCTCAACGCGTGTTCGTTAAGAATCCATACTTGTAAAAACGTCAAATCGATAAGGTAGCAGTTCTTCCCTATGTATCAACCACAATATCTTGAGAACTTTATGCATCGACCACAATATCACGATATTCACAAATCAACATTCATTCCATCAAATACATATTCCTTACATTGGTGTTATTTCTGTGATAGTCGAGTCATCCAAGGAATCCACCAATGATAGCAAGTTGTCACTAGATATAGGAGGTCTGTAAAACTCCTCCAGTATAGTACTCTTCGGGCAAAAACTAAATGCTGTGGAGACGTGTAAGATGGCCTGAAAAAATACAATATTAAAGCAATCCCTTCCTCATATCAGTAGTGAATCGTTACCTTTAAATTGGGCATTTCCTTTGACATCCTCAGAAGGTCTCTCACCGATCTAACGTTGATGAAGGCGGCTGATTTCAGATGCTGATCGAACCTCACCGTAGCAGCTATGTGAAAAACGGTCGTTACCTCCTCCTGGATCATTTTTTTGGATTCTGGACTCAGGCCTATATCGGGAAGCAAACAGTCACCGTAAACCAACTCAACCTTTTCGATGAAATTGGGATATTTCTTCTTCAGCGGGTCAAAGCACTGTAGAAATATCCGATCATGGTGAGTTAACTGAATTTATTCATAGACTTATATGATTTTCAAAGTAATGGAGGAAAAGAAATTTCGTGTGTTGATAAATAATTCCTTTTTGATAGGAAATACCAAAGCTTGGCTTGTTAAGTCTTAGCCGGACTCTCTACCAGAAAAATTGAACATTATTGGTTTGGTGAATTCAAATCTAATCGTACGAACACTGATTGTACTCTGGTACACCGAAAAACATCCAAATTGTATAAAAAATCCTTTTATAGTTGAATAAAGATCCAATAAATAGCTGATACTCTAAATATATCAGTGGAACGTCCAGTCTTCATTTTGCATGATCGTTTATCTGTAAGAGAGCTGATTTCGAAGTTTCGATGACCAAAAACAAAAACGAGTCGATAAATCCGAGCGCCCTTTGGAGCTCAAACTCGCCCAACGCGGCCAAAAAGCGCAACAGACTGCTGGAAAAGTCATGTCTGTATTTTGAGATTTGTACGGTATTTTGCTCACCAACTATCTTGAAAAGGTCTAAAGAGTCATTAACGAAAGCAACATGGTCCAATTAAACCTAAAAAAACTGTCTACATAAAATAAAATAATAAGATGCGATTTTTTACTTGATAGAAGAATAATTACAAACTTTGAATATCAAAACAGATTTAATCTGTTAGTCTTCTACAATTTTAATTTCAAAAAATTAAAAAAAAACTCAGAATTAAATTACGCACGAGTTCAGGTGCGTATGTTTGGAACAAAACATTTGATATTACTTATTTTTAATTTTAATAAATAATTTATTTTTTGGGTTTTTTTATTCCATTTGTTATTGTATAGTGAATTTTGATTTTTATACGTCTATTAAATATAAGCAGTACTTATTTAAGACATTAATTTAATTCTAAAAGTTTTCTAAAAAAATTTTTTGAAATTAAAATTGTAGAAGACTAACAGATTAAGTCTGTTTTGATAATCAAAGTCTGTCTACATAATTTTAGTTTTTCAAAAAATTCACTCAAAATGTTTTAAAAAGACTATGTTTCTATTTAAGGGGGCTTAGATTCCTCAACTACCGTAAAACTCGAATTAATTGATTATTTTCAATTAAATTAAGTAGAAGTTTTACAGAATAATTCATGATTCGTGATTTCATCGTTGAAGATGACCTCGCTCAGGATTGCCAAATGAGCGATGAATCACAAACATTACTCGATGAAGATCAGATTCTAATGCAAAACAAGTTTGGACTTAAGTTGGGAATGACCCAACAAACAGTGTCTGTGAAAATATTTAAAACCGATCAAATGGGATGTATATATATCGAGTGTTTTTTTTTAGAGTGATAGAACTTTAAATTGAAATAAAACACATTTAAATTAAGATTGAAGCCAATTTTTTTTTTCAAATTCGAAAGATAATTTTATGACATGTATATTTCAAATATAATTTCCGACATATGTCCACCACGACTAACTCTGAGGAACCGCATTCGACCAGACCAATTTTGGACCATTTTTTCGAGTAATTCAGGCCTTATTTCATGAATAACACGAGTTATGTTGGCTTCCAAAGCGTCTATTGTTTCTGGTTCGTCAGCATAAATAAACCAATGATTTGACATAACCCCAAAGAAAATAATCCAGTGGAGCCATGTCGCATGATCTTGGAGGCTAATTAATTGGACCATTGCTCGAAATAACGTTATCGCCAAATCTTTCTTTCAATAAATCAATTGTTACGGTAGCAGCATGAGGTGTAGCACAATCTTATTGGAACCAAAACTTCTGGGTCGATACCATTCAAATTTTGGAACAAATAATCATTGATCATCGATCCTTAACGAGCACCATTCACTGTAACTTTAGCTCCAGCATCGTTTTCAAAGAAATATGGACCGATGATGTCTCCAGAGTGTAAAGCCCACCATTCAGTGCATTTTTTAGGTTGCGATGGAACCTGCAGAACTTTTTGAGGTTTGTTTTCACTCCATATATGGTAATTTTGCTTGTTTACATAGCCGTTTAACCAGAAATGAGCTTCATCACTAAACACAATTTTACGATAAAAAAGTGGATCAACCTCAAGCTGTTCTAAGGCCCAATCAGCAAACAAACGACGCTTATTATGGTCAAGTGCCTTTAGTTCTTGCACCAGTCGGATCTTGTTTGGGGTAGACCAAGATCTTTACGCAAAATTTTTCATGTGGTGGATGCACAGGGTCCAACTTGTTGTGAACGTCGACGAATAGACCAATCTGGATCATCATTAACATTATGACGTACAGCAGGGATATTTTCTTCTGTACGCACAGTTCTTTGTCTTGTTGTTATTGTTGCATCGAGTAGAAAAATTGTTGTCCGAAATCTATCGATAGTTTGATGAATAAGCTGCTCTGATGGACGATTATGTAAATCATAAATTTCACGAAGTGCTCTATAAGTTTGCTGATTTTGAAAATAAATTTCAACAATTTGTGAATGTTGCGGCGTGAGTCTTTACATGATAATTTGTTAATGCTTACTGAACAGAAATGTCAAAACAACATGGTTTCTACCTTCTGTCAAATCACAATTATCCCTATCGAAAGTTCTATCACTCTAAAAAAACACCCGATACATTTCATTCAACTTTCTCAATGAAATATTTTAAGTGTTATCGTAGAAAATAAGTGACATATCAATAACAGATAATCGAAAATCTTTCGGTGAAAAGGTTATACGTGCAAATTACTTTCATTCTTTGAACTTTATGATAATTGGCTATTTATTGGGATTTAATAACGTGTCAGAGAAAACTAAAAGCGAAAGTAGATGGTATTATTCCATGGAAAGATTCTTTACTCCTTCGATATGATTTCGAAATCTGTAGCTATTTGCTGATTTGAGATTGTGACTTTTTGAGCGCTTGTTCTAGAAAACAGCGAGCTATCAGTTGGACCAAATGTCTGTAATTTTCAAATTTTGAGCAGAAAATCGTCTCAAACTGCTAGATTGAACTCGCTGATAAAGTAATTCAGTCCGATTAGTCCGTACTTTCGAATGGAAAGAGCTAGAGACTTGAATCTTTCAGCGTATGTTTGGGGCCGAAATATATCAGTTAAGTTTGTTAATAGGCAAAATCTATCCAATGGTTTTGCAGTTATTCAGATTTAAAAGTTTTTCTTTTTTCCTAATAGTTCCGACACTACAGATCCGATCGAAATGAAATTTGGTATTTAGGTGTATAATAACGACACAAAGATTCATGTCAAATTTTGTGAGCATCGGTAATGCTGGCGTATAACCGAAGGTAAAAAGACCTAGTGAAATTTTCAGGGTGAGTTAGGAGTCTAAATTAAATTATGTCATTTTCAAAAATGAACTGAATTAGCTCAATGGTTCCCGAGTTATTCAAATTTCTCAAATATTTTCGAAAGTATTAATGTGATCGCATTCAAATTCATTATTTTGATGCGAAATATTGACAAGAAGGCTCGATCATAATTTCGATTAATTACGAGAAAGGTTTGAAATTTTTTCTTCATATTTCGTCAAAAACTATGAAAAGTTTATGAATATATTCTTTTTGAACTCTTTCTTGCCAATTTATAAAGATGCAGATGGAAACGAAAAGAATGGAGCCATTCAACTAACATTAGCTCACTATCAAGTTTCGTCTAAAAAAGCTACCACTTAATTTCATCATCAAGAATGATTCACGTGGCGCCTCCTTCAACAAAAAATGAACTAATACATAGAATAATATTCTTCGTTTAATTTTATGCCTCTGTGCTGATTTTTATAATAATTGAGAAATAAACAGTGAAATTATTGTCAAAAAACGGAAAAAAATCAAATTCAAAGCCCTGTATCTTTTTCCACAGCAATATTTTATAGGGGCATATTTGGTCATATTTTAGTCCAAATAATCTGTTCTTAGCCTATGTCCCAACTAATATGATGCACCCTGTATAGCTTTTTTTAAGAAGTAATTCATAATTTTCCGGGGAAATTGGCTGTTGGACAAAATCGCAAAAGCTTCCTTCTGACTAAACATTATTTCATAAAAAATTGATATAAATGAAACAAATTAATATGAATAAATATTCATTATAATCTCGATTTAAAAAAAGAATTCGTACCTCTGCTTCGAATATCTCATCGAACCTCTCCTTCTGGGTTTTTCCTTTCTTGTTCCTCACCAGCACGTAGATCTTCCTCAGGTCGTAGCAGCACCTCAGAAGTTTTTCCACCAGCAATTTTCCAAGGAAACCAGTAGCGCCTGTTACGAAGAGGGTCTGTCCGGTGAAAAACTCTTGAATCTCGCTCTTTGACAGGACGCACTCCACTTCCGAGGTTTCCATGACTTCGGGCACTTGCGTTTCGACTTCGACCGACATCTTCAGGCACCGTTCGTGTTAAGCTTGGTTCTGTTTCAACGCGAAGGCGTCTTTCACTCGAATCTGTGCTGACCTGGGTGTCGACGCATTTTGTAAAATGATTCGATCGCGAAAAGTGATTATTGATTTGGAATTATCACATTAAAACGCCCCATTTAGGAAGGCTAATTCGTGAATGTAATGTCTCGTTTAGTTTCGACGCATTCGAATCCAATAAGTTTTTTGAAAATCATTCGAAATCCATTTAATTGTTATTTCTATTTCGTTGGAATGCAAGTTTCATATGATTTTTCTAATTCTTGAATGGGTTCCAGAAGGTTAACTTGTTGGATGTTTGTAATTTCCCGAACTATGTTTCATTTATTGTCGAACAAATATTGATTTGTTTTTTTGACCGAATTTACAGGCGTTATTTATCGTCTTCTAATATTTAGTGTGAAAATCATTCAACGTTAAACAAGAATATACCAGAATTTACCGATAAATAGCTAGATTAACACTTTTCAAAGTATCTGATAGATTCGGTCTTTACTTGGTGGAAACTCATTTTAATTAAAAAAAATGTATATGGGACAGTAATTTATTTCCACAAAAATGTTTGTACTACTACAACAATTGTTTCACCACGATGTGGCTTCTTCAGGTATTACATTGTACTGTAATAGTACAATGTAATACCTGAAGAAGCCACAATCGTGGTGAAACAATTGTTGTAGTAGTACAAACATTTTTGAGGAAATAAATTACTGTCCCATATACATTTTTTTAATTAAAATGAGTTTCCACCAAGTAAAGACCGAATCTATCAGATACTTTGAAAAGTGTTAATCTAGCTATTTATCGGTAAATTCTGGTATATTCTTGTTTAACGTTGAATGATTTTCACTTGTACTATTACAGTACAATGTAATACCTGAAGAAGCCACAATCGTGGTGAAACAATTGTTGTAGTAGTACAAACATTTTTGTGGAAATAAATTACTGTCCCATATACATTTTTTTAACTTTTCAAAGTGCTTTAAATCAACAGATGCAATTCCTTTAATTTTTGCACGCTTGTTCTAGGGAACGGTGTAATTTAGTTTTGCCTAAATGTGTGTGATTTTCAAATTTGCAGTCTAAAATGATCTCCAGCGACAAGATTGGATTCAGTCATGAAGTCAAAAGCTAGCAGCTAAATCGCCTATGAACAATCAATTTTCGAACTAAAAAAACTTAAGACTTGAATTTTTCGTGGTAGGTTTGGTGCCTGAAAGTCTCGGTTGAGTTCGTTAATGGGGAAAAATACGCTGAATTTTGAATGGAAAAGCTAGAGCCTTTTAAACTATTTGAACGCACGTTTCTATTTCAACTATATTTTGTTGAAATTGACGTACAATTCGTCAATATTGCTGTACTTCATCAGAGTTCAAATGTAACAGCTTGGTTCACTAAATTTATGGGTTTTAAAAAGAAAATATACAAATATGTACAACTATGTGAACGCATGGTTCTATTTCAACTATATTTTGTTGGAATTGACGTACAATTCGTCAATATTGCTGTACTTCATCAAAGTTCAAATGTAACAGCTTGGATCACTAAATTTATAGTTTTTAAAAAGGAAATATACAAATATGTAAAACTATGTTAACGCATGTTTCTATTTCAACTATATTTTGTTGGAATTGACGTACAATTCGTCAATATTGCTGTTCTTCATCAGAGTTCAAATGTAACAGCTTGGATCACTAAATTGATAGTTTTTAAAAATGAAATTTACAAATATGTACAACTATGTTAACGCATGTTTTTATTTCAACTTGTTTTATTGGAATTGACGGATATTTCGTCAATATTCGTGTACTTCATCAGAGTTCAAATGTAATAGCTTGGATCACTAAATTTATAGTTTATACAAATATGTAAAACTAGGTTAACGCATGTTTCTATGTCAACTATATTTTGTTGGAATTAACGTACAATTCGTCAATACTGCTGTACTTCATCAGAGTTCAAATGTAACAGCTTGGATCACTAAATTGATAGTTTTTAAAAAGGAAATATACAAATATGTACAACTATGTTAACGCATGTTTCCATTTCAACTTGTTTTATTGGAATTGACGGATATTTCGTCAATATTCGTGTACTTCATCAGAGCTCAAATGTAACAGCTTGGATCACTAAATGTATAGTTTTTAAAAAGGAACTATACAAATATATACAACTATGTTAACGCATGTTTCTATTTGATCTATATTTTGTTGGAATTGACGTACAATTCGTCAATATTGGTGTACTTCATCTGAGTTCAAATGTAACATCTTGGATCACTAAATTTATAGTTTTTAAAAAGAAAATATACAAATAAGCACAACTATGTTAACGCATGTTTCTATTTCAACTATATTTTGTTGGAATTAACGTACAATTCGTCAATATTGCTGTACTTCATCAAAGTTCAAATGTAACAGCTTGGATCACTAAATTGATAGTTTTTAAAAAGAAAATATACAAATATGTACAACTATGTGAACGCATGTATCTATTTCAACTATAATTTGTTGTAATTGACGTACAATTCGTCTATATTGGTGTACTTCATCAGAGTTCAAATTTAACAGCTTTGATTTTAATACGTTTATGGTTATGAACAAGAGTAGCTCTATTCCGCTTACAAGTTCTCTCGCAAAAATGTTGTGATCAACGAAAAGATCTTCACATTTGTTTTGTTGATTTTGAGAAAGCGTTTGATCGCGTAAATCAGGACAAACTTTTTGAGTTCTTGGGGGAGATTGAAGTGGATGGTAAAGATCTAACTCTTCCGAGGAATTTGTACTGGCAACAGTCTGCTAAAATCCAATTAGATAATAACTTGTCCTCGAAACATGTCAACATATGCAGAGGAAAGAGACAGGGGTATGTGCTGTCCCTTACACTTTTTAATGTATATTCTGAATACCTGTTGTAATACCTCCATAATGGCTTACAGACCATCAGTGCAGGAGAAACTCCAGCATGTATGATGTTCTTCCGGGGAATACAGTTGCCATGCGATCTCGAGTTTGAATGAAAACCAGGTGAGGAGATAATTGGTAAAGAATATGTTAGCTGTCTGAAGGGAAGATCACATTATATTCACAAGGAAGTTAGACAGAATCTCCAGATGGCGAGTGATCGCATGAAAACTCGTTACGACGCCAAAGCATCCGAAGGAGGTTTTAACACCAGTGACAGTATGGTTGTACAACTCCCAGAGAAAGCGGGGGCTATCGGGAGGTCCCGCACAACGATGTTGTGTATCGTATCCATAAACTTCCCAGAGGTAAAAGGGGGATAGCCCATGTAAACTTTTTGGCGATGTACGAATCTGAATACGAAATCCAAGACGATACCCGATTAAGAGGAGAGCAACTAGTGAGAAAGTGAACCACGAAAACATGAGTACTGGCAAAGCAAGATTTGGGATTACCATGGAAGAGTAGCAAGACCTTTTTTTAATGCCAGAAGACTGTTCACTATCCCGCTGTATAGCAGAAGATCTGCGTATGACCAGAGGAATAGCAACCTCAACTCGGGAAGACGTTGAAGCTAGTCAACCATCACCAGTATTGAGTAACTAGGAAACTTTACCATGAGAAGGCGAGCTATCAAGAGCTATGGACAGCTTTGTTGAATTTGAAGAAAGAGATAATGAAGTACCATTAAATTAGACATGAAGTACCATTTAATTATCCGAAATCGTAACAATATGTGACTTCTTCAAGAATTAATGCACAGATTTTAATTTTGCATGAAAAATGGAGTGTTGAACAGGTGCTTTTACCATTTTTATAGTGTGAATATACAAAGGCGTTTTTTCGGTTTTCTGTGTAACATTCTTTAATTTATGATCTTTGAGATACCAGCTCAACATGTTCTGTTAGAATGTGTTAAAGAAACAATAAATGAAATGGTCATTTATTAATAAAAAACGAAAATAACACTAATTTGATAGTTTCTTTGCCTTCGCTTCGTATTCACGTATGATTTTGATAGTTTCAGTGGGTGGTGGGCTTAGTTTTTCATTCTTGATTATCGGGAAGAAGTCTAAATTCAACACCTGAAAATCAATAAATGCAAGACGAATCTCTTTAAGAAATCTAAGGCTAAATAAAATAGTTATTTTGTACGAAACGAACCAAGATGAATTCATAAAATTCTGTATGAAGATTAAGGTGCAAATTATGCAACAAACAAGCTAATTGTAAATGAATCTCTTCAGAGTGTCAGATATGTATTGACCAGATTCATATCAGATACTCTGAAGAGATGCATTTACAATAAGCTTGTTTGTCATACAGCACTCCTTCCGTGCCTCACCTGCGGTAGCATGTGCATAATGGATGCCCTGTATAGCGGTATGTTTGAGATGGGATTTCCATGAAACGTTACCGTCCTCAAGTTCTTCAGCTTCCTCAGCTTGATCACCTCGCTAAGCCTCGAGATGCAGTTACCGTGGAAGTAGAGGATCTTCAGATTGGGATACTTTAAGATGCAGTCGTCGATCTCCTTGATGTAGTTGAAGGAAAAGTCCAACCAGCTAAGTTGGGAGGGTACCTCTAGGACGGACTCCACAATGACCTCCAAGTTCTTGATGCTCTTTAGCTTGTTGTTGTTCAGCCATATAGACCTGGTGAGTAGCTTCTTCTTAGCCGAACCCCTTTCTGGCACGCTGCCAATTCTGATGGAACGAGCGGCTTCAGCTCCCATAGCTGCCATTGACGATGACGTGAGATGACTACTTCTTACAAATGAATAGTGGATTCAAAGAGTTGTTGATAGTTGAATTGGAAAGTGCAAAAGATAAAAAAGAAAGGAATAACTAAGAAAAAATTCTGAGGAGGAAAAATAGACTGCAGATATGAGAAAGGTAAAAGTTCAAGTTAGCAGAAGCATACATAGACTAGAGAAAGGTAGAAAAAGTCAAGCACCAAGTGAATTTTTATATGGATTTTATATCAATTAAGTTTTTCAATTATGAAAAAACCCATGTATGAATTGAAGACTGTTACGCTTTCAAATAATGGAAGCTGCGCTGCCTCTAGGTCTGGATAGGGCCAAACTAAGAACACTTGTCGGAATTATGACAGGTCACTGCAGACTGAAAGCGCATTTACACAAAATTGATCTGGCTGAAGACAATGAATGCAGGCTGTGTCTTGAGGACACAGCCATGCACATCGTCTCAGAGTGCCCAGCGGTGAGTCGCATCAGATTCGAGGTCTTTGGCCAGGCTTTCATAGCCCACAGTGAACTGAAAAAATTACCCCTGAACAAGATTATCGGTTTTATCCAAAACCTGGATCTCGTCGGGGAGATATAAATTAGGGGTGAACCACAATAGTCCGTGCGGACGCAGTGGTAGGGTGGACAGACGCCCACTCGCCATAAATAAGAATAATAATAATAAATAATAATAATGGAAGTATTCAAAAAAGCAAATAATTAAGAAAATAATCAATGTAGCATGTTTTGGCACGAAAGGTTTGTATACCTTTGGGTTCGGACAATTTCTTAAATGAATAATCTGCAGGCTTTCCAGATTCCAACGTTGTGTTTTCGTTAATGTGATAATCAACTGCTAGTTTTAATTTGCACTTTCGCACCATTCTTATTTCAGTATTATTTTCTTCAACTTAATTTGACACACAATCGCAAAAAATGACAATGAGCAAAATTGGAAACTTCAAAGTCAACTGTGCTTGGAAATCAACGGAATAAACTGATTGGTTCCATTATTGAAAGCCACATTTACATATATGGTAGCTTGGGAATTTTTTCATCTGTCGTTTAACAGATATGTTCCTTTTTTCTACTAACCTTTCAGTATTTTCAAATGTTGAAATGAATAATCTGCTGGTAAACTGCTAAACAAAAGTCTGCGGTCTTCCTTGTATAAATTTAATAAACTATCAGTATCGGTTATTGCCATTCTAACTATAAATTTTACTATTTTTACTTGAATTTTTCAAATTTCCCACCCAAAATTCTAACGTCACAAGTTGAAATATTTTGATAGACTGTCAAAAGAAAATTGAAAATTTATGATTTTTTATTAAATTGGTACTAGTATTATCTGTGCTCACTGTTATTAGTGCTCTGTGGTAAAAACCATAGACATATAGGTTTTGTCTCATTTAATGTAAACAAACCTGATGAAATTATTCTTGTGAATAATCTAAATAATTCTCCAGCTTAAATATTTGTGATCCCTTGTTGTATATTCCATTTAAAACAAAATCGTATATCTTCATAATTCTCGTCAACTGTTTGTTATGTATTATTGCGTATTTTACTGAAATCAAAATGAATTGTTTGATATTTTCAAAATGTTGGCCATCATGAATTCTCTCACCTATTCTATAGTCTATAGAAAATACAGTTTTTTTATGATCAATTTTCTGTCAAAGTTTAAAATTATATTTATAATTCTCCTCAACTGTTAGTTATGCTTTGTTGCATATTTTGCTAAAAGTAAAATAAATTGTTTGAAGCATCTGGTTGGGTGTTCATCCTTTACAATCAAATATCAAGTGATTTTTTGATATTTTCAAATAGTTGGCCATCATGGGTATTTCTACCTATTCTATAGTCTGTAGGAAACAGTTTTTTTATGATCAATTTTTTGTCAAAGTTTAAAATTTCATTTATCATTATTATATATTCAATATTAACATGGATTCATTATATTAATTGTTATCACTAAAATATGCTTGAAGATAATATAGATATTAGGATTATTATAGTGTTCTGTAATTTAAACCATAAATATTTGATGTCGCCCCGGTGTAAACGGACCTAGTGAAATTATTGATATATTTTTGTATAATCTATATAATTGTTCCACTCAACTATTTGTAATTCTTTATTACGTATTTAATTAAAAACAAAATGAATTTTTCGAAGCAGATGGTTCGATGTTCAACCCTTTCAATCATTGGAAATTTTTTTATATTGTCAAATAGTTGGCGATCATGACACGACTGCCACTTATTCTGTAGTCTGTGTGAGGGACATAGAGCTTTTATATTCAAATTTCTATCAGAGTTTAAAGTTATTATTTATTATTTATGATTACTATATATTTATTATTTACATGGATTCATAATATTAATTCTTAAAACTAAAACATGTTTCAGGATGATTTAGACATAGATGAAGTATGATGACATTCCGTATCTCAAAACTAGATTTTAAAGCAAGTTTCATTGCAGATTCTAAACATTTCTGAACCAACAAACTCGTTGAAGAGATTCAATACTGATTTTCCCAGTGAAAATTTGAGTAAACGGCCAAAGATCAATCCAGTGACGCCCCCTGAAAATGCTAGAGATCCACCAAAACAAACCACTGTTAAAAAATTATTCCGCTTTAAGAAAAAAGAAACTGTGCCAAATCAAGCGATAGGAGATGTAGTCAAAATAGATGTAAATAAAGCAACTACTGATTTCTCAGCAGGAATATCACATGAATTACACAAGAATGAAGTGAACGATGTTCCAATTCATTCAGATTGTAAACCAATAGGAGATAGTAGGAGTTTGGTACAAAGCGAAGTACATCAAAATGAGGTGAAGGATGGGAAAATATCAAGATTTAATACTGAGTATGATACAATTATCAGAAGTAATAGTGAAACATTTTCTTCTGGTTTAAATAACATTGACCAGTATGCTGAAAAACATTCAAGAATTGAAAATGATAGAAGTATTTTCAAACGTAGATTTCCAGGTCCAGCAGGACTTCTTCCTGAAAGAAATCTGAGTAATTCTTCATTGGAAAATTTTATAGATTCTTCTAGGATAGAAATGAAGGTAGGTGATTTAGACCGATTTCAAATAATTACATTCAACAAATTATATGGATAAACTTATTGTTTCAGACACACAATTAAGAGTGTAAAGATTTATCAAAAAACAATACATGATACGAAATTAACATAATAATAAATCATGTTTTAGGAGGAGATATGTTCTCAAAGTTCTTTTGTCCATTTCAATGAACAAACATGGGAAGAGATGAAGAGAGATTTTAAAACTCAAGGAATTCATTCACTGGAAAAGTACAATATCCAGTGGATAAAAAGCAGAACGCTGGCAAAGAAGTTGATCAATCAAAAAACACCATTTTTAGCTGCATATATAGATAGTATCTGCAGTCACAGTATTCAAAATCCCATAGTCAATGTTGTCCTTAAGGATAAAACAGGTGAGATATGTTTTTATACAGTAACAGAGCAACAAACTGGCATGTTCAACAAATTTAGGTCAGTTTGATATTTTGTTTGTTTGTTTATTATTTGTACCAGCATTCTATAATTTCATCTAAATGTCTGTGTTTTATGAATTTTGAGCTGGATTCATTTTATTGAAATAAAATAATTTCCATAAATTTATTGAATAAACAATTGCAGAAAGTTTACATTTTGAACTTACCGTAAAAAAATAACATCACACCTTAAATAGGTATATTTTAGAAAAAAATTGAAAAGGGCACACATAAAACAGTAAAATTTACTATTCTTCTTCTAAATACCGAATTTTGGATTGATCGAATGTGTAGTTTCAAAAATATATGCAAAAATATGACATATTTTCGAAGGTGACTAACTGCGAAACTATAGAACCGATTCTGTCCATTAACAAACTTAGCCAAGATATTTAGGCTCTTAAACTTTCCCTGAAAGTTTCAAGGCTCTTGCTTTTTCCGTTTGAAGGTTAGCGTGTTTACGGACGGACAGAATTACTTTAGACCTCGGATTCTATTGTATTGTGTGCTTCACGACTTTTCGGTCAGTGAGGTATCTCTGATAGGGGGAACCATATTTGTGGGACTTCTTTGCTTGGGTGACTGTAGACCTGTGGATTTTGTTGTATGAAGGGTGCCTCTTTGAATTTGCGCTTTTTCCAGTGTTGTTCCCGGTAGATGATCTTCGCTTGATTTCATTGGATGTTATGATGCTTGACCCAGATATGTTCTAATATTCCTGATTTGGTTGTTTCACCCTTGATAGTGTAATTTTTGTGATTTCCAAGGGGCTATTTCGTTTCTCCTATATACAGGTATGGAAAAGACAGCTACTAATTAATTTTGATGATGTCTGGTTTCAATAGGGTAACTTGACTTCTTCTTCGTTTTCCATGGTTAATTTGAAGTCTGCTTCTGATGACTGAAAGTGCTGCGTTCACCATTGTTATAAAGGTTTTCCACATTCATGGTGTCTTCTGGTTTCAACTGGATATTATTATCATTTCTGTGAAGTGGCTGGAATTTTTCAAAAGGCGTTCTTCCCTGGAGAGGATCTTTAATGATCTGTAAAAGAAAAGATGAAAGATTATTGGTAGCAAAATTGCGTGAGCTGGTGATTGGTCTTAAAGGCAAAAGGCATGCCATCCTTGTAAATTTTAGGCAATCCATAGAGATGAGGCGGCTTGCTGTAATAAGGACTTAGTGATCTTTGTATTTACTATATTACTATATTTTTCTCTTAATCGAATGTGTCGGATTCTTAGTGAGTAGTTTGTAGTGTCCTTTCTACAGCACATCTTCAATCTCCTCATCGTATGTTGTTGCGTCCATGTTGACAGTGGCGTTTCTTTTGTCTGCTGAAAGAATTTTAATAAACATATGTTTCTTGATTTATTTTGTGCTGATTCTAGTTTTGATATGTAGGCGACAGGTTTGTAATTTCTTTCTGTGGCTGTTCCATCTGAAGTTTTCAGCTTGTGGTCCAGCAACGTTCGAATCAAGTAAACTGGATATTAATAATTCAACCCCTTCTTAACCTAAAATTGTAAAATCATATCTGTGAAAATTGTATCTGCTGAAATTATTTAAATACCTGTAATTACACTCTGTACCATCACTTGGTAATGACCTACTGGTTGAAACCGGTGTACTCATTGAAACATAGTTTCACTGGAAATTAAATAAAAGTATTTTCTTTCTCATTTATTAAGAATTTCTATAAAATGTAAAAATCATCTGTGTTGCTTATTAGTCAATATCTTTCATTATTATATGATTATTGACATAGGTTTGGTTTTAGGTACCATACAGGGAACAATTTTACACAACTTATACGAAGAACACTTGAGCAATCTTACTATTGGGTCCATTGTAGTCCTCAAAGAGATTGGAGTATTGAACACAGGACTGAACGATGAACCTTATCTGACGATAACCAGAAATAATTTGGTGTCGATTTACTCCAACAAGAAGAAAACACTTGATTGTTCTCCCCAGTCCTCCTGTGAAATACTGAAGACCGTTTTGCAGAATATAGATGCCGATGAAATTTTAAACAGGATAAATGAAACTAAGAGGCTGCACAAAATAAAGAATACGAACAGAACGGTAGAAAGTACATATTTGATGAATAAAGACGTGACTGGACCTAAAAACTTAAGCGACACTTTCAGGAAAGTAATTCGAAATACAAAATCCACAAGTTGTTCAGAAACGCCAAATCTAAAAGTTCTTAAAATAAAATCTTCGCCCATTATTAGTTCTACAAGCTCCGCCAAAGAAAGTGTAAATAATCTGAGTAGGAAGGAAAAGGAAAAGGAGAATATTGAAGATATTAGAGAGTTTTTCGATAGTCAAGAAGGCCTCAACGAGTTTTTCAACGACGAACCGATTTTCTGTAGTACTCAGAAAGGGACGTTTGACAACAAGAATTCGGACGAATTGAAGGAATCTAGAACAGAAATTTGCGGTGGTGGAAATCAAGAAACAAGTAGAATTTTCGAGGATATATTCGAGGGAGTTGACGCTAGTGCGCTCTTCGACGAGTTTTGAGTTGTTAATAAATGTTAGAGTATGTCGTCGTACTGCGTTTCAATGTCCCATTCAACTTTTCAGGTTGAGGATCTCAAAACTGGATTCCTCTCTCAAGTTCAGTTATGATGTTTCCAATGGTAAGGTTTTTTGACTTTTTGAAACAATTTTTTTTTAATTTGACACATTAGCGATCAGAATTCATTTATTCTATAGGCTAAGGTGATGGCTTAAGAACTGCTTGCCCTCAGATGATGTGATGAAGGCTTCTGCAGTGATTAGTCGTCTTTGGTCCTTCATCAGATCTGCTGGTCAGTTCCGTTTGAGTCTTCTGCCATCTTGTGGATCGAGTAATGGTTGAAGAGAAGTAATTTTATGATCGTGTAATTTTTAAAAATAAAACAAATTGTAGAAATTACTATGTTTTACTACCAAAAAATATATATTACACATTTTCTTGTGACTCGAGTTTCGGGAAATGAACTATCCCATCATAAGACAACTGAAAACCTAACAGTGGTACAGTGGTATTTAAACAAAAGTGATAAATATTTTGAATATTTCAACAGATTCTTGGTAACACCTAATAGTGGTACAGAGGTTTACAATCGGAACGTGATAAAAAACCGGGTTGAAAATTTAAATATCTCAAATAATTTTTGGGGATACATAGCTCCGTACAGTCATTCATTATATTTACATTATTTTGTTGTATATCTCAAATATTTGGATTTACAAAGCTGCATACAATCATTCATTATTGTTTACATTATTTTTATTGTGAACGAATTTGAAAATTTCAATAATCAAATTTCTTTTCTTTTGAATCTACATGTAAAATTTTTCTTAAGATTTTCTTTTGTCGAAAGGAATTACTGTTTTCTAAAGAAAGAAAAATTTTACATGTAGATTCAAAAGAAAAGAAATTTGATTATTGAAATTTTCAAATTCGTTCACAATAAAAATAATGTAAACAATAATGAATGATTGTATGCAGCTTTGTAAATCCAAATATTTGAGATATACAACAAAATAATGTAAATATAATGAATGACTGTACGGAGCTATGTATCCCCAAAAATTATTTGAGATATTTAAATTTTCAACCCGGTTTTTTATCACGTTCCGATTGTAAACCTCTGTACCACTATTAGGTGTTACCAAGAATCTGTTGAAATATTCAAAATATTTATCACTTTTGTTTAAATACCACTGTACCACTGTTAGGTCTTCAGTTGTCTGATGATGGGATAGTTCATTTCCCAAAACTCGAGTCACAAGAAAATGTGTGATATATATTTTTTGGTAGTAAAACAGTAATTTCTACAATTTGTTTTAATTATGATCAACTACCAAATAGTAACGGCTGAAACAATTCAGTATGTAATTTTCCATGGTGCTTTATACCTTTTTCTTTAATGATGTCCTTTACATATGGTACCTTTAGGTGCTCTTGTAAGCTCTAATTAGTAACATTCTATGGAACATTTGCCATTGTACATAGTATCTTTTACTAGTGTCTCTGTATGATACCCATGTTCTACTTGCTTGTACAGCCCCACAGTTTTATTCCATACACCCATATTGATCTATTGATATTTTTTTATATTAAATTTTGCTCTCCAGTGATAAATTGTACCTTCTTCCTCTTATCCAATATAGATCTTTCACTCTCAAATCAATTAGTTTCCGTTTTTTACGAACATGCTTTCTCCAGGCGACTCTCTTGTACAAATGCATTCCTAAGTATTTGGTAGATGGGGTCTCCGGTATCTGAATATTATTAATGAACACAGGTATGCATTGATCTCATTTTAGTGTGAAGTCCACTTTTGTAGAAACAGCCATTTTTTAATTTCATTTAAATGATTTTGTGGGTGGCTAGATGCTAATGCTAAAACTGGTGCAGTGGTATCCATTCCTCTGTGTTACAATCGGAATTTAATATATAGGGTGTTTTTTTTAGAGTGATAGAATTTTCGATAGGGATAACTGTGATTTGACAGAAGGTAGAAGCCATGTTGTTTTGACATTTCTGTTCAGTAAGCGTTGATAAATTATCATGGAAAGACTCACGCCGCAACAACGTTTACAAATTGTTGAAATTCATTTTCAAAATCAGTGTTCTATTCTCCAAACTTATCGAGCACTTCGTGAAATTTATAATCGTCCATCAGAGCAGCTTATTCGTGGAACTATCGATAGATTTCGGACAACATTTTCTCTACTCGATGCAATAACAACAAGACAAAGAACTGTACGTACGGAAGAAAATATCGCTGCTGTATGTCATAGTGTTAATGATGATCCAGATTTGTCCATTCGTCAACGATCACAACTGTGCATCCACCACATGGGAAATTTTGTGTAAGGACCTTGGTCTACACCTATACAAGATCCAACTGGTTCAAGAACTAAAGCCACTTGACCATAATAAGCGTCGTTTGTTTGCTGATTGGGCCCTAGAACAGCTAGAAGTTCATCCACTTCTTTATCGTAAAATTGTGTTTAGTGATGAAGCTCATTTCTGGTTGGACGGCTATGTAAACAAGTAAAATTGCCGTATATGGATGAAACCAATCCTCAAGAAGTTCTGCAGGTTCCATTGCATCCTAAAAAATCCACTGTATGGTATGCTTTACATGCTGGAGGCATTATCGTCCATATTTCTTTGAAAACGATGCTGCAGCTAATGTTATAGTGAATGGTGTTCATTACAGACCGATGATCAATGATTATTTGTTTCAAAATTTGAATGGTATCGACCCAGAAGTGTTTTGGTTCCAACAAGGTAGTACTACACCTCATGCTGCTACCGTAACAATTGATTTATTGAAAGAAAGATTTGGCGATAACATTATTTATGGTCCAATTAATTGGCCTCCAAGATCATGTGACATAACTCCACTGGATTATTTTCTTTGGAGTTATGTCAAGTCATTGGTTTAGGCTGATAAACCAGAAACAATAGACGCTTTGGACGCCAATCTAACTTGTGTTATTGATGATATAAAGCCTGACTTACTCGAAAAATTGGTCTGGTCGAATGCGGTTCCTCAGAGCTAGTCGTGGTGGACATATGCCGGAAATTATTTTTGAAACATAAATGTCATAAAATTATCTTTCAAATAAAAAAAAATTGGCTTCAATCTTAAATTAAATGTGTTTTATTTCAATTTAAAGTTCTATCACTCTAAAAAACACACCTGATACATAGTTGATCATAAAAAGATTTACATAATTTCACACTGATTATAACCATGCAATAAATTTAATTTTCAAATATTTTCTCCTGGTTGATCTGAATAAATTTTAACTGTTTCAAAATAATTATCATTTCAATTGTAGTTTAAGCTAAAAATTTTGGTTTCTGATAAAACCATTTATATAAATACTGATTTTTATAGTATTAATTTTCGAGCAGATTAAATAATATAAAATGGTTTCTCTCTACCTATCCAGGTTTGCGATTGTAAATTTTCAATTTCGATGAAAATACTTGTGAGATTTAAAATAAAAAAATCCACGAAGAATTGAAACTTACAACTTGTTTTTCCATACTCGTTCTAGAATGCTTCCTATTTGGTTGCTTTATTTTTTTTACGGAATTTTGAAATTGAAATTGAATGGTTGCATTGGACAAACAGAAAAAAAAGTTCGTATTCGAAGTGTGAAACAGTTTGAAACATGATAACTTTAAAAGAACAACCTAAAAACTTTAAAATTTATATGTATTGTTGCATCAACTGATAACAGAGTGACTTTATTGAAGCATATGATATTCGAAAATTATTTCTAAATGATAATTTATTTGGATATCAAAATTAAAATAGTTGATTATAAAGTGGCAACAAAGTAATTGTGTGTTTTAAATGTAGATATTTCATTGGAATGATAATGAATCGAGAAAATTACATTTATGAATTAAATATTATTAATAGCTATTATAATGACTAGAAACCAATATTGATAGATATGTTGTTGATAAATAAAATCATAGAATAGCATTAAATATGTTATACCGCAATATAAAAAAAATTTAAATATATTTCATCTAAATATACAGAAGATATTTTTGAGAAGAGTCCTACATATGTTGAGAATAAATATGATTTAAGAAACCTCATTTAAAACAAATTTAAACCTGGTAAATCCATTAAAAACTATAAAGATATTATATAGAAGGATGTAAAATCAGCAGTTTATAAGTTTCCATAGGACATAGGTAGAACTTTTCAAAAATGGATTCAAGGACATTTAAAAAGTTTCCCCAATGAAAAAAGTAATTCCACTCATTCAAACCATTTATCGGAAGCAAGATATGAATTTAACCAGAATTTTGAAATTTTGCATGTTGAGTAAAAGTTTCACTCCACTAGAAAGAAACAGACAATATAATCGAAATTTTATTCAATTCCAAGTAAAACTTAATTTTAGAATTACCATAGATCTTACTTCATAATACTAACAGTACAAAATGAATTTATTTTCAAAATAAGTTTATTTATTCAAAATGTAAAAAATCTGATGATGCTACTGTAACAGCGAAACAATTGTTATATTTATAGTAGATATGTGGAAAATACAAAATCCTTATTTAAAATGATATTTTCGAATATTTTTTCTTGATTATAGATATTTAGGTGGATATAGGTCAAGTAAAATATTCGTTGGAAGTAAATATATTGTATTTGCCGACGTTTCGACCTAAATTAGGCCATACTCAGTGCACTAGAAAATAGGATTTTACAGTGTTATACGACAACAACAATAAATTTGTATAAAAACATAACATAATACGAAAAGTAATAACAAGTATCACCCACATCCAAGTTATTACTCCAGTGTTCTGACTGATAAAATGTGAGTGCTCTTAAAAGGCATTACGTCCAAAAATTTTCTAGGAAATTGGGGTAGTATACATTTACTCAAATTTCTTTCCGATATTAGGGAATCTATCAGTTCTTGCGACTACCAAACACAGTTTACATGCAAATTATTACTAGCATGTTCTCTGTTGCAGTGAGGGAATAAAAACAAATGCGTGCACCCTCATACATAGGTCAAACCCGAAGATATTTCAAGACGAGAATTTCTGAGCATAAACGAAGCATAATACCGGCTAACACTATCAATGCAAAAAATAAGACAGCATTAACTGAGCATTTTGAGGACAAACAACATAATGTCGTTACTTTAGGCAAACAGAACAATTATTAGAAAAGACTACTAAATGAAATTATTGAAATCAAAAAACATCCTAACGGTATGAACCAAAACACAAGATGTCGAAAAATTAAGTATAATCTATCAAGGCATATTAAAAAGCGTTCAACGCCCGGTGTAGGTTCCGTATATATGATTCTGTGTTGTTCTTCGGGTGCACGCATTTGTTTTTATTCCCTCACTGCAACAAAGAACATGCTAGTCATAATTTGCATGTCACCTGTGTTTGGTAGTGGCAAGAACTGATAGATTCCCTAATATCGGAAAGAAATTTGAGTAAATTTATACTACCTCAATTTCCTGGAAAAATTTTGGAGGTAAAGTTTTTAACATCCTCGTGATAAACCAAATATTTTTGTAAGCTTTTGTTTCTTGGCCAAAAAGTTTGTTCCCTCAATTTGAAATGTGTGGTCGGAATGATTGTGTTTATGCAAAAAATAGTTTATAGAAATTAATGTTTTCTACATTCAATTATTACTACAAATATAAGACATTCAAACAGGAGAATTATAATGAATATCCCATTAATTTTATTATTATTATTAACTGGAGATTCTGACATCTAATGTTTTTATTTATTGCTTACAGAAATTTAGTGGAAACCACTGATCACTTCTGTGGAAACCAGTGATCACTTCTGTGGAAACCGGGGAACCATCGTAATTCCAGAGGAATGAAATATCGGGAAATATAGTATTTTGATTCATTGTATAATATTCAAAAATCGTTCTAATAATATCATTGTCAAAAATGTTAATATTTATCTGATATCATGTTTACAGGTTTAATAAAAATAATGAGTAAACAAAATGGTCTAATTTAACCTTTACTTTCACACTTCAAACATATTCAGTAAATTGTAAAAAAACACTCTAATTCAATTTTGATACTGCCCCATTATTTTATCAAGAGTGTGATTCTTCAATGTTTTATAATGTGCTTAATACGGTCCTGAGCATGACTAACGAATTTTGCGAGAAATATATCATTACTCCTGATAAAATCCACATACCTCCTAAATGGTATTCGACTGCTCCTGATACATGTAAATACCTTCTTAGCCAGTTGACATATGGGCTAAATACGGCTCTGTTGGTATTCGACTGCTCCTGATACATCTAAATACCTTCTCAGCGAGTTGACATATGGGCTAAATTCGGCTCTGTTGGTATTCGACTGCTCCTGATACATCTTAGTACCTCTTCAGCGAGTTGTACATAGGGGCTAAATACGGCTCTGTTCTAAATATCAGGAGCATTCAAGATAAATTCCGTATACCTCCTCGCCTTTTGTTCTCCTGATACCGACTGCTCCGGATACATCTGAAAACCTCCTCGGTGGGTTAACAAAGGGGCTAAATACGACTCTGTTCCAAGTATCAGGAGCCATTAAAAAGTGGGCGTGGCTCAAAAAATGGCGCGAAAATCCGGCTGCTCCTGGTAAATTCCGTATACCTCCTCGACTTCATATTCTCCTGATACTCGGCCAAATTGTTGAACACTACCCTGAAATGGCAATATTTGATGGACAATTTCTGATTATCTCAAAATGACCATATATGGGCATATTTCCATTTTTAGTAGCGTTTTCGCTGCCAAAAATGAGACTCTGATAACGAAGTTCGCCGCTTTAACGGTAGAATGCTGGTGTGAAGAAGATCAAATTCAAGCCTTATGTTAATTAATTTTTTTGATCTTGCAAGATTTTCAGTGTGTATCTAAACGTTTCTTCAAATAACTGAAGGAAATAATAATTACAAAACCATTATGAATATAAAACTTTTTTCGAGAAAAATTATTGTCGAAAAATCTTATTTCGCCAAAACTTAAGTTCGAATTTGATCAAATTACAAATTATAATTTTATATTTTACAATATGAAATTTCTAAAACTTATGCTGAACTGCTTAAATAAGGATTGTTGAATGATTCGGTTGATTTTTTCTTAGAATGGAAGAAATCTTTAAGATTTCCACTAGTTTTTGCAGAAACTGATTTTTTAGAATTTTGTCTGCTCACTTTTTATTCATAAAATCTGCTTATTTATTCATTAGCATGATATACAGAAACGTAGATTTTCGCGAAAATTCGTTCCAGAAAGTTGCAATTTTGGATTCTAAAATCACATTTTTGCGAGCGAAAACGCTACTGAAAATGGAAATTTGCCCATATATGGTCATTTTGAGATAATCCGAAAATGTCCATCAAATATTGGCATTTCAGGGTAGTGTTCAACAATTTGGCCGAGTATCAGGAGAATATAAAGTCGAGGAGGTATACGGAATTTACCAGGAGCAGCGGGATTTTCGCGCCATTTTTCTAAGCCACGCCCCCGAGATTCTTAGGAACAGGACTGTCTCTAGCCCTTTTTGTCAGTTTAGCGAGGAGGTTTTAGGATTTATCAGGAGCAATTTTTCGCCAATTTATAAGCCACGCCCACACTCTAGGTGCATCTGTCGTTCTGGGCACAGGACCGTATTTAGCCCTATTTGCTATTAGTACTAGAGATATTTATTTGGATTTCATTAGCAGTAAAATATTCCGCACCATTTGGTAACAGAACCGTATTTAGCTCTTTATGCTGGCATTGATAATTTTTATTTATTCGTTAGAAAAGGATTCTGCTGAAATCCCAAAAGTGCTTTTTACTTTCCAGTTTTATGGAATATTAAGAGTTCATTTGTAAGTAATTGCTATTATTGAAGGAATAAGGCAATCTGAGGTCAGATTAAACCTTAAAGTTTTTATTATACATATTTAATCAATTGACAAAATAAAATTACAAATATCAAATATATATAACACTTATCAATATTGTTATCAAGATCTTCGAAGATTATATACAATATTTCAAATAATTTCTCATTTGAACTAGCAATTTTCTTCAGTTTCTTGATTTCCACAGCAATTTCCTTAGAATATCTGTAAGCAGAAAAGAAACAGTAATTAAAAGTTGAGGAGATTGTGGCTATCACAGTCATCATTAATTGTCATATTTACTCGTAATATGAAAAAGAGCAAGGATTAAAATGCTTAGTTAACAGAAAGTTGTACGAAATCAACTGAATTTTTTCAAAATGATTTTATAAAATGGAATATATACGGGGTGGACAAGATATTAAGTGCAATTTCATTATATTAAATGGGTCACTCTGTATTTTTTTTTATTTTTGGCCTGCTCTTTCTCTTCTGATTACGAATATACAGGATAGCCCAGGGGTGCGTAAATGGTCCATAACTTCGTTTTTATTCAAGCTATCGATTTGATTGTTTTTTCCAAACGATAGGTGGTACAATCCGCACATCCTGAAACTATTTTCATCCACATAGAGCATGTCCAGAAATGAAATACATACAAAGATTTGCCACTTAATTGTCGATAAAACGCTCCCAGGTTTAATTGACTTGTCTGCATTAGTTTTCGACATGTGTCAATTTATGTGTCGAAATGACGTCTTGCGTAGACCCACAGAAAAAGTCATAACTTCGGAACCGTTCAACATGATTCAATCATGTTTTTTCCAGTCGATTCTTTTAGTCTTCTGTGCATCTTTTGAAATAGGCACAAATTTGATGTCGGTGTTCTACTGCCTACTAGATTGTTTTTAAATGACAAATAACAAATTGAATTGACTCAATTTTTTCAAATGCAACACTCTGTATTTTATTACACCATTGCATGACATTTCGTGAGAGCTTTTCGTCGATATAAGGTTTGTGGGGTCTACTTCGTGAAATAAATTTCAAAATAAGTAATGTGGATGGTCTTAATAGAATCTAGTAGAAAGTTGTAAAATCAGAATCATCTATACAAAATAATTGAAAAAATGTTTTTGAAATTGAAATAGCAGTGTTTGATGAATAGTGGTAATAGAAACAGGTGAATATCAAGAAGCAAACAATTATAGTAACAAGAACATGAAGCGGTGAATAACAGAAAACCATGTGAAAAAAATTTTGAGGTTAGCCTTCTTATAAATGCTCAAATAGGCCGCCATCATTTTCCACACAAGCTGCCAGTCTTCTTGTAAATGAGCGTCGAACTCTACCAAGTGTTGCTCCATCAATTGAACGGAAGGCTTCCGTGATCCTACACTTCATATCATCTGTAGTTGTCGGTCGATCTCTGAAAACTCTCTCCTTTACGTAGCCCGAAAGAAAGAAATCTATAGGATTTAGATCTGGGGATCGCGCGGGCCAAGGAATGGTTCCTCCTAGGCCAATCCTACGATTAGGATAGGATTGGTCCAAATATTGTCGAACTATCCTATGGTTATGCACTGGAGCACCATCGTGCTGCAACCACATGGTTCTTCGGGTATGCAGGTCCATTTCTTCTAACATTCCAGGAAGAAGTTCGCGAAGAAAATGTGAATAGCGTTCACCACTCAGCACATTGTCGAAGAGATAAGGTCCAATAACGTGATGTCCAATATATCTTTCCCAAACATAGAGCGATCATCGGTTTTCGTATTCAACTGTTTTCAACCAATGAGGATTTTCGACTGCATATTATGTTTGTTCACCGACCCACTGCTTTTAAACGTTGATTCTTCGGAAAACAGAATTTTAATTAACAAAACATTTCTATCAGCTTCGCCAATACAGTAAACCATTTTCACTAATTCTTCGCGTGTGAAATTCATTGTTGTGTTATTGTTTTTACTTCGACCGGTTGAATGAATATTTTATCACTTCAAATTTCAGGATCTAAATGAAAAGAATACTTTATATTTAGCCGTTTAATTCAAAACTGAAGGTATCATTCTCGATATATATTTGAATTATCTCCCGAACATGTATTAATAAATATCTGCATATCGGGTGTTTTTTTAGAGTAATAGAACTTTAAATTGAAATAAAATACGTTCAAATTAAGATTGAAGCCCATTTTTTTTTATTTGAAAGATAATTATATGAAATTTCTTTTTTAATAATTTCCGGCATATGTCCACCACGACTAGCTCTGAGGAACCGCATTCGACCAGACCAATTTTGGACCACTTTTTCGAGTAATTCAGGCCTTATTTTATCAATAACACGAGTTATATTGGCTTTCAAAGCGTCTATTGCTTCTGGTTTATCAGCATAAACCAATGACTTGACGTAACACCAAAGAAAATAATCCAGTGGAGTCATGTCGCATGATCTTGGAGGCCAATTAATTGGACCATTGCTCGAAATAATGTTATCGCCAAATCTTTCTTTCAATAAATCAATTTTTACGGTAGCAGCATGAGGTGTAGCACCATCTTGTTGGTACCAAAACACTTCTGGGTCGATACCATTCAAATTTTGAAACAAATAATCATTGATCATTGGCCTATAACGAGCACCATTCACTGTAACATTAGCTCCAGCATCGTTTTTAAAGAAATATGGACCGATGATGCCTCCAGCGTGTAAAGCACACCATACAGCGCATTTTTCAGGATGCAATGGAACCTGCAGAACTTCTTGAGGATTGTTTCCACTCCATATACCGCAATTTTGCATGTTTACATAGCCGTTCAACCAGAAATGAGCTTCATCACTAAACACAATATTACGATAAAAAAGTTGGTCAACTTCATTCTGTTCTAGGGCCCAATCAGCAAACAAACGACGCTTATTATGGTCAAGAGACTTTAGTTCTTGAGCCAGTTGGATCTTGTATGGGTGTAGACCAAGATCTTCACGAAAAATTTTCCATGTGGTCGATGCACAGAGCTCAACTCGTTGTGAACATCGACGAATAGACAAATCTGGATCATCATTAACATATATGTTATATACTATGACTTACAGCAGTGATATTTTCTTCTGTACGTATAATCTTGTTGTTGTTGTTGCATCGAGTAGAAAAAATGTTGTCCGAAATCTATCGATAGTTCGACGAATAAGCTGCTCTGATGGTCGATTATGTAAACAATGAATTTCACGAAGTGCTCTGTAAGTTTAGCGACAAAAACACTGATTTTGAAAATTAATTTCAACAATTTGTAAACGTTGTTGCGGCGTGAGGTTTTCCATGATAATTTGTATAGACTTACTGAACAGAAATATCAAAACAACATGGCTTCTACCTTCTGTCAAATAACAGTTATCCTCATCGAAAGTTCTATCACTCTAAAAAAACACCCGATACAAAGGAAACACTCCAGGTTTCAATTGAATACGTAGGATTTAAAAAGTCGAATCCGAATGGTTATTATTAATCACCTACCTAATCGCCCCACTTCATTATTTACCCCGCATCCCTTCAACCCTCTATTGCCGGCCAATTTAATCAGACAAACAAGGGGGTTTCAGTCGCGTATCGACTTCGGAAAATACTTGAAGAGAGAGAAATAAATGTATTCAAGGATAGACGGCATTTAGCCCCGCTAGCAGTGAATTTGTCAAAACGTCGAGGGAACATCGAAATGCTTACAAGGGGTTGTATGTGTCTGTGACATCGCATTAGTCTTTTCGGAATTAAGATGTTGCAGACTTCCATTAGGGGTTGGTGCCCTTCTATTTCATCTTACGTCGATTCGTACCGAAATTATCGCTATAATGTCGAGATATGGTGATTCGCGTGGAAATCGTATGCGTTATTGACGATAATAAAGTATTTGACTGGTTTCCAGAGATAATCTGATGGTTTGAATCAAATACGAAAAGGTGGTAACGTCTGGTTTACTTATTCGCATATTTCCAATTTTTGCCAATTAATTGGACGATTGCTCGAAATAATGTTATCGCCAAATCTTTCTTTCAATAAATCAATTTTTACGGTAGCAGCATGAGGTGTAGCACCATCTTGTTGGAACCAAAACACTTCTGGGTCGATACCATTCAAATTTTGAAACAAATAATCAATGATCATTGGCCTATAACGAGCACCATTCACTGTAACATTAGCTCCAGCATCGTTTTTAAAGAAATATGGACCGATGATGCCTCCAGCGTGTAAAGCACACCATACAGTGCATTTTCAGGATGCAATGAAACCTGAAGAACTTCTTAAGGATTGTGTTCATTCAATATACGGCAATTTTGTTTTTTTACATGGCCATTCAACCAGAAGTGAGTTTCATCACTAAACACAATTTTACGATAAAAAAGTGGATCAACTTCAAGCTGTGCAAATTTGTGATTTTTCATTTAAAAACCAATGTAGTAGGCGATGGAACACAGACATCGAATTATTACCCATCTCAAAAGATACGCAGAAGCTTAAGGAATCGACTGGAAATAAGATGATTGGATTATGTTGAACGGTTCCGAAGTTATGACTTTTTCTGTGGGTCTACGCACGACGCTATTTCGACTCATAAATTGACATAGGTCAAAAACTAACGCAGATAATTCAATGAAACCTGGGTGCGTTTTATCGACAATTAAGTGGCAAATCCAAAGATGTATGAAAAATAGGGAGTATTTCATTTTTGGACACCTGTATGTGAATGAAAATACCTCCAGGATGAGCGGATTGTAGCACTTATCGTTTGGAAAAAACAATCAAGTCGGTAGCTTGAGCGGAAACGAAGTTATGGACCATTTATGCACCCCTGGGTCACCCTGCATATCTATATGCAGGTCTATCTCCCTTATTTTGAGAACTACAGTCTGAAATTCGAAGAATCATCAGGCAGGCTCATTAATCGATTGTCAGGGGGTAGACAGTTATAAATCAACAACCAATTGCGAACAATATGACATAAATTCATTAAAATTATTTCTGAAACATGTAATATACAGAAGCGGAAAAAATCTAAATGAAATCAAATATATTTCAACAAATTAATAGATACAAAGATATCATTACTAATACAATTAATCTATCCTATATTTTATGTGGAGAACAATAAAAACAAGAACACTAAAAGGTGGGAATATATGGAGTTATATGCAGATCGTCCAGTTCCAAGTGAAAATACATGTTTTTTTTTCATATTTCATATTTCAATTTGTTTTGATATTCAAATTTTGTTATATTTCTTCTATCAAGTAAAAAGCCTTTCTATTTTATTTTATATATAATATATAATTATATTTTGGCTTCAATAAATCTCATTATGGGGTGTCAATGAATTTAGGTAAACCTTAAAATAACTCACTTTGTTCTTTGATTTTGTTAGAACATAGATCAATCTTGAATATATAGTTGATCTGTAGTTCGAAGCTTAAGTCTTTTAACACGTGAGTGATGTAGGTTATGTTTTTGATTTTGATATTTGGATTATTGAAAAGCGGCTGATGAAGGGATTATCTAGAATTATATTTGTTTTTTGAAAATATAGTGCACATTTTTTAGAGATTTTTGAAATAATTTGTTCGAATATTTAAATGTATTAAATATTTCAAATAAATTATATTCTTTGGGAAGTCCTTCAAGTGTGTTCATGTTTTTATAAGGCAAGTAGTATTTCTTAAGATAAAACCAGAAACAAAATTTTGTCTCGTTTGAATATTTATTTATTAATTTTAATTACTTTCGTATATCTGTTGGGTTATTTATTTCATTTGACATTGTATATTGAGTTTTGATTATATACGTCTATTAAATGTAAGCGGTGCTTGTTTTAGACATTAATTTAATTCTAAAAGTTTTTGAATAAAAAAGTTCTTTTGGAAATTAAAATTGTAGAAGATAAACATATTTCAATTTGTTTTGATATTCAAATTTTGTTATATTTCTTCTATCAAGTAAAAAGCCTTTCTATTTTATGAAAATACATGTATTAATACTTACAACCTTGTAAAAGATTCGAAAAGTTTTTAGAGAAAGAGACAGTCGTACGGAATGAAAATCAAGAACTCGACATTGTTGAGTATTTCTGGTGGTTTGAAGTGAACAATTACAACTCAAAAATTGCTCGAAAGGGCCACCATTATTTAATACACGTAGTTCATATCGGTTTCTCATGTTGGTTAGACTGTTTGGAACACCATCATTATGGTTCTGATTGAGTTCATGGATTTAGTTTTATTTTAAATGATCTCAGGACTTTAATTATTACCAGAGTATTTTTTTTCCTTCAGGAACGGTCATAGAAACGGTGTTAAATCCGGACTATTCGATGGCCATGAGATAGTCGCACCATAATCGATCCAGACATCAAATTGACCACTCAAAAAACTTCCAAATCTCTACGCGGGGGTGATCCGTCCTATTGCCAAATTATTTGCTCCAATTCTTAGGCAGAAAACAGTTGCTCCAAAAGTTGAGCTACCTCTGGCAGTATTTCGGGATATGCTTCACGTGTTGATCGAGTGTAGTCAAAAAATATAGGTCCCACAGTTTTATTATAAACAATGCCACACCAAACGTTAAGGGACTCATCAGATTTTCTAATTTGAAATACTTTGCGTTGTCTTCGATGTTTGTTTTCCCAAAAATGTCTATTTTTTCTGTTGAACACGCCTCCTGTGGAAAACGATGATTCACATTATTAAATTTAATAAGTAAGGATCTTCCTCCATATGTTGTCTAAGCTTTTCCGCTTTTGGTCTTCTGTGAGAAGTTGTATGGCCTATAATTGTTCTTTCTTAACATTCTATGTATCTATGACTTAAATGGGTACCATCTGTTTAACAACCTTCTTTGTCGATTGCCGACACTCCGATATCTGTTAGAAGGCCCCTCTTTTTTAACCCGGTTTTTTATCACGTTCCGCTTGTAAACCTCTGTACCACTATTAGGTGTTATCTAGAATCTATTGAAATATTCAAAATATTTATTACTTTTGTTTAAATACCTCTATACCACTGTTAGGTCTTCAGTTGTCTGATGATGGGATAGTTCATTTCCCGAAACTCGAGTCACAAGAAAATGTGTAATATATATTTTTATTGGTAGTAAAATATAGTAATTTCTACAATTTGTTTTAATTATGATCAACTACCAAATAGTAACGGCTGAAACAATTCAGTATCATTCTATGAATCTTTGAACACCTTATTACAAGTTCACGTGATGCTTCCTTTCATATCCATTTTCTGGATTTTCTAAAACAATTTTTATGAAGTTGTGCGGATGATTTCAAATTCAATAATATTCAAGTTTTTCAGCATTTATCAACAATTAATTATAGTAATATTGCCTTCAAAATGAAGCCGAGTTCTTGATTCTCATTGTGTGAGATACTGCGTCTCTTTCTCTTAAAACTTATAGTCTCTTACACGGTGCAAGTATTAAGTATTTTCACTTGGAATTGGATCACCTAGATGTAATGCCTCTTCCTGCAGCTTTCTTGCTTTTATCGTTCTTCAAATAAGGTGAAAATATTACAAAATCTTCCATTTTTGTGTAATGCATGTTTCAAAAATAATTTTATTGAATATTAACGTGTATGTTAGCAATGTCGTTTGTTGATTTATCACAGCCTACCACTTGACAACCGTTGAATGAGCCTGCCAGGTGATTCTTCGAACTTAAGACTCTGTAGTTCTCAAAATAAGAGAGATAGAGAAACACGTGCATATATATTCATAATCAAAAGAGGAATAATTAACTTATATCAGGTGTTTTTTTTTAGAGTGATAGAACTTTCGATAGGGATAACTGTGATTTGACAGAAGGTAGAAGCCATGTTGTTTTGACATTTCTGTTCAGTAAGCATTGACAAATTATCATGGAAAGACTCACGCCGCAATAACGTTTATAAATTATTGAAATTCATTTTCAAAATCAGTGTTCTATTCGGCCAAACTTATAGAGCGCTTCGTGAAATTTATGGTTTACATAATCGTCCATCAGAGCAGCTTATTCGTCGAATTATCGATAGATTTCGGACAACATTTACTCTACTCGATGCAACAATAACAACAAAACAAAGAACTGTACGTACAGACAAAAATATCGCTGCTGTAAGTCATAGTGTTAATGATGATCCAGATTTGTCTATTCGTCGACATTAACAACAAGTTGGACTCTGTGCATCCACCACATAGAAAATTTTGCGTAAAGATCTAGATCTACACCCACATAAGATCCAACTGGTTCAAGAACTGAAGCCACTTGACCATAATGAGCATCGTTTGCTTGCTGATTGGGGCATAGAACAGCTAGAAGTTGATCCACTTTTTATCGTAAAATTGTGTTTAGTGATTAAGCTCATTTCTGGTTGAACGGCTGTGTAAACAAGCAAAATTGCCATATACGGAGTGAAAACAATCCCCAAGAAGTTCTGCAGGTTCCATTGCATCCTGAAAAAAGCACTGTATGGTGTGCTTTACACGCTGGAGGCATCATCGGTCCACATTTCTCTAAAAACGATGCTGGAGCTAATGTTACAGTGAATGGTGCTCGTTACATATCGATGGTCAATGATTATTTGTTTCAAAATTTGAATGGTATCGACCCAGAAGTGTTTTGGTTCCCACAAGATGGTGCTACACCTCATGCTGCTACCGTAACAATTGATTTAATGAAAGAAAGATTTGGCGATAACATTATGTCGAGAAATGGTCCAATTAATTGGCCTCCAAGATCATGCGACATAACTCCACTGGATTATTTTCTTTGGGGTTGTCAGGTCATTGGTTTATGCTGATAAACCAGAAACAATAGACGCTTTGGAAGACAACATAACTCGTGTTATTGGTGAAAGAAGACCTGAATTACTCGAAAAAGTGGTCCAAAATTGGTCTGGTCGAATGCGGTTCCTCAGAGCTAGTCATGGTGGACATATGCCGGAAATTATTTTAAAAACATAAATGTCATAAAATTATCTTTCGAATAAAAAAAAATTTTGCTTCAATCTTAATTGACATGTGTTTTATTTCAATGTAAAGTTCTATCACTCTAAAAAAACCACCCGATATGTACTGCTAAAGAATTAATTCCCATTTTATGAAGACCGTTGGAGATCCTACTGCCATTGAAAACCATATTACCATTTCTTCATAAGGATCATTTATATTGATATAAATTGTTTTTTTAAATATTGTGGTAAGTTTTCTTATTAATCATTCTGTCAATGATAATTCAATCTATAGCGGTGAACAATGGCTATTGAACTGAAATCATTGACAAAATGATTAATAAGAAAACTTACCACAATATTTGAAAAACAATTTATATCAATATAAATAATCCTTATGAAAAAAAGAAAATATGGTTTTCAATGGTTTATATAAAAGGTTTCAGCAGAAGGATCTCCAATGGTCTACATAAAATGGGAATTAATTCTTTAGCAGTAAAATTAAAACAAGTTGTAGAAATTACTATGCTCCACTACCAATAAATTTATATTTTACACATTTAATTGTAACTCGAGTTTCTTCGGGAATTTACTATCCCATCTTCAGACAATTAAATGTGTAAAATATCAATTTATTGGTAATAAAATATAGTAATTTCTACAACTTGGTTTAATTTTACTGCTAAACAATTAATCCCATTTTATGAAGACCATTGGAGATCCAACTGCTAAGAACTTTTATATGAGCCATTGAAAACCATATTTTCTTTTCTTCATAAGGATCATTTATATTAATATAATTTTTTTTTAATATTGTGGTAAGTTTTCTTATTAATCATTTTGTCAATGATAATTAAATCTATAGCGGTGAACAATGGCTATAGAACTGAAATCATTGACAAAATGATTAATAAGAAAACTTAACACAATATTTAAAAAACAATTTATATTAATATAAATGATCCTTATGAAAAAAAGAAAATATGGTTTTCAATGGTTTAAATAAAAGGTTTCAGCAGAAGGATCTCCAATGGTCTACATAAAATGGGAATTAATTCTTTAGCAGTAAAATTAAAACAAGTTGTAGAAATTACTATGTTCCACTATCAATATATTGATATTTTACACATTTAATTGTAACTCGAGTTTCTTCGGGAATTTACTATCCCATTTTCAGACAATTAAATATGTAAAATATCAATTTATTGGTAATAAAATATAGTAATTTCTACAACTTGTTTTAATTTTACTGCTAAAGAATGAATCCCATTTTATGAAGACCATTGGAGATCCAACTGCTAAGACCTTTTGTATGAGCCATTGAAAACCATATTTTCTTTTTTTCATAAGGATCATTTATATTGATATAATTTGATCTATAGCGGTGAACAATGGCTATAGAACTGAAATCATTGACAAAATGATTAATAAGAAAACGTACCACGATATTTAAAAGAAAATTATATCAATATAAATGATTCTTATGAAGGAATGAATATATGGTCGTAACAAAATAGAGAGCTTGAGAACGATTATCCACAAGGACTAGTAATCTTACTTAAGAAGATAATCAAAATATTTAGGGCCAACCTTACTCTAAAAGTTTCAAGTGTCTAGCTCCTACCATTCGAAAGTTGCCTGTCGGGAAAAAAACGAAATTACTTTCAGAACAACCTTATAGATAATTTCCATAGTTTGTATTGTATACGCTGACATCTACTGATAATGACATGTACTAGTAAAAAAAATTTGAATCCTCAGTCACGAAAACTAATCAGAAGTAACCATGGTGCGTGGAAAAGTGAATAGATGACGGTGGTGAACATTTCTTACAGAAAACGTAAAATATTACAGTTCACTCTACCATAATAGGATGACGAGTTCTACATATCTCATTGGCTACAAACTGTTTGATATAGATAATTTCTACATTGTCTGCATTCTTATATGTCGACATCTACTAGCAACGATATGTACTAGCAGAAAAATAGTAATTCTTATTTAGAAATCTACTGTCGAGTGACTTCGGTGCATCAAACAATCAACAGATGGCGGTGATGAACTATCTCTTATAGGAAACGCAAAACATTGCAGTTTACTATTCTACAAAGGGATTACTGACTCGACAGGACTATTAAATAATTTGATTGCAGAAAGTGAACAGATGCCACTGGCCGCACATCTCCAAACATTGGAGTCAAATGTTCTACTAGAACTAATTCAAAATGCAACAATTTAACATTTAAAAAAACTACATAGTGTTTTTTGGGGCCATCTTATTTGAGCTATCCGAACTTCGTAAGATCCCATACACTCTTATGGATAGATGGCAGCACTGACATGGAGAAATCTACTGAAATTCTATCTTGCTAAATGACTTACTCACTAAATGGCGATGTGATACGACTGAAAATCATTTTCATCGCAGTTATCTGCCCTTAATTCTCAACTAATAAAAAAAATAAATTCGACAGACTTTGTTTCACAACCAATTTGAATAAAATAAAACTTTATTTTGATTTAGATTCGATTTGAACTATTCGTTCTTTATTAATTAGCAGAAAAAACTGCAGAGAACTAGCGAGTGAGTTGCTTAATAGGATCAAGCTCAAATTGAATCAAAGGCCACAGAACCACTCTCTAGTACAAGCGAGAAAAATCTCCTCTAAAGTAAGCTGCGATATATTTTATTTTGAATGATCCTACAAAAGTTGGAGCAAAAATTAGATTTCTATGACTCGTTCTTTAGTAATAAGTAGAAAAAACTGTTAGAGTACTAACGACATGAGAAATTAAAGAAAAGGATAATCAGGGCATATTTTTTTCAACTCAAATCTAGATCCCTAATGTGACAGTATTATATTTTATTGACTTCTGGATTAATTAAATACAACAAAAAATGTTAAATAGTTGATGATATTTTACAAGAGACTTGATTCTCACATTTTATCTGATACATCTATCTCAATAACTACCCCAGAACAAGATAACATGACTAAGGGTAGGATATTCACCACAGGTGCATAAAGATGAGCTTTGAAGACCGATCTTGTATTAATATTTTACAAACATTCATCATCACATTACCTTGCATTGCGTGCGACAGTATCCAAGTATAAATTGTTTCTTCACCATGGACCATTGTATCTCAGATTAGTTTTGTAGACAAAATAGGATCGTTCTTCTCTGTTGACAAAGAAACAATTTTTGCAACATTTTCTGAGAAATCCTTTCACTTTGAAGCTGCATTTCGAGTGCCAATTAACCAGAATTCGGTACAATTGTTGTGGTTCTAATGGCAGATATAAATATTACATGATAAAATCCAGGTGATGAACACGATATATTTATACCGCTTCGGCAAATATTCAGATTGTTCTTTAGCGTAGAAATCATTTTTATATTAAAGATATTCCTTGAAACTTTGATAAACTTTTCTCCATAGATAAACTGAATTTTTACAGTACTCGAGTAGTTACATTTGTTTATATGTGATCTTTATTATAACACAGTAGCCATTACATTATGCAATAGATAAACGCATAGATCAACAAGACTATATATATTATTGTTAATCTATCATATATTATTGTTAATCTATGGATAAACGAGAATGTATGCTTGTTTATCTATGCATTATGCCCACAGATTACAGTGTTAAGCTCATAGAATTAGAAGCAACTCTATAAATTTTAAAAATTGAAATGGGGACAGGAGAAACAACTCACTTATGAATCGTCCATTTTTATATCTCAGATTAATAATATCTGTTTATGTCAAAGACTTATTATCCTGATTAGATAACAAGTTCATGATGGTTTGCATGGTTAGCATTTACACTTTTTCCAATCATCTAGAATATTATTCTATGGTGAGTAGATAGCAAATTTTAATCTGAACTAATCCCGCGAAATTCAAAAATTATGTCATCCTATGAATCAAAAATGTACTTTAACCTCATCTAAATATGCACATCCCGTGTCAAATGAGATTGCTGTTATATACGTATATACGTTTATTTTTCTGAGGTGCTCGATAGCCGATATGATTACTTCAAGAGAAAATTTGATTGAAATTGCAGTAAGAGTAGTATTGATGATATTATTCAGGTATCAAAAATGTAATAGAACTCTTAAAACTATCGTTCGTTAAAGTGAATAATTTCAGATACTATGATAAGGCCGCACCTTTTATGAGACAGATTCAACCTGAAGAGTTATGGTTATATAATAATCCAGTAACTAAAAGCTATGTTCCTTCCCCAATATTGTGGTCAATATGTATTGGATTCCCAACTTTATGTTTTGCAATGTTTTTCATTTTCGACCGTACCAGCAGGAAGGAATGTAGGATAGCTATATCGGCGTTAACCTTAGCGTTTTCGTTAAATGCATTCCTAACGGCTTACCTCAAAATACTCGTTGGCCGACCCAGACCAGATTTCATAGAGCGATGTTTTCCCTCTGAAAAAGGGACAGACTTTACAAAATGTACAGGACATATAGATCAAGTGTATGATGGAAGAAGAAGTTTTCCCAGCGGTCATTCTTCGTTTTCCTTTGTGGTTATGGTTTTCATGTCCATGTTTTCAGCTAGAAGGTTGGAAATTTGGAAAACTGATAAGTTGAGAGGGTTGAAATTTATATTGTGTATATTGCCATTGTTCCTGGCCACGACTATCGCCATTAGTAGAACCTGCGATTATCATCACCATTATCAAGGTAGGTTTAATAAGAAAGTTTAGTTAATATTGAATTTTGCCATTGAATAAAGGATTTCAAAAACTTTTCTGTATGGAAAATACCATACACTTACTATTTGATACTTTGTTGGGATACTTGTGAGAGACAGAAATCTGATATATTTTCATTTGTTTATATAGACATAATTGTGGGAAGTATGATGGGATCCTTGATAGCATACGTAACTTTTCAAATATACTTCAAGGCAGAAAATGCTATTGTCCATAGTGGAAAGGTAAAGACGATGGACAAAGAGACAGGAGATTATAAAATGTTCAGTAAATAAAATATTCAATTTATATGTAAATAATTGTAAGAGTATTTAAAATATACAAATTCTCTCTAATTCGAGACATTTTATTTGTTACTAAAACGCATTATCAAACGTTTCTTCACGAAACACTGCAAATATGTACTTTTATCTCTTTGTTATTCATCGGATATGAATAGACCATAGAGAACTCATTCTTGTCGAATATTCTTCATTTTTCAGCACCTGAAATAGAAACCGAAGTATTCTCTATCCGAATGCTGCTACATCAAATGCGGCAAAAACGCGTACTGAATAATCGAGTCTCAGAGTTCTCCTGTTGTTGAAAAGTTCGAGAGCATTTCGTCGAAAATTGGCTGTTTTCCTAAGCTTTTTTAAAGTTACCTATCCTTGTTCCCAAACCAAGAAAAGATATAGTCCTATCAGTCTACTTCCCGGAGAAGCTTTTGATGCACAAATTGAATTCAGATTGTAACACAAAGAAATGGATACCACTGCACTAGTTCGGATTCAGAACACAATATTCCACTATACAGCAAAACCATTAAATAACATATTATATCAGCCAAGCTTTAGAACATAAAGAGTACTGCCCATCTGTATTTTTCAATAATAAGGTCTGGCATCCAGGATTGCTGGAAAATAAGAAAGTTACTCCCTATTGCCTATTTCCAACTTCTGAAGTTGTATTTGAGTGAGAGAGAGTTTAGGATGAGAATAAATGACAAGGTGTCTGAAAAATACCCGATAACATCCGGAGTACCACATGGAAGTGTTCTAGGTCCATTTCTCTTTCTGCATTATACAACACTGACTACAAACAGGCACACTATCAGTGGAACATTTGGTGATGATACAGCTATTTTTGCCAGACATAAGGATCCAAAATTGGCATCTAGCCACCTGCAAAATCCTGAAATGTTGTTTTTCAAATATTTTCGAATGTACAAATCCCAATCTGGCTCAAATTAATATTTAGAAGTGGAATAACGACACAAAGGCTTGGCATAATTTTGTGAAGATAAACTATAAGAATTTTTCAAATTTTTTCCTATGTAATTTCGGTAAAAAGTATGAAAAGTATATGAAGTTTTGTCAAATATATTATTTTTCCAATGTTTCTTACCAGTATCTAACGATGCAGATCAGAGGGAGAAGGATGGAGCCTTTCACTTGTATTTTTCATTTTCACGAAATTTTAAATAATGCTTTCTGGTGTTCATGTATCCTAGTGCCGAAAGATCTACCTGTCTGACCAACGTATACACATGGGGAAGTACTGCAGTTTAACCTATAGACTCCTGACGTTTTGTTTTTATGGATCAAATCTTTATTATTCAATTTCCAACCATTCACATTCTCAAACTCTAGCAACTTATAATAGCATGATATTTATATTAATCAACATACCTACGGCACAAGATAATTTTGATAGAGAACTGAATATAATAAAACAGATTGCATTTAACAATGGTTTCAATCCGTTGATTATAAATAAATTATTGAAACAAATGCAATTTAAACAGTCAATATCGCTTGTATATCCAACAATAGCTATTGATACGAAATATATTTCTTTAACTAACGTACATAAACAAAGAGTCCAAAAAAATAGCAAGATATTTGAAGGAAAAGAGTAACTGCAACATTTCATTTAAAACAAAAAATACGTTAGGAAATTTAATAAAAAATAATAAAGATTTGATCCACAAAAACAAAAAGTCTGGAGTCTATAGGTTAAACTGCGGTACTTGCCCATGTGTATACGTTGGTCAGACAGGTAGATCTTTCGGCACTAGGATACATGAACACCAGAAAGCATATCTTGGTAAAAACGGAAATTCAACATATGCTGACCATATTTTGGAGACAGGACATGTTTTTGATAATAACTACAAAATCTTACACCTAGAAAACAAGAACCTCAGGTTGAACTACCTAGAAGCCCTCAGATATAATAAAAAACAGATTCTCCTAAACAACCAGACGGACCTCAATAAATCCCCCTTACTTAACCGTTTCTGAAACTTTGTATAATAATAAAAAAACAAATTACTGTAAATTCCCAATGCTTTCTTTTCTGTATATTTTGAATTTTTAAAGAACTTAATCTCAAATATGTATTTAGTACCATACTCACCTGAGGAAGTCATGTTGTCATGACGAAACAATTGTTGTCAAATTAAATGAATTAGCGGAAATTAAGTTGTTTTACTTTTTATCTTGTCTGGCATCGGCAGTTTTCTATTGTACAATTTTTATATTGGACACCAAGTTTGTTTATCTCAAATTTATTTTCTAAATTGAAAGGTTGAAAAATGAAGATAGGTGTGGAACCAAAATGAAAGTTAGTTGTCCTATTTTCATGAGCATCGGTTGTGTAGAGGTTTAAACGCCCGACTCCTAAGCGGTGATTCGCATCAGGAAGAAATTTCCTGAGTAGGATGATCGGCCACCATTTTACTCTTGGGTCAAAAATTAACAGCGCTGTGCCTAAAGTGGCGTAACAAAGACTAACCTGACTCGCACAAGCTATATTAAAACTTCTGAGGGATCTTTACACAAGATCTAGGAGCATCAATAATAATAAAGAGATGTTAACATTTGTCAAAATTGTTCTTTCAAATACTGGGTGATTTCTTATAAATTTGGTGTTGTGTATTTATTGCCTCATTGAGAGCAATTTATTTATTCGTACAAAAAATCACAATACATTACAACATTAACAAATGAATTTAATCACATTCTTATCGCAGCACTTTGTCTTTTTTTTAATCACATTCTTATCGCAGCACGTTGTCTTTTTTGAAAGTCAAGGAAAATATTCTATCGTCATCTCATACATAGGAATATAAATTAAGAAATTGAGCAAATCAATTTTAAGATCTAATGGGGCACCCTAAACAAGTACCATTTTCCTTGATATAATTGAGGACCCTCATCCAATAATGATCAGTTTGCAACAGGTTTGGATTTCCTATTATGATCAGGAGAAGTCGGGCTCTGCTCAAAGCCACATTTAATCTTCTGGGAACAGATATGAATCCAAGGCTGTATTTCTGGTCCAATGGAATGTAACCTTCAACCGATCTAACCGTTGATAGTATCACTATGTTGAATTCCTGGCCTTGAAATTCTTCCACACTTCCTATTTTGGGTACCTCGAATTCAGCTTCGTTTAAGAGGGCACGAATTTCTTTCACCTAGAACATGTCATACATTATAAGCACGCAAAAACGATAAATAAATCAGTAATTTCTACAATTTCTAATTTCTTCACTTTCTTTCAAATTCAACATTCATTTCATCTTGGTCAAAAATATCAGGTGTTTTTTTTAGAGTGATAGAACTTTCGATAGGGATAATTGTGATTTGACAGAAGGTAGAAGCCATGTTGTTTTGACATTTCTGTTCAGTAAGCATTGACAAATTATCATGGAAAGACTCACGCCGCAATAACGTTTACAAATTGTTGAGATTTATTTTCAAAATCAATGTTTGCCAAACTTATAGAGCACTTCGTGAAATTTATGGTTTACATAATCGTCCATCAGAGCAGCTTATTCGTCAAACTATCGATAGATTTCGAACAACATTTTCTCTACTCGATACAACAACAACAACAACAAGACAAAGAACTGTACGTACAGGAGAAAATATCGCTGCTGTAAGTCATAGTATTAATGATGATCCAGATTTGTCTATTCGTCGAGGTTCACAACAAGTTGGACTCCACCAAATGGAAAATTTTGCGTAAAGATCTTGGTCTACACCCATACAAGATCTAACTGGTTCAAGAACTAAAGTCACTTGACCATAATAAGCGTCGTTTGTTTGCTGATTGGGCCCTAGAACAGCTTGAAGTTGATCCCCTTTTTTATCGTAAAATTGTATTTGGTGATGAAGCTCATTTTTGCTATGTGAACAAGCAAAATTGCTGTATATGAAGTGAAAGCAGTGAATGGTGATCATATGATCGATGATCAATGATTATTTGTTTCAAAATTTGAATGGTATTGACCCAGATGTGTTTTGGTTCCAACAAGATGGTGCTACACCTCATGCTGCTACAGTAACAATTGATTTATTGAAAAAAAGATTTGGCGATAATTTTATTTCGAGAAATGGTCCAATTAATTGGCCTCCAAGATCATGCGACATAACTCCACTGGATTAGTTTTTTTGGGGTTATGTCAAGTCATTGGTTTATGCTGATAGACCAGAAACATTGCACGCTTTGGAAGCAAACATAACTCGTGTTATTGCTGAAATAAAGCCTAAATTACTCGAAAAAGTAGTCCAAAATTGGTCTTGTGGAATGCGGTTCCTCCTAGTTGTGGTAGACATATGCCGGAAATTATTTTTAAAACATGAATGTCTTAAATTATCTTTCAAATAAAAAACAAATTGGCTTCAATCTTAATTTAAATGTGTTTTATTTCAATTTAAAGTTCTATCACTCTAAAAAAAAAACACCCATACCATTTTGTCTATAAGAAAGGGATTGCAACCGTTGTATGACGCTATTTGTTTAATAATATTTAATTCTTTCAAAAAGTTATCTGAAATCAAAGCGACATTCAATAATCTATGAATAAAACTATTATATGCTGACATCTTTAGGTTGGTGGGGTGGTTTGAAGTTTTATGTATTGTGATGTCTGTATGTGTTGGTTTGTGAAAAATACTAAAATCATGTAAATTATTTAATCTTGTTATAGTGAGGTCAAGAAAATTAATACTTTGATTCTTTTCTTCTTGACCTCACTATAACAAGATTAAATAATTTACATGATTTTAGTATTTTTCACAAACCAACACATACAGACATCACAATACATAAAACTTCAAACCACCCCACCAACCAAAAGATGTCAGCATATAATAGTTCTATTCATAGATTATTAAATGTCCCTTTAAATTCAGAATACTTTATGAAAGAATTAAATATTATTAAACAAATAGCGTCAAACAACGGTTACAATCCCTTTCTTATAGACAAAATGGTATCCAATAAAAAAAAGAAAATGGCATTAAATCTCGTGTACCCAATCATAAAAGAGGACAATACACAGAAATATTTTTCGTTATTTTATGTCAATGGATTATCTGAAAATATTGCTAAATATTTCAAAAGTTGTTTCAATTTTAACGCGGCTTTTAAGACAATTAATAACCTTAGTACCTACATAAAAAACAATAAAGATCGTACAAATAAAGAAAATGAATCCGGAGTCTACAAGTTGACTTGCAAAGATTGCCCTTTAGTATACATTGGCCAGACTGGTAGATCATTCAAGAAACGTGTCCAAGAACACCAAATGGGTTATATATCCAATTCTGTACATTCGACATATGCTAATCATCTTAAGGAATTCAGGCATAATTTCAACAATAATTATGAAATTATCCACGTTGAAAGCAAAAGTTCTAGATTAACACTTTTAGAATTTCTTGAAATCAACAGGTATAACGCCCGTAAAATGCTTTGGAACGAACAAACAGATCTTAATCATTCTCCATTACTGAATATTTTTCCTTAATGGCATTTTTAGCGGCAAACTCCAATAAACACCTAGAGTTTTTATGACTTGTGCTTCCATTATTTGGTCACGTACCTAAAAATGTATTTAAACTCGGTTACACTGAATACCATCAGACAGTACAATGTAATACCTGAAGAAGCCACATCGTGGTGAAACAATTGTTGTAGTAGTACAAACATTTTTGTGGAAATAAATTACTGTCTCATATACATTTTTTCATTAATTAAGTGTATTTGAAAACCTTCGTTTTTGTTAGGGAGAGGTCAATAGTGTAAAAGAAGTGGATAAGAGTGCATTGGACTAAATATACTTATTTACCTGCTGTGCGTAAGGTGAAATGATTCCAATGTCCGTAACCCTAATGCCCGCTTTGTACAAGTTGTTGACGTAGTAAAATATCTGTCCAATTTCACTGGGATTGTACCAAGATGGAGAATCAGGCTTCTGCCAGTTTTCCCCTACGATTCCATGGAACACTATGTTGGACAACTTTCCCGTTTCCTGGTTTACAGACAGGACAGATGTCAGTTTTTCCATTAGGAACTTCCCCTCGCCATCCTCATCTCCTTCGGGTATGACCGGAATCAGATCGTCATCATAGAATAGGCTACTGGTGAGCTTCAAAAGACTCGGCACGCTCCTGTAGTTGTACCGCAGCTTTGTTATCAATCTTGGGTCGTAGCCGTTCGTGTTCGGGAATCCCTCGCGATCTCTGGTGTACGGAAATCTGTTCAAGATGCGGTCCATGTAGGATGTTTGAAGGCCGTACTCCCTGGCTGTCGAGGACATGATCACAGGACCTAACTGCTTTGGGTCTCCGGCGAGAATCACCTGACCAGATGATGGATTTAAAAAGGATAGAGGTATCAAGACTTCAGGTTCTGTGGCTTGACTCGCCTCGTCCACTATGATATGACTGAAGTGGCCTGAAATTTGGAAATTAAAAATCATAGCATATCAAAGTATTAGAGTTTCATTCAGTTATTTTTTGAAAATGACTCTTGTTGAAGGACCAATTTCATTCCAGGATTGATTCATCAGAAATTTTGCTATTGAGGAAAAACAAAACAGAGAATCATATTTTGTCAAAGGATTCAGTGACCGGAGAAATGTGTTGTCTAGACTCAAAGAACACGAAAACTGAGTCTCCCATAAGAACAATCTCATAACTCTGAAAACTAGAGGAGGAAAATTCACTAGAATTGATTCACAACTCATGGAAATATTTGACCAGGAAGTATGTTATTGAAAAATATTATTGTAGAGTTGAAGTGGTGATCAAGGCTTTATCTTCTAGTGGTCTGCCATTTCGAGAGTTGGAAGAAGTATTTGGTTCCAATGTGAATGGCAACTGTATGATGATGCTTGAAATATTTATAGAATTCGACCCTTCTGTAGCCAATCACATCAGAAAATATTGATATTTCATCAACTATATGCAATAAATTTATTCAATTGCTTGGAAAAGAAGTATTGAAAAAAATTTTAAATTAGGCTAAGAGCTCCACATACTTTTTGATCATTGTGGATTCTATTCCAGACATCTCTTGTAGATTAACCATAATTTGTTATACGTTATGGCAAACGGAATGGAGAGCCTGATGAGAGATTTTTAAAGTTTTTACTGAATATGGGACACAAGGCTCCCTATAAGTGAGACCCCAAAAATATTCAAAGTTGATCTTCAGAAGTGTCGTGGACAATCCTATGACAATGCATCTAATATGTCTGGAATTTCTGGGCTAAGGGCTGGAAATCTAGAAGTAAGTCCACTTGCATCATATGTACCATACGCAGCGGAAACATGCATAGAATCTGTATTATTTTTCTCATTGTTTCAAGAACTTTACAACTTTTTTACAACTTCAACAGCATTTTAGTGTAAAAATTCAAAACTCACAACAAAAAGTATTTCCTCTACAAGTTGGTCTGCTGAATATGACGCTTTAAGAGCCTTGCAAGAAGAATGACCCTCGATTATTATGGCTCTTGAAAATTGAAAAGCAATCAAAATGAAAATCTGGGACCTGAGCAGAAGCTATGACTTGTCCGTAGATGGCACACATTGGGTCCAATGCTTTCAAGGCTTTATACTGTGGACAAATATGTTCAGAACAAGAACATAATTAAACTCAAGTTGAAAAACTGTTATTTTGGAAGGTGATCTAGAGCCATCTATTTTTGATGAACTTGGGTTGTGAAGGGGACAGAAGAATAAATTTGAGTTTAATTATGTTACAATAATGATCAATACAAAAAACACACTTTTTTGTTAAAAAATCTAGTGGCTATAGATTTCGGCTTCAAGCCATCATCAGGCCAGCTGAAATAAACACATATTTATAAACATGTACACTTTTTATAGAACTCAACCCTTCTGTAGCCAATCACATCAGAAAATAGGGATATTTCATCGACTATATGCAATAAATATATTGAATTGCTTGGAAAAGAAGTATTGAAAAAAATTTTAAACTAGGCTAAGAGCTCCACATACTTTTTGATCATTGTGGATTATATTCCAGACATCTCTTGTAGATTAACCATAATTTGTTATAGGTTATGGCAAACGGAATGGAGAGCCTGATGAGAGATTTTTAAAGTTTTTACCGAATATGGGACACAAGGTTCCCTATAAGTGAGACCCCAAAAATATTCAAAGTTGATCTTCAGAAGTGTCGTGGACAATCCTATGACAATGCATCTAATATGTCTGGAATTTCTGAGCTAAGGGCTGGAAATCTAGAAGTAAGTCCACTTGCATCATATGTACCGTACGCAGCAGAAACATGCATAGAATCTGTATTATTTTTCTCATTGTTTCAAGAACTTTACAACTTTTTTACAACTTCTTACAGCATTTTAGTGTAAAAATTCAAAACTCGCAACAAAAAGTATTTCCTCTACAAGTTGGTCTGCTGAATATGACGTTTTAAGAGCCTTGCAAGAAGAATGACCCTCGATTATTATGGCTCTTGAAAATTGAAAAGCAATCAAAATCTGGGACATGAGCAGAAACTATGACTTGTCCGTAGATGGCACACATTGGGTACAATGCTTTCAAGGCTTTATACTGTGGACAAATATGTTCAGAACAAGAACATTGGTGTTAGGGCTATGCTAGAAGTTTTGAGTTGATTATTTTTGGAAGAAACCAGAGAACAGTTTGATGTCTTGGAAATGGAAGCTCTTAATTTCTGTGAGGTTGAAATATACAAACGTGACAAGTGAAAAAATCAGAAAACTTCAGCCGGCGAAGTCTCCTCGAGAGATAACTTCAGCGTTGATACATTCTTGCCAATAGTTGATAAAATAAGAATAGGTTCCTATAAAAAGTTTATGGAAAAGTTCAATGCCATCATAAAACATTTTTCATACCTAAGTTGAAAAACTGTTATTTTCGAAGATGATCTAGAGCCATCTATTTTTGATGAACTTGGGTTGTGAAGGGGGCAGAAGAAGAAATTTGAGTTTAATTATGTTACAATAAGGATACAAAAAACACACTTTTTTGTTAAAAAATCTAGCGGCTATCGATTTCGACTTTAAACCATCATCAGGCCAGCCGAAATAAACACATATATATATATATATATATATATATATATATATATATATAAACATGTACTTATGTACTTTACAATAAAAATACAGACAACCATCATAAACAAGTATTGTGGGGGAATTTTCTCAGATTTTATTAATTTTTGTCCTTTTGATATTCATTCAATTATTAGATTAAAAATTGTGTTACTTGAACTCACTGTCAGCATTAAAATACAATATTGTCAAAAATTCAAAAATATACACATATCAGGCAGGTACATATAGAGGGGTAGCTTTTTTGTTGATGACATATTTATGTATAACCCTCGAAAACAATAAACAATGGTGAAAATATACAATTGAGATATCGAACAGCAGGGAATTGATAACAAGATGCGCATATTAAGGTCTGATATATGATGGATATTATTCAAACGCGGCGACATATGAATAAAACTAAAACAGTTACTATGTGAGCGGTCCAAGGAATTTAAAAAGATTTCTATCTGGAAAATCTGATATTTCATTTAATAGGTGTTCGTTCAGTTTTTTCTTTAGAATTTCATATTCTTCAAGGAGTAATAGTCTCAGATAGCTGTCTTCACTGTGCAGGATTCTTAAATTTTCTATTTTGGTCTTATGATTCAGTTCTATTAGATGATTTCCTAACGCTGAATTTGGTCGATTCTTTACGTGTTCATTGAATCTTTCATTTGCTGAACGGGTGGTCATCCCTGTATAAAAGGAAGGTCAGTCAGCACAGGTTATTTTCTATATGCCACTATATTGATCGTTGCTCATTCTCTTCTTGTTATTAATCAAGATGCTTTCTAGGGTCTGATGTCGTTAATTGTTTTACTTTTATTCATATTTGAATAATATCCATCACATACCGGACGTTAATATGCGCATCTTGTTATCTATTCCCTGCTCTTCGATATCTCAATTGTATGTTTTCACCATTTTTTACTGTGTTCGAGGATTATACAGAAAATATTTCATCAACAAAAAAGCTACCCCTCCATATGTGCCTGTCTGATATATTTTTGGAATTTTTAACAATATGTATTTTAATGCTGACGGTGAGTTCAAGTAAAACAATTATTAATCTAATATAATATATAATAATTATAATTGAATGAATAACAAAAGGACAAAAATGAATAAATTCTGAGAAAATTCCCCCAAAATACTTGTAATGATGGTTGTCTGTATTTTTATTGTAAAGTGTACATGTTTATATATATACTACTCTGTCGAGAAAGTACCGGGAATTTTCAATTAAAACAACATTTTTACATTTAATCGTCAAAATTTATTGGGTCGCCTTCAAAATAGGCTCCATTTGCTCCAATACATCTATGCCAACGGCACTTCCAATTATCGAAACATTTTTTATAGGCGCTTTCCGGGATGGACTTTAGCTCTCGCGCCGAACTTTGTTTTATGGCTTTAATCGACTCAAAACAGGTGCCACGAAGGGGCAATTTTAGTTTTGGGAAGAGGAAAAAGTCGCAGGGAGCCAAATCCGGCGAATACGGTGGTTGCTGGAGCACGTTTGTTGAGTTTTTGGCGAGAAAGTCAGTCACAATCGTAGCTCGGTGAGAAGGCGCGTTATCGTCATGCAAAATCCATGAGTTGTTCGCCCACAAATTTGGCCGCTTCTTACGGATACGCTCACGCAAACGTTTCATAACGCCTAGGTAATACTCCTTGTTTACCGTCTGACCCTCTGGAACGAATTCGTAGTGCACCACGCCACGGATATCGAAGAAAACAATGAGCATCACCTTCATTTTCGAGCGGCTTTGGCGTGGTTTTTTCGGTTTCGGCTCATTTTTTGCCACCCATTCCGATGATTGCTGGCTTGTTTGCATATCGTACTCGTAGACCCAGGTCTCATCACCAGTTATAATGCGTTCCATGAATGTAGAATCGGAATTACAGCGATCCAGCATGTCTGAAGCAACCTGTTCGCGATGACGTTTTTGAAGAAAATTCAGGTCTTTCGGTACGAGTCGTGCGGCCACCTTTCTCATGCCCAAAATATCAATCAAAATCGTACGTGCGGACTCGTGGGATATCTTAAGATCATGTGCTATCTCTCTCAAGCTGGTACGACGGTTTTCCAGCACCCTTTCCTTAATTTTATCGACGTTATCTTCGACCACTTCACGACCGTCCTTGAAGGCTCTGTACCACTGATATGCACGAGTTTTCGATAGAGCATTATCACCAAAGGCCTTTTGCAACATTTTCAATGCATCGGCACACGAAAATTCATTTGCAACACAAAACTTTAAACAAATTCTTTGCTCAACGTAATCGCCCATAGTAAAAATCGGCACGCACTCTGACATCGACTGACTTAATCAGCTGTTGCAAACACACTAGTTGACAGATCCCGCTCAAGCTTGGCATAGTAATTAAGGACAGTGGTACCAACCTAGGAAAAAATATTTTACCTGCCTCATTGCCCCGCCAGATTTAAATCGATAATTCCCGGTACTTTCTTGACAGAATGTATATATATATATATATATATATATATATATATATATATATATGTGTTTATTTCAGCTGGCCTGATGATGGCTTAAAGCCGAAACCATCCAAGTTCATAAAAAATAGATGACTCTAGATCATCTTCGAAAATAACAGTTTTTCAACTTAGGTATGAAAAATGTTTCATGATAGCATTAAACTTTTCTATAAACTTTTTATAGAAACCTATTCTTATTTTATCAACTATTGGCAAGAATGTATCAACGCTGAAGTTATCTCTCGTGGAGACTTCGCCGGCTGAAGTTTTCTGATTTTTTCGTCTCTTGTCACGTTTGTATATTTCAACCTCAAGAGCCATAATAATTGCGGGTCATTCTTCTTGTAAGGCTCTTAAAGCGTCATATTCAGCAGACCAACTTGTAGAGGAAAGACTTTTTAAATAATATTTAAATAAGGTTATTCTGATTTTCACAAATTTTTATTGTTATGTTTACAACAATCGTTTCGCTATCACAGTAGCATCATCAGGCAAGATTACATTTTGAATAACTAAGCTTGTTTCTGAAATCCGTTGCTATTTATATTACAGTAAGTACAATACATTTTTATTGAGCACTAAAACCCAATAAAGGGTCTCTGCAAATTCCAGCTTATCTGAATATATTTAACAGAGGTGAGTTATTTAAATCTATTTGTTTGTTAAGTAATATTTCAATTTTATGATGTTTATTTATCTCTAGGGATTCTAACAGATTTAAGGCATAACTTGTTTTCTGTATGTAGAATTTCAAAATTATGGTTGAAAGATGTCCTGTTTCTAACAAATGGTTGGAATATGTAGAATTACTTTTATTATCGAGGAAACTCTTCAAATGTTCACAAATTCTATGTCGGAAAGTTCTTCCAGTCTGTCCTATGTAAACTTTAGGGCAATCACCGCAGGTTAACTTATAAATCCCCGATTTATCATCTTTATGTGTACAATCTTTATTATTTTTAATAAATTTACTCAAATTTGAATTGGTTTTAAATGAAGTTCTTAAATTATATTTATTTTTGAGGTATGTAGCAATTTTCTCAGAAATACCTTTAGTGTATCTTAAGGAAATGTATTTAAAATTTTCTTTTATATTAGGAAACATCATATTTAAAGCTATTTTATTGTTTTGGGGTTTTAGTGCTCAATAAAAATTTATTGTACTTACTGTAATATAAATAGCAACGGATTTCGGAAACAAGCTTAGTTATTCAAAATGTAATCTTGCCTGTTGATGCTACTGTGATAGCGAAACGATTGTTGTAAACATAACAATAAAAATTTGTGAAAATCAGAATAACCTTATTTAAATATTATATAATATGGATTTTCACCAAGTAAGGACTGACTCAATTCAATATGAAAGACTTTTTGTTGAGAGTTTTGAATTTTTACACTAAAATGCTGTTGAAGTTGTAAAAAAGTTGTAAAGTCCTTGAAACAATGAGAAAAATAATACCGATTCTATGCATGTTTCTGCTGCGTACGGTACACATGATGCAAGTGGACTTACTTCAAGATTTGCAGCCCTTAGCCCAGAAATTCCAGGCATTTTAGATGCATTGTCATAGGATTGTCCGCGACACTTCTGAAGATCAACTTTGAATATTTTTGGGGTCTCACTTATAGGGAGCCTTGTGTCCCATATTCGGTAAAAACTTTAAAAATCTCTCATCAGGCTCCCCATTCCGTTTGCCATATCGTATAACAAATTATGGTTAATCTACAAGAGTTGTCTGGAATATAATCCACAATGATCAAAAAGTATGTGGAGCTCTTAGCCTAGTTTAAAATTTTTTTCAATACTTCTTTTCCAAGCAATTCAATATATTTATTGCATATAGTCGATGAAATATCCCTATTTTCTGATGTGATTGGCTACAGAAGGGTTGAGTTCTATAAAAAGTGTACATGTTTATAAATATGTGTTTATTTCAGCTGGCCTGATGATGGCTTGAAGCCGAAAAATCTATAGCCACTAGATTTTTTAACAAAAAAGTGTGTTTTTTGTATTGATCATTATTGTAACATAATTAAACTCAAATTTATTCTTCTGTCCCCTTCACAACCCAAGTTCATCAAAAATAGATGGCTCTAGATCCCCTTCGAAAATAACAGTTTTTCAACTTGAGTTCAATTATGTTCTTGTTCTGAACATATTTGTCCACAGTATAAAGCCTTGAAAGCATTGTACCCAATGTGTACCATCTACGGATAAGTCATAGCTTCTGCTCAGGTCCCAGATTTTCATTTTGATGGCTTTTCAATTTTCAAGAGCCATAATAATTGCGGGTCATTCTTCTTGCAAGGCTCTTAAAGCGTCATATTCAGCAGACCAACTTGTAGAGGAAATACTTTTTGTTGTGAGTTTTGAATTTTTACACTAAAATGCTGTTGAGGTTGTAAAAAAGTTGTAAAGTTCTTGAAACAATGAGAAAAATAATACAGATTCTATGCATGTTTCCGCTGCGTATGGTACATATGATGCAAGTGGACTTACTTCTAGATTTCCAGCCCTTAGCCCAGAAATTCCAGACATAGATGCATTGTCATAGGATTGTCCACGACACTTCTGAAGATCAACTTTGAATATTTTTGGGGTCTCACTTATAGGGAGCCTTGTGTCCCATATTCAGTAAAAACTTTAAAAATCTCTCATCAGGCTCTCCATTCCGTTTGCCATAACGTATAACAAATTATGGTTAATCTACAAGAGATGTCTGGAATAGAATCCACAATGATCAAAAAGTATGTGGAGCTCTTAGCCTAATTTAAAAATTTTTTCAATACTTCTTTTCCAAGCAATTCAATATATTTATTGCATATAGTCGATGAAATATCCCTATTTTCTGATGTGATTGGCTACAGAAGGGTTAAGTTCTATAAAAAGTGTAAATGTTTATATATATGTGTTTATTTCAGATGGCCTAATGATGGCTTGAAGCCGAAATCTATAGCCACTAGATTATTTTAACAAAAAGGTGTGTTTTTTGAATTGATCCTTATTATAACTTTCACACACTTATGGAAGAGTTTACAACCAAAATTTAATTATGTTATTAATATTTTCATTGTTGTTTTTTGAAACATGTACAGTTTACCAATAAAAGTGTTATGTGTTATCGAATTTTTGAACACTAACCTTAATTTTATAAATTTACTGAATTTTTTTATTTTGACAAAGAGTACCATAATCTTGGATTATGGCCTAGGGCGCTAATAATTGTTGATCCGTACTTGGTTAGTAAATAGATCATTTAAACAAATTCTTGGTAAAATTGAGTCAAATGGTAACCTTACCCTTTGAAAATTCCATCATAAAAAGTGTCCCCGCAGAAGAACACGTACAAACTGTTAGCCTATTCCTCCCCAGCGTCTGGCTGTTAGCCCCCAACAGCATCCCGTTCAATAATTTGTGGGGTTCTTGCACGTTGGTTCCTTTCTTTGAGAGATCCCCAGTTGCTGAATACGGAATCAAATGGATGGGTAGGTTATTAATGTACTTGTGCGCGACGAACCTCACCAAATCTCCCGGTAACAGCACCTTGCTATTTATAAGTCTGGTAGCCAGTAGGTCCGCAGCGCTATTGGATGGCGCTGTCGCCAGGATCCTCGAAGAGGGTATCAAACGTAAAATCTGCAGTATGCACTCGACCACGGTTACCGTCTTGCCCGTCCCAGGGGGACCATATATCACGTAAGGGAGTGGTCTGGCCTCTCCCGACAATATGTTCTTAACGGCCTCTTTCTGGCAGACGTTAAGTTCTTTGTTGAACCACTTAAGCGTAAATACGCCGTCTTTCCTAATGGGATGATTCGAGTTCGACTTTTTGACATCTTGGGAAGTTGTCTCGCATAGGGATTTTTTAGCAGAGGCTTCTTCGCAATTCTTGCTTAAAATCTCCTCTTTGTACTTATCTTTCTCGGCAGGCGACTTATTGTTGTATTCCTTAATTCTTCGTAGGGCCTCTTTTCTGCTTCTCGTAGGGGTCGGTTCTTCATCAGAAACACTGCTGTCGTTGGAACTTTGGTTGAGGACCTGTTTCTTGTACTGTTCTCTTTCGTCCAGGCTCTTCTTGTTGTACTCTTTGATTTTCTTTAGAGTGTCCACCCTGCTTCCAGAAGGTTTCGAGTCCAAATCTGCTTCTGTTAAATTTATGTATATATAATTATAAACAATAATAATATCCTTTATTTGATCAAATATCAACAGATGTAGATCACGTCAATAACTTCATGTAGTACATTTAAGATAAACATTAAAACGTCATTTCATATTTAATTCCATGCAAATAGAGGGCTGTCCCAGAAGTCGACATCAAGCCGGAATCGGGTAACAGGCTGAGTCATGGTAGTCATCAAAAAAATATTTGAAAAAGTCGTGTACTTTTCAAATTATATTGCATTTTTTATTCTTCGAGAAAATGCACACCCCGTGATGATTCTTGAAATCCTGTTGCTACAATTTTTTACTTTCTTCAAATTTTATTTTTCCTATGTTATCCCGAATAGTGCTTCTGTAACCTGTGATCTTCAATTCTAAGCCAATTATTCCAGCTCGGAAGATAATGTCACTTTTTGCCGAACCATTCAAAATTAATATTTCGCACAACTTTAACTGACTGTATTGAAAAAAAACTGTACTACATCAGTTTGACAAATTACTTTAAAAGTTAGCGCATTTATTAGGGATTCTAAAATGGTATAACACTCACCACATTATTTCTTAGATCGGTCAAAAAAACGGTCTTTCTTAAAGAAACACAGTTTCGAACAATTTCTTCGAACTTTCTAAAAATGATTCTAGTGCATCCAATACTTAAGAATCTGGTTTGAATGAGATGGGGTGAGCCCTTCCATAAAGTGTGAGTGAGACAGATAGTGACGCCACTATTTGGTATTGGCACACGTAAACGTAATACAGATCAGTACGCTACGCCCCTTGGTCTACTGCGGATCTTTCCGTATTTGATCGTGTTATTTGTGTACTTACGACTTTTGGCTTCGTTTATTAGATTTGTTCGCTTGTGATCTCTTTACGACAAACTGTTATTTTACCTGGACTAACCTGTGGCTGTGTATTGCCATCATATCTGTGTATACCGCACATATGTAAACATGCACCTCATTTATGGGGAATGCAGATGTAACGCTACTGCATTCGAGAATGTATCGCGAGAGATACCCAAACCTTGATCGTGATCCAGATCATCGAGTTTTAACGAAAATGCACCGTCTACTCTTCACAGCGGGCCGACTTCCAAACAAACTGCATGGTGAAGGAAGAATTTCCTTACCTTACGACGATATTGTGCTTCAAGCAGTTGAGGAAGATCCAAGTTATGTTATTTATGGCGAGCGGGCGCACGGACTATTGTTGTTCACCCCTAATTTATATCTCCCCGACGAGATCCAGTTTTTGGGTAAAACCGATAATCTTGTTCAGGGGTAATTTTTTCAGTTCACTGTGGGCTATAAAAGCCTGGCCAAAAACCTCGAATCTGATGCGACTCACCGCTGGGCACTCTGAGACGATGTGCATGGCTGTTTCAGTGTCCTCAAGACACAGCCTGCATTCATCGTCTTCAGCCAGACCGATTTTGTGCAAATGTGCTTTCAGTCTGCAGTGACCTGTCATAATTCCGAAAAGTGTTCTTAGTTTGGCCCTATCCAGACCTAGCGCTAGGTTCGCCATCTTTTTGTTCGAAGCTGTTCCAAGGAACAACAATGTTTCAGGCCAGAAAGACTCCAGCCCTGAGTTCATTCTGCCTGTTATCGCCTCTTTAGCCACGTCATATGGTATTCCCAGGAATGGTTCCGGTCCTACCAGAGGCAGCGCAGCTCCAGCAAACGCCAGCCGATCTGCCTCCTCGTTACCCAAATAGTTTGAGTGGCTCGGTATCCAAACCAGAGTGACTCCGTTATACATACCGAGCCTGTTTAAAGCCGTGCGGCAACTCCAGACTGTTCTTGAGGTACAAGAGCTGGATTCCAAAGCTTCTAGTACTGACTGACTATCAGTAAATATTTTGATTTTACCGTGGTGGATTTGCCGTTTTATCAGCAGTTCTTCCGCAATGGCAAATAGTTCTGCGTGGAATATGGTTGCGTTTTGACCGAGACTCAATGAGATGTTAATTCTCGGTTTGCTCTCATAGACTCCCGCTCGTGTTCCGTTCGTCGTTCGTGAGCCGTCTGTGAACAAGCCAACGTCGGTTCTCAATAGAACCTCAGCATGCTGGGTCCATTCGTCGCGGCTGAGGACGATTACATTGAAATTCCGTTCTTGGCTCGTGACTTTTGACATTAGATCCGAGGGCATCAATAGGATACTGTTTGTTAAAAGCTCGTCCAGCAGTCCTGAGCCTCCCATCACTATTGCCTCTGGCCTGTCAATCGCCAGTTGATATAGTTTGTATGTGGTCCGTTCCGCCTCCCTCTGCACCACTAGGTGCAGGAGTGGTAGATTTAGTAGGACCTCCATGGCTGCCGTGGGTGTGGTGCGAAACGAACCTGTAACTGCAAGGCAAGCCTGTCTCTGTAGTCGGGTCTACAAACGGAAGATCCAAGTACTTCGCTACGTGAAATTGAGCGAAACACAGCAGTGTCCAAAAGTACAGCTCACCAACTATTGAAAAAACATAAGCCCCACCCATATCATGTACAGCGAGTACAAGCTCTGTTACCTCGGGTTGCGTTTTGCCAAACCATGCTACAAAAGAATCGGGAAGATCCACAATTTTTAGAAAAACTTTTGTGGTCGGATGAATCAACATTTAAAAAAGATGGTTACATGAACGTACACAATATACGTGAGTGGCACATAGAAAATCCGAATTTAAGAGACAAGATAGATCTCAATATCGTTTTAAAGTGAACATGTGGGCTGGAATTTTGAACGGAAGAATCATAGGAGCTTTTGAGTTTCCAGAGGTTTTACACGCTGAAATTTATTTAGATTTTTTACGAAATCAGTTGCGAAATTTACTTGAAGACGTGCCACTTAGTGTTTTCAGAGAAATATGGTTTCAGCAAGATGGCTGCCAGCTCACTATTCCCTCTCACTTAGAGAATATCTAAATGAAGAATATCCGAGCAGATGGATGGGGCGATCTGAATCTCTTAGGCTTTTTTACTGGGGAGCAGTGAAGGAAAAAATTTATTCAAAATGAATTGAAAATGTAGCCGAGCTTCCCGAGAAAATTATGGAAGCAATGCAATTCGTCAATAACGGAAGAATGGCCCGTCTGATATCCCGATCTTTTTTAAGAAGATGTCGTGCATGTATTGCCGCTGAAGGAAACTGAATTTCTTTAAGAAAAACCTTTTTTTGTCCAATCTGAAAAAGAATGTAGTTAGTGTTATAGCATTTTAGAACCCTTATTAAATGTGCTAACTTTTGAAGTAACTTGCCAAACGGATGTAGTAAAATTTTTTTTCAGTACAGTCAGTTAAGTTGTGCGAAATATTAATTTTGAATACTTGGTTCGGCAAAAAGTGACGTTATTTTTCAAGCTGGAGCAATTGACTTAAAATTGAAGATTACAGGTTACAGAAGTATTCGGGATAACATAGGAAAAATAAAATTTGAAAAAGGTAAAAAAATGGTAGCAACAGTAGTTTAAAAATCATCACAGGGTGTGCATTTTATTGAATAAAACAAAGTATAATAAAATTTGAAAAATACAGGACTTGGATTTTCTTTTATATTTTTCCTATGACTATTATGACTCAACCTGTTACCTGAATCCGGCTTGACGTCGACTTCTGGGACACCCTCTATGAGGTGGACCGGAAAGTAATGTCGCTTTTTTAAATTAAATTCAAACAAATAAATTATTCACAAATTTTTATTTTTAAGCAATGATGTAATCACCTTCGTTATCAACAAAAGAATAAATTATTAACAAGTGTTTATTTTCAATTAATAATGTAATCACCTTCAATAACATCAACCTAATGTGTGAATTTTCAATGCCGGTCTGATAAAAATCAATTGGTTTTTGAGTAAAATATCTCAACATAGTATTTTGGACATCCTCCAAATATTCAAATTTTTTTTCTACTAAGAAAATGCATTGTCATGTTGCAGAATAACACCCTTTCTGTTGACCATCACATGATATCGGGCGTTTTTTTAAGAGTGATAGAACTTTCGATAGGGATAACTGTGATTTGACAAAAGGTAGAAGCCATGTTGTTTTGACATTTCAGTTCAGTAAGCATTGACAAATTATCATGGAAAGACTCACGCCGCAACAACGTTTACAAATTGTTGAAAACTATTTTCAAAATCAGTGTTCTATTCGTCAAATTTATAGACCACTTCGTGAAATTTATGGTTTACATAATCGTCCATCAGAGCAGCTTATTCGTCGAACTATCGATAGATTTTGGACAACATTTTCTCTACTCGATCCAACTGGTTCAAGAACTAAACCCACTTGACCATAATAGAACAGCTTGAAGTTGATCCACTTTTTTATCATAAAATTGTGTTTAGTGATGAAGCTCATTTCTGGTTGAACGGCTATGTAAACAAGCAAAATTGCCGTATATGGAATGAAAACAATCCTCAAGAAGTTCTGCAGGTTCCATTGCATCCTGAAAAAATGCACTGTATGGTGTGCTTTACACGCTGAAGGCATCATCGGTTCATATTTTTTTAAAACCGATGCTGGAGCTAATGTTACCTTGAATGGTGCTCATTACAGATCGATGATCAATGATTATTTGTTTCAAAATTTGAATGATATCGATCCAGAAGTGTTTTGGTTCCAACAAGATGGTGCTACACCTCATACTACTACCGTAACAATTAATTTATTGAAAGAAAGATTTGGCGATAACGTTATTTCGAGAAATAGTCCAAATAATTGGCCTCCAAGATCATGCGACATAACTCCACTGGATTATTTTCCTTGGGGTTATGTTAAGTCATTGGTTTATGCTGATAAACCAGAAACAATGGACGCTTTGGAAGCAAACATAACTCGTGTAATTGATGAAATAAGCCATTAATTACTCGAAAAAGTGGTCCAAAATTGGTGTGGTCGAATGCGGTTCCTCAAAGCTAGTCGTGGTGGATATATACTGGAAATTATTTTCAAAACATAAATGTCATAAAATTATCATTCAATTAAAACAAAATTTGACTTCAATCTTAATTTAAATGTGTTTTATTTCAATTTAAAGTTCTATCACTCTAAAAACAACACCCAATATTCAGAAAAGCAACATACAGACATCAAAATGTATAATATAAAACTTCAAATCACCCTACCAACCAAAAGATGTCAGCATATAATAGTTTCATTCATAGACTATTGAATGTCCCTTTGAATTCAGATAGCTTTTTGACAGAATTAAACATTATTAAACAAATAGCTTCAAACAACGGTTACAACCCCTTTCTTATAGACAAAATGGTATCCAATAAACAAAAGAAAATGGCAATGAATCTCATGTACCCAATCATAAAAGAGGACAATACACAGAAATATTTTTCTTTATCTTATGTTAATGGATTATCTGAAAATATTGCTAAATATTTCAAAAATATTTTCAATTACAACGCAGCTTTTAAAACCATTAGTACCTACTTAAAAAACAATACGGATCGAACAAATAAAGAAAATAAATCTGGAGTCTACAAGTTGACTTGCAAAGATTAAATGATTTTTTAAATATTCCATTTTTAAATCAAAATTTAGTCATAAACTTTTCGAGGAAATGGTACATGTAGAAAGACAAACATATTTTTCAAAATAATTATCAATTTAATATGCTTTAAGAAAAATTGTATTCTGTACCTTGATTCGAAATGCTTCTTCCATTTGAGACATTATGGCCCTTTTCTTCTTCATTTTCACAGAAATGCTCAGCGGCAATTTCAAACAGTACCTGAGGTTTTTTCAGCTCCAACTTTGAGGGAAACAATAAAACCATTCCCATATTGTAAACAGCTTCATCCACAGCCAAATGAAGCTTCTTCATCGTTGTTCTTGAAGCCTGGACTTGGATGCTGTATTCTTGTCCAGTGTAATTCTGATGAAAATGCTTATCAAACTTGATAGAGACATACTTAGAACCCGTCTGGTGTATGAAACCTTCCCAGGTAGTATCATCAGAACATTTATGGGGATCTCTGACCAGCACCTTGTCTCCCATAAGTAGAGAGGGACGTTTCTCAGACAAATTGTCAATATACCATAATAAAAAATCTTCGCTCTTAACGAAAACAACAGATTCCTTGTCATATATGCTCATGTTCAAGAGGTCTTGAAGCTCCTCGATGTATAGTAAGGTATGAAACTTATCTAGGTAGTTTATAGAAGATAATTCCTTCTCTAAACATGGTTTCATCATGCAAAGTTTATTTTTCAACAGTTCCTCGTTCTTATAATTTGTGAGCAGATCAAGGTACTTATTGGCCATAGGGTATTTGGGCAATCGACGGGCACTGAATCTTGGAAGAGCGAAATTACTTTCACCCCTTATTATATTTGAATTATCCCTACGCTGATAGTATTTGTTATATACTCTTGAATTTTGGGTAGTATGTCCGTGCTGAGAAGCCACAACAGAAACGTCCACCCATCGACTCACTTCTCCTTGATCCGTAGATACTATAAGGTATTCCTTTGATTTTCCCATATGAAGACTGGTGCATTCGTACTCAACCACAAATGATCCATTAAAGGGTATTACAATATTCTCACAATTGGTCAAAACTTTACACTGTGAATTATGTCTTGGGAACGTCACATCAATAACTTTTAAATCTTTCCTTTCCTTTTTATTGCAAATGGAGAATTCAAATTGTTTGGTTTCACCGAGATTTTCGAATTCACAACAACGCAAATCGTTCAAGATAACTCCTTCTACTGTTAATTGGTCCTCAATGTCCGCTACCCCACCTAAAACTTTTTTCATGCTTCTGACGTAAGTTGGTAATACTTGCAAGGCTCTGTATACCCACCTTTGCTGATTGCTCTCGATGATTTCTGCAGAGACCCTATCATTTTTAATTGGCACATAGGACCCCAAAATACTGTCTCCATTGAAAAAAATTGAGTGGTTAAGGGTACCTTCATTCATTTTTGCATTCCAGGATGTCACTGTACATTCATTAGTGCGAAGTCCTATTGGAGCTATTTTAAGGACCTCGTAAATCTTACCAGTCATATCCACCACATTTTCGTCTATTTCACATTTAGCGTCTAATTGCAGCCAATCGCCAGTTTTAGGCACGAAATCTGAAGCTACTTCATCAAGGTCTACTACTATATCGTATTGTTTCATTGAAAGTTTTCGCCCATTTCTTTCCTCCACCTGACAAATTAATGTTCTTAAACACCATTTTGATGTTTTGTCCTCTTCCACAGTCCAATCGTTCTCTATTAAAGTGACATTTATTACCTTAGGACCTTCTGATTCCAATAAAAGATTAAACGATACTTTGGATCCTTTACGAAAATAGACGGAGTCCGATTTGAATGTATATCGGTCATCTATTGTCAATATTCCTTTTTCTATACTTGTAATCACACCGATTTTTCCCAATACTGTGAAATCGTCATACATAAATTGTTCATGTTTCAAAGGTTCTATTACCTTCTCTTCTTCCACGGGAGACTCTAAAATTTTATATGATTCTTCAAGAGATAAAGCTACCTCTTTTCCCCATAGAAGGGAATATAAAAAGTTAAACATCACAAAATAAAACTATAAAAAATGCCGGAAAAAAAATTGCTCACTTTGTTTTATGTAGTGAATAGTTTGGTTATGGCAAATAAAAACGAATAACGAAATAAACCAAAGATCTTCTTCCTCTCTTTTATATATGTTTGATTACTAGGACCATCGACACAATTGTAACTTGGACTGCTGATTCCAAATCAATGGGTCTTGACTAAGTCATCAACCAGCAAGGTTCTCTAAGGAATTTTCAGTTCTTATCGAATACTATCTGGTCCGAACGATTTTCCATATTTTAAACTCGGAAAATCGAGGTGTTAAGTTTTCATTGGACCATCTGTATGTAATAATAATAATAATTTATTGGTCTAATAGACATTAAAAATAATGTATAAGACATTATAAAACTTGACAGCTCTAGTGTGCGAAAGTTCCGAAAAAAATTATGAAATGTTTTTTCAAAATGAGGTATTTTTGTAATCAAGAGCAGGTGATTCTTTCATGAAAAATCTATTGCCTAAGAGAGCAAGCATCTGATTATATTTCATTACGGCTCAATATTGAAAATTTCTTTTCAGTGTGTGATATTTTTTCCAATCATAACCAAATAATTATATAAAATTATATAAGAAATATGTTCAATGGAATCACAAAAAATGCATCCCATCATATTTCATAACAGCTCTAGTGTGCGAAAGTATTGAGACTAATTTATGAAGAATCGTCCTTTAGAGAAATCTCAGTTCGAACTGTCAAGATCTTATCGAACTCAAAGAAGCGTTCAGTTTCATCATAGATGAACAATGATATAGTCTTCTTGATCTATGAGTTTCACGTTCATATGTGTAAGTTCCGACACCACTGGTCGATCGTGAGTCACCGGAAGTTTTGGCAGCCAGCTCAGCCAGCCAACTTCATGTCGTTATAAAATGGCCTATATCTGTCAATTGAGAAATTCTATGTACAATATTCATCATTAAGGATTTTCGTTAATATCAAATAAAAGGAAAATATAGTGAATTTGGTTTGAATTTGCGAATTCATTTGATTATTCGTATAATAAATATTGTCTACAGCAAATTTTACGTTATGCCTGTGGGTAAATTTGGATATCTATATTATAAACAATAGCTTAAAACAAAATTTTAAGGAGTGTCTATATTATTTATTTCATTTTACAGGCCTATCACTCCAGTTTTGTGAAGCCACCTCAGATAATTGGGAATACAGCTCTTTTACCTTTCAGAACTCAATTCAGAGGACCCATTAGTTCCCCTGCTGGCCAGGAGCAAGATATAATAGATGAATCATTGTATTTCTTCAAAGCCAATGTATTCTTCAGGACCTATGAAATCAAAGTGAGTAATCAGCATGCGGAACTGTTCCACAATTTACTTAATCTTCAATTTTAGTCGGAAGCAGATCGCCTCCTCATTTACATCACTTTATACATAACTGAATGCCTGAAGAAACTTCAAAAATGTACGAACAAGAACCAGGCACAGAACGAAATGTACAGTCTTGCTATATCAAGGTTCGACATACCCGGAGATGCAGGTTTTCCCCTCAATTCGGTGTATTCAAGACCATCTTCGACATCAGAAGCCGACTTCTTGAGGAATTATTTGACACAGTTGAGACAAGAAGTAGGTTTGAGGGTTTGCGAGAAAGTTTTTGGAGAAGATGGTAAACCCAGCAAGTGGTGGTTGTGTTTTGCCAAGAAGAAGTTTATGGATAAGTCATTATCTGCTCCTGGACAGTAGTGAATGATGAAAAAAGTTACAAAAGAGTATATCCAGATTATATTTGATAATTTTTTACTTGTGAAATTCTCATCAGTGGGAAAGTTGATTTAATAATATTTAAATATATTATAATTAAATATTTTTTACCTTAAATTATGATTGATTATATATTAAAATGTCAGGTTTTATTATTACATGTTTGCTTTGATTTTTTTATTTTTTCAATCTCTGAAAAATAATAGGTTGGTGAATATTGTATAACTATAATTAGTTTGGTAATATTTATTGATAACAAAATAAATAAAGATATCTTAGATGTCCACATTACATCCATGACATGCATGTCATGTGAACTTTTCATCAAAAATCTTAAAAGTGCCTTAGATATTTTCAAAAATGAAGTGGACCTTATATCAAGCCTTCATTATAGTTGTATTTGTGATGACTGGATCTCTGAACACCCTGTCTGTCAAGTAGGTAAGTGCCATCAGTACAAATATCCTTTCCTCTCCGGAATCTCAAGTTAACTCGCCTTTCTGTAGATTTGCAGATCTTCAAGAAGCGGAAGGTTTGGATGGTGTTTTCAGGCAATTTAATCATCCCTTTTTGCAGTCCAGCCAAATGTTTTTTGGTATGATGTTAAATTTGTTCCTGTTTAAGATTCTCTATTATGTTTTCAAGAGACAAAGTGTGAGTATCCGTCAGTTACAGGGCTTAGTTGTAATACAGGGTAGTACAATCCATCTTAATGAATCATTTCCCAAAAAAATTGCATATGTAAATTATAAGATACGATACAGCCACTTAAAATAACCCTGAATTTTAATTTTGGTCCTGAATTGTAATGTGTAGGACAAACTTCAGAATACATATACCTAAATTCGATTGGTTCATACGTGGCTGATAAAAAATTCGTGTGAACTTCATGAGTCTGTTGCGTACCTCACTGATATGGCGTTCCCAGCTTAAAGAGTAGTCAATGATGACTCCGAAGTACTTATATTCTGTAACCGGCTGAAGAGAACTACACGAGCAAGGTCTTTCACAGCGTGGTTTCGTGTGGATCTTTAGGTACATATCAGAAGTTCAGAATCTTTCGAGCTCGAAACAACTATATATTTAGATTTTCTAATCTAATGTTTATAATACAATTCTTTCACCAGGATGTGGCTTATTCTACGAATAAGCCACATCGTCGTGAACAAATTGTATTATAAAGATTTTTGTGGAAATTAAAATAATGTCTTATATATTTTTTAATTAAAATGAGTTTCGCCAAGTAAAGACAGAATCAATCAAACATTTAATAACATTAGTAAAAATGTGAATAAACTTGAAATGTCTACGAGATGCCACAAGGTGACATTCTAGTCCATATCTTTTTCAACTTGAAAGAAATTAAATATTTTTCGCTTTTTAATGAAGTAGACAATTTTGGGTTATCCAAAATTAAACTCAATAAATTACTACCAACTATTGTAGGATGAAAAGCTAGCGGAACATAAATTGACAAAAGGAAGTAGAGAATTCAACATCCTCATATTCTGGTTACCAGCATTATGCGACATGGTAGCAACCAGCACAATCTACGTAGCTTTAAATCTGACTTACGCTTCAAGCTATCAAATGTTGAGAGGTACACCTCCCCAATAACTGATCTAAAACTAAAAAAAAACCGTCTTGCGTTCTTCCAGGTGCCGTTATCATATACACTGCCCTCTTGAGCTATCCCTGCTTCGGCAGGGTGCCGAATCTGAGGGAGATCTTCGGTATTGTTCTGGTAATAGTGGGTATCACTGCGGTGGGCGTCTCCGACTACCTGGACAAAATGGAGAGCGAAGATCCCAAGGACACTCTGATAATCGTGATCGGAGATTGCATGGTGGTGGCGGCTCAGTTTTTAACCGCCACCCAAGTTATCCTGGAAGAGAAATTCGTGGTCGAGAAGGAAGTGCCTCCTTTACAGGCTGTGGGATGGGAAGGTAATCCCAAAGAGTATGTATAGAGTCTCATTAAATCCAAAACTAAGTTTTTTCTAGGAATTTTCGGATTCTCTACTATCATGGTGCTTCTGATACCCTTGTGCTTCATTTACGTAGGTAAACCGTTCGCGAGTAACTCCAGGGGAACTCTGGAGGACGTCGTGGATGGATTTGTACAGATGTACAACAACTGGAAGATACTGTTGGCTACGATAGGTGAGACGTCGATTTAGTATTGTCGTAAATTTTAATAGGCGATTTTTAGTTACCATTCTGTCTATAGCAGTGTATAATTTTTGTGGTATAACGGTCAGCAAGGAATTGACCTCGACTACAAGAAAAGTCCTGGACAGCCTAAGAGTCATGATCATTTGGATTGTTAGCATCGCAGCTTTCGAACAGAAATTTCAATATATACAGGTAAAAATTGCACTTCTTCTGATAGACATTTTTGTCTCGAAAATATTATACAGGTGTGACAGTCGGAAACATATGAAATTCAATGTTAATCTGAAGGAGTACGAACTTCCAGTGGAGCAGTGGAAAAATCAAAACCTCAGCGCGATGCGATGACGAATAAACGATTGTTCTCTTTCAGAAGATCTAGGAGTATCAGGATAATAATAATAATAAAAAAATAATAATGGCAGTGCGGGGATGCTTCGATTGAAATGAGGCTCTGCACTGCTTTCAGTTCAGCAATTAGAATCATTCGCACTTCAAACGTGGGATTAGTTTGTCCATATCGGTTCGCCCCCCAGGCATTAGATCATGTCGTGATGGGGGTGTTTGCCTTGACTAGGACCCTAGTTTCGTCCTGGCGAAATGGACGGTTAAGTCTTGGTGTCTAACGTAATGCTATTTCGCGCCAGTTACTGCACCTGTATGGTGGAAGATCTCCGAATGGGGCCCTAGTTTTGCCGTTCTCGTAAATGGAGGGCTGAGCCGGTTAATTAACTCAGCAACAGGGAGTCTGTCGCAGGGCTTCTCCCTTAAAACTGGCGTACTCTACTCTATCGCAGTATAGATCTCCGGATTCTGTGTAATGGCCGAGTGCGTTATGTAGCATACTGCGTTACCTCGGGGGGGTGGATTGCCCTCAGATCTTACTTGTACCACCTGGCCACCCCATTGGTGTTGGACTCGAGGGAGCAGTGGTTGAAAGTCCATATGCTGGACTAGGGAAGTATTTCATTTATCTGTCTGCAGACCCCCATGTTCGGGATATTCTCATGAAATGACTCTGGGTTTAACGGGACTTGACGGTTGTCCTGGCCCCGGATCAATGCGTAACTTTTTAGGGTTTGTGGATCTCGACGAAATGGCTTAGCCGTTAGTGCTTGAAGCCAGGATCAATCAAATTACTTCACATGGGTTCGGTGGGTCAGGACGTACAGGCCGTTAGACGGTGCTCGTACCAGAATCAATAGAAGTCATCAATCTTTAGATTATATTAATTCATGGGACTGCGTTCAGATGCTTGGATAAGAATTCCTTCCGGCGGGTGAGTTGCGTCACAAACAACTCGGGTACTGACCTGCAGAGCCAGTAGAGGTTGAATAGTGCTTCGCTGCTACCAGTCAGACGGTTCTGGCTTTCGAGTCTGGGCCCAAACTGGAAGCTGGTGGGTTCATCTCTTCGGAGGGGTTCTCGCTTCGCGCGATGATATGGCGTAATCCTTATCACACTTTCTACCTCTAGGGGTGGACTGTGGAGACTGCTGAGTAGTCACTTGGTGAAAGAGTTATGCTCGTATGCCAATACGAAAACCTGATAGAATTCGCGTGTCCATATCGGTTGTAAATAAAGTAAATCTAAATGTTCAGTGTAGAAGAAAATATTCAGATCATAAAATGGCACTTTGGTGGTCAATCAATTCAAGAGACAGTAAATTCATTTATTGTTGCCTTTGAAGATTGGCTGATTCCTTAAGTTCGGCTATTTCTAAAATAATCACACAATTCGAGAAATGTGGGTGTTTACGAACATGCAGACTTTGCAAGATTGATAAACCACCAAAAACCATTAGTAAAAATCGTCTGAAAGAAGAAGTAGATGTGTGTGCTGCTGTTGAAACCAGTGCACCTTGTTCGAGTAAACAAATTGCTGAACAAGTCGATCTGAGCGATAGAGGTGTTCGGAATATTTTTAAAACGAATGGTTACCGATGTTATAAGGTTCAAACAAACCAAGAAATTTTTCCAGAAGACCATATCAAGCGAATGGAATTTTGTGAAACTATGGTGGAAAAAGTAAATGGAAATAGTTCATTCCTTAATATCTTATTCACTAATGACTCATCGTTTTCCTTGAATAGAAAATATAACCAATCAGTAATAAGATATTGGTCTAGGAAGAATAAGCATCTGAGTAATCCTGTGAGTACTCAGTATCCCCAAAAACTGAATGTTTGGACAGGAGTACTGGGGAATTACGTCATAGAGCCACTTTTATCGATGATAATCTAAACGCTGACAAATATTTAGAGAGAATTAAATTATTCCGACAGTTCGACAGCTACCAATTGATTTCGATGATGTTTACTTTCAACAGGATGGCTGACTAATTCACAATGCAGGAGTAGTCACACGATATCTCAGGACAACTTTTTCGGACCGTGTCATTTCTACAATTGGCACGATCAACTTTTCTTGCAAAATTAAGGTGTTCATTATTCTCCTGTTCCCCCATAATGGATCATGTTTTGAATTAAGTATTTTATTACTTCTATAGTCTTTTTTGGGTTTTATGCTGTAATAATAATGAAAATTTTGACTAATGCGCGCAATGGCATTGTATGAATGCTTGATGACCCAGTATCGGTTCACAATTTGAGTGTTTTCCACTTTGAAGGAAAGTTATCGATATATGCCCATGCAACTTCTCGCCAACACAATGAAAATTATATTCACATATATCGTGCGAACAATTTTAACCCATCAAATTTTTACATGGGGTGTCAAAATAAAATTATATTATATATAATTAACGATGGTAAAGAGTTTTACAATAATAGCTCAGTGGTAAGAGCTTAGGGGTCGTAAGCGAAAGGTGGCGGGTTCAAATCCTGTTCAGGTGGGAAAGAAATTTTCTAGTTGGACGGGTTTCGGCCACCTTTCAACTGTTGGGTCGAAAATTAACATTGCTGTGACCTAAAGTGGCGTAAGAGCGCAGTAACAAAGCCTACCCAGAACACAACTGAACTCCCTACTCGCGCAAGTTGGAAAAGCTTCTGAGAGATCTTCACAGAAAATCTAGGAGTGTCAGGATAATATATATACAGATATGAAAAAGACAATCGGAAACATAGGAAATTCTCAATGATAATCTAGAGAAGCAGGAATGTCCAGTGGAGTAATGTAAGAATCAAAATCTCAGCGCGATGCGATGACGAACAAACGACTGTTCTCTCTCAATTCAAGTGGTGGGGATGCTTCGATCGAAACGAGCAGTGCAGATCCTCGGGGTTCTACACTGCTCGAAGCACGAACAGTCGTTTGTTCGTCATCGCATCGCGCTGACAGGTGGTCCAACGAAAACTTAACACCTTGATTTTCCTACTTTAAAATGAAAATGTGGAAAATCGCTCAGACCCGTCAATTTCTGATTAGAGAGTAACAACTTTTCCGCCTTTTTCATCCCCGTAACTTAAACCCACTAACAGGGGTGAGCACAACCCCTTGATTTTGAAAAGGGATGAGGGGTGTTGCGATAACTAATTTTGAAGATCGTATCGAGTACTATCCGACCCTTAAATTTCGCTTCAAAATATCCATCGATAATGAAATAACAGCGAAAATAGTGAAAGAGACAATGTGGAATTTATCTCGAGAATATTATTCGTATCCGACACAATTCAAAGGTATTTAGTAGTTATGTTGTTAATTTTTTGTTCAAAAAAGTATTAATTTCTTGTCCAAAAAAGTAGACGACAATGATTTTGATTTACTTTAGTCTTCTATCGTGAATTTTCAAGAACGCTACATTCCGTAGAAGAAAGGGTGGAAATGATAAAATTATTTGTTAGAAATAAATACTCTGCGCGAACAACAGCGGCTTTATTTAACGAACGACATCCTGGAAAAAATGTATCCGCTGCTTACGTTGTGCAACTGGTTGCCAAATTTGACGCTACTGGTTCAATCGGAAACAAAAAGAGGGTGTATGAAGGAGACGAATAGAGGGACGTGGATGTCTTAGGTCATGTGGCGATGGATCCGACCTTGAGTACTAGGAAATTGTCCGGTGTGTCTTGTGTTTCACGCACAACAATCATGAGAATCCTGAAACAACATAAATTCCATCCTTATAAGATACGATTGGTTCAGGAACTGAAGGAGGATGATCCCGATCGCCGACTCCAGTGAAGTAGTCATTGAAATGACTAACGGTAATCAAAACTACATGTTCGATATCTATTTTTCGGACGAGTGCTCATTTTACCTTAACTGCATTGTAAACCGGCATAACTGTCAGTATTGGTCAGATGAAAATCCAAGATTATTTCGTGAGGTGCATACTCAGCGTCGCCAAAAATTAAATGTTTGGGCGGGTATTTATGGAAATCACATAATCGGTCCTTTTTATACCCGGTAGTCTCACTGGCCAAATTTATTTAGATCTATTGGAGAACGCCATTTATCCAGCCCTCGTGCAAGTATTGGAGAATGCAGAAGACCATCAAATGATCATTTTCCAACAATATGGCGCACCACCCCATTTCGTTTAACCGGTGCGTCAGTTCTTAGATGAAAATTTTCCTCACGCCTGGATGGGAAGAAGGAGATTATTGAGTGGCCCCCAAAATCACCCGATCTGGCTCCACTGAACTCTTTTCTATGGGGGTCACCTGACATCCAAGATTTACGCTACTGGATGATTTGCGAACTCGGATCATTAATGAATGCAGTCAAATTACACCAGAAATCTTGAGTAACGTACGTGAACGTTTTCAGCAAAACTTACATTACTGCATGGAAGTGAATTGTGCCCATTTCCAACATTTAATAATATAATATTTATTTATTTAGCAACTTGCTATTATACAAAAAAAAAAAAAAAAAAAAAAAAAAAAAAAAAAAAATTTAATAAACTAATAATCATAAAAGTAAATACTCTTCCACTATTTTACCTGTCATTTCGTTACCGATGAAAATTTTGAAGCGAAATTTCAGGATCAGATAGTACTCGATAAGATCTTCAAAATGAGTTATCGCAACACCCCTCATCCCTATTTAAAATCAAGGGTTGGACTCACCTCCGTCAGGGGGTTGCAGTTACGGGGATGCGAAGAGCGGAAAAGTTGTTCCCCTTCGAATCAAAAAATTGACGGGTCTGAGGGATTTTCCACATTTTCATTTTAAAGTCGGAAAATCGAGGTGTTGAGTTTTCGTTGGACCATACTGTATATGTATAGAATGTCATAAAATGAACAATACAATTTTTCTAGACAAGTATTGATTTCAGTTTTAAATAAGAACTTTCACCAAGTAAACTCTTAATTCATAATTTATATAATTCATCCAATTATTTTTTTCTGTTCAGCTTATAGGATTCATCATTTTGCTCCTTGGCATGGGTTTTTACAACGATATGGGATGCACCAAAATCAAGGATAAAATGTTCCCGCCAAAAGACGAAACTTAAACTTCGAAATGCTGAAAGAAAATTTATATTTCTGGCCGTTATCAGTTTGGCGCGTAAAAATTCCACAAAACACGAAATTATCGGTTTTATTAATGAACGAAGTGTAATCTTTATGTTTTACAAGTATAATAACTTGACTATTTTCATTTGGAAATATTTATTATTGAAACGATAAGTAAATATGTAATCTGTTTTGTACTTAAAGTGACAAATATTTATCATCTGGGACAATTACTAGCTAACCTAGACGTTTATAGATAACGGCATACAGGCTGTTTGCGGGAGCTTCATGGGTTCATTCAGTATTTTTATTTGTTTGAGTATCAATCCAAAATTTTATTGATTAAAAGTTTCACTTCTTCAATGGCTCTGTAATATTTTTATCACGTTCTGTGTAATTAGGAGCATTTTTATGTTTGATTAAAAAAACTATAACGTTGGAATCCTGTTTATTATCCAATTAAGATAAAGTAATCGTTAAAAAGAAGTTTTAATGTCTTCAACACTTCTGTTTTCTATAAGCATTTTCTCTGGAACTATAAAAGGTAAAACTTCATGAAATTGTAATCAAGAATTAGAGTGTTCTATTTAAAATATCAAAAACTTGTCAATAATCATCAACTCTAATCGAAAAACCATGTAAGATCACACATGACGATCAAGTGTATGTTTAAAACTAAAAAGGTGTGTGAATTTCGGTATTTTTCCACTCATAATCTATATCAAGATGTTTTTGCATTATCCGAGATGTCCTCAAGTGTATTCACATCGAAAACTCCTTGAATAACTTTGAAAACGATTGGCAAAGTGACAAAATGGAGAGAGACAATAAACTCTCCTAAAGCCGCTTGTGTTTAAGGATCACATAGACAGAATTGATATCGTCGAATATGCGGAAAAATAAATTAAATAGCAGGTTTGTAAACCACTAAGCGTGCACTTAAAAACCGTAATTAATAAAAATTGAACAAACATCTCCAAACGATTGGAGATTAGATAAACATCAGGATCTGACGCAAAAGTTTCCCCGAGTTAATTGAAACTCCAATTATCTCAGATAATGGTTTTTCTAGGCTGCTGCAATTTTTCAAGGGGCCCTTTTGTGTCGCAAAGAGCGACACGCCAAAGATCGGTATCTTGATTGTAATTGGGAATTTGATTGACTTTATCCGTCTCACCACCTCGTTTTGCTGCCGATAATGGACGTCTTTGTTTGTGGATTTCGCGTCGCTACGATATCTAGACCTGTCCAGTTCGATGCCTTCGTTTTAGACGGAGTTTCGTGCCCTCTGAGCGTTCCTCAGAGAAATTTAACGTGATCCCGTTTTTCCCACGTCGTTTCAGAGAGACACCGTGTGTATCCCCCGTCGAATTAGGAATTGAAATATATTCGTATCGCAGAAGTACATGTTAGGTGGCTGATAAGGATTTCCCCGGAAAATTCATTTAAATACGATGTGAAAAATGTAATAAAAACCGAATGGAATCGGTGGGTGAATATTTGAACAGCGAACATGGTCGGGTTATTGAAATGGTCATGGATAGTTTGGATCTATTGCTTGGATATCGGAGAATCCTCTGAAAACAGGTAAGAAAATTTTCTTTTTCAAAAAGAAATACCCAAAATAACCATTTAAATGTTTAACATAAAATAGACATGAAGAACTAAATATATTATAGTATAATATACTTACCAACATTTCTTAATATAGTTGGACTCATCGATGAAGAATCCGAGGTCAAAAGTAATTATATTATGTCCGGCCGTTCCTAAAAGCGCTAACTTTCGAGCGGAAATAGCTAGAGCCTTGAATCTTTCAGGGAAGGTTTGGAGTCCAAATATCCGGATTGAGTTAGTTAATGGGTGAAATCGGTTCAATAGTTTCGCAGTTATTCACTTTTGATACTTTCTACATTTTTTCCATTATTTTCGAAACTACAGATTCGATCGATCTGAAATTTAGAATGAGAATGATAACGCGCATTTTCCTGCGAAATTTCATGAGAATCGTGTGATTAAACACTATAACTTTTCAACGGAAAGAGATAAAGACTTGAAACTTCTGGAATAGGTTTGAGGCCTGGCGAAATCAGTCCATTGGTTCCGCAGTTATATACATTTACCAAGTTGAAATTGAGTATTTAGATGTAAAATAACGACGCAAAGCCTAATGCAAAATTTCGTGAGGATCGTATAATTAGAAGATTTAAAAAAATGCGAATAGCGCAGCAGCGTTTAGCGCTACCGAAACAATAGAAGCAGTGGTACGATTGAGTTTAAATTCAGATATGAAGTAACGACAAGAAAACTAATAAAAAATTTGTGAAGATCGTGGGTCATATGAATAAGCGCGTAGAAGCTCCTGACTTCACGTCACTGCTTTTCACATTTTCTTCTCTTTGACTTTGAAGGCTGTTTTTGCGCGTTACTCAAATATCTGTAATTTCCTAATTTTGAGCAGAAAATGGTCTTAAACGACCAGATTCGACTCACTGATGAAGATTGACGTCAAAAGTAATTCTGTCTGACCGGTCACCACGGAAATAGGGAAGATTAAAAGACCAAATGTCTCCGTTAAGGGGCAAAATCGGTTAAATAGTTTCGTAGTTATTCATTTTTGAAACTTTTTTATATTTTTTCCAATATTCTTGAAACTACAATTTAGATCGATCAGAAATTCTGCGTTTAGGTTGAGAGTAATAACGAGCATGTTCGTGCAAAATTTATTGAAAATATTGTAATCAGAAGTTAAAAAAATTGTGAGCGGATCGGTTTAGACATTATAACTTTCTAACGGAAAAAGATAGACTTGATACTTCTGGAGTAGATTTGAGGCTTAAATATCTCTGCTGATTTTGTTAATAGGAAAAATCAGTCTATTGGTTTTGCAGTTATTCACATTCGAAAATTTCTCCTCTTTTTATCGATAATTTCCAAACAACAAAATCAATTTATTTGAAATTTGGGGTTTAGATGTATAATAATAACGCGTACGTTCCTGCGAAATTTTTTGAAGATCGTATGATTAGAAGGTTCAAAACGAAACAAAATTTTTGTGAACGGAGCAGTATTGAGCGCTGAAGAAAACTTAACAACACTCCCACGATCAAATACAACTTTATCATTTAGATGTAAATAACGACGCAAAGGCTGATGCAAAATTTCGTGAAGATCGTATAATTAGAGGATCAAAAAAATGTGAATAGAGCAGCAGCGTTTAGCGATATTTAAACAAAAGAAACAGTGAAACGTTGTCTGTTCCTTCCAGACGAGTTTCAACGAACATAAAATGAATTTCAATTAAAAAAATGTATATGAGACAGTAATTTATTTCCACAAAAATGTTTGTACTACTACAACAATTGTTTCAGCACGATGTGGCTTCTTCAGGTATTACATTGTACTGAAACAATTGTTGTAGTAGTACAAACATTTTTGTGGAAATAAATTACTGTCTCATATACATTTTTTTAATTAAAATGAGTTTCCACCAAGAAAAGACCGAATCAATCAAATAAAATGAATTTCATTAAAAATAAACAAACTTCTACTTTTGCCACTCATTGTTAAGAAAACGACCATCCTTTCCCGACAATAGATAAACTTGAAAATTTACATGTAGAATCAAAAGGAAAGAAACTTGATTATTTAGAATCTGTTGGAATTTTCAAATTAATTCACAATAAATATAATGTAAAAATAATGAATGACTGTACAGATCTATGCAAATCCAAAATTTTTGAGATATTTAAATGAGTAAAATCTGTTTACCAATCTTCTTTGACGTGCCGACGTTGTAATATCGGGCGTTTTTTTTAGAGTGATAGAACTTTAAATTGAAATAAAACACATTTGAATTAAAATTGAAGCCAAATTTTTTTTTATTTGAAAGATAATTATATGACATTTATGTTTTAAAAATAATTTCCGGCATATGTCCACCACGACTAGCTCTGAGGAACCGCTTTCGACCAGACCAAGTTTGGACCACTTTTTCGAGTAATTCAGGCCTTATTTCATCAATAACACGAGTTATGTTGGCTTCCAAAGCGTCTTTTGTTTCTGGTTTATAAGCATAAACTAATGACTTGACATAACCCCAAAGAAAATAATCCAGTGGAGTTATGTCGCATGATCTTAACCATTTCTCGAAATAATGTTATCGCCAAATCTTTCTTTCAATAAATCAATTGTTACGGTAGCAGCATCAGGTATGGCACCATCTTGTTGGAACCAAAGCACTTCTGGGTCGATACCATTAAAATTTTGAAACAAATAATCATTGGTCATCGATCTGTAACGAGCACCATTCACTGTAACATTAGCTCCAGCCTCGTTTTTAAAGAAATATGGACCGATGATGCCTCCAGGGTGTAAAGCACACCATACAGTGCATATTTCAGGATGCAATGGAACCTGCAGAACTTCTTGAGGATTGTTTTCAGTCCATATATGGCAGTTTTGCTTGTTTACATAGCCGTTCAACCAGAAATGAGCTTCATCACTAAACTCAATTTTACGAAAAAAAAGTGGATCAACTTTAAGCTGTTCTAGGGCCCAATCAGCAAACACACGACGCTTATTATGGTCAAGTGGCTTTAGTTCTTGAACCAGTTGTATCTTATATGGGTGTAGACCACGATATTTACGCAAAATTCTCCATGTGGTGGATGCACAGAGTCCAACATGTTGTGAACGTCGACGAATAGACAAATCATTATTAACACTATAAGCAGAGATATTTTATTCTGTACGTACAGTCTTGTTGTTGTTGTTGTTGCATGGAGAAGAGAAAATGTTGTCCGGAATCTATCGATAGTTCGACGAATAAGCTGCTCTGATGGACGATTATGTAAACCGAGGCTCTATAATGTCTTTATTGTTATCCACTTCATCATATCTAAAAGTACCGCATGTATCACAGAAAGTCAGAAAATATTCCCTTATGATGCCATTGTGAAGATATCCAAATGATGGACTCAGCTGTGAGGTATGTGATATATCTGTTGTTTCCTCGAATAAAATTGAAAAGTATTTATCTTCCTACACTCATTTGCACAGTTTTGCTGATGTATGTTGCGTTAGATTTAGAAGTTTAATCAATAAGAATAGAAAAATTATCACTAGTCAACCTAGACCCAGCCCAGGGGGGGGTCATCACCCCCATGACCCCCCCTGGACCCGCTCTTGAGCGTATCTTTATAATACTTTATTTTCAGTAAATTCATCATTTCATCGAAGGGAAACCTGAAAATCTACTGGAACATACCCACGTTCCAATGCAGATCCTACGAGTGGAACTTTACGGAAATCGCAGAAAAATACGGCATCATCCAGAACCCAAACGACGAATTCAAGGGTGCCAACATAACGATCCTGTACGATCCCGGCTATTTTCCTGCGATCCTGAACGAAAACGGCAAGCTCATAGATAGAAACGGGGGAATTCCGCAGGACGGCAACATACAGACCCACCTCAAGCTATTTCAGGACTCCATCAACGAGCAAATACCGGATGAAAATTTTTCAGGTGAATCAAAGAAACCCTTTCATTCACGTTCAGAAAATACGACTTGGCGTCTTTTCAAGTTTGAATGTGTTTAAATGTTCTATGATGAAGACTTTTTTGTCGCCGAGTTAGCACAACTCTCCTCTATATTAACGCGAAGTTTGGGCGTCATCTGTCATTTAGTTTGTTTACAGTGCTCCATTCTGACACTTCATCTCGAGTGCGTTTTGCGGTTTTTGCAATATATCAAATATCGAACAAAGAATCTGTAATTCGTGTACAAAAGAAGCTGTTACATAAGACTCAGATTAAATTAGATTAGCTGCGGTCGTTTGGCTCAGTGACAGCTCCTCTGTATTACTACCAATAAAGTCTTTTGTGTGTAATCATACTACTAGTTCTTCCAATGAAGTTCATCTCCTTCGCAAAGTTGATTATTTTCCTGGGAGACTTGGTTCTTATATCGATTGGCGTAAGAGCCACTTTATCGTAATTTAAGCGTAAGTCTTGTTTGCACCAACGCTTTGCATTGGTAGAGTATGTGTTGGGTGGTTTCTATTGCCGCTTCACATAACCTACAGATATAGGAAGACCCACTGGCTATTGAGGAGGGTCTGGTGAACGAACTGTCTGCTCCTCTTTTTGCAGGAGCGTCTGTTTTCTTATTTCTGTCAATACCCTGGCGAGCTGGCAGTGTTTTTTTCAGAAAATTTATGAAAGGAATTTATTGAAGAAAATAATAAATAATGGACAACAAATAATTTTCATTTACAAGAATCTTAATCTTCTAGGTTTTTTCCTACCATATAAAACTATGACTTCATCTAGGTACTCTTCATCTGGAGTCTCCGGTCCTTCAATACTTATGAGCGTACAATGCATTAGCGTTCCTGGTAACATTCTGTTTCTTGATTTCTTCAGTACCGTATTCATAGCACTGAATGATTTTTTCCACGTATGCAGTCCTTTAGTCTAGTCAACAAGTGCCTTTTGGGTCTCTTCTACAACTTGTACTTGTAGAAGATAAACATATTTTAATTTGTTTTGTTATTCAAATTTTGTTATATTTCTTCTATCAAGTAAAAGGCCTTTCTATTTTATTTTATATATAATATATAATTTTATTTTGGCTTCAATAAATCTCATTATGGAATGTCAATGAATTTAAATAAGCCTTCAAAATAACTCACACTGTTCTTTGATTTTGTTAGAACATAGATCAATCTTGAATTATATAGTTGATCTGTATTTCGAAGCTTTAGTCTTTTAACACGTGAGAGATATAGGTTAGTTTTTTGATTTTGATATTTGGAATATTAAATGAGAACTGAAGACGGGATTGTCTAGAACTATATTTGTTTTTTGAAGATATAGTGCACATTTTTTAGAGATTTTTGAAATAATTTATTCGAATATTTAAATATATTAAATATTTCAAATAAATTATATTCTTTGAGAGGTCCTTTAAGTGTGTTCATGTTTTTAAAAGGCAATTGGTGTTCTTAAAGGTAAGACCAGAAACAAAATTTTGTCTCCTTTAAATATTTATTTATTAATTTTGATTACTTTCGTATATCTGTTGGGTTATTTATTCCATTTGACATTATATATTGAGTTTTGATTATATACGTCTATTAAATGTAAGCGGTGCTTGTGTAGACATAAATTTAATTCTAAAAGTTTTTTGAATAAAAATTTTTTTTGAAATTAAAATTGTAGAAGATAAACATATTTCAATTTGTTTTAATATTCAAATTTTGTTATATTTCTTCTATCAAGTAAAAGGCCTTTCTATTTTATTTTATATTTAAATATATTAATTATTTCAAATAAATTATATTCTTTGAGAAGTCCTTTAAGTGTGTTCATGTTTTTAAAAGGCAATTGGTGTTCTTAAAGGTAAGACCAGAAACAAAATTTTGTCTCCTTTAAATATTTATTTATGAATTTTAATGACTTTCGTATATCTGTTGGTTTATTTATTTCCATTTGACATTATATATTGAGTTTTGATTATATACGTCTATTAAATGTAAGCGGTGCTTGTTTTAGACATTAATTTAATTCTAAAAATTTTTTGAATGAAAAATTTTTTTGAAATTAAAATTGTAGAAGATAAACATATTTTAATTTGTTTTGACATTCAAAAAAAAATATGAATTCGACATAGTTCACAGAATGCTCCACCTTTTTGCTCATCGTACTCCAACCAGCTATATTGTTTCTCCCAATGTTTGACTTGAATACTTTTTATTAACAAGAATCGGCATTTGTAATGGTTTTTAATAATAGTTAATTCGTCGGTATTCTCTAGACTAGACCCTAAATTACAAAATATAGAGAAAATTATTTGAAAAATATTATTGCACAAAAATTTTCCATACATCTGTGAGATATGATAATTTGCAAAAATAAATCTTGAATCACAAGCAGGCACGAATTCATTATTTGTCGTTTGACGACCTTTGGTTCTTATGATTTCCTAGAATAACTATTTTTATCTGTTGTCAGCGGTACCTTGGTTCATATCATATTGCTTGGAATAAGTATAAATATTTGAACAACCTTCTCTAACAATGTGGAAATCTTACAGGTCTGGCAATCGTTGACTTTGAAAGCTGGAGACCCACCTTCAGGCAGAACTTCGGTTCCCTCCAGATCTATAAAAATAGGTCTTTAGAACGGGAGCAACGTCTTCACCCATTTTGGCCCAGCAATTTCATCGAGAAAGAGGCCCAGAAAAAATTCGAATTTTATGGGAAGATGTTCATGGAAGAAACGCTAACCCTTGGGGAAAAGTTGCGACCTAAAGCTAAATGGGGTTACTATGCGTACCCCTATTGTTACAACAAATCACCCTCCAACAAAGCTAAAGACTGTCCTAAAAACGTACAAGAAGAAAACGACAGGTAAGAAAACTCTATAGGTCAAAGATCGGATAATCTGGATGGCCAGGACACATTAGAACACGATCAAAACCCTCTATATTTAAATTTTTCAGGCTCTATTGGTTGTTCAGCGAAAGTGGACTTCTTCTTCCATCACTTTATCTACAAGACCAACTGACGAAGAAGGATAAGATAGAAATGATCGAGGGAAGGGTTAACGAAGCTCACAGGATTGCTGGTTATATACAGCAAAGGCAAAAACGACCAGCAATTGCACCATATTTCTGGTTCAAATATCAGGATACTCGAGAGTTTTTGAGAAAAGCAAGTATAGCGAAGTATATGAAAATTTAAGTTAACAAATTTTCATTTTCAGGAGGATCTCAAGAATGCTTTCTCGCTGCTGTCAAGCCTAAGAGTAGATGGTCTGATCATTTGGGGGAGTAGTAACGATGTAAATACCAAAAAGAAATGTTCGATTCTTTACAATTATTTCAATGATATTTTAGGTCCGATTTTAATAAATAGTACTTAAGACTGCATCTTTTATTGACTCTCCTACTCTCCTTAACCAGGGACCAAATTTGAGCCTAACCTAAAGCGATATACACATATCGACAAAAGTCTTGCCCCCTTCCTACCAACTCTCAACTTGTTGAATGTAACATGACAATTTTTTTTGTATGGAATCTTCACTATCTTATCAGTTGAATGAAAACAATAAACCAGCAAAAAATGTTTCTTGTTCGGGAGAATACAGGTGTATTCGAAGTTAATCAGTTTTCAGGGAATAACGAGAGTTGTAATATTGAGAATATTCCGTGGAAAATGCCGGGACATCCAATTTCTCAGATTCACCGGGCAAGAATAGTAGCCCTACATCAAGAAGCTTTGTCGAATCACAAGATAACTTTGAATATTCCACGGACCATTATATTGCAAATTTTACTGGAAGGAGTCAAACAGTATCTGTAACAGCCCTTGGAAGTCATTTTTTGAGGACCCATAGACGGGTAGTCTCAACCAGTACAATAAGGAGACGGTTGAATTCCTCAAATTCAAGGGCAAGAAGACCTTCAAGAGTACCTCGGCTATCACCTGGACCACCAAGACTGGCTTTTACCACAATGGCGCAACGTACTTTTTTCGGACGAGCCACAATTCGGTTTACAAAGTGATAGTCGACGAGAAAGGGTTTGGAAAGGTCCAGGCAGACTACAGTGACTCAATTTCGCCCGGAAAGTTGTGCCCTTTCAAGGCGTATCAATAAGGTGCTGGGGAAGGTATAATGTTAGGTCGCCGTACCCCTCTTATTATCGTTGAACGAACAATTACTGGTGCCCTCTACGTAGAAAACATCATTGAACCAATCATTGCGAAATTCTACATAATGTTAATATATGTGTGTAACTAAATTATTGGGAAATGGTGGAAATAAATAGAGAAAAACATACGGATACTTTAGTAAACGAACAATCAGATCTCAATTTTTCTCCCTTACTTAACTTATTTGAAGTGGATAAAGGTCATAAAAATATTTCCAATTAAATCCTCTGTCGGAAAAAAAATTACTATCCAAACAAACCTTAAACCTTTAGAACCACGTTCTGAAATATATTCACGATAAATCCGGACACTCTGTATATTCCGTAGTCTCATATTGGTGTCCAAAAACCATTTCGTGAAATCTCAACTTTTAGAATAAATCAGTCGAGTTGTTTTCAACGACTCAAGGTAGATTGACGTATTTTCATTTGAATATTTCAGAATTGAAAATCTGAAAGTATTGAACTCAAATGCGACATAATTTACATGAGATCCCGGCTTCTTCTGTTGATGATTGTCGCGAAAATAAGCGATTTAAGAAATGAATACTAAATTTTGTCGCTTCAAAGTGAAAATTGCGCCGACTCCAATGGGAAAAATTCGTTGATTATATAAATTGAAAATTGATATGAAGAAGTATTTGCATATTACAGAATAAAAGCTGGAATTAATTCACCAGAACCTCTACAGATTTCAATCTAAATAAATCTCATGATAACATTTAGAATTAAATTTTAAAACATGTACACTGTAATATGCAAATACTTCTTCATAGTAATTTTCAATTTATAAATAAATAATTTAGACATCCTCTTACACATATATATGTTTCGATTGGATGTTAAATAGTCACAAGTTCCATCACCAAAAAATGTTCAACATATAATACAAAAAGGCCTTTTTTATTTTCTTTTTTTGAAGAATATAGAGCACATTCTCCAGAGAAAGAACCTGATACATTCGGACCTAAAATCTCTTCAGTAAGAAGTTATTTGAATAAACAAAGTAATCATTTAAAAATATATATAAATAACTTATTTAACACAATACATTTCTGCAACAACTAACCAATTTTGGCCTATACGAAAATTAGGTTATATCACAGAAATATACAATGAAAGAAGATACGACCAGCATAGGACCTACGATTAAACAATTCGAAAAATAAAACAAATTACTGAACGTGATCGAATATACTAAAAGGTAACCGCCAGAACTTAAGATCAAACATGAGCACGATCTAATTTTCATATTGGAAACCGTAGAAACATTCGAAATTTGCCTCATTATGAGATAATTACACAGAATGATCGAAAAAAGGTAAACCTTGAGATAACAATCCAGCAATATTTGCTAACAGGAAAGACCGGATTCCTTCGGCATCTTTCGCGAATTCACTTTGAACCTTTGGCAGGCCCCTCTTCCCCACTGGGCACTATGGGCACGTGCCCAGGGCCCCGCGATCGAATGGGGCCCCCTAGTTCCTGCCAGATTACCAAATGATAACCGATATTTAGGTATTACCGAAAAACATTAATTATTTCCTATTTTTTTATAGTTAGTAATTAAATAAAAATAAATTTAGAACCTTGTTTGTCTTTCTTTATCTATTGTAACTAAATAGTGTTTTCTCAAGGTCATAGGGGCCCCATGATCCTAATGTGCCCAGGGCCTCAAATAGTTTAAAGACGGCCCTGACCTTTGGTATTGAAAAAAAAATCATAGTTAGGACCTGTTTTATATTAGCAGAACTTTTACTTCCACAAAATCATTATCACGATTTTTCATCGATAAACTTTCGATAGGTACATCGAAAACTACGTCATTCCTCTTTATTCAGAAAAAGTGAGTAATTTTTCCAATTAAAATGCGAGTTATCGATCATGAAGAATAAATCGATCATAAAAAATAGAAACACCAAAATATCTCATTTCTTTATGGTATCGGGTGTTTTTTTTAGAGTGATAGAACTTTATATTGAAATAAAACACATTTAAATTAAGATTAAAGCCAATTTTTTTTATTTGAAAGATAATTTTATGACATTTATGTTTTGAAAATAATTTCCGGCATATGTCTAACACGACTAGCTCTGAGAAACCGCATTCGACCAGACCAATTTTGGACCACTTTTTCGAGTAATTCAGGCCATATTTCATCAATAACACGAGTTATGTTGGCTTCCAAAGCGTCTATTGTTTCTAATTTATCAGCATAAACCAGTGACTTTACATAACCCCAAAGAAAATAATCCAGTGGAGTTATGTCGCATGATCTTGAAGGCCAATTAATTGAACCATTTTCGAAATAATATTATCGCCAAAACAATTTGTTATAAACAAATAAATTTTTACTTTATATTTTTTTCCCTATTCTTCTTACTGCCACAAATACAGACATGATTGTTTTTTATTATTTTTTTTTTATTTTTAAATAGTAAATTTATTAGTAAAAAAAACTCATGTCTATATTTGTGGCAGTAAGAAGAATAGGGAAAAAATATAAAGTGAAAATTTATTTGTTTATAACAAATTGTTCATAATAAATTGTTTATTATATAAACAATGAAAAATTAAACAAAACGAAAAATTCTCTTTTTATATGGAAAAGAAAAGTAAATCATGATTTTTAAAGAAAAAATGGTTCCTTAATATTAGTTAGAAGTGTGAGAAAACGATTGTTAATTAACAAATGCGTTTTTGAGCAATAAAAAAATTTTTTTAAGGAAAATTGGAAGATTGGTATTCCTTAAAAAAGTTTTCAATTATTTTATAAACAACGCATTTATTTATAACAATTTTTTAAACGATAAGAGATAAAAATTTAAAAACGATATTTCTATGTAGATTCCTACACATTAAAACGGACCATTAATAATATTTGGAAAAAAAAATTTTTTTCGATAATTAATCTAAGTTTTTAATTTTGCAACAACGAAAATTGTTAATAAAAAACTGGAAAATAAACATTTTGAAATTTTTCCAACGGGGATCTATTCTGAAGTCTTCCATCAAGTATTCTACATCAAGAAGCTTTGTCGAATCACAAGATAACTTTGAATATTCCATGGACCATTATATTGAAAATTTTACTCGAAGGAATCAAACAGTATCTGTAACAGCCCTTCGAAGTCATTTTTTGAGGACCCATAGACGGGTAGTCTCAACCAGTACAATAAGGAGACGGTTGAATTCCTCAAATTCAAGGGCAAGAAGACCTTCAAGAGTACTTCGGCTATCACCTGGACCACCAAGATTGGCTTTTACCACAATGGCGCAACGTACTTTTTTCGGACGAGCCACAATCCGGTTTACAAAGCGATAGTCGACGAGAAAGGGTTTGGAAAGATCCAGGCAGACTACAGTGACTCAATTTCGCCCGGAAAGTTGTGCCCTTTCAAGGCGTATCAATAAGGTGCTGGGGAAGGTATAATGTTAGGTCGCCGTACCCCTCTTATTATCGTTGAACGAACAATTACTGGTGCCATCTACGTAGAAAACATCATTGTTCCTCTGCGCAACGAATTTGGGGATAATTTCATTTATCAGGAGGATAATGCCTCACCAAACCGCACACGAAGGGTTCAAAACATTCTTCAAGAGAGCAATATCCAGAGAATGAATTGACCAGCAAACTCACCAGACATTAGTCCAATTGAGCACGTATGGGATTACTTAGGGAGAGCAATATCCAATCGCCAAAACCCACCTTCAACTTTTCAGGAATTGAGTTTAGCCCTTCAGGAAGAATGGAACGATATGCCTGAAAATTTCATTAATGACTTGATTCGTGGGATGCCTAGGCGTATTGGGCAGTTGATTGAAAGAAGAGGTGTGATAAGGACTATTGAATTAGTATTCAGTTGTGGAATAACTATAGTTAATCAAAAATAAATAATCGATAAATTTAGATTTTTTCTAATTTTTCCTATATTGCAGTTGAAATAGAGGAAAATATTCATCTCATTTCCAGAACATAGATTGTTTATTTCTTGAGAAACCTAGGGGGACCAAGACTTTTCACGATGTGTTTATGTTCACTCACCACAAGAAAACTTCTAGTAGTGTAATACCGATGGAACGATAATTCATAATATATATTTATTAGAAGAATAGATTCCAACATGAACTAAATCCAAAATGAAATATTTCAATTAACATCTTCCTTCTCTTGAGGCAATAATTTCGCTCAAGGAAGGCAAATAATGGGTTAATCATTAGAATGAAATTGATGATTCCCCAATTACACAGAGTGAAATCGAATAAGTAAACGATGCATGACCGTCGAAATCTCCTTATTAGAACTACATAGCGCAATAATAATGTTAATTTCGTGTCTCTAATGTAAGTATTCTAACTTTTAAGGAAAAATCAATAAATATTGCTTGTATGAAAAAATATCTGAAAGTATCGGCTGTTTTTTTAGAGTGATAGAACTTTCGATAGGGATAACTGCGATTTGACATTTTGACATTTCTGTCCAGTAAGCATTGACAAATTATCATGGGAAGACTCACGCCGCAACAACGTTTACAAATTGTTGAAATTTATTTTCAAAATCAGTGTTCTATTCGCCAAACTTACATAATCGTCCATCACAGCTTCTTATTCGTCGAACTATCGATAGATTTCGGACAACATTTTCTCTACTCGATGCAACAACAACAACAAGACAAAGAACTGTACGTACAGAAAAAATATAGCTGCTGTAAGTCATAGTGTTAATGCTGATCCAGTTTTGTCTATTCGTCGACGTTCACAACAAGTTGGACTCTGTGCATCCACCACATGAAAAATTTTGCGTAAAAATCTTGGTGTACACCCATACAAGATCCACTTTTTTATCCTAAAATTGTGTTTAGTGTAGAAGCTCATTTCTGGTTGAACGGCTATGAGTTTAATATTTAAAAACATATTTCTGTGTTTTATCGGGTGTTTTTTTAGAGTGATAGAACTTTAAATTGAAATAAAACACATTTGAATTGAGATTGAAGCCAAATTTTTTTTTATTTGAAAGATAATTTTATGACATTTACGTTTTAAAAATAATTTCCGGCATATGTCCACCACGACTAGCTCTGAGGGACTGCATTCGACCAGATCAATTTTGGACTACTTTTTTGAGTAATTCAGGCCTTATTTCATCAATAACACGAGTTATGTTGGCTTCCATTGCCTATTGATTCTGGTTTATCATCATAAACCAATGACTTGACATTACCCCAAGGAAAATAATCCAGTGGAGTTATGTCGCATGATCTTGGAGGCCAATTAATTGGATCAAGTCTCGAAATAATGTTATCGCCAAATCTTTCTTTCAATAAATCAATTGTTACGGTAGCAGCATGAGGTGTACCACCGTCTTGTTGGAACCAAAACATTTCTGATTCGATACTATTCAAATTTTGAAACAAATAATCATTGATCATCGATCTGTAACGAGCACCATTCACTGTAACATTAGGTCCAGCATCGTTTTTAGAGAAATATGGACCGATGATGCCTCCAGCGTGTAAAGCACACCATACAGTGCATTTTCAGGGTGCAATGGAACCTGCAGAACTTCTTGAGGATTGTTTTTACTCCATATACGGCAATTTTGCTTGTTTACATAGCCGCTCAACCAGAAATGAGCTTCATCACTAAACACATTTTTACGATAAAAAAGTGGATCAACTTCAAGCTGTTCTAGGGCCCAATCAGCAAACAAACGACGCTTAATATGGTCAAGTGGCTTTAGTTCTTGAACCAGTTGGATCTTGTATGGGTGTAGACCAAGATCTTTTCTTGAACCTGTTGGATCGAGTAGAGAAAATGTCCGAAATCTATCGATAGTTCGACGAATAAACTGCTCTGATGGACGATTATGTAAACCATAAATTTCACGAAGTGCTCTATAAGTTTGGCGAATAGAACACTGATTTTAAAAATAAAATTAAACAATTTGTAAACGTTGTTGCGGCGTGAGTCTTTCCATGATAATTTGTCAATGCTTACTGAACAGAAAATTACAAAACAGCATGGCTTCTACCTTCTGTCAAATCACAGTTATCCCTTTCGAAAGTTCTATCACTCTAAAAAAAACACCCGATAAATACGTCTGATCTGTACCAAAAATCATTGATCATTGACAAACCTTGTCGAGTTTAAGTATAGAATTTTTATACAGATGTATGTTACACTGTCTCGATTTCCAGAACTTTCTATTATCATAGCTCATACTTCTAATCAATGATTTTTGGTACAGATCAGCCGAATTAATTTATTTGAATATTTCCATTTAATTAATTCAACGACACGTTTCTTCCTACATATTGAGTGGCCACCCAGATCACCCGATCTGGCCCCACTAGACTTTTTTCTATGGGGGTCATCTGAAATCCAAGATTTACGCTACTGGAGGATTTGCGAACTCAGATCATTAATGAATGCCGTCAAATTACACCAGAAATTTTGATTAACGTACGTTAACGTTTTCAGCAAAACTTACATTACTGCATGGAAGTGAATGGTGCCCATTTCCAGCATCTAATAAACTAATCACAAAAGTAAATACTCTTCCACTATTTTACCTGTCATTTCGTTATCGATGGAAATTTTGAAGCAAAATTTCAGGATCAGATAGTAATCGGTAAGATCTTCAAAATGAGGTATTACAACACCCCTCATCCCTTTTCAAAATCAAGGGGTTGTACTCACCCCCGTTAGGGGGTTCCAGTTACAGGGATGCGAAGAGCGGAAACGTTGTTCTCCCTCAAATCAGAAATTAACAGGTCCGAGCGATTTTCCACATTTTCATCTTAAAGTCGGAAAATCGAGGTGTTAAGTGTTCTTTGCACCACACTGTATATATTTGCGAGACCCCTTATAAAAATTTTCATATCCGATTGAACTTTACTGTTGAATGTTACAAATCAGTAAAATTGTTTCGATTAATTAATGCAAGAAAGTGTTCGACACGTCCAGTCAATTCTTCATAAATTTTTCAAGTCGTTTAATCGCCCAGAATTAATTTTTTAAGTTGTTCAAATCACTGAAACTTAGGTATTGAAAAGTTAACCATTGCGAAAGTTGAAACCAATTCATGTCGAAATCGATATTCAATTTTTACTCACCGATGGATATAATGGTGAACTTATATATTGGAACAGGTGTTTCAATTTGCATTGATCATTCTTTTTTATTCGTATCATTGCATTCAAACAAAGGAACTGTTATGCTCATGTTATCTATCCTTAGGCTTCTTACGATTGAGTTTTCAAGCTGAACATTTGTGAGGCAACTTATCGAATTGTTATTAAATAACTTTCATCTTTCCTTTGTTTAAATTATATCATTAAATATACAGGGTGATTGAATTTAACGTTTATATATTTCAGGACGTGATTCTAGAGATTAAAATATGGAAAAAACTTCAAATCGACCTATATCCTGAAATGAACCCCTAAAAACCTCAATTCTTGACATTATTTCGTCAAAATTTGGCAAATACATGTGAAATGCATAATGCATATTTCATCAATAACACGAGTTATGTTGATTTTCAAAGGCAATATTGTTTATGGTTTAACAGCATAAACCAATGACTTGACATAACCCCAAGGAAAATAATCCAGTGGAGTTATGTCGCATGATCTCGGACGCCAATTAATTTGACCATTTCTCGAAATAATGTTATCGCCAAATCTTTCTTTCAATAAATCAATTGTTACGGTAGTAGCATGAGGTGTAGCACCATCTTGTTGGAACCAAAACACTTCTGGGTCGATACCATTCAAATTTTGGATCAAATACTCACTGATCATCCATCTGTAACGAGCATCATTCACTGTAATATTAGCTCCACCATCGTTTTTAAAGAAATATGGACCGATGATGCTTCCATGATGATGCTTCCATCTAATACAGTGCATTTTTCAGGATGCAATGGAACCTACAGAACTTCTTGAAGATTGTTTTCACTCCATATACGGCAATTTTGCTTGTTTACATAGCCGTTGAACCAGAAATGAGCTTCATCACTGAAAACAATTTTACGATAAAAAAGTGGATCAACTTCAAGGTGTTCTAGGGACCAATCAGCAAATAAATGACGCTTATTATGGTCGAGTGGCTTTAGTTCTTGAACCAGTTGGATCTTGTATGGGTGTAGACCAAGATCTTTACGCAAAAATTTCCATATGGTGGATGCACAGAGTCCAACTAGTTGTGAACGTCGAATAGACAGATATGGATCATCATTAACACTTTGACTTACAGCAGCGATATTTTCTTCTGTACGTACAGTTCTTTGTATTGTTGTTGTTGCATCGAGTAGAGAAAATGTTGTCCGAAATCTATCAATAGTTCGACGAATAAGCTGCTCTGATGGACGATTATGTAAACCATAAATTTCACGAAGTGAAACTCTATAAGTTTGGCGAATAGAACACTGATTATGAAAATAAATTTCAACAATTTGTAAACGTTGTTGTGGCGTGAGTCTTTTCATTATAATTCGTCAATGCTGACTGAACAGAAATGTCAAAACAACATGGCTTCCACCTTCTGTCAAATATCTATCGAAAGTTCTATCACTTTAAGAAAACACCTGATACAAACGTCCAAACAAGCTGTCCTCTAAAATAACGACACAGTAAAATTTTCATATCTGATCATAAATCAAATTTTTCGAATGCCTTTTCAAAGAAACTCACGGAAAAAAGCAGGGATTATTTGAAACTATAAGAAATAAAACTTATCCACTTATCCACTAAAATAAAATTTATCCACTAGTCATATTCGAGATTTATCTCCTGTCAATAATAAAAACCTATTTACGATCAATTAAACTTTACGGCATCCATGAAAAAGGTCGGAAAATATCATTCTTCTGTCGGATCAAAGATTCAAATCGTGACGTTTATTCCTGCCGCAGTCTAATGACAGCCAACAAGGAAAATTAAATTTTTCGATTACATTTCGCAACGTTCCTGTACTGTTGTTATGTAACGCTTTATTAATACCGCATGCAAAACAACTGAAGAGATGAAATTGAAAATAATGAGGATCGTAAATCTGTCACTTTCACTCCATAGGTCACTATTAAGAGTACTTATGCAGGTAGTATCTTTTAAATGACACACGCTGCGAGTGGAAATCTTTGGTAGTGTGGATAACAAGTGGACGATTTCGAAAAGTTGCTATTGGAATGAAAGGAAATACAGTAGACTCTCGATATAATGAACTAATAGTGCACGCCTAGGTCACTATTTTTATTTGTTCACTAAAACGAAGCTCAAATGAAACAACATTGTTTTCTGGAATGAACTACAGTTTATTTTACTTGGTATGACATTGGGTGTTTTTTTAGAGTGATAGAACTTTTGATTCGCCAAACTTATAGAGCACATCGTGAAATTTATGGTTTACATAATCGTTCATCAGAGCAGCTTATTCGTCGAACTATCGATAGATTTCGGATAACATTTTCTCTACTCGATGCAACAACAACAAGCCAAAGAACTGTCCTATAGAAGAAAATATTGCTGCTGTAAGTCATAGTATTAATGATGATCCAGATTTGTCTATTCGTCGACGTTCACAACAAATTGGACTCTGTGCATCCACCACATGGAAAATTTTGCGTACAGATATGGTCTACACCCATACAAGATCTAACTGGTTCAAGAACTAAAGCCACTTGACCATAATTTTTGTTTGCTGATTGGGCCCTAGAACAGCTTGAATTTTTTTTTCACCTACAAAAAGTGACCAAAAAAAAATTTGTTGAAAAAATTTTCACCCAAAAAAAAAATTTGAAAAAATTATCTCCCAAAAAAAATTTGAAAAAATTTTCCCCCAAAAAAGAAATTTTTGAAAAAATTTTCACCAAAAAAAATTTCTCCGAAAAAAATTTTTTTCACATAAAAAAAGTGAAAAAAAAATTTGTGAAAAAATTTTCACCCAAAAAAAAATTTGAGAAAATTTTCCCCCCAAAAAAATTTTTCCTCCAAAAAAAAATTTGAAAAAATTTTGACCAAAAAAAAATTGAAAAAAATTCGTCCCAAAAAAGAATTTTTTCACATAAAAAAAGTGAACAAAAAAATTTTTGAAAATAATTTCACACAAAAAAAAAATTGACAAAATTTTCTCCCAAAAAAATTTTTTTCACCTAAAAAAGTGATAAAAAAAAATTTGAAAAAATTTTCCCCCAAAAAAAAATTTTTACCCAAAAAAAAATTGAAAAAAATTTCTCCCTGAAAAAATTTTTTTCACAAAAAAAAGTGAACAAAAAAATTTTCTCCCAAAAAAAATTTGAGAAAATTTTTCCCCCAAAAAGGAAATTTTTGAAAAAATTTTCACAAAAAAAAAATTTTTCCAAAAAAAAAATTTTCCAAAAAAAAATTTTTATTCACCCAAAAAAAAGTGACCAAAAAAAATTTCAATACTTCAATACAGATCACACTTTCCCAGAATTGAACCACCTTGTTATCTTGCACGTGGAAGCGAAAGGGAAAAAACTTGACATTCTGGCATCATAGAAATTAAAAAATATAAGAGGCACATACCACCAATAAAACTACTAAACGAACAGACGGAACTTTGGAAAACCTCTCTCTTCGAAGCTCTTCCGAAGCCTACAATCAGCATATATAATAGTTGAGATCTAATTTGTTCATTCAGTTTGAAAATGTAGTAAACACTGCGAAACTCGAGTCACTGTATATCAGTAATAATAAAAAGTGATAGAAACCAAAGTAATTTCTTATTTCATTCCATTAAAATGAACTATCACAAAGTAACGGACTACTCCATCCAATTTATTAAGTCTTGTCATAAAACGAAACTGAACTTCTTTAAGAGAAACCTTTTTTGTCTAATCTAAAGAAGAATGTTGTTAGTGTTATAGCATTTTAGAATTCTTATTGAATGTGCTAACTTTTGAAGTAACTTGCCAAACTGATGTAGCATAATTTTTTTTTCAGTACAGTCAATTGAAGTTGGGCGAAATTTTAATTTTGAATACTTGGTTCGGCAAAAAGTGACATTATTTTCCAAGCTGGAGCAATAGTCTTAGAATTGAAGATTACAGGTTACAGAAGCACTATTCTGGATAACATAGGAAAAATAAAAATTGAAAAAATTAAAAATTGTAGCAACAGGTGTTCAAATCATCATATGCTGTGTATTTTATTGAATGAAAGAAAGTGCAATATAATTTGAAAAATACAGGACTTTGATTTTCTTTTATATTTTTCTGATGACTATTAAGACTTTACCTGTTACCTGATTCCGGCTTAACGCCGACTTCTGGGACATCCTGTATGTCTACTTAAATGGAAACAGTGTTTCTAAAACATTCTGATTATCATTAAATTTTTTAGAGGTTTCACTGATTTATTCCAGTTTATTTATTCAATATTTAATTTTCAAAACATAAACCCCCTTCCAAGGGTTCTTCAAAAATGTGAATATTACTATCTCCTCAAAAAAAAACAGTCTACGCCAGTGTATGAAACTTGGTAAATAAATTACGTACAAGCCTAACATGATATTTCGAAGATTCTCATTTGAATTGATAGTTGAAATTAGAAATAATACTCGTAGAAAATTCCGATAACTTATAATTTCAGAGAAGAAATTGAAATTTTTTAAATTTATTTACATAATTTTTATGATTATACGTCTTAAACTAATAATAGAAAGAAAAATATATGGAATCTCCATACCTTATTATCGGAAATAAATTAATATCCTTTGCCTTATGAATACTTTACTGAAACGCAATCAAGTCTCCTTTCGCATACTGCAAAAACCAAATAACGTTTAAGATATCGCATCTTCAACTGAAAATCTAGGTAAAGTCAGATCAGATGTCTTTTATAACGACAATATGGATAATAACTTAATTAAATTGTAATAGATGAGTAAATCTTGCATTTACTCGAAATGATTGCAGGTAGAACAGTGGTCCCCCCATTTAAGTATAATTGAAATTCAACGCTATCTTGAGTGTCTACCTCATTCATTCTTCTTCGGCATTTCCTTATGTAAAGTTTACTAGAAGTGACTACTTGTGTGATTTGTCGTAGTGACTTAGTTTTGTTGATATTTTTTATTCGTGACCTGGGAAAGAATATTCGAAGACTTTAAAAGTTCGTAAGATTCTTTTATTATCAATTATTGCCATAAGAATTTCATTTGTAGAACCTGTCAGTAAAATATAGAAATTAAGAACAAATCGCCGCATCTATCATTAATATTAAAAAAAGCAAGCTGGAATTTCTATTGAATTACAATGGAAAAAATCCTATAAGTTTTTGAAAAATTCTTTTTTTATTTGCCACCATGTTTGAAGTGTATATTATTTTAGCTGAAAAGATTCTAGGTTCGTTGTTGGAGTGCATATGATTTTCATACTAAAATTAGAGAATTTTTGTATAATGAAATTCGAAAATCAAAACAGATTCAATCTGTTAATCTCCTACAATTTTAATTTCAAAAAATTTTTTAAAAATTTTGTAGGAGACTAACAGATCAAATCTGTTTTGATATTTAAATTTTGTAATATTCCTTATATCAAGAAAAAACCTCTTCTTATTATTTTATTTATAATATATAATTATACTTAGGTTTTAATAAATAATCTCATTATGAAGTATCAAGTGGTTTAAAGAAAACCATATAATACCTTACAGCTCTCTGTGATTTTTGTGACGAACGTAGAATATCTTGGATTTTAACGATAGTGTTCAAACGAAGATAACGGTCTGTAGGTCTGTAGGTGAGTTATATTTGTTGTTAATTGATTTTATTTTTTAAATGTGAAGTAGGATCGATGATGACCTTATCGGAGTTATAATTGTTTTTCGAATATATAATACATGTTTTGAGAGATTTTTGAAGTAATTTATTTAAATATATCCAATATTTCAAATAAATTATATTTTCCGAGAAGCCCTTAAAATTATGTTTTGTATTTTTGTAAAGGAATTAATTTTCATAATTGTAAGATCAGAAACAAAATTTTGTCTCCTTCAAATATTTATTTTTTAATTTTAATTGACAATTTATATTTGTTGGGTTATTTATTCCATTTGATATTTTATATTGAGTATTGATTTTATATTAATTATATTATATTAATTTAATTCTAAAAATTTTTGAAATTTTAATTGTAGGAGACTAACAGATTAATCTGCTTTTATATTGAAATTTTGTAATGTTCCTTCTATCAAGTAAAAAACGTCTTTTTATTATTTTATTTTGTATAATAGTTATCGAGCTCAGGACGGCTGATTTTTCATTCTATTTTTGGAATTTTTATACTATTATAATTTATACTCAAATTATATAATATATATATATATATATATATATATATATATATATATATATATTATATAATTTCAACCATAATTTCAGAGTTATCCACATAAAGAACAAATGCAATAAACTGAACCTTTTAGAAGCACAAGAAATAAACCGACATTATAAAAAACACATTTTACTTAATGACCAGACAGATTTAAACCGATCCCCGTTTCTGAAACTTTTTTCAATAAATTTTAAAAAATTCCCAACACAAACCTTCATGTTATCACGTTTCTTTTTGCTCAAACTTGTATTTAAGAAGCAGTTAGATACCGTTCTCACCTGATGAAGTTAAAATGTAATTGACGAAACAATTGTTGTTTAAACAATAAATATTAGCGGAGTAAATAAAATTCGAAAGTTTATACATATTTTTGACTGCAATGTTGAGATATTATCGAAGTCATCGGACAATTGAAAACTTATAAATTGAAAATTTTCTTCGAAAGGATTTTTTGAAATATTACAGATAATATAGTCCATCTAGAAAGTATCCGGAATTTATTATTTTTCATAATCTTAGTATACTTCTTTTTTTTAACATTCTAAGACAATAGTAATGTATAAAATAAGTTGTGCACATAGTCGGCTATGGACAAAGTTGCATGGCAACACTATTTGTTAAATATTGTTGATTGTCAACAGGTATACAATTTATGAAATGATGGCGCAACTAGAAAAAAGAGAACAGGTAGAATATTTGTATAGAAAATGTTTTCGAAACGTTGAAAAATTAGTGCAATTGACTGAACTGGGATAAAAATGGCATGGATATGAGGCATAGACCAGTTTCAGGAAGACTGCGCCTGGGGTTTCGCAAATTGTGAGTCAAGTCCAGCCGTATAAGATCATTTTTGGCTAAAATTTCGAAAATTAGAGACATTTTGGAGAACCCTGTTCCCTGAAACAAGCTCGCAAAAACCATTATCAAAATATATTCTGCAAATGATCAAGAGAGTAAAATCAAATACCACTGGAAATGGTGAAACTTTACTTTCCTACCGTTCACGATCTTATCACTGATGTAATGAATCGTTGCTTGGAATGTGCTTATTTCCCCAGAAAATGGCGTGAGTCGATCAGAATCCCAATTCCAAAAACTTCATCACCTAATGGTGTGCACGATTTCAGACCAATTAACTCACTTCCTGTGATTTCCAAAATACTCGAGAAAGCAGTATATTCTCAAGTAAATGACTTTGTTATAACCAACAGCATATTACGTGGTCATCAGTGCAGATTTAGAAAATATCATAATCTGATCGATCATAAATTATTAATTTCCAAATTGACATATTATGGATTCAGTACATCCGCACTTTAATTCTTCAAATCAAATCTGTGTTCAAAATGAATAGTATCTGGAGTTCCACAAGGACCTATTCTGGGTCTGTTGTAACTATTGTTTATATAAGACCTCAAACCTCAAAAAAGTATAATAAATATCTGTAAAATTCAACTGTATGATACATAAATAATTAATCATTTCGAACCCGCACCAACGAATACGGTAACTGAAATCATAAATATAAATCTTATAAGACGGTGGTCCTTTTAAAGGGTTTTCCAATAAGAGCTACCTGGGCAGTTGTCACTTTTGAAGCTGAAATCTTTTGACATTTGACAAGAAAAAACTACGCCATTACTAAAAATGCAACGATACACGTTCACCTACTAAAATGGTGGAAATTTTGCAGTCATAGTTCGCAAAACTGAAGCACTAAAGCATCGTGAAGTACCTTCTCGATCGGCAATAAAGAAACTTCGAAAATTTGAACTCATGGGACAAAACATGACCTTAAATACACAGCTCTGGTATAAAAAATAGTGGGGTGACAAGAGATACAATCAATGAAATCTATTTGATCATTCAATAAAATTTGTCTTTTATCATATCTATTGATCTCGAAATTTTCTAACAGATTTAGTTTATGATTTTGTTTTCGATATGTAATATTTTATAGTTCGGATTAAAATTATGATCTGATTATACGTTGAATTTGGTTTTTTATTAATATAACATTTTTCATATTCTCGAATCCTTTTTTGGAATGAACGGCCTGTCTGTCCCACATATACACATGGGCAATCACTTCATGTTAACTTGTAAACTCCTGATTTTTTGTTTGTTTTGTCATTACTAAAAACAAAAAATCAGGAGTTTACAAGTTAGTGATTGATAATGGATAAAACCATTTGAAAAATATGACTAATTTTGTTCACTACAGAATCATTTCCTTACCACGGCCGCAATACAAAATTTTTGGTATACAGAATTTCTTATCTTGTGCTAAATTTAATGCCGTTTCCAGATATGTGGTCAAATTTCATGAGGCTACAAGGATAACTGGAGTATAATTGATTTTATGGAAAAACTTGAAATATTTCGTGAAATCAAGAAATGTTAAATTGAAGAATAACCAGCAACCGTTCGACCATGTGTTTTATGACATTTTATGTTGCAAATAACTTATAAGATCTCCCCTTGAAGTTTAGCCCTTTTAAAAGTAAACAACCTGTATATTCACATTAGTTATAAATAAAAGAATATTCTTTTCCGATTTCACACAGATAAATAACCTGTAGTAACCAGTGAAAAACCAGGGAAATTCAGCATTCTACAAAGTTTATATCGGGCGATAGAACTTTCGATAGGGATAACTGTGATTTGTCAGAAGGTAGAAGCCATGTTGTTTTGACATTTCTATTCAGTAGGCATTGACAAATTATCATGGAAAGACTCACGCCGCAACAACGTTTACGAATTGTTGAAATTTATTTTTAGAATGTGTTCTATTCGCCAAGCTTATAGAAATTATGAAATTTATGGTTTACATAATCGACCATCAGAGCAGCTTATTCGTCGAACTATCGATAGATTCCGGACAATATTTTCTCTACTCGATGGAACAACAACAAGACAAAGAACTGTATGAACAGAAGAAAATATCGCTGCTGTAAGTCATAGTGTTAATGATGATCCAGATTTGTCTATTTGTCAACGTTGACAACAAGTTGGACTCTGTGCATCCACCACATGTAAAATTTTGCGTAAAGATCTTATTCTACACCCATACAAGATCCAACAAGAACTAAAGCCATTTGACCATAATGAGCGTCGTTTGTTTGCTGATTGGGCCCTAGAAGTTGATCCACTTTTTTATCGTAAAATTGTGTTTAATGATGAAGCTCATTCTGGTTGAACGGCTATGGAAACAAGCAAAATTTCCGTATTTGGAGTGAAAACAATCCTCAAGAAGTTTTGCAGGTTCCATTGCATCCTGAAAAATGCGCTGTATGGTGTGCTTTACACGCTGGAGGCATCATCGGTCCATATTTCTTTAAAAACTATGCTGGAGCTAATGTTACAGTAAACGGTGCTCGTTACAGATCGATGATCAATGATTATTTGTTTCAAAATTTGAATGGTATCGACCCAGAAATGTTTTGGTTCCAACAAGGTGGTACTACACCTCATGCTGCTACCGTAACAATTGATTAATTGAAGGAAAGATTTGGCGATAACATTATTTCGAGAAATAGACCAATTAATTGGCCTCCAAGATCATGTGACATAACTCCACTGGATTATTTTTTTTGGGGATATGTCAAGTCATTGGTTTATGCTGATAAACCAGAAACAATAGACGCTTTGAAAGCCAATATAACTCGTGTTATTGATGAAATAAGGCCTGAATTACTCGAAAAAGTCGTCCAAAATTGGTCTGGTCGAATACTGCGATTCCTCAGAGCTAGTCGTGGTGGACATATGCCGGAAATTATTTTTAAAACATAAATGTCATAAAATTATCTTTCAAATAAAAAAAAATTGGTTAAATCTTAATTTAAATGTGTTTTACTTCAATTTAAAGTTCTATCACTCTGAAAAAACACCCGATATTAGAGTGTGAATCAACATTACTTAGTTGTTCAAAATTTATTTGGGTAATTTTCGTTTAAAATTTTCATTTATAGCATAAAAGTTCAACTTTGGAAGTTCTCTTTATATTTCTATACAAAATTGATTCTTTCTATACTCATATCCTAAATTAAAATTATAGCAATGTCCGATTCCGAAGTAGCTAAATGGTACTCGGGAAAAAACATCCTAATCACAGGATCTACTGGATATATGGGGAAAATATTGGTTGAGAAATTACTCCGATCCTGCCCCGAAGTATCGAAGATATACCTCTTAATGAGAACAAAAAATGGAAAAGTTCCACTCAGAAGAATAGAGGACTTTATCAACAGTGCCGTAAGTAAAAATTCCCGAAATCAAAGAATTCATCCGCCCAAGAATTGCGCATTCTCACGATTTTCTACAATTTGCAGGTTTTCGACAAGCTGCGAGATCGTACAAACTTCGCCAACATATTTTCAAAGCTGGAATGTATTCAGGGCGATTTGAGCGTGGAAAATCTAAATCTTCAGAGCAAGGACAAGAGAACCTTACAGGAAAATGTAAACGTCGTCTTTCACATGGCGGCGAATGTTAGATTCGACCAGCCGTTGAAGAGTGCACTGATGCTCAACACCATGGGTACGAAACGCGTCTTGGACCTCGCTTGTACTTTCGACAAACTGAAGGCTTTCATTCATGTCTCCACTACTTACTGTCATTGCGATCTAACTGTTTTGGAGGAGAAGACTTACGAGGCGCCACACGATCCCAGGTAAATTGAGAAAACTGTGCAATAAGCCACCTCTTTGTGGGAGGTGGTTGGATGGAAAATATTACTAGATTGACTTATCTACGAATGGGGTGCAAACCAATCCTAGTCGAGCGGTCCTAGGAAGGGTACGGTCTTCGCGAAGATGGAAGCTCTTTGATGTTAATACATTTTTGTCTGTGACAATGAAACTCTGTGGTAAACCAACAAGGTTTAGAATTAATGAAAGAGCTGTAATGATACAGGGATTAATTCAGTGGACAAAAGCAAATTCAACGCGAGGTTCAATTCCCCAGAATTAGTTTGTTTATTCTAATCTCCAGACCACTTAATGTTAAACTTAGGCATTCGCTTTCCAGGCACGCCCGAACGGCGGCTTCTAAAGGAAATTATTTTACTTTGGCCTATATATTATAATAACAAACCACAGATTAAAAAGTTCATAAGAGCTGATTGTACGAAACGTAAACAAATTCCTTCAGATGAGTTTAGGAACGGAAATTTCCAGAGAAAAACGCTGACGTCGAAATTAACAAGTGTGGTTCGATGAAGAGTTGAAATTTTGAGCGGGTGATCTGAAAAAAAAAAGTTGGAAGGAGAAAAATTGAATGGGCAGAAGGGAGTTTCTCAGAGAGTCTTGACACGTCGGAAAAACTAGTAAGATTGTCGAGAGAAGATCGCGATGCGAGGCTCGAATTGGTCTCACAATTCAGCATTATTATAATTATATTGAGTGATATTAGTAATTATTTTTGAAAGTCTAAGATTTGAGTCAGAAGAATTAGAGAAATTGAATATAGTGCTAAGTTCCGGTACCAAGGAATTAAAGAATACCGTCGTTCTTTATCGTTTAGTGTTCGTGTTAAATAGATCGTTTCTTGTAGAAAATTGCGTGGGCTCAGTTTTGTTATGAATCTATGGTCATGGAGTCTAGGGGTAAGAAGTATGTGAAAATTTTGGTAAATTATTCAGGTTGAAATTGTATTATTAAAGAAATTGAGAAGTAGGTTGACATTTCTCTTCGTAATTATTATGTTTGAGGAGTTTAAACAGAATTAAGAATTATATGAATGTTTCGTAGTGCTTTAGGGATCCGGATCGCCCTCTCCTTAATTATTCAGTGTGTCATCTTTATTTAGATTTTATCGAGTTTAGGATTGATAAAACTATTATATTTTGGCACACTTTATCATTATATTTCTTAAAATCCATAATTGAGTTTCATTACCATTTTCATTATCACAGAGAAAATTTATTAACATCAAAGACCTTCCATTTTCGCGAAGGTCGTACCCTTCCTAGGACCGCTCGACTAGGATTAATTCGCACCCCATTCGTAAATAAGACAATCTTGTAATATTTTCCATCCAACCACCTCCCACAAAGAGGTGGCTTATTGCAACTCAATTATTTATTTTAAGAAGTACACAAATCGTCAAAAGTCTTGCCCCTGAGCACAATAATTCCGAAAAAATATGTCAACCTACCACCTAGTCCTTAATTTTTTGATTCAACTACAGTTATATAATTTTAACTTGAATAATATACAAAATTCTTAGATACTTCTTACCCCTAGACTCCAAGGCCATAAATTCAAACCACAACTGGGCACACGTTATTTTCCACAAGAAAACGGCCTATTTCACACGAACAATAAACTACTACCGGTACTCTTAATTCCTTGGTTTCGGAAATTAACACTATCTTTTCAATTTCTCTAAATCTTTTGATTCAATTCTTAGACCTCCGAAAATAATTACTAATATCACTCAATATAATTATAATAATGCTAAATTCTAAGATCAATTCGAGTCTCGCACCACGATCTTTTCTTTTTAGTTTTTCGGGAGTGTCAAGACTCCCCGACAAACTCTCTTTTTGGCCCTTTTAATAACTCGTACGAGCCATACCAAATAATGCATTAGTTAACTTTTTATCACTATAGAACAAAATCTTCATTCCTACAAATTGCCTTCTACTTTTTATTAGGGTATCCTATCAAAGCGTTTTTTTAGTTACTTTAATTACAATTTATTTAAACAGCTCACTCCGATTTCTTTTAGGAAGTTACTAGATCTAGCGGGCTGGCTAGACGAGAAGCTGTTAGTCATGTTGACTCCATATTTAATCAAGAATTCACCCAACACATACGCTTACACCAAATGTCTCTCGGAACATTTGGTGAATGAATACTCGAACATGTTGCCAATAGCCATAGCCAGACCATCTTCAGGTAATTAAACACGCTCAGATTGACTTGCTACAACTTGTTGAAAAAATTCCAATAGTAATAGTATCTCTTTTTTATTTTCTCCTGTACTTTTTTCGAAATTTTTTTAGTTATCACTCCTGTTTAAGTACTTCAAAATGAAACAAAATAGGCTTTTTAAATGCTCAATATAATTCTTGTTTTTTTTTCCTTATTGTATCTCTTTATTCATATTTTATGTTTTTATTCACCTTTTATTTTCATTTTCTCCCAAATTATTTGTTATTGCATATTTTATTAACTGATTACATAATTCATCTTCTCCATCTATTAAAAAATATCCTGAATATTCTATCATAATTGTTTTTTGCAACTTTGCAGTGACTGCGGTTTGGAAAGAACCGATTCCTGGGTGGGTAGACAACCTGAATGGTCCCACCGGTATACTTGTAGGTGCAGGAAAAGGCGTAATAAGAAGCATGCATTGCAATCCGGAATATAAGGCAGACGTTATACCTGTCGATTCAGCAATTAATAGTCTGATACTTATCGGATATCACCTGGGATCCAAAAAGAAGACAGACATACAAGTTTTTAACCTTACAATGGATGAAGTGAGTAGATCTTTTCGAAAAAGTTTCAAATACAAGGTGTCATGAAAAACCTCGAACAATTTTTTTCCATTTAACTATATTGAACAAAATAAATTAAACAAAACAACAACGAATAATAATAACATAAACATTTGGTAATAATGTGTTTGAGCGGTTTCGAAGTGGCTTCCTTTGGCGGCGATAAATAGCTTCAGGTCCCATTCCCAGCTCAGGAATTGCTTCAGCGACTCGAAACTTCTGTGGTGTTTAGCACACGCCCTGAGCTCCAAAATCGACCACACGTTGTAGTCCAATGAGTTGAGATTCGGGGGTAGGGCGGCCATTCTGCAGATGTGATGAAACCCGGAAAATGGGTCTTACACCATTCTTGCGTCATTTTCGCTTTGTGAGCCGGAGCGGAGACCTGTTGAAGGGTCCAATGCGTGTTGGCGAAGTGCTGCTGGGCCCAATTTTTTGGAGCTTGTATGGCTTGAGGTTGAACTCCTTTTTGGACATTTGACGAAAGGATTCACGGTTGATACCGGCCTCACGGGCTATTTTCCTCATGGAGACCCTCGGATTTCGATTGACTCGCTTCTTGACGGTGTTCCGATTGCTAGGCGTTTTGACAGTGCGTTTTCTCCCACTTCCTGGACGACGACCATCATATCCAAGCCCTTGAAACGGCAAATTGCATCGGACACGGTTAGTCGAGACATTGAGCCAACGAACAATTTCGTTTCATATTATGTTTAAAAATTGGATCGCTTTGACCAAAACTTGATAGGAATTTATAAAATAAAAACAATTTTAACTTCCGATAAATTGAAGTAGCCGCGTCGAGTAAGGATGTCGAAGCGAGTGTTTCTCTTCAACTTACGATTCCCCAATGCGGTTACTGTAGAAATTCAATCGTGAAGAATAGTTGTAGATGTAATATCTGCAAGAAACTGTTCCACCCTAGTTGCAGTGTTAAGAAAAAAAAATGCTGTGAGGTCGATCTATCCAACGGAGGTGATATATCTCCATCAATTGAAACAACAGTGAAATCAATTTCTGGTGATTCATCCCAAAAAGATCTTCTGCTGAAAATTATCTTCGAACTTGAATCAAAGAATAATATATTGATTGAAAATAACTCCCTACTTAAATTCAAAATATCTACAATGGAAGATATCATTCTAAAAAAGGATCGTGAAATAAACATACTAAAGAAAGAAAAACCGTCAACACATTTGATGAATCAAGTGAACGGAAATCCCACCGGTGGTACAGGTGCAAATTCCCGCAGCAGTGTTTCGGTATCGTTGGGGTGCGGCGCAGCTGGGAGTCATGAACGTTCGTCAACATCCACCGATGTAAACCCGGTTGTGCGTTCTTCAACATACGCTCTTGCTACCTCTAACGCCAAATCTAATACACAGGGTGTATCTAAAGACGCTGGTGCGAACGTAATTCAAGATGTAGCGCTTTCGAATGAAATGGAGGGACCAAATAGTAACAATGGTGTTCCTTCCGGTCCGGAAAATACGGAATGGCGAGTTGTGAATCGCAAACCCATTCGAAAACAACGGAAAGCACTTGTTGTTGGTAGCTTTTCAGGTTCTACCTCTGTTGTGGGACTGGGTAAATTAAGAGCTTTACATGTGTCGAACCTGAAACCGGATACAAGTGAAGAAAATTTTATGACATTTTTAAAACAAAATTTCTCTGATGTCGTCTGTGAAAAGTTGGAATCGCGTTATCCAAAGCATTATTCGTCATTTAAAGTTCTGATTCCAGACTCGGAATATGACAGGGCACTCGATGGCTCTAACTGGCCAAACGGTGTGAGTGTTCATCATTTTTTCGATCGGCGAAAAATCCAACGACCTCGGGTGGACTGAGATCCTTCACAAGTAGTGCTTTACAAGTTATTCCTTTTAGTATACTTCAGCTGAACGTTCAGTCCATATCAAACAAGCTTAATAACTTAGAACTTTTACTGGAAGAAAAGAAACCCGATGTTGTGAGTGTCGCGGAGCATTGGTGCAGCATGGACACTGTCGAATCTATGGTGTTGCCGGGATACACACTAATCGATTATTTTTGCCGCCCCTCGAGGGAACATGGAGGATCTATGATCTATACCAAAAATAATCTTAAGGTGAAGAAGCTTAAACTCTGCGGATTTTCCGTTGAGATGCACGTAGAAATATGTGCCGTAGTAGTTACAATGACAGATAAAAGGCTCGGTGTTTTAAGTGTGTATAGACCCAGCTCTGGTGACATTGATATATTCTTTGAAGGAATTTTTAGCGCCCTGCAATCATGTCTAACAAGGGTTGATTATATTTTCCTATGTGGTGATTTAAATATTGATTCTTTAGAGCCGGACTGCACCCGGACTAAACTTTTGCATGATTTGCTGGATTGCTTTGATCTCAAAAAAACGTCCCAAGTTCCAACAAGAGTTTATACAAATATAAATGGGGTCACTTCTATTTCTGAAGTGGACTATATTGTATGTAGTTCAGGCCTCCATGATTATGTTGTTGATGTTTTTGAGCCCCATATTTGTGATCATAGAGCCATATTTCTTAAACTTAAATTACATCATACGCCTGCTCTTAGAACATATAAATCTATTAGAAATATCAGTCAGACCAACCTTAACAAAATGGTTACCGGCATGTCTAAAAGTAATTTTGACGCACTATACTCTGTTAATGATGTTGATCTATGCTTTACAGAATTCACGAATGAAATTTTGTATTATCTTGATCTATGCTGTCCTGTAAAGACTGTTTCGGTAGAAGATACTCATAAAAATTGGATGACAACTGAAATAAAGCAGAGCAAACAAAATTTGGACAAAATATATTGGATTCATGCAAATATTCGTTCATCATCCACTCTAATGAATTACAAGAATGCCAAATCACAACACAACTCATTGATAACAACTTCCAAATTGATGTATTATAGTTCATCCATCGATAATTCGGATAATAAGGGTAAAACTCTGTGGGGGATTGTTAATTCACTCACATGCGCGAAAAAGCGATCTCATGACATACCGACTGTTAATGTAGAAGGGGTGCGGTACGAAAGACCATCTGAACTTGTCGATGTGTTTGCCCATTATTTCTCAACTAAAGCTAAAGATCAATTAAAATTGCGATATGGTGATAACTTGTCTATTTCCTGCACTTTGGCGCCAATTACTGAAAGGACTTTTTTCTTCTATCCTGTCACCAAATTTGAGGTCTTGGATGCTATTAATAATTTGAAAAACAAAAAAAGCATTGGAATCCATTTCATTTCCACAAAAATCGTGAAAACTACAGCTCACCTGATAAGCGAGCATTTCGCCCATCTTATTAACATGTCGGTATCGTTGGGCAAATTTCCCAATATACTAAGGGAATCTATTGTGATTCCTGTACCCAAATGTGGCAACTCGGAAGAAATTGCGAACTATCGTCCAATTTCAATTTTGAGTATTTTGTCCAAAGTATTTGAAAAAATTGTGTCCGCTAAGATGTCAAATTTTCTGAATAAGTACAATCTTTTCAATAACGCACAGCACGGCTTCAGAAGTGGCCGTTCTACTCTTTCGGCTGCACTCAAGTTTGTTGATTCGGTGTATCATGGCATTGATCAGGGTTTACAAGTGGCTGGATTATTTTTCGATCTTTCCAGCGCGTTCGATACACTTTCTTTCGAGTTTATTTTGAGTAAATGCTATAGTTTGGGTTTCAGAGGAGTTTTTCTGGACTGGTTGCGAAGTTACCTTAACCTGAGAAGTATGCGAGTTAAAATTGATGATGCTTATTCCACTCGGTTCCCAATAGGTTGTGGGGTTCCCCAGGGCTCCGTGCTGGGACCACTACTTTTTCTATTATTTATTAATGATTTGCCCATTCACTTGGGACAATTTCTTTTGGTGTTATTTGCCGATGATACATCAGTTGTGGTTTCGGCGCGGAGTTGTGAGGAGCTTCGCGACGCTTGCGAAGAAATTGTAGGCCAATTCGTCAATTGGTGTCGGTCCAACAGAGTTATTGTTAATATCAACAAAACTGTTTACATTCAGTTCGGTATAAGGAAAAACACTGTAGAGAATCATGTACTAAATTATTCCAACTTCAATTTAATATCTGCCGAAGAATGTAAATTCTTGGGAGTCTATGTTGACAGGAATTTAACCTGGTCTACTCACATCAGTTTTCTTTGTAAAAAGCTCAATAGCTCTTATTATGCCATCAATAGAGTTAAAGACATGCTACCTGTCACCTCACTAATGCAGATCTACTACAGCCTCGTATATAGTCAACTCTCTTATAACATCCTACTCTGGGGGAACTGTGTAGAATTCAACAGAGCTTTCATTGCTCAGAAACGAATCATTCGTTTGATATTTAATCTTGGTTCTCGCACATCTTGTAGACCAGTTTTCATTAAAAATAATTTGCTATGTCTACCTTGTGTATATATAATGAAATGTCTGGTATACGCTAAGGAAAATCTATTGAATTGGACCAAATTATGTGACAACCATGAATACAGTACAAGGAACACAGAAACTCTGCTTATACTTAAGCATAGAACAAAAAAATTTGAGTATTCCCCCATGTATCAGAGTATAAAACTATATAATTGCCTACCTAAAACTTTGAAGGCTCTCAAATTGAAATCCTTCAACAAAAAAAATAAAAGAGTTGTTAACTAATAAATGTTATTATTCCATTGTAGAATTTTGTGACGATTGTCCGTCACTTATCACTGTTTAATTGTTTATTATTATAGTTGACCTGTCCTATGCACTTTGTTGTCTTAAAGGATCAATAAAATATTCTATTCTATTCTATTCTATTCTATAGTAATTATAGCAAACCAACACACTCAAATAGTACCCTACATTCCGCCTCCTAAAATCATCCATATTCACACAAATGATCCACCTATAATTGTATGCTTTAAAGTTTTTTTTTAATTTAGCACTTTGTTAGCAATCAGAATACATTTATTCTATAGGCTGTGATGGCTTAAAAGCTGCGCGCTCTCAGACGACGAGGGCTTCTCCAGTGAGTGATATTCTTCAATCCTCCATCAGATCTACATAAACCAATAAACAACACTCTTCATAGGGTTTACATGAATTTTATTTTTTACTAAATATTTGAGAATTTCAACTATAAGAAGGCTTTATGGATTACCCATTATTAAACCTCCTGTTTACTAGTGTAAATTGTGACATGTACATTCTGTCAAGAAAGTACCGGGAATTATCGATTTAAATCTGGCGGGGCAATGAGGCAGGTAAACATTTTTTTTCCTAGGTTGGTACCACTGTGCTTAATTACTATGCCAAGCTTGAGCGGGATCTGTCAACTAGTGTGTTTGCAACAGCTGATTAAGTCAGTCGATGTCAGAGTGCGTGCCGATTTTTACTATGGGTGATTACGTTGAGCAAAGAATTTGTTTAAAGTTTTGTGTTGCAAATGAATTTTCGTGTGCCGATGCATTGAAAATGTTGCAAAAGGCCTTTGGTGATAATGCTCTATCAAAAACTCGTGCATATCAGTGGTACAGAGCCTTCAAGGACGGTCGTGAAGCGGACGCCCATCGACGGCTTCGATCGAAGATAACGTCGATAAAATTAAGAAAAGGGTGCTGGAAAACCGTCGTACCAGCTTGAGAGAGATAGCACATGATCTTAAGATATCCCACGAGTCCGCACGTACGATTTTGATTGATATTTTAGGCATGAGAAAGGTAGCCGCACGACTCGTACCGAAAGACCTGAATTTTCTTCAAAAACGTCATCGCGAACAGGTTGCTTCAGACATGCTGGATCGCTGTAATTCCGATTCTACATTCATGGAACGCATTATAACTGGTGATGAGACCTGGGTTTACGAGTACTATATGCAAACAAGCCAGCAATCATCGGAATGGGTGGCAAAAAATGAGCCGAAACCGAAATAACCACGCCAAAGCCGCTCGAAAATGAAGGTGATGCTCATTGTTTTCTTCGATATCCGTGGCGTGGTGTACTACGAATTAGTTCCAGAGGGTCAGACGGTAAACAAGGAGTATTACCTAGGCGTTATGAAACGTTTGCGTGAGCGTATCCGTAAGAAGCGGCCAAATTTGTGGGCGAACAACTCATGAATTTTGCATGACGATAACGCGCCTTCTCACCGAGCTACGATTGTGACTGACCTTCTCGCCAAAAACTCAACAAACGTGCTTCAGCAACCACCGTATTCGCCGGATTTGGCTCCCTGCGACTTTTTCCTCTTCCCAAAACTAAAATTGCCCCTTCGTGGCACCCGTTTTGAGTCGATTGAAGCCATAAAACAGAATTCGGCGCGAGAGCTAAAGTCCATCCCGGAAAGCGCCTCTAAAAAATGTTTCGATAATTGGAAGTGCCGTTGGCATAGATGTATTGGACCAAATGGAGCCTATTTTGAAGGCGACCCAATAAATTTTGACGATTAAATGTAAAAATGTTGTTTTAATTGAAAATTCCCGGTACTTTCTTGACAGAGTAGTATGCACCAGCAAAACTGGCCACAAGCCCGAAACCATATTCAGACAGTTATGCCATAAAATCAAATCAATTACATGAATAATAAGAACACATTTTTGTGTTTTATATCAACACCCTCTATATGCAAGCTGATATTTTATGAATTTCAATGTTATTTATTTCAGGATAAAAGAATCTCCTGGGGAGATACTTTGAAGCTTGGAAGGAAACATTACTTCAACAGCCCTTTCAGTGTTTGTCTTTGGTACCCGTCAGGAAGCATTACATCAAGCTATTTCCTTCACATGTTAGCCGCCTTCTTTTTCCATGTAATACCGGCCTATTTAATTGATTTCATCATGATTGTAACCACGAACAATCCGTTGTAAGTCCCAAAGTAAATAGATTAATAGGATTTCCCAAAATCAAACCATTCTCAGATTCATGTATAATTATTACTGATCTAAATGTTTTTTTCTGGAAACCTTGAGACTATATACTTTCATTATATCCTACATATTATATTACAGCATGGTAAGAATACAAAAACGTATTAAAAACGGTTTGGATGTACTGCAGTATTACACCACTAGACCATGGCATTTCTGCAATGGAGGAATGAAAACTTTGACTGAATCTCTGAATGAAACTGATCGAAACATTTTTTATATAAACACTCCTACAGACATTGACCAATATATACTGGATTATATTCAAGGAGCCAGAAAATACTGTCTGCATGAGGAGCCGGAAACTATTCCCTATGCAAAGAAAGTTTTAAAAAGGTTAGACTTACTGTTTTTACTACCATTGGTTTTGTAAATAAACTTGAGTTTTTTATAGGTTATATTACTTGGATGTCTGCACGAATATTCTGCTAGCAGGTATCATTATCTGGATTTTTGGAGGTTACATCATCCAACTGATGTGCAAATTTCAATCGTTCTCCAATTTAGTGATGATCTTAAATGATTCAACAAAAAATTTATATTCTGTAAAAGAATTATAAAGTGTGTGAATATTCATGTTATTATGTTAGAGGAGAAATAAAATCTGGAAAAGATATAAATCGAGTGTCATTTTCACAAAAAGATTATTGAAATAGAATTACATTTACATACCAAATAAAGAGTTGAGTGCACATAAGGGATTCATATAATTTTGTATAAACCTAGTCTATCGTCCCAAATACAGAAAATAGTAATATTAATACAACACTGATTGCACTTTAAAATCTTAGATCCTTTTATATGTCATCAGAAGATCGGTTATCTATTGAAGTTGTTTCCAGAAGTAGTGAGGGTCAACTAAGAAAACCCGATCTATATATAATTTGTGCTACTTAAAATAAAAATAAAAGGAATCCAAATGCCTGTAAAAATTACTTCTGTAACTTGCAGCAAAAATGCACTATATTCTTTTTAATTCAAATGGACTGAAAATTATTTGAGATAAGTTTTCCTTATTCATCGCAATATGCGTAAGCCACAAAGGAATGTTGTAACTCTTGTCCACTATAATAACAGGAGTATTATTATTATCCTGATACTCCTATTTCTTCTGTGAAGATCCCTCAGAAGCTTTTTCAGCTTCTGAGAGTTAGGAGTTCAGTTGTGTTCTTGTTTGAAATCAACATGTTTCTAATTTGAAATCAACATGTTTCTAATTTGAAATCAACATGATCACCGATCTGAATTTGAATGAAGTTCAGTGAAAATTCTTGTCGTGAATTCTTTTGTATCTATTTCTTCATCATTATTATTTCTTCCTTAAAAAAGATTATTCTCTGCTTGTATAGTGCATATAATTTCGCTACAGAAAAAAATAACCTATGCATAAACCATAGATAAACGAGACTGTCACATTCTCATTTATCTATGACATAAATATATATGTCACATTGATAAACTAAATAAATGATTCTATTATGGGTAGAGGATTACCAATGGAAATCCAATGTTTAAGGGAGAGGATTTTAATTAGACCAGGGTCATCAAGGATTCTATGTAACTTGCTGATGAACTTAGTTCCTAGAAAAAGTCTGCGATATTTGAAGGGGAGTTCATTAGTTTCCGCCAGAATAATGGCTGTGGAGAAGGACTTCATACATCCCATTGCAATGCCCAAAGCAGCATATTGCACACGATCAAGCTTATCAAGAAGGGTTTTCTGACACTTCCCGTAAAATATACTGTCGTAATCAAGGAATGGGAGAACAGTTGATTTATACAAAAGGAGTTGCGTCGATGGATGACAAGCTCACCAAATCCTGCACAAAGCCTTCCTTATATTAATACCTTGCAATGAATTAGAGCAGAAAACATAGATATTACTCTGAGCTGAGGATTCAGACCATAGGTAAACCAGATACATAATAATACTTTTGTCCATGGTTCGAGATTCTATCAGTCTATGATATCCATCTATTACCATATATACTATTCTGTGGACATTCTATCTGAATTCTTTCACATGTCAGTACTGAGAATTTGTAAATAATAGTACGTATTAATGGAATTAAATGCGTTGTAATGTAAGTTTAAACTGATAAATTTAACTGTTACTACCCAGTATTTTGAACTGTTAGATATGGCTACTAAAGGTAAGTTAAAATAATAATGAAGAATAACAGTTGCTCAACAAAAGTTAAGAGGGATGGAATTATATTGCAGGAGTACCAGAGACCGAAGAACAACAAAAATTGCGGTTCCAAGTTGAATTAGAGTTCGTACAGTGTTTGGGAAATCCGAATTATTTGAACTGTGAGTATTTCAAGATTTAAATCTGTTGAAGTAATTGAATTTTATGCATCAGTTTTAGCCCAAAGAGGATATTTTAAAGACAGCACCTTTGTTAATTATCTGAAGTACCTTCTCTATTGGAAAGAGCCTGACTATGCCAAATACCTGAAGTATCCTATGTGTCTCTACTTTTTAGACCTGCTTCAATACGAGCATTTCCGCAGAGAACTGGTCAACGCACAGTGTTCCAAATTTATTGACGATCAACAGATTCTCCTATGGCAGCATTACACCCGAAGAAGGAACCGATTGCTTACCCCCCAAAATCCGAATAGCACCCCAGAACAAAACATAGGAAACCAGAACAATCAACAGAGTAATGGTCATATGAACCCCAAAATTACATAAGACTAGGGCTGTAATGAATTGCTGTACTGTTGATTATAATATTGTGTATATTTGAAGTATTGGGTAGGTTGAGTTGTTCAAAGGAAGGTTTTTATATAATATTGAAGAGGTTGGATAAACAGTCATTTTCCCCCATTTATTTTTTTTTATAATGAATAAATATTAAATAATTTTTTAACAAGTTTTGATTTGGTAAACTAAGGACATCTATTTTGAGTGTAAAATAGTTTGAAACCTCTACCAACCACTGAACCATTAGTTCTAACTTGAACAACTATTGGTCCTAGACTATTATCTGCAAAAAAAAAGTTAAAGATATAATCCTTGAAAATTAATTGTTACAAACCTGTAACTGGTGCATTCATGGTTAAATCACTATTTGTCATTCCATCATTAAATTTATTGCCACATAGCCGTTCTCCATTTATAATAATATAATCATTCGGGCAATCAAAAGATTCTATGCCTGCTTGACCAGGCATTACTGTTGGTTGACCATCTGAAACAAATTTAAATCTTAAAATATCTTTTCTGAATTTAAATGTCAAGGATTTCTTCTTGGATCCACATTAATCCATTAAGTAACAATTATTTCCAGTATCATATTTGTAAGCTATGTTTTTGTTTAAACTTCTTTGTAATTAGTTACTTAAGGAATATTTACTTGAAGAAAATCAATATAAAGAATTCAAACTTCATAACTAATACAAAATTGAATATAATATTGAGTTAGCAGGCCATCATACTATGGAATTTAGGGGTAAACTATGAAATATATTGTATTATTTTAAATTTTGGATAATATCTTAACTTCGTTAATGCTAAAGAAGTATTATTTTCTTACTTGCAGCATAATTCACCAGTTGAAATGGATATTCCAATCCGTTCATAACGTTTGTATAAGTTATAGAACAATATCCAGCTTCCCTTCTGATACAAATGGCGTAATTGAGGTTGTTCTAAAAAAACAAGTTATCAACTCAATCTCTCAAATTTTTGAATCTTACAAAGTAGGAAGGTGTGCTTCTGCTTAACATAAGGGCCTGATCGTAGTTGAATGACTGAATAACGCCACTGGTACCCGTGTAGTATTGCAAACAATTGTTTGGCGTAATGCAGGCCGTCTGGGAATATTGGCAGATCCTAATGCGGAATCTTTTCCTGTAGGACATGTTAGAAAGGACGGATAACATGAGTGGTCCGTTTAACATCGATACATCCACGTAAACTGAAAATGAGAACTTGATAAAATTCGACCATGTGTGGAAAGTAGAAATAGCCCTTGTTTTTGCGTGCTGGTTCTAAGTAATAGTGTAAAAGCTGTCATTTGGTTTAAATGTCGTAATTTTTGACTTTTGCGAATAGTCTTAGATGACTAGGTATAAACACATTAACTTTCGAAAGGAAAGACCTAGAGCCTTGAATTTTTCAGAAAAGGTTTTGGAGTCTAAATAGCTCTGCTAAGCTCATTAATGGGCGAAATCTATTGTAGTTTCGCAGTTGTTTGCGTTTGAAAATTTTTCATATATTTCAGAAACTGCGGATTCCATCGATATATAAGCAACAGTCCCATGAGTATTTTCAACTTTTTATTACGTTGTAATGTATCCCTTTCTCGATGAACTGCTGGTTTTGGCCCTTAAAATAATGACAGACGACGCATCTCAATTTTCAGTTTCATGAATTTATTATTAGGTTGTCCGTATTCGGTTTGACATGATTAGAAATATTGCCCTTTTTCTACAATTGAGAGAATCGTTTCCCTTGCCCAAGAGAATCTCATCCCCTGTCTGAAATTGAGAGAAATACATACCTTGTCTGAAATTAAGATAATTGCATCCCTTTTCGGGATTCAGAAAATTGCACCCTTTGTCTGGAATTAAGAGAATAATTTGGTATTAAGGAAATTTCATTCCTTGCTTAGGTTTAACAGAGTCTCATTCCTTGTCTGGAATCAAGAAGAATCGTATTCTTTGTCTGGGATTGAGAAAATTGCATCCTTTGTCTGATTTTAGGGAATTGCGTCTTCGAGATTGGGAAAATTGCATTCCTTGTCTGAGTTTAAGAGAAGCGCATCCCATGTCTGAGATTGAAATAATTGCAATCCTCGTCTGGGATTAAGAAAATAACATCTCTTGTTTTTTCACGGAAAACTCCCGGAGTTTACGGACCTGCTTGTCAAATGCAATATCCCTGTTAGTCTTATTTTAATTCTAAAAATAGCTTGAAATTCAAAATGAAACTTCTTGTTGGAAAATCCTAGATATGTAATAGGAAATATTTTGATCTGCGGCATATCCGACAAGCAAAATTTCTAATGGCTTAGATCCAGTGTAGGGCAGGTTAATTTTTACATTTAATCAAAAACTTTCTTACGATACTGTCCAGTGTTGTAACCACAAATAACGGGAATCTGGTTGCTTACTCCATTCCCTGTAACAACAAACATCTCGTTCACGCAAGTACCGTTGGTGGGTCCCAAAAGCTGAAAAAACCACCTTTTATACCTAGCCTTCGACCACGTTTCTATCTCACCTCCAAATCCAAGAAATCGATGCGCATTTGTTGAATATCAGAGGAGGCCTTGGAGACGCCGAAAGTGCACTCCAAACTCCCGGTCTGCCTGCTCAAGCGGACGCGTGGGGACATGGGCAGCCTGGGGTCTGGACGAAGATCCGGTGTGCTTGAAGGCATTGGAGTCAGGGTAGGCGTGGGAGGTACCACTCCCCCATTCGTAGGGTAATAATCGGGAAAATTTGGACTCTCAAAGTAGCTGCAATTTTGGGAGGCACTTCCTCCACAGCTGCCTCGGACTGCAATCGATAAAAAGTTCAATATTTTCATCAGAAATAACTGCTTACTTTACATCTACATAAAAAAAATATTTTATCCTGGCAGCCGGATTTTTCTTAAAATTTCGTCACTTTCTCGTCTTACCTACGAGTTGTTCTCGTAGTTCCATCAGAACCATTACCAATTGTGCGAAGTGCATAACAACCACAACCCTCAACTGCAAGTATATAATAAATGTAAAGGAAATCATCACACTAATGCACCTACTTCACCAATCTCTTGCACCACCTGCGGCGAAAAAGAAAGAGGAAAACGCAGCAAATGCCATCGAACCCAATGAGGGCACACAAATTCAAGGGTTTAACGACAATACACATGCATTCAATAACATAAAATTGTTATATGCCAAGATAAATAACTACCTCTCAAAGGAATACATAATAAACCATTATGTCGAAAACAATCCTATAATGTTAGTTTTTTATTTGTTGAAGCCAAAATAAATGAACAATACAACACAGTACCGGGACTGGTCAATTGGGAGAAAAATCGGTAACAAAACAAACAACACCAGAGACAATAGCTTGACTTAACGCTGCAGAGAACTTAATCTTAGAAAAGCGAACACACCAGCAATAAACAATCCTCTGAACGGGAACTTTCAATGCACAATACCCATGGGCAATGAAAACTTTCATGTTTTTCCTTCTTATATCGGGTGATTCATTTAGAAGTATTTTTTTAATGAAGAAGATCAATAAAAACAATTTTATTTTATAATATTTATTATTACACAAAATTATCTACAATTAGTTTTTGAAGATAATTTCTTTCAAATGTTGTCCGCGACTACAGTTAACAACGTCCATTCTGAAGTTCCACTTTTCAATTACCACACGAAACAGTTGTTTTTTCTGGATTTCAGCTCTTGAACCTCTTTGGGTTGTTCATCACCCCAAATACTCGCATTTTGTTTATTCAACCCATTAAGCCAAAAATGGGTGAATAAAATTTTTGTCGAAAACAGTGGATCTTCTGCAAGCTTGTCAAGAGACCAACGACTAAAACGGAAACGATTCGGAAGGTCGATCGGCTTCAGTTCTTGTACTAGTTGAATTTTGTAAGCTTTCAAAGAAAGATCTTTACGTAAAATACGCCAAGTTGTTGAATATGACAGGCCAAGCTGTTGAGAACGGCGACGAATCTATACTTTACGGTCTTCGCGTACACTCTCCGCTACCGCCCCTATATTTTCTTCATTATGTGCTGGATGTGGTCTGTTTGGTCGAGTATTATCCAATAATGAAAGTTTTGTCTCAAACTTACAGATGGTAGAGCTAATTGTGCGTTCGGTAGGCCGATTATGTGGACCATAAGTTGCTCTAAGCGCCCGATACACATTCCTCGTAGAACGCCCATTTCCGTAATAAAATTGAACAATTTGTAGACGCTGTGCCGAGCCAAGTCTTTCCATTATGAATTGTCAAATACTACTAAACAGAAATGGCACTTCAGTTAACATGAGGCATGCGCAATCTACAATTAAATCTCCAGCACAAAAAGTATCTCTAAATGAATCACTCTTTATATATCCTCACTCAAGAATTGAAGAAAATATATTCAGAAAGGTAGCACAATACAAATATGCTCTACTCTTTGGTGACTATAATTGTGATAAAAGGAAGAATAAACAAATCTACATTTACAATTTCCAGAAAACTCAGACTTCACTTAAATCTCAACCCCACATTCATCAAGAGTATGTAGCGACCATATTCTTCACTCCTCGCCCAGAATTCTGATTTGCTCTGCTGCAGCTTGGCGGCGTAGCATACAGAGGACACGATTAGTCTTAAACAATACCTGACTGACCGTCCCCGCCGAGTTCGAATAGGGCCAGGCACACAGCGTTCGACGACCGTTATGACGTGGAACACAAGTTCACTGGCGTCACAGGCAGACATGCGCACCACGCCTGTCTGAAGAGTTCAGGTGCGCATGCTCGGAACGAAACGGCGCCTCCCAAATTAAGAGGTAGAGGCTCCCTCATAACACCCGCATTTCCTTAAGAGTTTCAAGTAATAATCCACCTAATACTCCAGATATAGTTCTATGCACTAATAACATGAAAAAATCCGTACAAACCGAACTGATTCATGACTTAGGATCTGACCACTTAGCCATTCAGATCACATTAATTTTACCAACTAGCACACATAACAAAGGATTTCTATTTGAATCTAGATAAATGCACCATCGAAAAAGTCAGTGATGATATGGAAAACTTCATCAATACCGAAACTCTAATAACTGATGAGTACATAAGTGAATTCCAAAGCAGACTAGCAGATCTAGTAGACAAATATACACCAAAACTCACTAAAAAATCTTTCTGCACCCAAATGCACCACACATTATAAACTAAATAAAGAAGGAACAACAACTTTATAGAGAACTGACAATTAACAATGACATAAACCTGAGGATATTCTACAACAAACATAACAAAGAAATTCACAAACTCATAACTGAATATAGGTTGACCAAGTGGATGCAAAGATGTGAAAAAATACTACGCCAATAAGGTTCCGAAGTTCGAATTTCACTTTGAGTATAGCAAAAGCTGATAATAAGTCTACGAAAATTTCGATTTCTTTCCATTAATATTCTGCAATAAAACGATGGGCATCATTGAGAAGAAGATTAAAAAATTATTTGTGTTTTTAAGGTAGAAAAGGTGACCTAAATATGGAACATTTTTAAATTTTGGCAGACCATAACTTCCAAACTAAGCTCCGTTTTGACCTTATTTTATATTCAGGAGATTAAGCTCCTGCGAAAACAATTTTTCCGCAGTACACTGTGGACTCCGAAATGAAGACATTTACCCAGAACCGAAAAAACAAAACATCCTTGAGATAAGTCTCGCTTACATGCAGCTTTCTACTCACACACACAGCAGACTCCATAGCCATCAGCGCAAGCTCCTCCAGCCGTCCCGTTCAGATTCGTGCACTGGGCTGCCAGATAGCACACTCCTTGATACGTGAAACCGTTCAGGGTAGCCTGACAGGCCGTATTATTGAACTTGACCACCTGGAACACGTTCAAGAACTTGTTTGCTATGCTCTTTGTCTTGTTCTTCAGCAATGACAACGTGTCCACTCCCGTACCAAAGAATTTGCTCTTATCGCCGTCTATATCTTCCGGATCTATCTCCACGTACCTGGAAGCGCCGTATTTCCGCCTGTACAGTCTGTTTACGAAGTTCCTGAGCATTCGGTTGATGTTGTGTCCGGTTAAATTGGCGGCCTCCATCTTGGTGATCTTCTGGACGTGAGAAAAGCCGGTAGGCCGAAAATAGGACGGCTTTCTAGATGTGCTTACTTGTTTTATTGGCACAGGTTCAAAATGGTGTTCTTTTCTGTCTAATGGAGTTATTACTTCGCCAAATTCGGATTCTAAATCGTCATTTCGATTCTTTGGCGTCCTTTTCCTGAGCATAATAGCTTGGGCCATGAGATCGTCGTTTCTGTTGTTCACATGATCCTTATGATCGCTGTTCCATTTCTTGTAGTCGCTATACTTCTCGACGTCCACCCATACTTCACTCCGGTTATTTTTCTTGTAGCCGTCGTACGTGTTTCCCTTATAATCGGTGTATTTCTGGTTTTTCCAGTAGTTCCCCAACAGCTCTTGGATCTTAGGTCCGCTAGTTGACAAATATAGGACATCTTTGGGTCTTTCCAAATTGTGCGGATTTCTGGTTTTCCAGGGAAGCCCAGAGAGAGAGAATACGTCGAAATACGACTCATCTTGAGCTAAAACTGAAAGAAAAGTTAAGTGTAGTATCACCAAGACCATTACACACATCTTATCGAAACTAAAGAAGTTAACTAAGTCTCAGGTACATCCCATTGGAAACTGTGAATACCTCCGTGAAGATTCAAACCAATTTGTGTTAAAACTGCGTGAAATATGTCACATATTGTTATGCTCTGAATATATTAACTCATTTAAAGACGACACTTATTTTCCAGAGCATTGAATCTTCACGGCGTGGCATACGGTCGAAAAACTGATATCTAGTAGAAAGTTTCTGTGAAAATCGCGCGGAGAGGCATAACGGAATATTTAATTAGAAGAGAGACTTTTCTTCCTGGGAAAATTCTGAATCCAACTCTGTCCACTCTAATCGCTTATTAGATCTGAGGATATGACAGGTGACGTCCTGACGTCTTGTGTTGAGTCAGTGACCGTCAGGTCTCTATGGGTGATTCCGATCCTAGAAATTTGAATTCCAGAATGACCGATTTTCGAAATTTATGTTAATGTAATCGAATTCTTCAATTAAAATGCAACTAACCCCGATCGACAGGAACAAAAACGTTTTGATTCAGTGCGCGGAACGTTCAGGCGAGGGAAATTGTGATTTGTGCCTTTTGTTGGTTATGTTCGGTGTTTAGTCCATAAATACACCTTAGTTTAGTTGTGTTGGATTTTGGGAATTCAAAATTGGAAACTGGTTCCGTAAGCACCTTAATTCACTTGCAAATAATACAAATTTGTAGTTTCAACGTTTGAAATTTGATACTTGACGAATCTATTTCATTGTTTACAAAAAGGAAAGTTTACACAAGAAATTTCCCTTGAAAGTAAGAGAATTGACGAAAATCGATCAAACAATTTTTTGGTTTTCCAGGACAAATTAACCATTCTCTTTTTTTCTATCCTGGTCATAGCAATTTCCTATGATATTTGAAGGTCAAAAATTATTTCAAGTAAAAAATCATCTCTAAAATGAATTTATGTTCATTGCAAAATTTATATATTCCTACGGAAAAGTGTAGATAATTATCAAATATTTTAAATTAATTAACATGCCTCTAAAAATAGTACAATAATCCATTGTTTGAACAAGAAACACCTGTTTAAATACTACAATGATAATGAGCGCTTGAGACAATTTAATACAACCTCGGGTGACTTTTAAAATGTTCATTAAATTCGATAAAGCTTTGTTGAAGAATTTTTTCACGGTGATAGCAACTATTCAATTTTTCCATTGTCAAATTTATGACGTTAATGCCGTTTTTAGACCCATTTTGTTGCATTATTTGATTTTTCGCCAATTTATCCCCCCTCTCCCAAAATCGTTGAAAGTCAAGGCACTGAGGTCAAAGCTCATTTGCCACGAGGGATCGCGTGATCGCTGTGCTATTGGTGGAGAGCACACGTGGTTAAGGCGCAGATTGAATTTAATCAATGCATAAATATTGTACCTTTTGAAAAAATTACTGATCAGGCGTTGTTCACTGCCAGTCTAAACCTTTTAGTTATCATCTTATTCTATATTTTAATCTGGGAAAAAACATATAGCTCAAAGATAATTTTGATTCTATGCATAGGGTTTGAAGATTGGGAGCTTGTAGCGAGTTCTATCTTTCAGATGCTGGGAATAATAAAAATCAAGTTCCAGTCCAAAAACCTAATGGACATTATAACGGGCGGATTATTTTCGCATAAACATAACGGTTCCAATAGAAATCTTTTCGAGTCATTGGAATTCGTACGTTAAAGTCACTATTCCATGAATTCCGTTCAAACCTCTGTCACCTCGATTCAAATATTTTAACTGATTCATCCTTGCATCCGCATTAAATTGATCTTTTCATGAATAATAACATAATTTGATCGTTAAGTAACGGACTTCTCCACAATCCGAACCGCGAAAATGATGGGACACTTTTCTTTCGCAACGTTTTTCATCGAAGAGAAAAAAAACAGATCATAGTTTTGACGTTTCCGTTGTGTTTATTACTGTGGACGAGTAGTGCTCAATATGTGATACCCAAATCAAAACACTGTGATCGTTGAGATTTATCTCTTAATTGTCGATAGCAAACCTCTTTCAGATATAATTTATCTCTTGTCAATTCGTTCGGATCAGTTTAGAATCGGCCTTTGGCAGATGATAGCATTACCGTATGAATTTTTTGTACCTCTCTCTGTGTTCGATCCTTGTACTGTGTATTTTGGGCGTAGTGCGTTCGGTTATTTGTGTCCTGAGGAGATTTTGTGGTTCGGAGGAATCAGGTAATTTTCTGGATCACAGAAAAATATTCTCAAGATTGTTTTTTTATCTTTCACCATTATCTAAAATTATTGTACCAAAAAGGGTTGTTTCCCTTGAAAATTGAAAACTGTAATAATTGTTAAATAATGAATTGAATAATTTTCTTGAATATCATGGAAAATAGGAAATTATTGTAAGTTATTATTGATTAATTATTTTCAGAAAAAGCTCTTGATTTTCTTCAATTATTAGACATACTGTTCCTTAATTTTCAGAGATGTTCGCTAAATTACCAGGTGTTGCATTTGTATCCGTGTTGGCAATGTCATCTAGAAATCACATTTGGAGAATATATGATATAATATTAGGATTGAATAATAATATTATCTTTCTTCGATCGTTTGACCTTCCAGATTTCAGCTAAACTAGTCTGCAAGGTCACATAAAATTTTGTTCTTGCCAAAGTCAAACTTTCGGTCAAGCTATACGACTCATGTAACCCCAACGCCAAGAGATAAATTCAGTATTTAAACGATTAACATAGTCGTTTAACACGAAAATGTAGTGCTATTCATTCCTTCCTCGAAATAATAACAAGGAAGTTAAGTTCGTTAGGTACACGACATATATCGATTTTTTTTATAAATTCTTTGTAATAATTCCTTATACGAGAGGGTACCACCGAATATAGGTAGTATATAGTATACGTATATTATTTAAAAAATATTTCCTGAAAATTTTTTGCGACGTAGTTTACGGATCACTGGCTGCAAATTCTAAAATTTGAAGTTTTTTATTAATATCGTTGGAACGACTTCCATACAAGGACACCATCGAAATTCCTTAAAATATTTAAATCGACTTATTTATTATTAATGATTTGGCGAAAATGATTTTTAGATCTCTTTGATTAACTTGTCGAGGGCATTCTTCGAAAACTAGTTTTTCAAGTGACGGTAAATCTTTCTTTTGGATATTTTTGACGGAAATGAATTCAGTTTATTGCGTTCTGCCTCGTTGCAACTTCTAGTTCCTCTGTAGTTTTGTGATGGTTTTTCTCTGAACGTGTGAATGTTTAAAATTTTCGCTCAAAAATGGGACAGAGGTTCGATAAAGGTTGGGAACTTAAAACTATTATTGCACAAAATACTTTCATTCATTTGGAATAATTTTACATGCCTCTATTCATGATAAGGATTGTGAAAAGTTTTTCCTTGAATTGTCGATTATTTTCGCTTTCATTTAGTAATCGAGGACACGTTTAAAATGAAGTCTTATTTGAGGCAATTTCGTTATTGTATTGTGAGTAAAAAGAAGACAATCATTAAAAAACAATGTGGTTAGTCTTGACTTATTAAGATTTCCGTGCAAATGGAACATATGATCTACGTATCATTTAGATTACCGTTTTAGGGTTCATAGTTCGTTTCCTGTGCAACCTATTCAATTCAAATTAGATTTTCATTATTTCTCATCGAATATTCAAGAAACCCATCACTAGAGAAGGAAGAGTTTAAGCTATTTACGATCTTGAAAGAATTTTTTTCCGTTGTTCCAAAAATTATTCGTCCTGATTCCATTACACCCCTGAAAAATATTTTTGCGGCTCCAGCTCACCCCTGAAAATTAATGATTGACCCTTCTTTCGTGTTCCAGAGAAAGAATCCGATACAGACAACGTATCGGAAAAAGAAAAACGACCTCGCTTGGTGGAAAGGTCCATATCTGAAGAGGAAGAGATCAGCTTGAGGTTGGAACAAACTTTCCCGCACAAGTTTAAGCCGAATCTTGAGAAAATGGCGGAGGAAGAGACTATTCCCGTGCAGTTTACGCTGGGAGAAGGCTCGGTTGAATCGGAAATGAACGAAAAAGATGACTTTTTCCCGCAGAACGAGACACAGAGGAACGGTCTAAATAACCAGCCGCCTGTGGCTGCTTCTGGGGGACAGGGGGGCTATGCTGCCGATTACCAACAGGCTTTGGCCGAGAGGAGGAAGACTCTCAAGTAAGTATGATTGTAATAAAAAAAATAAGATTCAGGGAAATTATCCTAGCCATAGATATGCCTCGAACTACAGAATATATCTAATTTGCCAAAGCTAGGAAACATGATTTTTTCGCGTTTAATCTCATTCTTTCCGGATTCATTTCAAAAAACAAATGATCATTCGATAAAAAAATTAAAATGAAGCGGCTCGGTCACAAGAACATCCGTACAGATCGAACTACAATTTATTTCTGTACAGCAATTTACTTACCTATCGCCGAAACATAGAGCGACGTCACATTTCATCGATTGCCGAGGCATTCTTTCTATAGAAAGAGAAGAAACTATGGTCCGTTCCGTCTCTGCGATCGCATGTTCTGTGACGTAGTGCACCGTGATCCAATCGTTTCGTGGGCACTTTGAAAAATCGGAAACAATTGGAGGTGCCATCAGGAAAATGTTTTTTATGCGTTTTTTCGCGTTGTTCACGTGATTTCGACCGCATACATCGTAATATGTGCCTTGGTGTAGTTTAAGCAATTTTTGACCGGTGGAATCGTTGAAAGTGGCATATTACGTTTTTGTTTTATAATTATAGGTTAACAGGTTGTTTTCACCTATGTGAATTCTTATGGGAAACTGGTAATATACACCAACCTTCTCGTTATCTGTTCGAAGATAATTGTCCTGGAATTTCCGCTTATAATGACGTTTAAGTCTTAAATGATCCATATTTATTTCCTTGTGTTACCGTTGATAATATTAGTTATAGTTGAAATACTTCATTTCTTCGAGGAATTTCCTGAAACTTTCAAATTAAATATATTTACTCACAAAATTCCGATTGAATCCACCCACCTATTGAAATACGTAAAGTATAGAGGCCAAGTTCAATGACACGTTTTGTAGGTTAAACCATACTTCTCAGAAATTTCTCCGCTTGAAACTCTCCTCATTTTTCCGTTTTGTTGAAAATTCCGAAAATACTCATCGAATTGCATCATGACGTGAAAGTCTGTCTAAATAAATGGCATTCCTTCACGTCCATTCTATGATTGAACTATCATCTCTGTACTCACCGAGTTATTTCGATGAACATTCACAATTTCCTCTGAAATTTCCGGAAATAATTCTAGCGAAAGACGTGATTTAGAATCGAAATTATAGAAAAACCTCTTGCATCTGTCGAATATTCTTCGACTGGTTCGTCAGTTACGTTGAAATGATTTTTGGTTGAGTAATTATTGTAATATGTAATAAACAATCCTTACCTTCATTATCGGAAACAGGTTTCCTCTGTGTACCTTGCCTTCACTCAGGTTACTGAGTTTAAAAACACTCTTCCGAAATACAACAATGAAAAACGTAATTGCGGGAAACAGAATGGTATTATATTATTCTAGAGCGTAGTTAAACAAAGTTATTTCCTAACAAGGCTTCGTAAACGTAAAAAAGGAAAATTAATAGCCGTTCATCAAAGTTATACTTTTATAACCGCGTTGGAGTCGGTAGTTATCAGTCGCAGGTTTTTTTGTTCGAGTAACTTCTAAAAAATTAGTTCTAAAGGTTGTTACTCGAGTTTTATTGTGCAAAATATTAATCTTTCTCGTCACTCGATGCTCAAATGAATTTGTGTTGTGCTGTGGATTTTCGTCAGATATATGTTTGAATATATTAAAAGGATATAGTTTGTTTTGAGTTTTGCGTCGATTTTCTGTAAGATAATTTTTTAGAATCGTGGGAATTTCGATTTCCGAAACAACGAAGTGTGGACAAATCAGTATGGCGTCAGTTGTGCCTGAAAGCGCGCTTTACGGCCTATGATAGCGTTGAAAGACTGGATATTCGACCTTTTCCGTTTTTTTTTCTTCCGCGACAGTATATCCACATCCGCAACCCTGTCGCGACCGACGGACCTACCGGGCGCTCTTTCGGGAGCTGCCGACAACGCGGGAAAACCGGGAAAAACCGTGACGTACAGCGGCGTGCCAGAAATTACGGTCGCCGATTTCGACACGAGGCTGATCCTGAACGCAAAAATGATGGGCAGGCGAAACTCGAAAAGATTCGTCATTGGAGACGACGAATCTGCAGCCACCACGCCCGAAAGTCCGATGTGCGACTTCCTACCCAAGGTGGATTCGGAAAACAATCTTCACATCCCCCGGGAATGGTATACGAGGGCCAGGAGACTGAAGCCCGGCGATCACTTGACGTAAGTATCCGGAAAGTCTTGAAATTGGAGAAATTTCACCAGGAACGGCAAACCCGCAAGGAAATTTTCTTTAAACGACAACGTCGCAGTAGTTCTATCCTCGAAATTTTAGCGTAATCATAAGAATCCCGACTTACTTCCTTGAAATTCTGTACACATTCGTGGAGTATGTAGAAATCTCGGAATTTTTGTCAGTATGCCAACATTGCAAGGAATCTTCTGGTAAATACTCATATTAATGGAATTTTTGACAACCTTGCAAAAATGAATTTGTGAAAAAGAACGTTTAATCAGGTTGAATATTTTTAGCAAAGTCTATTTGGAAACTATCCTCTATATACTTCTGGACCTGTGTAATATACGGAAATCTAGGATTTTCTACCGAAATGGCCAGGAAAATTTTCCCCACTTTTTCGGATATACTGAAACATTTTTATCGTGACAACCCTGCCTAAAAATGAACTGCTGTCCCGCTAGATAAAACAGGATAGGTTTTTTTTTAATTTAGATGAATTAAGCACTCGTTGTGGAAGATATTTTTGAAGGGTTCACCATTAAAAAAACTCCGTCTATTTGAAGATTTCGAGACCACTTGACGTGAGAATTTGGAATCTTTAAATTGGGGAAATTTGCCAAATATCAGCAAAGTTGGAGGGAAACGGCAATGTCGCCTTCTTCCAGTCCGCGAAATTTTCGCCCTACAGTCTGAAGTTCGTATAATCCTCTACTCACCACTTATCCAGTAGGAGAATATGAGGAAATCTGGAAATTTTTGCCAATATTACAACGTTGAAAGGAAATTATCGAACAATTCCTTGAATTCACAAAAAAAAGTTCGTAGTGACAACCCTGGAAAATTGGAGTTGTGAAAAATTGTGATATAGCGTTCATCAGTTTAGATAAATTCGCCAAAATATTTAACACTGTTACGGAAGTTATTTGTGGAAATGGTAATGTGAAATTTCTCCACTTGTTTGCATTGTTGGAAATTTGTCAACGTCGGTATTTATCCGGCCGTTGTCATCTATTTTTAGTTTCCGATTCCGGTTTTTTTTAGACACGTGCTTCAGTTTTTCCGACGTCCATAAAACGGATTAAACCTTCGAAGAAAGGCCGGAAAACTAAAAAATTCCATCGAAAACATCCTCGCGGTGTTGTCACACCGAATCGATTTCCTCGCAAATCAATTTTGACGTAACTATGGCAACGCGCTCGTTTGAAAATGTCGGTGTACACTAGATTTCTGATCAGACGGATACAGTGGCGTACGTCTCGTCAGGCCCGTTTCGTACTGACTGCCAATAGAAATGCGTCGATGGAAAACGTTGAACGTCCGGGGAAGGAAAATCATGAAAGTCCCAATTTTTTCAGGCCCAGCATGTCTCAGGGTACCGTAATGCTGCACAACAGGCTCCAGGAGAAGGATTTTACCGTCGCCACCCCTGAGGAGTTCGTCAAGAGATTTAAGGGAACGAAAGTTATCAACAAGGTAATGTGCTATTTATTATATTAAAAAAAAACATGTTTAACTACTCATATAACTTTGGGCGCTTAAGCGATAGTATATTAATCTTTAAATTAGTTTTACTGATTGTGATTCTCATTTGAAGGAAATTAGCACTTTAAACTCGTTGTCTGATGTAAAAAAATGGTGAAAAGCGCTGACTCTTGTTCATATCACTCACGATCGTCATGAAATTTCACATTAGCCCCTTCGTCATTAATTTACATCTTAATGCGAAATTTAAATTCAATCTGTTGCTGTTGCTATGGATTCGGTAGCGCTCAATGCTGCTCTGCAACCAATTTTTTTTTAAATCTAGTGGTACGATCCTCACTAAGTTTTACATGAACATTCGCGTCATTGTTTTACTTCTAAATACCAAATTTCAGATCGATCGAATCTGCATTTCGGAAAATATTGTGAAAAATTCAAATGTGGATAACTGCTGAACGATTGGTCCATTTTTACTTATAAATCAATTCAACCGAGATATTTAGGCCCCTAACCTATCCTAAAAATTTCAAGTCTTCAGCTCTATCAGTAATACAAGGTGGCTCAAGGGCGTACCCAGGATCAAATCTAGGGAGCGGCAAACCATGGTCAGGAACATTTCATCACGGAATTTTTTTTTCGAAGGTGAATGAAACCAAAATTTTTAGAAAAATATGTATAATTATAACAGTGCTTTATCAACTAAGTTATTACAATTATTTGCTTAAAAAAAATTTATTCTTGTTACATGTCTTATACTATTATCATTTTTCTTGGATTTGTAGAAAACTTGTTCAAACCTCTCGTTTCAATCCAGTCCAGATTTTCCTTAAAAAATTTACGATGGACGCTTATCAAACTAAACCCAGTCAATCTGTCTTCTCCCATTGTACTTCTCAGCCAGTTCTTTACCCTTCGAAGGTACTGAAAGATCGTTCAAGAGTAGCCGTAGTGGATGGGAAAGCACTTAAAATGAGGAGTGCATGTCTTGTTGCAGGGAAAAAATATTAGCCTCCTGCAAAAGTGCAGCCACTTCAATATCCTTTAATTTGTCCCCTGCTAAATCTTTATTTTTCCACAGATTATACCACAAATCTAATCTAATCTGCAGAGATATCACCCAACTCAAAAAATTTCATGAAGATTTTGCGTTTTTTCCAAATCTTTTGAAGTACTTTTTAGCATGTATGAAGGATGAAGATGGGATAAGGCAAAAGCAGGTTAAAGAGTAAAGATAAGGGATAATCAACGACCGTCTCCAGTATTCAATCGCAGTCTCAGATGGCGGATTACTTCTGTGTATTTGCTTTTTAACAATTCGTGGAACTCTTAACTCAACGCAGATTTTCTCCATGTTCAATTTCTTGTCGATCTTTCTTGATACCATCAAGGATTTCACCAATGTGTTTCCTCACTATAATCAAGTCCATATTTTTACCTTGTAGAACGTTCACAACTGGTTCCAAAATCGCAGAGTTTTTTGCAATCATGACTAAACCTATAATGAAAATTAGTTTAGTTACTGCACAGTGCAATTGATAGACAAATTTTCTTATAGCATAGTTTCCTTCGATCGAGAGATGTTCTAGCGCAGTGACGATTTCATGAAAGCTGTTTTAAAACTTTCTGATGCTCTTGTATTTCTCAGACCATCTGGTCTCACAGAGCCTTGATAAATTAGGAGCCGAAGTCCTGCGGATTGACGACTCACGAAAGTGAGGGGGGGTGCAGCAAACATCACTCGTATGATAACACGTTCTGGGTACGTCCACCATTAAAAATGTCAAACTTTACGGTTACAATGTCAGATTTGACATATTCAGATCAGTGTTGCCAATATTCGTATCATTGTGAAGGAATTTCCCTCCAAAAACTCAACAAATCTTATCGAACATTCGTCGTATTTTCCAGATATAGCTCTGCCAAACTTTTTTCTCTTTCCGAAATTAAAATTATCACTTCGAGGCACCCGTTTTCTGTCCGTAGAAAACGTTAAAGAGAATTAAATAATATTTAAACAAGGTTATTCTGATTTTCAAAAATTTTTATTGTTATGTTTACAACAATCGTTTCGCTATCACAGTAGCATCATCAGGCAAGATTACATTTTGAATAACTAAGCTTGTTTCCGAAATCCGTTGCTATTTATATTACAGTAAGTACAATAAATTTTTATTGAGCACTAAAACCCAAAAAAAGATCTCTGCAAATTCCAGCTTATCTGAATATATTTAACAGAGGTGAGTTATTTAAATCTATTTGTTCGTTAAGTAATATACCAATTTTATTATGTTTATTTATCTCAAGGGATTCTAACAGATTTAAGGCATAACTTTTACTTTTTATATGAAGAATTTCAAAATTATGGTTGAAAGTATGTCCTGTTTCTAACAAATGGTTGGAAAGTGTAGAATTACTTTTATTATTGAGGAAACTCTTCAAATGTTCACAAATTCTATGTCGGAAAGTTCTTCCAGAATGTCCTATGTAAACTTTAGGGCAATCACCGCAGATTAACTTATAAACCCCCGATTTATCACCTTTATGTGTACAGTCTTTATTATTTTTAATAAATTTACTCAAGTTTGAATTGGTTTTAAATGAAGTTCTTAAGAACTTCAAAAGTTTATTAAAAATAATAAAGACTGTACACATAAAGATGATAAATCGGGGGTTTATAAATTAACCTGCGGTGATTGCCCTAAAGTTTACATAGGACAGACTGGAAGAACTTTCCGACATAGAATTTGTGAACATTTGAAGAGTTTCCTCAATAATAAAAGTAATTCTACACTTTCCAACCATTTGTTAGAAACAGGACATACTTTCAACCATAATTTTGAAATTCTTCATATAAAAAGTAAAAGTTATGCCTTAAATCTGTTAGAATCCCTAGAGATAAATAAATATAAATAGCAACGGATTTCGGAAACAAGCTTAGTTATTCATGTAATCTTGCCTGATGATGCTACTGTGATAGCGAAACGATTGTTGTAAACATAACAATAAAAATTTCTGAAAATCAGAATAACCTTATTTAAATATTATTTTATATGGATTTTCACCAAGTAAGAACTGATTCAATTCAATATTAAAGAGAATTTGCGGCGAGTACTCAATCGATTGCAAAAAATGCGTTTGAAACATGTCTTGATTATTCGTTGGAGTAAGTGTATTATTTCGGAAGAAGTCTACTTTAAAGGCGATACAATAAATTTCGATGAATATTTTGTGTTTTGTTGACCGATTTTTTTGACACAGTAGTAGATATAAATAAAAGAGCACGCTAAACTTCCTGACGTCAATAAGTCTATTATTAATCATTTACTTCTCAATTCCAAAGGTTTACAACAATCTTCAAATAATAAATCAAAAAATAAGAAAGAATTAGAATTGTTATTAATCAATACTGTTTCGATTTTTGAAATGCAATTAATTTTTTTCGTTACGTCATCGAAAGTTGTTTGTTTGAATGTTAAATATTTGAACACGCCAAGGTCTCGAACTTATATCTGTATATGCGCATCATTACGATGCAACGATAATAATTTCATAAAACAGGAAAATCAACTTCGACAAATCACTGTTATTTAAATGAAACTAACTAATTGCTGCATTGTGCAGTTTTTCGAATTATTTTATTTTGGGGTGATAATTGAAGTTTTTGAAATATAATCGTTGACATTCTCCGCTTTAATTTTTTCGCGCTGGATTCCAGAGAACAGCGCGCTATCGTTTCGCTTAAATGTCTGTAATTTTAAAACTGAGCCGAAAATAATCTCGATGATGCCTCCAGCGTGTAAAGCACACCATACAGTGCATTTTTCAGAATGCAATGGAACCTGCAAAACTTCTTGAGGATTGTTTTCACTCCATATACGGCAATTTTGCTTGTTTACATAGCCATTTAACCAGAAATGAGCTTCATCACTAAACACAATTCTACGATAAAAATGCTGTTCTAGGACCTAATCAACAAACAAACGCCGCTTATTATGGTCAAGTGGCTTTAGTTCTTGAACCAGTTGGATCTTTACGCAAAATTATCCATGTGGTGAATGCACAGAGTCCAACTTGTTGTGAACGTCGACGAATAGACAATTCTGGGTCATCATTAACACTATGACTTACAGCAGCGATATTTTCTTCTGTACGTACAGTTTTTTGTCTTGTTGTTGTTATTGCATCGAGTAGAGATGTCCGAAATCTATCGTTAGTTCGACGAATAAGCTGTTCTGATGGACGATTATATAAACCATAAATTTCACGAAGTGCTCTATAAGTTTGGCAGATAGAACAGTGATTTTGAAAATAAATTTCAACAATTTGTAAACGTTGTTGCGGCGTGAGTCTTTCCATGATAATTTGTCAATGCTTACTGAAGAAAAATGTCAAAACAACATGGCTTCTACCTTCTGTCAAATCACAGTTATCCCTATCGAAAGTTTTATCAATCTAAAAAAAACACCCGATAAAATTTTACTTATTACTGAGGAAAAATCGTCTATGTTCTAGTTTTGAAGGACCTTTCGGTTTGTCCAATATAAGTTTTTGGACAGATAACACGTGATAATTTATTCCATCTGATAAATTTTGTTTATTTATTTCAGGTTTAAACTTTTCCTAATTTATCCCATTGGTTCTGAAGGATATGTTGTCCATATTATTGAGGAATGCCTTTATTTGTAGAAACGTTTTTCAGGTATTTTAGGGATATTCCGCAAATAGCAATCATACCGTCTATTAGTGATGGCGAATAACCGTTATTAGTTGCTATTTGTTTAACTAAATTTGATTCATGATTGAAATATTTCAGAGATATTGATAATTTATGTTGAATTCGATGAAACGAGTTTTTGAGGATTATTATATCTGTATGAGAAGGTTTATGATAAATGGAAAAATTATGTTTGTTATTGACTTTAGTACCTTTAAAGCATACGATTATGTCATCCACATGTATGTACCAAAAAACAATGAAAATTATTTCAGTTTCAATAATGAATGAGTAGTATAGATGGCTTAATTATAGAGCCAACATTTATGTTGGAGTTGGTGAATTAAGAAACAAGGATTCGTCTTCAATAATCTTTATTTACTCGTACAATCTTAAAAACCTCTAAGCGTCGTTAAAAACAACTCTAACATCTATATGTGCTACCGGTTAAGGTTAACAACGAACAGTACTTCTTAAGTGGGGTTAACCTCTGTCATCCCCTTCATCCATAGAATCGCTTGAGTCTTCTTTAGTGATACCGTCTTAATGTCCGTCATGCAACATAAGTTACATGCGGTTGTATCTTGGGTTGTCGTCCGGCAGAGCGAACTTCCAACACTCCCTCCCTCTGCGGGACATCTATCATATCATCTTAGTTGTCTGAAAAGAAACATAAATAAAAATCTTAAATACATCTTAATTTAATATCTTATCTCTAAGATATTTATGAGCATCTAAAGGTAAAGGTTTTGTCATGATATCTGCAATATTCTCTTTAGTTGCAATCCATCTAACTATGACCCTTTTTTTTTTCTTCCACACACTGTTTTATAAAATCTCCATGTGTGTCAGCCATATGTCTTTTTGATCCAGTCCTTTCTCTCTCTAATAAGGTTTCATGGATCACATCTAATTGATCATCGAACATCTTTAGTTTGTGACTACCATCTTTCTTAGTGCAATCTCCAGCAGATTTATTGTCGCAATAAACTGTTATAGGAAATAAAGTTTTACCGATCATAAATCGGGTAGCTTTATCCAAAGAGATTACTTCCTGGCATGCGTCACTCATGGCTAGATATTCCGCCTGACAGGTGGACAGAGTAACATAGGATTGTTTGTGACTTCTCCATGCTATAACATCACCAAACAATTTTATAACATAACCTCCAGTGGAAGTTGAGTCAATATGGTCTCTAAAACTGGCATCGGTGTAAGCTTCCAGATTGTCTGTTTCAGTGGTATATTTCAACCCTGAATCAACAGTTCCTCTTAAGTATCTGAAAATTCTTTTCACCTCTTTCCAATCATCTTCAGTGGGAGCTAGTTGTTTTCTTGCCAAATAGTTCACAGCGAATGCTATATCCGGCCGTGTTCCATTTGCCAAGTACATCAAGCTTCCTATCGCTTCTCTGTATGGGACCTTCATCTTAATATCATCTTTGTTGTCATCATCTAATACATCTAAATTATTTCTCTTCTTTCTATTTTGAACCTGTCTTGTCACCATCGGTGTATTTTGTGGGTTGCATTCGATCATGTTGAATCTCTCTAAAATACTCATCGTATATGTGGATTGATTTAACATCGTATACTTCTTAAGTTTGTTTCTTTCAACATTAATGCCTAGAAAACTTTTCGGTTCTCCAAGATCTTTCATATCGAATGCATTACCCAAGTGACTCTTAATTTCCTGGAGTTTATTTTCATCGTTAGTGGCTACTAGAATATCGTCTACGTATATAACTAGTATTGCCATTTTCCCATTTTTCCTCCAGGTATAAAGACATGGTTCGTGTAGGTCATTTTCTAATCCAAGCTTTTTGGCTTCTTCTGTGAACCTCTGATTCCATCTTTTTGGGCTTATTTTCAAGCCATATAATGCTTTCTCTAATTTGCATACCTTCGAATTTTTTATTTCCAAATCTACCTCTAAACCATCTGGAATTTCCATGAATATTTCTTCATCTAAAGTTCCATTAAGGAACGCTGTCTTAACATCTAATTGACAGGCATACAAGTCAAACTTGTTTATTATTGCAAACACAGCTCTAATGACTGGAAGTCTAGAGACTGGTGCGTAAGTATCTTTTAAATCATACTTATTCTTATCTTTGAAGCCTCTAATAACTAGTCGTGCTTTATATCGAGTTGCACCATCTAATTCTAGTTTCCTTTTAAATACCCACTTCGAATCTATGATATTCGCTCTTTTATTTGCTGCTTGAATTTTATTTTTATCGACTAATTTCCACACATTATTTTGTATCATTGAGTTGATTTCCTCTTGGACCGCCATCTTCCACAGATTACCTTCTCTTGAGTTTATAGCATCTTTATAATTTAATGGTTCTCTGTTCAAAGTGGCCAAGAGGCATCTCCTCAATTCGTCTTCTTTTTCAGCATCTCTAAAGTTTTCATCTAAAGTGTTATCTAAAACATATAAGTATTTAGCATAACTAATATCATCTACAACCTTTTTGTTTTCTTCTAATGGTCTCTTTAGTGAGCTTCTAGTGCATGGTTTTTCGAAAACCTTGTCGACTATACCTTTCGGTAACTCTAACTGTTTGGATTCTTTTCTTGGTCTACCTCTTTTTCTCATCTTTATGTTTGGTGCTTCTATATTCTCTTTAGTTTCACCTCTACAATCTTTCATCCAATCCCAATCTGTTTTGTCATCTAAAGTTGGAGAGTTGTTTAATTCTTCTAAAGGATCTCTTTTATAAACATCTTTATAGACAAGTTTCTCGTTAAATCTAACATGTCTTGACTCAAAGAATTTCTTTGAGCTTGGGTGCCATATCAAGTATCCCGTGGAAGTATACCCCACGAGGACAGCTTTCAATGCACGTTCTCCAAATTTCAGATTGGGCTTGGGAATTTTGATGTATGTTATACATCCAAACCTTCTGATTTGATCAAAATGACATCTAGAATTTGATGCAAATCTTGTTAAAGGTGTTTCATACTCTATAGATTTATGTGGTGTTCTGTTGTATGCGTGCACAGCAGCATCGACAGCTAACTCCCACATACTCTTGGGTAGTCCAGAATCAAACATGTAAGCTCTCACTTTTCTTTGTATGGTTGCATTAAATCTTTCAGATACCCCGTTATGTTCAGGTGTATAAGGTGGTGTGAAATCAGTTTCGATATTTTCTCTCTTCAATACATCTAAGAATTTTCTTCCAGTAAATTCAGTGCCTTGATCAGATCTGATATAACATACCTTCTCGTTATGGCCTAATAGATTACGAGTGGATATTAGGAATTTTTCTAATGCTTCGCCTGATTCATCTTTAGTTCTCAAACAATAAGCTCTAGCTAATCTTGAGTAATCATCTACATAGACATTAATGAACCTCTTTTGTCCAGGGTGAGATTTTGGTGTAATCGGACCCATAATGTCAGTATGTATGACCTGAAGTGGTCTTTCGGCTCTTTTACGAGTCTCTTTGAAAGGCAGTTTTTGCATCTTTGACATGATACAAACTTCGCATTCTAATATGGAATCGTCAAATATGACTTTTTCCAACCTCTTATCTAGCTTTTGCAGCTTTTTCAGATAGTTCACAGAAGCATGACCTAATCTTAAGTGCCATAGCATGGCTTCGTTGAAACTCTTAGTTCGATTAATATCGTCTTCTAAAGGATTATTAATGAATAGTTCCTCTAAGTTTTGTAGTTCATCTAAGTCATCTAATTTTACTACATTTCTATTCTTCGAACTACAATCCCAATTCTTTATTTCATCTAGAGGTTTTTCCGATTCTACTTCTTCAGTTGAGGTTTTGAGAACCTTCTCGTCTAAGAGAGAAATGAGATGTTCGTCTTCCTCCCTCCCAATCACAGAATGGGATACTTCTATTTCAGGTTCTCCCTCCGAATTTAATAACTCTACCTCTTTATTGGATTTCTGTGATTGTCCAGACGTCTCATTCTCTTTGAACATTACTGCTCTGCAGCAATAATGGTCATATTCTACTTCATCGTTCAGCTGAATCTGGTTCGGCTTTTTCACTTTGAAGTTTAGAATCCAATTAGGTTTTTCATATTCTCCCTCTAAAACAATCTTATTGGTTCGTCCATCATGAACTTTCAAAACTCTATCATCTAAATAAATTTTAAGTCCCGAATCTGCTAACCTTCGAAGTGACAGCAGATTCTCGGACACATCTTTAGCAGAAAGTACATTTAACAATCTTAAACTCTTACTCTTAATTGGATCTGTATATAAAATAAGATCTCCTTTACCATCTATTTCAATGTCAGCTATTTGATTTTTATTTGCACTCTTAATTGTTTTGTTCTCTAACCTCTTAAAATTACTCAGAAACAATTGATCATTTACTATATGATCAGTAGCTCCAGAGTCAGCAACAAAACTAATAAAATCATTGGAATAGCACTCACCTGGGGTTTTTTGAACAGTCCCTGAAGCTCTTCGAGCCTTCATTTGTGTTCTTACCACCTCCCTCCTGTTAACCCGGTTGTGCTCAAACCTCTTCTTTTTCAAGTTCCCGTTTCGCTTAGATGAGGCATTGGACGTCTTCTTAGAAATTGTGTTGGTGCACTCATCACCTCTATGGCTCTTGATGGACTGGCACCTATAGCAGAACCACTTATTCTGCTGCTTCAGGAAGCATTCGTTGGACCTATGACCTTCTTTATTACATCTAAAACATCTTAATTTAGGTCCAACTACTCTCTGAAGTTTCGGAGATGACTCTTTCTTCTCAGAGTTTTTCTCTGCTTCTAATTGGGAGATAAATGATTTTATCTCCTCTAGAGTCATCTCCATTGAAGTGGTCTGCCTCTTTATCAGATCAGCATTCCTTAGTTCCGGTATCACCGGGGAAACTGCCTGATAAAATGCTGATCTGATCTCTTGAGTGGTCAATGCAATAACATCCTCACAGGTTTCATACTCCCTCACGATGGAGTCGAACCTATCGCAGAAGTCATTAACCGTTTCGCCCTTATTCATCTTAATGGCATATAGCCGAGATCTCACAGAAGTGTGAGTGATATTACTCTCACACTTTCTGGAGCTTCTCAAGATTTTAATAATCTCCATGGGCTCTCTAACATTAACCACCTTCTTATGGTAATTTTCATCTAAACGGTTAATGATGATGTCTCGAACCCAATTCTTCCTCTTTAGTGTGCTTGCCTCCGATCTAGAGCAAGCACCATCGTTGCTGGGTTCGATGACATCAAGGATATCATTACATGTTAATTCTGACCTGAGATAGTCCATCCAGATATCGAAATTGCTTTCTTTAGAGAGCTTATAGTCTCTCTTGATGACTATTTTGGTAGAAAGCAATTCCTGTTCCACCACCTTCTTCAAGTGCTCTACCTCTTTATTTTCTTTCGAAACATCTTTATTTGCCAACGCAATTTTCTTTCCAGAAGAGCCCTCTTCCTCATCTATTTTCCTCTTTAGCGGGCTGGTTTGAGCAGAACCACGGTTTTTTGCAGTCAGGATTTTCAGGCGAGTCCTCTCCGCTTCTACGTTGTCTCTGGCTATTTGACCTAATGTTTCCACCATCGACTTAGCCCCTTCCATGACATCTTTCAGCATTTTTGCTGCCTCTAAAATTTTGGTAGCGGCTTCACTAACCATATTCCTCTCATTAGCTTCTCTTAGTAACACATCATTGATGATGTTCAAGCCTTCTCTTGATCGTACTGTAAAAATGAAAATTTGTAATACCTGGATTTCATCTAAACTCTAATTTGTAAGGCCTTCATCTTAAGTTTTCATCTAAATCATCTAACATCTTATTCTATGAATTATATTCTACCATCTAACCTCTAAATAATTCATAATTCTTAAGTATCATCTAAACTCTTAAAATTTTACAGTACTCTTCCTCTCTAAATTTTGATAGCAGAAAGAGGTACCTTTGGTATGATCGAGAAGAACAGTATATATTTTTCTCTCTTTAGTCTCAAGTATTGGAAAATTCTTACCTCGGGACGTATCATTATTGTCATCTAAAAATTGCCTTTCTCGTGCATCATCCATGGTATAGTCTGTAGAATTACCTTCACTGGAATCATCTGACATACTGTCATATTCGACTAATCTTCCAAATTCTGCCATCTATTTCGGGATTATGAAACAAAAATATTTATATCATGTATTTCAACAAAATACGTGCATTATGCACATTCTTAACTCTTTGTGTCATCTAAAACCAGGTATTAGATATAAACATTTGTTTCGTGCTTCTGAATTGCCTCGGACGCACAGCAATCTTTGGCAATTCGAAACAGGAAGTCAAGTCCTCAAACAGCACCACCTCGCAAATGTGCACCATTCAACTGTGGCATCACGTACTACAATGAATACCTGTCGATAGGTTTGGCCAATAGCACATGTACGGGATGCATGTTGATTCCTATGATATCCCTAGCTCAAGAACAAACAATACCGTACAACAAGTTTTGTATGAACCAAGCCCCGAAATAATTTTTTATGAAATTTTTACTGAACTTATAGATAGTTCAAGTAAAAAAGTATAATTTTTATCTCTAAGCTTCTAAAATTTTAACATCTTCACTTCTAATATTTCAACATCTTAACCTCTTAATTCATCTTTAGTGTGCCTAAACACTTTTTATGGATCAAACATCTAACAATCCATCATCTTATCATCTGAACTCTTAATCACATCATTCAATTTAATTAAGTGATGTTTTAATGAATCATTCATCTAATAATGCATCAAATAAATATAAAAACTCTAAAGTATTTCATCTAGAATGAACAATGCATTATACTTCTAAAAATGCATGGTAGAAACATCTTAATTGATCGATTTCATCTATAATGGGCAATGCATTATACTTCTAGATATGCATCTATAAACATCTAAACTCCTAAGTGTTTCAATTAAAATGAAACATATAGAAATGTATCTATAAACATCTAAAGTCTTAAGTGTTTCAATTGAGATGAAACATTTATAAACATCTAAACTCTTAAGTGTTTCAATTAAAATGAAACATTTATAAACATCTAAACTCTTAAGTGTTTCAATTAAAATGAAACATTTATAAACATCTAAACTCTTAAGTGTTTCAATTGAAATGAAACTTTTAGAAATGCATCTAACATCTTAATTGTTTATTCTAAATCATCTTAAGTTGAAGTACAAACTTACCTCGAATATTTGTTACTTCCTTTTCTATTTACACGTGGTAAACAAAATAAACAATCACTTGTTCTCACCAATTTAATCACAATCGCAGTGTAAACGTGCACTGGGCTACCATAACCTGTTGGAGTTGGTGAATTAAGAAACAAGGATTCGTCTTCAATAATCTTTATTTACTCGTACAATCTTAAAAACCTCTAAGCGTCGTTAAAAACAACTCTAACATCTATATGTGCTACCGGTTAAGGTTAACAACGAACAGTACTTCTTAAGTGGGGTTAACCTCTGTCATCCCCTTCATCCATAGAATCGCTTGAGTCTTCTTTAGTGATACCGTCTTAATGTCCGTCATGCAACATAAGTTACATGCGGTTGTATCTTGGGTTGTCGTCCGGCAGAGCGAACTTCCAACAATTTAGTTGAAATTTTCATTGATAGTTTAGAAAAACTATATATAACACTTTATGGAGACTTCATCGACGTAAATTCATCTATGGTTATTTTTCAAAAGTCAAGATACCTTTATTAATTGTACAACTTTGCTTCTACCGTTTTCCAATGGATGACTTTAGCGTTAAGTAGCGACAGAAGCAAATAGACATTATAGAGGTCATGTTTAATCCAATAGAAATTGTTAAGAAATTTTTAGGCTTTTGAAAAAGACTTTTCTTGAGATGACTGTTGGTAACATAAATGCATTCGTGAACCAGACAAAGAAAATAAATTCCATTTCATTCTATCGAAATTTCAAAAATATTCTGCTTTGAAAACGGCATTCGAATTCTCGTCACTTGCAGGAAGTTTTAAGTTCTACCTCGATATGAGGAAATGAATGAATCACATATTCGTTTTTAGTGAAAGAACGCATCATGAGTGATTTTTTAAGATGCACAATTGGAGGCATTACTTGATCAAGATTTTATTAAAGTCAAGTGATCGGAAAAGCAATTTCAAAACGATTTAAAGACACTGCAATGATTCAGAAAGAACAAAATTGGGTTCTAGATAACACTGAGAGATGTTGAATGGCGTTTGCTTGCTGGTGACAGTTTTTGAAAAGTAAATATGGAAGCTATTTCTACATTGTGAAAGCGTAAAAAATTATGGACATTTTCTAGTGTCATGCTTCCACATTGACCGTAAACACTATATACATAGTTCATACTTCGTATACCAGATTGGTGTTGTGTATTTTGAACTAGGGCATCGTTAGAACTCAATTAATGCGTTTGAGCCGATTTTTGAAAGACAAATAATCCCGTATTACGAGAGAGATTTTGCAGCATGACACTACTCGACCACATGCTTGTGAAATTGATTGAAATGGGAAGTTCTTATTATTTGTTTTGATTATTGCACACTGGATGGTTCACCAGCACATTATGCATCAATAAAATCGGATCCATATTGCCTATATAATACCTATATTATTCTTTATTAGGTTCTCATCGCCAACAATGGCATCGCTGCTGTAAAATGTATGAGATCAGTAAGAAGATGGTCCTACGAAATGTTCAAAAACGAAAGGGCTGTAAGATTTGTCGTTATGGTGACTCCGGAAGACCTTAAGGCAAACGCGGAATATATCAAGATGGCCGATCATTACGTCCCTGTTCCTGGAGGTACCAACAACAACAACTACGCCAATGTAGAACTCATTGTAGACATTGCCATTCGTCTACAAGTCCAGGTAACATAGAAGATCATCTTAATGTTATAATGAAGTCTGACAAAATCGTGTATGGACGAACTGCATAACAATACTTGAACAGCAAATATTTTGTATGAATTTAGCGAAGAAAACTTACAAATTTGATTTTGTTGTTCGATTATAGGCTGTCTGGGCGGGATGGGGCCACGCCTCTGAGAACCCCAAGCTGCCTGAACTCCTCCATAAAAACAACATATCTTTCATCGGTCCTAATGAGAAAGCCATGTGGGCCTTAGGAGACAAAATTGCATCTTCGATCGTCGCCCAAACAGCTGAAGTACCTACTCTTCCTTGGTCGGGCGCTGGTGAGTATTCTCCCCACTCCTCAATTCTTCCAGAACTCTGTTATCAGGTCTTCCAACAAGATGTTTTATTTTGAATTGCGCGTCATTTTTTATGTGTTAAAATGAAACCGACAATGATATTGCATTGGACAAGTAGAAATTATGAGGTTAATTGTGAAAGTTCATTATAAAAATGATGTAGAATTTCGTTGATAGGGTTTGTACTGCTTTTGGTCATCATCATTTCCGCCCTCTAGTATTGTGAATTTAGTTAATAAAATTGAAAGCTCTTTAGGCCAAAATTAATTCCATGGATGTGGACAGTGTTTATTTTCAGCGCAATGCCACACTTTTCGTGAATTACTGACTCTATTTCATGCAAAATTTCCTGAACCCGAAATGGAGATGTCAATTGGCCGCCATGATCGTGCAATACCATTAGATTTTTCTATGGGGCTTTAGGAGATCAATTGATCACCGAAATCATGCAATTTAACACTACGAGATGTTTTCTTTAGGGCTATGTTAAAATAATGTCTACCCCTCTCTTCTAGCAATACGCTAAAAGGCAACATGTTTGAAATAGAAGTCACAATTATGCGAAAACATGATGAAAAATTTTATGAGAGGAATGACCGACTGTAAGAACAGCCAAACAGACATTTGGCAGATATTGTGTTCCATTTTTTACCTCAGAGTTTGTACTTTGGATTGAATACTCAATACTTGACAAATATGTTGCTGTAATAAGTCACCTCTTTGTGGGATAATAAATTCAATAAACGATGAAGAACGACTACCGGTACTCTTTAATTCCTTGGCCCCGGAACTTAGCACTATATTCAATTTCTCTAATTCTTCTGACTCAAATCTTAGACTTCCGTCGGTTTTCTCCTTCCAAATTTTTTTGATCTGTTCACCCGTTCAAAATAGCAACTAAGCACTTCTCAAAATTTCAGCTCTTTGTCGAACCACACGTGTTAATTTCGACGTCAGCGTGTTTCTTTGGAATTTCCGTTCCTAAACTCGTCTGAAGGAATATGTTTACGTTTCGTACAATTAGCTCTTATGAACTTTTTAATGTGTAGTTTGTTATTATAATATATAGGTCAGAGTAAAATAATTTCCTTTAAAAGCTGCCGTTCGGGCGTGCCTCGAAAGCGAATTCCTAAGTTTACCATTAAGTGGTCTGGAGATTAGAATGAACAAATTAATTCTGGGTAATTGAACCTCGCGTTGAATTTGCTTTTGTCAAATGAATTAAGTATCATTACAGCCCTTTCATGAATTCTAAACCTTGTTGGTTTACCACATTGCATATCGGAAATTGTTGTACTACTCAATAAAAATTTCGTGTAAATTTCTCACTTCTTCCATTTTAATGGAATTTTTTCATTAATTTAACACCTTTTTTGTAGAGTTGAAAGCCCAGTATTCCGGTAAAAGGATCAAAATATCCTCGGAGCTCTTTGCCAAAGGATGTGTTTCGACTGCCGAAGAAGGCCTTGCAGCTGCCCAGAAGATAGGTTTTCCTGTGATGATCAAGGCTTCCGAAGGGGGTGGAGGCAAGGGTATCAGAAAAGTGGAGAATGCCGAAGATTTTGCTCAGGCCTTCAGGCAGGTCCAAGCAGAAATACCTGGCAGTCCGATCTTTGTAATGAAGCTCGCTAAATGTGCCAGACATCTTGAGGTGCAACTGCTGGCCGATATGTATGGTGAGTACGGTATCAGGGGAGTGGCATACAAAGTTACGCCCTCTTGATAAAATATCTAACGCGGGAACAACCATTACCTTTCAGGCAACGCAATTTCCCTCTTTGGTCGTGACTGTTCGATTCAACGTAGACACCAGAAGATCATCGAAGAAGCCCCAGTCGTTGTAGCATCTTCGGAAATTTTCGAAGACATGGAGAAGGCGGCAGTACGTCTTGCCAAAATGGTGGGCTATGTATCTGCTGGTACCGTCGAATATCTGTATGATCCATCTGGTGCTTATTATTTTCTGGAATTGAATCCTAGGCTTCAGGTAGAACATCCTTGTACCGAGATGGTGTCAGATGTCAATCTTCCAGCGGCTCAATTGCAGGTGAATTACGAACAGATTGGTGTTCCACAAGGATCCGCTATTGGATCTTCTCAATTTGCATTTGTTCATATGATATTATCTTTTTAGATCGCCATGGGTCTTCCTCTTCATTACATTAAAGACATCAGATTGTTGTATGGAGAATCTCCATGGGGTACAACTGAAATTGATTTCGACACACCAAAGCAAAAACCACAACCCTGGGGCCATGTAATAGCTGCAAGGATCACCTCAGAAAATCCTGATGAAGGTAGACTCTGAATCTCTTAGTTCATAACTTTTCTCATTTATAATTCTATCGTAGGTTTCAAACCCAGTTCTGGAACGGTTCAGGAACTCAATTTCAGGTCCTCAAAGAATGTTTGGGGTTATTTCTCAGTAGCGGCTTCAGGGGGTCTTCACGAATTCGCCGATTCTCAATTTGGACATTGTTTCTCGTGGGGCGAAGACAGAGAACAGGCGAGAGAGAATTTGGTTATAGCTTTAAAGGAGTTATCCATAAGGGGTGACTTCCGAACTACCGTGGAATACTTGATCACCCTTCTAGAAACCAAGAGTTTTCAGGTAGGTGATAAATTCTGATGGGTGTGGTTAACCCCGCCTCCTTTAAAGAACGACATGTCTACCCTTTGTCTTATAGGAAAACAGTATAGATACACAATGGCTTGATGTGCTGATCTCTGAAAGAATGCAAGCAGAAAAGCCGGATATTATGTTAGGAGTTATATGTGGCTCTTTACTCATAGCGGATAAGACCATAAGTACATCATTCGACGAGTTCATTAACTCCCTTGAAAGAGGACAGATCCAATCCCCCAACAGTTTAACGAATGTTGTAGATGTAGAACTGATAAATGAAGGGTGAGACTGAGGTATAATTTAATATTTCTTTTCTTAAAACTTATATTTCAGGCATAAATATAAAGTACAAGCTACAAAAAGCGGACCAAACACTTACTTTTTACTGATGAATGGGTCTTTCAAAGAAATAGAGGTACATAGGTTGAACGATGGTGGTATTCTACTTTCAGTTGACGGTTCGTCCTTTACAACTTACATGAAAGAGGAAGTAGATAGATACAGAATAGTGATAGGTAACCAGACTTGCGTCTTTGAAAAAGAGAACGATCCTACAGTTCTTCGCTCGCCATCTGCTGGAAAACTGCTCGGTTTCTTGGTGGAAGAAGGAGGCCACGTAGAAAAAGGTCAGGCATATGCCGAAATTGAAGTCATGAAGATGGTGATGACATTGACAATAAACGAGGCAGGTATTATAAGTTACGTGAAGAGAGCGGGAGCCGTACTGGAACCGGGTAGCGTCTTAGCCAACTTGGCTTTGGACGATCCTTCCTTAGTTACAAAGGCAGTTTTATACAAGGGTCCCTTCCCAGAGCTCGACGTCTCTGTACCCATAAGTTCAGACAAACTGAATCACATCCACGCAGGGTACAGGGCCGTTCTGGAGAACACCCTGGCTGGTTTCTGCTTGCCAGAACCTTACCATTCAGCTCGTCTCAGAGAGATAATAGAAAACTTCATGTCTAGCTTAAGAGATCCCAGTCTGCCCCTTTTGGAACTTCAGGAAGTCTTGGCATCAATATCTGGTAGGATTCACAATAGAGTTGAGAAACCTATCAGACAACTCATGCTGCAATACGAGAAGAACATAACTTCAGTACTTTCACAATTTCCCAGTCAAGAGGTAAGATTTCAATTCCTTACCTACCTTAGTGGGTATGGTTTCGAATTCCCGCCTTAAGTGGGTGTGGCCATATTTTCTGTTCCCTAATTTCGTGTTTTTCATTTAGATCGCCGCTGTGATCGATCAGTATGCTGCTACACTCTCAAAACGGGCAGATCGCGACAATTTCTTCCTGGCAACCGAAGGAATTATACAGTTGGTCCAAAGATATCGCAACGGAATAAGAGGCAGGATGAAAGCTGCCGTTCAGCACTTGCTCAAACAGTACTATGAGGTGGAGAGTCAATTTCAACAGGGTAGTTACGATAAATGCGTAGCTCAACTGAGGGAAAAGTACAAGGACGACATGTCTCAAGTATCCGCAACTATATTCTCCCATAGTCAAGTCTCAAAGAAGAATTTATTGATTACCATGCTCATAGACCACTTGTGGGGCAATGAGCCTGGACTCACTGATGAACTGGCCCCAGCTCTGAACGAATTGACTGCCCTAAACCGTTCTGAACACTCTAGAGTGGCTCTGAGAGCCAGACAGGTGCTCATCGCTGCCCACCAACCAGCTTATGAGTTGCGACACAACCAGATGGAGAGTATATTTCTATCTGCTGTCGACATGTATGGTCACGAGTTCCATCCGGAAAATTTGCATAAGCTTATCGTTTCAGAAACTTCCATCTTTGACATCTTACATGACTTTTTCTATCATAGGTAAGATCACAATTTTGAGATCATGAGACGAAGTCAAACTTTGTTGTGTTTATAGTAATAGGGCAGTTTGTAATGCTGCCTTAGAGGTTTATGTGAGGAGAGCCTACACGAGCTATGACATCTCCACTTTGCAACACTTGGAATTGAGTGGTGAGGTGCCTATCGTCTACTTCCAATTCATGCTGCCACCCTCTCATCCAAGCAGGTTAAGCAAATTGGATGAATTGAAAGAAGGTCCTACAGGCGAAGAAAACGAATCTAGGAAGGTTGTTGATAACTTTTACAGGACAGGTAAGATTCTACTTTTGTTAAATAAGTGTTAAAATACTTCAAAACGCTACCATGTAAGTTTCTGACAATGCTCTCTGCAAGGTATCATGTCTGCCTTTGACACCATTCACCAGTTTGAGAAATACCTCGATGAGATCTTGGATCTAATAGAAGACTTTAACAGCACTGCCCAGGTCTCGCTGAGAGATCTGAATGCTATAGCAGAAAGTGGTTCCGAGTCTAGGACCAACAGCACATCGATCAATGTAAGCCTTTCCATAGATCCTTCAACTGTTAAACACTCTGCTGAGGAAATAATTTTGGAACCAATTCACATCATGCATATAGGATTTAGGGACAAGGGTGACACTGACGATTCCTCAATATCTAGGCTACTCGGAAAGATATGTAAGAAGTATAAGGACGAACTGGATAAGAGAGGTGAGTTTCTGCAAAATATTTTAAAGACCATAGGTATCAGAACATAACTTGTGGTACTTCTTTACATGTCTGAAATAACTTTTTGTGGTATCATCTCAATTTATCTATTTCAATAAGCTCCAACAGTATAACCTCAATTATTTAGACTCATTCTTTCAGAAGAGTTTCCTGAGGTACTCTGACACTATCCCAAATACACTAATATTACTATATTTCATGAAATATTGTTTTACCTTGTGATTTGGTAGCAATCACTGGTAGTACAGTATTAACTCAATTTTTCAGGCATAAGAAGGATAACCTTTGCTGCTCTGAAACACAAACAATCGCCCAAATTTTTCACATTCCGTGCAAGAGATGGATTCATCGAAGACAAAATTTATCGTCACCTGGAGCCAGCTTGTGCCTTCCAGCTTGAATTGAACAGAATGAAGAACTATAACCTCGAAGCTTTGACCACTTCGAATCAAAAGATGCACCTCTACCTCGGAAAGGCCAAGGTTGAAGGTGGAAGGGAGGTTACAGATTACAGATTCTTCATTAGAACGATCATAAGACACTCTGATCTCATCACTAAGGAAGCCTCCTTCGAATATCTACAGAATGAGGGTGAAAGAGTGTTACTGGAGGCCATGGACGAACTCGAGGTCGCTTTTAGTCATCCCCAATCCAGGAGAACGGACTGTAATCATATTTTCTTGAATTTTGTACCTACTGTTATCATGGATCCTGCTAAGGTCAGATATTTGGTATTGGTTTTTATGTCGATCTTCAAATTGGGTATTTTTAGATTGAAGAGGCTGTAACCAATATGGTGATCCGTTATGGGCCAAGACTTTGGAAATTGAGGGTGCTTCAGGCAGAACTCAAGATGATCATCAGATCGACGCCTAACAGCCCTACAACTACAATAAGGTTATGTCTTGCGAATGATAGCGGATATTACCTGGATATTAACATGTACACTGAAGTCGTGGACAAAGAAACTGGTATTGTAAGTAATTTCCTCTCTTCTATCTATTTATCTTGCATAAATTTGAACCCCACCTACCGAGGGCGTTGATTACCCCCCTCCCCCCCACATAATTTATTATTTCGATCACGCCTTCGATTGGGAGTGGCTTCTGCTCCACCTCAAAGTCCATAATATTTTTAATTTATAGTTTCTATACAATTTGCTTACTACCTTGTGCTTCTTCCAGATCAGATTCCAAGCATATGGCCAGAAACAAGGTCCTATGCATGGTTTGCCCATCTCTACCCCATACCTAGCCAAAGATTATCTCCAACAGAAAAGATTCCAGGCTCAAAGTTCCGGAACGACTTACGTCTACGATTTCCCAGACATGTTCCGACAGATGGTGGACCTACACTGGAAACAGTACCAAGAGCGGAGCTCAGGTATTAAATTTAAATATAAAAGATGTAAATTTGCTCACATCCAATTTTTCAGCCCATATCAAAAGTCCCGACAAGCTCATGGAAATAGTCGAGTTGATTTTGGATCCAGAAACGGAATCCAGATTGATCGAGCAAAAGAGGGTACCAGGGGAAAATAACGTAGGGATGGTTGCTTGGAAACTAACTTTGCACACTCCGGAATATCCACAAGGAAGGGATATTATCGTTATTGCTAACGATATCACACATTTGATTGGTGCTTTTGGTCCTAGAGAAGACAAAGTAAGTAATTCGATTTTGTTGCTGTGAGGTTATATCCCTAATTGTCACTTATCCCGTTTCATTTGCAGGTTTTTGCTTTAGCTAGTGAAATGTCCCGTCATCTGAAAATTCCTCGCATCTACATATCGGCGAATTGCGGTGCACGTATAGGACTTGCCGAAGAGATGAAAGCAATGTTCAAAGTGGCCTTGATTGATCCTGAAGACCCAGATAAAGGTTTTAAATATCTTTATCTGACTCCAGAAGATTACGCTAAAGTTAGTGCGAAGAACTCTTGCAGGGCCCAGTTGATCGAAGATGATGGAGAGTCTAGATATAGAATAACTGATATTATAGGTTAGTATGAGATTGAAGCAGGTAGGAAGGAAAAGTAACTCTTTTTTCTTCAGGCAAAGACGACGGGCTTGGCGTTGAAAATCTCAGATACGCGGGAATGATAGCAGGAGAGACCTCTACAGCTTATGACGAAGTAGTGACTATTTCGATGGTGACATGTAGGGCTATCGGAATAGGTTCGTATCTGGTCCGGTTGGGTCAGAGGGTGATTCAAATTGAAAATTCTACGATCATATTGACTGGTTTCCAGGCCTTGAATAAGGTAAGATAATAGTAATAATTCTTTATTTCAAATCACACTCATTCAACCAGCTACATGAAAATGAACTATGATTGTCATTATCAATGAAATAGTATATTACACTACAAGGGCAGAAAGTTGAGATTCCTGCACTGCGTGCAGTGCATGAGTTAACTTGAAGTTAGTGCTTGAAGGAGAGTCTCTGTAGGGAATCTTCTTGTTGGTTGGTCCTTGTCGTAAGTAGTGTGGAACAGTGGTAGAATATCTTCCAATTTTTCTAATATTTTTTTAATTATTTTAATTCATTTATTAGCAATCAGAATACACACATTCTTTTGTTTAATGGATGTCAAATTCAACAAACTGTATTTTAGTGAAATTATTTTGTAATAAGAAGGTTTCATTCAACCAAGCATATAGGGTTACCCTTCACAAAGTCAATGACTTAATTTTTTCAGATGTTGGGAAGGCCAGTATACGCCTCCAATCACCAATTGGGAGGCATTCAGATCATGTACAATAACGGTGTATCTCACAAAACTGAACAGAGCGACTTAGAAGGAATTTACACGATTCTCAAATGGCTTTCTTACATGCCTAAGGTGATATATGAGATCTTTCATTTTCGACAAGGGCTTAAATATCGAATTTTTCACAGGACAAAATGTCTCCATTACCAATAGTGCCTTCGATGGATTCAGTGGAGAGATCCATTGATTTCTTACCCACAAAAGCGCCTTATGACCCTAGGTGGATGTTAGAAGGTCGAAAATCGCCGAGTAAGTGAAAACTCGTTCAAAGTTAAGCCCTTGCTCACCTTGCTGACATTTTTTTTTGATAGATGGCGATTGGGAGTCTGGATTCTTCGACAAAGACAGCTGGGCCGAAATAATGCAACCATGGGCTCAAACAGTTGTGACGGGCAGGGCCAAGTTGGGGGGTATACCGGTCGGGGTAATTGCGATTGAAACCAGAACTGTGGAGGTGAAGCTACCTGCAGATCCTGCCAATTTAGATTCAGAGGCTAAGGTGAGGTTTACACTAGGAGTTTAGGTCTTGGTTCTGGTCTAAAGTAGTTATTCTCATTACAGACTGTGTCTCAAGCCGGTCAGGTGTGGTTCCCCGATTCAGCCTATAAGACTGCAACAGCGATCGAAGATTTTTCCAGGGAAGATCTTCCGTTGATTATTTTCGCCAATTGGAGAGGTTTCAGCGGTGGAATGAAAGGTAATAACGAGTGAAATTAGGTGTAACGTTCTTACTATTTTTTACAGGACTTTTTTAGAAGTAAGTTTTTCAATAGGTGTTAGAACTCTTCAAAATAACCATGTCACCAAAAACTGCCTATATAAAACTTTAAAAGTGGCGAAGTTCAAAAAATCATGAATAAGAATAGATGTTAATACGGCCTACTTCAAATCAGGAGTAATATATTTCACTTTATCTCGAGATATATAACCGCTATATAGTATAGTATAGTGTTTAGAATGTTGACTTGTTCGATCTTTGACTAGGAATCAAAATTACTGGCAAATTTGAATATCCACATCTTTCTAATTTTGTGGATTTTTTTATTCTGATGTTTGTATCAAAAAATTGAAAATTATGGAGTTCAAAAACTCATCAATAAAAATGAATCCAACTTATTAACTGAAGTAGTTCAAAGTAGTCACAATTAGTTGGATGCGCGCCCTGGTCTTTCCCGACTAAATAATTCAGAAACAATATTATAATTTTGTCCACAAATGACTTCACAAGCATTTTCTAAGTGATGTCTCAATTCTTCTACCATATTCACCTCTCATAATTTTCAAAAATCACACAATTCACAAAATTAAGGAACATTTGGGAATATCAACAATTTCTCAATGAATGCCTATCTTTTCAAATACTGATAGAGCTTTCGCATTACCCTTATCAAAAAATAACCACGAAGCAGAAGTCCAAATTATTAAATCAATAGCCGCGAACAACGGTTTCAACCCCAATATAATAGATAATTTAATTCGACAGAAACAATTTAAAATAGCTATAAACCAAATTTATCCCATCATAAAAACTAGAGAAAACAAAAAATTCATTTCTTTATCGTACTTTGGTAGTATAAGTCAAAAAGTGGCCAATAGTTTTTCAAAATTAGATGTTAATATTGCTTTCAAATCACAAAACAAATTATCATCCGTATTATTTAACGCAAAGGACCCAACTCCAAACATACACAAATCGGGAGTTGATGAGTTATTCTTGATCAGTGAGTCATTTTGACTCAAAATTAAAAAACTACAGTCATTTGATTGAAACGATAGAACGCTGATCCCTGCAGCTAGGGCGCAAAACAGAAATTGTACTTGCACTAAATAAAAGACTAGAATAGATAAATCACGTGTATTATAGTTTACATCTCTACCTATTTACATGAGATTGATTTAAGCCCAAAAAGACATAGCATAGCTTCATTCTCTAGCTATAAATTACCTGAATAATGTGCGAAACAAGGTTAAATGTTATGAATTATTATTAAAACTGAAGAAATGATTTTGGTTTAATCTCATTTTCAAAGCCGAAAAGAAGATATACACTCAATCAAGATTAAAATGTCTTCGCATATAAAGTATAATTTTTTTTCAACTACTACTTCTGTTTCCAGACATGTACGACGAAATTCTGAAGTTCGGAGCCAAGGTTGTAGATGGCCTAAGGAAGTACAAGCAACCGGTCATCGTTTACATACCACCCAACGGCGAACTTCGAGGAGGTGCTTGGGCTGTTGTAGATCCTCTAATAAACCCCAACTATATGGAAATGTACGCTGATACAGACGCCCGCGGTGGAGTTCTAGAACCCGAAGGTACGTTCCAATATCCAACTTCCTGTTTAACACCTTTCTATCTTTAGATCATCTTCTTATCATATTCATATTATTTGCGAAATAGTCATAATCGTGTGAAAGTTTGATGAAAATTTTTATCAAAAGAACGACCGCCTGTGAGAACAGCCAAGCTGAAGATGATAAATGCAGAGGAAGAAACATCTGAGTACCTTGTAACTAAATCTCTCATCATTGGAAGTTAAAGCAAAGAATACTTGCATCATAAAAACATTAAAAATAGAAATATATTCCCCTGCAATTGCTAGAGTTCATTAGATACACTTCGATCGACTAGAGAAAGATCATTAGGTTCCACTAATATCCTTAACTCTAATAATCAATCAATAATAACGCATTTCTGTATTGTGAAGATAAAATAACTAACTTTTAATAATCGTTTTCTGATCATAGGTATCGTGGAGATTAAATTCCGTCTGAAGGACCAGATCAAAGCGATGCATCGAAACGATCCAGAACTCATAGACTTGGACAATCAAGTCAAGACCTTACAGCAAAACCAACCTATGGCAATGCGGGAAAGATCTTCTAGCATCTCCCAGAATGTTGAACGCCCCAAGTCTCAAGAAGTACTGGATTTGGAGGCTAAGATTTTGGAAAGGGAGAAGATATTGATGTCTTTGTACCACACGATAGCTATTCACTTCGCGGACCTGCACGATACTCCTGTTAGAATGTTGGAGAAAGATGCCATAACTGTGAGTTCTTATAACCACTTCGTAGTCATAAAAACCATACTAATGATTTTGTACCTAATCGAATTATTAACATTGATCTGATCTTCTAAGTGTTTGTTATTGCACCCAGAAAGATGAAACTACAATTTATGACGAGAGTATATAGTGCCATCTAATAACATTTTTTTAAAATAGAAAATATTTGTTACTGATTTTACGATTCTTCTAGGATATTGTGCCTTGGAAGACAGCTCGTAAGACTCTTTACTGGCGTTTGCGAAGGCTGATTTTGCAACACAGGGTACTAAAGACGTTGACAGAAGCCCAACCTAACCTAACAATAGGTCAGGGCGAAGCCATGCTCAGGAGATGGTTCCTCGAAGATCTTGGAACGTCTGAGGTAACAAATCATAAATTAATGCCTTGAAAAAGTATTTTAACATTATTTTTTGTAGGGATATAAATGGGATAACAATGAAGAAGTTACGAAATGGATGGAGTATCAAATGGAAGAACCGCATTCGTTGTTAAAGAGGAACGTCAATGCGATCAAGAAAGATTCCATAATAACAGAGATTAAAACACATTTAGAAGTGAGTGCAACCTTTTATTTGGTGAATTTTCATATTAAGAAAGAAGATGACATCTAGTGGTTCAATATTTTTACTAAAAGAACGTAATTAGCCAGAACGTATTTCTTCTTTATATGTATCCCTTAGTGATTAAATTTCAACATCGTTGAATATCAGACTATTTCTTAATTTTCAGTTCACTATATATTTTCACAAATTTTTTCAAATCCAGTTGTACTTAACGGCTTGAATTTTTTTTTAAATTTATTTTTAGGAGTGTCCGGAAATAGCAGTGGATGCTGTAGTCGATATAATTCAGAAATTGAAGGACCACCAGCAAACTGAAGTCTTCAAGAGGGTGTTCAATAAATTTTAATCAAAGCCTTATGATGCTTACAAACATTCCAGTTTACCTCATAAAACGTTTTTTTAACCTTTATTTCTTATTAATGGCCTGTAAATATTATATTGAAACTGTTATCAGGTTTTTGGAGTACTGGTTATTTTTGATAAGATTTTCCAGGGAAAAGTCTTGTATATACTCGAGGTAAGGTTCAATAGTTTTTTAGAGAATTTAAAAGATATAAAGACGAATTTTTCTATTGGCCTTTTGTACAAATTTTATATAAACAATGTTAATTTATTTAGATACTATTATAATTTAATTACCACTGTTGTTTGGTTGAAATAAATCTCATTAAATGTTATCCGTTTATCATTATTTCTTGCACAAATTGCATGAAAGACTAAGATAAGTATACATGTTAATGCTTGACATGTTGAGTGCTTAATCCATTTCAATGAGAAAAATCTTAACAAAAATTGAAAAAAGATACTGAATAGTTCACCGAGGACCATGTTAGTGAAGGGAGTATACAGAGTATTGTACTGATATACATTCTGTCAAGAAAGTACCGGGAATTATCGATTTAAATCTGGCGGGGCAATGAGGCAGGTAAAAATTTTTTTTCCTAGGTTGGTACCACTGTCCTTAATTACTATGCCAAGCTTGAGCGGGATCTATCAACTAGTGTGTTTGCAACAGCTGATTAAGTCAGTCGATTTTTACTATGGGTGATTACGTTGAGCAAAGAATTTGTTTAAAGTTTTGTGTTGCAAATGAATTTTCGTGTGCCGATGCATTGAAAATGTTGCAAAAGGCCTTTGGTGATAATGCTCTATCGAAAACTCGTGAATATCAATCAGTGGTACAGAGCCTTCAAGGACGGTCGTGAAGTGGTCGCCCATCGACGGCTTCGATCGAAGATAACGTCGATAAAATTAAGAAAAGGGTGCTGGAAAACCGTCGTACCAGCTTGAGAGAGATAGCACAGGATTTTAAGATATCCCACGAGTCCGCACGTACGATTTTGATTGATATTTTGGGCATGATAAAGGTGGCCGCACGACTCATACCGAAAGACCTGAATTTTCTTCAAAAACGTCATCGCGAACAGGTTGCTTCAGACATGCTGGATCGCTGTAATTCCGATTCTACATTCATGGAACGCATTATAACTGGTGATGAGACCTGGGTCTACGAGTACGATATGCAAACAAGCCAGCAATCATCGGAATGGGTGGCAAAAAATGAGCCGAAACCGAAAAAACCACGCCAAAGCCGCTCGAAAATGAAGGTGATGCTCATTGTTTTCTTCGATATCCGTGGCGTGGTGCACTACGAATTCGTTCCAGAGGGTCAGACGGTAAACAAGGAGTATTACCTAGGCGTTATGAAACGTTTGCGTGAGCGTATCCGTAAGAAGCGGCCAAATTTGTGGGCGAACAACTCATGGATTTTGCATGACGATAACGCGCCTTCTCACCGAGCTACGATTGTGACTGACTTTCTCGCCAAAAACTCAAGAAACGTGCTTCAGCAACCACCGTATTCGCCGGATTTGGCTCCCTGCGACTTTTTCCTCTTCCCAAAACTAAAATTGCCCCTTCGTGGCACCCGTTTTGAGTCGATTGAAGCCATAAAACACAATTCGGCGCGAGAGCTAAAGTCCATCCCGGAAAGCGCCTATAAAAAATGTTTCGATAATTGGAAGTGCCGTTGGCATAGATATATTGGAGCAAATGGAGCCCATTTTGAAGGCGACCCAATAAATTTTGATGATTAAATGTAAAAATGTTGTTTTAATTGAAAATTCCCGGTACTTTCTCGACAGAGTAGTACATCCACTGTACCCGCCTATGCCTAAGTCAAAGTTGAGTTTAGGTAACTCTACAAATGCGTTTTATAAGAATAACAAAGATGGACGCCTGAACATTGCATTTGTTTTCAAGCCGGCGAAGAATCTAAGAAAAAACCTACCATTTTTGGTAAATGAAATCTCTCATATACGTTTTAACTAACTGCACTTTTTACGCCTTTGAATGTCCACCTTAGTTTTTAATGTAAGGTTTTCAGATATTGCATGTTCTTTCTGCGTAATCTCATCTCTTTATTTCATTTTTATTCTTTAGTGATATTTATCGAGTTAAGATGCTATGCTAGACTATGTTCTGTTTGTGTATAACTGAAGTGTTACAAGCCTCAGAATTTACGATTTATTTATATTGTTTAATTTCTCTCGGTGCCTGCTTCGTCGCTTCTTTTATTCATTAATAACCATCACTTATTTGTGATGTTATTTTTATTCATAATGCATGGAGTATAACTAATTCGCATGCCCCTATTATGTTACTTCTCCAATTGCCTATTCTATGTTTTTCATTGTAACATTCACAAATACGTAAAGGTCATGGGCTAGTGTATTTTTTATAATATCCTAGTTGGTTTATGTGGAGATACCACCATATCGCCCCTTCTGTGTTAATATAGTTATTTCTATAAACTTGCTCTTACAATGTTCAGCCAGTCATTGGTGATTGAAAGATATCAAGCAGTAATGCTCTAAATCAAGTATGCAATGAATTGTCTTCCCTGCAATCTATAACTACTATAGTCTATCGTAATGATCTGGGACTAGCCAGATTTTTATTGGTGAAGTATGTAGATGATACAAATTTCCTAGTGTGGAATGAAAATTTGGAAAATACGGTACATATTGCAAAATGAACTTATCCTGAAGTTCGTAAAGAACAGGTTAATACTGAATAAAGAAAAAATTGGAGAAAAATATTGATCAAAATATCGATTTAAATTCAATGAAACTTTTGTGTTCTGCAATCGATACGAAATATGAACAAGCACATGAAAGCTCCTAACTTCACGTCCTTGCTTTTCAGGATTTTTTTTCTTGTGGATACTATTCCTATTCATCAGAATTTTATTGTATAGGAACTTATTAACAAATAAAAAACTGAATTATTAATTAAAATACTCTCCAAATGATTCCGATTCTGTTATTTTGAAATAATTTAATTTTTGATCCATTAGCCATTTTGACCAAAATCCCAAAAAACACACTTATTAAGTTTTTAAAGACAGCCATCTGAATACTTTGAGAATGTATTTTCTGCGAATATCAAAAATTTTATACAAAAAGTTAAATACAAATACATTACAATATATTGCATTTTTAAAGTGTTATAAATTTATAGCACTGAAGTAAATATTTCATTCTCTCTTTTCAATAGTTCAATATTTTCTCTATTTCAATTCTTCCCACCGCATTCTACATGACAATAAAATAAATCAAAGATAGATGGAAAAAATTAATTTATTGGCGTTTCTTAAATTAAAGAAAATCGTTATAACGCATTACTATATTTATCGTTTATAAGGTAAGAATTTCACTCGCTTTGTCCTCGAGCAAGTTTTCCATCGTGTTCACGTGTTTGCACCACTCGTTCAGTTTATCAACCATCGTTGAAATTTGTTTTCTATCTAGGACTCTTGGTTGTACCCAGGTCATATTTACTGTATTTGCAACCTGAAAAAAATTTATTCAGATCAATTTCATTACTCAAAATTGCACATCCTAAATATTACCTGATCTATAGCTCCCTTAACTAATTTCTGAGACAATGCTTTCATTACTAAAAGTTCAATCTCATTGAGAGGTAATTTAGTTTCTTTTGCAATTTCCTCGAACGTCAACTGACGATTATGAGAAGGTCTTTTGAAAGTCATCTGAAATACAAGAATAAATAAAATAGTAATTATTATTTTAGTGTCAAAAAGCAAAGCTCATACATACCTCCATTAAGCACAATAAAGATATTTTTTGCCTTAAAAACAATTCCTGGGCAGCCAAGTCAGCAATAGTGGACCATTGAGGTTTCATGGCCTCAAATTTGTTGATATCTCCCGAATTAAAGGCAAACAACAATTCTACGATCCAAATGTTTTCTGTACCTTTCAAAGAATCAAGTATAGCATGAGCCAAAAGTTCCCCCAAATTGTAGACACCTTCTCCAAGAAGAGCAGCCAAACCGAGGAAGAAGGCATGTTGATGTTTTACTTCTGTGGTCAAAGTGTCTAGTTCAATACACCCTAAGTACCGTAATGCAGTTCTATAATACTGGGCATGATCACCTTGTATTCTGCAGAATAACAAAAGTATTGATTTTTGGTGAGATTTTATGCAGGTTCAAAATTTTACCTATAATACTGAGAAGCCAACAAATAGAATCTGCCATGTACCGGTGTGACTCCATCAGCATTATCAAGAGTAGCCTCAACCTCTTCTATTATTTTCTTTGTAGCATCTAAATTGTTCAGTTTTTCCAACTGAAGCTGCCCAATGAGGACCTTACATAAATTTTGGGCATCCGGATTTATTTTCACTTTAGGTTCGGTTTTTTCGAGAAATGTGATCGCTTCTTGGGGATCTTTTATTTGTTCGATGGAAACAGCTACTATTTCGACTAAAGACAAGGGGTTTATCCTAAAAATTTGTGATCCAGTTTAATATGTTGAATTCGAGGTTATGTTATAAGCGATGACTTACTTGTTTTCGAAAGTTTGAATAAAGTTAGAATATAACTGAATCAAATTATTTCCCTGTTGAAGCTCTGGCTTTTTGATAAAACGTAATAGTTTCAAAGTTAACTGATGCCATAATCTAAAAAGAAAGACTTGTTAGGTGGATGGAACAAAAAGGAATAACTAGCTACTTTTTGTTGTGTAGTTCTTCGATTTCGACCCAATCTGCTGCTAGGTCTTTGGGGCCCTCCTTTTGTTTTTTTGATAAAAAATCATTAACATTTGGAGACTGATGAACTGCAGTAGCCATTTTTTGGAAATTTTTGTTTATTGACTGGGAAAACGAAATGACTATTCAAGAAACTGACATTCTAGTATGACAATTTTGACATGGAGCGATGTTGCCTAAAATTTCTTTTGGATATGACCATTTTGAATGAATAACTAGAATTAAATTTAGAATTAATTTATATAACAAATTAATGTTAAAAAAAATTGCAATATGTTCTAAATAGTTATCAAATTTGTATCATTCAGAAAGACGATACTTTTGAACTACACCAAAAATCCTATAACGAATTCATGTTGCAGTAAAATTAGTTCAAATTATTTCCGTAAATAATTCAAATTTGAAAAAATACAGACCTCAAATACTCATAAAAAATTGACAAATTAATGTACAAAAAACATGATCATAAAAACACCTGCACGATGTTTAGCTGAACGTATTCTACGAAAAATGATTTTTTCACCATAACTTGTTAAGATTTATGTTTATACTGATTTAAAAATGGAAAATGATAATAAAATAAAATTTGAGGAGTCATTAATAATTAAGGAGGAAAAAATAAAAATAGAAGAGGAGGAGGGTATTTCCAAAGAATTGATGTTAGTGATTATTTCTAATATATCAACATGTCTTAATTTCTGAACTTTCAGATTACACGATGAATGTGATATTAAAATAAAACTGGAGAAAAACGCAGATAATCCGGATTTATTACTTGATTGTGATGACACATGTACCAAAGATTTTTTTTTGTGAGCAGTGAACTAGTAATCTCGATTTTATTTAATTTTTAAAATTTTAGATTAGATGACAAAAGTAAAATTTTAAAAACTATAAAAACAGAAGATACTGATTTTGTACCTCACACTGAAAGTGATTCTTTCTCAAATTCTTCAGACGAAGAAGATTTGGAATTGATGCATTTTTGTCAACATTGTGACTTTAAAACAAAGTACAGAGGAAACTTGAAACAACACCAGAATGCGAAACATTTTGGGAAAATTGAGCTGTGTCAATTCTGTGGAAACGAATATAAAGATCGTAGCAACTTAAACAGACATATTCGAGTAGTACATCTAGGAAATTACAAAAAATCCTTTCTTCAAGCTTATAATTGTATTTATTGCTCATTCACCACCTTAAGGTTTGTAATTATCCCAAATCGGCAATTGGGATATACACTGTGGTTGTCTGCTGTATAATTTTCATGTTTTGTTTTTAAATGATTGCTAATTGTTTTGGACTTGGGATTGAAAAAAATTGCATAAATCTGAAATTAACGCATTTATTTTTCAGTTTTTTGAAATAGTTTTTGTTCATGAATCAGAAACGAATACTCTAGTTTGATAATTATTCATTATAAAAAATTTAATGAAAAAGTGTTGAAGAATGAGTTGCAGGCATTTTAAGGTGGAAAAAGAAAATTTATTTATTTTTCATTAAATATTTATCCCTTTAAAATGTTAAGCCATCATTTAACATCTCCTTTCTAAAAATTTTTTGGAAAATTCTCTCATTTTATAGGAAAGAAAACCTTCGTACACACATGAATTCTTTGCATACCCTAGAAAACATTTTTCCATGCAAAATTTGCAATTACGTAGGAACTCGCATAGATTCATATCGAAGACACATGCAGGCCATCCACACACCCAAGCAAAAGTATTACAAATGCAGTCGTTGCAATTTCAAAAGCTTGAGACGAGATTTCTTCCAGAAGCACTTTGAAGAAAACCACTATAGAGAACCTAAGTTCTCCTGCAAATTCTGCGAATATAAAGCCACATTTTCCTGTAATCTTAACAGACACATCAAAAGAAAACATTCTTGAGTTGTTAGAAAGCCAATAACATTTTTTTACGAATTGTATTTGCTTTTTTGTTTGAAATTATTGTTTTGTTTGATATAAATTGAAGAAATACATTTTATTTTGTTTACAAATTTTTATTACCTATGAAAATACCACCTTCAAATCGTGGTCTAAAAATTATATTATTCCATATATATTTTTTTTTAATTGTAAATCAGTAGAATAACGGAGGTTCATAAGGATAACACAGTATGTTATCAGCATGATTAAGCTGGTTGTACTCCATATAATTATCTGGTTCAGAGTGTTTCATCCACAGTTCAGAGTCTTCTTCAGAGACTTTGTCATGCCAGTACTGAAAGGGAATCAAAATGATTAAAATCAATGTTTCAAGGTACTTTGGTCCCAAAAACTACTTCATAAGGATTCCATTAATTTTCTGCAGGTAATAGAGTGTACAATTCAGAGACTCTGAAAATAATTTTTGTATGTTGAAAAATCATTTACTAGAATCAAGAACACTACAAAATCTTTTTTGAAGGCTTAAAAACCAAAACAAGAATTGACATCTTGGAAATATTATCAGCCCTTTTGATTATGTCAAAACTCACTTCTACCATTGTAATAATGATAATAAAGAACACAAAGACTCTGTGGAACACGTGACCCCTAAGGAATACTGGAATATTTTCATTATTGGTAATATTTCATATTTTCTATTAATGCTTTCAAATGATTTATACTAGAAACCAACTAATTATGTTATTGAATGCTTTCAAAACATTGGTTTATACTATAAATCTACTAATTATGAAATTAGAGACTGAATGAAAAATACATTAAAATATCTAAGCACTTTCATTCCATTCGTTAATAATAGAATACTAGAAATGACCAAGAGTGCCATGACATAAGAAAGGGCTTTACAAAACCTTTAAACCCATTTAAAGATGGAATACTTAAGGATTAAAGAAGGATTTACATCTTATATATAACTTATTATAGACAAATCTAACTCATTTCATAAATGAAATATTTCCTTCTTCAAATCATTATAAATGGTGATTTGGATTCTCTCTTTAAATTATCAGAAAATTGTAATATGTTCATATCGAAAAAGGTCACAATTTACCGCCTCCAAAAAATCTGTCAGCTTCTGCTGCAACACATTCTCCTGCTTCACAGCGTATTTTCTACTATTCTTGAGATATCTCATCATCTTTCGTTCGTTGTCATAAATGACGGCCTCGAAGGCTTTAAGCAAATACATCCTGGGAATGAAAAAGGGCTATTTTAGTATTTTGAAAACCGTAATATGAAAAATGTCAGAACACCTCGACTTGATGAGTGGCACTACATCCATCCGGCTCTCCAGAAGCTTCCAGTATTCTGCCAGCTTGGCCTTCGCCTTGACCTGATCGTAGATGTTCCTCTTGTTAATCATGTAGACTAGACGCATCAGCTCGTACTCCACCTCGTACAGCATATGCAGGCATCTACTTATGTGGATTGTCATCTCTATCAGTTCCTTACCTCTTGTCCACACGTGAGCCAGTTGTCTGTTGACTATTTCCACCCGTTCCCATTGGCCAGTACGACAGAACCTGCAATGCAGATTGTAAAGGTGCATTCTTTGTGTGCAGATTAAATTTAACTGAGGCGTATGATGATAATACTAAAAGCGGTATTAATCAAACAGCAGATACTTGATTAGAATTCTTTCAAAATATAAATGAGAGTAAAAAGAAGTTTTTCACATATTTAACTTACCAAGCTCTAAGCAATATCAAAAACTTCCTCTGTGACCGATGAGAGGTCAGTATAAACTCCCCCTGATAATATTTTTCGATATCCTTGAAAGGGAGAAAGTTATATCCTGTCTCCATGTGGAACAGCAGAGCGCAAGCGTAGTACTCTGATCTACCTGAAATATAATGCTGATTACTTTTGTGTTCCATGAGAAATCTTGAGAATCGATTTTGTATTTTTTGGAAAACCTCATTAATCCACATAAAGGTAATTTTTCAAGTTTGTTCTTTCAATGCATGGTTGTTTTGTTGGATTTATTCCTTGGTAGTAGAGAGTGATATTAAGCTCCAGATATTTGGCAGCATTAAGGTTAGCATCGATAATTATTATTATTATCCTAATATTCCTAGATCTTCTGTGAGATCCCTCAGAAGCTTTTTCAGCTTGTGCGAGTTAGGAGTTCAATTTTCTTATGGGTAGGCTTTGTTACTGCGATCTTACGCCACTTTAGGTCATAAATGGTGGCCGACACCCGTCCAACTAGAAAATTTCTTTTCCACCTGAACAGGAATTGAACCCGGACCTTCCAGTCACGAGCCCAATGTTCTACCACTGAGCTGGACAAGACCAGGTTCATAATAAAATTTAAAAAGAACTTAAAATAAAAACAAAACATTTATTTTGCAAAATCCATCAAAAACGCAAATAGTACCTGCCACGTCGTCCATTTCCGTCATGTGGTAGAACATCTCCTGCATTATAGTGATGCATTCCGAAAGGTACATCTTGATCATCAGCATCATCATAATCCTGGAGAAGACGTTTATGGTAGCACCGATGTCGTTTGTGGCTATTGTCAGTCTCGATAAGATGTAGCCAATCTGCAGAGATTCGTCGTATTCAGCCCTTGCCAATCTGACAAAAAAAATAATCAAAAAATGTTAACTAAGTCACATCATGGGTAATTTAGATAATAATAAAAATCCACATGAACGAAGTCACGGGCATCAGGTAGTAAAAAAATTAAAATTCAAGTGTCTTGATTTTACCTTGTTTGAAATATGATATTGTACAACTTGATAATGGCCCTCAGTTCCGGAGGATCCACACCGTACTTCTTCTTGTGGCAGAACCTGAGAGCGTGCACCTCCAGCACCACGCCCCAGAATTTGTTCTTCTTGTAGTTGGCGATCAGGATCATGTCACTGAAGGCGCCGCACACTTGAAACAGGTTCTTGCTAGCCTCCAGAGCTCTCGTCAGGCTCCACACCGCACAGAGCTCCGCTGTCTTAACGTTGTTCTGTTGCTGAGACACATTGAAACAAGGTTAGAGGTCTTTTAGATCTCTATCGAAGATATCTTACCACAAAAATACTAAACATTTTGTTCAGACAGCAGGATATGCTGTCCACCACGTCGTTGTCCTCCTTGCTGAGGTTCTTGATGACGAAGTTGTCTGGGAAGAGGTACATGCGCAACCTTTGTTTCAACTTCTTCATCCACAGTCTCAGGTGAATGGTGATCTTACTCTTGGGAAAAGGATAACCTGCGACCACGTCAAATTAGCTTTGAAATCAAGAGCTCAATAATTTAGTACCAAATTTGGACATCGAGAGGTAAAGTCTGTTGAGGGCTTCTTGTTTCTGACCTTGCGAGAGCAAAATGGCGCCATACCATATGTACAGTTTTCCCTCATAGACTGGTATCCTCCAAAGGGGCTCTCCTATTGTCTCTCCAGATGTCTGCATAATGATAAAAAGACCAATCAATATTTTACTAACTTATATAAAGATCTGAATAAAAAATAGATCATGTAAAAAATACGAGTATTATCTATACATAACATTTCGTTTTACTTGAAACTTATCAGTAACATTTGATTTTTACAACAAAATTAAGCACTAAGAATGGAAGATGAAGAAAGTGATATCAAAGAACATAAAATTCAATTTTTAGTCTTCTCTTCTACAACAAAAAAAATAGCAAGTGCTCTTACCGCCAAAAAATCCAAGGCACATTTGACGCAGTTCAAACCCTCAGCAAAATTCTTATCCACTACGCAGATCTTGGAGTAGGTAATCATCGAATTTATCATATCCAACCATTGTCCTGCAGACAAGCAAGAGAATGTTAGGAAAGCAAATTTTCAATTTTTCACCTACCTACCTGAACCCCTGTAATGACGCACGAGCTGATTATACAGGTAAGTCAGTATCAATTGACAGTAGCAGGTCTGGAAGTCGGCCCTCGTAAATGGCTTTGTCAGGGAATAGTTGTCCTTGTACTGGAACACCTTGAAAGGGTTGAGGATTCCGAAATATTGGGCGTCTAAAATAAGGCTCACATCATTCCTAAGAAAGGAAAAAGATAATTCAGGCTTACAGAAAGAACCTTCCTCGCTATCCTCCAAAGATGGGGCTAGGGCGTGGCCTAGGGAAGTGCCCATCGATGGCCCCATCCCCATCGACCTGAATCCGAAAGACCTGCCCAGAACGTTGCTGCGTTTGCCATATGAAGATATCGTGGTGAGGTCCGACCTGTTTTCGGTGTACCCCGAGAACAGGGAGCCACCGTGCATACTCATCGAGTTATCGGACAAGTCCATCGAAGAAGCCGACCTTCTTAAGGAGAGCTTTGCTCGTAACTTGTTCTGAAAAGAGTGTTCTAACGCTGGTCAGTTTATCCTACCGCTTGGTTATTTAACTAACCTCTTCGACTAAACAGTATCCGTCTAGGTCGAAGTAGGCCCCGCCACATGATGTACACTTCTTGGTCTCCCTCAGCAGGTACTTCACGGCTCTGGCGTGAAACATTTTCTTCTGGGCGTCGGTCAACAGGTTGTACGTCGTCTGCCTAAACCTGGACGAGATGAAGCGTATGTAGCCGCAGGAGGCGTACTTCGGAAGGTCCTTGACGTCGTCTAGAAGAAAAAAATCAACCTTCTAACTTCTTCAGAACTGAACTTACCGCAAATGTATATCCCCACGCAGTAACACTTGATCTTGTGATCCTTGGAGGGATCTAGCATCTTGTCCCTGATGAGTAGGTAGTTGCCACCCTCGCTAAAGTCCCCCTTGGCGCAGCAGAGAACTCTTTTCTCAAACAAGCTCTTTACAACTGAAAACAACAGACATATACTGAGCCTTCATTGGTACAACATTCTGAGGTTACACATTGGATGTGGTGTTTGTTATTCACACTAGTCTCCTAATATAATCAAAATATTGATATTGAGTGTTGTTAATATCATTGAGGACTTCGTACCTTCTGAAGTGTCCCTAGGAGACGTGTCGCTCTGCATAACGTAGATGAGAAGGCTCCTTGTGAAGCTATCGCCCAGTACCGAGCTGATTTTCAGCAGCAGTTGCTCTTGGTAGGTTAGAGAGTCGAAGGTCATCACTAAATGTCCCTCCTTGGACAGCTCAGCGTCGATGTCAGAAAAATCGCATTTGGGATTCAGGAAACACACCGGCAAGGACTGCTCCTCAGAGAAGGTCTGATGGATCTTCTCCCTGACTACGATGTCCACAAATTCGTCCTGAAAAAAGGAACAAAATCGTGCAGACGTCCTCAGCCAACTTCTAGATAGTAACAGAGGTACCCTGCATGTATCTATATAGATGTCCCATCTATCGATGATCTTGTCGTTCTTAGTAACTGTTTCTTCCATCACTTTCTTCCACTTTCTTATGTTTTCTTGGGACATTCTATAATCGATTATTATAAGTGTGTAGGAGTTACCAAGCACCAGTTGATTACCTCCTCATCATGTACAAAGGTGGAGCCACCAACCCATACTGATTTATCGTCCTGTAATCAGCATTTCTGATAAACACATTGTGGGACTGCTTCAGACTTATCAGCACGGTCTCCATCCACCCTGGGTTTCCATTACTCTTCTTCTGTATCAGGCTGAGGGAAAAAAGATTTATATTGAAGGGAGATTCATCTATTGAGATCAATTAAATTTTAAAAAAGAAACGCCAAAGAACATCCAAAGTGAATACTTTCATATCTACCATGCTAGATACTGTTCCCCAATAAAGTTGTCTACTCACTTCTCCAAATCAGCCGATACAGCAAAGACATTCAAGATCTGACACGCCAGACCAGCGTGGTACGCTTTGTGTATGTTGGTGAGTTGTATCACCTGCACGTTTTTGTGCTCCAAAACCCTCTTCATCATATGGCCAGGTATAAAGAAGGCATCCAGGGTGATGATGAAGAAGATGTACCTGCAAGCCAACATAGCTGGCAGCACTTTCCAGGACATCTGGTCGACAAACTTCGACTTATCCACCGTCACTATCCACACCGAAGGTAGGCACTTAAATCAAAAAGTTTGGAATTAAAAAGGCATGTAAAAACATCAAAATGTTGTTAATAGAGAGAGTAAGAAGGACGATACAATTATGCTGAGCATCTACAATGTGTTTATTGTATAAAAAAGACTCTTTCAGGTTGTATAATACATGATAAAATCATTCATAACAAAGTAACGTAAGAATTTCTTTATTATTTGATTTTCAAATGATACAAAACTATATTTCCAAGTAATTACTCCTTGGGGTTCTGTTAACACCATATACTCAAGGCACATATATCATATTTCAATAGAAACAAGGTAGATTCCGTTAAAATGAAGAAAGATAATGGAATGGAATTGGAATACCTAATCCAATATTATGAGGTCATCTTCATATTGATCATTTAATGTATGCTTGAAATAGGAGAAATAACGCCCTAAAGTGAGTTTAGGTATTCCTGTAGTGTTTCATGAGAGGATTTTGAATTTTTCTGGCCAAAAACAACTTAGAACTGTATTGATTCTACATTGTCCGATTTGAACAAATTGACTCAGTGTTTTCTGGGTAATTTAGATTGAAATTTGGTTACATTGCTTGATGTTATCATTGTTTTCATTATATTTTTTGATTTGGGAACAGTTATTTCTGCATTTTCGCTACAAATAGTTTTGGAGTCGTGTTTAAAATCGTTTTGATTAATTCTGTAACCTATATTCAAGCAATAATATGCTTCACAGATAATTGAAAAGTATGCTTAAGTTCTTCGAATATTAATTTATAATCCTATAAGAAGAGAAATTAGTGCCGAAAAAATTGAAGGTTATTTTCGAACTAAGGATTGTTACATTATTTACTTTTACAACATATAGTTGAGATAAGTTTGATAAAAATCATCCGAAATTACATCTTTTGATTTCCATCGCTAAACTAGAAATATCAGTTTTCCCGCCTGGTTTTGAAATTAAAAATGACGAAGGCGCATGTGCATCATAGCACTGCATGTTTTAAATTCCAAACATGCTTTAGTTACTCTATGACTTTTCTTTTATTCCAGCTTTGTTTATCTTTGGTTAGAATCTCCGCGCATGATCTTCGGGAGATTCGATTCGAAAAATTGAAAATCTTGCCTACCCTAAAACATCGCCATTTGGTTCTTTTGCATTTCGCGAGTGTTGTGAAACAAAAAAGGGGTCGATGAAGGGTTTTAGGGTTTGGTCGTAATCCCTTTTTGGGGTCGGGCTGCTTAAGGGATCTCCTGGATTCGGCCCCCAACTCTAGCCTTCGTTGGACAGAGAGCGAAAAATCAAGATTTTTAGCCTCAATGTGAGTTCGTCTTAGATCTGCTGGGACTTATTTACTTCTTCTGAATGAATAAACAAAAACGATAAGTAACACGTAACACTATTACTTTGCCTTATTTACATAATATTTTCTCTGTTAGCAATTTCGACCACTTTTGCGATATATTACTTACTTGCGATATATTACTTATTTATGATCTTATGAACAATGAACGAGGTTTTTTTTCATAAATTTCATGTTCTCAGTTATTTTCTTCCTGTGTTGAATTCATTTAAGATTTGACTTTGCTATGGGTAATTTATCGAAATTGTGTTTTAAATAATAATAAATTGTTTGTCTTTGAGTGTATTCTATCATCATTATTATATATTCATTTACACTTTCCCAAATACTGTTTCATATGATTATTCACGTTTCACTTACTGAATAACATAGATTTTTTACAATTTTTCCGGTGGCTATCTCTTTATCTTTGTTAGACATAGCCTTGAACTCATCGGTCTCTTCCAAATCTACATTCATTATGTTGTTCAGACAGCAGAGGTGCTCTTTGTGGTAGGAACCCAACAAGTTCAGCAGTTTCTCCTTGACGTCTTCTGGTGCTGTGATATTCGTGAAACCCAGCATCGAGTATAGTAGGTGCCTCACAACGGCATACTCAGTCTAAATAACGTAAATTGTCAATTTTTAATTGTCTGATTTGACTCTCGTAGACATCAAATCATACGATCAAAATGCAAAAAATAAGCTATGGAATCATTAAAACTTGCTTAGATGGAAAAGGCAGAATTATTATCATTGTGAACAGATCGACCAAATCTGTTGGCTCGAAGGGTGAGAAATGAAGGTACAAAATGTGGAAAACCAAATAATCATTCCTGTATTTTTAAATTTTTTAACCTATGACTTAGACCGCTTTAAAAAGATGTCTAAAATGTGACGTTCAAATCTTGCAAATAGAGTTTCTTTCTGAATCTTAAAGTTTCTATCAGAAAACTTGTTTCCTAACAATTATCTTCGATAAAATTTACTTTAATGTCGTTTTCATTCAATAACACCCTGGTCACAGGTATCCCAGGATCGGTCTGGAACAAAAACTCCTCCAGCAGTCTTGTTTTACCTTGTCTGGGCCAGCCCTTAATCACTATCATTCTTTTATAGTTTGGAAGTCTGTCTGTTATATTCCTCGCATTCTCCATGAATACCTCCATATTTTCCAGATACATTTTGACCTCCTCGTCTCTCCCTAAGATTGGGTAGAAGTTCACGGCCACGCTAGCTTGTTCCGCTCTGAATTAAAAAATAAACGGCAAAATTGTATTAAAGTGTCTGATGATCAAATAGTAAATGATTTATATACAGAAACTTTTACAGATAGTGACCAAATCGATATTGCAAATCATGCATTTCAAAAAATGATACTGACACTTAAACATTTTGCATTGAAATAAAAATGGAGTCATCAACAATCTAAGAATGTGTTTTGACAGATGAGGTTATGATCAAAACAATGCTGCCAACTGGAAGGCTCTGAATATCCCCATTGACACATAATTTAAAAAGTTCTGTGCTATACTGATCAGGCATCGTATAGTGCAATTATTTTAGGAAAACTTTCTAACTCATACTTTAGGAGGTTTAAAGAATATACACTGTAGTTTTCCAGCAGTGTATTGAGTGACCTACTGTTAGAAACAGTCATTCCAAAGTAACTTTGTGATGTTTGTATAATGCCCCTATTAATTTTTCATGTAAAAATATTTGAAATGGATATCCGAAATTCGAAATAGACATCAACGTACGTTTTAGTATCGGATTCCAAGAATTCGTATATAGGTCCCGGGTTAGATATGCCCTTGAGTGGCTTGTACACCTGAAGAATGAAGAACTTGGCCTCCATTTTGCTGTGTTGAAAGGTGGAACTGTCGCAGGCCACCCTGTCTGGATAGTTGATCATTATCCTGGCTGCCTTGTTCACCATCAGACTCATGACGGTGTATTCCCTCCTGAGGGTGTGACCAACAATGCCGCAATAGGTTTTACCTGAAATTTCAATCAGATAATGGGAAACAAGTGATCACAGAAATTATGAATAAAAACAATATTCTATTTCCGCTAATATCAGCTCTCAAAACATATAATGATTATGCGGCTTAAGCGTAAAGTTGGGTTCGAAAAAATATAATTAAATCCTCTGATGGGAAAAAACGAAACTACTTTCCCAACAACCTTATAGTAAGAAAGTTAAAAACCCCTAATTGTAAGTTCCTATTCCTAAAGAGTCTGGTTTAGATCCTCTAGAAACCATAAATTCAACTTACCAGTAGTGCAAGCTATCGATGCTGTTTTCACCGATTTGTGATTGTTGAGAAACTCAAAAGTAACGGCAGCACATTTTAGAGCGTACTGACATTCCAACTCATGCTTGAATCCTCTCAGTCCGAATATGACGACGAACATTATGTCTTTGTCAAACAGGCAGACCTTATTGACACATCCTCTATATTTCTCCACGTTCCTGGCGCCAAATTTTTCTGATTAAAATAACACCAAAAAAATCTGAGGACGATACATATACATCATAAATCGCCAAAGATGAAGATTGAATGGAGCCAAGGGAATCCACAAGGACCAGTCCTTGGTTCCATTCTTTTCAATACAATTATTAGTTGAATTGAAGAAAAATCCATTATGACGATTATAGGTTTAGTGGAGCTCCCCAAAGAGCAATTTTTGTTGCCTTTGATTCCTATATAATGTTGGGGATAAATTATTGACTTCATTTTTTCTAATTGGACTATGATAAAAGCAAGAGGATAAAAAAAATAAAAACAAACCTACATTAACTAATGCTTTTACTCACTTGCATATCTCGATGTAACACTCGTTGACAAGATTAGCAAGCGCGTCATAAGAACACCTCTTGGAAGTCAGATTGATGAACATGATAACGGCCCTTCTCATTTCTGTCAGGTACTCAATGGGTTCATTGCGGTCGATGCAGCTCATCACAGGAGGTAGAATGAACTTCCGCAAACTGTTCTTGCTTATCTTAATCTGATGCATCACCGGTCTCACTGTGTAAAACAGACGGTATTTTATTGAAAAGACAGGAGAAAATACCGAAGGTAGGGTTACATGCAAATTCCATGTTCTTTTTCTGTAACAAAATCTCGTCAGAGTCCAGTTTTTCCACTTGCATATCTTGAGAAAAGTCTTCGTCCATAGGTTCTGTGAAGATAAATTAGAAGAATAACATAATTAATATGTCAGGAATTGTGAAGTATAAGGAATAATTCTGTATTCTCCGTTTGAAGGGCTTAAAAAATGACTATGGGACTGCCCAAGGATCGAAGGATCAGTCCAGTTCTTTTTAACATTATGAGTTAGATAAAAGAAATCCTGATGTCAAAAGTTATGAATTGTCTCCAAAAATTGGGAGAGAGTATTCTATTAAATCTCAGGAACTACAAGATTTAGTTTTCAGCCATCATTTTCTATTATAGTCAATAAAATAATAATCCAAATTACAATGAATTTTATCATCGTTGCAAAAACACAATTTTTATATATACACACATCTTCAAAAGACTTTTGGCGATGTGTATATTATAGGGATGATCCATTGGAGTTCCATAAGGACCAATCTTTTACATGAAATTCATGAAGAAATGTTACTTCATATAATCAATTAAATACCACCTGGAAAACTTACGAGAACTGATGGAATATTTGTTGTCGCCCTTGATATGCCTCCAGCCGGGCCCCACTCCAATAACCTAAAACAAAATTCAACATTCCTAAGTTTAGCCAAGTATTAACATTTTTCGTACCTTTCGGAAAGCTCCTTCAAGTTCGATTGAAAGATAATCCGTAGCGTTGACATGGTACCATGCAGAGGGGGCCACTAAGATCTCCCCGGCTTTGCTATGATGTTCAGCATCCTTTACATCGGCTATAGGTTTACCAATAATGATGTAGTGGCTGTATTTTTCATTGCCGATCAATGTGCTCAATACTGGTCCAGCAGCTATCGCTAGCTTCACTGAAAATTTACGGAAATTTTAAATTGAATGAAATGTGATACTTCTCATCTTATCACCTCTCAAATAGGTTCCTACGTCGGTTCTGAAAGAACCGTAATTTTTCTGAATGACGAGAGCACAATCCAGTGCTTGATGAATGTAGTCCCTCATGATTTGTTGTTCATCCTTACATTTCCAGAGCGCCAAGAAGGCATCTCCTGAGAACTTGAATATATCGCCGCCGAAAGACATTATTTCCTGCACGAGGGCTCCTATGTATCCATTCAATACTAATGTTAAACGTGAAGGACCACCTTTACCAGCTTGGTTGTATTTTTCAGTCAATTCCGTGAAGCCTTCAAAGTGCACTTTTCAAATAAACGAGCTTCAATCGGAAATATATCATACCTGAAACATCTCCCAAGAGTAAACATGCATTGTAGTGTTTATGAGAATAGTCGTTAACATCTTGAAGTACTTCATCTGGTACTAGAGATGCTAGTATCTTAGTCTTTGCTTCCCAGAATGTGGTAGAATCCAAACTTTTTTTCCTGTCTTCATAAATGGTCGCCCTAGCTCGTAGTTCTTGAACTCTTATATTCTCGTGTCTCTGTCTTATAGCCCATATAAAATCCTCTACATTAGCTGTAAAAATTATAACAAATTTAATGAAGTGAAAATCGTTGGATAATATTTACCTTTAGAGGTAAACATTTTTTAAAATATATTGTATATTTTCGTAAAAATATGAATAATGACAATATATGCCTTGATTCAGTAATTGAAATAAAAAAACACAGATTCCTATGGAAAATAGTATAAAAAGCATTGTTTGAATGTTTAAAAATATCTAAAAATTTCATAATCTTATTAAAGAAAATATCCTTTCACTGGGAACGAACCTGCCATCATAAGATAAATTTAAAATACTTAACTTTTCTGTTTGTAATGAAGATATAATAGTTCGAATCAATGTAGTTCAAACGCAACAGATATGAGCATAGACGTATTAATAAGATAATATGTCTATGGATATGAGAGATTGAAATAATAGTTCTAATATACAACATAAACAAATATCAAAACCTTCCAGTTTTTGAACAATTTTACATCATTGTTCAAATTTACACCCGAAATTATTCGTATCCATCTACAATTTCAATTTTAATCATGTCTGAAGATAATATAGACGACAAAAGCAAGTAAGTATTGTCCAAAATTTAAATAACAACTAAATAATGAGAAACTTAGTCTTTCAGAAAATAATAAAACTTTCAAAGAAGCAGGAATGTTAGCTAAAGGAGTCCTGGATTTGTATCTCCCAAGTTTAATTAAAGCTAAGGAACATATGGAAGAGCTACAGTAAGTACCCTCACTTCTCGATATTTTTTTTTAAATTCTAATCTCTGTAATTTTGTTTACAAGGAATAAGCAAGAAGTGTTGATAAATCATATGCACGACCAAAATATTAAGCTGGCTAAAATACACGATTTAGAACTAAAGATGCAGATGTTTGAAAAAATTAAAATTTATGAGAAAAAGTTATCCATGCTGAAAAAGGATATGAAGCAACTACACGAGTGGAGTATTAAATTGAAGGTGAAAATATCTATAACTGCAAAATGAGCAAATCAAAAGGACTTTTTGTTTACAGGTTAGAGCCCAAAAAATTGAAGAAGTGTATAGGAGAAACTTGTAAGACTTACTATTAAGATTGTGTAGAATGAGGGTCAATATATAAAATAAAGAATTTTAATATATTTTTGTACAGAAAATAGAATATAACACTGTTTCAATTATGACAATTTTTGGTACCTAGTTCCCTTAATAATTTTCCTTGACAAATTATAAACTGACAGTTTCAAAATTTTGAATACGCTTTTTTTTGTATATAAATTTGAAATGTCTTCCTTACAAACTCATTCCAGTTTAGGATTTATCAGTAAGTACAGAATATTCAAAAGCAATTCTAACACCATCTATGTATTCTATTTACATTTCCTGTCCAGGTCTTGAAGAAGACATAATATGGGCAATGAAACAAAGGCATGAATCGATGAAAAGAATTAAGTCCGATATAATTTTTCCAAATTTAAAACATTTGGGTGGTTCTAGCATATCAAGGTTTCAGAAAGAGACATTAATTCAAACAATGGCCACAATGGTACCTGATCAAGTTATATTGAATATCAATAACCATAGTCCTGAAGAATTTACTGGGTGCTTGCTATCGGGAAAGATTTTGGGTAAGCGGAAAGTAAATCTTTTTTTATAGAATAAAAGAAATCACAAACATTATGGAGATATCTGTTTTCTTTTAAATATTTCTGCACGGTTTCCTTCTAGCACATCAGCTAATTAATTTCCAGTTTAATGATACAAAAAAGCAACTTTTTATGATCGAATTTGACTTCATGCATCAACATAGTCTTCTTCAATAGCAATACATTTGTTCCAGGTACCTTTCGATACCTTTCTTGAAAAATGATTTATCTTTGGCCCAAAATAGGCGTTTGTTTCTGTAATCACATCCTCATTCAAGTTCAATCTGTTTCCTGCGAGCATTTTTAGGCTGCGAATAGATAAAAGTCACCAGAGACCATATCCGGAGAATAGGGCAAGTCCTGAAGCAATTCAAGGTGTAATTCAGGAACTTGTACCATTTTACCCAATAACTTGACATCGTTCACTCTTTTGCTGAGAGATCACTTGTTTTCTTTGCATATGGGTGTGTTTTTTCAAAATTTCCTCATTCAATCTATCCAATTGGACCATGTAGCGACCATGTAGGCTTGAAATGAAATTCTTTTTATTTCCATTGCTTTGAAAATCTCAAATCGTTTCACTTAAACTGACCCATCGTCAGATCATCAGCAAATTTTCACTGCTATTTTTGGAAGTTTAGTATTTCCCAACAAAAATGTCAATACTGCATTGTGTGACTTATCGGATGTGTTATTTCTGTTTGATTGAATGATATAATAATAATAGTTTTAAACTTTCAAGGTATAATGGAGCTATTGGAGTTTCTTGAAAAGAATGGAAAAACTGCCTACGAAATGAATAAAACATTGAATAGGTATTTAGCCGCCATCATAGAAGAAGCCATGTCTTTTGAAGGGGACATTTTAAATTTATCAGCGGATTCCTTCCTAGTACTTTTCAAGTCTAAATCTTTATTGCTGTTGAAGTATTACGTTCATTCCGCCATAAATTGTGCTCTAGTTATACAGAAAAAATTCGGCAAATTTGCTGTCGAAGAAGGAATAATTCTGCAAGGTACTACGATTTTAAACAACTGTAAAAATTTCAGTTAAACAACTTTTCCGCTGTATTTGAGTTTTGAACTGTTACACATATGCAAGTTGCATTATTCCTATTGGAAAAACTTTCTGTTTACCTTAGCTCATACTGCTAGTTAGGTATATTTTGTTGTTAAATTGTAAGTAGTTAAGTATAGGAAAACTATAAGGTATTCTAATATATCCTCTTTGACATGACATTTCTCGCGCGTTTGTTTCAGGGAATAGTGAGCTATCGTTTCGCCCAAATGTCTGCAATTTTGGAATTTTGAGCCGAAAATGCTCTTAAACGACTAGGTTTCGAGGTCAAAAGTAATTCTGTCGGACCGGCCGCCTGTAAACACGCTAACTTTCGAATATAAAGAGCTGGAACCCTGAAACTTTCAGGGAAGGCTTGAGAACGGGTTTAATACATTCGCAGTTATTCACATTTGAAAATTGGTCATATTTTTCCCAATATTTTCAAATCTACAGATTCGATTGATCTGAAATTCAGCATTCAATAAACAATTATCGATATAGAAAGCATTGCAAGAATAAGGTGTAATGATTATGATCATATTTCAACTCTTTACCAATCACTCCGGAACTCGACCCAACATCTTAACATATCCTATGTTACAGTAAAATTAGTCATAACAGCAGGTTCCATTGCCTTCTGCTTACTCGGACACACGGACACAACCTGTTACGTGTGTTTGGGGCCTCCGGTGGACGAAATTAAGCCAACGGAGCAAAAAAGTATTCCCGGTGACATAACAGTGGCTCCTTCTGCTTGGACTCACGTGAACCCCTCCGAATACTCTTCTATAGCAACGGAGGATCTGGAATGTCACAAGGTGCCAAAGGATATACTCGAAGCTTTTCTTGTTTAATTTATTTTTTCGCTTCTAGATCTTGGGAGTAGGATTGCAATGGAAATGTGCCGGGAGAGAACACTTAAGGAGAAGTAAGTTGTACAGATTCCTTGGAGAAGGCTGTACTTCTTTATTTCCCCTCAACCTAATTTAACAACTGTTCCTGAGCGCTGCTTTTCGAATTAATTTTTTCACCCTAGTTTTTCATTATCTCTATTTACAAACTCCCCAGTTTTGTCTCGATTAATATTAATTTCTTCTTTATTAAAGAAATAATATATATTGCAAAGACATGGAATATACAGGCAACATCCTTGCCTACTCATTCTTTTTTACTCTTAAAGATTTATTCATTTTATTCCCTGGAATCGTTTCTTAATAGTGGATATCTGCTTGTTTTGTTCTTCTATTCAATCTTAATCCTCTTTTCATACCTCCAAATTCAATTTCATCTTCTCTTAAGAGAACTTGGATGCCTTAGTGTTGTTAAAATTCAATATCCATTGGAAACAGGAAAATAATCGCTCTACAATGTTACAGAGACAAGCATCCCAGAAGCTCAAGAATTCTCAAGAGCTGGTTTCTCAGATGAAAATGTAAACAAAGATTCTGAATTAATCCTTTTGCATAGGGAAGAGGATTTTTCTTGTTAGTTAATCCGCTTCAAAATCAATCCTTTTCTAACTTTTCCTTTCTTCAGTGAGGCCCAGGTTGCTTGAAGTTAAAGATATGAAGGACGATCTTGCTAAGTTTCTGATTCCTCCGGTGTTGATAACTTTATACTCTCAGGAACCGCTTGAGAGTCTGACTGAGACCAGACAGATGGTGGTGATGCATATCAACATCAAGATGGAAAAAGTTGATGTAGAGAATTCGGAGCTTATGAGCCAGTACTACAAGGTCATTTGCAAGTAATGTTTTATTTATGTCTTACGGTAGATTGAGTCCTAAAATACTGCTTAAGGTATTCCTATAGTGCTATAAATCAAAATATGTTTAGTTCACCTATTTTAAGGCGATCAACGATTGCTTTTAAGTTCTTCGAAGAGCTTCTATAAGTCAATTCATAGTACAGCGCATGTTACTGGCCATCCATTTATCTCTTCCTGAATTTTTCTGTATAGGTGTATTTTCCTGAGCTACATGAAGTGTCCTGTCCTACAAGAGGGTTTTAGCCCCTTTCTGGGTTGTCCGTTGGCATTCTTGTTTCTCTTAAGTGTACAGGAAGCAAGACCAAGATTATTATTTTTGCCTAGTTTATCACGTTCGCCCAGGACACTCCTATGCCATATTTAAACTGATGATGTTTTGATGGCCGAGGTAGTTTTTGTTTTAGGCACAAATAACCTAGCCTTCGTTCATGTATTAGTTTTTAAGAAAAACTATTTTGAATCACCCCAATATTCTTTAAAATTGCCACGTCTTTCAGCAAAGCTTGCGAACACAACGGCGTGGTTACGAGTTGCATGGTCACCAACGGTAACGTAACCTTCACGGTGGTTTTCGGCCTTAGGGGATTCACCAGTGTGATCGAATCACAAGAGGCTCTAAAGTGCGCCGCCAGATGTCGCCACGATATCAATCTCTTCGACGAGGTACAGAGTGTGTCCGTGAGCTGCACCACTGGTGAGATTGTCCCGATTACGTCTCCAGCAAGGTCTTTACGCAACTTTGTTGTCAGGAAAATCGTACTGTGGAATCTTGGGACACCCTCTGCGCAAAGAGTACATGATGATTGGTCGGTATATGTTCAAATCCTTTTGTATGGTGCATGCCTACCCCGGAAAAGTTATGTGCGACAGACCAACCTTCATTTATAGTAACCTGGAAGCGCATAACTTCATCTTGTTGGAATTTGAGCAAGTAGAAGGTCTGTCGGACAAGGGCCCCATTTATGAATACAAGGAAAAAAGTGATCGAGTGTAAGTTTGGTTTTTATCTTATTAGGAATAAGTTCCATATCTATGTATGTACAACATTTGAGGTCTGACAGCTCAGTGGTAGAGCATAGGGCTCGTGACCGCAAGGAAGGTCACGTTGGACGGGTGTCTACTATCATTTCACTGTCGGGTCGAAAATTAACATTACTGTGAGCTAAAATGGCGCAGTAACAAAGCCTACCCAGAACACAGGTGAACTCCTAACTCACACAAGCTGAAAAAGCTTCTGAGGGATCTTCACAGAAGATCTAGGAGTATCAGGATAATAATAATTATGTGAGGTTGGGTACATTGTTAGGGCAGTGCCATAAGGTGACATTCTGCGGCCCTTTATTAGGTTGAGATTAGACTAACTTTAAAGAGTTTTAATATGTAGCTGGATGACTAGGGAGCAGATATAAAATTTTTATTTTTATATTGTCTTAAGAGTCCCATTCTTTCAGGTTTCCCAGGAAGGACACCGAGTCCTTGCCTATTTTGGGGAGAGATGAAGAAATCGCTGCTTTCTTGAAATTGTTCGAGGTCTATCGTCAAAATTTCGATACCAAACCTTGTTGTAATTTCGCGAAGTGTTCGTTTAAGAACTGCATGATTATTGAGGGCACTTACAAACAGGGCAAGAGCAGGTTCCTCCAGGAATTATCAACTCGAGCTGAAGACACCGAAGTGCAAAAAATAAGTTTCCGTGAAAATGATTATATGGTTAGTATGTTCAAATTGGTTCGGAGAATATTCTTTGCGCGTTTGTTCTAGGAAACAGCATGAGAGCGTTTTGCCACAATTAGCAACTGTTGAAATCTTCCTCATGCTTAAGGCATATGCTGTTACGCCGAAAAACGCTTCATAATAATATATATTCAAATGAATACCGGCTGATGTGTTGTCAAAATATTTAAGCAGTATGAGCTATGATAAGATAAGATTCTTCGAATCGAGACATCGCAACTTACATATCCGCTGGTACTTCAATTCATTTGTATATATATGCTAATATGAAGCATTTTCAGTGTAGAATTAATTGGGAGAACAACACTTCTTGAATTAGCTTGGTGGCGCATGCTGTGATGTGCATTCACGTACATAGATGGCGCTAGTGTCTATGAAAACTCTAGCATTCCTATCCAGGGTGAATAGAGGTACACAGCTTCATAGAGAAATTCTTCAAGAGCTTAATCTCTTCATTCAGCTGCTTTTTCTGTTAGTTTCAACTCGTCCTTGTTTAAAATATTGACAGTAATATTTTTTATTATTATTGTTTTGCTAGTATTTTAATATTGATAATTGCTGTCAATTTTAGTGCAGTTACAATGCAGTGAGACTCATAATGAACAGCAACTTGGGTTTGGGAAATTTCTCTTTCGAATACACTCGGAGAGAAAAGCTAATGAAAGTGTTAGGAAAATCTATAAACACAGACTTGCTGTACATTTTGAACGATGTCTTCGACGTGAATTTCCAGATGGAAGAAGAAAACACAATCAATAACGAAGTGAAATGGAAACTTATAAAGGAGAATGTAAAGAAACTCTGCAGGAAGGCAAGTCATATTATGTTGAATTCTTGAAATAATCTGACCTTAATCGAGTATTCTTTCTTCTGCGATTCAACACTTCAGTATAATCGTGTAACAACGTCATACAAGGCGTTTCCTATTTGATGAAGAGCTACGCAAAAGTTAGGGGAATAAATTTACAAATTCTTAATCTATTTCAAACGGTGTCTGGTGTTGTTCACCAAATATGTGATATACGTGAACAGTCGATTTGAATTGTGACATGTGGCCATTGTTTTCCTCGAATATGCAGCGAAACTTTGTAATTTCACGGTATCGAATTCTACTTCAAGGGTTTTTGTCTGTGTTCCTTTGAATATTTTACACAATTGTTTTATTTTGATGATTCCTACCATGTGTTAAAAAAAAGTCTTACCTTTGAAAACACCCTATATTTGTAGGTTGAATGTTACTCGATACTTTCCAATATTCAGGATTCTGACAACAATGCACTCGAACACATTTGATATCGATATTTTTCATCGGATCCAGGTTATTATTTCAACAGCTTAACATTTTAGTGCTTCAAAAAACCAACTCTCATCCTATTGGATCACGCCGAGTACATGGACGACGAATCGTCCACCTTATTGCTCCCGATGTTGGAGACCAAACGGTTCTTCCTGATTGTCTCATTTGACAAAACAAGAAATGGGTCCACCAATCTCGAGAGACTGTTCGAGAGTCACCACTGTGAAAGGCTCGCCTTGAAGAAGATACCCAAGATATATCTGGCCGGATTGGCTTGTCAGTTCTTGGGGGTGTACGCTATACCTTCGGATCTGGAGAAGTGAGTAGAGATGTCTAAGCTTTTTATATCCTTTTAATCTGCTTAGCTGAGAGCTTCATACCTTTGTTCTTACAATCAATAAACTGTTCAATTTGAATACCGGCGGGTATGTTGTCCAATTACCTGAGATAGACGATTCTATTGCCGATTGTTAGTACATAAGCAGCAGACGCATATTTTGAGTCAAATTGGATTTATTGTCAGCTCTAATGCCCAACGAATGCAATGGAACTGTGTTCTTATATTCACCCCACATGGGAACGCCAGAGTTCTTACCAAAAACTAACGCCATTTATGCACGTGAATACACATCACAGCAGGCAGTTAATACATAAGCATCCCGATCCAAAATATCTTTTGTTACCATAGCTCGATACTCCTCTAATAAAAAGTTGTTTTTCAGGGTTATCCAGTCCAAAAGTAAGGGCAATCCTGGCTGGATACAAAATTTCTTACTGATACTGCAACAAACAAAGAAGATCAAGGTGTCTGAAGTTGATTTTAAGAGTATCCACGAACAGTTTCTGATAGCTCCACCATTGTACATGCTCAAAAAGTGAGGATTTAACTCTTATGTGATACTTTTTATAGCATCTAAGGGGTGTTGTGAGGGACCTGCTTACTAACCTTGAATCAATGAACGCGTTTCGTTCTAGTCTTAGACAAATTATTCACTTTAGACCCTCAATTAGAGGCATAATTCTTGCTCTATTCTTTAGTTCAGCTTTCATCTGCCAGGTTATAATATAACTTTAATTTTTTAAGACGATCATCCTTTGTTGCGGCAATTTCAAGGTATATAAATGAGTTTGAGACAATGTTTGTGAATTTCTTTAACAAAAAAAATGAATAAGATACTCTTACTACCTTGAGGATGTTTCTGAAAATCCCATACCTTTCTGTCGTGATCATCCAGTGGCGGGATAATAAGGCGTTACGTACGTTGTGTAAACAACAAGTTACACTTAAACGAGAACGAGGAAACAGTGAAGGGTTCAGAATGCACTCAATGTATGGGAGTCAGGTAGCACTTAAGAGAAAAAAAGAGTCAGGGAGAAAAACCCCGATCTCTCTTCAGCTTCCACACATTCTTCAACTCTGTCCTTCGTGTTGTTTCATTTATTCATGAAATTAAGGTTCCAGATCGACAACCTGAAATTGTGCAAGCAAAGTTAAATACAGCAGTCAATTGAGTGAATACACAGATAACTTGGAAATAGGAACATGTAACAAAGATCTTCGAGGTAGTTTAAACAATGACCTTTTGGTCAGAGATTTCCCATTCACGCACCTATTATCTATTTAGATGATTTTAATCTGGATGTATAATATAGTTGTTCAGGAATATCTTGTTGCGACATTCTGAAGACACAGAGGCTGTTGGGTCAGTTATTCAACTACCGTTTCATTATAATATTTATATCTAATAATATCGTTGTACGGGCATGTCTTGTGGCGATATTCTGAAGACACAGAGGTTGTTGTGTCAGTTCTTTAATTGTGGATCCTCATTTATTACACTCTGAATTGTCAAACAAAGTGGCAAATATGAATAATTTTCCACAATACATGCCATTATATTGTTAATTTCCTTACAAAAGATACGAATGTTACAATTGTCCATGTCTTGCAGAATGCACCCGAATTCCATTGACTACTACAAGACTCTCTTGGAGGAAAGAACAAAAGACCACTCTCGAGTAGCGGATCCATGGTCGGTGTACATAGACAGTTGCAGAGACGAGTTCAAGAACGTGACAGTCAGGAGCGGCTTGCAGGAGATCTTCTGCAAGGAGACCCGCGTCCCCGTCTGCCTCCTGAATGGCCCGTTGGATCCCGAAACAGACGTGGACCCGGACGTTACCGACGACCTCAATTTCTTGGAGATGTACGACCGTCTTTCCTACGATGAACAACTGTTGCTTAGATGTGCCGCGGTGCTGGGAGACCCCTTCACCAGGCGGTTGCTGTTTTTCATCTGGATGCCGGTCAGCCAGAGGGATGCTGCTGAAGGTATTTTTTGTTTTTACGTCGGCTGATAAGCTGCTGGTCTGACAGACAAGTGGCGTCACAACTATTGGAAGTACAAACTAAATCGGTCCGTTTTTTAGGTTAAAAAATGCTTTTATTTTGAAATATAACGAATTAACAGATTAATAAACATATTGACCATCATTCCTTAACAACTTTTCCCCACCTCTCATGCAATTTCCCAATTCTGTTTCGGAAAAACTTCTTGTGTTTTGAAGCCATCAAATTTTGAAGCTAATTATCGATTTTTTCGAAAGAAATAAAGCGGTGATCTGCCAGACTAAATCTGGACTGTCATCATCTATAGGTTGAAGGTTACAGGTTTTATACTTCTACACTTGGTATACGTCATTCTCTCACAAGATGGAACATATTTTATATTAATTGTGTTCAGTCCTTCTTCTTTCTTCCTTCTTTTTTTCATTTCAGCCAAATTGATGTGTCTGTTTTTTGTAGTCCTCGAAAAGCTGTTTGAGAAGAACGTCGTCTGCTGCGCTGGCGGCGATTTTAGTTCTGGCGGCGACTACATCCTCCTCAGGGACAGATCCTACAATCCAATCGCCGACAGAAGTGTCGATTGCCACTGCGTCGGCCTGGACATCCACGACACCTGTCTCTTTATGGCCAAGTACGCTTCGTGCGGTTTCATGCGTTTCAGGTCGGAGGATTTCTGCAAGACCGTCTACGACCTGATACCGAACGAGGACAGGAAGGAGCTGCACTCTAGGGCCGCCAAGTTCATACAGAAAGAGACCAGGAGATGCGTGTCGTGTGGATGCGGCTACTTTCCTGCTAGGGTCGGCTGTAAGATGGACAATGTGAGTGTGGTAAACCAACAAGATTTAGAATTCATGAAAGGGCTGTAATGATACAGGGATTAATTCAGTGTTCAAAGTCCAATGCCCCTGAATTAATTTGTTTATTCTAATCTCTAGACCAGATAATGTTAAATTTATGGAATTCGCTTTCGAGGCACGCACGAACGGCGGCTTCATGAAAGGAAATGATTTTGCTCTGGCCTATATATTGTAATAACAAACTACAGATTAAAAAGTTCATAAGAACTTATTGTACGAAACGTAAACATATTCCTTCAGATGAGTTTAGGAACGGAAAGTTTCAGAGAAAAACGGTGACGTCGAAATTAACACATGTGGCTCGACAAAGAGCCGAAATTTCGAAGAGTGCTAAGTTGCAATTTTGAGCGGGTGAACAAATTAAAAGTTTGGAAGGAGAAAACCGACTAGTACGAGGTATTAAAAGGGCGAAAGAGAGTTTGTTAGGGAGTATTGAAGATCGTGGAAGATCGAGGAAAGATCGTGGTGCGAGGCTCGAATTGGTCTCAGAAGTTAGCATAATTATAATTATATTGAGTTATATCAATAATTTTTTTTTTGAAGTTCAAGAATTGAGTCGTTTTTATCGTTTATTGTTCGTGTTAAATAGGCCGTTTCTTGTAGAAAATCGCGTGTGCCCAATTTTGTTTTGAATGTATGGTCTTGGAGTCTAGGGGTAAGAATTATCTAAAAATTTTGGTATATTATTCAGGTTGAAATTGTCTAATTAAAGTAGAGTCAGAAATTAAGAAGTAGGTGGTAGGTTGAGCGCGTAATATTGAACCAATAACAAAATGTGTCTTGTCAGATGCAGTGAAATTAATATTTCGAAATAACAAACTTCTAAATTCAATATATGGAATATAAGTTTAGGAAACAGGACAATCAAAACAAAGTTGTTTGGTTACAACATTCAAGTACCAAAACATTCACTTTACGGTTGTCGAATAATTTCAGAATCCCTCAGGCAGGGCACCGCCTGATATTGACAAGAAAAAAAAGGCCCCCCAGCTGGAACAGATGGACTTCGAGGAACTCTTCGACTATTCGACCCACCTATCAGGCAGGACTACCTTAACCAGATCCTTTGAGAGGGGAGGATCAAGAGGTACCCTGACCTCCACTGTCAGGATTACAAAGAGCTTCACTATGAGTAATGACAGCGACGAACGATTCTTGGATCTCACCTATGAGGATCGACGTAAGTCTACCAGTTTTATCGTGACAATCTCGTTCGTTACTGAGAACGTGAAACGATTGCTATTTTACTCGTTTCAGACGCAAAGGTCTCTAAGTTTATAAGTCCGTTGGCCCTGTTCAAACTTAGGAGACATGGCTCGTTGGTGAGGACGTTCTCTAAATCTGATTTTTTGACTTGCGACTGCCATCTGATACTTAATCATATGTATAAACGATTGAAGTACCATTACACTGGAAGTGGTAAGACTTGTATTGATTTAATTGATTATTTTAATTTATATAATAACGTCATTTGGATTCAGATATTGAACAGTTTCATTCACTTTTTTCAGATCTAGTAATCACTTTGATTTACTACCAAAACTTGGGAAGTTAACATTTTTATGTGGATTGGGAGCTCATATTTTTTTGTTACTGTAATTTTAAAGTATCAATCATCTCGGGCAATTGAAATACAAAACCTAAAATAATATATAAATGTAAATAGATAACTCGTGAGTGTCGTGCCGCTTTAGTTATATACAAAGGCAATTCATTTTAGTAAAACATTCCGGTCGAATTAAATATCACTGAAGCAAAAATACAAGAATAAAAAGCGATGAGTGAAAGTTTCGGGTGTTTTTTTTAGAGTGATGGAACTTCAGATTGAAATAAAACACGTTTAAATTATGATTAAAGCCAATTTTTTTTATTTGAAAGATAATTTTATGACATTAATGTTTTAAAAAAAAATTCCGGCATATGTCCTCCACGACTAGTTCTGAGGAACCGCATTCAACCAGACCAATTTTGGACCACTTTTTCGAGTAATTCAGGCCTGATTTTATCAATAACACGAGTTATGTTGGCTTCCAAAGCATCTATTGTTTCTGGTTTATCAGCATAAACCAATGACTTGAGATAATCCCAAAGAAAATAATTCAGTGGAGTGAGTTATGCCGCATGATTTTCGAGGCCAATTAATTGGATCATTTCTCGAAATAATGTCATCGCCAAATCTTTTTTTCGATAAATCAATTGTTACTGTAGCAGCATGAGGTGTAGCACCATCTTGTTGGAACGAAAACACTTCTTGGTCGATACCATTCAAATTTTGAAACAAATAATCATTGATCATCGATCTATAACGAGCACTGTTCACTGTAACGTTAGCTCCAGCATCGTTTTTAAAGAAATATGGACCGATGGTGCCTCCAGCGTGTAAAGCACATCACACAGTGAATTTTTCAGGATGCAATGGAACCTGCAGAACTTCTTGCAGATTGTTTTCACTCGATATACGGCAATTTTGCTTGTTTACATAGCCGTTCAACCAGAAATGAGCTTCATCACTAAAGACTCTTTTACGATAAAAAAGTGGATCAACTTCTAGCTGTTCTAGGGCCTAATCAGCAAACAAACGACGCTTGTTATGGTCAAGTGGCTTTAGTTCTTGAACCAGTTGGATCTTGTATGAGTGTAGACCAAGATCTTTACGCAAAATTTTCCATGTGATGGATGCACAGAGTCCAACTTGTCGTGAACGTCGACAAATAGACAAATCTGGATCATCATTAACACTCTGACTTACAGCAGCGATATTTACTTCTGTACGCACAGTTCTTTGTCTTGTTATCGTTGTTGCATCGAGTAGAGAAAATGTTGTCCGAAATCTATCGATAGTTCGACGAATAAGCTGCTCTGATGGTCGATTATGTAAACCATAAATTTCACGAAATGCTCTATAAGTTTGGCGAATAGAATACTGATTTTGAAAATAAATATCAACAATTTGTAAACGTTTTTGCGGCGTGAGTCTTTCCATGATAATATGTCAATGCTTACCGAACAGATATGTCAAAACAACATGAATTCTACCCTCTGTCAAATCACAGTTATCCCTATCGAAAGTTCTATCAATCTAAAAAAAACACCCGATACAATGAACGAGCGTGCAATCACTGAGAATCTTACATTAAAACTAAGGTGGTATTCAAAGCGCAAAGCATGGAATTAATGAGAAACATTTAAAAGAAGTTTACTTACTAAGAGTTACCAAGGAGGACTGTTATAATTACTATGATCTCAAGTATGGGTCAACAATTTTCTTGAAATTACAATTGAGAATCGTGAGACTGAGCATGGATATTATGGAACAGTACCATATGATGTGAAATTGAGGATGAAATGGATTAATAAAATACTCGATTAATGTGTGTAATTTCCAGAATTTATTTGGTGAGGCATAGCCTCACCTGCCTCATAGGACAAGACACCACTGAATACTCTTTACATAAGGCAGACAAGAAATGTTTTAACCAATAGCAAATGGATTTCGATAATAATGAGCAAACTGATGAAAAACCCATTGCATATGCAATTGATACTCTAAAAATTTCACATCTAAAATAAAAAATCAGGAAGCTTATCCAGTTAGTCCATTTAAATGTTCATGAAAACATTCTACCTGCGTTATTATGTCTCACTTTTGTTCCAATAATTGTTAGTTTTTGTCATAGAGCTATTATGGGTGACCCAACATAAATACTTTCTTTAGTTTTCAATTATCTAACTTCAAAACTGCAGTAATATAAAATGGGACCTTTATTTCTCACAAAATTGTCAGGTTTTTGTATTAAAACATAAATATAAGAGAAAAATTATATTGGTAATATTTTCTTAGAACAGTGGCACGAAATGATCATAACCTGCATATATTACGTAAGGATCTCCTTGGCCAACCAGAACTACGCTTCATGCATGAACACCATAAAAGAAGCTTTGGATATTTTAGAAGTGAGTGAGAATGTGGGGAAGTAACCAAAGATTTCATTCAATCTGCCATTTTCAGAGCAAATCTCATCTCTTGAAGGACCCAAAATGGAAAATAAAAATGCTGATAGCAAAATTCTACGGTTTGAAAGGTAACGTTCTCTTTGACATGGATGAAACAGAGGAAGCACTCAAGACCTTCCTGAAGGCCATGAAAACTTTCGGTCAGTTATCAATCTTAGGATTCTTCCATAGTGCGCAGCCTCTGACTTCTTGCTTTATCGCAGACACTGCGGCTTAAACAATTCCCTGAACTAGCACGGTTACAGCAGGTCATGATCATAGTGCACCATAGGTCTAAACGTCTCTTTCTCAGTGCTGTATGTTCAATTACTTATAAATGTGTTAATTTTTCATTCACTGCCATTCACACTAATTTGATACCTTTACTCTACCATGTTGCAGTTTAGGGGGCCCTTCAACTGTTTATCCTGTTTTAATTCGTTTAAAATAAATTTGGAAATGACAACTTTCTTATCTACATCCATTCTATCAATATTCCTTCAAAGAACACAAATGACGAAGACCACAGTCGAAAATGCTACATCCAGAAGGATGGCTAGCTCCATTTCACTGTTGGGTCAAAAACTAACGGTGCTGTGCTTAAAGGGATATAAGGACACAGTAACAAAGCCTAACCGGAATAAAACTGAACTCCTAACTCACACGTCTGAGGTATCTTCACAGAAAATCTAGGAATATAATATACATAGGGGGTGAACCGACAAGTTAGAAAAGGAATTCTGGCTGATTGAGCAGGTTGGCGGGCGCACTTTGGCCATGCATTTTTCTCTCGCTAGACTGCTGCGATAAAAAGAGAAGCAGTGCACTACGGATGGACCTTCAGATTGGGACGATACTGAACGTTAATTTGCAGGACTACCTTTTCCGCAAAACGAAAGATCGTTGAGATTCAATTTGAAGCTGTACCTGCAAAAATGGAAGCATAAATTCAGATTGTTCTTCAGCCCCAGTTCCTATTTGAGGGACGAGACTGATCTGACCCAACTGTACATCTCGAACAGCATAGCGGAGATCTTAACAAACCTGTGCAAGATATTTATGGTAAGTAAGGAGCATCGATTCAGATAAACCCGATATTTTTTCGAATGGATTTTAAGGCGAGGGGTGAATGGAGATTCGCTGAACTGGCCGCCCTTTTAAGCCTCAAGCATAGCCTTCAGACGGAGACCAACTTGATAAGGATATGCGAGTCGTTTTCCTATATGATGAACATAGCTCAACACTACAAGAGGAAATTGTTTTGGATCACCTTGGAAGTGCACGCTTTGAGGTATTGTCACAAGAAGAGGAATTTTGTGGAAGCCCCCGAGCTTAAGGCTGTGTCCAAATTGTATTTGACAATTTTCGAAGCTAGGTAATTAGCATTTTTTATTAATTTTCCCTATATTTGACGGGGAAACTACTGATATAATATTTTTAGGATGGCGAGGGCAGAATTTGAATCAGCACTCCAGGTAGGCTACATAGCAGTCAGCATAAGCACCAAATGTAGCGAAATGACGACTACCATAAAGTTGTTTACCCTTGTCTCCATGATTCTGTTTGACAAATTGATCATAAATGATACCACCACAATACTAAGAGAACTGGAGTATTTCGCAGATGAAATAGAGAACAATTCAGGTTTGCCTAGATAATTAAATGTATCGAGTGTTTTTTTTTTAGATTGATGGACCTTTAAATTGAAATAAAACATTTAAATTAAGATTGAAGCCAATTTTTTTAATTGATAGATAATTTAATGACATTTATGTTCTAAAAATAATTTCCGGCATATATCCACCACGACTAACTATGAGGAACCGCATTCGACCAGACCAATTTTGGACTTCTTTTTCGAGTAATTCAGGCCTTATTTCATCAGAAACACGAGTTATGTTGGCTTCCAAAGCGTCTATTGTTTCTGGTTTATCAGCATAAACCAATTACTTGACATAACCCCAAAAAACACTCCAGTGGAGTTATGTCGCATTATCTTCGAGACCAATTAATTGGACCATTTCTCGAAATAATGTTATCGCCAAATCTTTCTTTCAATAAATCAATTGTTACGGTAGCAGCATGAGGTGTAGCACCATCTTGTTGGAACCAAAACACTTCTGGGTCGATACCATTCAAATTTTGAAACAAATAATCATTGATCATAGATCTGTAACGCGCACTATTCAATGTAACATTAGCTCCAGCATCGTTTTTGAATAAATATGGACCGATGATGCCTCCAGCGTGTAAAGCAGATTATACAGTGCATTTTTCAGAATGCAATGGAACCTGCAGAACTTCTTGAGGATTGTCTCACTCCATATATGGCAATTTCGCTTGTTTACATAGACCTTCAACCAGAAATGAGCTTCATCACTTAACACAATTTTATGTTAAAAAAGTGGTTCAATTTCATGCTATTCTAGAGCCCAATCAGCAAACAAACGACGCTTATTATGGTCAAGTGGCTTTAGTTCTTGAACCATTTGGATCTTGTATGGGTGTAGACCAAGATTTTTACACATAATTTTCCATGTAGTGGATGCACAGATTCCAACTTGTTGTGAACATCGACAAATAGACAAATCTGGATCATCATTAACACTATGACTTACAGCAGCGATATTTTCTTCTGTACGTACAGTTCTGTGTCTTGTTGTTGTTGTTGCATCGAGTAGAGAAAATGTTGTCCGAAATCTATCGATAGTTCGACGAATAAGCTGCTCTGATGGACGATTATGTAAACCATAAATTTCACGAAGTGCTCTATAAGTTTGGCGAATAGAACACTGATTTTGAAAATAAATCTCAACAATTTGTAAACGTTGTTGCGGCGTGAGTCTTTCCATGATAATTTGTCAATGCTTACTGAACAGAAATATCAGAACAACATGGCTTCTACCTTCTGTCAAATCACAGTTATCTCTATCGAAAGTTCTATCACTTTAAAAAAACACCCGTTATTTTAGAGAATAGGTTGAGTTGCCTTGGGCCACAACTTCTAGAGTCATCATCATTACTTCTTAAGGCTTCTAGTTAAGTCTTATATAATTATAGATAATAGTTAAGAGAAAAAATCCATTATTTTTGCGTGAACTTCAAGACTTTATTCAACATGATTCGGATTGTCTGATGTTGGTCAAATATGCAGCGTTTTATTAAATTAACGGTTACTTTTGATTAAATTTGAAGGGAAAGAACCGAAAATAATCAGGTCAGCGTGTAGTATGTAAATGGAAAATTGAACGAGCAAACGTAAAAAATACATATTTCCATTTAAACTTTTTCTGATTGTCAATTCTAGGGATGGCTGATCTGAAGTGGATTAAACCAAGAACATATTTTTTTGGGTTGTGAATATCGATTTGAGCAATGAAGGGATCAAGAGACACCCTAAACTCGGATTTCGATTCAGTTTCTCACTGTTTCATTTTTTCAAATGGAACAAATGACCAAATCATGAAACGAAGAAAAATCATTTAAAAGTTAATTATTAACTTAATTTTTATGAATGCAACATTGAAATTACTTCAAACTACTTGAATGCATAAGTGAATTGACACTTTTTTGCTTCAAATTGTTGGCTTTTGATAGTTTTTTCATTAGCTTCTCAATTTTTTTAGATTCTCAATCATAGTATGTAATGATACAGGGATTAATTCAGTGGACAAAAGGAAATTCAACGCGAGGTTCAATGCCCATGAATTAATTTGTTTAATCTAATCTCCAGACCAGTTAATGTTAAACTTAGGAATTCGCTTTCGAGGCACGCACGAACGGCGGCTTCGAATTAGAAAGGAAATTATTTTACTCTGGCCTATATATTATAATAACAAACTACACATTAAAAAGTTCATAAGAGCTGATTGTACGAAACGTAAACATATTCCTTCAGATGAGTTTAGGAACGGAAAGTTTCAGAGAAAAACGCCGACGTCGAAATAAACACGTGTGGCTCGACAAAGAGCTGAAATTTTGAGAAGTGCTAAGTTGCAATTTTGAGCGGGTCAACGAAATTTGGAAGGAGAAAACCGACGCGTACGAGGTATTATATGGGCCAAATGAGTTTTTGTTAGAAAGTCTTGATACGCCGGGAAAACTAGTAAGATCGTCGAGAAAAGATCGCGGTGCGAGGCTCGAATTGGTCTCAGAATTTAGCATTATTATAATCATATTGAGAGATATTAGTAATTTTTTTTTGAAGTTCAAGAATTGAGTCAGGAGAATTAGAGAAATTTAATATAGTGCTAAGTTCCGGGACCAAGGAAGTAAAGAGTACCGGTAGTCATTCTTTACCGTTTATTATTCGTGTTAAATAGGTCATTTCTTGTAGAAAATGGCATGTGCCCAGTTTTGTTTTGAATCTATGGTCTTGGAGTCTAGGGGTAAGAAGTATCTAAAAAATTTTGGTATATTATTCAGGTTGAAATTGTCTAATTAAAGTAGAGTTAGAAATTGAGAAGTAGGTTGACATATCTCTTCGTAATTATTATGTTTGAAGAATTCAAACAGAATTGAGAATTATATAAATGATTCGTAGTGCTTGAGGGATCCGCATCGCCCTCTCGTTAAGTATTCAGTGTATCATCTTCATTTAAATTCTATTGAGTTTAGGATTGATAAAAATATTGTAGTTTGACACACTTTTTATACTTCTTAAAATTCATAATTGAGTTTCATTACCATTTTCATCATCACAGAGAAAATTTATTAACATCAAATACCTTTCATTTTCGCGAAGGCCGTACCCTTCCTAAGACCGCTCGACTAGGATTGGTTCGCACCCCATTCGTAAATAACTCAACCTAGTAATATTTTCCATCCAACCACCTCCCACAAAGAGGTGGCTTATTACAAGAGCGAAGTGAAATTGAAAGGATTTGGGTATCATAAACCTATACAGCGCGTCATTCAGCTTAGTTTAAAGAAAAAGTAATCTTTAAATTTAATCCAAATTACAATGTAAATCTGCACTAATTCAGTTCATGTTGTAATTCAGGAAGAACTTGGTACTACGCCCTTGCAGTCGTATTCCATTTGGAGACCGGATATATTCTTTGTCCCTTCAGTAGTGTTGAGAGTTACTTTAACACTGAAGATTTTGCCAGAAGCGGAAAATATTACGAGGCCAAGATCAGATTGATTCTCACCATGTGGGTTTGGTCAGTATAATGTTTCTAAAGGACTCTTCCCTTGAATCCAACCAGCTCATATCGTAACATTGTGTCGCATTTAAATGCTAAATCTTTGCACCTGAAAGACTTCAAAGTTTTTTCCTTGAAGGTATTTGAGGAATAACAGATGGGAAAACGCGTCCATGCTCAAGAATGAGGTGCAGATGTATCACGAGTACAAGATAGACAGTAACAACCATGCCATCTCCCACATGTATCTGTTGGAAGGCACCCTGTTGACTCTGGTAAACAGAATTAACAAGAGAAGCATCTCTGGGATGATAGAAATGAAGAGAGGAGTCCGCAGATTGCTCAAGAAACTGCACGAGGCTGCAGCTTCACGACCATTCATCAAAGCTAGGTAAAAGAAGAAGATTCATTTGGTTCATCTGGTTTCTTAGGCTATTTTATAGATGGTTTTTTTCAGATTGTACCTATTGGAAGCTTATTATTTTTACATATTAGAAAACGAAGACAAGACTAAGAAGTTTCTGAACAAGTCTAAGAAATTTTGTTTGAAATACGAGAACAAGTTGGTGTTACTTCATTTGGAACATTCCGAAAAGGTATGTTGTACCTTGCACTCTGTTTCTCCAATAAACAGTCTTCGTTAAGATCTTTCAATCTGTCTTTTTATCCCATTCAAAAAATAAATTGTCTTGAGAGAGTTATACTGGAAATAGGGCGTAATATTTTTGTCTTAGATCATAATTAACAGTTCATTTCCAGGCGTGGACCAATGAAATGACGTCTGCTACAAGAGATTTCTGGAGGAATCACTGTAAATCCGAAACTTACATATCCTACCATGAGATGAATCTGGACAATTTGAAGATTTACTGTTACACTTACCCTAAACCCCTTTTTAGAATTTGACAGGAAACTTCGTACATGACAATTCGGATGACGCAGTCTTATTTCGACATTTTCAAAATTCCAGTGATTTCGACATGGACTTCGATGAAGCTGTATCATTTTTAGCCCGTAAACTTCCAGAAAGTCCGTCTCTATTCATTATATACACCAGTGCTTTAGGTGAGTGAGAAATAGTTGTTTTTGCGATTTTTTTTTAAACTTTAATATTGATAAAGCTGGTTTCTAGGGTACAGCTTGCTGAGAATTCTTCAAATAAGGTGAAATAAATTTACAAGTATTTACTGGGATCATATCTGTTTGATTTTCCTTATTTTTTTCAGATCATTACAATTATGCAATAGTTAATGTATTTATTACAATATTCATCATATTACGAGGGTGGTTCAAATATTATCGAGACAAAGACTCTAACTCCTTTATTTATTATCGAAAAATTGACAAAAAATGACATTTTTTCTGGGTAATTCCCCTCACTATTCACACATTTTGTCCACCTTTCCGGAAGTTTTTTGATGCCGGTATTCCTTGGGCAACTCGGACAGCCATGTGCGCACGAACCCCACTACCTGGTCGTTGGTGTTGAACTTTTTACCTCCGAGGGTCTCTTTCAGTGGTCCAAACTTGTGGTAGTCGCAGGGCGATAAATCCGGACTGTAGGGGGGTGTTCCAATACCTTCCATCCCAATTCCGATATTGTATCGAGCGTGAGACGCGCGGTATGAGGGCGCGCGTTATCCTGGAGAAGAATCGCACTTCGTGCTGAAATGCTCCTCCATTTCGAGCGATAAGCGGATTTCACGTGTGTTTTCAGAAGGTAAGAGTAGTATGCAGCATTGATGGTACGTTGAGTGCGCAGTAAATCGACGTACAGCACGCCCTGCCGGTCCCAGAACACAGTAAACATTACCTTACCAGCGGACCAGGATGTCTTAGTTTTGACCGGCGCCCCTTCCTCCTTCTTCCTCCACTCTTTACTTGACACTTTGGTTTCTAGAGTGTAATAGTGTACCCATGTTTCGTCTGTACTGAAGATTCGCGTCGTATCGCGTTAGTAATCGGCGACAAACTTCCAACCGCGTTAATTTTTGCTCAAAGTTCAACAGTTTAGAAACCCATCGCGCCGTTATTTTGCGATATTGAAGGTGTTCGTGGATGATAGACTCTACACTACCAATACTGATGCCGGCTTCAGCCGAAATGTCTTGAACATTCATCCTACGGTCCTCCAAAATGAGTTGTTTTACGCGGCGAATGTTGTCTGGTGTGACGGTGGTTGGCGGTCGACGATCATGCGGCTCATTCTCGACGGTTTCGCGGCCATCCTTGAATGCTTTGTCCCATTTGGACACGGCAGCCCTACTCATGCACTCACTACCGAACTGCTTTTGCAAACGCACAAAAATATCCGTGTTTTTAACGTCTTCTCCCACTAAAAACCGAATGATAATACGTTGCGCAACGGCAGTCGACACTTGACGTTCACTCATGGTCGTAGCACACACGTGAAACACGTGCTCCGACGAAAACAAGTACCACACTGTTCGTAAGAGACCCAGCTATCACAAACTCAAGCCACGACCTTCGAAAGATACATGCGCGCCATCTACAGAGTTTGTCTCGATCATATTTGAACCAACCTCGTATAAAGGTTTTTGAAATTTTTAGTTTGTTAACTTTTACCAAGTAAAAATCAGAAATTATAATTATAAAGGGTGATTCATTTCATTGGTGGGGAATTAATTGCAGATTGCGCATGCCTTGTGTTGACTGAAGTGCCATTTCTGTTCAGTAGTGTTTGACAATTCATAAAGACTTAGTCCGTACAGCGTCTACAAATTGTTCAACTTTATTACGAAAATAGGCGTTCTACGAGGAATGTGTATCGGGCGCTTAGAGCAACTTATGGTCCACATAACCGGCCTACCGAACGCACAATTAGCTCTACCATCCGTAAGTTTGAGACCCAATTTTCATTATTGGATAATACTCGACCAAATAGACTACACCCAGCACGTAGTGAAGAAAATATAGGGGCGGTAGCGGAGAGTGTACGCGAGGCCGTGAAGTGTCGATTCGTCGCCGTTCTCAACAGCTTTACCTGTCATATTCAACAACTTGGCGTATTTTACGTAAGGATCTTTCTTTAAAAGCTTACAAATTTAAACTTTTGCAAGAACTGAAGCCGACGACCGACTGTTTTCGACAAAAAACGCATTGGCCGGCTAGATCGTATGGGCTATGTAAAGTCCAAAGTCTATATGGATAAGCCGGTGACAATTGAGGCACTAGAGGCCAATATTACTCGTCTTATTGGCCAAATACTACAAGAAGTCCTTTTGTATAATAATAAAGATTATGAAATAAAATTGTTTTTATTCATTTTTTTATAAAATAAAAAAACTAGCTCTAAATAAATCACCCGATGGCTACATAAACAATTGAAAAAGTTTTTTAACCGCCAGTAAACTACGGAAAATACTTTCAAGAAACGTCTTACCACAATTTTTTTCCCAGGAAACTTTCCTGACATTCTTGAATCTCCAATCAAAATTCCCTGCGACGAGATACCCCATTTCCCTTCCAAAAAGGATGGACTGGTTCCCCTCCATTTAATCTACGGCAAGATATCAGATTTCTATATCCTGGTACAGCAGGGAAGGTACCACCGGCACGAAGGCTACACTCCGGAAGAGATCTCCTTTCCAGTGAAAGTGGCCAGCTGTCTAGGTTGCGACAGGATGCTGGCATTCAACGCTGCCGGCACTTTGAGCGACCGGTTCGAGCTGGGAGACTTGATGCCCGTCGAGAGTCACGTTGTTATCGGTAAGGTGGATGACAGCTCCAGGAACATCTTTAGGAGGGGTCAGAAGGAAATGGAGGAGAGTTCCAGCTTATACGACAGAAATTTCATGGAGCTAGCTAAAAGGGTCGCGGTCGAAGAAGGTGAGAGAGAGTTTGAAGAGTCTTCTTTGATATAGCTTAACTTTAGTTGGCAGTTTGTTGGTAAGATCTACCGAGATGAATGGTTTTTGATAGTTTCACTTTCAGGTATGGATAAATATGTCAAAAGTGGTTTATACGCAATGATTGAAAATGAAATCCCCAAAAATTATGCAGACATCATTAATTGGAGAACCCTAGGAGTAGACGCTGTGGGCACTTCCTTAATTCCAGAAGTGCAGACAGCTTCGAAACTAGGAATGAAAATTTTTGCCATGTCTATACTTACAGACAAAGGAATCTTGGATTACGACGAGTACCCGGATCCTCTCCTGGAAGACATATACAGAGCTGTAGACCCCAAGAAACCCTTCATCAAAAAATTTATACTCAAATTCGTCGACTACGCTAGAAATGTAGAAGAATGCTTTTGGCAGCAGTAAAAAAATTAACACAGTAATGTTGTTTTATTACGCAACGTCAAATACAAGCGCTTGAATCTTTTGGTCTTTAGAATTAAGTATGTACAAGAGAGAATCGTTGAGAAAATTCAAAAATATCACTTTTTCACACGCACACACGCACTCTCCTGAAGATACTTCAGGTCACTTCCCAAACCGTCGACGACACGGAATTTTTCTTAGTTCTACTTGTGACCTCGACGTGAGCGTCCAAACCGTCTGATATCCTGCTGAGGCGTCTGGCCCACGAGCCACGGAGTCCTGAAACTGAAAACAAAAATAATGGGTTTTTGAATTATAGTAGAAAGTGATCTTTGCATCTGCTAAGTAATTGACTTTGACCAAAGTTTCTTCAGTCTATAGTTCCCGATTTTATTTTCAGAAATGGTAATGGTGGCTGACACCCGTCCAAATAGAAAATTTATTTCCTACTTAAGGCGGGGCCTGAACCCGAGACCTTTCGGTTACCTGCCCGGGGCTCTAACCACTGAGCTGTCGGCACTCATCATTAGAGTAATTACGATTTTTCGATATACTCACCTCTGACGTCCTTGGCACCGTTTCTCGAAGAGTTGTTGTTCTCCCTTATGGCGTGCAGGATTTCGTCGTAGTCACTATCCTGTCTTTTCAGGCCGTGCTCATACTTGGCTTCCTTGGCCAGTAGAGCCTCTCTCTGTATTTGAGTTCTCAGCTAAAAATGAATATTTCAATTGACTTTCGTCGATTTCTGTAATTATGCTCACCTCTGACGGGACGTCTGGTATAACGTATTGCATTACACCCACCAGTGCGAATACTATATGCTGTGAAAAGTAAAATAGTATTTTCTTTATTTATTATTATCCTGATACTCCCAGATCTTCTGTGAAGATCCCTCAAAAGCTCTTTCAGCTTGTGCGAGTTAGGAGTATATAACCTCAAACTTATATTCTTGGAATGATTGAAAGTTGGAAAGAAGATCTTTTTTCATGTTTATTACTAACGTTTGCCTTTTTTCATTCTTCTTCTATTGAAATTTTCATCTTCCTAATTTATCGGGTGTTTTTTTAGAGTGATAGAACTTTCGATAGGGATAAGTGTGATTTGACAGAAAGTAGAAGCCATGTTGTTTTGACATTTATATTCAGAAAACATTGACTAATTATCATGGAAAGACTCACGCCGCAATTGTTGAAATTTATTTTCAAAATCAGTGTTCTATTCGCCAAACTTTTAGAGCACTTCGTAAAATTTATGGTTCACATAATCGTCCATCAGAGCAGCTTATTCGTTGAACTATCGATAGATTTCGGACAACACTTTCTCTATTCGATGCAACAACAACAAGACAAAGAACTGTACCTACAGAAGAAAATATCGCTGCTGTAAGTCATAGTGTTAATGATGATCCAGATCTATTCGTCGACGTTCACAACAAGTTGGACTCTGTGCATCCACCACATGGAAAATTTTGCGTGAAGATCCTGGTTTACACCCATACAAGATCCAACTGGTCCAAGAACCAAAGCCACTGGACCATAATAAGCGTCGTTTATTTGCTGATTGGGACCTAGAACAGCTTGAAATTGATCCACTTGTTTATCGTAAATTTTGTTTAGTGATGAAGCTCATTTCTGGTTGAAAGGCTATATAAACAAGCAAAATTGCCGTATATAGAGTGAAAACAATCCTCAAGAAGTTCTGCAGGTTCCATTGCATCCTGAAAAATGCACTGTATGATGTGCTTTACACGCTGGAGGCATCATCGGTCCATATTTCTTTAAAAACGATGCTGAAGCTAATGTTACAGTGAATGGTGCTCGTTACAGATCGATGATCAATGATTATTTGTTTCAAAATTTGAATGGTATCGACCCAGAAGTGTTTTGGTTAAAACAAGATGATGCTACACCTCATGCTGCTACCGTAACAATTGATTTATTGAAAGAAAGATTTGGCGATAACATTATTAATTAATTGGCCTCCAAGATCAGGCGACATAACTCCACTGGATTATTTTCTTTGGAGTATGACAAGCCATTGGTTTCTGCTGATAAACCAGAAACAATAGACGCTTTGGAAGCCAACATAACTAGTGTTATTGATTAAATAAGGCCTGAATTACTCGAATAAGTGGTCCAAAATTGGTCTGGTCGAATGCGGTTCCTCAGAGCTAGTCGTGGTGGACATATGCCGGAAATTATTTTTAAAACATAAATGTCATAAAATTATCTTTCAATTAAAAAAAATTTGGCCTCAATCTTAATTTAAATGTGTTTCATTTCAATTTAAAGTTCTATCACTCTAAAAAAACACCCGATAGTATGTCTTTCATTTTATCATATTTTGTCTACCATTGAGAATATGGACAAAAATGTTATTTTACTTCAACAAAATGTAATATAGTTAAACTCAAGCTCAGCGCTTTTTCTTTTCTTGTTTTAGATGTGATTTCGCGAGAAATGTGTTACATATTTTAAATGCAATGTCGATACCAACAATTTCGTTAACTTTGTTATATATTTCAAAAACATTAAAAAACTTTATTCAAAAAGTAACACATCGGCTCATAAGTTGCTTGTTTAATAAAGAAAATGAATGTTTTGGTTGAATTTGACTGGATTCCTCAACATAGTCTACTTCAAGAGCGATACAATCATTTCAGCACTGTTTCAACCTTTTCATATCTTGAAGAGAAGAAAAATAGTCGTTTGTGTCGCTGATATTCTCCTTATTCGATCCCAAATCTTCTTCCGCTGAGCTTCTTGATTGGCCGCAAATAGGTTAAAGTCGTTGGGGGCCATATCTGAAGAAGAGGGTAGGTGCTGAAGCAATTCAAAGAGAAATACGTGCACATTTTTGCCATCATAGCTAACGACTTGTGACACGATGCATTGTCTTAATGAAGGTTTTCTCTGCAAAGGGGACTGTTTGTTTGAAAATATCTCGTTTATTCGTACCAGTAGCCCTTAAGCGATCGTTTCTCACTGTCTTGCCCTTTTCAAGCTAGTCGAAGAAGAAATACCGGACGCATTTCAAAATACAGACTTGACAACCTTGCCAGCAGTCTGTTGCGCTTTTGGCGAGGTTCGGCGGTTACTGTCCACTCAGCTGAGGATCGTCCATTGTCGTATATCGACACAAAAATCCTATTTATGGTAGTCCGCTTAAACATCTCCAAATTTGCTGGGAGTTATCAATTGGTTATTGTTTGTAGTCCATCTCCATGTATCATCAGGAAAAAAGGCTCCTTAGCCGCTATCCATGCATCGATCCATTTTTTGACTTCATCGTAATTGAAGAAGTGCTGGTCAGTCAGGCCATGCTGCATCGATCGGAAGAGATGGTAATCGGAAGGAGCAATAGGTGGGCTGTACGGTGAGTGAGTAAGGACGTATTTGAGCGTTTCTAAGTACGTTTTAATGAGCGACGCAACATGTGTCATGATGTAAAATAACTTTGTCGTAATGCTCGCATTAATTGTCAGATGAAACAATGGAATAATAAACTAGTAGCGACAAAACTGCCCGAACTTATTCCTACTCCTAATAGAAATGATTTCTACCTCGAAGACAACGACAAAAGCTAATCTCGCAGCGAATACGTGCCAGTATTGGGGGCTTAGATCGTACGGATTACTCTGATCTGGGCCGTTTCTGTATCCTGCAACAAAATCATATTTTACCAAGCTGGAAACTCAAATCTTCCAAATTTACCCCTGTATTGACATGTTTGGGGTGGTGGTTTGCCCTCGTTGTCGCCCCCCATACCTTCTGCGTAATCCGAGGTGTTGAATTCTGAAGAAGAAAATTGAAATATAAGACATGCAGGAATATGAAAAATTTGATGAGACCGAAAAGAGATAAAGAAATCCAAATGTTTCAAATTACGAATAAACGACTTTCTTTAAGTATTAGGCGATAAGGAGTGGGACATTTAAAATTTTGATCAGCTATAAATAAAAAGCTTATGAATCATTTTTCAATGTTATGAAATTATTAGAAAGGTTGAACCTTGACATTTACGAATAAAAAACAATATCATTAAAATGACCGCTACAACTGGCTACTGTACCCCATCCGATCAACCTAATTTTTCGATTGTTTCAGACTCAACCTCATGAATGGGAAGCTTACTCATAAAATTGATCTAAATCATTCAGCTCGTCTAAGTGTTCATTACCCGTACAGCTCTGCACTTAATTAAAAAACATTCGCGAATATGTACGATATCATTATTTAAATATTTTAATATTTACAGATATATTCTGTTAGCCTTCTACATATTTAATTTGAAAAACTTATATTTAGTATTATAACTTAATTTCCTTAACATTCTTTATACAGATGGTCCTTGTGCTATAACAGAGGCCGTTAAATTACCTTTCAATCTTTAAGATCTGTGGTAAACCACAGAATTATTTATTTCGAGCCATATTAGACTCCATTTAAATGTTCAGTATTCATTTTCCAATAATCTTTCTGAATTGAAGGGTACATAAATACTTTTGTTGATGTTATATTTTATTGAATACGATTGGGTAGTGACGGAGCAAAGTCTCTCTTAAAACTTGTTTTTTAGTAATGTTTTTACATATCTTCAGATTTTCTAAAAAGTATTATAACTTAGTTAGATATCCAATAATATTGAATATTCTAAGTAAGATAGTTTTATGATGAAATTCTTAAGATTATGTTAAACATTTTTGAAAGATATTTGTTTTCATAAGATGGATGAGCAGAAACAAAATTTTGTCTACTCAAAATATTTAATTTATAAGATTTTTGTTAATAATTTATATTTATTTTTGTTATATCATTTGGATGCCTTATAATGAATGTTTATTTTATATGTCATTTGATATAAGTGGTACTTATATGAAATTAATTTAATTCCTGAAGTTATAATATTATATATAATTTTTTGAAATTAAATATGTAGAAGGCTAACAGAATATATCTGTAAATATTTAAATAATTTTATATATCTTCTATCAAGCATAAACCTCCATTTATTTTATATACGATATCTCAACGGATATCATTTTGTATACAATATGCTTGCACTTTTCTAACAATAAGTGCATTATTGGAATAAATGTGCAACATCTTTCAAAAAGTTCACGAAAGTCAAAAAATTGAAACTGAAATAACAGACAAGTCGTGAATTCATAATATTCGGTGGCTGAATTATAGATATTTAGCCTTCGTTCCAATGTATTGCTGGAAAAGTTTGAAATAACAGAACCGGACCTAAAACGGCATTGATTTTAAGGCATTTGCTTTATCTCCTTGAATATTTTATAGAGGCTACTTTTGGTGAATTGGGTTATTTTTCTGATTTCTACTGAAACCTCACAGGAAGTCAGTCGTATATCGAAAAGTCTTGGAATATTTGATGACTATTATGAAAACAGCCAGCTTTTGAATATTGACGGTGAAGTGTCCGATAAAAATAATAACCGTATTAGAAGTTCTCAATACCTTTTCATATCAAGTTCCTTCAACTTACCAGACAGAGAAGCATCTATGTATCCATTCAGATCGAAAGACTTGGAATATTTATACTTGTAAACCATCCTGGGTATGAAGTCGCTGGTGTAGGCAATAACAAAGGCCTAAAAAATATCGTATTTTATTTTTTCCATTTTTACAAGGTTTTTTTTGGGTTTATAAAGGGTGGGACAGTGAAGACGGACGTACTTTCTCCCGAAGGGCAGATCGGGGTGGGGTTGGTACCGTTGGGTTCGTAGTGTGTTAGCATGTGTATCATACAAAACCATGGAGCTGTGGTTGTTGAAATATCGTTTATTCGCGCAAGAAAGCTTCATCCGAAGAACCTGAATTCCACCGTCGCTTCAACATTCGCCTGAATCGAAGTGTTTCCTCTCAAAACACCATTCATTTTTGGGTTCAAGAACTTCGTACAAGAAATGTTTTGACGAACTAAAAGCATCCAAATGCTCCAGGAGGGCCTGGGACCCTAGAAAGTGTTGAACAACTCTAACAAGCCCATCTGCGCAGTCCAGGTCGATCTCGAAACCATGCCGCTGAACTTTGTTTGAGTACCCGAACGTTAAGGCGTATTTCACATTTTCACCTACATTTCCACCCTTGCAAATTGGCAGTATTTCAACACTTAGTGCCACTGGATTACGTACAACGACCAATCTTTGTGGGTGAGATGGAATCTCATCTTTAATCAAAATGATAACCTTATTATCTTCATGTCTGATGAAGCTCATTTCTATCTGAGCGGCATGGTGAACCAGTAGAACTGTCGTTCTTGGACACAAAAAATCCGAGAGACCTCTGCATAACCCAAAGGTTACAGTTGGATGAGCAGTGTCCAACACTTGCATTATTGGCCTTTAATTTTTTGAAGACTCCAATGGGAGAGTTGTAACTGTTACTCGGCGCACCTTGTCATGATCAATACTTCTTCTTGCCTGAGTTAAGACGAAGACTAATCCCAGTTCGACGTGTCTGGTTCCAGCAATATGGGACAACAGCCCATACTGTGATTACATGAAGGCTCGTCTTTCTCAGATCGTGTATTATGACATCTCGATCCCCTGACTTGTCGAAATTTTCATTTATTATTTATTCTTTGTGGGGACACCTGAAGGCGCATGTATATCGGACATAAACCTCGAACTCTGCAAGATTTGAAGAAAGGAATTCGTGTAGAAACTACCGCAATCAACAGAGCGATACTTGGGAGTAGCGGCCAACTCCCAAGAATAGCTTTAGCGAAATAAACGAAATTTCTGAAATATAATACTTTTAAAATATTTTTATAGAGATAAAGGAATGTTTTTATCATAAATTTAAATTGGAAGATCTCAAATAACCTTGTTCACACCCAAAATTGCAGCTTTAATAAAAACCGCATAATATTTGATTGAGATAGCTTGTAGTTGCACACAAAGAAAATTTCGAACTATTATATAAATCAACGCTTACGTTCGATACAACAGCAGCGTACGTGATGGCCCTAAGTATGCCCTCCCAGGCACCTATATCTTCGGCCCTTTCCGCCAGAGGACGCCTGGCCTGCGTTACCATCTTGTAAGCGTCCAACCGGATCTCCGCGATGTTGTTCAAGAGGGCGCAGAGAGGTGCCAGAGGGAAGGCAGCCACGAAAAGGGTTACGAAACCGTACTGAAGAACTAAAAGAAAAAAAATCACGAATTGAATAGTTAGAAGGTTGTCTTTTCTCTTACTCATCTCTAGGTATTCGTCGAATAGCGCCAGTCTTCCGGGGTCTTGAAGATGATAGTCCTCCTCCCACCTCGTATGCTTCCTGGTCAGGTCCTTGGTCGCCGATCTATGACTTCTACCCCTCCACCAGTTATTCATAAATCTGTTGGTAGCAGAAAATTATTATTGATATCCGCAATATGAGGCAATATCAGAAGAATACATCATATAGTCAACATATTTCCCATTGAGAAAGCTTAGAGAATGTTTTATAGTCTTATGGCTTCCAGTAACGCCTAATTCGAATAAAATAGGTCTTGTGAATTCATATTTATCTGATATAATATCAAGAATATTCGGTGTTCCTTTGTTCTTGTTTCATCGACATATCATGAACTCGAATTGTTTCTTTGATTCTCTGGTTTGGGTGAAATGTCTCTGTGCGCAGTTTTGCCCTCAAGGACAGTTAAAAGAGCAATTCTCAATCACGTGCTCTTGAATTGGACACAAATAAAACTCAGTCTCAAGCTTACCGATATTCCTACATGTCTGTTCTCACATTAATAAGCTAATAAACACATTGGACAATCTGCATTATGGACAACCAAACGACTCACTCACGGGTTAAAAAGTTCCACGAAGTTGTTGAAGATCTGCTTCCCTATCATGATGATGGCAAGTTGAATGCATAGTTCACTCAGACAACCTGCAGGATCGCAAACGTCCCCTTTCACTCTCAGGAACTCCGATTTTCTCACCACAATATCTCCTGGATAGTCGAAAAACCTCCCCTGCAATATGAAAGGTAAAACACAATCTTACATCTCGAGTATTTCCAAATACTCAACCTTGAAGAAGGCAATATAGATGAGGGAGGAATAAAAGTTCAAGAATTCAAACATAAAGATTTTGAAGGTGTAGGAATCCTCATACTCGGTGTGGGTCCTCGGGTTCTCCAGATTCGTCAGGTAGATGGCCAATCTGTGGTAGAACTGAAAAGAAATAAATCAGCTCGTCGACAAATCGAGCCTGAGCTTACTCACCCTGGTCAGGCACATGATGATTATGAGATTGATTATGGCAGCAGAGACTGACGTAACGATCTTGGCATGTTTCTTCAATAAGTATCCACCTCCTCCGTAAATGACCGAAACTATGGATAACCTGTATATTATGGTACCTAAAACTGCACACAGGACGACTAGGAGCTGCCCAAAAAAAAATTTATTCAATTCCAACTTATCACATAAATTCGATAAAAATAGTGTTGAAGACTTAAAACTCACCATCAACGCTATAGCGGATCCCGTAATAAAATACCTTAAAGATTTGGACTTCGCCGACAGATAAGGCTCCTTTTCCCTGGTCACTGGATTTGTACGAAAGGTCTTGACGCTCGCCTCAAACTCTGTAAGATTCTCAGTTCAAAATCTTAAAATTTTCCTCCCTCTCAGCACGTACCTGGCCTTGGCTCTTCATCTTGTTCCGTCCCATGCAGATCCCATTCCCACTGAATCATCTTCTGTTTTCGTCTCCACATCTCTAAGAAGACGGTAGCTGCGGGAAAAAATATCATTAAAACATCAGCTATAAATACGAACCTTCACTCACCCCACAGGCTCATAAAAATGGCGAAGAACACAGTAGCCGGATTGTCGAACAAGTACGTCAACCTGGCAAATTTACAGCTGTCCAATAATTTCTGGTACTTGCACGCTCTATCGCACAAGGGACATAAAGTTATATTTCCAGGCCCATTCCTATCGCAAATCTCTTTCCTGAAACAGAAACGGGGTGTTACCCAGATATCAAATCTTGATCCTTCGCTTTTCGCGATACTCACGTGGGTATATTGTCGGGACTATCAATCGTCATTAAACCGTACATGAAACAAATAAAGCCTACGATAGCGGGTGCGTATAGCATCTTGGTGTAGAATCCCAGCCAGCAGAAATACAGACCAATCTTGTCCCCGAAATACTTCCTGATGAGACCTAGTGGTTGTTTTTTCATCCATTTCGATGGTCGAGCCCATTCCAGGTACAACAGCTGCAAACGCAAGATTGTAAACATGGCACTACAGAAAATATTCGGAACTCACCCTTCTCTCTAGAAGTTTCCCATTGCTGTCTTCCTTGTCAAACTTACCTTCGTGTAGAGGAAAGCATGCGAGGTATGTGTTGTCGTTGAGCAATCTCCTGATTCCCACCTACAGAGGAGAGATAAATCGTTTTTGTTTTAATAGTGATTGATTGATCACCTTATCAGCAGCATCATCGTATCGAACTCTGAGCAAGATTTGCATCACTATCATGCTCCTTTGGGAGCTCGAAAACTCTGTCACCCTGTCTTTGACGATGAATCTGAAAGTTTCAGAGGGATTAATGCACAAAAACATAAATCAAATAGGCTTTGTGGACATCGCAAGGCAATGATAATAAATGTTAAGCTTTAATCATCATCGGAGGAGTTTCTAATGATGATGGTGTTTATCTGGACTCATGCAGAGATATTCTTCAAAGATTATTTAACAAAACTGTAACCTACTGCTCTTCTCTATCTGCACCCTGCGTGGCGGCGTGAAAAGATGGATCCTCCTCGATCAAGTTCGTGTCGTATTGGAAAAATTTCTCCCAGCACTTCTGCAGCTTAGACCACAAATTAGGTTTCTCCTTCTCTTTCATCTCGTCGTCCTACAAGAATCTGACGAGTTATCAAAAAGGACTCTACAAAAGGAGATATTGCTCACCCAGGCTTTGACGGAGATGGTGATGAACCGTTTAATTGGCAGTTTTAGGCCCATAACCTCTGCGTATCGTGTTTTCGTCTTCCATGGTAGATTTATTTTTAGGAACCAGGTCTTGCCGTCGAAAGAGATATCCTTATGTTCCAGCTCAAGCTCTAGACCTTCTCTGATCAAGTTCTCCTTCGAAAGTATTGGAAAAGAGAGAAAGTTAAAGGAAAATTAGCGATATTTTTTCTCGGAAATACCTGAAAAACTCTTCTATAATCTCTCCGTCTGGCCTCTGCTTCTGTCATAACTCCCAAATCTTCTTCTTCATACACCAAAACCATGTCGATTCTCCTCTTGCCGTCGCGAAAGTACAGGGTCTCTGGGTCCAATTCCTGAACATATAGTAGAGTTTCTTAGTTCTTAAAAATACTGCAATCATAAAATTAGTCTGACCACAGCAGTTGCAACAAATATTCATATGATTAGAGATAGCTTAAGCAAGATACGCCAATGTGCTACAAGGGTTCGATTTTCGTCCCAATAACTAAGATCGCAATAATGCATAAGTTCAAATAGAAATTATTTCCGGAAAAATTCATTGCCTACCGCAATTTATGGGGCAGTTCTAATGATATGGATTTAATATGAGCCAATTTTCTAATTCGGGTTTCATGCAACTGATTCTTCGTTCAATCAATTACCCCTAAAGGGTGGGGTAAATGTAATTGATAATGACATACATTTGCTCCTTACACACAAAGAATTTCCTGCGTACACGAAACCTTATCGATCTTCGTTTTTACCGGATCGGTTGAAAAATTCGGTTACTGATCTGCATCCACCATATAGTCCGAACCTGGCACCAATCGATTATCATCTTGAAATTGGCACGAAGAGAAAATTGTGTAAATTTATAACTAGAGTTTTTTGCCAATAATGACCAAGACTTCTATGAGAGAGGCATTGTGAAGCTACCTTCAAAATGATAACAAATTATAGAACAAAACGGTCCATATCTGATCCAAATCGGAGACGATCCGAAACATAAATGAAGTCTTTAAATGCAAGCAAAATTAATGGATTTTTTCCCCAAACTATTATTTTCGAAACTGTATGAATATTTTAGTATTATTTCCTTACCTCCTCTTTCTCTGTAGTATTTTTGATTGGCGTCTCTGCAACCTCTTCAGATGGAAAATCTGGTTCTTTGACGAGTGACGGCAGTGGCGTACCAGGTATGGTAGAATAAGATTCTGCGTTAAGTTGTGGTCCGAATGCATCTTTGGCCGCAGGGAAATTGCTGGGCTTCTGTTAAAAAAAAACGTTTGGGAAATGTCTTAAAATGAGGTGTTTTCTGGGAAGTTACCAGAGGTTCTGCACATTCTACAATATCGATTGAGTGGTGTATTTTGGATACTTTGAAAATAGTTTGAAAAAATGGCAAATGTCTGATGTTTAACTTCCATTTCTATAGTTGTGCCAAGTTTTGATTTTATCTGTGAATATCATTTGAAGGTTTTTTTTTTTTGGCCCTTGCAAATTTATTTTTGATAGTTATTAACTTTCTTTCGAAGGTAGAAAGTTATAAGCGTGGTAAACCAACAACAAACAAGGTTTAGAATTCATGAAAGGGCTGTAATGAGACAGGGATTAATTGAGTGGACAAAAGCAAATTCAACGCGAGGTTCAATGCTCTAATCTCCAGACCAGATAATGTTAAAATTAGGAATTCACTTTCGAGGTACGCGCGAATGACGGCGTCATGAAAGGAAATTATTTTACTCTGGCCTTTATATTATAATAACAAACTAGACATTAAAAAGTTCATAAGAGCTGATTGTACGAAACGTAAACATATTCCTTCAGATGAGTTTAGGAACGGAAACTTTCAGAGAAAAAGGCTGACGTCGAAATTAACACGTGTGGCTCGACAAAGAGCTGACATTTTGAAAAGTTGCAATTTTGAGCGGGTGTTATAATGGCCAAAAAAAAATTTGTTAGAGTCTTGACACGTCGGAAAAACTAGTAAGATCGTCGAGAAAAGATCGCGGTGCGAGGCTCGAATTGGTCTCAGAATTTAGCATTATTATAATTATATTAAGTGATAATTTTTGGAAGTCTAAGATTTGAGTCAGAAGAATTAGAGAAATTGAATATAGTGCTAAGTTCCGGGACCAAGGAATTAAAGAGTACCGGTAGTCGTTCTTTTTCATTTATTGTTCGTGTTAAATAGGTCGTTTCTTGTAGAAAATCGCGTGTGCCCAGTTTTGTTTTGAATCTATGGTGCTGGAGTCTAGGGGTAAGAAGTATCTAAAAATTTTGGTATATTATTAAGGTTGAAATTGTTACAGAGAAAAAGTTTTATTAACATCAAAGACCTTCAATTTTTGCGAAGGCAGTACCCTTCCTATGACCGCTCGACTAGGATTGGTTCGCACCCCATTCGTAAATAAGTCAATCTAGTAATATTTTCCATCCAACCACCTCCCATCAAGAGGTGACTTATTACAATAAGTAAATAAAGAGGAAATTGTGGAATAAAGAAAGGGGAACAAGATTATTCAATGAGGGGGAGAAAGGTATTTGTAGAAAAGATTGTGGTAGGCAAAATACTTTATCCTGACCCTTGGTAAAATTGGAATGAGGGTTCTTAGAAGTTTTTTAAACATTTTGCCTACCTGATCTGGTTGGAGGGATCCCCTCCTGAAGCTGACTGAGTGGTTGGTCTGCCTCGGACTCTCCTCTATGCCGTTCAGGCAATGGTCGTGCTCTACCTTGCAGAACTTTATATTGGTCAACGAGTTCGACTTGGTCCTTGGTAAGACGGTACTTTCGATAGCCGAGATATGGGCTGTATCTTGCCTGTGCTGAGGGATATTCAGACTTGCTGTGCTCTCTTCACTTGGTCTTCGTGAAGAATCTAAAATATCAAATTCATTGTACAGTATTGTTGGAAATTTTAGGTAGATTTGAAACTGCCAAGCTAGCATAGGGTCTTCTTTTAAGTAAAACCTTTTCATATAGTCGTGATTTTCAAACTAGTTTTAATACCGCTCATGTTGCAGACCACCTAATTGTGATATAGGCATCTCCATAAAAATCCTTCAGCTACATGGGCGTCGACAATGAATAAATAAATACATTGACCGATTTATTATTTCTAATACGCCCAGCTTTTAATTTCAAACTACCAGCCGAAATTCATGGATACCCATTGAAAATTCAATTGATCCACCCTTTTCGGAAAGCACACAGAGGAAGGCATCTTCATCGCCACTGGAAAGTTAATAATCTACGGGGAATATTCATAAATATTGAACGAGACATGAACCTATGTCGGAGAAATTTCAAGAGAACGTTGGAATCGAGTACAAATTCAATATTTCATCGAAAAAAGGATAAAGGCTTGGATTATCCCCATTACCTTTATCGTGCTTGTAGGTGGACTTCATTTATTACTCAGCGACCCAGATCCGGGCGTATAACAGTTCAGGCGAAAGGTCAGTCAGGGAGTTGACCGCAAACTAGATATTGAAATTTAATTCGAAATGGACAAAAAACTGATATTTTTGGATATACAAATGAATAAGTTCAACAAAGCCGCTAATGAGAATCATTTTATTTGAAATCGTGCAAGGAAAATATACTTCTGTTTTTGTGTGTGCCTGAGAATCGCTTTATTCTTCAATGATAATAACGAGCTTATTATTTAATGGTGTTCAGTTACATTTTTATTTTATGAGGGGTAGGCCATTTAAAATTTGCATTTTTGATCGACTATGAATACAAAATTAATGAATATTTCTTCATAGTTGTGAGTTTATTAGGAAGGCTGAACCTTGAAATGGAAACAAGACACAAAAGGTGCTCAATGCTCGTTATCTGAAGAATCATAATAAAGTAAGTGAAATATCAATTTCTTTAAAGAAAATTAAACGAGAATTGAGTAGTGAACGGAGAGAAAATTTCAAATCAATGTCCAACTGGGCGATACCACACAAGAGCACCTTAAAAAAAATCAGAGTTTATGAATTTAATGTATAACTTGTGAAATAATAAAAGGTAAGAGAGTTGTTACTAAAAACACCCTTCGCCCTCCCAAAATGATACTCTTATATTTGACATGAAAAAAATGCACTCAAACCATTCGGTGCGTATTTTTGATATTAGCCAATGCGTAAAATTTCAACACTTCAGGTGACGCCGTTTGGAAGATGTGTCAAAGAGTGTTGCCTGGAAGTCATCTTCAGAGGGCTCTAGCTCATTAACGAAGCATATTTGCATTATATGATTTGGATCGAAAGTGTCTAAAATAATGTCAAGAACATCCACTAGAAGCTTGTCGATCTAATAATGGGACAGTCTGTATATTAAATGTTTTTCAAAGATAAATATGTAGAAACGTGAAAACTAATGGCCCATAACGTTAATAATGCCTTTGAAACCCAAAAAATTAATATTTCTTAAGTGAGTCTAAAACATTGAGCAGGGAGTGTATAGATAATTTGGTACTTAAAAATTACAGTGCTTTGCATTTATCAATGATTTTTTCCTGAAAAATATTCCAGAGTAATCTTTCGATCTTCGACAATTTAATTTAATTATTATTATTAATAACTAATTTATTGATTGATTGTTTCGCCTGCATTGTGGCTTCTTCAGGTTTACATTTTGTAACATAAATAAATAATTCTGTGGTTTACCATTGATCTAAAAGATTGAAAGGCAATTTAACGGCCTCTGTTATAGCACAAGGACTAAATGTATAAAGAATATATTCATTCACCAGAATTTCTGAATGGTTAAAAGATGAGAAAATATTTTTGTTGATTGATGTTATATATTATTGAATATGAATATAATTGAGTACTGACGAAGCAAAGTCTCTCTTAGAACTTGTTTTTAGTAATGTTTTGACATATCTTGAGATTTTATAAAAAGTGAAATGAAATTCTAGAGATTATGTTAAACATAATCCAGATTTCAATCCAGAAATGAACCTTTAATAATAAATAAATTGAATCGTTCTTCATTAATTATATCATAAATGAATCCATTTATGTGTCGATTATTAATTTCTATCAAGCATCGGCCAAATCAGTCCTACATTAATAACTTATCAACTACAATTTAATTAATATCATTCAAATATTTTAATATTCACAAATATATTCTGTTAGCCTTCTACATATCTAATTTCAAGAAATTATATTTAATATTATAACTTCAAGAATTAAATTAATGTCATATAAGTACTACTTAAATTTATAAGACATCCAAATGATATAACAAAATCCAATATAAATTGTTAACAAAAATCCTATAAATTAAATATTTTGAGTAGACTAAATTTTGTTTCTGCTTATCCCTCTTATGAAAACAGATATCTTTCAAAAATGTTTAACATAATCTTAAGAATTTCATCATAAAACTACCTTACTTAGAATAGTTGAAAAGTGAAGAAATAAAAAGATTTAGAAATTCGGCGAATTTATTGAATGAACAAACTGAGTTATCGAATTCACCTTGATTTGATCTATTCAACTAGGGACCCGTTGGTTTACCAAAAGTAATAAAAATATTTTATTGTACCCTTATCTCTAAACATAAAATATTTATATACTGCATGTTACAAAATATCAGACTCTTTCAATAAAATAATATAGATTATTTGCACAATTTATTATTTATTTCAATTGTGGAAATAATCTGTATTATTTTATTTAATTAAAATGAATTTCCATTAAGTAAGGATCGATTCAATTAAATTTCAGACTACTTGTGTGAAAGCATCTGAATATATTAACTGCATTAACGAAACGTGTCATATGAACAACTCAAGATAATAGATAGAAGTCTACATATATATGTATTTCATTTAAGTAATATATTTATTCTTTTATTTGAGTTCAGTCTTATATCTGTATAACTCAATTACAAAATTTAAATATCAAAACAGATTTATTCTGTAAGCCTCCTATAAAATTAGAAAAAATTTAATCAAAAACTTCAAGAATTAAAATAGGAAAAGGCTTTTTACTTGATAGAAGGAATATAACAAAATTTGGATATCAAAACAGATTTAATATGTCAGTTTTCTACAATTTTAATTTAAAAAAACATTATTCAAAAATTTTTAGAATTAAATTAATGTGTTATAAGCACGGCTTATATGTAATAGACGTATAAAATCAAAACTCAATACACAATGTCAAATGAAATAAATAAACCAACAAATATAAATTGTCAATTATAATTAATAAATAAAAAATATTTGAAGGAGAGAAAATTTTGTTTCTGATCTTACCATTATGAAAGCTAAATCCTTTCCAAAAATTCAAAACATAATTTAAGGCCTCCTCAGAAAATATAATTCATTTGAAATATTCAATTTATTTAAATAAGTTAATTAAAAAATCTCTCAAAACATGCATTATACATTTAAAAAACAATTAGAATTTCGATAATCTCTTCATCGTTAAAAAAAATTTTTTTTTTTTGAGAATTAAATTAATGTCTTAAATTTACTAGACATATAAAATCGAAACTCGTTATATAATATCAAATGAAATAAAAAAACCCAACGAAATATAAACTGCCAATTAAAATTACTAAGTAAATATTTGAATATTTATTTTTTTATCATTCAAATATTTATCTAGTAGTCTAATTTTAATTAATATTATATAATGAGTTTTGATTTTATACGTCTGCTTAATTTCAGCAGTGCTTATAAGATATTAATTTAATTCTAAAATTTTTTGAATATCATCACACAAAAATTATTTCAGCTCACCTGAAGAGCGATTTTCCTTCTCAGATTCGATAAATAGGTAGTTCACGTCATGATTGTCCATACTTACTCTCGAAAAGGGGACAATTCGACTGTATTTTCATACCGAAAAAGAAAATCTAAAAAGATCGGAAATAATCAAGAATAAAGTTGAAAAGCTCGCAACTTTTCCGAGAACAGTGTGAATTTTTCCGACGTTCGCCGTTAAGTGGCACACTTTGATCAGTGGTCGGTAATGTGATGCGCCTATTAATAATAAATAAATTGAAAAACTATGGAAACTGAATTACAACATTGAAAGTAATCAATTGATCTGTGGAATCGGGTAAAACGTTTGTCTCTTTTGCCATTGACTAACGCTGGATGGTCATTTTCTATAGGAACTGAAAAGTGGACGTGATGCCTTTTTGAAATCAAAATACTGAAGATTACCAACGAAGCAATATCGAAGTGTGAGAAACAAAAAATTATTGTTGACGAAAAGTTTCAGTCTCCTCAAATAGTTACTGCAAAGTGAATAAGTATTCTTCAATTAAATTAATGAAACCATCCATTACTCGTACTGACAAATTGGTAAACATGAACTTAGAAATAAAAATATATAATACATTACTGCCAATTTTGATGGTGTGATATCGACTGTTTGCCTGATGGCATTAGAAGAATTTCTCATTAGTGAATGTTCAAATAGGAATTATTAATGTGAAAAATGAAAACAATAATTCAGAATTATTATTTGACGTTTTTGTGGTGTTGTAAAGTAAGTGTTTGGTTCAGTTAAAATAATTGGAAAGAAATAATACACCACTTTGTTTTCAATCACTTTTATTAACTGAATATACACCAGCAAGATTTATAATTCATGAAAAGACTGTATGTAATGATACAGGGATTAATTCAGTGGACAATAGCAAATTCAACGCTAGGTTCAATGCACCTGAATTAATTTGTGTATTCTAATCTCCAGACCAGTTAATGTTAAACTTAGGAATTAGCTTTCGAGGCACACACGAACGGCGGCTTCATGAAAGGAAATTATTTTACTTTGGCCTATATATTATAATAACAAACTACAGATTAAAAAATTCTTAAAAGCTGATTGTACGAAACGTAAACATATTCCTTCAGATGAGTTTAGGAACGGAAAGTTTCAGAGAAAAACGCTGACGTCTAAATTAACACGTGTGGCTCGACCAAGGGCTGAAATTTTGAAAAGTGCTAAATTGCAATTTTGAGTGGTGAACGGATTAAAATTTTGGAAGGAGAAAACCCAGCTCTCCCCCTCCTGCCCCTCGCTGGGTGCCATGGATGCCACTTTCATGAGGGTGGATTTTTCGGAACAGACTCATGATGGAAATTCTTCCCCCTCAAAACAGAAGTTGACCTGTTTTCCAAAATCTTCAAAAATTCTTCGTTTCTGAGTTCTGGGGGGTCAAGTTTTCGATGGGACTCCTGTATATGGGTACAGTGGAGTGTATTCAAGTTGAGTGCCACTATGTGTAGCAAAATGATCCTAGATATTTTTAATGAAAGACCACTCACGAATTAAAAAGTATCTTTAATTTCACAAATAAATATCTTTTCACAATCTATTTACAAAAAATTTAAATAAAATATACCAATAAATAAGATCAATTATACAAATAAATAAAGTTCAAATATACAAATCAATAAAGAAATTGAACTGTTTCAGCCGTTATTATTTGGTGGTTGATACACACATATTTGTGAATGCTGTTTTGAAGTACTACTTCATTTTCGGAAATGTGAAAACTTGACAAAAAGTATATTATTGCAATTTTAGGTACAAAGAATGACATAAGAATAAAAAGGAGTATTATAAAATTGCAGCACAGTAGAGAGAGTTGGTTAACAGGTATTATTCACATATATTAAATATTTTAGTTAGTGTATTATTTAATTAAAGTGTACAACGGATTCCTATCAAGTAAAGGCCAACACGATTCAAAATATATAGTTTACTATTTACTACTTTTAAAATTTGTACTAATTGATGACTCACTTTCCACCCACATATTTATTTCATTCATTTTATCTTGACACAAGTTTAACTGTACCATTATTTCCTGATAACCGTACCCTATCACCGGTCTTGAATAATTTGGTGGCATTTTTCGCTCCTACTATACAGGGTAATCCGTATTCTCTGGCTACAACTGCGCCTATAAAAATTAACTTCAATATTTATCCAGCAAAAGTCTTCTAAACTCACCATGAGATACAAGTCCTCCAATTTCCGTAATTATGCCAGATAGTATTGGAAAATATGGGGACCATCCTATATCTGTACTTTTGGTTATCAGAATATCCCCTAAAAAAAATTTCTTATAATTCCCTGTAAGAGAAGTATCTGACATTTCATTCAAACCTCTTTCCAGTAAATCTACATCATCCAAAGAGGCTAATACTACAGCTCTAGCTTCTACTTCACCTAGGCTCACTGGAGTACCGTAACAAATGAGGTTACAATCTGAAATTTCCACGGTTTTGAAACCGTCTTCGGGTACTGGCATTCCAAACATTATTTCTGGAAATTTTAATTTGTTCCATGATGGATACAGCCTCTGTCTTCTTAGAGCTCTGAAAAATTATTTCATTGAAGCTTTCGAGTGAAATGCGGTGTTGCGAGGGAGCTTCTACCTCTTAATTCGGGAGACGGACTTTCGTTCTGAATCTGCGCATCTGAAATTCATCAAACAGGCGTGATGTGCAGCTCTGGCTGTGACGCCAGTGACCATGTGTTCCGCTTGGAACGGTTGTCGAACGCTGTGTGCCTTGCCCTATTTGAACTTAACGGGGACGGTCAGTCAGGAATCTTTAGACTGGTCGTGTCCTCTATATGATACGCCGGTGAAGCTGCAACAGAACAAGGCAGGTTTCTGGACGAGGAGCGAAGAAGATGGTCGCTACACACTCCCCCTCCAGTGAGCGTCGATAAGACCACGGAATAGGGCATTGTGATCAGGCAAGGATACAGTCCGCCGCTAGGCTGGTCGCGGTGCCATCTCCAGGGATCTGTGGAACGAATGGAAAGGCTGTCTCGAAATGATGAATAGGGGGCAATTAGTGCCTCCAAAAGAATGGGTTGGTTCGGTTTTGAAGCAAACCCCCCCCCAATGAAGCTCTTCAAGGAAATGCGGTGTTGTGAGGGAACTTCCACCTCTTAATTTGGTAGAAGGCGTTTTGTTCTGAGCATGCGCACTTGAAACTATTAAGACAAGCACTATCAATACTATCAATACATGACTGAACGTCCCCGCTGAGTTCAAGTAGGGCAAGACTGACAGCGTTCGACGACCGTTCCGACGTGGAACACAAGGTCACAGGCAGACATGCGCATCACACCTGTCTGAAAAGTTCAGGTGCTCATGCTCAGAACGAAACGCCGTCTCCCAAATCAAGAGGTAGAAGCTCCCTCATAACACCCGCATTCCTCGAGAGCTTCATTGGTGACTCTAACGATCCGAACCTAATTTCCCCTTCATATTCCGAGGTAGCCTTCCTTTCGTTCCAAAGTAACCCCGCTGGAGATGGCACCACGTCCAACCCAGCAGCGGACCGTTTCTTGCCACATTCCGACACTCTATTACGTGACCTTATCGACGCTCACTGGAAGAGTGTGTAGCAACCACCTTCTTCGCTCCTCGCCCAGTTCTGCTTTGCTCTGCTACAGCTTGCCGGCGTATCATATAGAGGCCATGACCAGTCTAACAATACATGACTAACTGTCTCCGCCGAGTTCAAGTAGGACAAGGCACACAGCGTTCGACGACCTTTCCGACGTGGAACAAAAGATCAATGGCAGACAAGCGCACCACGCCTCTCTGAAGAGTTCAGGTGCGTATGCTCAGAACCCATTTATTCTAATAGAAACCCGGTGAATTTTAAAAAAGTTATTGTAGCCTTATCTCAAAACTCTGGATCCATTCAAATATTGTATGCTACCCAATTTTTGTCTAGTTCTTCAAAAATATTCGAAGAAGCTACAAGGTAGCAAAAAGGTAAATAATAAATAGAAATCAACATATACAGGTATGGAAAAGATAGTCGGAAACATGGGAAATTCAAAGTGAGTCTAGAGAAGGAGAAATGTCCAGTGGAGCAATGGAAGAATTAAAACCTCAGCGCGATACGATGACGAACAAAGGAGGTTCTCGATCGAAACAAGCATTGTAGACCCTCGAGGCCCTTGAGGTTTTGATTATTCCATTGCTCCACTGTACATTCCTGCTTCTCTAGGTTACCATTGAATTTCCTATGTTTTCGACTGTGAATTGTAGAATTGTGTAGGACATTAGGTGCAGTATAATGAAGTTAATATCCATAATAATAGGGGAACCGAAAAGTAATGTCGTTTCTGTTCATGTCGATGTTTGATTATCATTTGTCAGTTCATAATATAAGACATTGAGGAACTCCCAAACAGCCCGTAACCAACCTTGGTCGATCATCCAAGAACATTTGCAGCAGATTGGAAAAATAAGCAGAGCAGGTGTTTGGGTCCCCCATAATCTGTCCGAAGAGAACAAAGCCAACATCACATGCAACGTATTGCTTCAACGGCACCATACAGAACCGTTTTTTGATTACTTGATCACTGGAGACGAAAAATGGGTCCTACGCGACAATCCAAAACGTAAAAGGCAGTGGCTCTCTCCAAATGAATCACCACGAAGAAATGCGAAGCGGGGTTTATATCCCAAAAAGGCGCTTATGTGTTTGGTGGAGTATGCGCGAAATTGTTCATTCTGACGGGGCTTGACGGTTCGACCTGCTTTTCCTGGCCCCGGATCAATGTGTAGTTATTTAGAGTTTGTGGATCTCGTCGAAATGGCTTAGCCGTTAGTGCTTGACGCCAGGATCAATCAAATGACATCCAATGGGTTCGGTGGGTCAGGACGTACAGGCCGTTAGACTGTGCTCGTACCAGGATCAATAGAAGTCATCAATCTTGAGATTATCTTAGTTCATGGGACTGCGTTCGGGTGCTTGGATAAAAATTCCTTCCGGCGGGTGAGTTGCGTCACAAACCAACTCGGGTACTGATCTGCAGAGCCAGTAGAGATTGAATAGTGCTTCGCTACTACCAGTCAGACAGTTCTGGCTTTCGAGTTCGCCCTCTGCCCATACCCTCAACTTCAGCCCCATTTTTAGATCCTTAAGCCATTCCTCTACGATGCTTTGGAGCCTCGCTTTTAGCAGTTGAACAGCAACAGCGGTCCTTCGGGGTGGGGGATCCAAGCTGTGAAGCTGTTATTTGTGTTGTTTCGATGCTTCAGGATGCCTCATCCATATTCGACCGATATCGCACCCTCGGATTTATTCCGATCGCTACAACATTCTTTAATGGAAAAAATTCGGAAATTTTGGATGATGTCCAAAATACTATCTCGAGATATTTTAATCAAGAACCAATTGATTTTTTCGATCTGGCATTTAACATTTGCACAATAGACGGCGAAACGTTGTTGATAACGAAGGTGATCACCATATTGATCAAAAATAAAAAATGTCAATAATTTATTCGTTTGAATTTAATTTAAGAAAGCGACATTACTTTCCAGTCTCCCTTATATGAAATGAAGCGATCTGAAGCATGTGGACTACGGAATGACATAAAATTATAGAACGTTTTCATTGTACATTCTGTCAAGAAAGTACCGGGAATTATCGATTTAAATCTGGCGGGGCAATGAGGCAGGTAAAATTTTTTTTTCCTAGGTTGGTACCACTGTCCTTAATTACTATGCCAAGCTTGAGCGGGATCTGTCAACTAGTGTGTTTGCAACAGCTGATTAAGTCAGTCGATGTCACAGTGCGTGCCGATTTTTACTATGGGTGATTACGTTGAGCAAAGAATTTGTTTAAAGTTTTGTGTTGCAAATGAATTTTCGTGTGCCGATGCATTGAAAATGTTGCAAAAGGCCTTTGGTGATAATGCTCTATCGAAAACTCGTGCATATCAGTGGTACAGAGCCTTCAAGGACGGTCGTGAAGTGGACGCCCATCGACGGCTTCGATCGAAGATAACGTCGATAAAATTAAGAAAAGGGTGCTGGAAAACCGTCGTACCAGCTTGAGAGAGATAGCACATGATCTTAAGATATCCCACGAGTCCGCACGTACGATTTTGATTGATATTTTGGGCATGAGAAAGGTGGCCGCACGACTCGTACCGAAAGACCTGAATTTTCTTCAAAAACGTCATCGCGAACAGGTTGCTTCAGACATGCTGGATCGCTGTAATTCCGATTCTACATTCATGGAACGCATTATAACTGGTGATGAGACCTGGGTCTACGAGTACTATATGCAAACAAGCCAGCAATCATCGGAATGGGTGGCAAAAAATGAGCCGAAACCAAAAAAACCACGCCAAAGCCGCTCGAAAATGAAGGTGATGCTCATTGTTTTCTTCGATATCCGTGGCGTGGTGCACTACGAATTCGTTCCAGAGGGTCAGATGGTAAACAAGGAGTATTACCTAGGCGTTATGAAACGTTTGCGTGAGCGTATCCGTAAGAAGCGGCCAAATTTGTGGGCGAACAACTCATGGATTTTGCATGACGATAACGCGCCTTCTCACCGAGCTACGATTGTGACTGACTTTCTCGCCAAAAACTCAACAAACGTGCTTCAGCAACCACCGTATTCGCCGGATTTGGCTCCCTGCGACTTTTTCCTCTTCCCAAAACTAAAATTGCCCCTTCGTGGCACCCGTTTTGAGTCGATTGAAGCCATAAAACAAAATTTGGCGCGAGAGCTAAAGTCCATCCCGGAAAGCGCCTATAAAAAATGTTTCGATAATTGGAAGTGCCGTTGGCATAGATGTATTGGAGCAAATGGAGCCTATTTTGAAGGCGACCCAATAAATTTTGACGATTAAATGTAAAAATGTTGTTTTAATTGAAAATTCCAGGTACTTTCTTGACAGAGTAGTAAAGAAGTATAATTGAGCGAATGAAATGTATTATCACTTTATCTTACTTTGCAACCAATGCTGGATTGTTCTTCGTAATTAACTTCCAGATTTCGTAGTGTGTTAGGTGGTATACTAAATTTTCAGTCGGTATGATACCCCCTTTCACCATTTCTTTTGCCAGTACCCTATAAGCAACCCGGAACTTATTTGCTGTTCTTATAATCGCTGATTTTGATTGCTCTCGGTATCCCACAGCTCTTCTGTACCCTTCGATTGCATTCTGCAATTTCTTCCTGAAATCAGAGAAAAGAATTCATGTAATCATCAGTTTAGGAAGTAAATATTTTAATTTAATTTTTTTTAAATTAATTGTTTACTTGTTTCTTTCACTCATTGGTGTTTGAAGCTCATCCATTATGTTTTTGGAAGTAACTTTAGATTTCTTGGTTTCTGGAGCGAATTTACAATTCATCTGCAGCATTTTGATAATGATCGAAGGGTCCATATCCCACGTGTCCAGGCTTATTTCTAACTATAAAAAATTGTGATATTATGGCAATAACACTAATAAATACTGGATTTAATGATTTTCTTTGTCTCGGTCTTTACTTGGCGGAAATTTATCTTCAATATAAGAAAAACAAATGTTATCTTCCGTTATTTTATTGATTTACACAACAATTGTTCCGCCATACCATGACTTCATCAGGTGAGTTTTAAAGCTGAGGTATACAATACAAAACATAAATACATAGCTCTGGTACAAAAAAAAGAAGGGTGGAAAGAGGTGGTTTACAATCAATGAAAAATGTTAAATAGGGGGATCTGTTTAAATCTATTTGATCACTCAATAAAATTTGTTATTATACCAATTGATCTCTACAGTTTCTAACAGATTTAGTTCATGACTTTTGTTTTCCATATGTAATTTTTCATAGTTCCTATTGAAATTATGAGCAGTCTCTAACTAATTGTTGGCATAAGTTGAATTTGGTTTATTATTAATATAACATTTTTCATGTTATCGTATCCTTATTTGGAATGAATATATACACATGGGCAATCACTACATGTTAACTTGTAAACTCCTGATTTTTTGTTTTTAGGAATGACGCCTTTATTATTTTTTCTTAAGCTGCCTAAAGAATTTATGCTTCTAAAAGAGAAGTTATTATTTTCTTTTTTTTTTGAATATCTAGCAATCTTTTCAGATTTTTGGCCTATGTAAGTTAATGAAATAAATTTTGCTATGTAGATGACATAATTTTTTATTTAATGGCACAAATAGGCATTCATATTGTTCATTTTTGGAATCTATCAATAAATTATATCCAACAATCCAACATGAAGAAGAAGCAAATGATAGCATCAATTACTTAGATTTAAAAATAACTAAAATTAATAATAGTACGATTCATTCCACTTCAAACCATACATTTTCACAAAAATTATCAGCTTATAATAGTATGCTTTATAGATCGGTTAACATACCTACGACTAAAGAAAATTTTAACAAAGAATATCAAACCATTAAACAAATAGTTTTCAATAATGATTTTAATCCGTTAATTAAAGATAACTTACTTGATAAAATAAATTACAAGAAAGCAATATCACTTGTATATCCAAAATTTCAAAATTCAAATGAAACAAAATTTAATTAACTTACATAGGGCAAAAATCTGAAAAGATTGCTAGATATTCAAAGAAAAAAGAAAATTATAACATCTCTTTTAGAACCATCAATTCTTTAGATAGCTTAATAAAAAATAATGAAGGCGTCATTCCTAAAAACAAAAAATCAGCAGTTTACAAGTTAACATGTAGTGATTGCCCATCTGTTTATGTTCATTTCAAACAAGGATACGAGAACATGAAAATGTTATGTTAATAATAAACCAAATTCAACTTACGCCAACCATTTGTTAGAGACTGGTCATAAATTAAATCTGTTAGAAACTTCAAAGATCAATAGATATAATAAAAGACAAATTTTATTGAATGATCAAATAGATTTAAACAGATCCCCCCTACTTAACATTTTTCATTGATTGTAAACCACCTCTTTCCACCCCTCTATTTTTTGTACCAGAGCTGTGTATTTAGGATCATGTTTTGCATTGTATACCTCAGTTTTAATACTCACCTGATAAAGTCATAGTATGGCGAAACAATTGTCGTGTATATCAATAAAATGGGGGAAGTTAACATTTGTTTTTCTTACTAGATTTAATGATGAAGGCTTTTTCTTATTAGAACCATAAATAAGTTCGTGCGGTTTGTTTTCGAAAATTGAAGCTATATTGTGAAAAATTGGTTATATTATACATTCAAAAACTTATTTTCGATACAAAAGTTGACATTTTCAGAGCACACAGAAACCATGTTGTTTACACTTCAGCGAAATGATAGATACTGGAAGGAAAGCCTAGTGATGACACTATTGACATGGAATAGATTGTAATAAGCCACCTCTTTGTGGGAGGTGGTTGGATGGAAAATATTACTAGATTGACTTATTTTCGAATGGAGTACGAACCAATCCTAGTCGAGCGGTCCTAGGAAGGGTACGGCCTTCGCGAAAATGGAAGGTTTTTGATGTTAATAAATTTTCTCTGTGATAATGAAAATGGTAATGAAACTCAATTATGGATTTTAAAGTGTATAATGATAAAGTGCGCCAAAATACAATAGATTTATCAATCCTAAACTCAATAAAATCTAAATAAAGATGAAACACTCAGTAATTAAGGAGAGGGCGGATCCCTCAAGCACTATGAATCATTTTTATAATTCTTAATTCTGTCTAAAATCTTCAAACATAATAATTACGAAGAGATAGGTCAACCTACTATCTACTTCTTAATTTCTCGCTCTTCTTTAATTAGACAATTTCAACCTGACTAATATACCAAATTTTTTTTTTACTTCTTACCCCTAGGCTCCAAGGCCCTACATTCAAAACAAAACTGGGCACACGCGATTTTCTATAAGAAACGGCCTATTTAACACGAACAATAAACGATAAAAACGACTACCGGTACTCTTTAATTCATTGGTCCCGGAACTTAGGACTATATTCGATTTCTCTAATTCTTCTTACTCATTTCTTAAACTTGAAAAAAAATACTAATATCACTCAATATAATTATAATAATGCTAAATAAATACTGAGACCAATTCGAGACTCGCACCACGATCTTTCCTCGACGATATTCCTGGTTTTTCCGGCGTGTTAAGACTCCCTAACAAACTCCCTTTTGCCCTTTTAATACCTCGTACGAGTCGGTTTTCTCCATCCTAATTTTGAATTTGTTCACCCGCTCAAAATTGCAACTTAGCACTCTTCGGCTCTTTGTCAAGCCACACGTGTTAATTTCGACATCAGCGTTTTTCTCTGAAATTTTCCGTTCCTAAACTCATCAAAGGAATATGTTTACGTTTCGTACAATCAGCTCTCATGAATGTTTTAATCTAGAATTTGTTATTAAATATATAGGCCAGAGTAAAATAGTTTCGTTTCAAGAAGCCGCCGTTCGTTTGTGCCTCAAAAGCGAATTCCTAAGTTTAACATTATCTGGTCTGGAGATTAGAATAAACAAATTAATTCAGGGGCGTTGAATTTGCTTTTGTCCACTGAATTAATCCCTGTATCATTACAGACCTTTCATGAATTGTAAACCTTGTTGGTTTACCACAAGATGAATAGAGTGAAAGGAATGTTTAATGAAAGGGAAATAGTTAAGATGCAGCAACACCTACCTCCCCAAGTAGTCTGTGTCCATGGAGGTCCAGGAATTCCTTCAACAAATCGAACACTTCGCGACAATTCTTCCTTAACCATTCTACCCCTTCTTCAGGTCTGACTGCAAGGAATGAATCGACCATCATACGAGTCCGGATCAACGCAGCCATTTCTTCAAGTCTGGCCGGTACGTCGGCTGAAATGACGTCCACACAACTCGACAGAATTAAGGCAAGGTCGCTGTAGTGTTGCGCTTTTATTTCTGCAAAAAAAAAAAGGATTGGAGAATTCAAAAATATATGTTTCAATTTTGAGGGCATACGCAGTTGAACGAAATTTGACCATTAACGTTTTGCGAACTGCAAAAATCAATAAGAAGAATTGAGTTTGCGGTTGGTTCTAGGTGAAACATTATAATATTTATATTAAAAATAACACTCGGTTTATATTTCACAGTTTATTCAGAAATCTGACACGTGTTTCGGTATTTCAACCATCTTCAGAGGAGTACAAAAAGTAACTAAACTTAAAATCACAGAGGTTCATTTGGTAATTGTAATAAAAATGAACCTCTGTGATTTTAAGTTTAGTTACTTTTTGTACTCCTCTGAAGATGGTTGAAATACCGAAACACGTGTCAGATTTCTGAATAAACTGTGAAATATAAACCGAGTGTTATTTTTAATATAAATAGCAAAAATCAATTATTCAGATCAATAATTATGCAGATCAAATTATATTATAACATAGGGGTTAACAAGTTCCCGGTTTACTGAAAAAATACACAACATTTCATCGACATAGTCCCCTTCAAGAGTGTTTCTAGCGCTTCTGTAACCTTTCGATACCTCTTTTGAGGCCTGCAAATAGGCAGTTATTTCGCCACCTCCTCAGTTTTTGAGCAAAATTTCTTTTTGGCGAGCAATTTTTTAGTTCTACCAGGCCTAAAGTTGATGACATTGTTTGAAGGTTTCTAACAAAAATATTATTGTATTGGTGGCGCCATTTTTGTGTCATAACAGAAAGTAATTAGTCTTAATAAGGAATATGATATTCAAATTGATAATCCTCACCTTGTTCTTTAACCAGCTGCTTCATAACATCGTGCTGATAGGCAATGGACATGCCAGACATGATATTATGGTTATAGCTTATCTTGATGACTTTCTCGAAGGACTTGTCGATCTTACTGTAGATCTCCATTACACTATCTTTATCGGCAAGTCCAATATCCAGTCGAGTCTCTTCTTCGAGGTAGTCTTTTACAAGACCAGCGGCAAACCTTTTGGTCTTATATTTTTGAACCATCTCCATTACTTTGCTATAAACTGACTGCGATTGAAGACCATATCTGTCAATGGCCTTCTTGTTGATCTCTTCGTTCAATACCGGTCGACCAAATATAGCCAAGTCGACCATAAGGTTGGGGATTTTTATTTCACGGCAAGGTCTTGCATAAAACCCCTAAATTCGAGCATCAATTAAATTAATATAAATAACAGATATAATATTTAAATAAGGTTTTTCTGATTTTCACAAATTTTTGATATGTTCACAACAATTGTTGCAGTTTTACATTTTGAATAACTAAGCTTGTTTGCGAAATTGCTATTTATATTACAGTAAGTACAATAAATTTGTATTAAGCACTAAAACCCAAAAAAGGGTCTCTGTAAATTCCAGCTTATCTGAATATACTTAACAAAGGTGAGTTATTCAAATCTGATTGTTAGTTAAGTAATATTCCAATTTTATTGTGTTCATTTATCTCTAGGGATTCTAATAGGTTTAAGGCACTTTTACTTTCTATGTGTATAATTTCAAAATTATGGTTGAAAGTATGTCCTGTTTCTAACAAATGGTTAGAATATGTGGAATTACTTTTATTATTGAGGAAACTCTTCAAATGTTCACAAATTCTATGTCGGAAAGTTCTTCCAGTCTGTCCTATCTAAACTTTGGGGCTATCACCGCAGGTTAACTTATAAACCCCCGATTTATCATTTCTATGTGTACAGTCTTCATTATTTTTAATGAATTTACTCAAGTTTTAATTGGTTTTAAATGAAGTTCCTAAATTATATTTATTTTTGAGGTGTGTAGCAATTTTCTCAGAAATACCTTTAGTGTATTTTAAGAAAATGTATTTAAAATTTTCTTTTATATTAGGATATAGCATATTTTATTATTTTTATTCATCAACAATTTGTCTATCAACGTAGGATCATGTCATTATTAATAGCTATTTGTTTAATTATGTTAAGTTCTGAAATGTAATTTTCTCGATTCATGGGAATATTAACTAATATATGGATTATAAAATTGAATGCTGATAATTTTTTATTTAAAGGATGGTTTGATTTATTGTGTATAATAGAACCCGTATAGGTTGGGTTGTGAAATATTGAAAAATTATGTGAATTATTTATTCGAGTAACAGTTAAATGTAGAAAATTAACAGAATTATTATGTTCGGTTTCCATAGTGAATGATATTGAAGGATGTTTTTCATTGATAAATAAAAATGATGTTTTACAAAGTCTGTCTGTACCTGTGAAGTTACAGAAAATATCGTTTACATATCTATACTATATTTCTTAAGGGGATTCTGGTGAATTTTAGTTTCAATATTGTCCATGAATATTTCTGCCAATATGGATTTTCACCAAGTAAGGACTGATTCAATTCAATATTCAATAACAGATATGTTAATAATAGTTTGGGGAACAAATTCATCATTTTTCGGTAGATCGAATTCTTGTAAAGTATCGACCAAACAACTTCAGGTTTATGCTCTTTGTAAAGGTAACATTTCACATTAAAAACTTCTTTTGCTGTTTTTTGTTTGGTCCATTTAGTTACAGAGTTCTAAAAATGGAAGTAAACAAAGAGAAAATTCGGTACATTTTACAGCATTTCCTTTAATAAAGGCGAAAATGCAAGTCAGGCAATTGAAATTGTGAATGGTGTTTATGGTCTCAATATTGTAACAAATAATTATAATAGTCTGAAATCGATCTTGACATATGTATGTCAAGATCGATTTCATGTTTTAATTTTAACATTTCACTACTACTATAGTCCGTCTAGAAAGTATCCGGAATGTATTATTTTTCATAATTTTAGTATACTTCCCTTTAGTAACATTCTAAGACTAAAGTAATGAATAGAATAGGTTGTGCAGATAGTCACCTATGGCCAAAGTTGCATGGCAACACTATTTATCAAATATTGTTGATTGACAACAGGTATACAATTTATAGAAGAATGTCGCAACAAGAAAACAAAAAAATTAGTGCAATTGACTGAACAGGGGAAAAGTGCTGCATATGAGACAATAAAGGGAATAAAAAATAGCATAGATATGAGGCATTGACCAGTAAGACCGCGTAAGATTAAAGGAAACAATTGAAACGCTTTATTGGCCTTAGGACAACACAATCCGCGCCTGGGGTTTCGTAAATTGGCTGACAGATTTGGAAATCAACGAAATATAAAAGAATGTCCAGAAAACACTGAAAAGGCAAGGCTACCAAAGAAACCAAAAAAAATCCCTATAATGACACCTTTACAAAAGGAACGAAGGATAGAATTTTGTCAACGTTTTCAAGAAGTATTGTGGCATTCTAAACAATATTCTCCTTGAAACGGCGCATGCTTTATATCCAGAGGGGTGGCGTTTTCAGCAGAAGAATGCAAGATGCCATACTTCGGCATATACTCAATCTTGGATGCAAGAACACCAAGTGACAACCATTTCATGGCCAGCAGCTTCACCAGATCTTAGTCCCTTTGAAAACATATGGGGACTAATGAAGATTGAAGTTAAACGAGCATCGCCACGAAAAAAAGATGATTTAATTCAGTCAGTTTTACAGTCCTAGAGTAACATCAGCGAAAATTATGATCTAGTTTCGGTTGTTCCTCGACGTTTAGTCAAGTGTTTACAGTTAAATGGAGGTTGTATAAGTAAATGAGATGAATATTTTATTATAATTTTCCAATTCAAGAATTAAAAATATATATATTAAATAATTACAATGGAGCTTTGTTTTTTCCGGATACTTTCTAGACGGACTATATATAATTTTATGATTTTTTCTCCAAAAGTTTATATCAATATGTGGAAACTTAGTGTTTTTAAAACAGCCTCTACGTAATTTCCTACCTTGACAAAAATAAAAATATACTCACGGCTAAAAGTTCGATCATAGCGAAATGATGGTTGAAAAGAAGAGTTCTGGACACAAATGGATCCCAGCTTCCGAACATTATAATTTGAAATCCTTTTTCTATACAATTCATTATAGAACTGAAAGTTAAAGCTGTGACAGCAAATGGAGACACTTCTCCGATGTTGGCCCTTGTGTAATACATATCATTGGAAATGTGTGGACAGTCGAATTCGTGCGTGAGTTCCTCGTCTGTCAACTGGTTCAGAGTTGTCACTGGCCTTGATTGGAGAATATACAGTTGATCCTGAAATGTTTAAACATACATAAAAGTTAAAAAATATATAAGAGACAGTATTTTAATTTCCACAAAAATGTTTATAATACATCAATTGTTTCACTACGATGTGGCTTCTTCAGGTATCTAAGTTCTACTGGCTGATGATGTCCAGTGTAACCGAATTTAAATACAGTCTTGAGTACGTGATAAAATAATGGAAGAACAAGTCATATGATTTTTGGGTGGAATTTCTTCATAAACTTAGCTGAACATTTCAAAAATAGTTTCAATTACAACGCAGCTTTCAAAACCATTAATAATCTTAGTAATTACATAAAAACAATAAGGATCGAACAAATAAAGAAAATCAATCTGGAGTCTACAAGTTGACTTGCAACGTTTGCCCGTTAGTATACATTGGCCAGACAGGTAGATCATTCAAGAAAAGAATCCAAGAACACCAAAGGAGTTATATATCTGATTCACATTCGACATATGCTAATCATCTTAAGGAATTCAGGCATAATTTCAACAATAACTATGATATTATCCACGTTGAAAGCAAAAGTTCTAGATAAACACTTTTAGAATTTCTTGAAATCAACAGGTACAATGCCCGTAAAAACCTTTTGAACGAACAGATGTCGACAAGTCTCCATTACTGAATATCTTTCCCTAATGGCTTTTTTAGCGGCAAACTCCAATAAACACCTTGCGTTTTTATGACTTGTTCTTCCATTATTTTGTCACGTACCTATCACCGTATTTAAACTCGATTACACTGGACACCATCAGCCAGTAGAATTTATATACCTAAAGAAGCCACATCGTGGTGAAACAATTGTTGTATTATAAACATTTTTGTGGAGATTAAAATACTGTCTCTTATATATTTTTTAATTAAAATGAGTTTCGACCAAGTAGAGACCGAATCAATCAAACATACATAAAAGTTTTTTTTTTTTGGGAGGAAAAGTTTAAATTGGCAAGACACCACTCACTGTAACATTAGCTCCAGCATCGTTTTTGAAGAAATATGGACCGATGATGCCTCTAGCGTGCAAAGCACACCATACAGTGCATTTTTCAGGATGCAATGAAACCTGCAGAACTTCTTGAGGATTATTTTCACTTCATATACGGCATTTTTCTCTGTTTACATAGCCATTCAACCAGAAATGAGCTTCATCACTAAACACAATTTTACGGAAAAAAAAGTGGATCACCTTCAAGCTGTTCTAGGGCCCAATCAGCAAACAAACGACGCTTATTATGTTCAAGTGGCTGTAGTTCTTGAACCAGTTAGTTCTTGTATGGGTGTAGACCAAGATCTTTACGCAAAATTTTCCATGTAGTGGATGCACAGATTCCAACTTGTTGTGAACGTCGACAAATAGACAAATCTGAATCATCATTAACACTATGACTTACAGCAGCGATATTTTCTTCTGTACGTACAGTTCTTTGTCTTGTTGTTGTTGTTGCATCGGGTAGAGAAAATGTTTTCCGAAATCTATCGTTAGTTTTTACGAATAAGCTGCTCTGATGGACGATTATGTAAACCATAAATTTCACGAAGTGCTCTATAAGTTTGGCGAATAGAACACGGATTTTGAAAATAAATCTCTTGAGTCTTTACATGATAATTTGTCAATGCTTACTGAACAGAAATGTCAAAACAACATGGCTTCTACCTTCTGTCAAATCACAGTTATCCCTTCCGAAAGTTCTATCACCCTAAAAACCACCCGATATATTCCCAGCGTTAGCTTCTTCATCATTAAAAATGCCGCAAATTTTTCGATTAGGCTATGTTGATAGTTTATAGAATATAGTCATTTGGGGTGATATGCTATTAGAGCTCTGACACAAGCGCGCAAAAAGAAAGGTAAAAAGTTACGTTGAGAAGAAAGGATGTAACATTTCATATATTCACCTTGAAAAACGCCCATTCAATATCTCGGGGGCTGCCAAAGGCTTCTTCAAGGATCACACCTACTTTTCCAAGTGCCAAGGCTTGACTCTCCGATAAACTTTGTTGTGCAGAATTGTCGTCGCTTGTCTTCTTATGTATTCCATACCTGCCCATGACCAGAGAGTGCACCTTTGATCCTAAAGCGATGGAATCAAGAGCTACCTCCCCTTCGTATGATTTTGTTAGAATTATTGTATCTGGCTCTGATTCTCCAGAAACAACTGTCTGAAATCATGATATTATTTCATTAAATTTGAATATTTCTTTATTGTTTTTTCTGTACTTCTCCTAGTCCAAAATTGGATGTGATCATCATTTTAGAAGCGTCTAAATTCGATGGATGACAAGTGAACAGCACTCCAGAGCAATCGGCTGGTATCATTTTTTGGACCACAACAGCCATGGGCGTGTTTATGGGAATACCGAACTGCCTGGGTGGAAAATTGAACAACTTACAAGATATAACATAAAAAAGAATCAAAATGACATATCTCGGTGATGTTCTAAATTATATGGTACAAACTTCGTATCAGGAACTTAAGGGTGAAGAATTAAAATTAATTGATTTATAAAACTTATAACTAAAGTTCATTCAAATATTCTTAATAATAATAATTTCTTGATGAATTATACAAACCAAACAAAATTGTCTATTTGTACCATTGAACAAACATATTATATAATCTATGCAACCATACTAAAAAAGATTTTATCTATTGGAGATTCTAAAAATCAAGAGATATAATAAAAAAAAATCTATCAAAGGATCAAATAGACCTCAATAACCTCCCACTTAACATCTTGGAATTTCCTTATTATTATAATACATTTTATTCGTTTTCTTATCATGAATTTCAGTCAAGTTAAGCTTGATGCAATCAAATATTCCCCAAGCGAAAAAATTCACAAGTTCTGCTTAAATGGGAAAAAAGAAATGATCTGTTGGACTTATCCAACAATTTCGATATTTTTTCCATACTCACTTCCTATACATAACGCTCTGATATGTAAATAATGATCCCCAACATTTACAGATCTTAGCCAGAACGTCTTTGTCCGTTTGCGACCCCAAGAACGTCTCATTCTGTCCAGCTGAAGTAAACTCCTCTGAATCTTCTCCGACCGCTAAAATTTTCAAATTGTAAAACTGTAACTTGGCAAAGAACGATATCTATCACCTGATGATCTTACTGCCCACCTTAAGTAAGGAAGAATCTTGTCATCGTATTCTTTCCTGACCTTCATCAACTCGTCAATAACTTTTTGTTCAACAGTTGGACTTAGAGAAAGCTCTTCGAAAAATTTGACGGTGCTAGTGTAAACGGTACGTTAAAACTATTTAAGGGGATAGTGGAATTACTTACACCTCACAAGCGTTTTTTATGTCTCCGTCCTCTTTTCCCAACACTATATCTTCCAACAACGACACAGCTTTTCTGAGGCTAAAATTACTTTCTATCTGCCTCTTGAAGGCTTGCGTGGTCACAATGAAGCCGTCTGGTATAGAAATCTAAAAAAAAAAGTCGTGAGTTATAGGTATATTAGTTGTAACAAAGAATTAACATGTTCATTTTCGAGTTCCTTCATCAGAGAGAGTGAGTTTCCCTTTCCTCCGCTAAGTTCAACAATTTTAGAGTCATCTGAACCTATTGGAGTTACGATGGTGTCGGGGATGGTATCTGCTTTAATCTCCCTCAAAATGTGGCTTGGTCTCTTTATGCCATCTCCTACAATATTTGGTTCAAATGAATAAGTTCTAGTAAACACAACCAAATTTATGTGGGATCAGCCAGTATTTTACAGAAAGAAAGTAAGCTCAATGAGAATGTTGGACATCAAAATAATACACATTGCAGCACATTCTATTGTGAAAATTGAAAAACATTGAATTCTTTATGTTGTTATATAGGTACTCAGTAGTATCGGGTGTTATTTTTTAGAGTGGTAGAACTTTCGATAGGGATAACTGTGATTTGACAGAAGATAGAAGCCATGTTGTTTTGACATTTCTGTTCAGTATGCATTGACAAATTGTCATGGAAAGACTCACGCCGCAACAACGTCTACAAATTGTTGAAATTTATTTTCAAAATCAGTGTTCTATTCGCCAAACTTATAGAGCACTTCGTGAAATTTATGGTTTACATAATCGACCATCAGAGCAGCTTATTCGTCGAACTATCGATAGATTTCGGACAACATTTTCTTTACTCGATGCAACAACAACACCAAGACAAAGAACTGTACGTACAGAAGAAAATATCGCTGCTGTAAGGCATAGTGTTAATTATGATCCAGATCTACACCCATACAAGATCCAACTGGTTCAAGAACTAAAGTCACTTGACCATAATAAGCGCCGTTTGTTTGCTGATTAGGCCCTAGAACAGCTTGAAGTTGATCCACTTTTTTATCGTAAAATTGTGTTTAGTAATGAAGCTTATTTCTGGTTGAACGACTATGCAAGCAAGCAAAATTGACGTATATGGAGTGAAAACAATCCTCAAGAAGTTCTGCAGGTTCCATTGCATCCTGAAAATTGCACTGTTTGGTGTGCTGGAGGCATCATCGGTCCATATTTGTTTAAAAACGATGCTGGAGCTAATGTTACAGTGAATGGTGCTCGTTACAGATCGATCATCAATGATTATTTGTTTCAAAATTTGAATGGTATCGACCTGGAAGTGTTTTGGTTCCAACAAGATGGTGCTACACCTCATGCTGCTACCGTAACAATTTATTTATTGAAAGAAAGATTTGGCGATAATATTATTTCGATAAATGGTCCAATTAATTGACATAACTCCACTGGATTATTTTCTTTGGGGTTATGTCAAGTCTTTGATTTATGCTGATAAACCAGAAACAATAGACGCTTTTGAAGCCAACATAACTCGTGTTATTGATAAAATAAGGCCTGAATTAGTCGAAAAAGTGGTCCAAAATTGGTCTGGTAGAATGCGGTCCCTCAGAGCTAGTCCTGGTGGACATATGCCGGAAATTATTTTTAAAACATAAATGTCATAAAATTATCTTTCGAATAAAAAAAAAATTGGCTTCAATCTTAATTTAAATTATTATTGATTCTAAGATGTCCAATTTTTTCCTTTCAGATGTTGAATTTCAAGGTTATCTAATTATAGGAAGACATGATTAGTTAGTAAAAATTTTTTTGGGAAATTAGAGTTATTTATCAGGTGCTTGAATGAAGCCTGATGTTCTTTGAACTTTCTTGCGAGTTTTTATAAGGAACAGAAATAAATGTATCAATGGAAATGATTAGGAAATTACTTCGTTTCATAGAATTATTCAATAAACACACTTGAAACTTCCATGGACCAAAATAAAAGCGATCGATAAGCAATACCTGCTCTACTTACGAAATATTTTTTTTTTCAATCTTCTACTTATACGATCCTCTACAATTCTACAATTCTGCGATAACATGCTCGTCTTTATTCTACCTCTAAATACTAAATTTCAGATCGATCAGATTTGCAGTTTCAAAAATATTGGGAAAAATAAGAAAATCTTTCAAATGCCAATAACGGCGGAACCATTACAACGATGAATGAACTTAACCGAGATATTTAGCATCCCAAACTTACTCTAAAATTTTCAAGTATATAGTTTTTTTTTGTTCGAAAGTTAGAGAGTTTATAGAAGAACAGAATTATTTTTGGCCTTTGATTCTTCATCAGTGAGTTCAACCTAGTCAGTCGAGGCTTAAAATTCGAAAATTACAGATATTTGGACAAAGAGGAAGTCGAAAGAAATTGTGAACATCGAAAAATTGGAGTAGCCATCGACAAGTATTTGAAGGAAAAAAGGAAAGCATATTTACCAAAATATGCTTAATATCCTTGGCACTCAGTGTATTTCGTATGAACTTGAAAAATTGGATTGCAAATTTCAAAAGAGATCAATGTTCCATTGAAGATGAAGAACGATTGGGAAAGCCAGTTGCGGCCATCTCTAAAAATATAGAAGTTCATGACATGATTTTACCACGCTGTCGAAAATTCGGCTAAAATGAAGGCCATAAAAATTTCATACATACGCCGTCCATTTGTAGTTCGCATCGATTTGGACATCAATCATAATTTCTGCAAAATGGATCCCCAAATGTCTAGAAGTTGTGCAAGGATAGAAACATTGCCCTCGATCTTCGATGAAGATTTCTTAAACCGTGTTCTTGCCATGGATGAAATTTCGACCCAAAAACAAAGCATCAATCAATGGAAAGGAGATACTTTGGTTCTCAAACCTCTAAAAAGTTTCGTAATCAAAAATCTGTTGGAAAAGTTCTTGGCTCAGTTTTTTGGGGTTGGTATAGGATAATCATCATTGATTATCTATATAACAGTAGAACAACAGGGAATATACCATTTGATGTTATTGACCACTCTACGAGAAATAATTAAGGAGTGAAGAAGCAGTGGCGTTGTGTATGTGCAAGACAATACACATGTACACAAATGTTGGCGTGCAAACAATTCGTGATTTAGAGTTTGCAGGACTCCACCCCTTCTTTCGGCTGACCCAGCTCCATCTATCATTTCATTCTTCAATTGAAAAGAGAAGAATAAATAGGAAGAAGCTGTGGAGGCCTGGTTTGCAGAGAAAGTTAAAAACTTGTTTCTGATAGGTCTAAAACCATTACAGGTTCATCGTAATGAATGTCTGCATTCTATAGGATAATTTGTTGAATAATAAAATATTTTGACTCTTAAATTTTGTTTGCATCTTCTGCAGACTAAGAATTTTTCAATACAGCCTCTTAATTTTAATTGAATGCATATTCTAACTTACCTTGGTGGCTGGTCCAATGGTCCAAAACAGCAAAACCTTGTTTATCATTCACCGAGCATTCGGCACTGATATTCCTAACTTTATAACCTTCGAAGTTACCATTTATCAATTCGACATCGCTGTTATTATTCATAGACAGCACCACTTTCATCTTTTTTGAAGGTACTGAAAATTCAAACACTTTCAACTTCAATTTCTACCGATATTTTGTTCAGTTACCTTCAACATGAATCGTGAGCTTATCGGAAATACTTCGCTCAGCTTTGGAGAGATCCAAATCGCATTTTCTAATGGGATGAACTGATCCAGTGTGGGTGAGGACGAATCCGAATTTTAGTCTGTAAAAATCAAGATTTATTGCGGATTGGGTTAATTGGGAGGAAAAAACTTACTCTTGGCAGCCTTGTCGAAGAGCTTTTACGCCTAAATGCATTAAAAGGCCGTTTTCGGTTGCGGCAAATAAGGTTACACATTTATTTAAAGCTTCCGTTTCGGGTGTGCCTCTGCTCCTTCTCCTAACGCAGGTCATATTAAGATGTACCTCTGGTATATTTGTTCCACTAACTGTACCTTTGAAAGCCCCAAACTGAACAAAATATTTTTCGTTTCCACTATAAAATAAAACGAATATAACATCAGTATTGAATTTTTAATCGGATGTTTAATCGAATTCTGTCTGAAATCTAGCAATTTGGTGAAATACGAGTTAGAATCAATTCAAATATCTAGAAACTTACAGGAGATTTAACCATTTTCCATCTCTCCACGTTGACTTCGCCAGACATTTTGCAATAATGTTAACATCTTCATCGACAAGAGAGATATTCGGTTTAGAACAGCAATTCCATCTGCAAATTAAAAAAAATTGTTTTACAAAAACCTCAGGGTAATAAAGAAACAGAGATGTTTATTATCCCTAGGTGAAAACAAAATCAGATTACGGATAGTGGTCATTTGTGAACAAAAATAAAGCTTTCGTCTTCAGAAATGCGAACTACGAAGGCTTTCTCGCGTGCAGATGATACCTTGATCAAAAATTTTAACTGCGAGGATGACCATGATTTTCTTTGAAACTATACTGCCGATATCCGAGATTCTTTGAGTCATTTAATTACAATTTATTTTAATTATAATGTTCGGTCGCCGTAGCCCTCTTATTATCGTTGAACAAACAACGACTGGTGCCATCTACGTAGAAAACATCATTGAACCAATCATTGTTCTTCTGGGCAACGAATTTGGGGATAATTTCACGTATCAGGATGATAACGCCCACGAAGGGTTCAAAACATTCTTCAAGAGAACAATATCCAGAGAATGAACTGGCCAGTAAACTCTCCAGACATTAATCCAATTGAGCACGTATGGAATTACTTAGGGAGCGAAATATCCAATCGCCAAAACCCACCTTCAACTTTTCAGGAATTGACTTTAGCTCTTCAGGAAGAATGGAACGATATGCCTGCAAATTTCATCAATGACTCGATTCTTGGGATTCCTTGGCGTATTTGTCAGTTTATTCAAAGAAGAGGTGGTAATACGGACTATTGAATTTGGATTCAGTTGTGGAATAACTATAATTAATCAAAAATAAATAATCGATAAATTTAGAGTTTTTCTCATTTCCCCTATTTTGTCTCATCCTGCTTAAAGCAAATAGTAACAAACAAAGATTTTCTATCAAATATATTGCAGTTGAAATAGAGGAAAATATTCATCTCATTTCCAGAATATACTACTCTGTCAAGAAAGTACCGGGAATTTTCAATTAAAACAACATTTTTACATTTAATCGTCAAAATTTATTGGGTCGCCTTCAAAATAGGCTCCATTTGCTCCAATACATCTATGCCAACGGCACTTCCAATTATCGAAACATTTTTTATAGGCGCTTTCCGGGATGGACTTTAGCTCTCGCGCCGAATTTTGTTTTATGGCTTCAATCGACTCAAAACGGGTGCCACGAAGGGGCAATTTTAGTTTTGGGAAGAGGAAAAAGTCGCAGGGAGCCAAATCCGGCGAATACGGTGGTTGCTGAAGCACGTTTGTTGAGTTTTTGGCGAGAAAGTCAGTCACAATCGTAGCTCGGTGAGAAGGCGCGTTATCGTCATGCAAAATCCATGAGTTGTTCGCCCACAAATTTGGCCGCTTCTTACGGATACGCTCACGCAAACGTTTCATAACGCCTAGGTAATACTCCTTGTTTACCGTCTGACCCACTGGAACGAATTCGTAGTGCACCACGCCACGGATATCGAAGAAAACAATGAGCATCACCTTCATTTTCGAGCGGCTTTGGCGTGGTTTTTTCGGTTTCGGCTCATTTTTTGCCACCCATTCCGATGATTGCTGGCTTGTTTGCATATCGTACTCGTAGACCCAGGTCTCATCACCAGTTATAATGCGTTTCATGAATGTAGAATCGGAATTACAGCGATCCAGCATGTCTGAAGCAACCTGTTCGCGATGACGTTTTTGAAGAAAATTCAGGTCTTTCGGTACGAGTCGTGCGGCCACCTTTCTCATGCCCAAAATATCAATCAAAATCGTACGTGCGGACTCGTGGGATATCTTAAGATCATGTGCTATCTCTCTCAAGCTGGTACGACGGTTTTCCAGCACCCTTTCCTTAATTTTATCGACGTTATCTTCGATCGAAGCCGTCGATGGGCGTCCACTTCACGACCGTCCTTGAAGGCTCTGTACCACTGATATGCACGAGTTTTCGATAGAGCATTATCACCAAAGGCCTTTTGCAACATTTTCAATGCATCGGCACACGAAAATTCATTTGCAACACAAAACTTTAAACAAATTCTTTGCTCAACGTAATCACCCATAGTAAAAATCGGCACGCACTCTGACATCGACTGACTTAATCAGCTGTTGCAAACACACTAGTTGACAGATCCCACTCAAGCTTGGCATAGTAATTAAGGACAGTGGTACCAACCTAGGAAAAAAAAATTTTAACTGCCTCATTGCCCCGCCAGATTTAAATCGATAATTCCCGGTACTTTCTTGACAGAATGTATATTGTTTATTTCTTGAGAAATCTAGGGGGCCAAGACTTTTGACGGTGTATGTGTTTAATTGGATTGAGTTAAGTACTTACATTAAACGTAAACTGACGTATTCCGTTTTTCCATAGCTTCTAGGGGAGGTATTCCTGAGGAAACCATTAAAAGTCAAGCGACATCTCTTGAAAGGCTCTAAGATTTCCACGTTCATACCCTGACATTTCCATTGGCATCCTGAAATATGGCCTCGGGCGACTCCGCCTTTATCAGGAAAGATATAAACATTTCCGCCAAGTCGTAAACATATTGTTGCTTCAGCTATATTATCTGCTCTAAGTGTTAATTTTACACTTAGTTGATTGCCGTTTTGATCCAGAGCACTAAAGGAAATCACTTCAGCCTGAAAATTCGGATTTTAGAGAATACTGACGATTGTTAGGATTTCACTCACATTTTCATTAGTTATTGATCTTGGGTTTTCGTATCGTTCGAATTCGGCAAAGGATTTCGGAACTTTAACCTTTTTTTGTGCCTTCTGGATGGCCCTTCTTCCAAATACGTATTTCAACAGATATAAGATTCCTACGATGAACGAAGATGATTATAGTAATGTAATGAGATATTGAAGATGTTGTGGTAAACCAACAAGATTTAGAATTAATGAAAGGGCTGTAATGATACAGGGAGTAATTCCGTCGACAAAAGCAAATTCAACGCGAGGTTCAATTCCCCTGAATTAATTTGTTTATTCTAATCTCCAGGCCCGTTAATGTTAAACTTAGGAATTCGCTTTCGTGGCATGCACGAACGGGGGTTTCATGAAAGGAAATTCTTTTACTCTGGCCCATATATTGTAATAAAAAACTACAGTTTAAAAAATTCATACTAGCTGATTGTACGAATCGTAAATATATTCCTTCAGATGAGTTAATGAACGGAAAGTTTCGGAGAAAACGCTGACGTCGGAATAAACGCGTGTGGCTCCACAAGGAGACGAAGCTTTCCACAAACTGCTAAATAGGAATTTTGAGCGGGTAAACGAACTAAAAACTTGGAAGGAGAAAATTGACTCGTACGAGATATTAAAAGGGCCAAAAGAGAGTTTCTTAGGGAGTCTTGACACGTCGGAAAAACTAGTAAGATCGTCAATATAAGATCGCGGTGCGAGGCTCGAATTGATCTCAGAATTTAGCATTATTATAATTATATTGAATGATATTCGTAATTTTATTTTGAAGTTTCAGAATTGAGTCAGAAGAATTAGAGAAATAAATAAACAGATAGTGTTAAGTTCCGTTTGTTCCATTTTTTGTAGAAAACCGCGTGTGTCTAGTTTTGGTTTGATAGTATGGTCTTGGAGTCTAGGGGTAAGAAGTATCTAAAAATTTTGGTATATTATTCAGGTTGAAATTGTCTAATTAAAGGAGAGTTAGAAATTAAGAAGTAGGTGGTACGTTGACATATTTCTTCGTAATTATTATGTTTGAAGAATTTAAACAAAATTAAGAATTATATGAATGATCTATAGTGCTTGAGGGATCCGCATCGCCCTCTCCTTAATTATTCAGTGTGTCATCTTTATTTAGATTTTATTGAGTTTAGGATTGATAAAACTACTGTATTTTGGCACACTTTATCATTATACTTCTTAAAATCCATAATTGAGTTTCAATACCATTTTCATTATCACAGAGAAAATTTAGCAACATCAAAGACCTTCCATTTTCGCGAAGGTCATACTCTTCCTAGAAGGGTTCTCACCCCATTCGTAAATAAGTCAATCTAGTAATATTTTCCATCTAACCACCTCCCACAAAGCTTATTACACCATTTTGAAACACCGATTTTCAGTCGATAGAAGTCATAAGGGAGACTTCACAGCGAGTACTGAAGTCGGTTCATTATGAATTCAATTTGACCGGTAATTTGTTGCCTGTAGGTCCATTGTATGCGTTTTTGAGTCATTTTGGGTTCAAAATTCGCACAATACGGAAAGACAGCGCCCTCTGTGACGCGAGTGCAAAAAAAGATGCCGATGGCTCAATGCTAGCACATGGCTCATACCCAAAAGGTCGCGGGTTCAAGTCCTGTTTAAGGGCGAAAGAAATTTTCTAGTTCGACGGCTTTCGGACACCATTTAACTATTGGGTCGAAAATTAACAGTGGCGTAAGATCGCAGTACAAACTACCCAGAATACAACTGAACTCCTAACTTGCACAAGCTGAAAAAGTTTCTAAGGGATCTTCACAGATGATCTAGGAGTATCAGGTTAATATAAATAATAATAATAATGACTTAAATCCGAATCATTTAAGTTTTAAAGTAAAACACAGATAATGTCAGGCAAATCAAAGTACAATTCACCATATGTGTTTCAGAGCGGGTAAAAAATAATTCTATAGATAAGAATTCATGTTTGCAACTTGTTGAAGTTCTTACATTAAAGAAGTTTCAAAAATTGGCTTTAAGAAAATACTTAGATACTCACATTCTCACATAATATAAACATAGAAATTCTAATATTTCAGTAGAACTGAGATTTTACGCGTTGGTAATAAAAGAAGAAGAATAGGCCTTTAAGAAAGTTTGGAAATTTGTTTAGCACATGATAAGAAGCTACCAATTACAAATAACTTCAATTTAATTTTTCACCAGTGCTCTTATCTGTAAAAGATTAGGACCCAACTAGCACCATATTTTGACACTGTTCAAAATTATACCTGTAATCTACATTATAAATAGGATTTTAAGTTTTGATCTCTTCAGTTTTGAACATGGGATAAAAACCCGAAACATACATGTCAACAGACATTAAATAAGCAGTGAAACTTAAGCCAAGTTGTTTTTATAACTTCAGGAATTAAATTAATGTCATAATAATTAAATAATGTCGCTTATATCAAGCTACATATAAAATAAACATTCATTATGAAACATCCAAATGAGATAACAAAATCCAATAAATATAAATTGTTAACAAAAATCCTATAAATTAAATATGTTGAGTAGACGAAATTTTGTTTCCGCTCCTCCCTCTTATGAAAACAGATATCTTTCAAAAATTTTTAACATAAACTTAAGAATTTCATCATTAAACTATCTTACTTAGAATATTCAATATTATTGATTATCTAAGTGAGTTACTTTTTAGAAAATCTCAAGATATGTAAAAACATTACTAAAAAACAAGTTTTAAGAGAGACTTTGCTAGTCAGTACCCAATCATATTGAATAAAATATAATATCAATCAACAAAAAATATTTACTCACCTTTAACAATTCAGCAAACGCCTTGGCAAATGAATACTGAACATTTAAATGGAGTTATAACATTAAATATAATTTTTTGAAATTAAATATGTAGAAGGCTAACAGAATATATCTGTAAATATTAAAATATTCAAGTATAAACTTCCATTTATTTTATTTTATTCATAATATATAATTATTTGGTTTCCCTAACATTCTTTATACAGATGTTCATTGTGCTATAACAGAGGCCGTTAAATTGCCTTTCAATATTTAAGATCAATGGTAAACCACAGAACTATTTATTTGAGTCAACATTGGACTCCATTTAAATGTTCAGTGTTCATTTGCCAGGACGCTTTCTGGATTGTTAAGCTGTCTTTTGTTGAATACGTTTATTGAATACGTTTGGGTAGTGACGAAGCAAAGTCTCTCTTAAAACTTGTTTTTTAGTAATGTTTTTACATATCTTGAGATTTTCTAAAAGGTAACTTAATTAGATATCCAATAATATTGAATATTTTAAGTAAGATAGTTTTATGATGAAATTCTTAAGATTGTGTTAAACATTTTTGAAAGATACCCGTTTTCATAAGTGGGATGAGCAGAAACAAAATTTTGTTTACTCAAAATATTTATTTTATAGGATTTTTGTTAACAATTTATATTTACTGGATTTTGTTATCTCATTTGGATATCTTATAATGAATTATTTTATATATCGTTTGATATAAGCGGTGCTTATATGACCTTAATTTAATTCCTGAAGTTATAATATTAAATATAATTTTTTTAAATTAAATATGTAGAAGGCTAACAGAATATATCTGTAAATATTAAAAAAAGTTGTTTTTATTTTCTTTATTAATTCAAAAATGTTTCACCAAGTGATATGGGAGAAATCAATATCATTAATCTTGGAGGCATAAAACTGATATTTTTACCACCAGAAAAATTACCCAATATATTTATTTGAAAAATTGTACTCGGGCGAAAAAATTAACTACATTTACGTAGAACGATTCTGCAGTCTTACCTTCTCTAGAGTGGAAATTCTCATCTTTACTGACCAGCGCTAAAACAACAATAGGAACAATAACAAATAGCGCGTAATAACAAAAACTGAACAACACCGACTCCATTTTTCGCGTTTGACACTTTTTAACCGGTCTGACGAAAGTGAAAAACAAATGTTAATAATCAATCGAATTTCGAGTGCGGATGATTAAATATATATCGATTTTTCGAGATGGCTTTAATTTTCGTATCAGCGATAGGAGGCGAACAACAATGGGCCGAATCGAAATGCGTGTTTTTATCTGTTTTGAATGGAGAGGCAGAAAACATTGGTGGGTCCTTGACTGTGAATATTACGTTATGTAAGTGCATTTTAATGCGCGTAAACACGATATAGTGAAAGTGGGACTTTGAACTTTTGCTAGGTTACAAGAAGCGAAATGGAGGACCTGAGGACTGGTCCGACCCACTTCTGTGTCTTCTGGTGATTTAAATCGCGAATGCCCACGTGTTCGCTGGTGTCAAGAGTTTGATGACCAGAATAATTAATTGTATCTATTTTTGGACCAATCCTCCTCCTTTCTGGTCAGTAAACTTGAGGTTTGGTGCGGATGATGTCGGTTCTTTGCATAACAATCTTCTCTTTGGGGTGATTGTCCGGTAGTTTCTCAAGTTCTCTCGATGGAAATCAATGTCCTTTCTTTTTCCCGATGTTTTGGATTCTCTGCTTGTTGTGTAACTTTCGAAATTGAATTTTAAAGGGCATAGACGTGAAGTGTTATTGGTTCTGCTTTTAGAAAATAAAACAAAGGAGTCGTTATACGCAAAATGATGCTTTCAAGGCACACAAGGCTGAAGTTGATACTTATTTTAACATAATCGAAGACCAAAACACTTAAACATACATTGGGGATATAAATATTAACCTGTTAGACAGGACAACAAATCAGGTAAATAATTATTTGAACACAATCCCGGAAAATGGTTTCTTACTCTACCGTGTGTTCATAAATTGAAGGTACAAACGAAGAGGGGAGATTCCTTGCATAATTTTAAGAATTCCCTTTCGTTTTCGAGATTGAATTTTTTTAAAGTTTTTTCTCATAGTATCTGCATTTCATAAGATATTCAACTGAAATGTGGCATAGATATTACAATTTAGAGTTTATACTGTGGTAAATCGACAAGATTTAGTATTCATGAAAGGGCTGTAATGATACAGGGGTTAATTCAGTGGACAATAGCAAATTCTACGCGAGGTTCAATGCCCCTGAATTAATTTGTTTATTCTGATCTCCAGACCAGTTAAGGTTATACTCAGGAATTCGCTTTCGAGGCACGCACAAACGGCGGCTTCGTGAAAGGAAATTCTTTTACTCTGGCCTATATATTGTAATAACAAACTACAAATTGAAAAGTTCATAAGAACTGATTGTACAAAACGTAAATATATTCCTTCTCTCTACGCCAATGTGCCCTAATGATTCTGCCTGCTTTCCGTTATTCTCAGAAATGAAGTAAGATTTTGTATCTTTTTTTTCTTAGTCACAGACTGGGACTACCTGTTGTAAAAATTCATTCTCGTACAGAATTCAAGTGGAAGTTGCCGTACGAGGCATACCTCTATTTCATTTTCAAGCCCATCTTCAGGCAAATAGTTATTTACTGTAAATAATAAAATATCGTCTTACAAACAGTAATTTCATTTCAACGTAGTAGAAAAAAGTTCATTACATACATTACTCCTTCAGATGAGCTAATGAACGGAAAGTTCCAGCGGAAAACGCTGACGTCGGAATTAACACGTGTGGCTCGACAAGGAGACGAAGTTTACGAAAAACTGCTAAATAGGAATTTTGAGCGGGTGAACGAACTAAATATTTTGGAGTATAAAACCGACTTGTACGAGGTATTAAAAGGGTCAAAAGGGCGTTTTGTCGGGGAGTCTTGACACGCCGGAAAAACTAGTAAGATCGTCGAGAAAAGATCGTGGTGCGAGGCTCGAATTGGTCTCAGAATTTAGCATTATTATAATTATATTGAGTGATATTTGTAATTTTTTTTTGAAGTTTGAGAATTGAGTCAGAAGAATTAGAGAAATTGAACAGATATTGCTAAGTACCGGAATCAAGTAATTAAGAGTACTGAGGTCTTTATCGTTTGTTGTTCGTGTTAAATTGGCCGTTTCTTGTAGAACATCGCGTGTGCCAGTTTTGTTTTGAATGTATGGTCTTGGAGTTTAGGGGCAAGAAGTATCTAAAAATTTTGGTATATTATTTAGGTTGAAATTATCTAATTGAAGTAGAGCTGGAAATTAAGAAGTAGGTAGTAGGTTGACATACCTCTTCGTAATTGTAAGGTTTGAAGAATTTAGACAGAATTAAGAATTATATAAATGATTCGTAGTGCCTTCTCCTCAAGTATTCAGTGTGTGGTAACAAGGTTTAGAATTCATGAAAGGGCTGTAATGATATAGGGATTAATTCATTTGACTAAAACAAATTCAACGCGAGGTTCAATTCCCCAGAATTTATTTGTTTATTCTAATCTCCAGACCACTTAATGTTAAACTTAGGAATTCGCTTTCGAGGCACGCCCGAACGAAATTATTTTACTCTGGCCTATATATTATAATAACGAACTACACATTAAAAAGATCATAAGAACTAATTGTACGAAACGAAAATATATTACTTCAGATGAGTGCAGGAACGGAAATTTCCAAAGAAACACGCTGACGTCGAAATTAACACATGTGGCTCGACGAAGGCTGAAATTTTCAAAAGTGCTAAGTTGCAGTTTTGAGCGGGTGAACGGATCGAAAATTTGGAAGGAGAAAACCGACGCGTGGGGGTATTAAAAGGCCCAAAGGAGAGTTTGTGAGAGAGTCTTGACACGTCGGAAAAACTAGTAAGATCGTCGAGACAAGATTGCGGTTCTAGGCTCGAATTGGTCTCAGAATTTAGTATTATTATAATTATATTGAGTGATATTAGTATTTTGTTTTTTGAAGTTTAAGAATTGAGTCAGAAGAATTAGAGAAATTGAATATAGTGCTAAGTTCCGGGACCAAGGAATTAAAGAGTACCGGTAGTGATTCTTTATCGTTTATTGTTCGTGTAAATAGGTCGTTTCTTGTAGAAAATCGCGTGTGTCCAGTTGTGTTTTGAATCTATGGTCTTGGAGTCTAGAGGTAAGAAGTATCTGAAAATTTTGATATATTATTCAGGTTGAAATTGTCTAATTAAAGTAGAGTCAGAAATTAAGATGTAGGTTGACATATCTCTTCGTAATTGTTATGTTTGAAGAATTTAAACAGAATTAAGAATTATATAAATGATTCGTAGCGCTTGAGAGATCCGCATCGCCCTCTCCTTAATTATTCAGTGTGTCATCTTTATTTAAATTTTATTGAGTTTAATATTTATGAAACTATTGTATTTAGGCACACTTTATCATTATACTTCTTAAAATCCATAATTGAATTTCATTATCATTTTCATTATCACAGAGAAAATGTATTAACATCAAAGACCTTCCATTATCGCGAAGGCCGTACCTTTCGTAGGACCGCTCGACTAGGACTGGTTCGCACCCCATTCGTAAATAAGTCAATCTAGTAATATTTTCCATCCAACCACCTCCCACAAAGAGGTGTCTTATTTCAACACCATGTGACACGCCAATTTCGATTGAAAATCTTCAGGTTGATATTTATTCTGGAACACTGTGCCCTGTATTACTCCAAAACTTTTTTTTGGTGAACCACTGTTAGTTTGAAAAATTGTAAAAATAGTCTTTGTTGTTATACTAAACTTTATGGTCCCTTGTAGTTTTGTCGTATCTGCTACTGATTTCTAGAAAAAAATTTCGAACGATTCTCTCGAAATCCTCAGAAATATCCAAATTGTCATAAAAATTAAGTTAGTAAGCTGCGGTAAATTCATTGTTATTTTTGACACATCAAATTAAAACTCCTTGGAAAGTAAAGGTGGTTGCAATTTAATGTCAAAACATGCTGAATTTCACGAATTCCGAAATGGTTGACATGCATTTCGTGTATGGTGTTGCAAATGGAAGTTCAAGAGAAGCTAAGCGTCTTTACGTGGAACGCTATCCCAATAGAGTGATGCCTGGTCATGGAATGTTCTCTCATATGAGTGTGGATAGCTCAGCGGGAGAGCATCGGACTCGTGACCGAGAGGTCCAGGGTTCGAATCCTATTCAGGTAGAAAAGAAATTTTCTAGTTGGACGGGTATCTGCCACCATTTCACTGTTGGGTCAAAAATTAACAGTGCTGTGACCTAAAGTGGCGCAAGATCGCAGTAACAAAGCCTACACAGAACACAACTGAACTCCGAACTCGTACAAGCTGAAAAAGCTTCTGAGGGATCTTCACAGAAGATCTAGGAGTATCAGGATAATAATAATAAATAATAAATAAAAAAAATATCCACAAGCGTCTTTCAAAAATTGGATCTTTTTCTACGACAAATATTAATGCAGGTAGACCACAAAGTGTGAGAACTCCACGACTCGAAGAGGAAGTTCTAAACGAAATAGAAGAACATCCAAGAACCAGTACAAGAAAAATTAGTGTTACTTGAAATACAAGTCATCAAGTTGTTTGGCGGATCTTGTGGGATTCTTTGCTATATCCTTATCACATTCAGAGGGTGCAGCGCTCCTACCTCGAGATTTTGATCCCAGAGTTATTTTTTGTCAGTGGTACCTCAATAGACTATTGAACAATCTTCATTTTGATTGCCAAACCCTATTCACTGATAAAGCCTGTTTCTCCAGAACGTCAATTATGAATATTCATATTGGACACACATGGGCTGAGGAGAATCCACATAAAATTGTAGAAACTCATTTTCAAGAGCAATTTTCATTACATGTGTTGGGTGGTAATATTGGCGATTATTTGATTGGTCCTTTCTTTTTGCCAGGTCGACTTACTAATCAATCATAGAGACGGAATGAAATAAGGAATTACTTTGTTTTCTATCACTTTTTATTATAACTGATATACAGTGACTCGAGTTTCGTAGTGTTTACTACATTTTCAAACTGAACGAACAAATTAGATCTCAACTATTATATATGGGGATTGTAGGCTTCGGCAGAGCTTCGAAGAGAGGGGTTTTCCAAAGTTCCGTCTGTTCGTTAAGTAGTTTTATTATTGGTACGTGCTTTTTATATTTTTCAATTTCTATGGATTCCAGGATGTCAAGTTTTTTCCCTTTCGCTTCCACGTGCAAGATAACAAGGTTGTTCAATTCTGGGAAGGTGTGATCTGTAGTGAAGAAATGGTTCGCAAAATTGGAATTATTCTTCCGGTTCCTAAAAGCAGATTCATGCTCTTTGTACCTTTTATGGAAAGGTCGGCCCGTTTGACCTATATACACACTATTACACTGTTGACAACTTAATTTATAGACTCCAGAATTATTCAGTCGGTTCTCTTTGTCTTTCGGATTAAAAAAGAGATTAGAAATTTTATGGGAGGGTGTGAAAGCTGTTACTATGTTAATTTTTGATAAAATTCGAGCTATTTTTTGTGAAATTGGTCCAAAATATGTTAGTTTTATAAATTTATTGTTATTATGATCTGATTTGGAGATGGGGTAAATTTGTTTACGAATTAGTTGCTTCTGTTTTATGTTTATGATGGAATTTATAGTTTTGGTTTCGAACTGATTTTTTGTGGCTATTTGTCTGATTGTATTCAATTCCCTCTTTAACGTAATCCCTACTATATATATATATATATAATATTATAAATGCGAATGTAAGTTTGTTTGTTACGCTTTCACGCAAAAACTACTGAACCGATCATCATGAAACTTTGTACATATACTCTTGAAGGTATTAGAAGTAACATAGGGTACTTTATATTTAAAAAAAAAAAATTTTTTTACGAAAGATAAAACAATTGTTTGTCAAAAAATCGTCAAATTTAGCTACTTCAGTAATGAAGTTTTACTATTATTATACCCTTACCCTTTATCTTTCATACTTATTTAATGACTCCACTGCGGGCGAAGCCGCGGGTAAAAAGCTAGTATTATCTAAAGGAATTGAAAATGCTCTATGTACCATTGATCTATAAGCAGCTAGTTTATGATTGATCGGATGGTTTGAAAAATTTGGTATTGTTGTATCAGTTGATGTGGGTTTTCTATATATATCAAAGGAAATTTCATTATTACTGTTAATTAAAGTTATGTCCAGAAAATTTATTTTATTATCGAATTGTGTTTCCATGGTGAATTTGACCTTATTGTGCAAACTATTGAGATATTCTAATGTTTCATTTAATTCTGAATGTGTTCCGCAGAAGCAAGCCAATATATCGTCTACATACCTGTACCAAAAAGTGATATGCTTTGCGTGTGTGGATTTTAGAATTTTTCTTTCAAAACGGGACATAAAGATTTCAGCGAGTAATGGGCTGAGAGGTGATCCCATGGCAAGTCCATCTTTCTGTTTGTAAAATTTACTATTGTATTGAAAGTAATTTTCTTCCACGCAAAGTTCGAAAAGGGTTAAAATTTCGTTTTTTATCACAGGATTGATGTTATTTTTTGTTAGGATATTTTCGATTATATTCATGGATTCTATATTTGGTATATTCGGGAACATATTAACTACATCAAACGACACTAGAATACTATTAACTGGAAGGATAACATTTTTTAGTTTTTTTGTGAGCTCGATTGAATTTTTTATTGAATAGGGTGAGTTGAATTGTGTTGTTTCTCTCTGCCGAAGCCTACAATCCCCATATATAATAGTTGAGATCTAATTTGTTCGTTCAGTTTGAAAATGTAGTAAACACTACGAAACTCGAGTCACTGTATATCAGTTATAATAAAAAGTGATAGAAAACAAAGTAATTCCTTATTTCATTCCATTAAAATGAACTATCACAAAGTAACGGACTACTCCATCCAAAATCATAGAGACATTTTTCAGAAAACGATTTTCCCTTGTTATTGGATAATTTACCTCTTATGCTAAGGCGTTAAATGTGGTTCATGCATGACGGTGCACCCGCTCATTTTTCAGTTTTGGCTAGGGAATATTTGAACGAAAATGATGAAAACAGGTAGATTGGACGGGGAGGACATCAGTCATGGCCCGTCAGATCCCCAGACTTAAATAGTTTAGATGTATTTTTATGGGGCCATCTGTAATCTCTAATGTGTCAACGCCAGTGAATACTTTAGATGAAATGTAATAAGCCACCTCTTTGTGGGAGGTGGTTGGATGGAAAATTGCGAATCAATTCTAGTGCGAATCAATTCTAGTCGAGCGGTCTTAGGAAGGGTACGGCCTTCGCGAAAATGGAAGGTCTTTGATGTTAACAAATTTTCTCTGTGAAAATGAAAATGCTAATGAAACTCAATTATGGATTTTAAGAAGTAAAGTGTGCCAAAATACAATAGTTTTATCAATCTCAATAAAATCTAAAGATCACACAATGAATAATTAATCAGAGGGCGATCCGGATCCCTCAAGCACTACGGATCATTTAAATAATTCTTAATTCTGTTTAAATTCTTCAAACATAATTACGAAAAGATATGTGCAACCTACCATCTACTTCTTAATTTCTGACTCTACTTTAATTAGACAATTTCAACCTGAATAATATACCAAAATTTTTGACATTTCTTACCCCTAGACTCCAAGACCATAGATTCAAAACAAAACTGGGCACACGCGATTTTCTACAAGAAACGACCTTTTTAACACGAACAATGTGTCAATATGTAATTGACGAAACAATTGTTGTGAACAATAAATATAAGCGGAAATAAAGTGTTTTACTCCAAATCATCTACTATGAATTTCCGTCAAGTAGAGACCGAAACAAGAATCAAACAATAAACGATAAAGAACGACTACCGGTATTCTTAATTCCTTGGTCCCGGAACTTAGCACTATCTGCTCAATTTCTCTAATTCTTCCGACTCAATTCTTAAACTTCAAAAAAATAATTACTAATATCACTCAATATAATTATAATAATGCTAAATTCTGAGACCATTTCGAGCCTCGCACCACGATCTTTTCTCGACAATCTTACCAGTTTTTCTGGCGTGTCAACAACTTCTTAACAAACTCTCTTTTGGCCCTTTTAATACCTCGTACAAGTCGGTTTTCTACTTCCAAATATATAGTTCGTTCATCCGCTCAAAATTCCTATTTAGCAGTTTTTCGAAAGCTTCGTCTCCTTGTCGAGCCACACGTGTTAATTCCGACGTCAGCGTTTTCCGCTGAAACTTTCCGTTCATCAACTCATTTGGAGGAATATATTTACGTTTTGTACAATTAGCTCTTATGAAGTATTCAATCTGTAGTTTGTTATTACAATATATAGTCCAGACTAAAAGAATTTCCTTTCATGAAGCCGCCGTTCGTGCGTGCCACGAAAGCGAATTCCTAAGTTTAACATTAACTGGTCTGGAGATTAGAATAAACAAATTAATTCAGGGGTATTAAACCTCGCGTAGAATTTGCTATTATCCACTGAATTAACCCCTGTATCATTACAGCTTTTTTATGAATTCTAAATCTTGTTGGTTTACCACAGAACTGAGAAATCATATTATAGGCGCGTTTGATACAGTAAGAAATATTTCAGGAGTGTTTGAAAGAGATGTTTAAACAGTCTATTGTAAGAAAAGGGAGGCTATATTTTATACAATAGGTTGGCAAATGTAGAAGCTTGTTTATTTTTTGTGAAATTCATTTTAAGTTCATCGAATCTAGTTTCAATGAATGCCTTGTCTGATCTATATATTTGCTATTGCAAGTTGAACATATTAATTAATAAATTCCTGATTTATGTATATTTAGGGTTGGGTCTTTCGCATTAACAATAAAGATTATATTGTGTTTTGTGATTTGAAGGTAATATTGATATATAATTTTGAAAAGCAATTGGCCACTGATTCACTTTTCGGGTTAATACTTTTAAACTGTTGTCACAAAAATGTACCTTTTTAATTTTTTATGTTTATAAAAGCTTGTGTCAATGAAATTTTTTTTGAATTATAGTTCATCCTATTGATTTCAGTAGACACAATGTTTGAAATAAATTATTTTAATGTTATTTTTTTTTCAGGTTCCAAAATAACTGCCGATTTTTGAGTAACTAAGTGACTATATTGATACAGCCTTGAATCCAAAGAACGAAGTAAATGCTCTGCAGTGCTGTATAGCAGTAGGAGATATATCAGGTCTGCAATACTGCCTTTCAAGAGGGGCCGATCCAAACAGATTGTATGGGGTTAGATTTAAGGCCTTATACACGTCAATTGCACTGGAAATAGCAAATGTAAAAAAAGGACTTTGTGATGGTATGGTGTAACAATTCAGCTACAACTATATTTTAAAATGCCCGAGCCCAGTCGGTTTAACTGGGTCGTGAGCCTGATCTCACAATTCTACCAAATGAAAAGACACAACTCCCTGACAAACAAGTCACTCGTTTAATTTACCACAAGTAATTTTTCTTACAAATTACATATATACATTTAAAAGAAATATACAATTTACTATCTTACACTAGAGTAAGTTTCAATAATATTATTACCGATAAAAGTAGAAAAATATATATATATATAAAAATGGGAATGTTATTATTAATATATACAAAAATTTGAAGTTCCTTGATGTGATATGAATATATACAAAATTTCTCAATATTACTTCCCTGGTTGGTTTAGAATACAGGCTAATGTTTTGCCAATCAAAACAGGTGGTGGTTTTGTAGGTCGTCTCAAGCAGGCTGTTATGTAGTTCTTTGAACTTAATAGCTTCAACGTCTTCGGGCAACCAGTGTACGTGTAACTATTCCTCACCAAGAAAACTTCCAAACTCCAGGAACAAATAACAGGAAAATAATCCAAGAGAAATCCAGGAAAAAATATTCCATAAAACAAATCCAGAAAAAAATAATCCAAAAATAATTCCAGGAAAAGATAGTCCAAAAAAAACCCCTTCTTTGAGGGTTTTTACTTCTAATCTTCAAGAAAAATTAATTAACGAGAAAATAAATTTTATGACATTCAGATTTCAACTTTACTCTGCAATCGTGAACCGGAAAAGAAATAATTCCTTCATATCAACGCGCACGTGACGACACATTGACGGACAGATATCCCAATTTCTTCATTCACCGGTCTTCTCGATAAAGGTGATATACCAGCGAATAAATTCGACGTGTAGATCGCTACACTACCCTCCATTCCCCCCAAAAAAAATCTTGTCACAAAGAGATTTTTTTTTCTTTGCAAAAAGTTGAAGTTACACAGGAAAAGTTGGGCGCCAGTGATTTATGAATCACAAGGTAAATAAAGGTGAATGACTTCAAATAGACATAAAACTGCATCTGAAAGACACAAAAGATTTATGAATTCTAGACCAACTAAACAGCCACACGAAAGAGACATGTCAGCACATCATACAGATACCGTATAACTGTATGTTGATCCGAAAAGAGGTAGAAGTCTACATTAGGGGTTAAGGGAAAAATTTAGCCAGAGCAGAAGATAAAAATAACCGTAATGGCAAGACAAGAGACATAGAGACTGTCTCTCCACTACGGGAAGGTAAATGCTCTCAGCTAAGAAGAGAAAAGGAAAGGAAAAGGAAGATAATTACCCCTAAATACTTCAAATAAAAATTATGTCAAAAAAAGTCAATGAATTCGTAAAATATATATATGAGGAATGAGGACGGTGCAATGAATAGTGGGGATATAAGACTATTAACAAGGACACATGAAAGAACAGTATTTTGAGTCACTGAGATTCGACATTTAAATCATCATCGGGGTCATCTTCAGTTAAATCAGGTTTTATATCTTTGATATGAAAATTTCCCAAATTCCTACCAAATAAGTCGACTAAATTGTAGACAAGTGAAGATATTATCTTATTTACTATGCAAGGGACGAATTTTGGAGCAAGCTTTGAGGTGAAATTTTTCGAAGCATTGGACAGAACAAAGTTTTTTTTCCAAACCCTATCACCGATGTTCAAACGAACATCACGTCTCCTAAGATTGTATCTACGAGCGTTGATCTCATAAGAATGCTTCAAACGTTTTCGAACGTCTTCATAAAGCTCTGGCAGCTGTTGAACCAAATTGGAATCCAAAACTCTATTCCCTATAGTGACGGCGTTATTAGCATTTTCCGAAATAAGACCATAGAATGATCCATCAGTAGCGACATTCCTAAGAAAAACTAAAAAGGAAGGACTATATTTCAAGCCCTCACTCCTAGCTAGTCTTATAGCCTGAACTATTTGGTGAATGTGCTGGTCCCAAAGTTTGTGATCACCATCGATGTATGATCTGATGGCAGTGACGATTGTCTTGTTTACACGCTCCGTTGGATTTATTTGGGGATGGAATCGAGCGTTATAAAAGATTTTTTGGACACCATATTTTTTCATCAGATTCTTGAATTCAGCAGAAACAAATTGTGATCCATTATCCACGGCAAAAATTTGAGGAACTCCGAAAATCAAGAAAATCTGATTCTCGATAAATTTCACAATGGCCCTACTAGTAGCCTTAGAAAGTGGCTACACGAAAACAAATTTGGTGAACCAGTCAGTCACCACTAAAAGATACTGGTTACCTGTTTTGGACCGTCTATAAGGTCCCAGCAAATCAGCACTCAAGAATTGAAATGGGAAGTTAATATTTCGATACTTGCCCATTAAACCAGCCTGGGGTAGGTTTCCTGGTTTACAAGAAGCACATACCTTACAGCATCTTACATACTTAATAATTGAGTTCTTCATCCTAGGCCAGTAATATAAAGAGGAGATACGGTGCAAGGTCTTGTAAACACCAAAATGTCCAGCAACTGGCTCATCATGGAACTCCTTCATAACTTCCAGCCTGTGAGGAGTGGGCACAACAATTTTCCATTCCGGAGAGTCATTTATTATTCGGTACCTGGGCAAAATATGTTTATATAAAACACCATTGCTTACTCTAAATTCTGGATATAGATCTGGACGGTCGCTTACTTTAGTTCGCAAATTGCTATACCATTTATCGACTCTTAACTGAGAGAGATTCAAAACTGAAACTTGTAAAGTGTCAGTTGACAAACGAGAGAGTGAATCAGCCACAGTGTTGAGGGATCCGCTTCGATGAACAATTTTGAAACGATATGAAGATAATCTCATAACCCATCTAGATATCCGTTGATTGGGATTCTTCATCGACTTGAGCCATACTAGAGAAGAGTGATCCGTTATGACGGTAAACTCGGTACCCTCGATATATGGTCTAAATTTTTCAATAGACATCACTATAGCCAGAAGTTCTTTTTCTGTGGTAGAATAGTTGCGTTGGCTTTTATTCAAAATCCTACTGTAATAGGCAACCGGATGTTCCAAACCATCCTCCTCCTGAAACAAAACCGCTCCAATACCATTATCACTAGCATCGCATGCAAGACAAAATGGTTTAGAAAAATCCGGACTTGCCAAAATGGGAGCTGTTGTCAACAACGATTTTATCCTGAGGAATGCTTCATTTGCATCATCCGTCCATGCAATGGGTTGTCCTTTCTTTCTTCCCTTCAACAAATCAGTAATTGGACTACATACTGAAGCAAAATCTCTCAAAAACCTACGGTAATAACCAATTAAACCGATCAACCGACGGATCTGTGTGGTATTTTTGGGAATCGGATAATCCAAAATATCTTGAACTTTCGATGGATCCGTTCTTAAACCATTTGCATCTACTACAAATCCCAAAAAGTTCAATGAAGGTCTACAAAACTTACATTTTTCGAAGTTAACTGTCAGATTCGCCTCCTTCAGACAATGAAACAGCTTTCTGAGGACAGCAAGATGCATTTCAAAGGTAGGGGTGCAAACGATTATGTCATCGATATAATAGAACACATAAGGCTCTAACGATGGACCAATGACCATATCCATAAGTCTTACCATTGCCTGACAAGCACAATTCAAACCAAACGGTAATACATTGAAACAGAACAGTCCTCTGCCTGGAATAGCGAAGGTTGTTTTTATCTTAGATTCCTCGTCCAAAGGAATCTGGAAGAATGCCTGTTTCAAATCTATTGAACTAAGATAACTTGCATCCCGTACTTTGCTCAAAATAGAATCAATGGGAGGCATTGGATAACTATCAGGAAGAGTAATGGAATTCAACTTCCTGGCATCGAAGACAACCCTATAGGTACCATCTTTCTTGGGGACCAACCAAAGTGGAGACAACCATGGGCTGCACCCGGAGACAGGTTTGATAATGTTGAGCCCCAACATCTTATCAATCTCCTCGTTCAAAACTCTCTGCATTGCTGGAGAAAGCGGATATTGTCTTTGCCTAATCGGCTTGGCATCTCCTGTATCAATATGATGCTCATATAAATGCGTCTTACCCAACTTATCAGACGGCGCAATTTGATTGAATAGGTCGACAACAAAATCCAGTTCGCACTTTTGCGAATCTGTCAATGACTCAGATCCAAGTAAGGCGCGAACTACAGCTACGGAGTTATCTAAAGATAGGTAAGAGGAACTATAAGTAAAATCCTTAAAATCAAGAGTTAAGTTAAATGCATGAATGAAATCCACACCCAAAATAAGATCGTGATTTATCGATGGTACAACAAGAACCTTGAGAACCTTGATCATATCGTTCAAACTTATGGGAAGGTTGACATAGCCTAGAGTATCTTGAGGCCTTCCATCAGCCGTAGTGAGATTAACCGATACGTCATAGTGTAGGCAGAGATTCAACTTTCGCAGAAGATGAATAGAAGAGGAACCCAAAATTGTAACATTGCTCCCACTATCTATTAAGGAGGATATAGGCTGACCTCCAACATGAACTGTTAGATAAGGACGATTGTCCTTTTGCCGAAGTTCCAATAGGGGATTGGTTTCCCTCAAGAGACATTCTTTCCTTTTGACTATTTTTCGAGCATTACCAGAAGATAAACTGTGATGACCATCACATAAATCGAAGTTCTTCGCGGTTGTGGGCGACGAAGTGGTCAATTTTTCATCTGGCTTGATTTCCCTTTTCGTTTTTGAGCAGGATTTTGAACTGAAGGACCTCCAATACCTGCGGGATTGTGGACCCTCTTCTCGTTTTTTGAGCACAGAGGACAATTGGACTTGATCACGTTCTTCTGACCGCAACCAAAACAGAAACGTGTGCGTAGCTTACGACACTCGTTATAGTGGTGGTTTCCTTCTCCACAGTTCCAACATCTGGCACTAGAACGAGTATCAGACACCCGCAGTTCTCCCAACTGATTGGAAATGCTCAGACAGAGAGCATCCTCCACTCTCTTACAAAGAGCTATCAACGGAGATATTGACAAAATATCCTGTAAAACGAGGGCTTTTACATAGTCAGGAAGTAAATTATTTCTTATAATATTGACCATTTCAAGCTCTGAAGGACAATTATTCAACCTATAAAATTGTGCCTCCATAGAATTGATATACAAGACAACAGACTCTCGAGGATTCTGTTTACGAGATTTGATTTCATGAAGTAAAACTGAGTCATAATTACTATGCAAAAATGTGGACTTCAAAGCTTTAACGAGTTCGTTCCAATTCAGGAAACGATTTTTGATGTAGTTGTTATGCCACCAAGTCCATGCATCATTCTCGAATAAATCCCCACCAGATTCGAATAGGTCTGAATCTTTACAACCCCTCGAAACTTTTAGGGACTCAACTAACTCCAAAAATGGGATTAATGGTTCCCTTCTGGAAAATTTCTTTAAACCCCACTTGTACACAGGTATACATTTAGAATTAGTTCCCATATTGACAGGAGATAGAGGATTGTGCAAACCTGTAGATTTCACAGGAGTTGAGGTACAAGGAGAAAGAGCCTCAGGAGAGGACATCTTTTCCGCAATATCAGATTCCAACATGAGGACCTCCTTATAAAGACTCTGTCTGATAGCAGACTCACCATCTTTGTCAGCAGATAACCGTTGGATTCTACCAGTCACATGAGTTAGGCGAGTGAGTATACGCCTGTGATCAACTTGAGAGGAACCCGAGTTGAACTTGGCACAAATCTCCCTCAAATCTGTCAAACTTTCTTTAATGCCACCGACATTTTCTTCCAAAGAGAAAGGATCAGATAAGATGATGAAACTACGATCAGAGGATTCTTGGGATAGCAAACCCCTCAAAATTTTACGTTTGTCATCTACTGATGACGGAACTTCAATTCCTCTCATCGCAATCTCATAAGCAAGTTCATTTTGCTTTAGAAACTGTGGATTAATCGCCATTATGCCGAAAATGAAGAAAAAATTTAATGACTCTATATATTACCGAAAAGAAACAATGAAAAATGAAACCCGATTGAAAAATCTTGCAGACAATGACCCAAAGAAACTTACAACTACCCGAAACGAGCACCTTGGTTGACCAGGAACCCAAAGTCACTTCCACCCGGAAAGAGTGAGATCAAGTTTATTTGAAATCCGAAAAAGGAATTCAATGGCCCTTTACGTTGGGCGCCAAAATTTATGTAACAATTCAGCTACAACTATATTTTAAAATGCCCGAGCCCAGTCGGTTTAACTGGGTCGTGAGCCTGATCTCACAATTCTACCAAATGAAAAGACACAACTCCCTGACAAACAAGTCACTCGTTTAATTTACCACAAGTAATTTTTCTTACAAATTACATATATACATTTAAAAGAAATATACAATTTACTATCTTACACTAGAGTAAGTTTCAATAATATTATTACCGATAAAAGTAGAAATATATATATATATATATATAAAAATGGGAATGTTATTATTAATATATACAAAAATTTGAAGTTCCTTGATGTGATATGAATATATACAAAATTTCTCAATATTACTTCCCTGGTTGGTTTAGAATACAGGCTAATGTTTTGCCAATCAAAACAGGTGGTGGTTTTGTAGGTCGTCTCAAGCAGGCTGTTATGTAGTTCTTTGAACTTAATAGCTTCAACGTCTTCGGGCAACCAGTGTACGTGTAACTATTCCTCACCAAGAAAACTTCCAAACTCCAGGAACAAATAACAGGAAAATAATCCAAGAGAAATCCAGGAAAAAATATTCCATAAAACAAATCCAGAAAAAGATAATCTAAAAATAATTCCAGGAAAAGATAGTCCAAAAAAAAACCCTTCTTTGAGGGTTTTTACTTCTAATCTTCAAGAAAAATTAATTAACGAGAAAATAAATTTTATGACATTCAGATTTCAACTTTACTCTGCAATCGTGAACCGGAAAAGAAATAATTCCTTCATATCAACGCGCACGTGACGACACATTGACGGACAGATATCCCAATTTCTTCATTCACCGGTCTTCTCGATAAAGGTGATATACCAGCGAATAAATTCGACGTGTAGATCGCTACAATGGTCAAATTACTCATCGAACATGGCGCTAATATTAACTGGCAGACAAATTACGGTTTCACACCACTTCATTCTGCTTTCATGAATAAATTGAAATTTGCGAAGGAAATTGTCCCAATATTTTGGAAGTACAATCCAAATGTCAATTTCACAACCAGCGATGGCTTTACTCCAATGAACTTTGCAAATAGTGTAGGGTAATGCACTTTGGTATTAATTCAAACTTTCTTGAAACATGGCAGCGATCCAAATCAATTGAAAAAATGGGGATTCAACTCTTCACACCTTTTAGCAATTAAATCTGGATAAGCAATGTTAAGAGCCTCAAAAATTGCTGAAATACTGATCAAATATGGCGCTTCTGTAAACAATCAAGTTTACCTTGGAAACATACCAGTGTTTCAGGCTGTTCAGAAAGAGTCCCCTCATTAATTAGAACTGTTATTGCAGCATTGTGCTAACATAAAAATAAGAAATAAAGTGGGACAAGGTTTCACAGATGTATTCAGCTTTTTAGTGAAAAACTTTCCAGAGTGATGTTAAAACACATCTACATATTGCAGATTATTCAAGATCACTCAACCAATTTCCGATTGAGTAATGGCTTTATTTCTATTTTAAATGCATCTAACGAACTTAGAACGATGCAGAACGAATGTTACGAAGAACTGGAACACAACTTACCTTTGAAAACACTTTATATTACAACATTTCTGCCATTATAAATATAATTTAAACTTTTCTACCATTCTAATATGGTTACCATGATGTTTTAAAAACATATGGTCCCTATAGAGATAAGCAATAAAAATGTAACTGTTTAAAGTACTCAATTTATTCTAAAGAAATTATCACATTCGCATAAGTACAATTACAAATAAGAAGAAAAATAGTTTAAATCAATAAAAACAAATTTAGAAGGCAAGATAATGAAAAGAGTCAAATTTCTAAAATATAAACACAAACACATATCCGAAAGAAGTACGCCCTTATAGAATCTTACAAACTAGTCTGCGCAAAGGTCACTGCCTTCCCTTTAGTCCTCTCCCGCTCTTCGTCGCTTGTCTCCTCCAAAGTCCTCACTATAGAACTGCTAAAACTAAACCTATCCGAACTGTCCCCCAACGTAGAAACTGCGTCGTCCACAGAAGAATCGACAGCCTGGAACCTCCTACCTTCTAACAGTTTTATACACTTGTCGTGCCACAAATAGATCCCTGTCTTGGTGGTGCCCACAAACTGGAACTTGTCCAGGCACAGCCTCGTGAAACTTTTAACGCCGTCCCCTTCCTCATCACAAGTAGTCTTTTTGATCTCGTGGATCTCGACGGCGGTGAATCCGATGATGTAGAGGAAGGGCCTGATGTAGGTGATGGCCAGGGGAAGGTGGTTGGTCGTCCACTCCCTTCTCCGAGATGGGCTTCCGAACTCGTCCACGAATATGAAGAATTCGTTGAATGCTACCAGGTACTCCTTGGGATTCTGCGACACCTCCACTATAGATATGGGGTACGACTCCAACTCGTAACAATTCAACACTTGTTTCATCTTCGGGTTTGATGTGTCCAGAAATTCTTCAGCTTTGAAAGTGTTGATGTCTATCTCGAAGAACTTGTCGGCGCCGACTGAAAAAGTTTTTGCATTAAAGTAAATTTTTTAGTGCTTTTTTCATTTTAAGAAGCTTTATTGGTAAAAGTCTCACTACATTTTGCGGAACATTTGGTTTCATGGAGTCTAATTTATCTGCTGAACGTAAATTTAAAGTTAAAACAAGGCGCTCTGGAAGTTATGAGCCTCCAAAGTTTAAGAATGCTTCATCTTCAGGCCAGTTTTCCACAGCAAAAACATTCACTCCACACTTTTATGAAGTTCAGATGGTTTACCATAGTAACTGGGAGAATTGAATGTTTTTCCACATAGGGAATATTTCGTTAATATCATATACTCTTTTTCTGGCAATCATACTATCTATTTTTGATGTCGAATAACCCCTATATCGAATAAACTAGAATATTTGAACATAGGCGATATTTCCTAAATAATAAGTTAGTTTCTACGTATGTAGAACATCTAATAATAGAGAAGCATGTTATTATTATTCATATTTATGGCGAGCGGGCGTCTGTCCACCCTACCACTGCGTCCGCACGGACTATTGTGGTTTACCCCTAATTTATATCTCCCCGACGAAGTCCACTTTTTGGATAAAACCGATAATCTTGTTCAGGGGTAATTTTTTCAGTTCGCAGTGGGCTATAAAAGCCTGGCCAAAGACCTCGAATCTGATGCGACTCACCACTGGGCACTCTGAGACGATGTGCATGGCTGTTCAGTGTCCTCAAGACACAGCCTGCATTCATAGTCTTCAGCCAGACCGATTTTGTGCAAATGCGCTTTCATTCTGCAGTGACCTGTCATAATTCCGACAAGTGTTCTTAGTTTGGCCCTATACAGACCTAGCGCTAGATTCGCCATCTTTTTGTTCGAAGCTGTTACAAAGAACAACTTCGAATGTTTCAGGCCAGAATGGCTCCGCCAGAAAGACTCTAGCCTTGAGTTCATTCTGCCTGTTATCGCCTAGTTAGCCACGTCATGTGGTATTCCCAGGAATGGTTCCGGTCCTACCAGAGGCAGCGCAGCTCCAGCAAACGCCAGCCGATCTGCCTCCTCGTTACCCAAATAGTTTGAGTGGCTCGGTATCGAAACCAGAGTGACTCCATTATACATACCGAGCCTGTTTAAAGCCGCGCGGCAACTCCAGACTGTTCTTGAGGTACAAGAGCTGGATTCCAAAGCTTTTAGTACTGACTGATCAGTAAATATTTTGATTTTACCGTGGTGGATTTGCCGTTTTATCAGCAGTTCTGCCCCGGTCTCAATGGCAAATAGTTCTGTCTGGAATATGGTTGCGTTTTGACCGAGACTCAATGAGATGTTAATTCTCGGTTTGCTCCCATAGACTCCCGCTCCTGTTCCGTTCGTCGTTCGCGAGCCTTCTGTGAATAAGCCAAGGTCGGTTCTCAATAGAACCTCAGCATGCTGGGTCCATTCGTCCCGGCTGGGGACGATTACAATGAAATTCCGTTCTTGGCTCGTGACTTTTGACATTAGATCCGAGGGCATCGATAGGATACTGTTCATTAAAAGCTCGTCCAGCAGTCCTGAGCCTCCCATCACTATTGCCTCTGGTCTGTCAATCGCCAGTTGATATAGTTTGTATGTGGTCCGTTCCGCCTCCCTCTGCACGAGTAGGTGCAGGGGTGGTAGATTTAGTAGGACCTCCATGGCTGCCGTGGGTGTGGTGCGAAACGCTCCTGTAATTGCAAGGCAAACCTGTCTCTGTAGTTGGGTGAGCTTTTGTTGGCTAACCGTTTGTTGGCCTTTCTTCCACCACGCTACAGCGCCATACACTATCCGTGGTCTAATTACCATAGTGTATAGCCAGTAAAGCCTGGGCTTTAGGCCCCAGGTTTTACCATAGATCCGCCTGCAAGTCCAGAAACCCATTCTGGCTTTATGACACACTTTATCTAGGTGTGCACTCCAGCTGAGGGTCTTGTCCAGGACTATTCCCAGGTATTTTGCCTCAAATGAGAATTGTGTTATTTAAAGTTTAAGAATGCTTCATCTTCAGGCCAGTTTTTCCACAGCAAAAACATTCACTCCACACTTTTATGAGGTTAACATGGTTTACCATAGTAACTGGGAGAATTGAATGTTTTTCCACATAGGGGATATTTCGTTAATATCATATACTGTTTTTCTGGCAATCATACTATCTATTTTTGATGGCGAATAACCCCTATATCGAATAAACTAGAATATTAGAACATAGGCGATATTTCCTAAATAATAAGTTAGATTCTATGTATGTAGAACATCTAATAATAGGGAAGCACAATTCTGATGAGTATTTTAAGATTTTGCATGAGGAGACTGAAGACCTGAAGCTAAACTTGTAAGAAAGTTTAGAAATAAACCACTTAAGAAATTCTAGGAATTTATTGAGTGACCCGACCGAGTTATCTAGTTTATTGGATTCATTCTGATAGATTTTGTTGTTTTCTTGGTGATTTTTCCAACAATAATGAAAACTTAATTGTAAACTTATCTCAGAATTGCAACCATTTAAATATTGTATAATAAAATAGTTGTTTAAAATGCATTTGAAGAAGTGTGTGATAAAAAGCATCATGTTTGCAACTCCCAAAAATAACCTATAAACATATATTATATGTGCCAAGAAATTTACAAAACATTTCAAATGAAAATAGACTTATTCTAGTTTCAAGAAGAAAGATGAAAAATACTTTATTGAATAAAACAAGTTTGTAGAAATTACTGTTTTATTACCAGAAATTTAAGAAGTTTACACATTTTTTTTACTGCAGTTTCAAACATTACTTCATCTTCCGATACGTAGTTACAAAAATGTGTAAACTCTCAATTTCTTGGTAGTAAAACATAGTTAATTCTGAAAACTGGTTTTAACCAAATAATAACAACTGAATTAGTTCAATAACTATATAAAATACTCACCAATGATACTATGATCGGTAAACAACACAGTATTTGTCGGTTCGGCCGTGTCCAACAGCCTCAGGGGCACAAACTCCCTTTCGTTCTCCACGTAGCCCACTATAGCCAGCACCTTCGGATTCGCCACGCAGAACATCTTGTGCTGCCTCTTCTTACTAGCCTCCAGGAAGTGGAAGCCCTCCAGGTTGTTCACCTGCACCATGTCAAACTTGACGGTGGGCAGCGCGTACCCAGCTGTGCACTGTACCACGTTGATCACGTGATTCAGATCGCACACGGCCACCACGTTGTTGGAGTTGACGATCATCGCCAACGTGCCGGTCTCCTCCAGTTTGGCGATGTAGTGAACCTCCCTGAAGCCCCTGATCTCCATCAGGGTGTTGTTGTAGAAGGCCTGGAGGCCGCTCTGGGTGCCTAGGAGCTTGATGCCTTCGGTCAGGTCGACCACGCAGTTCACCACCACCTTATCGTCCCATATAGACATGACAGTCTTGGTGTAGAGTTTCTCGTTGCCTTCCACGAACGCGTTCAGAAAACCTGAAGGAATGGTTCGATTGAAATTTGTCCTCGACGTACCGCTTAAGAAGCTAAAGTATCGACTTTAGGGCAATATAAGACTGGATAAATTCGTTCATATTTTAGCACACATTCATTAATGAATAGTCTGTGCCTTTGTGATAGTTCATTTCACTTGGAATAAGAGAAATAATTGTTTTCTATCATTTTTTATTCAATGGGTACACAGTCACCATAGTTTCGTAGTATTATTACGTTTCAATCTGTAAATTACGAGTTGTTTCTAAGGTTTTTGATTGTCTCGATCTTTACCTGACGGAAATTCATCTTCAACATAAGAAAAACAATGTTAACTTCCGCTATTTTATTGATTTACACGACAATTGTTTCGTCGTACCATGACTCATCAGCTGAGTATTAAAACTGAGGTATCCAATGCAGGACCTTAAATACACAGCTCTGGTACAAAAAATAAATTGAGGGTTGGACAGAGGTGGTTTACAATCAATGAAAAATGTTAAGTAGGGGGGATCTGTTTAAATCTATTTGATCATTCAATAAAATTTGTCTTTTATTATATCTATTGATCTCTAACTAGTATACTACTACTAGTATACCGGTCAGTGAAACCATAAAATTATCTAATGATTTATTACTCCAAAAACAAACTAATCCTGTTGTAAAAAAAGAAATATTAGACGCCTTAAACGTTTGCCTAGATCAAAATTACTTTATGTTCAATGGCACGTTTTATCTAGAAGAAGAAAGTCTAACAATGCCCCTTGTTAACAGAAATGTTCATGGATCATGTAGAAACCAATATCCAAAAACGCCCATATTCTAAACATTTCGTTTATTGGTACCACTTTGTAGACGACATAATTTTTATATTTAATGGCACAAATAGACAACTGTGTTTATTTTTGGAATCTATCAATAAATTATATCCAACGATTGAATTCACACATGAAGAAGATGTAAATGAAAGCATTAATTTCTTAGATTTAAAAATTACTAAAATTAATAATAGACACAACTTTTCCATATTGAGGAAACCTACACACACAGATAGTACGGTTCATTCCACTTCGAACCATCCATTTTCACAAAAATTATCAGCTTATAATAGTATGCTTTATAGATTAACATACCTACGACAAAAGAAAATTTTGACAAAGAATATGAAACCATTAAACAAATAGTTTTGAATAATGAGTTTAATGCGTTAATTATAGACAATTTACTTGATAAAATAAATTACAAGAAAGGAATATCACTTGTATATTCAAAATTTCAAAATTCAAACGGAACAAAATTTATTTCATTAACTTACATAGGCCAAAAATCTGAAAAGATTGCTAGATATTTAAAGAAAAAAGAAAATTATAACATCTCTTTTAGAATCATTAATTCTTTAGGTAGCTTAATAAAAAAAGATAAAGACGTCATTCCTAAAAACATAAAATCAAGAATTTACAAGTTAACATGTAGAGATGTTTCCAACCCTCTATTTTTTGTACCGGAACTGTATTTTAAGGTCCTGTTTTGCATTGTATACCTCAGTTTTTACACTCACCTAATGAAGTCATAGTATGACGAAGCAATTGTCGTGTAAATCAATAAAATAGCGGAAGTTAACATTTGTTTTTCTTATATTGTTTTATATCAACGAACGTTTATTTTCTTGAGAATTTCTAGAAGTAAAGAATTCCATAAGTCTTGTTCATTTAGGAGGTTTATTGCAGTACTTGAAGATCTCTATTGATTCCAAGATGTCCGGTTTTTTTTTTTAGGTTCAGATGTAGGATTTCAAGATTATCTAATTCTAGAGTAACCTGATTGGTTCAGAAATCAGGAATGAAGCTTGATGTTCCTTGAATATCACATATATAACAGACAGTTAAAATCGAACAAAGTGATAATTTTGAATAATTAGATGGGAGAGACGTAACATTTCATTCCTGGGACAGTTGGTTCAAAATGTTAGGCAACAAGCATTACTCAAGATTACATAATAAAAATAAAATTGAACATAAAGATTTTTTTGGAATACCTATAAATTTAAGATTACTTCATTTTTTTTATATATTTCTCTTATAACTATCATAACTTGGCTCGCCATCCATTTTCGACTTCTGGAACACCTGTATAGAGGCTAAACGGAAAGAATATCTACAAAAATATTCAAGGAACATCAGACTTCATTCAAGCACCAAAATGGTGACTCAAATTTCGCAAAACATTTTTTGTAAACGAATTATGTCCTCCTGGAGTTAGATAATCTTGAAATGCTATATCTGGAACCGAAAGGCCATAAGGACTGCAATAACCCTGCTATAAACTTGGTTCATCTATTAAATGAAAAGTTATAGAGAAAACGAAGTAATTTTCCTGTTGCATTTTAAAGGATTTTTTCACAATACATCTAGTTATTAAGGCACAAGTCTTTAAAACAAAACCTCGAACACTGAACTCTTTCAATTTAACAAAAAATATAGGGTGTTTTTTTTAGAGTGATAGAATTTTCGATAGGATAACTGTGATTTGACAGAAGGTGGAAGCCATGTTGTTTTGACATTTCTCTTCAGTAAACATTGACAAATTATCATGGAAAGACTCACGCCGCATCGACGTTTACAAATTGTTGAAATTTATTTTCAAAATCAGTGTTCTATTCGCCAAACTTATAGAGCACTTCGTGAAATTTATGGTTTACATAATCGTCCATCAGAGCAGCTTATTCGTCGAACTATCGATAGATTTCGGATAACATTTTCTCTACTTGATGCAACAACAACAACAAGACAAAGAACTGTACGTACAGAAGAAAATATCGCTGCTGTAAGTCATGGTGTTAATGATGATCCATGATTTGTCTATTCATCTACGTTCACAGCAAGTTGTACTCTGTGCTTCCACCACGTGGAAAATCATGCATAAAGATCTTGGTCTACACCCATACAAGATCCAACTGGTTCAAAAACTAAAGCCACTTGACCATAATAAGCGTCGTTTGATTACAGATTGGGCCCTAGAACAACTTGAAGTTGATCCACTTTTTTATCGTAAAATTGTGTTTAGTGATGAAGCTCATTTCTGGTTGAACGGCAATGAAAACAAGCAAAATTGCCGTATATGGAGTGAAAACAATCCTCAAGAAGTTCTGCAGGTTCCATTGCATCCTGAAAAATGCACTGTATGGTGTGCTTTACACACTGGAGGCATCATCGGTCCATATTTCTTTAAAAACGATGCTGGAGCTAATGTTACAGTGAATGGTGCTTGTTACAGATCAATGATTATTTGTTTCAAAATTTGAATGGTATCGACCCAGAAGTGTTTTGGTTCCAACAAGATGGTGCTACACCTCATGCTGCTACCGTGACAATTGATTTATTGAAAGAAAGATTTGGCGATAACATTATTTTGAGAAATTGTCCAATTAATTGGCCTCCAAGATCATGCGACATAACTCCACTGTATTATTTTCTTTGGAGTTATGTCAAGTCATTGGTTTATGCTGATAAACCAGAAACAATAGACGCTTTGGAAGCCAACATAACTCGTGTTATTGATAAAATAAGGCCTGAATTACTCAAAAAATTGGTCCATAATTGGTCTGGTCAAATGTGGTTCCTCAAAGCTAGTCATGGTGGACATATGCCGGAAATTTTTTTTAAAACATAAATGTCATAAAATTATCTCTCAAATAAAAAAAAAATTTGACTTCAATCTTAATTTAAATGTGTTTTATTTCAATTTAAAGTTCTATCACTCTAAAAAAACATCCGATATATCGTTTCATATCTCACCGTGGTACCACCTCTCCTTCTCCTCATGTGACGATACGAGGAAAGTTAGATACCTGCGCGGCCAACAGTTCGCCGTTATCTCGACCCTAATCAGGAAAGGCACGTCGCTCTTAGCCACAGCGATGTCGATCTCCGAGAGCGGAGGCTCCAGGTCTATCTTCCCGCAGGTATTCTCCGGTTTCAGATCTACGGACTCCAACATCACGACCGAATCGTCCTTGGGCTCTTCCGGGTATATTTCGAGCTTGCCTTCTTTCAGAACGCAGTAGCGCTTCTCCCAAGTCTTCGCTTTCCTGCAGAAAGATTCATGTGTTGATGATTTATTGTACAAAATGGAATAAACACACAATTCAACTGCGTTGAGTTTTTCTGTCAACAAAAAAGGATAATTTTCACGATTCTCTCACTAATGGAATATTTCTTTGTTTTTAAATATTATAATGGTAACAGTGTGGAGTGTATACTATGACATGTATAAAAAATGTTGTATGTTTTAACTCTTTCATTAAACTAGCTATAATAATTCACTACTAAATTTTACTAATTCTGATTTCCCCTTTATTTATGAACAGATTATCTTGAAAACTCTAAGATTTTCAGCAACTGAACACATTCACATTGGGAAGGATTTTATGAGTGACAATTTAGCTATTAGAGAGTCTTTAATGTTCCATATACAATATACATAATTGATGAAACACTAATCTACCCCAAACAATAATTCTACTCACCCCGGCATTTTGAGATAACCAGAGACGTCCACAACTCCCTTTTCTCCTTGTCCCAAATTCACCGGAGCGTTCAATTGCGCCTTGTAATGATGGATAAATTCCGAAGGTAGTCCACACGTGTTTGCCACTGAAGAAGAACAGTGCGGATGTACTATAATATTACACTCCTTGCAGTATGACCAGTGGCTTCCCAGCGTTATGTTCTTCTGGCAGAAAGCGCACTTGATCAGTTTGTGACACAGTCTCGATGAAAACCTGAAAGATATAACGAATTTGACGTTTAGAGAAAGCTGACACTGTTAGACGACATTCTTACAAAATTTGAACATCAAAACGAATTAAAATATGTTTATCTTCTACAATTTTAATTTCAAAAAATTTTTATTCAAAAAACTTTTAGAATTAAATTAATGTCTAAAACAAGCACCGCTCACATTTAATGGATGTATATAATCAAAACTCAATATATAATGTCAAATGGAATAAATAAACCAAAAGATATACGAAAGTCATTAAAATTAATAAATAAATATTTAAAGGAGGCAAAATTTTATCTCTGGTCTTACCTTTAAGAATACCAATTGCCTTTTAAAAACATGAACACACTTAAAGGACTTCTCAAAGAATATAATTTATTTGAAATATTTAATATATTTAAATATTCGAATAAGTTAATTCTGAAATCTCTCAAAGCATGTACTATATCTTCAAAAAACAAATATAATTCTAAGCAATTCCGTCTTCAGTCCTGAAATATATTCAAAATATCAAAATCAAAAAACTAACCTATATCAAACAACGTACCATGTGTAAATGAATGATGTTTCGAGACACAGATCTACTTTATAATTCAAGATTGATCTATGTTCTAACAGAATCAAAGAACAGTGTGAGTTATTTTTAAGGCTTATTTAAATTCATTGACATTCCATAATGAGATTTATTGAAGCCAAAATATAATTATATATTATATATAAAATAAAATAGATAGGCCTTTTACTTGATACATTCTTACAGTTCACTGTAATATCGACCTACACCCCATCCCTGAATAAGCAAGTACGTTACCTGTGCGGTATCCGGTGGTGCATCCTTTGTCCCGAACCCTGTCTCTGCTTGTCCTTGACCTGCGCGGAGGGGGATTGTACCAGCTTCTGCATGGCCATCTTGCTCTTCGGGGATACAATGTCCGACTTGTTCCTGCCCACCTTGGCAATCTGTTTGGCGCAATCGTCATTGATTTTTTGGGCCCCCTCCGCCTTCAGCTTGAAGATTTCTTCCTGAAGCGCCTTGTTGGTAGCCTTTTCTTTCTGCAGTTCCAATTCCAGATCCTTATAATTCAATGATAATGCAAGGGGGGGAGTGTTCTCCTTCTTGGATCCCCCGAACAGGAAGAAGTTCCTCTTCTTCGGCTGCTCCTCTATCTGAAAACCGAACATAAAATTTTTTATCTTGTAGCATCAGACCAAGAACAAATGACAACTATTTACATTTAAAACATTTTAAATATTGTTGCCTTAACATTTTAAACACACAATTTGGGACAACTAGTTGTTAAGGAAGGAATGAAGCAACATTTCCCATTTCCTTTTGTAAATGGACAATGTGTGAAGATGCAGGACCTACTCAGACATTGGCCATCTTGATTTTGTTATTTTATAGTAATTTATTACGAATGAATGATTTTAAAACGTTCAGTTTCAGTCAGACTAGACCATATATTTCAATAATTTCACATTCTTCAGCCTTCCGGCCTCTGATTGATGAATAATTCCGAAAACCAAAGGGGTCGTTAAGTCCCGGATCTGCCAATTTTATTCTTCAGTAGTACCAACCTTCAAAAGATAGGTGTAAAAATTTCATGACCTTCAATTCAGTTCTCAAAATATTGAAGGTTAAGTGAGGTGTGTTCGACATTATTTTTAATATGAAAAAAATATTGTTCAAGCTCAGCGATGTCTTTAAATGTGATAACAGGAAAAGTATCCAACAAAAACAGCCATTTGTTGATGGTGTGCGGAATTTGAAAACGGTTGAAGACTAGTGCCCAGGTCATCTAATTGAGATAGCTATGGCCAAAAACATTAAAAAAATTCTAAAAATTGTTATGTCCAACCGTAAAGTGAAGTTGAAGGAAATAGCTGCCATCCTAAGGATTTCATAAAGAACCTTGTTCAAAATTGTGCATGAAAATTAAAATTTGTGTAATGAAAGAGTTATTCCAAAGGGTGCCGCATTTGCTTGCAGAGGAACAAAAACAACAAATAATTGATGATTCGGAGCGCTGGTTACCCATGATAAGAAGGATTTTTTTTCAGTACATAACAATGGATGAAACAAGGATTCATCATCACTCCAACGTTGAAAAGCAAGTCCGCCAAGAGGAGAGAGGAGGGCGAGAACCAGCCAAAGCGTCTGAAGACACACAGTTAGTAGCAGTCAAGGTCATGGCCTCTAGACACACACAGAATTTTACTCATGTACTTTCTTCCAAAGGGCCAGACAATCAACAGCGACTACTACATTGTGTTACTTGATCAATTCGATGAAGCAATCAAGCAGAAAACATGACAAAGAAAAAATCGCTGTTTCATCAAGAGAATGCACTGATTCACAAGTCGAAAAAGATGGTTTAATTGAATGATTCACGATTCTAATTGCTTCCAGACCTGCGATATTCACCAGATTTAGCCCCATCTGACTTCTACCTGTTCGCAGATCTCAAAAAGGTGCTCCAAAGATGAATTTATAGCCGCAACTGAAGCCTATTTTGGGGCCAAAGACAAATCGTTATATGAGGAAGGTATCGAGAGTTTAGAAAAATGTTGGAATGATTGTATCGCTATGGAAGCTGTTGATGAATTAAGTCTAATTTTAAAACAAAAAAGTGTTCTTACTGGTTAGTTTAGGTATCAATGACCTTAGTGACAGTGAAAAAATGAATTGAATACTCACCCTGACATGAAGAAGGTCGATCAGCTTCTGCTGTTGCTTTATCGTTTCTCTACTTTTAGTTTCGCTCGCATTCAAAGTTGCATTTTTTTCCACCACCTTGATCTCCATCTCGCTTAGTTGTTTCTTCAAATATTCTAACTGCCCCTGAAGCAGAAAAATACAGTGTTTACAACTCAAAGGTGACTTTTTTCTGGCAAGTTACTACAGAGGTGGCGTTGTAATGATGCAACACAGCACCTCTTCTGTTGGTCAATTCTGGCTTCAAACGTTCCAGTTTCATACTTCTATAGCTGGTATTTTCGCGTTTCTCTTCAAACAAATATGGAGAAAGGAAGGAAAATACTTACCTCTAACTCGTTGACCCTGTACTTGCTCTTCTGCTTGCTCTCCCTGCACTTATGCAGTTGGGTCAAATAGTCCGACATCTCCTCCCTAAGCTGCTGGATCTGAAGAGCGTTCTCTTGGTTCTCCCTCTCGATCGACTTGTTCTTGATCTTGAAGTCCGTCAACTTCTCTTCCGCCTCCGTCAATTCTTCAGACAGCTTGTTCGTATACTGCCTGTATTCTTCCGCCTGACGCTCATATGACTCTTTTTCCATTTGAACAGTCTCCATTTCGTCCCTGAGTCGCTGTAGTTTGTTCTCAGCAAGGAGTTTGAAGGATTTTTCTTCGTTGGCGAGCTTCTTCGCGTCCTGAGTTTCTTTCTTGGCCTCTTGGAGATCGTCCATTAGTTTCTTGGTGTTTTCGTTGAACATCTTTTCTTTCTCTTGGTACATCTTGATCTTATCGGTGTAATTTGCTTGGATGCCATCTAGGTAGCTTAGTGCATCCCTCATTCTGACGAGACTCTGAAAAAAAATTCGTATATTTTATCGAGCGCAAGACAACATGTCTTGACATTGTCTTGGTAAGCTAGATGAAACTAGTAACCATAAAATGAAGCAATTTTAACTTCCGGTAATTTTTAATACTTACACAATTGTTTAGTCATACCATGACTTCATCAGATGAGTATTTAAACTGAGTATTGCAAAAACATGTTTTTAAATACTAAACCCTGTTCACAAAAAGTATAAGGGCGAAGAAAAAATATTTCACAATAATTAAAGAATTTCTACACATGTAGATATTTGATTGTCATCAGCTCACAATCCAGGACAATCGAAGAACTCTCAAACCTTGGTCAACCATCCAAGAACAAAAAAAATGAGCAGAACAGGTGTTTGGGTCCCCTATAATCTGTCTGAAGAGAACCAAGCCAACCGATCCATCACATGCAACATATTGCTTCAACGGCACCATACAGAACCATTTTTTGATTGTTTGATCATTGGAGAAGAGAAATGGGTCCTATATGATAATCTAAAATGCAAATGAATCACTACGAAGTACTGCGAAGTCAGGTTTTCATCGCAAAAAGGCGCTTCTGTGTATTTGGTTCAGTGTACGCGGAAATGTTCATTTTGCAGTGCTGAAACCTGGACAAACTGTGAATGCAGACCTTTATTGTGAACAATTGGATCGAATGAACCAAACTTCAATAGAAAAGTATTCGGCGATTGTCAACAGAAAAAGCGTTATTCTGCAACACGACAATTCAAGACAAACCTTGGAAAAAATTTATGAATTAGGGTGAGAGGTACTGCCTCACCCACCATACTTGCCTGATATCGGACCCTCGGATTTCCATTTATTCCGATCGCTACAATTTTTAGTGGCCCCCTATTTAACATTTTGAAATTTTGGAACTGTAAAATCTTTTTCGTAAACAGAGTTTAATATTTAAAAACATATTTCTGTCTTGTATTGGGTGTTTTTTTTAGAGTGATAGAACTTTAAATTGAAATAATACACATTTAAATTGAGATTGAAGCCAAATTTTTTTTTATTTGAAAGATAATTTTATGACATTCATGTTTTAAAAATAATTTTCGGCATATCTCCACCACGACTAGCTCGACCAGTCCAATTTTGGACCACTTTTTCGAGTAATTCAGGCCAATGACTCAACATAAAAAACCAATGACTTGACATAACCCCAAAAAAAAAAATCTAGTGGAGTCGCATGACCTTGGAGGCCAATTACTTGGACCATTTCTCGAAATAATGTTATCGTCAAATATTTCTTTCAATAAATCAATTGTTACGATAGCAGCATGAGATGTAGCACCATCTTGTTGGAACCAAAACACTTCTGGGTCGATACCATTCAAATTTTGAAACAAATAATCATTGATCATCGATCTGTAACGAGCACCATTCACTGTAACATTAGCTCCAGCATCGTTTTTAAAGAAATATGGACCGATGATGCCTCCAGCGTGTAAAGCACACCATAAAGTGCATTTTTCAGGATGCAATGGAACCTGCAGAACTTCTTGAAGATTCTTTTCACTCCATATACGGCAATTTTGCTGGTTTGCATAGCCGTTCAACCCGAAAAAAACTTCATTATTAAACACAATTTTACGATTAAAAAGTAGATCAACTTCAAGCTGTTCTAGGGCCCAATCAGCGAACAAACAATGCTTATTATGGTCAAGTGGCTTTAGTTTTTGAACCAGTTGGATCTTGTATGGGTGTAGACCAAGATCTTTACGCATGATTTTCCACATGGTGGATGCACAGAGTCCAACTTGCTGTGAACGTAGATGAATAGACAAATCATGGATCATCATTAACACTATGACTTACAGCAGCGATATTTTCTTCTGAACGTACAGTTCTTTGTCTTGTTGTTGTTGTTGCATCGAGTAGAGGAAACGTTGTCTGAAATCTATCGATAAACTGCTCTGATGGACGATTATGTGAACCATAAATTTCATGAAGGGCTCTATAAGTTTGGCGAATAGAACATGATTTTGAAAATAAATTTCAACAATTTCTAAATGTGTTGCGACGTGAGTATTTCCATGATAAATTGTCAATGCTTTCTGAACAGAAATGTCAAAACAACATGGCTTATACCTTCAAATGACGAACATATTCTTAAGATATTCTGAAGAAGCTTTTTGAAGAGAGGTTATTTGGAAGAATTTCTTAAGTTGGACATTTTTGGGGTAAAATTTGGTTTTCATAATAACGTTATGAAACAGTGCTGCTTCCACAAATGTTTGTTCAGTAAGATCCATCAATATTCTTTATTTTTTTTTTCATCTCCTTTTGATTGTGTGTTAATTCTACATGTCTACTAAAGATAAAAAAAACAGCGTTTTTAGGTATAAATTCAATGTAATTTTAAAAAGTTGTTTCCATGATAATCTGTCAATGGTTACTGAACAGAAATGTTAAAACAACATGGCTTCTACCTTCTGTCAAATCACAGTTATCCCTATCGAAAGTTCTATTACTCTAAAAAAAAACACCTGATATATCCATCTTGAGATAAAAATTTTTTTATACCATAAATTTCAAGAAAAGATTTCAAATGTATATTGAAAAATGATGAGGGGTTACTTACTGCGTTTAGAGTTCTCTTTTCTTCCTGCGAACTCTCTACTTCCTTCTTGAGTGCCCTTTTGTCCCTTTCCAGTTCCTCCACCCTCTTGATCAATTTTTCTTTCTCCAAGGTGGCTCTTTGAACGTTGCTCACAACTTTCTCCACTTCCGAACTCGTCTGTCTCAGTTTCTCGTCCTTGGAGTTGCTTATGGCCTTCAACTCGGCCATGATATCTTTGGTTTCTTCGTTGACCTTCCTCTGCGCCTGCAATTCCACTACCAGACTCTTGTGGTTCTCTTTTATCCTCATTAGTTCCATGGATATGGAATCGTTTATCGAGTTCATCTCCAACATGGCCTCTTCGTACACTTTCTTGCTTTTCTCCCTTTGTTCTTTCAGATCTTCGAGTTCTTGGGCGAGTTCCTTCTTTTCTGTCAGGGATTCTTTGAGTTCCCGTTCCAAGATTCTCTTGTCGATCTTCAGGTTGTTCACCTCTTTCTCTATTTTCCAATATTTGCTTCTTATTTCCTTCAGTTCTTGGGCTTCAGAGAGATTGCTTTCAGCTTCCTGCAATAAAATAAGTATCATACATTTTTGTTTCGTGCTTTTGAAGACAATAAACAAATAAATTTTTCGTGTTTCCATGTAATCAATCACTTCTAACAAAGCCAAAAGTTTGAAAACATTTCACTCTTATGTCATGAAATTGTATCGGTTTCTGATACTTAAAGGCAGGGTTCTGTTCGTTCTCACTAATAACCAGATGATTTTCAGGCTTATTTTTTTTTTAAATTAAATTGTGTAAAAGTTTCACAGGATTATACTGTTTTAATACTCAATTTTTAAAGATTTTCTTCTTCCTTTAAATTTTTGAATCGTGCCTCATTCTGATAGGTGGCACTGTATATTATGTTTAACCAATAATTCAATTTGTACTTACAAAAAAATTTGTTAGTCAAAGATAAATTGTTTTGGTGTATGTTAGTATCAGTTAGGGCCATTGTATTTTATTTTCTTTCTTACCTGTATCTGTTTTTTCAACATTTTTGTCTTTTCTTTCTCCTTTTGCAATTGAACCTCCAGTTCGGCGATTTTTTTCAATTCAGTCTCCATCTGTTTCATCTTCTTGCTCATGTCATCGATTTGCAGTTTCAAACCTTCCAATTTTTTGTTTTCTAACTCGAGGAGGATGCACTTGTTCTCTAAATCCTTAATCTGCTTTTTATTGTTGTTTAATTTCTCGTTTAAACTTTTGTTTTCCAATGTGTAACCCTCCAGTATCTGTTGTTGTTTTTCGTAAGTTGTAACCTGAGGAAAATGGATTTATGATGTAAAACTTATTGCTACGTTTCCTAATAATTACCACATTGTTTTTAAAGATAAATCTGTCCTTGAACTCACCTTTTCGCTCAGTTCGGTGATGAGACTCTCTGCTACGTTTATCTGGTTGTTTAACGCTTTCTGATTATTCTCATAATCCTTAACTTTTGTAATCAGATTACCTTCCTTGTCTTTCAACTCTGAAATCTGTCTCTCTAATGCGCTCTTCTGGTAGAATTGTTCCTTGAGTCTTCCCTCGAGTTCCGCGATCTTGTTCTGGGTTTCCGAAGTGACTGTCTCGAGTCTGGATTTTAAACCTATCACGCTCTTCCTGCTCAACTTCTCTGTAGCCTCCATTGAGGCCCTATGTTTTTCTTCCATCCTCTGTGAGTGTTGAAGCTAGAAAAAGACCAATTGAGACATTTTCAAGGAGTCTCCGGGAAACTTACCTGTTCTTCGAGGGTCTTGTTGATCTGAGAGAGCTGTATGATCTTTTCCTTTTGTTCTTCGATGATGAGATCTAGACTGTTTATTTTGCGTTTTTCTTCAGTTTCCCATTTCAGTTTAGCAGACTTGATGAGATCCATCGCCTTCTTTTCCAGTTCTATCCTGTCTTTCCTTTCTAATTCCAGGGTTCTCCTCAATGCCTGGCAGAAAATTCAAACGGTGTTTAAATGTTTGAAGACAATCAATTTTAGTTTTTAATCTTCCTCATCTGAACAAAAATATGAATTGAAGTAGTGGAAAATATCCAAGGAATTAAGCCGGCACTGATGATGAATCCAACAATTTTAAACATGCATGTCTATTGCTTATGTCCCGATAATCAACAATACCTATTCAGGTCGATTTGAGTTGTGAACTATACACGAATATATATTGCACTGTCCTGATTCAACGAGTACCATAGCTCATAGAAAATTTGATTAAAAACGTCTTGAAGATTGAAAACAACAAAATCAAATTAAAAAAAAGACCAGGAAAAGCAAATAAACCTACCGCACATTCGGCCAAATGGTTTGCCACATCTTTTTCAAGTTGATTCCTCAACACCTCCACACCCTCCAACTTTCTCGACTTTTCATCTAATTTTTTCTCTAAGTTCTCTCTTTCCATGTCGCTGTTTTCATTCTTGGCAAGTTTCTTCCTGAGTTTCTCCACTTCTGTCTTCAACGTTTCCACCATTTCGTCCTTGACCTTCCGCAGGTCGAAACTAGTCTCGAAATTATCCAGGCTGGGGATAAATGTAAAACCGACGAACGGTAAGTTTCTGCCTGAGAAATTAGTCCTCTTCTTGAAGTTCTCAATGGATGGTACCTTCTTCCGTGGTGGCACATCTGTGAAGTTGCTGGTATCATCGATGGAGCTTATTCGGGGGACGTAGGGTGGTACTTGATCCCTGAGCGAGTCGAATAGGGTCTTCTTGAAAAGGGCATGTTTGAAAATTTGATCCATGGTTAATCTGGAGATCGAGAAATATTCCATGTTAGATTAAAATGATATCGTAAATGATATTACCTCACCTATCTTTCTGGCCAGTAACCAATCCTTTTATGAGCGATACATAACCCTCTGAAAGAAGAATATCTGGTGGAAATTTCAAATTGTTCTTATGCTGAATGATTTTCATATAAACCATTGAAGTACTTTGGCTATTAAAGGGAGAATTCCCAATTGTCAATTCATAGGCGAGAATACCCAATGACCAAAAATCGCAAGAGACCTACAAAAAGACAATGGACATCATAATTTAAAATCCTAGAGGTGAATCATACTTACTCCATATCGTCCTGTTTTATTCTCCATGGCTTCCAGGATTTCAGGAGCTACATAGTCGGGAGTTCCCACAGGTGGTCCTTCTGTCACATACCCAGAAGCATCAAGCTTCGCAGCACTTCCAAAATCTGCCAGTTTAACATGCCCGCAACGATCTAATAAGATGTTGTCTGGTTTGATGTCTCGATGGGCATAGCCCATTTTATGAAGGTCTTTAAGTCCCAGTAGCTAATAAAGAAAATAAAGTGATAGAAACTTCAGAACTACTCCCCCCTTAACATGACAATGACTTACAATTTCAGCCAGGTAAAAAATGGCTGCACTTTCAGGAATGGTCCCCCCTTGCTTCAACAATAGCCCCAACAAGTCGCCGCCAGGGTGAAACTCCATGACGAAGAATAAATGTGTCTTGTCTTGGAATGCATACTGCAAGGAAGTTAACCATGGACTTTCTGTGACAGCCATTATATTTCTCTCTTCGATAAAAGAGGTTTTATTCTGATCTAAACTGTCGCACTTTCTTATGCTTTTCATGGCGTAAATGTCTCTAGTGTGTTTTTCCACAACGACGTGAACGTCGCCAAAGTGTCCCCTTCCAATGCAATTTTTTATTTCGAAATCTGTCAGGTTGATTCGTGTCGATTTGAGGTTTTCCATCGTTCTCTTGTAGGTTTGTACGAAGAATTCGATGTTTTTATCTGATTTTCGTACATTTTCGATTGAACATTCGTCATACAAGGCTTGGAGAGAATCTAAGAGTCCTTCCCGGGTTATTAAGTTGTTGGCATCAGACTTCAATTTTCTTCCTGAAATTGCTATATTCAAGCGCGCCATTCTAGCATTTATTGTTTCTTCCGTCATTTTCTTTTAGTTATGTTAAAAATAGAGACTAATATACAAAAAACATCACGCGAATAGAAACTTAACGAAAAAAACTTTCTTAGAGTAACGTTGCCTCCATTTCTTATTAGATTTTATTCAAACACTCAAACAGAATAAACCGTTGGAAACATAGTGATAGGAAAATAATTCTATGTGACTATGTCACTGATATATTGACTTTAGATCTACGAATTATTTGAAATACTCAATTTAAAAATTTTATTTTTGAACGTTAAAAATTCTGTCTGGAATTCATTTAAAGTCTCTCTAGTAAAATATTTACAGTTTCAAGTATTGTTTCGTCTGCTACTTGCTCAAGAATAATAAAGGTAGATATGTTTATTATTTTGAGGCTACTTGTTATAGCGGTACCTAAAGAACATAAGAACTATTCCTGCTGCTAATGAAAAAACGATGTTTATAATCAATATATAAAACAGATGGAATTATAAGCATGTTTTCGAAAACAAGACATAGGGTAACACCTAAAGAATATATAAAGCGAAACTGGCTCTTAGTTGCTATTTTAACATGTATTTTTTTAGCGGGTGTATATCCAAAACTTGGCTCTAAAGAAGGTTTGTATTTTACGTGTTTTCTCCATTTCCACTGATTCAAAATTTTTAGGTCCCCTTCATACGGAATATTCCGTCAAGTATGGTGCTATCTCTCTGATTTTTCTCATAAGTGGTCTGACGTTAAAAACTGGCAGTATATTTCATACATTCCAACAATATAAATTACATTTATTTATTCAGACTTTCACTTTTATTTTGATCCCTATAGCTACCCAGGTGTTTGTAAAATTTTTAAACTTGTTCGGAGTCAATGCATGGATACTTAGAGGGTTAGTTACCAATCACAGTTCAATTCAGAATGTACCTACCAATTTTTATTTCAGATTGATAACAGTATCATGTATGCCACCCCCAGTATCGAGTGCTGTGATCTTAACAAGGACGGCTAAAGGCAATGAAACAGCATCTATATTCAATTCTGTTTTAGGGAGTTTTTTAGGGATTATTTTGACGCCAATCCTTCTACTTTTTAACCTGGGCTCAACTACTGTAGTACCACTTTTGGGTACAGTAATCCAACTAACAACAACTGTGCTAATTCCATTGATTCTAGGACAGATAATAAGAAACTTTACAAACTTTAAAGAGCACAAATTTCCACTGAACACCATCGGACAGACCGCTTTGCTGTTTGTGATTTACACAACCTTTTGCGATACTTTTTTGGTTTCCGAGACAGGGCTCAGTGCGTTAGACGTATTGATTACAGTGATCGCAATTGTGTTCCTACAGATTTTCTTCATGCTCGTCAGTTTTTTTGCATCGCAATATTTTAGTGGGAGTTTTCAGAGGGCCGATATTGTATCCATAGTTTTTTGCTCAACACACAAATCTCTGACTTTAGGCATTCCGATTCTTAGGATTATGTTCCAGGGTTATTCCCACTTGAGTCAGATAAGTTTGCCTTTGCTCGTTTATCACCCAACTCAAATTATTCTAGGTGGTATGGTCGTTAGTCAGTTGAAAGACTGGGTATTCCAGGACAGAGTTAGAAAACCACCTATTTAGAATAATTCATCGTATTACAGACTGATTTTAGTGCTTTTTCAGGGAATAATTGGTATAAATGTACTACTTAAGTACTAATTACTAAAATATTACTTGACCTTCTAGCTGTGCCGAATATGAATTTTATTCTACAATACACAAGAACAATTTCTCACTTTTGATCATCCTCAGCATTTATATTATAGGTTCGGAATTAATTAGTAGTAATATAGCATAGTATAGTTATACAAGAGGTTTTTTAAAATTAAATACAATACACTAAAATTAACTAGCTTTATTTATTTCTTATTCCTCGTCTATATTATTTGTAATCCTCACTACTTCTGGTACTTTCTCCAACCTCTCATGTAGCTTAGAATAAGACTCCATTTCTTGTTCATTCAATGATTGGTATTTCAAGGGTATATATTCAATGGTAGAGCTTAAAACTTTATATCCCCTTTCTTCTAGACCTAGAGTTACAGCTTTCAAATTGGTATTCCCACATAGAAATTGAATAATGTTATCTTCCGAGTTTATCACGTCTTCAGCTCCAATTTCAATTGCATCATCCGTAGCTTTTTCAAGTAATTCACTCATGTTTCCTGGGGGATCAACTTCTACTTCTATTATACCTTTTTCAGTGAATAAACTACTTATATTTTCTATATACTTTCCGCTGAAAAACAAAGATGTTTTTATGCGATTCATAAAATTACTTCCTTTTATACTAACCCATTTTTCCTAAGAATTGTTGCTATCCCTTGTTTCGTTAAATGGACATTATCACTAAAAATCTCACAGAGCATAAGACAACTCCCAGGCCCTCTGAAAGGAGTATTAATTATTTTTCATTAAAAAAATTGGTACAAAGGTGCTACTTACTTCATTTCTAATATATGCTTTTTATACGGCTTTTTATCATTTTGTGAACCTTTCAAGATGTTTTGAATCGTTGCAACAGGCATACTTGCCCTTTTTGCTTGATTTACAATGTGCCATAGCTTTAGATTTGCCACAGGATCATTTGAACCTCCCTCTAAAGTATGTTTACAGTTAAATAATTGTAGATGATTAATTTACAGGTTTTCTTTCATTTTGTAAAGGATAATTCTAACATAAATTGAGAATTAGAAATATTCTAAGTACCTCTATTAGGTGATTAATTTTAAAAATAAATACTTCATACGAGATTCATCTCATGAGTGTGGATAGCTCAGCGGGAGAGCATCGGACTCGTGACCGGGAGGTCCAGGGTTCGAATCCTATTCAGGTAGAAAAGAAATTTTCTAGTTGGACGGGTATCTGCCACCATTTCACTGTTGGGTCAAAAATTAACAGTGCTGTGACCTAAAGTGGCGCAAGATCGCAGTAACAAAGCCTACACAGAACACAACTGAACTCCTAACTCGTACAAGCTGAAAAAGCTTCTGAGGGATCTTCACAGAAGATCTAGGAGTATCAGGATAATAATAAATAATAAAAAAAAAAAAAATAGAAAGATATTTTTACTTATAAGTGAAAGGAACACATACAGGATAAATCCCATAAAAAGTATTCACAAATACAGTACAAAAGTGTTAACCTAAACCATAACATAATATTACATTTTTAAAATAAGAAAAAAAATGTTTTTTCTTGTTTTAAAAATGTAATATTATGTTATGGTTTAGGTTTATCAATAAAGTAATAGGAAGCAAAGTAATTTCTCATTTCATTCCAATTAAAATGAACTATCACAAAGTAACAGACTACTCCATTCAATATAAGAAATAAAATATAAAAACATTAATCATCACTCAAAAATTAAAGAATCTAAACTTTACTTATACAGCCAGATAACAATTTAGGACATTGTTTCTAAGTATATCTTCTCATCACCAAAGTGTCCTCTATTTGGTGAACAATTACAAACTGGATCCAAAAACAAGAAGATCCGAATATAAAGGAAACTATTTTGAGCAATTTAGTTTGTATAAAGCATTAATTTTTAAAATTAGCGATCTAGTAAAGGTACTTAGCACACATTTCTAATTCTCAATTCACACGGTTAGAGTTACTGTTGCCAAACGAATTAATTTAAAAACGAAATTAACTGTGATTACCTGCGATAGCCACTTTCATTTGCCTGGCCAGTTTCGTGAAATAGTTTGCCCTTTCTGCATCTTTGAGACCTTTTATGTGTCGAATATTGGACCATTTATTATGACCTGCGAATCTTTTAGATACAATGTACAATTCATTCTGAGATGTGTAAATCCTAGTTAACTGTCTTATGCTTCTAAACATCTTAGGAGGTTTTAAAGTAAATTATCAAAAATACTTCTGAAGTTTTTTTCCGCAGAATATAAAATATGTATTATTTTATTATGTTACGATGAAATGAAAGGTTACATAGAAAAAATAAGTCTGGATTTTTGATCTATCCAACATTTAACCCAGAAATAAAAAGAACTAATATGCACAGATAAACGAGAATTTCTCGTGTATTTATGCTAATATGTTATTAGTTACTGTCTTTTCAACTATTCAGTTTAACATAACCCTAAAAAGTGCTTCACCTTTTTTCGGTAATCTGCACAGATTACAAATGATTATTCGTAATCCATAGATCAACAAGGTTTTAATTTGGCAATCTGTGTTCGTAATCTGCGAACACACGACAGATTACTGATGACTCTACCATAAACTTATTTTCCTAATTTAATACCTCTATGCTCTCTACTATCAGTAATCCATAGATTAACAATAATATTTGTTGATCTATGCAGTAATCTGTGTGGTGAGCTTGTATAGGTTTATAATCATTTGTAATTTCTTTACAGCATAATTAATGGTTCTTCGAACCTCATCACTAAACCAATGCTTATGACTGAAATAGTTTCTGGCTAAAAGTCCCATAAGAAATAAAATGAATATTTTGAAGCATTTCTTGGAAGAAGCGTTCAGTTCTCTAGTGAGTATCAAATGACCGGAAAAGTCGAAAATATTGAATATTGTATTCTCGGCAGAAACTTTGGAGAGACTTTAAAAGTATTCACATCGTATTGGGAAACGAATCATGCGATCTAGATTCAACAATATGTTCACTTGCTTATGGGTACTATTTATCAGAGAAACTCAATGTAAGGAACTGTGTAGATGTCGTTGTGTTTCCAGTGGTGAACGCATCTTCTGAAGAATTTTCGATTAGAACTGAACATTGTACCTTATTGAGGGATATCGGCATAGATTTCAAGAAAATCATATACAGGTTGATACAGTACTAATTTACATGTTGGAATAGCTATATTATAACTAGTGAATTGTAGATCTGAGATAAAAATCCACGAAATGATTATGGAGAAAAAACATTGCATTAAAACATACCTAGTTGACCACCACATTTTGAATAAAAGGGATGAATTATTGAAAGACACTGTTTATAAAATTTTTGATCATCGACCAGTGGATAAAAGCTCTAAGTGGTCCTCGAATACTGAGTTGAGGATTGAACCAGTAGGATCTTGCGCTACTCTGATCGCAGATGAAATGCTGAAAGGGGAAGATGTTTTATTCAAGGAATTGGCATATCTACTATATTGTGAGTTGGCTTATTTCTTCTGTTTCTTTCCGATTGATTTTCAGAAAGTTAGGAAAACTTCTGGAGTATTTCTAAATTTATTTAAGTTTCCTGTCATATTCTGGTTAACTTTTATACAAGGAAGAAATTATATCTATTAAGGGACTGAATATCTTAAGTTGAAGTAAAAGAAATATTTCAATAAAGCTTATGTTAAGAAAGTTCCTCTTTACTTAGGTACCATCGTCTTCGATACCTTAGCCGTCTTACCAGAGAATAAGAAAGCAACCCCCTTAGACATCGAAACAGCCAAAAAACTTGAAGATAAGTTTGGTTTCAAGGAACCCAGATTAAATCTATTCCAAAAAATCGTAAATCTTCACGCCGATGTCTCCGACTTGACACCAGCTCAGCTTCTAATACGAGACCTGAAATTTGTAGACAACATACCTATACCAGGTCTGCCAATGCTGGTAGAAACGTTTTCAAAGTTACCTGGAGTGGAACAGGATTTAAAACATATGGGGGTGAAGAATGGGGCACCTTTCATACTTTTGATCGGTATCGAAGCAAATCCGGACGTCAAAAGAGACGTGGGGGTTTTTCTGGTTAATGACGATAAAAATTTGGAAAATCTGGTTTTAGACGAAATTAAGAGTCATACAGATTTCAAATTTGAAGAATCTCCTTGTAAGGTACAAAATTTGATCGTTTTCCGACAGAAAAATATTGAAAAATCTAGAAAACAGATAATTCCTATTGTTAGGAATTTTAAGGATGGGAAAATGAATAGATCGATTGGGAATTTGGTTGAGAAAAGTGACCAAGACTCTTAAAATAAGCTTTTAAGTTTTATTGAGTGTTACTCCAGGTATAGATGTTCAAAAAGAGAATCATATTTTTATATTGATGTCTTATTGTATTGTGGTTTTTTATGGGCATGTTTATTTACAATTATCCTAAATAAACAATTCAAATAGCCTATGAAATTAACTTAATTATTATTTGTGAAATAATCTGACTTGATGCAATAGATATTGGGTCGTAATTCTACGGTTTAAACTCCAATCACATATTCTCGAGGCACTGCCTAACCAAATTTAATAAAGGGGAAAGAATAATTAGATCATGAGAGATATTTTATAATTTGAACAGTGAAATTGTCTTTGAATAAAATTCTGGTTTTAAAAAATGTCTTCGTTCCTCAAACACATAATTATTTATATATTTTTATTCTTAAATTGCTTTCACCTAAAATATTTGCATATTAATTGCTGAGCATAATGTTATATGCAAATTTCATTATTATTTTTATTTTTCATTATAAAATGGCTAAAGAATTTAAATAATACAATTGGCTTTTAAATATATGATCACAGGGAGACCCTTTGAAATAAAACATACATTATTAACTTTAAAGTTTTTATTAACTAGAAAATATGTCTTCAATAAAAAAAAAACATTTTGATTCGAACAAATGCAATGTTACTTTGGTGTCCTATGGAAATTTTAAATTTAAACCAAATGGCACATTGAAGCTGTCTTGTTCTTATAGAAATATCACAAAAGATGTAAAATTTGTAATTGTTGATTTTGAAACTGAGCCATTATTGGGTTTTTCAGATTGGTTAGCATTCAACATGTTAACATGTATTCATGAGGTGAAAAGCATTAATAGTTTCCTCCAAAAAAATAAGGATTAGATTATAAGAATGTTTTCGAAGGTTTAGGTACAATTCATGCAATTCCTAACAATATTGCCATGTCAGACGAAAAGAAAATTGATTTTCGTAAAGCAAATTATTTGACAAGTAAATATATATATATATTTACTTTTCAAATAATTTGCTCTTTCTGAATGATAAAATTATGGTTCCTAAAGTCTTGCGTACAGATATGCTCAAGTTGAATGTCATTTTGGTATTGTGAAAACAAAACTTAGAGCCAGACAGATTTTTTATTGGCCGAATATAACAAAAGATGTTGGAAAACTAATTTCAGAGTGTGAAATATGCCAAATTCATCAGGTGTCAAATAAAAAAGAACCTTGACAATACTTATTTTCGGATTTTATGGAGTATGATTCAAAAAATTATTTATTTATAGTAGATATGTATTCAAATTGGATTGAAGTTACACAGACTAAAAGTAAAACCGCTAATGATGTAATATATTTTTGTAAGGAGAAGTTTTCCCAGTTTGGAGTACCTGATAAGTTTTACGCTGACAATATCCTTTACACTTCTAGAGAATTTAAAAATTTTGCCTTTAATTGGAATTTGGAATTAGTATTCAGTAGTCTATATATTTGACTATAATTTGACAGATTTAGCTGACAACCATAATACTAATAATGAAGTTGTTAACGATAACATAGATAATAATTTAACTGCTACTTCCTTACCGAAAAGAAGTAGGAAATCACTAAAATACCTTGATGATTATGTGTTATCAAGTTTTTAAAACTAAATTGTACTTTTGAAGTTGTATATTTATGTTTATATATGTATATACAAGCCATAAATGTTATATGTTGTTTATTTTTATTGTTTGATGTATACATTGGTAAATAAACATTTCTCTTACCTATAAGTGTTTAAAAAAAAGGAAACGTGTCATATACGTGTATGTTGGCAACATGTTGATATCTGCCCGCCTAAATGTAACCGTTAAGAATTAATTAATTAGAGAAGCCGAGCTTGATCGCGCCGCAGTTTGTGCCTGTGAAATAAATCAAGAAAACTTGACCTTCTACCTTATTTCTTGCATAGATATAACAATTCTAGACAGTTCAAGAAAGTGAACTAAATACAGAAAAATGCTGTTATATTTCGGAATAGGTTTAAAATGTTTTTTTTTCATATTTCATCATCATTCCTTAAATTTTATCTCTTTTCAAGAGATATAATCTTATCACTCTGGACGATATATTTTTCGGAGACTTCGTACAAACTAACACCAAAGAATTCCACCAGTCTAAAAATGGACCTGGTTAGGTTAGGTTAGGTAAGAGATATAATCTTATCACTCTGGACGATATATTTTTCGGAGACTTCGTACAAACTAACACCAAAGAATTCCACCAGTCTAAAAATGGACCTGGTTAGGCTCTCGAAATCGCTCAATATTTCATAACTTAAAATCTTCATAAAATCTATATAATACCCCCCGAGACTTCCCAAAGTCTCAACGCTAACATGGGGATAAAAAGACCTAATCTTTGTTAAAACCAGATTTGAACCCTCCACAAATCTGTACATGTCGTACTCGAGACTGTTAGGAAGGATTAAGTACATTTTAAATTTTTTCTTAGACATTTTTTGGGCGTTGTAAACGACCCTGATTTTCTTTGTTACGAATTCAAGGTCCCTAGATCCCTCTTCGTAGATGTGCACCCTCTTCTTGTAAGCCTCTGTGTCACTCACGAAATCCTCAATCTTCAAGGTAGCCTTACGCTGCAGCAGCAGGAATTCCGGCAACATGTAGTTGTGGCTAGAGAACAAATGTATATTGAGAGATCTGTCGTATCTCCTGGAAATGTTAGAGAGGTGGGACATAGCGGAAACTACGCCTCCTTGGTGCAAGTAACCATAGAAGATCATGAGAATGAAGTTGGTTGCAAGCCAGGTGATGTAGAGATATCTGGAGGATGTTTTCACATTTGCTGCCTTAAAAGAGTTTGGATCTGCCTTTATGATGTCGCTCTCCTTTTCGGAAAGGATTTTTGTGCCGTAAAGGTAGACTAAGGGAAGAAGTAGAGGTATTAAGAATCTGGGTTCTTGGTGGGGAAATAGGGAGAGGAGGGATATAGGCAGTATTGTTGAGATGGTCATCAGACCCTTGATGCTTCTTATTGAAGGAAGATGGCTGTATTTGCTTTGGGTGAGCCTGAAAAATTAAAGCGATATGTAAGGATATTATTTATAGTAAGTTCAATATTTTGTAACACACGATATTAAATTGAGTCAACTGAATCTACTAAGAGAAACCTTGTCTTGTGTCAAGACCCCAAATAGGACATAATTATAATAACGACTACAATATCTTACACATACAACCTAATAAAAGCGATGGAGGAAATGAAAAGTGAGAAAACTATTGTAAAATATAAAGAAACTAAACCCTGCATCCAAGGAAAAGAAAAAAACAATATAAAGGACGAAAAAATCAGTCAACATCTAAATGAAATGGAATTGAAACACAGATTTTGCAGAAGAATAATTTCTAGAGCTGTTTGGTAATTCTGTCAGTTACCTTTCAAATAAATAAATGAAACTAAATATGAAGTTTTTCCCGTATTTTGAATTCTAGAATCACGTCGTAAAATATGTTAACACTGAATCCAGACAACTCTTTCTACATCTGGATGGAGTTTAAAGAAGTTCAAATTTATGAAATTCCTTATATCCTTATACTATAAGTTATGCCTCCTCACCTGTGAAAGTAAAATCCGAGACTGTAAAGGTGCAAGATGGCCAAAACGTTAAAAAGTAAAGGCAAGTTGACCAGCAGATGTAGATACCTGGAGTGCAAACCATGTTTGCCCAAATTTTCCACATTGGTGTTGTACTTAACGAAGTTCCAGGGGGTAAAAACGAAACTGTTAATAGACACATCTAACATTCCAATCTCCCCCCACGTAATGTACCCGTAATAAAAAGAATCCACGAGAACGATAAACAGTAAAATGGGAAGGGCGCAAGCCACAAGTGCCAAGATCCTCAAGTGAAAGTGAACGTTGCTTATGATACGACTCCCGATTCCTCTATAGAGCCAAAAAAAAATCGGTATTGTGGAATAAACAAGAAATGTGGGACGGTTAAAAACACCAATTACGACGATTGAACTTATCTGAAAGCAGTTCCTCAAAGAGTCTGTCTTGAGATATAAGTTCAATTTGTGGAATTTAGCCCTTTCTGGGATACTCTTAGTCTTAGAATATCTATACTGCACATACTCCTTTTTACGCAAGATTTGATTAGAAAACGTTAAGCTTTCGGACACATAGTATAGCAGCATTGAAAATAAGCACATTTCATAAGCGTTGGATAACGTTCGGGTGCCATAAGTGAAAATAACATAAGAAGTTGATAAAACAATCAGTCTGGATTTGTACTTTTCATTGTTGTTGCTGCATATCTTGTACAGGGAAAAATCGACAAGGAAAGATGATAAGCACATGAACAATCTAGGGATTAACATTACAAAATAAGGAGTTAAGACTGTGCTTCCTAAGAATAATTTAAGTATCTGGTCGATTCCAAGTAGAATCTTGTAGGACATCCCCAGAGTGAAGTAAGGTAGGGCCATGCTCCGTATCGGTGAAGTATTGTTGAATTCCCATGTTAGTTTGTGTTCCACGTTCAAGAATTTACCTAGAATTAAATATGGGGGTGTATTTGAATCGGAGAAGTTTTTCTAGCTTACCGGCTATAACTTCCACGCTTTGAAAAAATTCATCTGGGTGTATATAGCCCATAAAAGGGAGGAAAACCAGTAATATTCTTGCGGTAGCGAAATACCGATACATTTTTCTTGCCGCCTCAACTAAACATAGGTTTGGAGGACTAAAACAGTTATTTTAATAGAATTCCAGTGAAATAACTGTATTAGTTTGAACTAGGTACTGAAAATATAAAAAAAATAAGGATGCCTATTTTTGTTGAATATATTTATACCTTCTCCATGGAATTTAGGATTAATGGTTAACGTGGTTCATTTGACAGTTCGTGTAAATGTTTGGTTAAAGTTTACCTAGTAGTTGCAGTGTCATGTTTTATTTGAACTACTTTGTTTTTTTGTGCGCTAGCTGAGTTCACCTATGTTATACTATCTTTATTTTCAGAATTTTGAAGTGAAAATGATCCTGGTCCGTCACATTAAACCTACAGGTTTAATGTGATCGTAAATACTGGTGAGTATTGAATTATACTGACAAAAAACCTGTAAAATCTCAAGGACATATTGGACCTTATCAAGAATTCGATTATGAAAAACATTTCTTGCTGTTGACAAGTTTGTCGTTATTGTTAATTCCATTATCACGCTTGAAGTACTACAAAATGTTGATAAGAACATGGAATAAGCATTTGATTACAAGCTTGGAGTAGATGATAAACAATTTTAACATCTCAATATTTGGTCGTTCAGAAACTCGAGTCCTTATTATAGTTTACCCATCACTGAAATGAACGGTGAGATTGCCACCCCGCTTAAGAGAATGATCCAACGAATTTGCAATCAAATGATGTCTCTCTCTCCAAATAACAACTGATTTATCTTGGCGTTTTCTGGAAAATCCTTACTTACGGAAATATCCAATTGTACTAATTAATGTTCGAAAAGGTCAATACCTTTTAATAGAATGAATATATGTATTTATATATTTTTTATGTAATCTAAATTCGATGAAACAAATCCTAAATGTGGCTCCTGGCATTTCATTACACGTACATATATTTCAATTCTGTTTTAGTACACACGGATTTAATGCTAATATACTTGATGATTCTGGAGGTCAAAATAGAGAAAAATCTTCACTTCATCCCACATCTTGAAATGCATCCCTTCGTCCAAAACCCCTATATTTGCGGTTATTTCAAGAAAATTTGACATTATATATATATATATATATATATATATATATATATATATATATATATATATATATATATATATATATATATATATATATATACCCGGCGTGCATAGCATAGGACCCGTAAAAGACACGGTGGTTAAAAAAAAATATATATATATATATATATATATTTGAAAATCAGTGTACCGGCGTTTTCGGGTGAGTAAAATGGTAATAATAAAAAATCTACGAAAGCACTGACGTGAAGCCTCAGCCCGCTTGTCAAGAGTCCATTTCCCCTGAAAATTTTAAATCTCAGAATAGTTTCTTGAAGAACCTACATTATATGATGAAGAATAATTTCAAATGCCAATAATATGTTCCTTGAACAAGCGCGCAAGAATACTAATTTTTACCAGTAGATGAGATAACTGACGGGACTTTCATAAAATGACTTCCATTTGCAGGTGATCTTATTGGAGTTTTGATGAAATAATAAGATTGTCCAAACATTTAAAAAAAGGTACTCTCAGTTGAAAGCGTTATGAACATAGACTTATTTTCCTAATACGTCTATGATTACGAAGCTCCATTCTCGAGAAAAAATTTACAACTGTAGAAGTCCTACATTATCTTGTATCCTATATATCTGACATCTATCAACACTAAGCTGTACTTGATTAGGATTGTAAAATCTGTACAAAGAATTCTACTGATATTTAGCTTTGTTACGGTAAATAAACAACAGTCCACATTGTATTGAGTCTTTCTGTAACTCGAGAGTTTTGAGATAGTGCCATCTATTGGTGAATATCTATATTTAGTGATGATATCGCCATATACTAGCAGATTTCTTTGTACTCATTTAACAATTCTAAGGTAATACAGCTAGATAGGTATAGATGGCACCAAAGAGGCAATGAGGTAATAAAAGAGTTTTGTGATTCATATATTAAGTTTTTGACATTTAAAAAGTATTTTCACAGATTAATAATATCCACATAGATCAACAAGACAAGTTAACATGTAGTGATTGCCCATGTGTATATGTGGGACATTCCAAACAAGGATACGAGAACATGAAAAATTTTATATTAATAATAAACCAAATTCAACTTATGCCATCCATTTGTTAGAGACTGTTCATCATTTTAATATGAACTATGAAATATTACATATCGAAAACAAAAGTCAGAAACTAAATCTGTTAGAAACTTCAGAGATCAATAGATATAATAAAAGATAAATTTTATTGAATGATCAAATAGATTTAAACAGATCCCCCTACTTAATATTTTTCATTAATTGTAAACCATCTCTTTCCACCCCTCTATTTTTTGTACCAGAGCTGTGTATTTAAGGTCATGTTTTGCATTGTACACCTCAGTTTTAATACTCACCTGATGAAGTCATGGTATAACGCAACAATTGTCGTGTAAATCAATAAAATAGCGACAGTTAACATCTGTTTTTCTTATATTTCTACAAATATTCGAACAGGAGAATTACGGTGAAAATCTTATGAATTTTATTATTTGTATGAACTGGATATTGTGACATCTAATGTTTATATTTATTGCTTACAGAAATTTTGTGGAAACATGGGTCACTTCTGTGGAAATCAGGGAACCAGCGTGATCCAGAGGAATGGAGGATTTGAAAATTTAGTAATCATTGTATAATATTTAAAAATCGTTCTAATAATTTTTCATTGTAAAAAATGTTAGTATTTATAATAATATGATATCATGCTTACAGGTTCAATAAAAATGGTCTCTTTTAACCTTTACTTTCACAATTCAAACATATCTAGTAAAATTAAAAAAACACTTTAATTAAATTTTTGGTATCTCTTTCGAATTTTATTGGGATTACTCAAAATTATCAAAAAAACTATATACTGTTCTTTTTTTTTCTAGAGTGTCAATTTTCAGTGTTTTATAATATGCTCAATTTGGTCCTGTACTAATTTGTAATGCAATCTTTAAATGAACATGGCTAACGAAATTGGCGTGAAATATATCACTACTCCTGATAAAATTCACATACCTCCTAAATGTGCCAACATAAAGGGCTAAATACGGTTCTGTTGGTATTCGACTGCTCCTAATACATCTAAATACCTTCTCAGCAAGTTGACATATGGGCTAAATGCGGCTCTGTTGGTATTCGGCTGCTCCTGATACATCCAAATACCTTCTCAACGAGTTGACATAGGGGCTAAATACGGCTCTGTTCTGAATATCAGGAGCATTCAAGATAAATTCCCTATACCTCTTCGCCTTTTGTTCTCCTGATACCATACTGCTCCGGATATATCTGAATACCTCCTCAGTGAGTTAACAAAGGGGCTAAATACGGCTCTGTTCCAAGTATCAGGAGCCATTAAAAAGTGGGCGGGGCTCAAAAAATGGCGGGAAAATCCGTCTGTTCCTGATAAATTTCATATACCTCCTCGACTTTATATTCTCCTGATACTCGGCCAAATTGTTGAACACTACCCTGAAATGCAAATATTTGATGTACATTCCAGAATTATCTCAAAATGACCATATATGGGCATATTTCCATTTTCAGTAGCGTTTTCGCTGGCAATATTTACTACTTTATTGGAACGGAATGGAGCGAAAATCTTCTATTATTACGATCGACCAAGTATATGAATCAGTTTTAAAAAAATGAAACAATAAAAGATTATTTTACTGCTTATTATAAAATTTCACTCTTAAAATTGCATTTCTGTTTGCTAAAACTATTGAAGTAAAAAAACCTGACAATTTGACAGAGTTTCATCAATGACATTTTGGCAACATTTGATAAAAATTCAGGAGCAATGAATAGGTTAACGAGGAGATCTTTGCCTTTATGTATCTGGCACTGCAAAATTTTTCTGCCTGAATATTCTGAGATTAAGTTTTTTCAGTTCTTGTAAAATATATTAAATTTTTTTCTTGAAAAATATAATGAAATAATTTTCATACAAAAACGATTTATGAAAAATTTTAACTACCTTCACTTCGAATTTAAGAGGCTTTTTTGTTGTATGTTCAAGACAGATTACAATAATTTTGCATTGGAGTCGATGATCCTCAAGCTAATTCGTTCCTATTAAAGTGCGAACTTCGTCATAATAATCTCATTTTTGGCAGCGAAAACGCTACTGAAAATGGAAATATGCCCATATATGGTCATTTTGTGATAATCCGAAAGTGTACATCAAATATTGGCATTTCAGGGTAGTGTTCAACAATATGGCCGAGTATCAGGAGAATATAAAGTCGAGGAGGTATACGGAATTTACCAGGAGCAGCCGGATTTTCGCGCCATTTTTCTAAGCCACGCCCCCGTGAAATTTTCGGCACAGGCCCGTCTCTAGCCCTTTATGTCAGTTTAGCGAGAAGGTTTTAGGATATATCAGGAGCAATTTTTCTCCAATTTATAAGCCACGCCCACATTTTAGGTGCATCTGTCTTTAAGAGATTCTGAGCACAGGACCGTATTTAGCTCTATTTGCTATGATATTTGGATTTTATTAGCAGTAAAATATTTCGCACCATTTGGGAACAGAACCATATTTAGCTCTTTATGCTTTTAATTCTAACATTCGGTAGAAAAGGGTTCTACTGAAATTTCAAAAGTGCTTTTGACTTTCCAGTTTTATGCAATATTAAGAGTTCATTTGTATGTTATTTCTATTATTGAAGAAATAAGGCAATTTGAGGTCAGATTAAACAGTAAAGTTTTTATTATACATATTTAATCAGTTGTCAAAACAAAATTACAAATATGAAATATATATAACACCTATCAAATATTGCTATGAAGATCTTCGAAGATTATTTATAATATTTCCAATAATTTCACATTTGTACCAGCAATTTTCTTCAGTTTCTTGATTTCCAGAGCAATTTCCTTAGAATATCTGCAAGCAGAAAAGAAACAGTAAATATAAATTGATGAGATTGTGGATATTACAGTCGTCTCTATATATAAATAAAGAAGTTCCTCAATAACATAGACATTATTAACGTATCCTTCAGAACCAATAATAATTTGGGAAAAATTCAAAAGAAATCTAAACCTGCCCAAAAACTTTTATTGGACAAACGGAAGTTCATTTAATACTAGAATAAATGACCATAGACGATCTTTCCTCAACAATAAATTGGATTCGACGTATGCATTACATTTAATAAGAGAGAAACTATATTTTGATATTTTACATAAGGAAAATAATGGCCTCAAGCTGAACTTGTTAGAAAGTTTATAAATACCCGATTAAGAAATTCTGGGAATTCATTGAGTGAGCGTACCCAGTTATCTACTTCACCTTTATTGGGTTTATCATTGTATTTATTGTACCTATTTATATATTGTGTTAGGAAATTTTTTACTCCTTGTTTGAAAGTATTTGAAGAAGTTACAATGTAACGAAACGCGTAATGTGTTCAATACTTAAAAAATAAATAGAAATCAACATATGTGTGTTATTAGTGCACAATGGATTTCTACCAAGGCAAGGCCAACACGATTCTAAGTTTGAAATATTTATATGGTATAATGACGAGTAGCCAATTCTTTTTCAGAAGACAATTGTAAAATCTTAGAGATTACAACTGTTGGCTGAAATTTAAATAAATATTTTTGACCTTTCTGAAATATTGTGGAACATTTCAGGAGTACATTACAATAAAAATTCGAATTTTCTTTTTTCAGTGAACACACATAATGGTGAATGTACTTCACTCTTATAATATTATTATTCATTAATTAAACTATGTCAATATAAAACAACATATCTTCATTCAAAGAAAAACAATAAAGAACGATCGGAAATAATCTATTGCACATATGATTCATCTTAATTTCCTTCTTAAAGCACTACTAATGGGTTTTCCAATAAGAGGTTTCTTGAATAGCCCGATGTCAGGGCAACTGTCACTTTTTACATTTGATATGTAAAAACAATGCTATTACTAAAAATGGAACGAAAAATGGTGAAAATTTTCTTGTCACAGTTCGTAAAACTAAAGAACTCTTGGGTCATCGTGAAGCATCTTCTCGGCGGGCAATAGTGAAACTGGTCGAAAAATTTGAGCTGTTGGGACCAGTTAGTGATGTGACAAATCGAAACCGTGTTCGTCGCTAAAGAACAACTGAGAATATTAGTGCTGTAGCCTGTAGTGTGACGAAAACCCAGGTTTGTCGATTCCCCGTCTATCTTTGGAATAAGGCATCCTACAACGACACTACACCGTATATAAAGACTTAGATATTAAGGTTTTTATTTCCACTTAACACAAGACCTCAAGCCGGTCGATCACTAGCAGCGTCGAATTTTCGTTGGACGTGTTATTTCTCGAAGATGTGATCATAATTGGTCACCCAGATCTTGTGATTTAACACCTTTAGACCTTTTATTTGGAGCCACGTGAAGTATAAGGTCTATGCCAATGCTCCATAATTGATTCAAGACCTTAAAGATAGAATTCGTGAAATTATCGAGGACTACAGCCGCAAATGTGCGAATTGGTTATGGAAAATTTCATGAACTTTCGATAAGGATAACTGTTATTTGACAGAAGATAGAAGCCATGTTGTTTTGACATTTGTGTTCAGTAAGCATTGACAAATTATCATGGAAAGACTCATGCCGCAACAACGTTTACAAATTGTTGAAATTTATTTTCAAAATCAGTGTTCTATTCGCCAAACTTATAGAGCACTTCGTGAAATTTATGGTTTACATAATCTTCCATCAGAGCAGCTTATTCGTCGAACTATCGATAGATTTCGGAAAACATTTTCTCTACTGAATGCAACAAGAACAACAAGACAAATAACTGTACGTACAGAAGAAAATATCGCTGCTGTAAGTCATAGTGTTAATGATGATCCAGCTTTGTCTATTCGTCGACGTTCACAACAAGTTGGACTCTGTGCATCCACTTCATGGAATATTTTGCATAAAGATCTTGGTCTACACCCATACAAGATCCAACTGTTTCAAGAACTAAAGCCACTTGACCATAATAAGCGTCGTTTGTTTGCTGATTGGGCCCTAGAACAGATTGAAGTTGATCCACTTTTTTATCGTAAGATTGTGTTTAGTGATGAAGCTCATTTCTGGTTGAACTAAGTGAAAACAATCCTCAAGATGTTCTCCAGGTTCCATTGCATCCTGAAAAATGCACTGTATGGTGTGCTTTACACGCTGGAGGATCATCGGTCCATTATCTTTAAAAACGATGCTGGAGCTAATGTTACAGTGAAAGGTGCTCGTTACAGATCAATGATTATTTGTTTCAAAATTTGAATGGTATCGGCCCAGAAGTGTTTGGGTTCCAACAAGATTGTGCTTCACCTCATGCTGCTACTGTAACAATTGATTCATTGAAAGAAAGATTTTGCGATAACATTATTTCGAGAAATGGTTCAATTAATTGGCCTCCAAGATCATGCGACATAACTCCACTGAATTATTGTCTTTGGGATTATGTCAAGTCATTGGTTTATGCTGATAAACCAGAAACAATAGACGCTTTGGAAGCAAACATAAGTCGTGTTATTGATGAAATAAGGCCTGAATTACTGAAAAAAGTGGTCCAAAATTGGTCTGATCGAATGCGGTTCCTCAGAGCTAGTCGTGGTGGACAACATATGCCAGAAATTATTTTTAAAACATAAATACCATGATATTATCTTTCAAATAAAAAAAACTGGCTTCAATCTTAATTGAAATGTGTTTTATTTCAATTTAAAGTTCTATAACTCTGAAAAAACACCCGATATGATTCCCAGCTCTGTTTAGAGCACTTTTTATAGTATAACCGGGATTTTTGCATTGTTATTTAACAATGCAACATCGATCCATTACTATATGTCTGAATTAAAAAGATCGTCAGCTGAGTTGTCAGCAGTTGGTGAACCTCGATCAAAGTGATCAAAAAACAACTGATCTCCTAATTCGTACACGCTGAAAAAGCTTCTGAAGGATCTTCACAGAAGATCTAGGACTATCAAGTAAAAATAATAATAAAAAAAATGTAATAGACTGACACGCTGAAAAAGCTTCTGAAGGATCTTCACAGAAGATCTAGGACTATCAAGTAAAAATAATAATAAAAAAAATGTAATAGACTGATGGTAAGATTATGCTGGTATTATGGTTTTTTGGAAAAGTACAATATTATGAAATTAAAATAATCTCAGAACAGCGAACTGTCAAATTCGTTGTCACAGAAAACAGTATTGCCAATTTAAACTTTTCCTCCCAAAAAAAACCACTTTTATGTATGATTGATTCGGTCTTTACTTGGTGGAAGATTATTTTAATTAAAAAATTTAAAAGATTTTAATTTCCACAAATATGTTTATAATAGAACAATTGTTTCACCACATGTGGCTTCTTCAAACATCTTCATTCTACTGGCTTATGGTGTCTAGGGTAACCAAGTTTAAATACAGTGGTAAGTACGTGACAAAATAATGGAAGAACAAGTCATAAAAACTCAAGGTGTTTATTGGAGTTTGCCTCTAAAAAATGTCATTAGGGAAAGATATTCAGTAATGGAGACTTGTCAACATCTGTTTGTTCATTCAAAAGGAGTTTACCGGCATTGTACCTGTTGATTTCAAGAAATTCTAAGTGTAAATCTAGATCTTTTGCTTTCAACTGTATAATTTGATAGTTTTTGTTGAAATTATGCCTGAATTCCTTAAAATGATTAGCATATGTCGAATGTGAATCAGATATATATTTCCTTTGGTGTTCTTGGATTCTTTTCTTGAATGATCTACCTGTCTGGCCAATGTATATTAACGGGCAAACGCTGCAAGTCAACTTGTAGACTCCAGATTGATTTTCTTTATTTGTTCGATCCTTATTGTTTTTATGAAGTACTAAAATTATTAATGGTTTTGAAAGCTGCGTTGTAATTGAAACTATTTTTGAAATGTTTAGCTAAGTTTATGTACAGAATCCGATGTGTAATTCCTTTGGTGTTCTTGGATTCTTTTCTAGAATGATCTACCTGTCTGGCCGATGTATACTGAAGGGCAATCGTTGAAGTCAACTTGCAGACTCCAGATTTATTTTCTTTATTTGCTCGATCCTTATTGTTTTTTATTTAACTACAAGGTTATTAATAGTATTGAAATCTGCGTTGTAATTGGAACTATTTTTGAAATATTGAGCAAAGTTTATGAATTAACTCCACCCAAAAATCATATGACTTGTTCTTGCATTATTTTGTCACGTACCTAACAATGTATTTAAACTCGGTCACACTGGACACCATCAGCCAGTAGAATGTAGATACCTAAAGAAGCCATATAGTGGTGAAACAATTGATGTATTGTAAACATTTTTGTGGAAATTAAAATACTGTCCCTTTTTTTAACTTTTATGTATGTTTAAACATTTCAGGATCAACTGTATATTCTCCAATCAAGGCCAGTGACAACTCTAAACCAGTTGACAGACGAGGTACTCACTCACGAATTCGACTGTCCACACATTTTCAATGACAAGGGCCAACATCGGAGAAGTGTCGCCAGTCCTCAATAATATTCCAAATATCAAAATCAAAAAACTAACCTATATCAAAACCTCAGCACATGTAAAAGGTTAAATGCTTTGAAAGTCAGATCAACTTTATAATTCAAGATTGATCTATGTTCTAACAAAATCAAAGAACAGTGTGACTTATTTTTAAGGCTTATTTAAATTCATTGACATTCCATAATGAGATTTATTGAAGCCAAAATATAATTATATATTATATATAAAATAAAATAGAAAGGCCTTTTACTTGATAGAAGAGATATAACAAAATTTGAATATTAAAACAAATTGAAATATGTTTATCTTCTACAATTTTAATTTCAAAAGATATAGTGCATTTTTTTAGAGATTTCTGAATTAACTTATTCGAATATTTAAATTTTTTTGAAATTTAAATTGTAGAAGATAAACATATTTCAATTTGTTTTAATATTCAAATTTTGTTATATTTCTTCTATCAAGTAAAAGGCCTTTCTATTTTATTATACTTGACTAAACGTCGAGGTACACCCGAAACTAGATCACCTTCATAATTTTTGCTGATGGTAGTCCAAGAATGTAAAAACTGACTGAATTAAATCATCTTTATTTCGTGGCGCTGCTTGTTTAACTTCAATCTTCATTATTACCCATATGTTTTCAATGTGACTATGGTGAAGTTGCTGGCCATGAAATGCATTATCCTGCTGAAAACGCCAAACTTCTGGATATAAAGCATGCTCCGTTTCAAGGAGAAAATCGTTCAGAATGCGACAATACTTTTCACTATTAATGCTACCATCAACTATACAGAAAGGCGTAGCACCACGCTGAGATATTGCTCCCCAAACCATTATTTTGGTGCGAAATTTGGAAATTTGAACGGAAAACAAGTTGTTTTGATAGTATTTTCAAGTGATTTCCACCAAGTTGGAAACAACTTTCATCCACATAACTCCGAAAGGTGGCAACATAAAGGGCTAAATACGGTTCTGTTGGTATTCGACTGCTCCTGATACATCTAAATACCTTCCCAGCGAGTTGCCATAGGGGCTAAATACGGCTCTGTTCAAAATATCAGGAGCATTTAACAGTGGGCGTGGTTTAGTAAATTGGCGCGTAGTATCTGGCTGCTCCTGATAAATTCCGTATACCTTCTTGCCTTCTGTTCTTCTGATACTCGACTTCATGATAAGACTTTATTGAACTTATCTTCTTGAAAACGTTGACAAAATTCTATCCTTCGTTACTTTTGTAAAGGTGTCATTATGGAGATTTTTTTTGTTTCCTTGATATTATATGTAGCCTTGTCTTTTCAGTTATATATGGACGGTTTTTGTACATTCTTTTATATTTCGTTGATTTCCAAATTCGTTAGCCAATTTGCGAAACTCCAGGCGCGGATTATGTCGTCTCAAGGTCAATAAAGCGTTTAAATATTTTCCTTTTAAATTTAAACTTGAATACAGAATATTTTGTATTAATATCAATTCAGTATTAATAATGTCTTCGAGAGTCCCTTCATTTGGAAAAGAAATTTCAACTATTAAATAGTCCGTCTTGAAAGTATCCGGAAAAAACAAAGCTCAATCGTAATTATTCAGTTAGCATATATTTTTAATTCTTGAATTAGAAAATTATAATAAATTATTCATCTCATTTACTTATACAACCCCCATTTCACTGTAAACACTTGACCATACGTCGAGGTACACTCGAAACTTCCATAATTTTCGGTTATGGTAGTCCAAGAATGTAAAAATGACTGAAATAAATCATCTTCATTTCGTGGCGCTGCTCGTTCAACTTCAATCTTCATTAGTCCTCATATGATTTCAATGGGACTAAGATCTGGTGAAGCTGCTGGCCATGAAATGATTGTCACTAGGTGTTCTTGCATCCAAGCTTGAGTATAGGCCGAAGTATGGCATCTTGCATTGTTCAGCTGAAAACGCCACCCCTCTGATTATTGAGCATGCTCCGTTTCAAGGAAAACATCAAATGCCACAATACTTTCAACTATTAATGGTATCATCAACTATACAAACACGTAACACCACGCTGAGATATTGCTCCCCAAACCATTATTTTGGTTGGAAATTTGGATGGTAACAGGATGTTTTGATAGGATTTTTAAGTGATTTCCACCAATTTGGAACTTTCATCCACATACCTCCTAACTGTGCCAATTAAAGGGCTAAATACGGTTCTGTTGATATTCGACTGTCCCTGATACATCTAAACACCTTCTCAGCGTAGTACAGGATTGTAAAACTGCCTGAAATAAATCGTCTTTATTTCGTGGCGCTGCTCGTTCAACTTCAATCTTCATTAGTCCTCATATGTTTTCAATGGGACTATGATCTGGTGAAGCTGCTGGCCATGAAATGGTTGTCACAAGGTGTTTTTGCATCCAAGCTTGAGTATAGGCCGAAGTATGGTATCTTGCATTATCCAGCTGAAAACTCCACCCCTCTAGATATTAAGCATGATCCGTTTCAAGGAGAATATCGAATGCGACAATACTTTTAACTAATAATGGTACCATCAAATATACAAACACGATGAGATATTGCTTCCCTAACCATTATTTTGGTGGGAAATTTGGACGGTAACAGGTTGTTTTTCCACCAAGTTGGAAACAACCTTCGTCCACATACCTCCTAAATGTGCCAACAGTAAGGGCTAAATACGGTTCTGTTGGTATTCGACTGCTCCTGATACATCTAAATACCTTCTCAGCTAGTTGCGATAGGGGCTAAATACGGCTCTGTTCCAAATATTCGGTGCATTTAAGAGTGGGCGTGGTTTATAAAATTGGCGCGAAATATCCGGCTGCTCCTGATAAATTCCGTATACCTTTTCGTCTTCTGTTCTTCTAATACTCGACTTTATGATAAGATATAATAAGGGTCAATATAGAAAACACACTTATATTGAATAAGTAATCTATTGGCGATCGATTTCGGCACTAAGCCACCAACAGGCCCAAAAACTAGATATTGCTTCCCAAACCATTATTTTGGTGGGAAATTTGAACAGCCAACAAGTTGTTTTGATAAGATTTTATAGTGAACTTTCGTCAGATATAAAGACTTTATTAAAATTATCTTCTTGAAAACGCTGAGAAAATTATATCCTTCATTTCTTTTGTTAAGGTGTCATTATAGGGATTTTTTTGGTTTCCTCGTCTTTTCAGTGACATACGGACGGTTTCTGGACATCCTTTTATATTTCGTTGATTTCCAAATCTTTCAGCCAATTTGCGAAACCCCAGGCGCGAATTGTGTCGTCCAATAAAGTGTTTCAATTGTTTCCTTCAGTCTTCCTGAAACTGGTCTATGCCTCATATCCATGCCATTTTTTATCCTTTTCATTGTCTTATACACAGCACTTTTTTCCAGTTCAGTCAATTGCACTAATTGTTTTGTTTTCTTTTTTTTAGTTGCGACATTATTTCATAAATTGTATACCTGTTGTCCATCAACAATATTTGATAAATAGTGTTGCCATGCATTTTTGGCATAGCCGACTATCTGCACACCCTATTTTATTCATTACTTTTGTCTTAGAATGTTACAAAAAAGAAGGATACTAAAATTATGAAAAGTAATAAATTCCGGATACTTTCTAGACGGACTATGATAGTAGTGAAATGTTAAAATTAAATCATGAAATCGATTTTGACATATGTATGTCAATTTGGCTTCAATCTTAATTTAAATGTGTTCTATTTCAATCTAAAGGTCTATTACTCTAAAAAAAACACCCGATATAATGCTGCAATAAAAGAATTTGCAGACATGAAAATAAAAAAGAAATGTTTTCTCTCATGAATCAGTCCCTCTGTGTTCTGTTTTGGTTTTTCAAAAATTTTATATACTAATCTGTCAAGAAAGTACCGGGAATTTTCAATTAAAGCAACATTTTTACATTCAATCGTCAAAATTTATTGGGTCGCCTTCAAAATAGGCTCCATTTGCTCCAATACATCTATGCCAACGGCACTTCCAATTATCGAAACATTTTTTATAGGCGCTTTCCGGGATGGACTTTAGCTTTCGCGCCGAATTTTGTTTTATGGCTTCAATCGACTCAAAACGGGTGCCACGAAGGGGCAATTTTAGTTTTGGGAAGAGGAAAAAGTCGCAGGGAGCCAAATCCGGCGAATACGGTGGTTGCTAAAGCACGTTTGTTGAGTTTTTGGCGAGAAAGTCAGTCACAATCGTAGCTCGGTGAGAAGGCGCGTTATCGTCATGCAAAATCCATGAGTTGTTCGCCCACAAATTTGGCCGCTTCTTACGGATACGCTCACGCAAACGTTTCATAACGCCTAGGTAATACTCCTTGTTTACCGTCTGACCCTCTGGAACGATTTCGTAGTGCACCACGCCACGGATATCGAAGAAAACAATGAGCATCACCTTCATTTTCGAGCGGCATTGGCGTGGTTTTTTCGGTTTCGGCTCATTTTTTGCCTCCCATTCCGATGATTGCTGGCTTGTTTGCATATCGTACTCGTAGACCCAGGTCTCATCACCAGTTATAATGCGTTCCATGAATGTAGAATCGGAATTACAGCGATCCAGCATGTCTGAAGCAACCTGTTCGCGATGACGTTTTTGAAGAAAATTCAGGTCTTTCGGTACGAGTCGTGCGGCCACCTTTCTCATGCCCAAAATATCAATCAAAATCGTACGTGCGGACTCGTGGGATATCTTAAGATCATGTGCTATCTCTCTCAAGCTGGTACGACGGTTTTCCAGCACCCTTTCCTTAATTTTATCGACGTTATCTTCGATCGAAGCCGTCGATGGGCGACCACTTCACGACCGTCCTTGAAGGCTCTGTACCACTGATATGCACGAGTTTTCGATAGAGCATTATCACCAAAGGCCTTTTGCAACATTTTCAATGCATCGGCACACGAAAATTCATTTGCAACACAAAACTTTAAACAAATTCTTTGCTCAACGTAATCACCCATAGTAAAAATCGGCACGCACTCTGACATCGACTGACTTAATCAGCTGTTGCAAACACACTAGTTGATAGATACCGCTCAAGCTTGGCATAGTAATTAAGGACAGTGGTACCTAGGAAAAAATATTTTTTACCTGCCTCATTGCCCCGCCAGATTTAAATCCATAATTCCCGGTACTTTCTTGACAGAATGTATTATTCCATCCTCATCACCGAGTTTGTTTTTTTTGTAGAATTTTTTTTTAAGTATTTTGTATTCTGAATTGCGCTTGTTGAAATATTTTCTACTTTCTTATTGATTTTGATTCATTCGTTAATATTTTGTTTTTGACATATTCTAGGTTTCGTCAATTAACTTTAAGTTTTGTTTTGAAAAAGAAGGGGAAGGGCCCCAAAGTTTTCTAGGGTAGGGCCCCGAAAATTATAAATACGCCACTATTTGTACTATCACAGGTATATTATTGAGTGAGGTCAAAGGTAATTCTAAAATTAAGATGTACTTGGAATTGAGTAAAATTTCGATTATATTGTGTGTTTAATTCTAATGCTTAAATTTTTATTTTTAACTGTGAAATTTCATAATTCTAATTAGAGTCATGTCGTGATAAATGGTTTGAACGAGTGGAATTATTTTTATCATCGAAGAAACTTTTTAAATGTCCTTGAATCCTTTTTTGAATAGGACAGGACCTACGTCCTATGTAAACTTATAAACCGCTGTTTTATCATCCTTCCATATAATATCTTTATTATTTTTAATGGATTTACTGAGGTTTAAATTTGTTTTAAACGAGGTTTCCTAAGTCATATTTATTCTCAAGATATGTAACACTCTTCTCAGAAATACCTTTTGAACATTTAGATGAAATATACTTTTTTTCATTTATCTAGTAGTATAACATATTTAATGTTATTCTACGATTTTTATTTCCAGAAAGTTATTATTTAGAAATTTTCGAATATCATCTGCTTGAATAAGGTTACTCTGTTATCATTTGATGCAAAAATACATATAAATTTATTATATTATTATAAAGTTTTTAGATTTTTTATCTGAAATTACCGTGTTTCAAACTGTTCCACACTTCGAATTCGAAATTTTCTTCTGTCGTTCCAATGCAACTCTTCAGGACCATTTCAAGTTCAAAATTCGATAAATAAAAACAAATAGGAAGCATTCTAGAACGAGTACGGAAGATCAAGGGCACTGACTCAAGTTCTAAGTTTAAATTTTTCATGCATGTTTCATTTTAAGTCTAACAAGTATTTTCATACAAATTGAACATTTACAATCGCAAATCTGGATAGGCAAAGGGATATTTCTTTATGCTTTTGAGTCTGTTTGGAAAATGAGTACTTTAAAAATCAATATTTATATAAATGGTTTTATCAGAAACTGTCACCTGAATTTTAAGCTTAAACTACCATTGAAATGATAATTATTTTGAAACTTATTCACATCAACCAAGAGAAAATATTTGAAAATTTTATTTTCTTCATGTAGATAATCAGTGTGAAATTTGGTAAATCTTTTTATGACCTTTCAGTTTTTAACATGATCAACTTACCAATATTCATAATGCAACTCTTCAGTTAATTCATTGCAATTTTTACCATTCCATAAACATTTCCAGGAAAATACATCAAGGACACCCAATTATCTGTCAATATATTTTCCGGTTCCCACTCACAAATATGGTCAGTTTTTTCCATATCATCATTTTAAAATGCTGAAAACATAAAAGTTAATTGAGAGAATTAAAAATGAAACCAATTTTTAGTCACAAATTCTAAGCTCATCCAATAAATTTCTATCAAAATAGGAGTAAAGTTTTATAATTAATCACCAAGAATAATGTGAAGTTTAAAAATAATCATCCACAAGGAATATTCATAAAATGTACCGAATTGGAAGCTTCAGAAATATTAACCAAACAAATCTAGTTGAAATTCAGGAGTAAAGGTTTCTTTCAGAAATTATACATTCAATAAATAAAAAAAAAATGAACGGAGAATGATGATGATGCAAGTAACTAAAATTGCAACTGAGATAGAATTTATTTCTAAAAATATTATGTTCAATACAAATTTAAATCAATTTCCCCCTGGGCTCTGTATCGCGCAGGTTTGATTCAAGATTTGAAAATTCACCTTTAGCTTGAAAACTAATGGCATTATTTTCAATTTTAACCCATAAGGATATTTTTTAACTAACTTTATGCATATCTTATATAAAGATGGATGTGAATTCATCTTTGAAATAAAATGTTTGTTTTCATTTAAACCTCTCCCAATATGTACTCATTTGAGTAACAATACACCAGTTATTTTTCAATCATAAAATTCCTTCATTACCTTATTGCGTGTTTGGTGCCATCTACACTCATCTGGCTGTATTACCTTAGAAATGTAAAATCGGGACAAAGAAATCTGCTAGTAAATGACTTTTTCAATACTAAATATAGACATTCATAGATAGATGACACTATCGAGTTACAGAAACGCGCTGTGATCTGACCTCTGTTGACTATTTAATGCAACAAATATATTAATCAGTCGAATTCTTTGTGCACATTTCACAATCCTAATCAAGTACAGCTTAGTGTTGGTAGATGTCAGATAAATAGTATACAAGATAATGTAGGACTTCTACAGTACTATATTTTATCTGGAGAATGGATATTATTATTATTCCATCAAAAATTCAATAAAATCACCAGCAAATACATAAGTCATTTTATCAAAGTTCCGCCAATTATCTCAGCTTCTGGTAGAAATTAGTATTTTCGCGCGCTTGTTTCAGCAAAGAGCGTGTTATAGCTATCAAATGTCTGTCATTTTTAAATTTTATGCCGAAAATGGTTTTGAACGACTAGATTGACTCACTGATGAAGAATCCGGTCAAAGGTAATTTTATCTGGCTGGTCCGGCCGAACGTCCGTAAACACGCTAACTTTCGAACGAAATGAGCTAGAGTATTCAAACTTTCAGGGAAGGTTTGGATTCTAAATATTTCGGCTAATATCGGTTTGGTAGTTTCGCAGTTTTTCACGTTTAAAAATTTTTCCTATTTTTCCCAATATTTTCGAAACTAAAGATTCGATAGATCCGAAATTCGGAAATTGAAGAAAAAATGTTGGTGAGCGGATCAGAGTTTAGCTTTATCTTAAAAATAACTCTCGAACGGAAAAACAAAGAAACTTGAAACTTTTGGGGAACGTTTGGGGCCTGAATATCTCGATTGAGTTCGTTATTGAGCAAAATCAGTCAAATGGTTCCGCCATTTGAAATTATTTTTCAGCATGATAGGTTGGTTAAAAAGAAATCCATTATTTTTTTGTTAGATGGCTGTAGTGATCGATATTTCGTAAAGTATCGATCAAACAATTTCAGATTTATACTCGTTGTTAAGGTGACATTTTACACAAAAAAATTCTTCAACTGTTTTTTATTTGGTCCATTCAGTGGTTAGTTACAGGGTGTTAAAAACGAAAGTCAGCAAAGAGAAAGTTTGGTACGTTTTACAGTTTCTCTTTGATGAAGGCGAACTATTATTGTTTAGAAATTAACTCCAGGCTATTTGAACATCTTATTAATTAAAATTCGTTCAGAAAATCTCCACTAGATGCACTTCATCCATCAAGGTATTTATATCGAAATGAGCGACAAGCAGACATCTTTTAGCATAATCATAAATAGAGTTGCAAAAAAAAAATGATGTGTCACTTAGCCCAATTGCCATTTAGGATTCTTGAGGGGTTGACACCCTGCCTAGTAGGGTGATCATAAACCCAGGAATTTGCAACCAAAAGATGTCCTCCAAATAAAAATTGAAGAAATATATTTGCAGGAATAAAAAATGAATAATCAGAGAATATTAAAAATTTTGTTTATCTTCTCTGATTTTTAATTTCGATGAAAATTACTACTAAATTCTTGTCGTTGAGAATTTTGCTATGTGGACGATGTTCGGTCATCAACTAGTTAATAATAAAATATATTTTAATATTTAAACGAAAAATGCAAAAGCAAATTCAATACCTCCCAATTCCAGCAAGGGTTAAGAATCAACAATTACAAATTAGCAAAAATTTAATCTATAAAAATTAATTAATGAAAAAGTTAATAAAAACTTTCAAGAACCAATAATTTTTAAATTTTTCCTAGTATATATTTTTTCTTTAAACTCCTCAAAAAATTTCGGTAGATAATTTGAAATAAACATCCATTCTCGATCTCCAATCAGTTGAGGCAGTTATCATTAGCAACTTGAGATATTTTAACAAATTTCATTTGGCGGAAAACTGCAGAAAACTTAGAAAACATAAATGACATTTACTTATTCTACATTACTTATTCTAGAGTAAAATTATGCAGGGTTTCAATTTCAATCATTCAAATAGAAACAAAATTTCAAGCCGAATATTCAATTGGAAATAGTTTCGAAGTTATATATCAAATTGAAAATATTCAATAACAAAGAAATTCTTAATTTATTTCAAATCTATTCAAAATCTACACGATCTATTTCTCCTCATTCTTCCTATACAACCATAGACATAAAAAAATGGTAAAAATATCTGACTTGAAGTCAGAAGCTTTTGCACGCTTGTTCAATAGCCCTTTTTCCACTGAAAATTTCAAATATTTGAATTATTTCCTAAAGAAGCTACATATGAGGAATAAAAATACAGAATTCTGTGTTCTGTCTTTCAATTTTAGAACGATTTTAAAATTTCAGACTATATTTTATATATTTAATATTATCCACTTACTAATATTTAAAATGCAATTATTCAATCAATTCCTTCCATGATTTACCATTCCATAAACATTTCCAGAAAAATACATCAAGGACACCCAATTATCAGTCAGTATATTGAATTTTTCATGATTCCTGCTTACAAGTTCTTTCCCTATTTTTCATTTCCAAATGCTGAAAACATTAAGTTAATTGAGAAAATTAAAGATATAATCAATATTTACGAACACAATTTCTAAGCCTGTCCAACAAATTTCTATGAAAATCTGAATAAAACTTTATAATTAATTATCTCATCAAAAACAATGTGAAGTTATAAATAATCATCCAAGGGAATATTCATAAAATATACTGAATTTGAAGCTTCAGAAATTTTAACCCAATAAATCTAGTTGAATTGCAGGAGTAAAGAATATGTGAAAATTTAAACCAAATGTACATTCTGAAATTTGCTTTCAGAAATTATACATTCAATAAATACAAACAATTTAATGGAGAATGATGACGCAAAGTAGCTTATTTCAAAAATATGATATTAAATTCAAATTTAAATCAAATTTCATCATTCAGTTTTGATTCTAGAGTTGGAAATTTACCTTGAATATAAAGAGCATAATACTAAATTCAACATGTCTAAGAGTAGTTATCATGGTAATCTGTGATTTACCTTGATTACTCTGTGGTATGTAGTTATTTATCTAATAATCATAGATAACTAATAACAATCTAATAATCATAGATAACTAAGACTGTCCGTAATCATTGCATAACAATACTATAGTTTACGGATAATAGTGATCTGTGAAAAATACTTTTAAAATATAAAAATTTAATATTTGAATTATGAAATTCCTACATTACCTTATTGTCTGTTTAATGCCAACTAGCCATATCACCTTTAATTTTAATTAAAGGTAAAAATAAATCTACTAGTAATTGGCTTTGTCTAACACTATAAATAGATGAAATACAGTACAGTTACAGACATGCTATGACTAGCTTTTTTGACTATTAAACGGAGCTATTTATCAGTAGAATTCTTTATGCAGATGTTCCGATATTTAGCTAGTACAGCTTATTGTTGGTAGATGTCAGATAAATAGGATACAAGATAATGTAGGACTTCTATTTTGAGGTACAATATTCAATATGGACCTCTTATTGAAAAACCATTTACATTATTTTCCGTACAGAAAGTTACAATTGAGCGAAGTATTAGTTTTGAATCCTTATTTGGACAACACATAACATTGTCTTCCAAGACGGGGAAATTGGCTTGAAATATTACGCTTCAAATTACAAAACCTTTACTCAGGTTTACGTAACGAAAATAAAATTTAAATTAAAACAAAGAATTGTAAAATCGGGAGTTAAAACACTATCAGAGAATGAAAATTTTTTCGATTGACTCTATTTTTAAAAGATAAACTTAGATTCTTGTATATATTTTTTTTATAATTGTTTGACTTGGATTATCACCTGCTTCCGACATCATGTAGATTTCTGGGAGACCCCTTTAATATGAAATAGGTTGAACTATAGTCTGTCTAGAAAGTATCCGGAATTTAATATTTTTTATAATTATAATATACCTCTCTTTTGAAACATTCTAATGATGATGGCTTAGTGCCGAAATCGATCGCCAATAGATTACTATACAACAAAATAGTGTGTTTTCTATATTGACCCTTATTATATCTTAGCATAAAGTCGAGTATTAGAAGAACAGAAGGCGAAAAGGTATACGGAATTTATCAGGAGCAGCCGGATATTTCGCGCCAATCTTATAAACCACGCCCACTCTTAAATGCACCGAATATTTGGAACAGAGCCGTATTTAGCCCCTATGGCAACTAGCTGAGAAGGTATTTAGATGTATCAGGAGCAGTCGAATACCAACAGAACCGTATTTAGCCCTTACTGTTGGTAACATTTTACGTTCCACATTTAGGAGGTATGTGGATGAAAGTTGTTTCCAACTTGGTGGAAAAACAACCTGTTACCGTCCAAATTTCCCACCAAAATAATGGTTTGGGAAGCAATATCTCAGCGTGTTTGTATATTTGATGGTACCATTATTAGTTAAAAGTATTGTCGCATTCGATGTTCTCCTTGGAACGGATCATGCTTAATATCTAGAGGGGTGGAGTTTTCATGGCCTGCAGCTTCACCAGATCATAGTCCCATTGAAAACATATGAGGACTAATGAAGATTGAAGTTGAACGAGCAGCGCCACGAAATAAAGACGATTTATTTCAGGCAGTTTTACAATCCTGTACTACCATCACCGAAACTTATGGAGGTGATCTAGTTTCGGGTGTACCTCGACGTTTAGTCAAGTGTTTACAGTTAAACGGAGGTTTATTAAGTAAATAATATGAATATTTCGTTATAATTTTCTAATTCAAGAATTAAAAATATATCTTAATAATTACAATTGAGCTTTGTTTTTTCCGGATACTTTCTAGACGGACTTTATAATAGTTGAATTTTCTGTTCCAAATGAAGGGAGACATTATTAATATTGAGTTCATATTAATTTTGTAGGGATTACAAAATTTTCTGTTTTTAAGTTCAAATTTTTCCTATAGCTAATTTAGATGTTTTTAAACTTTATGTTGTTTCAGAATTATAGATTACTACACTTACATGTTAAAAAAATTTATAATAGTCATAGATGCAGTTAAAAATTCCTTCCAAGTTATAAATTTGAAAGTATAATGAAATTTCTGGTATACTCACTTTGAAAAATAATTGAATTGTCGTTTTTTTCGTTTTTGAATGGCATTGCGTACTTTAAGGACAGTTCCAGAAGTATTTGACCTAACAAAGAAGAAACTTTAATATAATTATTTTTCACAAATATTTTTCTTGGCATTAAGGCTCAGTGATGGACTAGTATAAGATCAGGTTCAATATACGTTAAACGTTAAAAAGTTAGTGCAATTGACTGAACTGGGAAAAAGTGTTGTATATGAGACAATAAAGAGGATTAAAAACGGCATGGATATGAGGTAAAGACCAGTTCCAGGAAGACCGCGTGAGATTAAAGGAAACAATTTAAGCGCTTTATTGACCTTGAGACGACACAATCCGCGCCTGGGGTTTCGCAAATTGGCTAACAGATTTGGAAATCAACGAAATATAAAAGAATGTCCAGAAACCGTCCGTATGTCACTGAAAAGATAAGGCTACATATCAAGGAAACCAAAAAAATCCATATAATGACACCTTTACAAAAGTAACGAAGGATAGAATTTCGTCAACGTTTTCAAGAAGATAATTTCAATAGTCTTATCATAAAATTTGGTTGTGAATTCTTTCATAAGTGTGTGAAAGTTATAATAAGGGTCAATATAGAAAACACACTTTCTTGTTGAATAGTAATCTACTGGCGATCGATTTCGGCACTAAGCCATCATCAGAAAATGACCAACGTTCACAACTAACTTGTGCTGACTGCCCTGAGCAACGTTCAATACAGTGGCATATATAAAATAACTTGTGCTAATTGCCCTTTCTTTTATATAGGCATGACCACCCGTTCAGCAAATAAAAGATTCAATGAACACGTAAATATCGACCAATTTCAGTGTTGGGAAATCATTTGATGGAACTGAATCATAAGACCACATAAGTCCAGGACTGTAAAATTGACTGAATTAAATCATCTTTATTCCGAGGCGCTGCTCGTTCAACTTCAATCTTTATTAGTCCCCATATGTTTTCAATGGGATTAAGATCTGGTGAAGCTGCTGGCCATGAAATGATTATCACTAGGTGTTCTTGCATCCAAGCTTGAGTATAGGCATCTTGAATTATTCTGCTGAAGACGCCACCTCTCTGGATATAAAGTATGCGTCGTTTCAAGTATAAAATCGTTTAGAATGCCACAATACTTTTCACTATTATTGGTACCACGAACAACACAGAGGTGTAGCATCACGCTGAGTTATTGCTCCCCAAACCATTATTTTGGTGGGAAATTTGGATGGTAACAAGTTGTTTTGATAGGATCATTAAGTGATTTCCACCAAGTTGGAAACAACTTTCATCCACGCATCTCCGAAATGTGCCAACATAAGGGGATAAATACGGTTCTGTTGGTATTCGACTGCTCCTGATACATCTAAATACCTTCTCAGCGAGTTGCCATAGGAGCTAAATACGGCTCTGTTCCAAATACCAGGAGTATTTAAGGGTGGGCGTGGTTTATAAAATTGGCGCGAAATATCCAGCTGCTCCTGATAAATTCCGAGTACCTTTTCGTCTTCTGTTCTTCTGATACTCGACTTTATGATAAGATATAATAAGGGTCAATATAGAAAACACACTATTTTGTTGAATAGTAATCTATTGGCAATCGATTTCGCCACTAAGCCATCATCAGAATATGAGCAACGTTCACTACAGTGGCATATATAAAATAACTTGTGCTGACTGCCCTTCCTTTTATATAGGCATGACCACCCGTTCAGCAAATGAAAGATGCAATGAGCACGTGAAAAATCGGCCAAATTCAGCGTTGGGAAATCATTTGATGGAACTGAATCATAAGACCACAATCGAAAATTTAAGAATCCTGCACAGAGGAGATAACTATCGGAGACTATTACTCCTTGAACAATATGAAATTCTGAAGAACAAACAAAGCGAAAACTTACAGAATGAAATCTCAGAATTTTCAGATAGAAATCTTTTTAAATTCCTAGGAACGTTCACATAATAACTGTTTTAGTTTTGTTTATATTTCGCGCCGTTTGAATAGTATCCATCACATGCCAGACATTAACATGCGCATATTGTTATCTGTTCCCTGCTCTTTTATGTCTTATTTGTATGTTTTTGCCATTGTTTACTGTTTTCGAGGGTTATACATAAAATATTAAATCAACACAAAAGCTACCCTATTTTTGTACATTTTTATTTTCATATATGTGTTGATTTCAGCTGGCCTGATGATGGCTTAGTGCCGAAATCGATCGCCAATAGATTACTATTTAACAAAAGTGTGTTTTCTATATTGACCCTTATTATATCTTATCATAAAGTCGTGTATCTGAAGAACAGAAGGCGAAAAGGTATACGGAATTTAGCCGGATATTTCGCGCCAATTTTATAAACCACACCCACTCTTGAATGCTCCTGATATTTGGAACAGAGCCGTATTTAGCACCTATGGCAACTCGCTGAGAAGGTATTTAGATGTATCAGGAACAGTCGAATATCAACAGAACCGTATTTAGCCCTTTAGTTGGCACAGTTAGGAGGTATGTGGATGAAAGTTCCAAATTGGTGGAAATCACTTACAAATCCTATCAAAACAACCTGTTACTATCCAAATTTTCCACCAAAATAATGGTTTGGGGAGCAATATCTCAGCGTGGTGTTACGTGTTTGTATAGTTGATGATACCATTAATAGTTAAAAGTATTGGGGCATTTGATGTTTTCCTTGAAACGGAGCATGCTCAATAATCAGAGGGGTGGCGTTTTCAGCTGGACAATGCAAGATGCCATACTTCGGCCTATACTCAAGCTTGGATGCAAGAACACCTAGTGACAATCATTTCATGGCCAGCAGCTTCACCAGATCTTAATCCCATTGAAAACATATGAGGACTAATGAAGATTGAAGTTGAATGAGCAGCGCCACGAAATAAAGATGATTTAATTCAGTCAGTTTTACAGTCCTGAACTATCATCACAGAAAATTATGGAGGTGATCTAGTTTCGGTTGTACCTCGACGTTTAGTCAAGTGTTTACAGAAAATGGAGGTTGTATAAGTAAATAAGATGAATAATTTATTATAATTTTGTAATTCAAGAATTAAAAATATATACTAACTAAATAATTACTATTGAGCTTTGTTTTATCCGGATAATTTCTAGACGAAGTATACAACAGTTGAATTTTCTGTTCCAAATGAAGGGAGTCTCGAAGACATTATTAATACTAAATTTACATTATTATTTTGAGAGGTTTATTAAATATTCTGTATTTAAGTTTAAGATTTTCCCATAGCTGATTTAGATGTTTTTAAACTTTATTTTGTTTAAGAATTATAGATTACTACACTTGAAAGAATTAATAATAGTCAATTAGATGCAGTTAAAAATCCCTTTCAATTTATAAATTTAGAAGCATAATGAAATTTCTGGTATTCTAATTTTGAAAAATAATTGAATTGTCGATTTTTCTTCCGTTTTTTAATGGCACGGTGTACTGTGAGGATAGTTCCAGAAGTATTCGACCCGACAAAAAAACTCTAATATAATTATTTTTCACATATATTTTTCTTGCCATTTAGACTCAGTGATGGACTAGAATAAGATCAGATTTAATATACGTTAAATGTTAAAAAATTAGTGCAATGGACTGAACTAGGAAAAAGTGCCGTAGATAAGATAATGAAGGGGATAAAAAATGGCATGGATATCAGGCATTGACCAGTTTCAGGAAGAACGCATACGATTTAAGGAAACAATTCAAACACTTTATGGACCTTGAGACGACGCAATCTGCGCCTGGTGTTTCGCAAATTGGCTAACAAATTTGGAAATCGAAGAAATTTGAAAATATGTTCAGAAACCGTCCGTATGTCACTGAAAAGATAAGGCTTCATATCAAGGAAAACACAAATATCCCTATAATGACACCTCAACAAAAGAAATGAAGGATATAATTTTCTCAGCGTTTTCAAGAAGATAATTTTAATAAAGTCTTTATATCTGACGAAAGTTCACTATAAAATCTTATCAAAACAACTTGTTGGCTGTTCAAATTTCCCACCAAAATAATGGTTTGGGAAGCAATATCTAGTTTTTGAGCCTGTTGATGGCTTAGTGCCGAAATCGATCGCCAATAGATTACTTATTCAATATAAGTGTGTTTTCTATATTGACCCTTATTATATCTTATCATAAAATCGAGTATCAGAAGAACAGAAGGCGAAAAGGTATACGGAATTTATCAGGAGCAGCCGGATATTTCGCGCCAATTTTATAAACCACGCCCACTCTTAAATGCTCCGAATATTTGAAACAGAGCCGTATTTAGCCCCTATGGCAACTCGCTGAGAAGGTGCTCAGATGTATCAGGAACAGTCGAATATAAACAGAACCATATTTAGCCCTTTAATTGGCACAGTTAGGAGGTATGTGGATGAAAGTTCCAAATTGGTGGAAATCACTTAAAAATCCTATCAAAACATCCTGTTACCATCCAAATTTCCCACCAAAATAATGGTTTGGGGAGCAATATCTCAGCGTGGTGTTACGTGTTTGTATAGTTGATGGTACCATTGATAGTTAAAAGTATTGTGGCATTTGATGTTTTCCTTGTAACGGAGCATGCTCAATAATCAGAGGGGTGGCGTTTTCAGCTGGATAATGCAAGATGCCATACTTCGGCCTATAGTCAAGCTTGGATGCAAGAACACCTAGTGACAATCATTTCATGGCCAGCAGCTTCACCAGATCTTAGTCCCATTGAAATCATATGAGGACTAATGAAGATTGAAGTTGAACGAGCAGCGCCACGAAATAAAGATGATTTATTTCAGTCAGTTTTACATTCTTGGACTACCATAACCGAAAATTATGGAAGTTTCGAGTGTACCTCGACGTTTAGTCAAGTGTTTACAGTGAAATGGAGGTTGTATAAGTAAATGAGATGAATAATTTATTATAATTTTTTAATTCAAGAATTAAAAATATATACTAACTGAATAATTACGATTGAGCTCTTTTTTTCCCGGATACTTTCAAGACGGACTATTTAATAGTTGAAATTTCTTTTCCAAATAAAGGGTGTCTCGAAGACATTATTAATAATAAATTGATATTAATTTTGTGATGGTTACAAAATATTCTGTATTCAAGTTTAAATTTAAAAGGAAAATATTTAAACGCTTTATTGACCTTGAGACGACAGAATCCGCGCCTGGAGTTTCGCAAATTGGCTAACGAATTTGGAAATCAACGAAATATAAAAGAATGTACAAAAACCGTCCATATATAACTGAAAAGACAAGGCTACATATAATATCAAGGAAACAAAAAAAATCTCCATAATGACACCTTTACAAAAAGAACGAAGGGATAGAATTTTGTCAACGTTTTTAAGAAAATAATTTTAATGAAGTCTCTATATCATAAAGTCGAGTATCAGTAGAACAGAAGGCAAGAAGGTATACGGAATTTATCAGGAGCAGCCAGATACTACGCGTCAATTTTCTAAACCACGCCCACTCCTAAATGCTCCTGATATTTGGAACAGAGCTGTATTTAGGCCCTACGTCAAATCGTTGAGAAAGTATTTAAATGTTTTAGGAGCAGTCGAATACCAACAGAATTTCTATTCTGAGGTACAGTCTTTTTTGGAGATTGGTGTTTCGTAACGCTTTCAACCATAGACGTAATAAAAGGATAATAGTTCTATGCTTTCAACAAAGAGAACTTTTTTTTAAATATTTTGACAATCCTAGTATTCTATTAAGAATTCAATAAGATCACCAGCAATTAGAAGTCATTTTATGAAAATTCCGTCAATTATCTCAGCTAGTAGAAATAAGTACTTTATTGTACAGCAACATCTCAGGTAAATTATTTCTATTTACTGTTTAAGAACTAATTCCCATTTTATGAAGACCATTAGAGATCGTACTGTTGAAACCTTTTATATAAGCAATTGAAAAATATATTTTCTTGGTCGAAAGAACACTGTGTGAATTTTGTTAAATGAAATTGTTTCACCTAGAGCCAACCGCGTCTATATTCCATTCATTTAATTAATACTGCTAGTACGTCAAAACTCGCAGTTATGTATAAAAACACTATTCTCAAAATAAAGAAGTGTTCAAACCATTTATGGTTCAACAGTGGACCAAAAAAATATCCATCTGAGTTTTCATTTCAAAGCGATTTGATTTGCAATGGATGTCGATAGTTCCTGTCACGATTCGATGCAGAAATTACTTTCTTTTTTATCAGTCAAACAACATCTCAGAAGTGGTTTGTCGATTTCCTTGCTGCCTTCCACTCAGTTCATACAGAACTCATTTTCCTACTTTCTGATTCTGTTCCACAACTTTCAACGAATGGGGACGGCTTTCTGCGCCACATTTAATTGTTTCGCGAGATCTTGTTAAGTTTGAGTATCATTTTCATCCAATGAGACCTGTAATTCGTTGTCTGCAAACTTTTTCTGTGGTTTCCCATGCTCTTCGTTTCTCACGTCAAAATAATCACTTCTGAATATTTGCAACTACACAAAACACCATGTTTTACCAAGATCAAGTTCACCGTCAGCTTCGAAACATGCAATGCGTTTCTGCAGCAGTTTTCTTCAAATGATAACAGAAAAACAAAGCTGTCTGTAAATTTTTCATAGGTAGAAACTCAACATGTTCAATCTTATAGAAAAATATACAGATATATGGAAATTGTGTGATGAAAATCTTCTTCAGCTGGTAAAGGGCACTGCAGAAATGGTCCTAGAATACCTAAATTGATGGTTAGCACCATATACCGGGTGTTTTTTTAGAGTGATACATGTTGTTTTGACATTTCTGTTCAGTAAGCATTGACAAATTATCATGGATAGGCTCACGTCGCAACAACGTTTACAAATTGTTGAAATTTATATTCAGAATCAGTGTTCTATTCGCCAAACTTATAGAGCCGATAAACCGGAAACAATAGACGCTTTGGAAGGCAACATAACTCGTGTTATTGATTAAATAACTCGTGTTATACTCGAAAAAGTGGTCCAAAATTGGTCTGGTCGAATGCGGTTCCTCAGAGCTAGTCGTGGTGGACATATGCCGGAAATTATTCTTAAAACATAAATGTCATAAAATTATCTTTCAAATAAGAAAAAATTGGCTAATTTAAATGTGTTTAATTTCATTTCAATTCAAAGTTCTATCACTCTAAAAAAACACCCGATACATACGTTATTCATCTCGAATACCCTGTATAAAATGGTGCAATTCGACAATCGACCGTCTCATTAGAATAATAACAAATTAATTCATCCTCTGGTTTGTTGATTACTTTTACAGGCATAGCGCGGTTTTTATTGGGTGAAAATATGTGGAAGCTATAAACACGACCTGGTTACACATAAATCAACAGAGTTTTTTCACTGTGTTCGGATGTTTTCTCACGAGGAAAAATTCTCAAAGTTTTCAAAGTTCCTTTGGACGATCTTGCCCCATTTTTCTGTAACAATGGAACTCTTAAAATGTGGTCCCTTGTTTTCTCTGCAATTTCTCAGCGATATTTGACTTTGTAACAAAAGAATTAAGTCGTAAGTAATTTCTGAACGACGAAAAAAACTTTTAATTTCTGTCACAAATCTTACGGTTTTTCGGCATATACCGAAGGGTCAAAGGTACCGTTCAATGTCACACATTAGTATATTTACAAACATTGGTAATTGATTGTGGTTGCCTGGAACCCCTTCGAGTTCTTGTGTCGCTTTTGGGGCGCCACTTTGGCTGTAAATATGCCGTGGTGGTTGGTATACAATAAGTCTCGGAATGTTTCAGGGTAGACTTCTTATTATGATATGAAAAATACTTCACCAACTTTTTATTATTCCATTTTTATTCACTTCTAATAATTTTATAATCTATAGGCTATAAATCTATTTCAAATATTTTATTTCAACTCTTCTAATAGGTTGAAAATTCACTTTGAAGGTTTTTTTTTTAATATCACGAATAATTGCTGTATGAACGTTAAATCCGGACACCCCCTATAAATCCATTTAAAATAATTCATTTCAAGTTATTTCGAAGGAATTCACTGAATTAAACAATATAAATGAAGCTTGTCTTAAGACAACGTTGGATCCTTTAAAGTAAGCTTCTTAATTTTTTGAATATTCAATTTTGATATTTTTATGACTTTTATGATATAAAAAATTTTTTGTTCGAATTTTTCTACTTAAATCCACTCAAACTATATAAAGTACGAAAAATATCTCACTACCAAATGTTTAATAGTTTATTATACAAGGTGCATATACAGGGCGACCCAGGGGTGTGTAAATGGACCATAACTTCGTTTCTATTCAAGCTATCGACTTGATTTTTTTTCCGAACGATAAGTGGTACAATCCGCACCTGCTGAAAATATTTTTATCCACATACAGGTGTCCGAAAATGAAATACATACATAGGTTCGGTTGTTTTAGATGGCAACCCCCTATTTTTCATACATCTTTGGATTTGCCAATTAATTGTCGATAAAACGCACCCAGGTTACATTGACATATCTGCATTAGTTTTTGACCTACATTCTGTCAAGAAAGTACCGGGAATTATCGATTTAAATCTGGCGGGGCAATGAGGCAGGTAAAATATTTTTTTCCTAGGTTGGTACCACTGTCCTTAATTACTATGCCAAGCTTGAGCGGGATCTGTCAACTAGTGTGTTTGCAACAGCTGATTAAGTCAGTCGATGTCAGAGTGCGTGCCGATTTTTACTATGGGTGATTACGTTGAGCAAAGAATTTGTTTAAAGTTTTGTGTTGCAAATGAATTTTCGTGTGCTGATGCATTGAAAATGTTGCAAAAGGCCTTTGGTGATAATGCTCTATCGAAAACTCGTGCATATCAGTGGTACAGAGCCTTCAAGGACGGTCATGAAGTGGTCGACCATCGACGGCTTCGATCGAAGATAACGTCGATAAAATTAAGGAAAGGGTGCTGGAAAACCGTCGTACCAGCTTGAAAGAGATAGCACATGATCTTAAGATATCCCACGAGTCCGCACGTACGATTTTGATTGATATTTTGGCATGAGAAAGGTGGCCGCACGACTCGTACCGAAAGACCTGAATTTTCTTCAAAAACGTCATCGCGAACAGGTTGCTTCAGACATGCTGGATCGTTGTAATTCCGATTCTACATTCATGGAACGCATTATAACTGGTGATGAGACCTGGGTCTACGAGTACGATATGCAAACAAGCCAGCAATCATCGGAATAGGTGGCAAAAAATGAGCCGAAACCGAAAAAACCACGCCAAAGCCGCTCGAAAATGAAGGTGATGCTCATTGTTTTCTTCGATATCCGTGGCGTGGTGCACTACAAATTCGTTTCAGAGGGTCAGACGGTAAACAAGGAGTATTACCTAGGCGTTATGAAACGTTTGCGTGAGCGTATCCGTAAGAAGCGGCCAAATTTGTGGGCGAACAACTCATGGATTTTGCATGACGATAACGCGCCTTCTCACCGAGCTACGATTGTGACTGAGTTTCTCGCCAAAAACTCAACAAACGTGCTTCAGCAACCACCGTATTCGCCGGATTTGGCTCTCTGCGACTTTTTCCTCGTCCCAAAACTAAAATTGCCCCTTCGTGGCACCCGTTTTGAGTCGATTGAAGCCATAAAACAAAATTCGGCGCGAGAGCTAAAGTCCATCCCGGAAAGCGCCTATAAAAAATGTTTCGATAATTGGAAGTGCCGTTGGCATAGATGTATTGGAGCAAATGGAGCCTATTTTGAAGGCAACCCAATAAATTAGGACGATTAAATGTAAAAATGTTGTTTTAATTGAAAATTCCCGGTACTTTCTTGACAGAGTAGTATGTCAATTTATGTGTCGAAATGACAGAAAAAGTCATAACTTCGGAACCATTCAACATAATTCGATCATCTTTTTTCTAGTCGATTCCTTAAGCTTTTGTGCATCTTTTGAAATATGCACAAATTTGATGTCTGTGTTCTATCGCCTACTACATCGTTTTTGAAATGACAAAAAACAAATTGAGTTAACTAGATTTTTTCAAATGCAACACCCTGTATTTTATTACACCATTGCATGACATTTTGTAAGAGCTTTTCGTCGATATAAGGTTTGTGGGGTCTACTTCACGACATTCCTGAAATAAATTTCAAAATAAGAAATGTGGATTGGTTTAGTAGAATCTAGTAGAAAGTTGTCGTAAAATCGGAAACATCTATACAAAATAATTTAAAAAAATGTTTTCGAAATTGTAATAGCGTGTTTGAAGTGTTTGAAGAATAGAGTTAATAAAAACAGGAAAATATCAAGAAGCGAACAATTATAGTAACAAGAACATGAAGCGGTGAATAACAGAAAACCATGTGAAAAAAATGTTGAGGAAAGCCTTCTTATAAATGCTCAAATAGGCGGCCATCATTTTCCACACAAGCTGCTAGTCTTCTTGCAAATGAGCGTCATAGTAAGTGTTGCTCCACCAATTGAACGGAAGGCTTCCGTGATACTATTCTTTATATCATCTGCAGTTGTCGGTCGATCTCTGAAAACTCTTTCCATTACGTAGAAAGAAATCTATGGAATTTAAATCTAGGGATCGCTCGGGCCAAGGAATGGTTCCTCCCAACGATTAGGATAGGATTGGTCCAAATATTGTCGAACTATCCTATGGTTATGCACTGGAGTACTATCATTGGATCAATAATATCAATAATAAATTCAAATAAGTTGTTCCTTCAAGACTCCCATCGATAAAAATTGGTCCAACAATATGGTTTCCTAATATTCCTACCCAAATATTTAATTTTTGGGGAATTTGTGTATGTGTCTCCATCAATAAATTAGGATTACTGTCACTCCAGTACCGACACTTATATCCTTTGACTTCCCCATTCAACATAAAGGTACACTCATCAGAAAAGATTGTATTGTAGAGTATTCAGTAACTCACTAAATTGTTCACAAAAACTGAGTCCGACGGTCAGGATCATCTTCATTCAACTGTTTCACCAGCCTTATGTTGTGAGGGTGAAATTTATGAGCTTTCACAATTCGATGAACGCTAGATTTCGGAAGATTAGATGCCCGTGATAAAGTTCTTACAGATTGCCGATTATCCATCTGTAAATGTTCTAATACTGCTATTTTAATAGCTTCATTTCCGACTGGACACTCAACTTCGTGTTTCTTATTCTGAATGGAACCAGTAGTTTCTAATTTATTCAACAAAACTAGTTAAACTAGTATTTTCGTCATTCTGATAGTATAATTTGAGAATTTATATTCTTTCTTCTATAGAATAGACCATTTTCTCCCAAGTAAGTAAGTCTCAAACCCAATTGTGATGCAGATACGAAAGAACTGTGTTTTCACACATTTTCCCATCGTGAACGATAAGAAAATCGAAGGTTTTTAAAGTAAAAACATTCAAAAACTCAAATTGTTTTGCCATTAAATGAAAAAATTTGAAAATTTCAACTGCGATGTTTAGAGGACAGAAAAAACTTCTCAACTAAACCACATCCAACATCTTCCCCTATTCAAAAAATAGTTGGGGCTTGTTGCCATCCTCAGGTGGTTTTTTCGAAACAATGTCTTCATAGGAATTCTTTCTCCCTAATACAGAACTTGAAAATTATTTTCGGAATCTTCAAAACTCTTAGTTTCTTGAATAAGGGCGGTTCAACTGTCTGTTCAACATCACCTTTTGACGGTAAGTTCAATATTACATTATTTCGAGAATAATAAACCGATTTTGAAAATTTCAACTGTGTACGAAACATGAATAACTTTCAAACTAACCAACACTCGACATCTCTTCCCTATTCAAAACGCGTTGGAGGTTGATGCCACCTTCGGAGCAAACTCATGATGGAAATTCGTCCTCCTTAAAACAGAAGTTTACCTGTTTTTTCAAAATCTTCGAAAATTCTTCGTTTCTGAGTTCCGGTGGGGTAAAATTTTCGTTGGGAGACCCTGTAATTCAAGAACGTATTGGAAACTTGTTATTAGTTCTGGTTTGAGAGAATGTCTTCTGATCAAGAAAGAAAAATTCAAGATACCAAAACAGTTCTACTAATTAGTGGGAGCAACATCAAAACTTCCATTAATTGGCAGATTAGCTGAAAAAATCAGAAGATACCTACAGATCTAAGACGGCCTGTCAGTCGCTTGTCTCGACTGGACGTCTGCCATCTGGTCAGCGGAAGTAGCGCACCAATTAGTCATTTACAAGTCGAGATTTTTGTCTCTCTCATCTTCGAAAATATCTAGTTTCGTCTTAAACAAATAAAGCGTTGGCGACAAACAGTCTAGCCGTTGCGAAATCGGTCGGGATACCACCCTTGGAGATTCTCAAGTCTCAACGGATGAAGGCAAAGCGTTGCAAATTTTAGGAATATTATATTATTTCCTATGAGAAAAGTATTGTTTTTTTTTCATTTTTGATTATAAGGGCTGATTTTAATACCTCTTCATCTTCATTTCTTTCATGAAGCTGTGGTAGTAGATCACTGACAGAATCATTTACGTTACTGGACCATCGGGTACTTATACAGGATGTCCGGATTTAACGTTGAGATATTTCAGAATGTGATTTTAGAGGTTAAAATATGAAAAAAATTTCATAACAACCTAATCCCTACAATTCGCCTCTTGAGAGCTAGACCCCCTTCATCATAACTCACAAAATCCTGTATTATTACGATTATTTTGTCCAAATTTGGCAAAAACCTATGAAATTCATAAAATAGAAAAAGGCTTTTTACTTCATAGAAGAAATATAACAAAATTTGAATTTCAAAACAGATTTAATCTGTCAGTCTTCTACAATTTTAATTGAAAAAAAATTTTTATTCAAAAAACTTTTAGAATTAAATTAATGTCTAAATAAGCACCGCTCATATTCAATAGATGTATTTAATAAAAACTCAATATACAATGTCAAATGGAATAAATAAACCAACAAATATAAAAAAGTCATTTAAAATTGATAAATAAATATTTGAAGGACACAAAATTTTTGTTTCTGATCTTACCATTATGAACACCAGTTCTTTTTCAAAAACATAAAACACAACTTAAGGACTCCTCAAGAAATAAAATTTATTTGAAATATTTAAATATTGAAATAAGTTAATTCAAAAATGTCTCAAAACACGCACTATATCTTCAAAAAACAATTAGAATTCCGATAATCTCTAATTTTTTTGAAATTAAAATTGTAAAAGACTGACAGATTAAATCTGTTTTGATATTCAAATTTTGTTATATTTCTTCTATCAAGTGAAAAACCGCTTTCTATTTTATTTTATACATAATATATAATTATATTTAGGCTTGAATAAATCTCATTATGGAATGTCAATGGTTTAAAGTGAACCTTATAATACCTTACAGTTTTCTGTGATTTTGTGACAAACGTAGGGTATCTTGATTTTCAAAGTTAGTCTGTTTAAGCAATTATCCGGTACCACTTTGAGGTAAGTTATACTGATTGTTAGTTGATTTTGATATTTTAAATATTATCTAGGGCCGATGAAGAGATTATCGGAATTCTAATTGTTTTTTGGAGATATAGTGCATGTTTTGAGAGATTTTTGAATTAACTTGTTTGAATATTTAAATATATTGAATATTTCAAATAAATTATATTTTTTGAGAAGTCCTTAAGTTGTGTTTTATGTTTTTGAAAAGGAATTGGTGTCCATAATGGTAAGATCAGAAACAAGATTTTGTCTCCTTCAAATATTTATTTATTAATTTTGAATGACCATTTAAATTTGTTGGTTTATTTATTCCATTTGACATTGTATATTGAGTTTTGATTATATACGTCTATTAAATATGAGCGATGCTTATGTAGACATTAATTTAATTCTAAAAGTTTTTTGAATGGAAATTTTTTTGAATTTAAAATTGTAGAAGACTGACAGATTAAATCTGTTTTGATATTCAAATTTTGTTACTTGATAAAATAAATTACAATAAAGCATTATCACTTGTATATCCAAAATTTCAAAATTCCAACGAAACAAAATTTATTTCGTTAACTTTCACAGGCCAAAAATCTGAAAAGATAGCCAGATATTTAAAGAAAAAAGAAAATTATAACAACTCCTTCAAAACCATTAATTCTTTAGGCAGCTTAATAAAAAATAATAAAGACGTCATTCCTAAAAACAAAAAATCAGGAGTTTACAAGTTAACATGTAGTGATTGCCCATGTGTATATGTGGGACAGACAGGCCGTTCATTCCAAACAAGGATACGAGAACATGAAAAATGTTATATTAATAATAAACCAAGTTCAACTCATGCCAACCATTTGTTAGAGACTGGTCCTAATTTTAATTTGAAGTATGAAATATTACATATCGAAAACAAAAGTCAGAAACTAAATCTGCTAGAAACTTTAGAGATTAATAGATATAATAAAAGACAAATTTTATTGAATGATCAAAGAGATTTAAACAGATCCCCCCTACTTAATATTTTTCATTGATTGTAAATTATCTCTTTCCACACCTCTATTTTTTGTACCAGAGGTGTGTATTTAAGGTCATGTTTTGCATTGTATACCTCAGTTGTAATTACCTGATGAAGTCAACAATTGTCGTGTAAATCAATAAAAGAGCGGAAGTTAACATTTGTTTTTCTTATATTGAAGATGGATTTCCGTCAAGTAAAGACCGAGACAATCGAAAACTCAAACATTTTCTCCAGCCTTTTCAACATTAATCGTGAATGTGTTTGAACTTGATTTGATCTGTATCTTTTGAAATACAACCACTTTACAAGTGTCAAATTTGTAATATGTTCCTTTCTAATATCAACAAACAGTCGATCGAACGAATAAGATTGAATTCGATCTATCAGTCTTGTAGCTGAGTGATACCCTTCCTACAGACCTGACTCTGCACCTGTAGATTACTATAACGGATTATCCAAATTTAATATTGCAACCAAAAAGATTCGACCGTTGTTTGGATGCGTCCATTTTCGTTATTTTTTTTTTTTTGATAGATATTTTTTGAGAAAAAAATGTTACCGATATTTCTGTCCTCGCCAGGGTTATTATGGGGGTAATAAATATGCACTTGAGTAGACAATTAGACATTTTCTTCACATCATAATTCTTTCGATAAACCGTCGTTGTCAAAACAAGGTCCCGTCGAACCACAAGATCTGTGTCCCAATAGGGAAGGTGGCTGGTGCTACGAGATTGGTCCAAGGGCTATCTGGAATCTGGCCAGGGACGAACCGACCCAATATGCTAGTTTACCCACTAGATCTGAGTTTTTGGTATGTCGAAAAAAAAAAGGAAACGCAACGAACACAATTTAAAATCGTTTTTGCTTCCAAGATGCCTCGAAAAATATGAAAGCACATCTCTATGCCAACAAGCCACAAAGAAACTACCTGAAAGATAATATTCTTTTAATTAATTAAGATGAGACCTATGTACACATCAATTCAATAATTCTTCAACAGGTTCTAGGTTCAGGTATTCATAATAATACCAACTTTTTAAGAAAAAGGTCAACTAGTTTCGACTTCATTACAAAATCTTCATCAGAGCTCTGAAATGAAGAACATGACTTCAGGCAACTCAAAAAGATTTTGTAACTGTAGTTCATGTTTTTCGTTTCAGAGTCCGGATGAAGATTTTGTAATAAAGTCGAAACCACTTGGCCTTTTTCTTAAAAAGATGGTATTATTATAACCCTGGACCTATAACCTGTTAAAGAATTATTGAATTGTTGTATACCTAGGTGTTATCTTAATTAATTATATCATATTAAGGTAACCTTGAAGGCTTGAGATGAATAACACTGCTGCAGGTATTTACGCACACGTAAGAAGACATTACCATCAGAACACAAACATATATATAAACAAGAAGATGGAAATCAACAACGATGAAATTAGCCCGTTTTGAAAACCACAAGAAATTTTTATTGAACTGTAAGAATGAAAATATTCACCGGTTCAACTTCAACATTCTGTTAATTATAGTTTACTAATGCATGAAAATAGTGAAACAAATATGATATCGGGTGTTTTTTTAGAGTGATAGAACTTTCGATAGGGATAACTGTGTTTTGACAGAAGGTAGAAGCCATGTTGTTTTGACATTTCTGTTCAGTAAGCATTGACAAATTATCATGGAAAGACTCACGCCGCAACAACGTTTACAAATAGTTGAAATTTATTTTCAAAATCAGTGTTTTATTCGCCAAACTTAAAGAGCACTTCGTGGAATTTACGGTTTACATAATCGTCCATCAGAGCAGCTTATTCGTCGAACTATCGATAGACTTCGGACAACATTTTCTCTACTCGATGCAACAACAACAAGACAAAGAACTGTACCTACAGAAAAAAATATCGCTGCTGTAAGTCATAATGTTAATGATGATCCAGATTTGTCAATTCGCCAACGTTCACAAGTTGTGCATCCACCACATGGAAAATTTTGCGTAAAGATCTTGATCTACACCCATACAAGATCCAACGTATAAGTTCTGCAGGTTCCATTGCATCCTGAAAAATGCACTTTCTGGTGTATTTTACGCGCTAAAGGCATCATCGGTCCATATTTCTTTAAAAACGATGCTGGAGCTAATGTTACAGTTAATGGTGCTCGTTACAGATCGATAATCAATGATTATTTGTTTCGAAATTTGAATGGTATCGACCCAGAAGTGTTTTGGTTCCAACAAGATGGTACTACACCTCATGCTGCTAGCACAATAATAACAAATACAACAAAAGACGCTTTGGAAGCCAACAAAACTCGTGTTATCGATAAAATAAGGCCTGTTTTACTCGAAAAAGTGGTCCAAAATTGATCTGGTCGAATGTGGTTCTTCAGAGCTAGTCGTGGTGGAATATGTCGGAATTTTGAAAACATAAATGTCATAAAATTATCTTTCGAATAAAAAGAAACTTTGGCTTCACTCTTAATTTAAATGTGTTTCATTTCAATTTAAATTTCTATCGATCTAAAAAAAACTCCGGATATAATAAGTACATTCAAAAGCAAGATATTTAAATTAGAAATATCCATAATCCATCGGAAATTGGATTTACTTAGAAAACTGTGTAATAAAATGAGGTCAAAATTAACTGATCAATTACCAGAAGATATAATGCAAATAATTGTCGCGAATAACAAAGCTATTTTGAGACAGGAATATTCGAAAATAAAGAGAAAACAAATTAAAAAATTTGCAAACTTAAAATATGCTTGATTCTCAATGTAATTGATAGTGTTAAAAGCGGGGAAAAATGGTTCGTTAATTTAACTGATATAGAATTCACAACAAATTTCAGATATTTGCTCAGCTTAGGAGAAAAATTCAATCCAACTTATGCTGATAACAAACACCCTTTAAAGCAAATAATAATAGGTATAGAATACATCCTTTCAACCTGCAATAACGAAAATGACACAAATCTGGCTCGTAATTCACTGATAAATTTGATCACTAACTTTGTCGAATCAAAAGATCAAAGGACGGATAAATTTAGCAACATACTGATAAAGTCGATCAGAGAAACAAAACAATTTCTTAAAACAAATAATAATATCATTGTAACTAAAGCTGATAAAAGTGAAACAAGTTCAAACAAGAATACGACAAAAAAGCTTAAGATATTTTGGGCGATAACACAACTTACTGTAAAATTAATGAGGATCCAACAAAAAGCGTTCAAACTAAATTTAATGAAAACATAGCAAACATTTTCTGGAAGAATTCTTAATTTTCACTCAAATCATAAAATGACACAAAAAATAAACATCATAAATAATTTGAAACATAGAGCGTTAAAACTTTCGGAGAGCGAATTTCACAAAACTAACATCACAAAATACAATCAATCCTAGAAAATAATGACTATCCCACCAAGTTCATAAAGAAAATTCTTAACAAGGAAGAAACTTCGCAAAGCCAACAACTAGAGCAAAAGGAAGCCTAAAAATATTTCCAAATAATTTACATAGAAAATTTGTCAGAAAGAATTAAAGAAATATTCACCAAAATAAACATAAACGTAGACTGAATCTGACAACGCAGTAAAACAACTTTTCACGAAGACTAAAAGTGCAATTCGATGGAATTCATTAGTGATACAATATATAAAATATTCTGCAACGACTGTCAATCAACATACATTGGTCAAACTAGTCGGTATCTAAAGGACAGGATCTCTGAACACCAAAGAGACTCCTTGAATATCCTTAATCCACTGAAAAACAAAAAAGAATATAACATCGCTTTAACCGAACATGTGAAAAACACCCTTCATTCCTACAATTTCGGTCCGCGATCGTGATTTTCTGCTTTAATCAGGTTTTTCTTGTGTCATTTCGCATTTTTTTAAGATTGTTAGACGTGTGACCATTCGAAATTCACCCAGTACGGACCTATCCGCGACGCCCCTGACGTCCTTTCATTGGCTCCAGAAAAATCCGTCCCGTAGCGGGAACCCACCCACACCAGCGCGTCCCAAATCTGATTATTTTAGCAGAAGCATCTTCCAAATCTCCTCACTTCACCGATCTCAGATCTTGCCGCTCTAATCGTCACAGAATGTACGTTCCTTACGACTCTGTGGACGTCATGGCCGAATCGCAGCACCACGAGCAGACTTTTCCGACCTCGCCGATTTTCCACGGAAATCATTGCGCGCCCTGTATATACGACGGGCCCTATCACGATCCTGGGAGATCCTATGGACACGAGGAAAACATATCCAACATACAGGAGTTTTATTTCAACTTCTACAGGAATTTTCACGAGACGCAGGAGAGAATAGGGGAAAACTGCGAGATTTTCCGGGATCAGGAGAGCGTGAGGTCGCTGGACGGGTGGAAAAGCGAAAGAAATAGCTGTGAGCAAGAAGACAGTTGTTACTTTGATAGTTCTGGTGGAAATAGCTTTCTGGAAAAGTGTATAGGTAAGTACTTTTTTGTTTTGTCATTTTTATAGCCTTTCTTAATTTTCAGTTCCCTGCTTTTTGTTCGGTGTGTTTTCATAAGATTAAGAAAACATAGTGTCCTTTACAAATTTCTATATATCTAGTAAACAAACTTTCTTATCAATGACAGATTGAAAATTTGTTTCAACTAACATGTAGTTTTCGAATTAGAAAAATTCTCAAAAAAAAGAAATATAATATCAGACAAACGTTTCAATTTTTGATCGGTGATGAACCTTAAAATGTGTTTACAATACTTATATCTATTATCACTGATGAGACTTAGGATAATCGCAATATACGTGTTATTTTATAACGTTTGGTTTATAATTAATACTTTCTTCTTGCGAATTGTTCTGGTTCAAAAATTGGATACTAGTCGAAAAAAATTCCTCAAAATTCTCTATCTGTATTATTTTTGTTGTGGTTTATGATATAGCTTAGTGTTTTGGATGAACTGACTTGTCTTGAAATCTTCAAAATCTCATCTGAAGTTTTCAATCGTCCTTTCATTTTTCTCCTAACATCAATTCAAATAAGCACTTCTCTTTTATTACTTCATTGTAGTTGATCCTCCTTTATCAAGTTCAACTCTGAAGATTTTTGTTAAATGTAAATATTTTTATCTCAGTGGATTTATTTGAGATTCTCATAACATTATTGAATCTTTGTCATCTATTTCTTATCATTTTTAATGAATAGTAACTAAAATTCAATTTCCAGAAAATTTTATAAACAACAATTCTTACACTACATTGTGGCTTCATCAGCAGTTAAGATGTAAAACCTTATTAAGCCACAGTATGGTGAAACAATTGTTGTTTAATAATAAAAAGTTTGTGGAGATTGAATTTAATTTACCATTTTTCCAATATTTTCTCTGACAATTTCATCATTTATATGTTAATGTACATTTTGAATTTAAATATCGAAATTTCAGACTTTTTCTTTAAAATTATTTAAATATTTTAATATTTACCGATATATTCTGTAAGCCTTCTACATATTTAATTTCAAAAAATTATATTTAATAATATAACTTCAGGAATTAAAATAATGTCATATAAGTACTACTTACATCAAACAACATATAAAATAAACATCCATAATAAGACATCCAAATGATATAACAAAATCCAATAAATATAAATTGTTAACAAATATCTTTCGAAACTTTTTATCATAATCTTAAGAATTTCATCATAAAACTATCTTACTTAGAATATTCAATATTATTGGATATCTAAGTTACTTAGAAAATCTCAAGATAAAATATGTAAAAATATTACTTATTAAATATGTAAAAAAATTACTCATTATTAAAACAAGTTTTAAGAGAAACTGCTTCGTCAGTACTCAATCATATTATTCAATAAAATATAACATCAATCAACAAAAAATATTTTCTCACCTTTAAAAATTCAGAAAGCTTCTTGGTAAATGAATACTGAACATTTAAATGGGTGTAATTTTAACTCGAAATAAATAGTTCTGTGGTTTATTATTGATCTTAAAGATTGAAAGGCAATTTAACGGCCTCTGTTATAGCACAAGTATCTGTATCTGTATAAAAAATGTTAAGGAGACCAAATTATATATTATGATTAAAATAAAATAAATGTGGGTTTATGCTTGATAGAAGGTATATAAAATTATTTGAATGTTTAGTGATATATTCTCTTAGCCTTCTACATATTTAATTTCAAAAAATTATAGTTAATATTATAACTTTACCAATTAAATTAATGTCATATATCAAACGACATATAAAATAAACATTCATTATAAGACATCCAAATGATAAAGTATAAACCTCCATTTATTTTTTTTTTCGTTGAATTTAGGGTATGAACCTCATATAATCATTCATGAAAATATTCATTCGAAATTTCATTATTGAAAAAATCTTCTTTTAAGTGTTAATTTTGCGGGAGATATGAATGAAAATTCTGCGCGGACTAGTGAATAGATTACGTAGTAAGTTGGCACACGAGTTCTTATCTGATGAATGTTCAAATTTGTTAAATCTGGGCCTTCAAGTCACGACCCATTGACGGCATATATGGAGCATCCACTTGTATCTGGGACTCTGTTCCAGATGGTTGTCGGTTCGGTGTCAAAGACAACATTGAAGTAGATTAATGACTCACCTCATCCAGCCGTATATAGAGAATTTCATCTTGTGATATTCCTTTGAAAAGCTAATATTATCGTTGATTTCACATCGAAAAACTTCTAGGATTTTTAGCCATTTGTTTTTCTTCAATAATCACTGTTCTTCTTTCTGTTACTTCAAAACATTAGTTTTGCCCTGGAGCATTTAATAAGACCTGATTTTAATATCCAAGTGCCAAATCTGGTGAATATGGAGGATGAGAGAGTCCAACTTCAACTTATTCTATCGGGCGTTTTTTTTAGAGTGACAGAAATTTAAATTTGAATGAAACACATTTAAATTAAGATTGGAGCCAATTTTTTTTGAAAGATAATTTTATCACATTTATGTTTTAAAATTAATTTCCGGCATAGCTCTGAGGAACCGCATTCGACCAAACCAATTTTGGACCAATTTTTCGAGTAATTTAGGCGTTATTTCATCAATAACACGAGTTATGTTGGCTTCCAAAGCGTCTATTGTTTCTGGTTTATCAGCATAAACCAGTGACTTGACACAACCCCAAAGAAAATAATCCAGTGGAGTTATGTCGCATGATCTTGGAGGCCAATTAATTGGACGAATTGACGAATCTGGATGACTTAGAGCAGCGATTTTTCTTCTGTACGTACAGTTCTTTGTCTTGTTGTTGTATCGAGTAGAGAAAATGTTGTCCGAAATCTATCGATAGTTCGACGAATAAGCTGCTCTGATGGACGATTATGTAAACCATAAATTTCACGAAGTGCTCTATAAGTTTGGCGAATAGAACGCTGATTTTGAAAATAAATTCTAACAATTTGTAAACGTTGTTGCGGCGTGAGTCTTTCCATGCTAATTTGTGAATGCTTACTGAACAGAAATGTCAAAACAACATGGCTTCTACCTCCTGTCAAATCACAGTTATCCCTATCAAAAGTTCCATCACTCTTAAAAAAATACCCGATATATAATCAATATAAAGTATTTTTCAATGTCTCGGAAAAAACATTTTTAAGGATGGAATAAAAATAATTGAACGTGAATTGCAACATTTGATAGCTATTTTGGTCTCTAGACCTCATCAGAAATGTATTGAATTCAGATTCAAATATATAACAAGATTAAAATTAAACTCAACAACTAAGATAACATTTGGAACGAATAATCTCGAAGTAAGCTTTAAAGTATCCAAGATAAAACAAAAAAATATTTAATATTGATTATATATAAAGATATAATATTGATAGATTTTGTATATAGTTTCAATATATATATTGTAGAAGTTAGAAGATATAATTCTGAATTTAAAGTCTATTTTTTCAAATTTAAAATATTATACAGATATTTAATTGAATCAGTCCTTACTTGGTGAAAATCCATATTAAATAATATTTAAATAAGGTTATTCCGATTTTCACAAATTTTTATTGTTATGTTTACAACAATCGTTTCGCTATCACAGTAGCATCATCAGGCAGTTTTACATTTTGAATAACTAAGCTTGTTGCCGAAATCCGTTGCTATTTATATTACAGTAAGAACAATAATTTTTATTGAGCACTAAAACAAAAAAAAAGGGTCTCTGTAAATTCCAGCTTATCTGAATATATTAAACAGAGGTGAGTTATTTATATCTAATTGTTCGTTAAGTAATATTCCAATTTTATTGTGTTTATTTATCTCTAGGGATTCTAACAGGTTTAAGGCATAACTTTTTCTTTGTATATGTAGAATTTCAAAATTATGGTTGAAAGTATGTCCTGTTTCTAACGAATGGTTAGAATATGTAGAATTACTTTGATTATTGGGGAAACTCTTCAAATGTTCACAAATTCTATGTCGGAAAGTTCTTCCAGTCTGTCCTATGTAAACTTTAGGGCAATCACCGCAGGTTAACTTATAAAACCCCGATTTATCATCTTTAAGTGTAGAGATAAATAAACACAATAAAATTGGAATACTACTTAACGAACAATTAGATTTAAATAACTCACCTCTGTTAAATATATTCAGATAAGCCGGAATTTACAGAGACCCTTTTTTTGGGTTTTAGTGCTCAATAAAAATTTATTGTACACTCTGTAATATAAATAACAACGGATTTCGGAAACAAGCTTAGTTGTTCAAAATGTGATCTTGCCTGATGATGCTACTGTGACAGTATAAAAAAATTTTGAAATAAGTTTAGATCTTCAAAATTTAAAATATCTGACGATATTAGTGTGATAGCCAAACATTTGTTATATTCATGATAAATACTACTCTGTCAAGAAAGTACCGGGAATTTTCATTTAAAACAACATTTTTACATTTAATCGTCAAATTTTATTGGGGTCGCCTTCAAAATAGGCTCCATTTGTTCCAATACATCTATGCCAACGGCACTTCCAATTATCGAAACATTTTTTATAGGCGCTTTCCGGGATGGACTTTAGCTCTCGCGCCGAATTTTGTTTTATGGCTTCAATCGACACAAAACGGGTGCCACGAAGGGGCAATTTTAGTTTTGGGAAGAGGAAAAAGTCGCAGGGAGCCAAATCCGGCGAATACGGTGGTTGCTGAAGCACGTTTGTTGAGTTTTCGGCGAGAAAGTCAGTCACAATCGTAGCTCGGTGAGAAGGCGCGTTATCGTCATGCAAAATCCATGAGTTGTTCGCCCACAAATTTGGCCGCTTCTTACGGATACGCTCACGCAAACGTTTCATAACGCCTAGGTAATACTCCTTGTTTACCGTCTGACCCTCTGGAACGAATTCGTAGTGCACCACGCCACGGATAGCGAAGAAAACAATGAGCATCACCTTCATTTTCGAGCGGCTTTGGCGTGGTTTTTTCGGTTTCGGCTCATTTTTTGCCACCCATTCCGATGATTGCTGGCTTGTTTGCATATCGTACTCGTAGACCCAGGTCTCATCACCAGTTATAATGCGTTCCATGAATGTAGAATCGGAATTACAGCGATCCATCATGTTTGAAGCAACCTGTTCGCGATGACGTTTTTGAAGAAAATTCAGGTCTTTCGGTACGAGTCGTGCGGCCACCTTTCTCATGCCCAAAATATCAATCAAAATTGTTTGTGCGGACTCGTGGGATATCTTAAGATCATGTGCTATCTCTCTCAAGCTGGTACGACGATTTTCTAGCACCCTTTCCTTAATTTTATCGACGTTATCTTCGATCGAACGAGGCAAGTCTTCGACCACTTCACGACCGTCCTTGAAGGTTCTGTACCACTGATATGCACGAGTTTTCGATAGAGCATTATCACCAAAGGCCTTTTGCAACATTTTCAATGCATCGGCACACGAAAATTCATTTGCAACACAAAACTTTAAACAAATTCTTTGCTCAACGTAATCACCCATAGTAAAAATCGTCACGCACTCTGACATCAACTGACTTAATCAGCTGTTGCAAACACACTAGTTGACAGATCCTGCTCAAGCTTGGCCTAGTAATTAAGGACAGTGGTTTCAACCTAGGAAAAAAAAATTTTACCTGCCTCATTGCCCCGCCAGATTTAAATCGATAATTCCCGGTGCTTTTTTGACAGAATTCATGTAGGGATATCATTTTAAATGGATTTTCATCAAGTAAAGACCAGTTCAATCAAGTAATGGTGTTGACTTTGTTATTCTAGATATAAAAACCGAAGATTGTAACAAACCTAGAAAAGAACGAACTGCTTTCACCAAAGTGCAGATTAAGGAATTAGAAAAAGAATTCACCCACTCAAATTACCTGACTAGGTTGAGAAGGTATGAAATAGCTGTTGCATTGGATCTTACAGAAAGACAGGTTAGTTTCAGGCTGAGAATCTCTGCGAATATCGACTGTTTGGTGTGGCTGATGTATCGTATTATTATTTGGCATATGTCTCGTTATATTGATGTTTTTCGGTTTTTTAACGTATTTTTTTTTCAGGTCAAAGTGTGGTTTCAAAATAGAAGGATGAAATGGAAAAGAACAAAAGTGACGGACAAAAATATAACTGGAAAGATTTACAGGAGAAAAGTTAATAAAGATAGTGACAGTTGAACTTGGGCGATTGAAGAATGAAGATTCATAAATGTGTACATAATAACGATTTTTAAAAATATACTTATACTTATTACTTTAGTTATTTCATCAAAATTAAGAATTTTCCAATTTCATAATCGTTTATACAAGGGTTATTTCGTCTGAAATTCCCTTATTTTCTAACCTATTGTTTAACTTCGAACAGAAAAACAAATTAGGCATTCAAATATTGTATTAAAAAAACAAAACTGTACGATATATTAACAATGGCGAAAGACAATGACTTAAAGTAAGAAGCTATTGTACGCTTTTTTCTACAGTCCGTTTCCCCTGAACATTTGAAATCTTTGAACCACTCCTTAAAGAAGCTACATGTGATGCATAAAAAGGTGAAAATTACTGTCGTGAGGTCAGGAACTTTTGCGCGCTAGTTCGTAACACCTGCTAGCCTCATTGATTTTTTTTTGCTTCTAATTATACGATCCTCACGAAATTTTGCACGAACATGCGCCTTATTATTCTACTTCTAAATACTGCATTTCAGACCGATCGAATATGTTATTTCGAAAATATTGCCTATTAACGAACAGAGCTGCTGCATTTAGATCCCTGGAAGTTTCAAAACTCTTTCCGTTCGAAAATTAGCGTGTTTTCGGCCGGCAGGCCAGAATTACTTTTAACTTCGGATTCTTAATCAGTGAGTCCAACCTAGTCGTTTGTTTAAGACTCAAAATTCCAAAAATTACAGACAAACTCTCAAAAATTCTCAAGAGGTATTTTAGATTAAATCTGCAGAGGTTTCGGAGAATTAATCTAGCTTTATCTGTAACTTTTATAAATTGATGTCTCAAAAGGCGAAGCCGCCAGATAGGAAATTTGTCGTAGAAAAGTGATTCCACCAATTTTGTGTACCATGTGCATTTTAAATGATCGAACTGCAATGAAAAACAATTAAAATCAGGAATGTGGTTACTTTAACACATCTATATATTCCTACATCTCATAAAACACTTAAATCATTAACAGATAACACATTTCAGTTGAAATTTGATAACTATTTATTCGATTTCAGTATTTTTTCAGATCGGTTGCCATTTCATCCAGTTGTCTGCATTTCTCGACTTTTTAGTCAGAAATTATTAGATATCGAAAATTTCAAGATAAAATCTTTCGCCTTTTAGCCATTTTTAAGATCCAAAACCATCAAGAATACATAAGAGATAGAGTTAAAATTCTCTGTTTGGATTCAAATTATTCAATGGGCTGTACTGTTCTAAACTTGAGGGTGTTTCTGAAAACCCTATACCATAAACATATTAAGGATAATAAGTCTATGCCCCATACCTTTTTATCGTGATCTAGTGGCGGGAGAACAGCATACGTTGTGTAGACAACCCAAGTTACACTTAAACGAGAACGAAGAAACAGTAAAGAGGAGTTGGTTGAGGAAGGAAGGATTCCCGCACCTGACTCATTGTATGGCAGCGAAGTTGGGCTTTAGGGGAAAAAGGCAGAGATAAAAACCTGACTTCTCTTCAGCTCCTACACATTCTTCAACCCTGTCCTTCCATTTCTTCATAAAGTTGAGGTTCCAGAGATCGCCAATCTTTCTTGTATCCTAGTGTGAGCAAAGGTTAATACAGCAGTCAATTGAGTGAATACACTGATAACATGGCAATATAGGAACATGTAACAAAGATTTTTGTAAATTTGCAATGAGTTTATTGCAAATGGAATTTCTGTGTAATCGAAATTGCCTAAGAATTGTCGCTGGTAGAAATATTGGCAGTATATCAAAAGGGCCTTCGTATTTCAGAATCAACGTAGGATTTGATTCCCTAAGATATACTCAATATAAGTGGTGAGTGTTTAGAATTGGTGTTGGAATTATTATTAGATATAACTTATAATATAGAGCAACAAAGTAAATGAGAGATGAGTGGACTGTATTAGATGAATAAATTAAATGATTGAATCAAATGATTGTATTAAATGTTGAACCTGGTTTCAGGGATTAAAGGAATACTACAAGTATAGAAAATATATTGAAGTATAAAACATGTGTCATAATTGTCAATGTATACAAGATTAGCTTACTGTACTTCTTCTGCTGGAGCCACCGCCTTCGTGGAACCGTTGGGAATGCTGCTGCTGGTGTCTGGTTATCTTCAGATCTCTTCTCGAATAGAAATACATACTGCTTGTTTTCGACTTGGTACATTAACAGTTACACGAAATGTCGTCTATGGTTTCTATGGTTGTCCTTCTTTCATAGAGAAATTAGGCGCAACCACGGTCTAAAGATAATGCTTCATACAACAATATTGGAACTATAGAATGTACATGCGCAAACACTTTGCGCATGAGACTTGCGCCTTAACAATTTTCGAGGTCACTCTTTGGTCAGAAATTCCCCATTCACACGTCTTTGTTGAAATAAACAATCTATGTTCTGGAAATGACATGAATATTTTCCTCTATTTCAACTGCAATATATCGGGTGTTTTTTTAGAGTGTTAGAACTTTCGATAGGGATAACTGTGATTTGACAGAAGGTAGAAGCCATGTTGTTTTGACATTTCTGTTCAGTAAACATTGACAAATTATCATGGAAAGACTCACGCCGCAACAACGTTTACAAATTGTTGAAATTTATTTTCAAAATCAGTGTTCTATGCGCCAAACTTATAGAGCACTTCGTGAAATTTATGGTTTACATGTGTCGTCCATCAGAGCAGCTTATTCGTCGAACTATCGATAGATTTCGGACAACATTTTCTCTACTCGATACAACAACAACAAGAAAAAGAACTGTACGTAAAGAAGAAAATATCGCTGATGTAAGTCATTGTGTTAATGATGATCCAGATTTGTCTATTCGTCAACGTTCACAACAAATTGGACTCTGTGCATACACCACATGGAAAATTTTATGTTAAGATCTTGGTCTACACCCATACAAGATCCAAGTGGTTCAAGAACTAAAGCCACTTGACCATAATAAGCGTCGTTTGTTTGCTGATTGGGCCCTAGAACAGTTTGAAGTTGATCCACCTTTTTATCGTAAAATTGTGTTTAGTGATGAAGTTCATTTCTGGTTGAACGGCTATGTAAACAAGCAAAATTGCCGTATATGGAATGAAAACAATCCTCAAGAAGTTCTGCAGGTTCCATTGCATCCTGAAAAATGCAATGTATGGTGTAGTTTAAACGCTGGAGGCATCATCAGTCCATTTTTCTTTAAAAACGATGCTGGAGCTAATGTTACAGTGAATGGTGCTTGTTACAGATCGATGATCAATGATTACTTGTTTCAAAATTTGAATGGTATCGGCTCAGAATTGTTTTGGTTTCAACAAGATAATGCTACACCTCATGCTGCTACCGTAACAATTGATTTATTGAAAGAAAGATTTGGCGATAACATTATTTCGACAAATGGTCCAATTAATTGGCCTCCAAGATCATGCGACATTACTCTACTGGATTATTCATTCTCCCGAACAAGAATCATTTTTAGCTGGTTTATTGTTTTCATTCAAGCGATAAGATAGTGAAGATTCCACACATAAAAAATTGTCATGTTACATTCAACAAGTTGAGAGTTGATAGGGGGCGAAGACTTTTGACGATGAGTGTACATCATAATCCAGGCCTCAAACTCGCTCCGAAAGTTTCAAGTCTCTATATCTTTCCGTTTGGAAGTTATAGTGTTTAAATTAGCGCTCAACGTTTACAAAATATTTATTTTTTGCACTTTGTAGTATACGATTCTCACCAAATTTTGCACGTACATGCGCGTTATAATTATTCTTCTAAATGCCGAATTTAAAATCGATCCTAACTGAATTACTTTTGTTCTCGAATTCTTCATCACTGAGTCCAACCTAGTCCAACACAGATTTTATAATTTATCGATAAAACTGAGTGGGTGGTTGTCAAATACACAGTTTAATATAATACATAGTTAAATTATCAAATATTTTCATAATTTTCTCGACAGAATCAAATTATGGCATTTTTCCAATGCAGCATTTCAAGAAACCCTCTAGAAATCATAGAAATTTGGACAATAAAATGGTGTATGCGAAGTTTGGCACGATATCGCATTAAGCAACGCATCCACCAAAATTACCATATTCGAATTTCGGGGAATTTTTCAGTATCTAAATCACAAATATCATGGTTTGAGGTCCAATATGACGATATCATCTATATTCATATCAAAAAAGGATAAAAGTAAATTTTGCTATTGTTCTAGTTGAAATAAAGTTTAAAAAACTCATATACTGACTTAATTAGAATCTTTATTTATTCAGCTGATTCACTGAAAATGCTTTAATGAAACCACAAGCGATTTCGTTATGTATGACCTTACTTACATACATTTGTCCATTATTTACAACTGAAAACACAATACCCCCATCTCGATTATTGTTTCCATCAAAAAGTCGTAAAAAAAAAGTAAATGTTTAAATGTATTTATCAGTTATGTCATCAATTTTCAGAGCCTGTGTTGACTCATGCTCAGCCAGTCTATATTTAATATTGCAAATATGCTTTTGTTATTCAGGTGACGAAGTGTAAATTTATTTTGAATATAGATTACGTTCATTAAGAGGTACTCACGGAAATGGAAAATTGTTAATATGCGTAGTCACGGAATTTCCAATTAGCACTTACTTAAAGCGATTTGAAAAATCTAAGAAAACATTTTTTAAGTTTTATTTCACTTTTTTTAAAATTTCAGACTACTATTTCTAGGTCATGATTTTTTACTATTTTTGCGGCGATCAGTGTGATCTCGTTCCGTCTAAATATCCGTAATTTTCGATTTTTGAGCCGAAAATCGCATCGAAATAGAATCCGAGGTCAAAAGTAATTATTTCACATTAACTTTCGAACGGAAAGCGCTAGAGACTTGAAACTTCCAGGGAAGGTTTGTGGTCTAAATGTCGCATTTAATTTCCTTAATGGGCAAAATAGGTTCAATACTTTCGCAGTCATTGACGTTTGAAAATTTTCGCTAATTTTCCCTATATTTTCGAAACTGTAAATTCGATCGATCTGAAAATCAGCATTTAGAAGTAGAATAATAATGCGCTAGTTCGTACAAAATTTCGCGAGGATTGTATAATTTTCAGATAAAAAAAATGTTTTATGAAGATCGTAGGTGATATGAACTAGTGCGTAAAAGCTCCTGACTTCACATTAGTGCTTTTAACTCTTTTTTATTGTTTATTTGGAACTATGTCGCGCCATTTTTGACTGTTCTTTGCTCGTTTTTACCACCACTTTCCTGTTTCATGCTCGATATATATATTTATATATATATATATATATATATATATATATATATATAAATATATATATATATATATATATATATGTATATATATGTATATATATATACGTATATATATATATATATATATATATACATATATATATATATATATATATATATATATATATATGTATATATATATACATATATATATATATATATATATATATATGTGTGTGTGTGTGTAATAACTCAAATAAATAATTCTGTGGTTTACCATTGATCTAAAAGATCAAGTATTTACCTCTATTTATTTTATTTTTATTCATAAAATATAATTATTTCATTTCCTTAACATTCTTTATACAAATAGTCCTTGTGCTATAACAGAGGCCGTTAAATTCCCTTTCAATCTTTTAGATCAATGGTAAACCACAGAATTATTTATTTGAGTTAACATAACACTCCATTTACAATTTTCAGTATCCATTTACCAGAAGCTTTCTGAATTGTTGAAAGGTGAGTAAATATTTGTTGTTGATTGATATTATATTTTATTGAATATGAATTAATTGAGTACTGACAAAGCAAAGTCTCTCTTAAAACTTGTTTTTTAGTAATGTTTTTACATGTCTTCAGATTTTATAGAAAGTAACTTAGTAAGATATGCAATAATATTGAATATTCCAAGTAAGATAGTTTTATGATGAAATTCTTAAGATTATGTTAAACATTTTTGATAAGATTGATAAGCAGAAACAAAATTTTGTCTACTCAAAATATTTAATTTATAGGATTTTGGTTAACAATTTTTATTTATTGGATTTTGTTATATCGTTTGGATGTCTTATAATGAATGTTCATTCTATATGTCGTTTGAAATAAGTGGTACTTATATGACATTATTTAATTTAATTCCTGAAGTTATAATTATTAAATATAATTTTTTGAAATTAAATATGTAGAACGCTAATATTCAAATAATCGAGTATCACCCTGCACTTATCATTCAAACGTTTCATCCAGATTAATCGAGTTCACGAAACCAGCTGGTACATTTTTTAAAGGAAGAAAAACAAAACGATATGTTTGATTCCACTGCACTTTAACACGATTCACATGTTATCAAAATTTCCATACTGACCAATTGAAATTAAACCCCTAACGTTTTTCAAGCGTGAAGAGTAAACTCCACCGTAATAAAACGCGCAATAAAAACAATCGAAAATCTCGTGTACTGGGAAGGTGCACTAAAATTACTCAGCTCATAAATCAAAGCTTCAAATTACGGATAGCAGTTTTCACCGCATTGGGGAAAAACCTTTTCAGGGGGTGCAACCAACCGAGAAAATCGCTTTTATTTTTAACCTCTCACCGATACGGAATGAGGTCATGGTATTTTATGATTTTCTCGGACGATGCTCGCTCGGAAAACTACAGTTCTCATCGAAATCAAAATGCATACACCAAAGAATTTGAAAATTCCCGCACGGTTTATGTTATCATACCGATTTATTGTTTTTCGGTCCATTGTTTTGATTGTTTCTTCGTCTCAGGTGTGATGTGATGCATGATTATGAATCTATGGACTCTTAGATCCTGTCATTTTAGCAACTTCTTATTTCTCCATCAAATGCGTACGTGCTTGAAATCTAGGGATATTACAAGGTGACAAAAAGAACTTCGGACAAACATTTCTTCAGTTAACTTAATTACACAAAAGAAATTAAACAAAAAAACTACGAATAATAATATAACATAAACATAATAATATAACATAAGCAAATCCAAAAGCACCCATATTTTAAACATTTCGTTTATTGGTACCGCTATGTAGACACATGGAGAAGAAGTAAATAATAGCATCAATTTCTTAGATTTAAAAATTACTAAAATTAATAATAGATACATCTCCATATACAGGAAACCTACACATACAGATGGAACGATTCATTCTACTTCAAACCATCCATTTTCATGAAAATTATCAGCTTATAATAGTATGGTTTATAGATTGGTTAACGTACCCATGACAAAAAAAAATTTGACAAAGAATATAAAACCATTAAACAAATAGCTTCCAATAATGATTTCAATCCGTTAATTATAGATAATTTACTTGATAAAATAAATTGCAAGAGAGCAATATCACATGTATATCCAAAAATTCAAACGAAACAAAATTCATTTCATTAACTTACATAGGCCAAAAATCTGTGAAGATTGTTAGATATTTAAAGAAAAAAGAAAATTATAACATATCTTTCAAAATCATTAATTCTTTAGGCAGCTTAATAAAAAATAATGAAGACGTCATTCCTAAAAACAAAAAATCAGGAGTTTACGAGTTAGCATGTAGTGATTACCCATGTGTATATGCGGGACAGACAGGCCGTTTATTTCAAACAAGGATGCGAGAACATGAAAAATGTTATATTAATAATAAACGAAATTCAACTTATGCCAACCATTTGTTAGAGACTGGTCATAGTTTTAATATGAACTTTGAAATATTACATATCGAAAACAAAAGTTAGAAACTAAACATTAGAAATCAATAGATATAATAAAAGACAAATTTTATTGAATGATAAAAAATGTTTTGAAAAGATCCCACCTTCTTAATATTTTTCATTGATTGTAAATCATCTCTTTCCACCCCTCTATTTTTTGTACCAGAGTTGTGTATTTAAGGTCATGTTTTGCATTGTATACCTCAGTTTTAATACTCATCTGATGAAGTCATGGTATGATGAAACAATTGTCGTGTAAATCAATAAAATAGCGGAAGTTAACATGTGTTTTTTTATATTGAAGATGAATTTCCGTCAAGTAAAGACCGAGACAATCGAAAATTCGGAGCAGGCAGTTATAACATGTGTGGATTCAAACAAGGCATCTGACTGTGTCAGTTATGACATGCAAATTTCCAAATTACACCATATTGGATTTAGGGGCAACGCTTTAGAAAACTCATGACATCTTTTCTACAAAATCGGCAACAAATATTTGATTTAGTAGGAAAAAAGTCCTCAAGAAGGAGAATTGTCTCGGGAGTTCCCCAGGGATCTATACTAGGGTCAGTTTTATTTCTCATCTACAAGGGCGATCTGAATAGCGATGTTGCTGCGAATAAAAAAATACTTTTCGCTGATGATACATCCTTTCTGAACAGGGCAAAAACCGATCGACTTCTTCGAGAAAAAGCCGGAATACCTAGACTGAACGGTGTTCACTGGTTCAGCAGAAATGATATGAAAGTCAATCCTGACAAAACACAAATTTAATCATCACCACCAAGCGCGTAGAACCCTTCCTGGCGACCGTTAGCCTTCAAACGCTCCTAAGGAGAGTGGAAGCACACAGAAAGGGGTGGAGCCTCTCGGGGAGTATTCGTACTCCCTGGTCACCCAATTGATGTTGGAGTCGAAGGGGTAGTGGTTGAAAGACTAGGAGGGTATTCCACCTATCTGGTCGCAATTAACTCAAGATTCAGGATTTCTCGAGAAGTGCTTATTAAGGATTAAGCGGAACTTGACAGTTCGACCGGCCTCGTTCTGAACCAGGATTGTGTGCGAGGAATTTCTGGGGTTTTCGGGTCTTAATTATACGGTTTTAGACCATTGGTGGCCTCACCAAGATTGATTGGAAGACCTCACAAGGGTTCGTGGGTCTTGACGGTGGGGCCGTTTGATGTACCAGGATCAATTGAGGCATCGATTCTTGGGGTGTTCCTTGAGTCTCCGATCGGGTGGGTGAAAGTAAGAAGCCTTTTCGGCCCAAATAACTCTCTGAAATATAAAAATTTAAATAATTGAAATGAAACATAACACACAAGCAATTAAGTGGATTCTAAGCATTAAAAATTGTATATTCTCTACTGACATTGAGTATTGTCCTTTTTCGCCCAAAGATATCCAGCAGATGTTTTGAAACTAGCGATAAAGACCGGGCTGACTTTGAGAGTGAATTAATTTTTGTCTACATCTAATTTTTATCTACAACATAACTATTTAATTGTATGCGGTGCTCGCTTTGATTTTAATTGATGTCCCTGTTATCTTAATCGCCTATTTAGCAGCGACAAATTGGCGGACCCAGTTCCAGGTCCGTACAACTAGGAATTTGATCCGTCAACACTGATTGTACAGAACCTTCTCTGGTTTATGCTTATCCAGGGTCTTCCAAAGAGAGGTTCCGTTTTAAATTTAAATAAAACACAGGGTTTTGTGAAAGACAAAGACAGACATATCGTCAAAAGTCTCGGCCCCCTAGGTTTCTCAAGAAATAAACAATCTATGTTCTGGAAATGAGATGAATATTTTCCTCAAGACTTTTGACAATGCGTGTATTTTAATCCTAAGTGAAAATTCTGAGATTAATCATAAAATATAATATCTGCCTTGACTGTTATATTTTTGTTGTAAATTTTTATCACGTATAGTTGTATAGTTTTGGTTCTATTTGGCTCTTATGTTCTTGAATCGTTGCTGGAACATTGGCCCCAAAGAAGAATCCAATTGTTGTTTCTATTTCAAGGAATTACGCATCCTGGAAATTTTCCACTAATTAGAGTTATTTATTCACGAGCAGTGTGGCATGTAGCGCCATTCTACTGAAAATAAACTCATCCACATCTTGGGCATCAATTTAGGGAGTAAAAATCAGTTGATACAGTTTTTTCACGCAATCCATTAATTGTGGCAGTCTAATCTTCGAAGATCACTTCGCCAACTCAAAACCGCACCAAACTGTCATTCGTTACTGGTTAAGTGGTTTTCGACACTTACGTTTCGGAATCGCAAATATGACAATTTATATCGAAAAAATGTACGGAATTTTTCACGATCCTGTAACTGTAATTCTAGAGACAGATGGACTTTGTCAGCGTATAAGTCAAAATTATAATGCAAACTGGATTGTGTGAACGTCTTCTAATGGACAAATCTGAGTGTTCATCTACATTCACACCTACAGCTGGCGATAGTTTCAACAAACCTGACAAAACAAGCACTGGTTTGAGTCTTTATATAATTTCAACGTGTTTGAAGCTTTCAAATTTATAGATTGATTTCGCTATAGTTGACCGAGAAGGCGTTTGTATATTTATTTTGGTAATAAAAAGGAAACAAACTGAAACAATCAATAACAATTTTCTGGTAGTATATCGGGTGTTTTTTTTAGTGATAGAACTTTAAATTGAAATAAAACACATTTAAATCAAGATTGAAGCCAATTTCTTTTTATTTGAAAGATAATTTTATGAAATTTATGTTTTAACTAGCTCTGAGGAACCGCATTCGACCAGACCAATTTTGGACCACTTTTTCGAGTAATTCAGGCCTTCCAAAGCGTTTACTGTTTCTGGTTTATCAGCACAAACCAATGATTCGACATAACACCAAAGAATTTAATCCAGTGGTGTTATGTCGCATGATCTTGGAGGCCAATTAATTGGACCATTTGTCGAAATAATGTTATCGCCAAATCTTTCTTTCAATAAATCAATTGTTACGGTGGCAGCATGAGGTATAGCACCATCTTGTTGGGACCAAAACCCGTCTGGGTCGATACCATTCAAATTTTGAAACAAATAATCATTGATCATCGATCTGTAACGAGCACCATTCTCTGTAACATTAGCTCCAGCCTCATTTTCAAAGAAATATGGACCGATGATGCCTCCAGCGTGTAAAGCACACCATACAGTGCATTTTTCAGGATGCAATGGAACCTGCAGAACTTCTTGACGATTTTTTTCACTCCATATATGGCAATTTTGCTCGTTTACACAGCCGTTCAACCAGAAATGAGCTTCATCACTAAACACAATTTCACGATAAAAAAGTGGATCAACTTCAAGCTGTTATGGTCAAGTGGCTTTAGTTCTTGAATCAGTTGGATCTTGTATGGGTGTGGACCGAGATCTTTTAGAAAAATTTTCCATGTGGTGGATGCACAGAGTGCAACTTGTTGTGAACGTCGACGAATATTAGACAAATCTGGATCATCATGACTACACTATGACTTACATCAGCGATATTTTCTTCTGTACGTACAGTTCTTTGTCTTGTTGTTGTTGTTGCATCGAGTAGAGAAAATGTCCGAAATCTATGGATAGTTCGACGAATAAGCTGCTCTGGTGGATGATTATGTAAACCATACACGAAGTGCTCTATAAGTTTAGCGAATAGAACACTGATTTTGAAACTAAATTGCAAGAATTTGTAAACGTTGTTGCCGCGTGAGTCTTTCCATTATAATTTATCAATGCTTACTGAACAGAAATGTCAAAACAACATGGCTTCTACCTTCTGTCAAATCACAGTTATCCCTGTCGAAAGTTCTATCACTCTAAAAAAACACCCGATAGTTAGTATGGTTCAGGAGGTTCATTTCCAAGAACCATCTTAAATTCAAAGAGACGACGCCACACGGGCATCAATGTTTTGCTAGTGTCACAGAGCGCGTGCATAAAGCTCCAGTGTCACGGAGTGTTTGACATATACATAGGCGGGTACAGCGGGTGAATACCGTGACGTACTCTTTATGATCTATGACGGATTCTCTAACTCGTATGATCCTTCGAGAATACGGATCTCTTCAAGGTAGTTTTTTCTCTGAAATTTTTCTTCCTCGGAAATTCTTATTCAACTTAATCATCTTCCTTGCTGATTGTGTTTCCCTTACCTTCATTAATTACCGGTTTTCCTCAGTTTCAACTGATTTAACATGCATATCCAAACAGAAAGGAAGAGATACACTTCTAACAGTGACAGAACCTATGTAACGTTCTAGTGGTATCGAATATAAAGATCAGACTGTATATACGAATGTATAAGTGTTTCCCGTGAGACAGTGGCATAAAGAAGGTATTGGTACGTGATCGCAATAAACATGGTCGACCGTATTATCTTAAACGTGCTGGTTCGCCCGTTCCATGATGGCATGACAAGTCAATCGAGATATGATGTCATCTTCTGTCTACCTTTATGATCAACGTGATGCCGGACGACTTGACCGTATACGGATTACACCAGATGGCAGTTCTGGACGGATTTAGGTCTGAGGGGTGCGGATCTGGCGGATAAGATGGCTGTTTCCTATTTGAATCAACCTCTCTGGGTGTTGTTCGACTTGATTGAATCTGTACATTTGATATTGTGAATTCATCTGAAATAATAGAGAAAATTCATTGAGATTTCTTGTTTCATACGTACTCATGAATTTTTTTAACATAATCCATCTATCACTTGCGTAATAACCTGTAGGTTGCATGGAGTTTTGTACCTATGTTCATTTAGAGTCATAACTCACGAACTGATAGACAAGTGGACCCATAGAAGTATCCCTATATGGATTTTACTCGGGCAATTCTAGTCGAGACCTTGATAATGATGAATATGAGGTTGAAGACTTGAATTTCATTCAATTTATACCAGCGTTGTGATGAATGGGTTGATTAAACTTTTGCTACTAGTATCTTGTAACTTCGATCCGCCCATACTGATTAATATTCGAGTAGTAGTTAGCTAAGATAAGATCGAGAATATGTAAAATAGGTACTTTACGGTACCCTTCCAGCGTGACTAATATTAAGCAAATGTTTCAATTTGTTATATTTTCTAACTAAGTGGTGTTATTATCGAATGAATAATTGGATTAAGGTTTAACAAGATGTTGAAAGGGAGAAAGTCGTATGGGATTCAATGTATGATTTTGGTGCGTTAATTGCTTTTATCCATTTAACTACGGACTAGAAGGATCAGATAAAACTTGATCGTCATATCAAGTTTTATGAATTTTTGTCCAAGAGTTTCACGAAATTTAACTCTTATGTAATCATATTTTATTGAAATGAAAAATATTCCTGGAATATTTTTATATGCTTGCTTATCTATATTTTGCACTTTTTGAGCCTTGAAAAGCTCTCATTCAGACTTTCTGTTGAAACTATCTTGGTGCCATATAATATTTTAGGCATAACATGTGTAGACAACACAATTTTCCAAGGAAATATTTTGAAGTATCTTAAAATAATTCTGTTATGTCTCGTTACAAATTCCAATTTTATGAAATTTCTTGAAAACTTTTTAAAATTACATTGAATTTATACCTAAAAACACTTTTTATTTTTAGTAGACATGTGGAATTAACACACAATCAAAAGGAGATGAAAAAAAATAAAGAATATTGATCAATCTTACTGAACGTACATTTGTGGAAACAGCACTGTTCCATAACGTTATTATGAAAACCAAATTTTACCCTAAAAATGTCGAACTTAAAAATTCTTCGAAATAACCTCTCTTCAAAAAGCTTCTTCAGAATATCTTGAGTATATGTCGTCATTTTTAGAGTGGAATCTGATTTTTACACTAACATTATGAAACAATGCTGTTTCCACTGTTTGTTGTGTAAGTTCAATCAATATTCTGTATTTTCCTTGGATTCTTCAACTTACTTTTGATTCTGTGTACTGAGTGTTAATTGAATATTTAAATATCCAAACAAATTTTATTCTGTTAGCCTCCTACAAATTTTAATTTCAAAAAATCTTTTTCAAAAGTTTTTAGACTTAAATTAATGACTTATAAGCACTGCTTCAATTCAGTAGACACATAAAATCAACACTCATTATATCGGGTATTTTTTTTAGAGTGATAGAACTTTCAATAGGAATAACTGTGATTTGACAGAAGGTAGAAGAAATGTTGTTTTGACATTTCTGTTCAGTAAGCATTGACAAATTATCATGGAAAGACTCACGCCGCAACAACGTTCACAAATTGTTGCAATTTATTTTCAAAATCAGTGTTCTATTCGCCAAACTTATAGAGCACATCGTAAAATTTATGGTTTACATAATCGTCCATCACAGCAGCTTAGTCGTCGAATTATCGATCGATTTCGGACAACATTTTCTCTACTCGATGCAACAACAACAACAAAACAAAGAACTGTACGTACATGAGAAAATATCGCTGCTGTAAGTTATACTCTGTACATCCACCACATGGAAAATTTTGCGTAAAGATCTTGATCTACACCCATACAAAATCCAACTGTTTCAAAAGCCACTTGACCCTAATAAGCGTCGTTTGTTTGCTGATTGGGCCCTAGAACAGCTTGAAGTTGATCCACTTTCTTATCGTAAAATTGTTTTTAGTGATGAAGTTCATTTCTGGTCGAACGGCTATGTAAACAAGCAAAATTGTCGTATATGGAGAGAAAACAATCCTCAAGAAGTTCCGCAGGTTCCATTGCATCCTGAAAAATGCACTGTATGGTGTGTTTTACACGCTGAAGGCATCATCGGTCCATATTTCTTTAAAAACGATGTTGGAGCTAATGTTACAGTGAATGGTGCTCGTTACAGATCGATGATCAATGATTATTTATTTCAAAATTTGAATGGTATCGACCCAGAAGTGTTTTGGTTTCAACAAGATGGTGGTACACCTCATGCTACTACCGTAACAAATGATTTATTGAAAGAAAGATTTGGCGATAACATTATTTCGAGAAATGATCCAAGATCATGCGACATAACTCCCCTGGTTTATTTTCTTTGGGGTTATGTCAAGTCATTGGTTTATGCTGATAAACCAGAAACAATAGACGCTTTGGAAGCCAACATAACTCGTGTTAATGATGAAATAAGGACTGAATTACTCGAAAAAGTAGTCCAAAATTGGTCTGATCGAATGCGGTTCCTCAGAGCTAGTCGTGGTGGACATATGCCGGAAATTATTTTCAAAACATAAATGTCATAAAATTATCTTTCAAATAAAAAAAATTGGCTTCAATCCTAATTTAAATGTGTTTTATTTCAATTTAAAGTTCTATCACTCTAAAAAAACACCCGATATAATATCAAATGGAATAAAAGAACCCAACGAAATATAAATTATCAATTAAAATCATTTAATCAGTACTCGAAAGATACAAAATATTTTTTATCATAATTTTTTTTATGAATCTCATTTGTTTATAACTAAAGGCCATAAAATATCTTACAGCTTTGTGTGATTTTTGTGACGAACATTGAATACGTAAGATTTTTAAAGTTCTCTAATTTTAATATTTGTTCAACAAGAATACTAAGAGGTTTGTCTGGTAAAATATTTTTTGTTAATTGATTTCATTTTTTGGATGTGAATTAGGACTGACGACGATCCTATTTAACTTCAAATTGTTTTTTTTTGAGGATGTGCTACATGTTTTGAAAGATTTTTTGAAGTTACTTATTGAAAAATATTAAATATTTGAAATACGTTAGTTTTGAGAGAAAGGTCTTAAGATTGTTCTGCATTTTTCAAGAAAAAATTAGTTTCCATAAATGTAAGATTAGAAAAAAACTTTGTCTCCTTCAAATATTTTAATTGATAATTTATATTTCGTTGGGTTTTTCATTTCATTTGATATTATATAATTATATGCAGTGCTTATAAGACATTCATTTAATTCTAAAAACTTTTGAATGAAATTTTTTGAAACTAAAATTTGTAGTCAAACAGAATAAAATCTCTTTTGATATTTAAATTTTGTCATAATCCTTATATTAAGTTAAAAACCTCCTTCTTATTATATTATTCAATTGAATATATTTACCTAAAATGAAACAGTGTTTTCTAAGACATTTGTATAATTTAATTTCAAAATTTTTTTCTAGAAATCTCACAACATTAAAATTTGTAGCGGAATATAACAGAATTACTCTGTTTGTTGTTAAAGATATTGAAAAAGCCTTATATAAAGTAGAAAATCCCCCAGTTCATAAGGTATTTCAGAGGTTTTAAATCCTTCTGTATATGGAAGATTGACTTTGTGAATAAGTAGAATCCGTCCTTGGAGTACAAAAATATATCTATTGGAATTTTTTTCGGTATTTCCCAAGCCAACTGAGGTTATTTAGTGCTGCAGCTCTCTTTCCATTTTTTGAGTTCTGATGAACCGCAGTAGCTGAGAGAAGGCTTCATGGTTTATGGTTTCACGCTCCAAGCAATCTTCTTTCAATGGTCAGGTCATCAGACGATGAAAATTTTCGTCCTCTTTCCCACAAAATTTGCTCTTGTCATGTTCTGCTAAACTTAATATCAATGCTATTTTCGTAATGACAATGTTCTTTTCTTTGAAAAGCTCAAAACCTGAAACAGGTCAGCAAAAGGACCAGAGATTGAGAAATTGGTTATATCAGCAATTGATATCAAATTCTTGAGCTTTCCCTGTCCCCAGATAAATCCACGAAGCTGTTTTGTTGAATTTTCGACGTGGTTAATGACGATAATAGTGAGATTTACTTTAACTTTACTGAGTTGAGAATGTTTTTTTATGATTGAAAAGAACTCACTCTTACCATATGTTTAGTAAAATTAAATAATTCGCCGAAGAACACTTTGAACCCATCTCTTTTCTAAACTATTCGTCTTATTTATTGTAATTCGATATTATTAACGTCGCCGTATATAAAAATTTAAAATAATGGATCACCAAGTGTTTTGTCCCCGTTTTTCTTCACGTTGGACTCGTAGAGGTGCGTGGGCTCGATAGCGGTCCTCGAAATAAGCGACACGGGAACGTCGTGAGTACCACCTGGAGTTACCGGTAGCACGCTGGCTAGAGCTCCGTCTCGACGCGCGTCACTCTGTATACGAGGCAGATGGGAAGGATCAGTTTGTTTTAGGTTTTAAATTGGGGATTAATTAGCTGATAAAGCAGGTGCTGGGATTTTCTGGCAGATTAGTGCAACAGTGTGGTATGGTGAAGAGGTGTCATGTGAATAACTAAGTTTTTTTTTAATGCAGTTAGGTGTTTAGTTTTCACGATGTCTTTGAAGAAATTGAATTATTCTAGTAAGTGTGTCCTTATGTATTTTTTCAACAATCGTGACGGAAATTGATTGAAATGATTAACGAAGTTATCTAGATACCATCGATGTATCAAGTTGTTAATATTGGGTGTTTTTTTAAGAGTGATAGAACTTTAAATTGAAATAAAACACGTTTAAATTGAGATAGAAGCCAATGTTTTTTTTATTTGAAAGATAATTTTATGAAATTTATGTTTTAGAAATAATTTTCGGCATATATTCACCACGACTGACTCTGAGGAATCGCATTCGACCAGACCAATTTTTCGAGTAATTCAGGCCTTATTTCATCAATAACACGAGTTATGTTGGCTTCCAAAGCGTCTACTGTTTCTGGTTAATCAGAATGAAACAATGACTTGACATAACCCCAAAGAAAATAATCCAATGGAGTTATGTCGCATGATCTTGGAGGCCAATTAATTCGACCATTTCTCGAAATAAGTTACCGCCAAATCTTTCTTTCAATAAATCACTCATTACGGTAGCAGCATGAGGTGTAGCACCATCTTGTTGGAACCAAAACACTTCTGGGTCGATACCATTCAAATTTTGAAACGAATAGCAATGATCATGGATCTGTAACGAGCACCATTCACTGTAACATTAGCTCAATCATCGTTTTTAAAGAAATATGGACCGATGATGCCTCGAGCGTGTAAAGCACACCATACAGTGCATTTTTCAGGATGCAATGGAACCTGCAGTACTTCTTGAGGATTATTTACACTCCATATACGGCAATTTTGCTTGTTTACATAGCCGTTCAACCAGAAATGAGCTTCATCATTAAACACAATTTTACGATAAAAAAGTGGATCAACTTCAAGCTGTTCTAGGGCCCAATAAGCAAACAAACGACACTTACCATGATAATTCGTCAATGCTTACTAAACAGAAATGTCAAAACAATATGGCTTCTACCTTCTGTCAAATCACAGTTATCCCTATCGAAAGTTCTATCGCTCTAAAAAAAAAACAACGGATAGTTATCAAGACTCAGTTATATCCAAAAATAGCGCGAGTATGAGTGAAAAACAAATTATAATTATTACGAGTATATATGAAATGAAATATTCAAAACGGAGATTCTTAATTGATAGAAGGCTTTTTCAATATCTTAAATATCGAACAGATTAATACTGCTATTCCTCGATACAAATTTTAATTTTATAAAATTTCTGAAGAACGTTTTGAAATTAAATTAAATGAATGCCTAAGAAAACACTATTTCAATTTTAGTAGACAAACAGAACTAACACTCATCACAAATAAATAAAAGGATCCAAAGAAAATATAGAATGTTAATGAACTTACTCAACAAAAATTCATAAGAATAGCGCTGTTTCATAACGGTATTATGAAAATTTTTTGAGAAATTCCCCTAAACTACCTCCCTTCAAAAAATCTCTTAAAAAATATGTAGCACATTTTCAAAAGAGCGATTTGAGATTCTAACCGATAATCTTCAGTACACAAAATGAAAAAATTCAATAAAAAATATATATCATACTCAAAATCCTCGTAGTCCTATCAAAACTACTCGAATAGTTTCTCAACGGTTACCATTCGTCCACAGAAAATACACAAAGGTTTTAAAAAAGAGTTTTCAAGACCCAGTAATATACTTACTTATATTTTATTAATAAATACTAAATTTCCTCAACGATTTCAAACAACAACTTTATAGGATTGAAACATTGTTTTCTGAGGCATTTCTTCAATTGAATTTCAAAAAGTTTTCAAGGAATTTTAAAAAATTAAAATTTGTAGCGAGATATAGCAGAATAAATCTGTTTGATATTTAAGAAATTGAAGAAGCTTTCTATCAAGTAAAACCCCCCCCTTTCATTACACACATCGTCAAAAGTCTCAATACCTCTATCATGACGCAAAATATTAGAGATATTTTTCCAACGGTACAGATCTTACTGAGAGAAAACTGCAATCATAACAATTTCATCATAAATACACACATCGTCAAAAGTCTTGGCTCCCCTAAGTTTCTCAAGAAATAAACAATATATGTTTTGGAAATGGGATGAATATTTTCCTCTATTTCAACTGCAATGTATTTGATAGAAAATCTTTATTTGTTACTCTTTGCATTCAAGCATTTGCTGATGACCTGGCAATCATAGTGAAAGGTAAATCGGAGGTGACGATATCGGCCGTCCTTCAAGAGATACTGAACACTATTGACAAATGGTGTATAAGGGAAGACATGTCTCTCAACCCGTAAAAGGTAGTTATAGTACAATTCACTAAAAAACGGAAGTTGAATGGTTTAGAACCGCCGACTATCCGTGGTGAAATAATACAATTCTCATTTGGGGCAAAATACCTGGGAATAGTCCTGGACAAGACACCTAGATAAAGTGTGTCATAAAGCCAGAATGGGTTTCTGGACTTGCAGGCGGATCTGTGGTAAAACCTTGGGGCCTAAAGCCTAGGCAGATGTACTGGCTATCCACTATGGTAATTAGACCATGGATAGTGTATGGCGCTGTAGCGTGGTGGAAGAAAGGCCAACAAACGGTTGGCGAACAAAAGCTCACCCGACTACAGAGACAGGCTTGCCTTGCAATTACAGGTGCATTTCGCACTACACCCACGGCAGCCATGGAGGTCCTACTAAATATACCACCCCTGCACCTACTCGTGCAGAGGGAGGCAGAACGGACCAAATACAAACTATATCAACTGGCGATTGACAGGCCAGAAGCAATAGTGATGGGAGGCTCAGGACTGCTGGACGAGCTTTTAACGAACAGTATCCTATCGATGCCCTCGGATCTAATGTCAAAAATCACGAGCCAAGAACGGTATTTCAATGTAATCGTCCCCAGCCGAGACGAATGGACCCAGCATGCTGAGGTTTTATTGAGAACCGACCCTGGCTTGTTCACAGACGGCTCGCGAACGACGAACGGAATAGGTGAGGGAGTCTATGGGAGCAAACCGAGAATTAACATCTCATTGAGTCTCGGTCAAAACGCAACCATATTACAGGCAGAACTATTTGCCATTGAGACCGCAGCAGAACTGCTGATAAAACGGCAAATCCACTACGGTAAAGTCAAAATATTTACTGATAGTCAGTCAGTACTAAAAGCTTTGGAATCCAGCTCTTGTACCTTAAGAACAGTCTGGAGTTGCCGCACGGCTTTAAACAGGCTCGGTATGTATAACGGGGTCACTCTAGTTTGGATACCGAGCCACTCAAACTATTTGGGTAACGAGGAGGCAGATCGGCTGGCGTTAGCTGGAGCTGCGCTGCCTCTGGTAGGACCGGAACCATTTCTGGGAATACCACATGACGTGGCTAACGAGGCGATAACAGGCAGAATGAACTCAAGGTTAGATTCTTTTTGGTGGAGCCATTCTGGCCTGAAACATTCGAAGTTGTTCCTTGGAATAGCTTCGAACAGAAACATGGCGAACTTAGCGCTAGGTCTGGACAGGGCCAAACTAAGAACACTTGTCGGAATTATGACAGGTCACTGCAGACTGAAAGCGCATTTGCACAAAATCGGTCTGGCTGAAGACGATTAATGCAGGCTGTGTCTTGAGGACACTGAAACAGCCATGCACGTCGTCTCAGAGTGCCCAGCGGTGAGTCGCATCAGATTCGAGGTCTTTAGCAAGGCTTTTACAGCCCACTACGAACTGAAAAAATTATCCCTGAACAAGATTATCGGTTTTATCCAAAAACTGGATCTCGTCGGGGAGATATAAATTATGGGTTAACCACAATAGTCCGTGCGGACGCAGTGGTAGGGTGGACAGACGCTCGCTCGCCATAAATAACAATAACTCTTTGCATTATGCAAGATGAGACAAAATAGGAAAAATGGGAAAAAATCTAAATTTATCGATTATTTATTTTTGATTAATTATAATTATTCCACAACTGAATTCAAATTCAATGGTTCGTATTACCATCTCTTATTTCAATCAACTGCCCAATATGCCTAGGCATCCCACGAATCAAGTCATTAATGACATTCTGAGGCATATCGTTCCATTCTTCCTGAAGGGCTAAGCTCAATTCCTGAAGAGTTGAAGATGGGTTTTGGCGATTGGGTATTGCTCTCCCTAAGTAATCCCATACGTGCTCAATTGGATTAATGTCTGATAAGTTTGCTGACCAGTTCATTCTCTGGATATTGTTCTCTTGAAAAACTCTCCCAGCACATTATTGATCCGCCTTGAAAGGGCACAACGTCCCGGACGAAATTGAGTCAGCCTGGACCTCTCCAAACCGTTTCTCGTCGACTATCCTTTTGTGAACCAAATCGTGACTCGCCCGAAAAAAGTACGTTGCGCCATTGTGGTAAAAGTCAGTCTTGGTGGTGTTCTGCCCATTGCCGACGGGTAGCTCTATGTCCAGGTGATAGCCGAGGTACTCTTAAAGGTCTTCTTGCCCTTAAATTTGAGAAAGTCAACCGTCTCCTTATGGTACTGGTTGAGACTAACCGTCTATAGGTCCTTAAAAAATTACTTCGAATGGTTGTTACAGGTACCGTTCGATTCCCTTGCAGATGTTCCTCTGGGTCGACCAGGCATTGGTCGCCGTTCAACGCTGTCGGTTTTCAGAAAAAGAGCCACAATGCGCCTCACTGAAAACCGTGAAATATTCAAACGTTGCGCAATTTGGTGGTTCGACAAAGCTTCTTGATGTAGGGCTACTATTCTTGACATATTAGGATAACGAGTCTATGATATGTTAATAGAACACATAATTCTTTATTTTTGCACCCTTGTCCCAGGGAATAGCATGCTATGTTTTTGCCTCAATATCTATAATTTTCTAATTTTAAGCCGAAAATGATTTCACAAGACTAGGTTACTCATCCTATAGTGTTTTAGTTTTGTGAACTGTGACTGCAAAAGTTTCACCATTTTAGTAATGAATTTCAACTATTTCAAAGCGTTGTTGAAGAGTGTATCGTTCTATTTTTAGTAATGGCATAGTTTTTACTTGTCAAATGTCAAAATATGACAGTTTAAAAAGTAACAGCTGTTCAAAATGAAGCCTCTTATTGGAAAAAATTTCAATATTCAGCCTCAATTTTCCCCAACATAGGCGTTAGTCATACTGCTCAAATTTACCATTTATAAGTTTCTCAAGATTCTGCTTGTTTTCAGCTGAATATACTATAAACATGTATCTTCACAGAACAAGTATCTTCCCTTAAGTACGGCATATTTCAGGCTTCGTACATTCTGCTAATTCTGGAACAGGTTCAATTTTGAATTAATCGCTAAGTGCGCCTTCCTTTGTTACGGTAAAGAAACGTTCGCTCGCTGCACGTGTATTTAATTCGCACATCAAGACGACATGAGCAAATACCCTCCTCCCTATTACTCAGTGACTCACATTGTATATTCCGGCCCGAGGGACCATTTCGGAATCAGCACAGTGATTTATCACCTTCTTTCTCAACCACAAAGAGTCGTAAATAAAACATGACTTAAGTCTTGAACTTTTACGGCATAAAAATCATGAGACGAGTTGCATCCAGAATGTGACTAATGGATACGTTGCAGATGACCGAAATATGACGGTTCCCAGAACGAAAGGCGCTGGTACGTGGAAAAATTAAGCAAACAATTAATAATTTAATGATGAAAACCGTTTTGTGTCATCGTACGAATATAACAGTGCGTCAATAGAAGTTTATGGCTGGATAAACTTCTGTTTCGAAATGAAAATTTTCGTCGACGGATGAAGCGTTGAAGTATCTCGGAATTCTGGAAACTTAAGACTAAGTTTCACGGTGAAACTTGGAGGTTTCGATTTGTTTTTGATTTAATGATTAAAAACTTTGAAATTTCAAATGAAAATGATAAAGAACTGGAGATTCGAAATATTCGAATAGTACATAATAAAAGGAGTTTTTTATATCGGGTGTTTTTTTGAAGTGATAGAATTTTCTCTAGGGATAACTGTGATTTGACAGAAGGTAGAAACCATGTTGTTTCGACATTTCTGTTCAGTAAGCATTGACAAATTATCATGGAAAACTCACGCGGCAACAACGTTTACAAATTGTTGCGATTTAGTTTCAAAATCAATGTTCTATTCGCTAAACTTATAGAGCACTTCGTGTATGTTTTACATAATCGTCCACCAGAGCAGCTTATTCGTCGAACTATCGATAGATTTCGGACATTTTCTCTACTCGATGTAACAACAACAACAAGACAAAGAACTGTACGTACAGAAGAAAATATCGCTGCTGTAAGTCATAGTATAGTCATGATGATCCAGATTTGTCTATTCGTCGACGTTCACAATAAGTTGGACTCTATGCATCCACCACATGGAAAATTTTGCGTAAAGATCTTGGCCTACACCTATACAAGATCCAACTGGTTCAAGTACTAAAGCCACCTGACCATAATGAGAGTCGTTTGTTTGCTTATTGGGCCCTAGAACAGCTTGAAGTTGATCCACTTTTTTATCGTAAAACTGTGTTTAGCACTGTATGGTGTGCTTTACACGCTGGAGGCATCATCGGTCCATATTTCTTTAAAAACGATGCTGGAGCTAATTTTACAGTGAATGCTGCTCGTTACAGACCGATGATCAATGATTATTTGTTTCAAAATTTGAATGGTATCGACCCAGAAGTGTTTTGGTTCCAACAAGATGGTGCTACACCTCATGCTGCTACTAGAACAATTTATTTATTGATTGAAAGATTTGATGATAACATTATTTCGAGAAATGGTCCAATTAATTGGCCTCCAAGATCATGCGACTCCACTAGATTATTTTTTTGGGTTATGTCAAGTCATTGGTTTATGCTGATAAACTAGAAATAATAGACTCTTTGGAAGCCAACATAACTCGTGTTATTGATAAAATAAGGCCTGAATTACTTTAAAAAGTGGTCCAAAATTGGTCTGGTCGCATGCGATTCCTCAGAGCTAGTCGTGGTGTACATATGCCGGAAATTATTTTTAAAACATAAATAACATAAAATTATCTTTCAAATAAACAAAATAGGTTTCAATCTTAATTTAAACGTGTTTTATTTCAATTAAAAGTTCTATCACTCTAAAAAAAACATCCAATATCTGCATATTACAGAAAGATAGCTGGAATTAATTTTCCGAAACCTCTAAAGATTTTAATCTAAATAAATCTCATGAGAACATTTAGAATTCAATTTTAAAACATGTCCTAAATACACTGCATCACTTTATAGACATATATATTATCATCACATGTGGTAGAAATGAACTAATAAGGAATCGAAAGAATTATAAAATAATGACTAATTATTCAGACATCACCTTATAGATATATGTTTTTATTGGATGTCAAAGTATCACAAGTTCAATCACCAAAAAATGTTCAACATATAATTCAAAAAGACCTTTTTTATTTTCTTTTTTCGAAGAATATATGTCACAGTCTCCAGAGAAAGAACCTGATAAATTCGGACCCAAAATCTCTTCATTAAGGAGTTATTTGAGTAAACAAAATAATCATTTAGAAATATATAAAAATACCTTTTTTATCATTAGACATTTCTGCAATAACTAACCAATTTTGGGTTAAGCATGGCCTATACGAAAATTAGGTTATACAATGAAAGAAGACTCTGCATTAGATAACCGCCACGTGATTTATTCAGATTAAAATCTGAATCAATTCCAGCTCTTATTCTGTTATATAAAGTATTTTTCAAGAATCTGACATATCCAAACAATAGTAATGCTTCAGTATTATCCATTTATTCTGGGATACCTGTATAGTCATTAATTTTAATTTGACGAAAATATTATGAACACTGGTGTCATATTAGCGTTCAAGCTGGAACTTCATCATTCTTTCAGTACGATTAAACATCTCTGGTTAGAAAATCGATTCCATTTAAACAACGACTTCCATAACAAAAAGGCAAGAGCGCAATTCCCTGACAATAGAGGATAGCTTCTATCAGAAGAGATTTACGATTTTAGAACACGTTTGTATGGTACTTGAACGCGAGTTTCAGTCTCTGTATACAGCACGGGGTTCCACAGTCGAACCAATCGGATGGTACTGTGATCAGTCCCATTGTGTATCTTTTTCACGCCAAAAATTATAAGATCCGTGATTTTACACGATGAGAGACGTGAAAAGTATGTGTTTTCTCCAAAAATAGTACCCAGAGTCGAAAGTTCCGCAATTTATATTCTGGTGATAAGCAGTTCAAGATATGACTGGAAAATTAGTATACTCAAGTGAGTTTCCATTATTTTATAGCTTTTAACAGTATTTAATAGACCATATAATTGTTACAATACTATATTAAACTTCGGCACTAAAATCAAGCTGAGTTATTTTATTTTCTCGATAAAAAACATTGGATAAAATAGTCCATTCTTTACCGTTTTATAGTTCATTTCAAAGAGAATGAGAAAATCATTTTGCTTTTTATAAGTTTTATTGACTAGGTACGAGTTTCGAAGTGCTACTATACAGGGTGAATCATAACTATTGGGACATAGGCTAAGAACAGATTATTTGGACCAAAATATGCTTCAATAAAATATTCAAAATTATTTTTATTTTTTTTTGCTAATAATTTCACTCTTTATTTATCAATTGTTATCATAATCGGCGTAACTTTGGATGAGGAATATTATTTTCTGCTTTACTTCACTTTTTGTTATAGAGGGCGCCACGTGAATCATTCCTGATGATGAAATTAAGTGATATCTTTTTTGGCAAAACTTGATAGTGATCTTGATTAGAAAATTTGAATATCAAAACAGATTTAATCTGTTAGTCTTCTACAATTTTAATTTAAAAAAAAATTAGAGATTGTCCGAATTCTAATTGTTTTTTGAAGATATTATGCATACTTTGAGAAGTTTTTGAAATAACTTATTTGAATATTTAAATATATTGAATATTTCAAATAAATTATATTTTTTGAGAAATCCTTAAGTTGTGTTTTATGTTTTTGAAAAGGAATTGGTTTCATTATGGTAAAATCAGAAACAAAATTTTGTCTCCTTCAAATATTTATTGATTTTAATTGCCTTTTTCATATTGGTTGGTTTATTTATTCCATTTGACATTGTATATTGAGTTTTGATTATAAACGTCAATTAAATATAAGCGGTGCTTATTGTAGACATTAATTTAATTCTAAAAGTTTTTTAAATAAAATTTTTTTTTAAATTAAAATTGTAGAAGACTAACAGATTAAATCTGTTTTAATATTCAAATTTTGTTATATTTCTTCTATCAAGTAAAAAGCCTTTTTCTATTTTATTTTATACAAAATATATAATTATATTTAGGCTTGATTAAATCTCATTCTGGAATGTCAATGGTTTAAAGAAAACCTTATAATACCTTACAGTTTCTGTGATTTTGCGACGAACTGACTACCTGGATTTTTAAAGTTAGTCTGTTTTAAACAAGTTCCGTATTACACTCTAAGGTATGATATACTGATTGTTAGTTGATTTTGATATTTTAAATATTATCTAGGGCCGATGAAGAGATTATCCGTATTCTAATTGTTTTTTGAAGATATAGTGCATGTTTTGAGAGATTTTTGAATTAGCTTATTTGAATATTTAAATATATTAAATATTTCAAATGAATTATATTTTTTGAAAAATCCTCAAGTTGTATTTTATGTTTTTGAAAAGGAATTGGTTTCATTATGGTAAGATCAGAAACAAAATTTTGTCTCCTTCAAATATTTATTTATTAATTTTAATTGCCTTTTTTATATTGGTTGGTTTATTTATTGCATTTGAGATTGTATATTGAGTTTTCATTATATACGTCCATTAAATATAAGCGGTGCTTATTGTAGACATTAATTTAATTCTAAAAGTTTTTTGAATAAAAAATTTTTTTTTAATTAAAATTGTAGAAGACTATCAGATTAAAACTGTTTTGATATTCAAATTTTGTTATATTTCTTCTATCAAGTAAAACGTCTCTTTCTATTTTATCTTGATTAGAAATTTCGATTGAAAAATAATTTTTACGTAATATTAGTACAGTTAAAACAGGTTAATTTCCCCAAGAAAAACGAGGAGTTCATTGCCCCAGAAGGGGATTTCAAATATTATTTAATTTATGAAGAGTATGCTTTGGTCTGTCATAAAAATGTAGCTGGCAAATGTCATTTCATGCTGTGAGATTACAGTTTAATGTTGCATTTTTTAAAACTTTTGCGATTGAAATGCAATAATTTTTCGTAAAATACTTTAAGTGATATTTTGGACGAATTGTCACTAAATGTAAGAAGTAAAATGTGACGCCCCCTCAGCAGAAAGTGGAGTTACACGTAAAATGATATACCTCGTCCGAACCTTCTGAAAAATTAGGAACGAATATCATTTCGCAAAAACAATATAAATCTATCGATTTCATGTTTCTTCACGAGGTATGAGTAACACAATAAATGAAGATTAATACTACTGTTTGATTCTTTTGTTTGGAACGAATAGTAATCAATCGATGAGATTGTTTATTAATCCATATATTCTACGATATGAAATGTTTTGATTAAAGTGGCTGAGTTATTCTTTTAACGATGTGTAATGCTGTTCTTGTTTTGAAGATGTGGGCACACTTGAATTGTATCATCTTATGAGTGATCGCTTTTAATTATAATTATATTTTATGGTAAATTGTTTCGAATTGTCTGATGAATTCTGATAAAATGTGATTTACACACATCGTCAAAAGACTTGACCCCCCATCAACTCTCAATTTATTGACTGTAATATGACAATTTTTTGTGTGTGGAATCTTCACTATCTTATCACTTGAATGAAAATAATAAACCAGCAAAAACTGTTTCTTGTTCGGGAGAATATAGGTGTAATCGAAGTTAATCAGTTTTCGAATAACGAGAGTTGTAATATTGAGAATATTCCGTGGAAAATACCGGGACATCCAATTTCTCACTTTGACCGGGCAAGAATAGTAGCCCTACATCAAGAAGCTTTGTCGAATCACCAGATTGCGCAACGTTTGAATATTCCACTGACTTCAGTAAGGCGCATAGTGGCCCTTTTCCTGGAAACGTCAGCAATGGACCTGTGCCTGGTCGACCCAGAGTAACATCTGCATTATATCGCAAATTTTACTCGAAGGAATCGAACGGTATCTGTAACAGCCCTTCGAAGTCATTTTTTAGGGTCCTATAGACGGGTAGTCTCAACCAGTACCAAAGGAGACGGTTGCATTTCTCGAATTTAAGGACAAGAAGACCTTTAAGAGTACCTCGGCTATCATCTGGACCTAGAGCTACCCGTCGGCTATAGGCAGAAGCCCACCAAGACTGGCTTTTACCACAATGGTGCAACGTATCGGGTGTTTTTTTAGAGTGTTGGAACTTTCGGTAGGGATTACTGTGATTTGACAGAAGGTAGAAGGCATGTTGTTTTAACATTTCTGTTCAGTAAGCATTGACAAATTATCATGGAAAGACTCAAGCCGCAACAACGTTTATAAATTGGTGAACTTCATTTTCAAAATCAGTGTTCTATTCGCCAAACTTATGGAGCACTTCATGAAATTTATGGTTTACATAATCGTCCATCAGAGCAGCTTATTCGTCGAACTATCTATAGATTTCGGACAACATTTTCTCTACGCGATACAACAACAAGAAAAAGAACTGTACGTACAGAAAAAAATATGATATAATGATAGTCTATTCTATATTGAATTGAATCAGTCCTTACTTGGTGAAAATCCATATTAAGTTATTCAAAATTTAATATTGCTTGATGAAACGATTGTTGTAAACATGAGCGAAACGATTGTTGTAAACATAACAATAAAAATTCTTAAAAATCAGAATAACCTCATTTAAATATTAGATAGTCTATTCGTCGACGTTCACAACAAGTTGGACTTTGTGTATCCACCATATGGAAAATTTTGCTCAAAGATCTTGGTCTACACCCATACAAGATTCAACTGGTTCAAGAACTAAAGCCACTTGACCATAATAAGCGTCGTTTGTTTGCTGGTTGGGCCCTAGAACAGCTTGAAGTTGATCCACTTTTTTATCGTAAAATTGTGTTTAGTGATGAAGCTCACTTCTGGTTGAACGGCTATGTAAACAAGCAAAATTGCCGTATATGGAGTGAGAAAAATCCTCAAGAAGTTCTGCAGGTTCCATTGCATCCTGAAAAATGCACTGTATGGGGTGCTTTACACGCTGGAAGCATCATCGGTCCATATTTCTCTAAAAACGATGCTGGAGGTAATGTTATAGTGAATGGTGCTCGTTACAGATCGATGATCAATGATTATTTGTTTCAAAATTTGAATGGTATCGACCCAGAAGTGTTTTGGTTCCAACAATATGGTACTTAACCTCATGCTGCTACCGTAACAATTGATTTATTGAAGGAAAGATTTGGCGATAACATTATTTCCAGAAATGGTCCAATTAATTGACCTCGAAGAACATGCGACATAACTCCACTGGATTATTTTCCTTGCGGTTAAGTCAAGCATTGGTTTATGCTGAGAAACCAGAAACAATAGACGCTTTGGAAGCCAACATAACTCGTGTTAATGATGAAATAAGGCCTGAATTACTCGAAAAAGTAGTCCAAAATTGGTCTGGTCGAATGCAGTCCCTCAGAGTATGCCGGAAATTATTTTTAAACATAAATGTCATAAAATTATCTTCCAAATAAAAAAAAATTTCGCTTCAATCTTAAGGATAGTCGACAAGAAAGGGTCTGTAGAGGTTCAGGCAGACTAGAGTGACTCAATTTCGCCCGTGAAGTTGTGCCCTTTCAAGGAGGATCAATAATGTGGTGGGGGGGTATAATGTTCGGCCATCGTACCCCTCTTATTATCGTTGAACGAACAATGACTGGTGCCATCTACGTAAAAAACATCATTGAGTCAATCATTGTTCCTTTGCGCAATGAATACAATATCCGGAGAATGAACTGGCCAACAAACTCACCAGACATTAATCCAATTGAGCTCGGATTACTTAGGAAGAGCAATATCCAATCGCCAAAACCAATCTTCAACTTTTCAGGAATTGAGTTTAGCCCTTCAGAAAGAATGGAACGATATGCCTGAAAATATCATTAATGGCTTGATTCGTGGACGCCTAAGCGTATTGTGAGGTTGATTTAAAGAAGAGATTGTAATACGGACTATTAAATTTGGATTGAGTTGTGGAATAACTATAATTAATCAAAAATATATAATCGATAAATTTAGATTTTTCTCATTTTTCCCATTTTGTCTCCTCCTTCATAAGGATGCATTGTTTCGAAAAGTGCGTGAACCTACCTAACATGATGACTTATCCCCCATACATTCCGGATTTGACATCTCCAATTTTTTTCGGTTGATGTCAGTCATTTTGTCATAACAATTCATTTCAAAAAGAACGGAAATTATCTAAATCCAAGAGGTCAACAACGGAATGCCTATTAAATCAAATAGACGATCAGATCGGCGCTTAACGTGCTTATCTTTTCTTGGGCGACCCACATTTTCCCCAGCAGATGTTTCTTTTTCCCGGTGTTGCAAATTTGAAAATCGCACACTCAATTTGTTTATACAACCTCGATTCGCAAATGTTTCCCGCACGTTAAATAATGAGCAGTTTCCAACGCCCGAATGTTTAATCTGATTGTGATTTGTTGGAGTCGTTAATCCGTTAAATAAACAAGAGCGATGTTGTAATATTCTAAGAATATCGCGTAGGAAGATATGGATATCGTTTCTTTCAAAATGAGTAGTAAGGATAAATCGCCTTGGTTTAGCCACGGCCTGACGAATAGCCGGAACTCATGCCGCTAGGAATTTTTGATAGTCTCTGATCCAAATTTACGTACAAACATTTTTCTGCGTGCTTGTTCTAAGGGACAGCGTGCTATCGTTTTGACTAAATATCTATATTTTTTTAATTATGAGCCAAAAATAGTTTCAAACCTCTAGGTTTGACTCACCCATAAAGAATCCTAGTTCAAAAGTAATTCTGTCGAATTAAAACGGGAAGAGCTAGGGAGTTTAAACTTTTAGAGTAGGATTGTTACCTAAATACTCGATTATGTTGGCTCATGGGCAAACTCAGTCTATTAGTTTCGCAGTTATTCAGCTTTGAAACCTTTTCTTATTTTCCAATAGTTCCGAAACTACTGCTATGATCGGAACAAAGTTTACTTTTTAGGTCTGTAAGAACGACCGGAAGAATTCCGCCGAAGATATCGATCACTACAGCCTTGAAAAAATAAGGGATTTCTTTTTACCCGAACTATTAAAATTCATCCTTCTTATTGATTTATTTCACTAATCCTTTTGCTATTCAGTCACGACGCTTTCATTCGTTCCTCTTAATTTTTACTGTACGAGTGCTTTGTTGAAGATGGTGCCTCAGTATTCCAACAAATTTGTCGGTCGCACAATGAATATTCTTCTCATTGGTACATTGATAAAACTACAATTTTTCTTTGTTTTCGAGGCCAAAGATGAATCGTTCCTCAAGAAAGGTATCGAAAGGTCAGAAACGCGCTCTTGAAGGGGACTATGTTGATGAATAAAGTACAATTTGATAATTTTCATTAAACCGTAAACTTATCAGCTGATGTGTTACACTGGTGTCCCAGAAGTCGACGTCAAGCCGGAATCAGGTAACAGGTTAAGTCATAATAGTCATCAGAGAAATATAAAAGAAAATCGAAGTCCTGTATTTTTCAAATTATATTGCACTTTCTTTTATTCAACAAAATGCACACCCTGTGATGATTTTTGAACTCCTATTTCTCCAATTTTTTACTTTTTTCAAATTTTATGTTTCCTATGTTATCTTATTCCTTATAGTGCTTCTGTAACCTGTGATCTTCAATTCTAAGCCAAGTACCCCAGCTTGGAAAATAATGTCACTTTTTGCCGAACCAAGTATTCAAAATTAAAATTTCGCCCAACTTCAATCGACTGCACTGAAAAAATAATGTACTACATCAGTTTGGAAAGTTGCTTCAAAAGTTAGCACATTTAATGAGGATTCTAAAATGCTATAACACTTACTACATGCTTTTCCAGGTTGGACAAAAAAAGGCTTGCCTCAAAGAAAACCAGTTTCGTTTTATGACAAGATTTAATAAATTCACAAAAGATGTTCAAACTGCCCTCTTTCAGCCGCAATACATACACGATCTTCTTAAAAAAGATCGGGATATCAGACGGGCGAATCTTCGGTTATTGATGAATTGCACTGCTTCCCTAATTCTATCCCGAAGCTCAGCTACATTTTCAATTTGTTTTGAATACATTTTTTCCTTCACTGCTCTCCAGTAAAAAAATCTAAGGGATTCAAATCAGGTGAACGGGCTGGCCAGATCGCCCTATCCATCTCCCCGAATATTCTTCATTTAGACATTCTCTAACTGCGCTGAGCAGCCATCTTGATGAAACCATACTTCTTCGAAAATATTAAATGGTACGTTTTTAAATAAATTTGGCATCATATTTCGTAAAAAATCTAAATAAATTTCAGCATGTAAAGCCTCTGGTAACTCAAAAGGTCCTATGACACTTCCGTTCAAAATTCCAGTCCACATGTTCACTTTAAAACGATATTGAGATCTATCTTGTCTCATTGAATTCGTATTTTCTACGTGCTGCTCACGTAAATTGTGTATGTTCATGTAACCAACTCTTTTAAATGTTGATTCATCCGACCACAAACATTTTTCTACGATTTGTGGCTCTTATCGGTTTTTTGTACCATGGTTTGGCAAAACGCAACTGGAGGTTTATAATCCCGAGGTAACAGAACTTGTACTCGCTGTACATGATATGGGTGGAGCTCATGTTTTTTCAATAGTCGATGAGCTGTTCTTTTGGGCGCACCTATGCTTCGCTGAATTTCACGTAGCAAAGTACTTGGATGCCTCAAGTCATTGAGGCACAATATCGTCGTAAGATGAGGAAATGCTTCCTTCACCATGTACTTTGTTTGGAAGTCGGCCCGCTGCGAAGAGTAGACGGTGCACATTCGTTAAAACTAGATGATCTGAAAAACGATCAGCATTAGGGTATCTATCGCGATCCATTCTCGAAACGGCATTAACGTTACGCCTGCATTCCCCATAAATGAGGTGCATGCTGACGTATTTCTGTGTAGTATACATGGACATGATGGCAATACACAATCACAGGTTAGTCCAGATAAAATCAAAGTTCGTCGAAAAGAGATCACAAGCAAACAAATCTAATAAACGAAGCCAAAAGTCGTAAGTACACAAATAACACGATCAAATACGGAAAGGAGCGCAGTAGACCCAGGGGCGTAGCGTACTGATCTTTATTGCGTTTACGTGTGCCAATACCAACTAGTGGCGTCACTACTTGCCTCACTCACACTTTATGAAAGCACTCACCCCATCTCATTCAAACCAGGTTCTTAAAGTAATGGATGCACTAGAATCATTTCTAAAAAGTTCGAAGAAATTGTTTCAAACTGTGTTTCTTTAAGAAAGATCATTTTTTTTACCGATCTAAGGAATAAGTGCTAAGTGTTAGACCATTTTAGAAACCCTAATAAATGCGCCAACCTTAAAAGCTATTTGCCAAACTGACGTAGTACAGTTTTTTTCAGTACAGTCAGTTAAATTTGTGCGAAATATTAATTTTGAATACTTGGTTCGGCAAAAAGTGACATTATTTTCCAAGCTGGAGTACTTGGCTTAGAATTGAAGATCACAGGTTACAGAAGCACTTTTCGGGATAACATAGGAAAAACAGAATTTCGAGAAAGTAAAAAATTGTAGCAACGAGTTCAAAAATCACAGGGTATGCATTTTCTCGAATAATAAAAAATGCAATATAATTTGAACAGTGCTCAACTGGGATTTTTTAAAATATTTTTCCGATGACAACTATGACTCGGCCTGTTACCCGATTTCGGCTTAACTTCGACTTCTGGGACATCCTGTATACACAGTGAGAATTCTTCATGTGAGCTGAAAACCCTACCCCCCAACAGGCAATTTCTGACGATATCTTGATTACTATACGGAGCCTAAGGAATGGAAGTCATAAATAAAAAATTTCTCCACCCCTATCGTTTCCCAATAATTGTAACGTTTATATTTGCCCATAAAGATCTAATGTAATGTCAGCAAGTCAGGTAGTATAGGCTTTTATCTACAGTCCCGTTTATTGACCTCGCATTTCTATTAAGAAAATTGGAAACCTATGAAAATCTGCCTCACGAAAATCTGTCGGCTCAATTCAGGTGGAAATTTCTACAACTAACAGTTGTAGAATTGATTCGGTCTTTACTTGGTGGAAACTCATTGTTTCACCACGATGTGGCTTCTTCAGTGTAACGGAGTTTGAATACAGTGTTAAGTACATGACAAAATAATGGAAGAACAAGTCATAAAAACTCAAGGTCTTTATTGGAGTTTGCCGCTAAAAAATACCATTAGGAAAGATATTCAGTAATGGAGACTTGTCAACATCTGTTTGTTCATTCAAAAGGATTTTACGGGCATTGTACCTGTTGATTTCAAGAAATTCTAAAAGTCTTAATCTAGAACTTTTGCTTTCGACGTGGATATTTCATAGTTGTTGTTGAAATTATGTCTGAATTTCCTTAGATGATTAGCATACGTTGAACGTAACTCCTTTGGTGTTCTTGGATTCTTTTCTTGAATTATCTACCTGTCTTGCTAATGTACACTAAAGGGCAATCGTTGCAAGTCAACTTGTAGATTCAAGATTCATTTTATTTATTTGTTCGACCCTTATTGTTTTTTATCTAGGTATCGGGTGTTTTTTGATTCTTTACTAGTTAATTTCCACCACATGTGATGATAATATATATTGTCAAAATCAAACCGCTTTCAGATTTATAAATTCAATTTTGAATTGAAAATAATTTTGTTTAGTGCAAATATCTAGACATTCTAAAATATCTTCTTTGATAATTGTATTACATCTGTTGTTGATTAATAGATTGTCTACTACTGTTCAATTGTTTCGTTTGGTGGTATACTTGGAAATAAATTTTGGACGTCAAATGAAATGAATTACGTGGTGAGTGCATATTCTTTATTTTATTTATTAGCTGTGGTGAATTTTTATCGAGTATTTAGCCAAAATAAATTTAATTTAAGAACTTCATTTGAAATCAATTCAAACTTGAGTAAATTCATTAAAAATAATAAAGACTGCACACTTAAAGATGATGAATTGAGGGTTTATAAGTTAACCTGCTGCGGTGACTGCCCTAAAGTTTACATAGGACAGACTGGAAGAACTTTCCGACATATAATTTGTGAACATTTGAATGGTTTCCTCAATAATAAAAGTAATTATACATATTCTAACCATTTGTTGAGAACAGGACATACTTTCAATCATAATTTTGAAATTCTACATATAGAAAGTAGGAGAAGATATTGGCGAGATCACGTAGAAAGAATGGACCACAATAGACTAGCATACATCGCTAAGGACGGAAAACCAGCAAGCAGAAGGCCATTAGGAAGACCACCCAAACGATGGAAGGATAGCTGGAGTTCAATCTCCCAGGAAGCCGCTTCCTAAGGGGGAGACCTTCACAGTGAACAGACCTTAAGGTCTAGAAGAAGAAGAAGAAGAAGAAAGTAAAAGTTATGCTTTAAACCTATTAGAATCCCTAGAGATAAATAAACACAATAAAATTGGAATATTACTTAACGAACAATTAGATTTAAATAACTCACCTCTATTAAATATATTCAGATAAGCTGTAATTTGCGGAGAGCCCCCTTTTTTGGGTTTTAGTGCTCAATAAAAATTTATTGTACTTAATGGAATGAAATAAGGAATTACTTCGTTTTCTATCACTTTTTATTATAACTGATATACAGTGACTCGAGTTTCGTAGTGTTCATTACATTTTCAAACTGAACGAACAAATTAGATCTCAACTATTATATATGGGGATTGTAGGCTTCGGCAGAGCTTCGAAGAGAGGGGTTTTCCAAAGTTCCGTCTGTTCGTTAAGTAGTTTTATTATTGGTACGTGCTTTTTATATTTTTCAATTTCTATGGATTCCAGGATGTCAAGTTTTTTCCCTTTCGCTTCCACGTGCAAGATAACAAGGTTGTTCAATTCTGGGAACGTGTGATCTGTAGTGAAGAAATGGTTCGCAAAATTGGAATTATTCTTCCGGTTCCTAAAAGCAGATTGATGCTTTTTGTACCTTTTATGGAAAGGTCGGCCCGTTTGTCCTATATACACACTATTACACTGTTGACAACTTAATTTATAGACTCCAGAATTATTCAGTCGGTTCTCTTTGTCTTTCGGATTAAAAAAGAGATTAGAAATTTTATGGGAGGGTGTGAAAGCTGTTACTATGTTAATTTTTGATAAAATTCGAGCTATTTTTTGTCTTTTTCTCTTCGAAGCTCTGCCGAAGCCTACAATCCCCATATATAATAGTTGAGATCTAATTTGTTCGTTCAGTTTGGAAATGTAGTAAACACTACGAAACTCGAGTCACTGTATATCAGTTATGGTAAAAAGTGATAGAAAACAAAGTAATTCCTTATTTCATTCCATTAAAATGAACTATCACAAAGTAACGGACTACTCCATCCAATTATTGTACTTACTGTAATATAAATAGCAGCGGATTTCGGAAACAAGCTTAGTTATTCAAAATGTAAACCTGCCTGATGATGCTACTGTGATAGCGAAACGATTGTTGTAAACATAACAATAAAAATTTGTGAAAATCAGAATAACATTATATTATAAACATTTTTGTGGAAATTAAAATACTGTCTCTTATATATTTTTTAATTAAAATGAGTTTCCACCATGTAGAGACCGAATCATTCAAACATTTGTCCCTATTTTTACAGAATCCTTTTCTTTGGGGTACCAAACATTTAGATTATGAAAAGAGATAATAATTTAGTTCCTAATGGCTCGATATTCCCTTAATCTCAGCCAGAATAAAGCTTGTTTACGGATGTTTTCTTCGAATTTCTTCCGGTACAGCTCTAAATTTAGTGAATCCGTTGAAAAAATTGATCGATTTCAGTGGGGCCAATAACTCCGTTTCGGATGCACTTCCTCGTCGATGCGGTTTAGTTAAATATACGAATATAAACAAATGACTCCGATTTAAAAATAAACCATTCAAACGCCCGTACACGGGGTGTTCAAGTCGATCGAACCAGTCGAGCGAATCCGTCGACATGTCAGTGCGAAAAACGTGAAAATTGCATCGGAAAATCCTGGTCATGCCCATCTACAGAGAGTACGGTGAGTGCTGGGGTGTCGAGTGTTTTTTTAACGTCCCGGTATATCATTCCTAAAAATAAGCTCTGGACAGGATCGCGATCGTTAATGGAATAATTATCTGTTGGAGGATTTTTATTAAGCGCAAGAACGATTATTTTGTTGGGTGAATATTATATAATCGTTTTAAAATGGAATGCGTGGATCAATTAATCTAACTATTTGGTGCCATGCTTTCAGATGCCGTATCTGTCGATTAAAAAGCTCCACGGAATAGAGATTTTTATTAATTCTCCTCTTAGAACTATTTCATTCAATCTATTGATGCTACCCGTACATTACAATATATTGTAACATACTTCGTAATCTAGATTATCCTCAAACATACTGTATAGTTTATTTTTTTGTCTTACAATTGCTTCACCTTATAATGTTTTCGAAACTTTATTGCCATTGTAGAAAACTGTGTGCAGAAGGTTATAATTCCTAATCTGAAAGAATTCTGTGTCCCAAAGAAATTCTTCCAAACGTTCGTTTCATGCGGAATTAATTTTGAATTAAGGCCAATTTTTGGACATAACCATGTTCAACTAACGAAATTGGGATGTTTAGATTTTTGTGTAAATTTGTAGTTCACTTTTTTAAATATAAATGAGAACGATTTTCTGAAATCTCCACAAATATCAATTTAAAAAATCCCTCAAAATTTTTTAACCTTGAATATTACGGATAATTGCTGGATTGATTTTTTAAAACCTCTAAAATATTCTCTTAAAATTTTTTAAAATTAAAATGAATAAAATACCTTAGAAACACTGTTTCACTTTATAGATAGAATTATCAACACATATCAGCGGCAGTTAACCAATAAAGAATGAAAGCAAACTCAAAGTTCTGATCGAAATCATCCAAGACAAGCTTGTTTCGATTGGATATTCCCAAATAACAAATTCCATCGCCAAAAAATGCTCCACATAAAATTCAAAAAGGTCTTTTCCATATCCCCCTTTAAAACATAAATAATACAGTTTCCAGAAAAGGAATCTGATATTCTTACCCGTATTCTGCTCAGTTGGACGTTTATTTGATGCATAATTAAAAAAAAATAATAAAATATATCTACAGACCTTCATCCATCAAATAATATCTAATCGTTGTGAAATGGAATGCTTAGATCAATTAATGTAAATATTTTGTGTCATACTTTCAAATGCTGTAGCTGTCGATGAAAAACCATGGAAGAAAAAGTTTTATTAATTCTTTAATAATGAAAATATTTGCCGTTATTTTCGAGTAGAATTATTTTATTGAATCTGTTCATGCTACTCATATATGACAGTATATTGTAACATACTTCGTAATCTAGATTATCCTCAAACATACTGTATAGTTTTTTTTTTATCTTACAATCGCTTCATCTTATAATGTTATCAAAACTTTATTGCCATTGTAGAAGACTGTGAACAGGAAGTTATAATTATTCGTGATTTGAAAGAATTCTGTGTCCCAAAGAAATTCTTCCAAACGTTTATTTCGTTTCATGCGGAATGAATTTTAAATTAAGTCAAATTTTTGGACATTACCATGTTCAACTAACAAAATTGGGAATATAACATTTTTGTGTAAATTTGTAGTTCACATTTTTGAATATTAATCAGAACAATTTTCTGAAATCTCAACAAATATCAATTCAAAAATCACCTATAATTTTTTAACATTAAATATTACAGATAATTTCTGGATTAATTTTTTAAACCTCTACAAATTTATTCTAAAACATTCTCTTGAAATTTTTTAGAATTGAATTGAATAAAATACCTCAGAAACACTGTTTCACTTTATAGATAGAACTAGCTTTTTACCCGCGGCTTCGCCCGCAGTGGAGTCATTAAATAAGTATGAAAGATAAAGGGTAAGGGTATAATAATAGTAAAACTTCATTACTGAAGTAGCTAAATTTGACGATTTTTTGACAAACAATTGTTTTATCTTTCGTAAAAAAATTTTTTTTTTTTAAATATAAAGTACCCTATGTTACTTCTAATACCTTCAAGAGTATATGTACAAAGTTTCATGATGATCGGTTCAGTAGTTTTTGCGTGAAAGCGTAACAAACAAACTTACATTCGCATTTATAATATTATTAAGGGATTAAAGTAGGGATAGGGATTATTATCAACACATATCAGCGCAGTTAACCAATAAAGAATGAAAGCAAACTTAAAGTACTGATCGAAATCATCCAAGACAAGCTTGTTCCGATTGGATATTCACAAAAAACAAATTCCATCACTAAAGAATGCTCCACATAGAATTCAAAAAGGTCTTTTCCATATCCCCCTTTGAAACATAAATAATACCTCTTCCAGAAAAGGAATGCAAAATTCTCACCCGTATTCTGCTGTTGGACGTTTATTTGATGCTTAATTAAAAAAATAAATAAAATATATCTACAGACCTTCATCCATCAAATAATATCTAGTCGTTGTGGAATGGAATGCTTAGATCAATTAATGTAAATATTTTGTGTCATACTTTCAAATGCCGTAGCTGTCGATGAAAAAGCATGGAAGAAATTTTTTTTTAATTATTTAATAACGAAGATATTTGCCGTTGTTTTCGAACGTTTCTAGAATTATTTTATTGAATCCGTTCATGCTACTCATATATTACAGTATATTGTAACATACTTCATAATCTAGATTATCCTCAAACATACTGTATAGTTTATTTTTGTGTCTTATAATTGCTTCACCTTATAATGTTTTCGAAACTTTATTGCCATTGTAGAAGACTGTGTGCAGAAAGTTATAACAATTCATAATCTGAAAGAATTCTGTGTCCCAAAGAAATTATTCCAAACGATTATTTCGTTTCATGAGGAATTAATTTTAAATTAAGGCAAATTTTTGGACATTATCATGTTCAACTAACAAAATTGGGAAGTTTACATTTTTGTGTAAATTTGTAGTTCACATTTTTAAACATTAATCACAACAATTTTCTGAAATCTCCACAAATATCAATTCAAAAAATCACCTATAATTTTTTAACATTAAATATTACAGATAATTGCTGGATTAATTTTTAAAACCTCTAAAAATTTATTCTGAAACATTCTCTTAAAATTTTTTAGAATTTAATTGAATAAAATACCTTAGAAACACTGTTTCACTTCACAGATAGAATTATCCACACATATCAGCGGCAGTTGACCAATAAAGAATGAAAAACAAACTTGAAGTACTGACCGAAATCATCTAAGACAAGCTTGTTTCGATTTGATATTCACAAAAAACAAATTCCATCACTAAAAAATGCTCCACATAGAATTTAAAAAGGGCTATTTCATATCCCCCTTTTAAACATAAATAATACATTTTCCAGAAAAAGAATCTGAAATTCTTACCCGTATTCTGCTCAGTTGAACGTTTATCTGATGCTTAATTGAAAAAATTATTAAAATATATCTACATATCTACCTTCATCCATCAAATCGTTGTGAAATGAAATGCTTAGATCAATTAATGTAAATATTTGGTACCATACTTTCAAATGCCGTAGCTGTCGATGAAAAACCATGGAAGAAAAATTTTTATTAACTCTTTAATAACGAAAATATTTGCCGTTGTTTTCGAGTATGATTATTTTATTGAATCCGTTAATGCTACTCGTACATTACAGTATATGAGTATATATCAGTCCTTACTTGGTGAAAATCCATATTAAATAATATTTAAATAAGGTTATTCTGATTTTCACAAATTTTTATTGTTATGTTTACAACAATCGTTTCGCTATCATGAATAAAATTTTAAATAAGCAGAACCATTGATCCGATTCTGTTAATTTTTGAACATAACTAATATATTTAGACTCCAAATAAATAATATATTTAGACTCCAAATCAACCCTGGGAATGTCAAATCTCTAGATCCTTCCGTTCTGAAACTTTACGAAACTTGGCATAATTCTTCGAGTCGTTATTCAACTCCTGAATACCAAATTTGGTTTTTATCAAATCAGTGGTTTCGAAACTATTGGAAAAATAATAGTAAGTCTCAAATGTGAATAACTGCAAAACTATTGGAAAGATTTTGACCATTAACGAAATCAATCAAGATTTTTAGTCCTCAAATCTACTCTGGAAGTTTCAAGTCTCTAAGTGTTTCCGTTCAAAAGTTATAGTGTCACACAGAATTACTTTTATCCTTGGATTCTTCATGAGTGAGCCCAACCTACTCGTTTAAAATCATTTTATGCTCAAAATTATGAAATTACAGATTATGAAGGACAAACGATAGCACGCTATTCCCGAGAATAAGCGAGCAAAACCCTATATCTCCAAACTTATAACATTGGTTAAAGAGAACACTTAAAACGATGCTTATAGTGTTTCTTCAATCAATATTTCAAACAACGGACCGAGTTATCGAATCACCTGATGATGGGTCTATCAACAATTTCAACGACAGACGATATTTTTTTATTTCCTTATGTTAAACCCTTTATATTTCAAGGTTATCAGGTACCAACTTCTATGTAGACAGAATAGTAAAAATTATCGAAAATCGAATACTAGAAACGTCGCCTTGTTGAGCGATAACGACCCAAATTTAGGAAAATGACGAAAATAAATTTTCCTTTCAGTTATCACGTTGTGTAGATCTATGATATTATTTATCTTTATTACCCACATTCGATTCGTTTGTATAAAAAAAATGGAAATATTTTCGAAGAGAAATCACTTATATAATTCAGTGAATCTGGAATAAGTTAAATAATCAGATATATTAAGGAAACGGTTAGATGTTTCAGAAAAATAAACATACTTAGCCAGTATTAATCGATCAATTATATCCATGATATTCAGTTTTAGATTTTTTTGTTCGAGTATAAATGTATATATAATTAAACGCATTTTCTATAAAGTTTTCAACATAAAATAAACCTCGGAAGTTATATGGCAACATCTTGAGTTAGGTATTTTTCTTTTATTTTAATAAAATAAAAACAAACTATAGTCTGTTTAGAAAATATCCGGAATTCATTATTTTCCATGATTTTAATATACTTCTTTTTTGTAACATTCTAAGACAAAAGTAATGTATAAAATAGGTCGTGCAGATAGTCGGCTATGGCCAAAGTTGCATGGCAACACTATTTGTTAAATACTGTTGACTGTCAACAAGTATATAATACAATTCATGAAATAATGTCGCAACTAGAAAGAATAAAACAGGTAGAATATTTGTATAGAAAAGGTTTTCGAAACGTTAAAGAATTAGTGCAATTGACTGAACAGAGAAAAAGTGCTGTATATGAGACAATAGAGAGAATATAAAATGGCATGGGTATGAGGCATAGATCAGTTTCAGGAAGACACAATCCGCACCTGGGGTTTCGCAAATTGGCGAACAGATTAGGAAATCAGCGAAATATAAAAGTATGTCCAGAAACCGTCCGTATGTCACTGAAAAAACAAGGCTACATATCAAGGAAACCAAAAAAAATCCTTATAATGACACGTTTACAAAAGGAACGAAGGATAGAATTTTGTCAACGTTTTCAAGAGGATAATTTTAAAAATGTCTTTACATCTGATGAAAGTTGTTTCCAACTTGGTGGAAATCACTTAAAAATTCTATCAAAACAACCTATTACCGTTCGAAACCCTTACATCGAGAATTATTTAAATAACGTGCAATTTCACCTTAAGCGATCAATTGGAAGGACCCAAACATAGTGCCTTGTGGCTCTCCATATATAATACGATAGTTGCGAGAAAACAACAGTCTAGTTTGGAACACCCGGTTGAACATCATCGGAAATTCCGTTCTTTAACTAACCCGAATTCGAACTTGTGAACATATCTTTCTCACCCCAGTTACCCAGCTACCTCAACATTTCCTGCGTTCCCGAGTCTGTTTATACTCCCGTTTCTTTCCCGATATCAACCAGACCACCGAGAGCTCAGTTTCGATTCAGAGTCGACCGAGACCCGACATAAACACCCGCTCGCCAGCTCATCCCGCGTTTTCGATCCTCCCGCGGATTCGTTCCTGAAGATGAGCGACCTTTCGAAACGTCCACGACAGTGATCGCGCCACGGCATGGCCGCCCAGCAAGGTATGAACCTGAGAAGGGCAAAATTATTGTTTTTGCGTAGTCTTTTCATTTTAAAGTCGGTACGTTTAATTTTGGGATTTTTGGAAATGTTTGGAACCATGATACATGTAATGATGGTTGAAAAGAGATAATGGTCTCTTATTTTTCATTTCTGTCTACTTTTCAAGCATTCTTAACGAGTTTGTTCATTGTATCCAATGAATCTTGAAATATCGAATTGAACTAAAAAAAATTCAGGACTTATTCAAGACTTGAAGCCTGGTACCTTACACAAGTTTTCTATTCAACGTTTTGTTAAGTCCAATTCTTATCCGTTCTCTTTAGAAGTCACAGCTTTAATGAAATAATCAAGTATTTTGGAGAAGCATATGTTCACTAAAAAAATTAATTTTGATATGAAACAATTTCGGTTTTTCTGAAGTTATTTATTGATTGAACTAGACATACGCTTATATTATAGTTTTCGTATTAATAACACTACTTTAAATGAAAAAAATGTATATGAGACAGTAATTTATTTCCACAAAAATGTTTGTACTACTACAACAATTGTTTCACCACGATGTGGCTTCTTCAGGTATTACAGGTAGACAGTACAATGTAATACCTGTAGAAGCCACATCGTGGTGAAACAATTGTTGTAGTAGTACAAACATTTTTGTGGAAATAAATTACTGTCTCATATTAATTTGTTTAATTAACATGAGTTTCCACCAAGTAAAGACCGAATCTATCAAATATCTACTTTAAATGGTTGATTTAGGGGAGGCTTATCCAATTATGTCACTAGTCAGCAAAAATTGGCGATGTACATTGTGAGAGTATCAAATTGCCCCTCTAGTTCCTCTTACTTAACCCATATTGAATATTTGTGGGATACAAATGTCGTCCAAAAGATCTGGAGACGCAGAACTTATTCGAGTAGTTCTTTAAGGAAGATCTATCTATTGATCTTCCTCATGAAGAAATCTTCAGTCTCGATGAAATCATTTCCATTTGTACTTAAATTGAGACCCAAGATACGAATTTTAAAAACTACCCATAAATTCACATTTTATTGAGGATTGTTTTGAAATTAAATAAATTATCAGAAATGATTTCGTTTCACTTATAATCATCTAGACAAATATAATATAAATGAAGTGATAATCAATAAAAATTAATGAGAAAGAAAGTCATAAGTAAGCTGAGCTTATAAGACATTAATTTAATACTAAGAATTTTTTTAAAATTATTCTTGAAATTAAAATTATAGGAGACTGATGTTTTGATATTCAAATTTGGCAATATTCCTTCTATCAAGTAAAAAACCTCTTATTCTTTTATGAGATAAAAAATCATCTATACAGCACTTTTTCCCAGTTCAGTCAATTTTTTAATGTTTCGAAAACCTTTTCTATGCAAATATTCTACCCGTTTTCTTTTTTTTAGTTGCGACTTCATTTCATGAATTGTATACCTGTTGACAATCAAAAATATTTGACAAATAGTGTTGCCATGCAACTTTGGCCATAGCCGACTATCTGCACAACCTATTTTATACATTACTTTCGTCTTAGAATGTTACAAAAAAGAAGTATATTAAAATTATGAAAAATAATAAATTCCAGATACTTTCTAGACACACTATAAAACCAGTTGCTAGCTCCACTGAAATCTCTAATAGTTATTATCAATTACATGGATATACTCGTATTATTAACAAATTTTTCCAGAACTATAATATCGGGTGTTTTATTTACAATGATAGAACTTTAAATTGAAATAAAACACATTTAGATTAAGATTGAAACCAACTTTTTTTTATTTGAAAGATAATTTTATGACATTTATGTTTTGAAAATAATTTCCGGCATATGTCCACCACGACTAGCTCTGAGGAACCGCATTCGACCAGACCAATTTTGGATCACTTTTTCGAGTAATTCAGGCCTTATTTCATCAATAATACGAGTTATGTTGGCTTCCAAAGCGTCTATTGTTTCTGGTTTATCAGCATAAACCAATGACTTGACAAAACCCCAAAGAAAATAATCCAGTGGAGTTATGTCGCATGATCTTGGAGGCCAATTAATTGGACCATTTCTCGAAAAAATGTTATCGCCAAATCTTTCTTTCAATAAATCAATTATTACGATAGCAGCATGAGGTATACCACCATCTTGTTGGAACCGAACCACTTCAGGGTCGGTACCATTCAAATTTTGAAACAAATAATTATTGATCATCGATCTGTAACGAACACCATTCACTGTAACATTAGGTCCAGCATCGTTTTTAAAGAAATATGGACCGATGATGCCTCCAGCGTGTAAAACACACCAGACAATGCATTTTTTAAGATGCAATGGGACCTGTAGAACTTCTTGAGGATTGTTTTCACTCCATATACGGCAATTCTGCTTGGTCACATAGCCGTTCAATCAAAAATGAGCTTCATCACTAAACACAATTTTACGATAAAAAAGTGGATCATCTTCAAGCTGTTCTAGGGCCCAATCAGCAAACAAACGACGTTTATTATGGTCAAGTGGATCTTGTATGGGTGTAGACCAAGATCTTTACGCAAAAGTTTCCATGTGGTGGATGCACAGAGTCCAACTTGTTGTGAACGTCGACGAATAGACTAATCAGGATCATCATTAACACTATCACTCACAGCAGCGATATTTTCTTCTGTACGTACAGTTCTTTGTCTTGTTGTTGTTGTTGCATCGAGTAGAGAAAATGTTGTCTGAAATCTATCGATAGTTCGACAAATAAGTTGCTCTGATGGACGATTATGTAAAGCATAAATTTCACGAAGTGTGGCGAGTAGAATACTGATTTTGAAAATAGATTTCAACACTTTGTAAACGTTGTTGCGGCGTGAGTCTTTCCATGATAATTTGTGAATGCTTACTGAACAGAAATGTCAAAACAACATGGTTTCTACCTTCTGTCAAATCACAGTTATCCCTACCGAAAGTTCTAACACTCTAAAAAAACACCCGATACATTTTCTGACCAAGTTTTTGGAAGTTGTAATATTCCCAATTCGTAGTTGAATTTATTTTTCATCATCATTGAATTCCACCAATATACTTTTTCTAATTGATGATTAAAGTAAAACAACTTAGAGTACATGACTAAACAATTGTTGTGAAATTAAATAAATTAGCGGAAATTAAGTTGTTTTACTTTAATCATCAAAATGTATTTCCGACAAGTAGAGACCGATACAATCAAACATCCTTTTCTAATTGTTGTAGCATACCTGAAAAATTCTCCACAAATTTAAACTAATGCAGAAGCAATTAATGAATGAAACAGTTGTATCGTACCAAATACAAGAAATCGTCCTAAAAAAAAAGAAAGTGAAAAGCTTTTAGCCGCGAAAAAAATCGATAACTTAAACTAAACTTCGCGTGTGTATCCCTTGGAAAGCTTCCAATACGTCGATCTCTATGTGTTGCGATACCGGAATATGACTGTCTTTTTTTAGATATGCATAGATCTGAAGTAACATCATCTAGTGGCTTACTCAGCTCTTCAAATTTATCTCGAGGCAGATTTCATTGTTTTTCCGTTCAAGTTCAAGGTTCTGGCGAAATTTCAACGTATTTCTGAGTCGAATAAATTGCACTAAATCCGTGTGAAGGGCAGGCTATGATGATAGACCAATTCAAATTCCTATTGAGTTTTTTCTCACTGTTAGCTTCTATCTACAACTTTATATTATGTCAATCTCGAACCATTCGGATTCTATCAACATCATCTTTGAAACTTGATACAGACAAAGCTTATGAATTCCATACAGCCAGATGGCCGTTTGATACTCGAGGAATATTGGCTGTAAGTCAGAAACTGCCTATTTTCACGTACAACTAACCTAGAGCAACAAATGGTATTTGCCACTATCTCGGTCCTGAAAATCATTGAACCCAAAGTGCTTTTCAGTTATGCTTTTCACCTTTAAAAACCGTTATCAGGTAACCTCACATAACATTGCTCGATATTTAAACTTCTTTCCTCCACCTACTGATCAAAAAACGTTGATCCTACATTCCCTAAATAAAAACTTAAAAATAACGTTTCTTATCGCACGAGGATCCAGGAAAACACTTTCATCCTCGACGGATTCATTTCCTTCGTCAAAATTTTCCCTTCAGTTACCCTTCTGAAGCGTAGAACGATGAACGACCAAGATTTCTCAGGGTCGCGAAAATGGAAAGACGTGATATCGAGGGTGTTACCCAGGGTGCCACCTGTGGCTCCGCAGATTTTACGTAGGTATTCCTCGTGTTGCTATTTAGTGATGCCCTGTTTACTAGACCTCCCGCCTCGGTTAATTGGTTCTTTTTGTTCGATTATCTCCCGGAAAATGGAAACGAACAAAGAGAAGGAAGTGCAGGTCGGATTTGTGTGAAATTTGGAGTGATTATCGCGTCTTAACGAGCTCATATCGCGTTCGTACGGCGAGAATGCGATGGTCTAGATGTGTTGACGTTCAGGAGTTAGTTGTTCTGGGTGTACTCAGGTTATTGTTGGTAACCCATATCTTTGCGAGGTTCAGAGTTGGGCGGATAACCTACGGTAAGAGATAAATGCTTGTTTAGAAAGATTCCTTCCATCGACTACCAAGGACTGTTCTTGTAGAACATTTATTAAGAGTCTATAAAAAATTTCCCATGTGAACGCTACATGGTGCAGTTTTCCAGCTATCTTAATGCATTTCGGAAGGTAGAAGTTTCTGTTCTTCTAAAATCCATATTTACCGAGGTCAAGTCATCAGTTACAAGGTTTGAAAATGTCTTATTCGTTGACAGAACTGGTGAATTCGCGAAAAATGTTTTCGTCTTGAACGATTGAAGTTTACCCGGAAGCGCTAACACACAATTCCATCATGATGGCTTTGATTTCGTTGAAAAATTTGTACAAATTTTCGAACGTTTGTTCCTGCTGAATCGAAGACGATGAAAGAAACTGCAAAATACATACAAGACATACCTTTGCGAGTTAATTCAAGTAAAGAAATGTATTCTCGATATTTTCACGTTACTAACGCAGAATAAACTTTCCCCATGCTCTAATCAGACTATAATTTGCCGTTATGCTCATATTTAGCATATTCATATTCAAATAAATTAATTCGTCTGATATGTTACCATAGCTCATACTCCTTATTGATTATTCTTGGTACAGATCAGCCGAATTAATTTATTTGAATATGAATATGCCAATTAAGAGCATTACGGCAAATTATGGTCTGATTAGAGCATGAGGAAAGTTTATTCTGCGTTAGTGGCGGAAAATATCGAGAATAGATTTCTTTACTTGAATTAACTCGCAAAGGTATGTCTTGTATGTATTTTGCATACTCTAGATGGCGCTAGTGTATTATTAATACCTTAGAGGCTCTGTGTATAGCGAATATAGATACTTGACAGATTTGGAGTCACGCATACATTGCTCTGGCGAAAACCAATCAGTTTGAAACGTGCGCATGTCTGCCATTTGCCTCTATGACCAACAAAACCTTGCCGAGTTTGTTTGAGTATTGATTTGTTATACAGATGATTGTTACACTGTATCAATTTCTAGAACTTTCTGTTACTATACTCATACTCCTAATTAATAATTTTTGGTACAGATCAGCCAAATTCATTTAGTTGTCCATGAATATGGCTGCAGCCTTGTGAGCCTTTTTATTGTGGTTTGTACGTTAAATCTTAGAGATACTAATGGGTGGATGGTTTCATGATTTTCCTTGATTTCAAACTGTGAAAGGGGAATGTTTTGTCCAATTGAATTTTCAAGACGAGTTGTCACGATTTTTCGAATGTTTTTCCTAAAATTGGTGAAAGGGCGATGGGCCGATAGCTAGAAGATTGGTTATATTCTGCGATGTTTGTGGATTGTTATAATAGTTTCCTTTTTCCACTCTGTTAGGAAGTATCCGGTATTCAGACAGAGGTTGTAAATCCTCTTTATTTCATCATGAACTTCCAAAGTTAATCGGCGTTGCATTTGCTTGTTTACGTTGTCGTAACCAGTTACTGTGTTGCATTGGACCTACCGATTTTTTGAACTACTCAATGCAAAGTTATTTTGAAAAATTCCTGACAGCTATCTGCTTCGGGGTCTTTGAATTGATTACAGTCACACTATTTTCTTGAAATTTAAGGGCAAGAAGACCTTCAAAAGTACCTCGACTATCACCTGAACATAGAGCTATCCCAGCAATGGGCAGAACACCATCAAGACCGGCTTTTACCACAATGGCGCAACGTACTTTTTTCAGACGAGTCACGATTCGGTTTACAAAGTGATAGTAGACGAGAAAGGATTTAGGGAGGTTCAGGCAGCTAGAGAGACTCAATTTCGCCCGGGAAATTGTGCCCTTCTTATTATAGTTGAACGAAGAATGACTGGTGCCATCTACGTAGAAAACATCATTGAACCAATCATTGTTCCTCTGCGCAACGAATTTAGGGAGCATTCCATTTATCAGAATGATAAAACCCCACCACACCGCACACGAAGGGTTCAAAACATTCTTCAAGAGAACAATATCCAGAGAATGAACTGGCCAGCAAACTCACCAGGCATTAATCCAATTGAGCACGTATGGGATTACTTAGGAAGAGCAATATCCAATCGCCAAAACCAACCTCAACTTTTCAGGAATTAAGTTTAGCCCTTCAGGAAGAATGGATCGATATGCCTGAAAATTTCATTGATGACTTGATTCGTGGGATGCCTAGAGGCGTATTGGGTAGTTCATTGAAAGAAGAAGTGGTTATACGGACTAGTGAATTTGGATTCAGCTGTGGAATAACTATAATTGATCAAAACTAAATAATCGATAAATTTAGATTTCTTCTCATTTTTTCTATTTTGTCTCATCTTCCATAAAGCAAAGAGTAACAAACAAAGATTTTCTATTAAATATATTGTAGTTGAAATAGAGGAAAATATCTCATTTCCAGAACATAGATTGTTTATTTCTTGGGAAACCTAGGGAAGCCAAGCCATGTGTGCTGTTTAGGGGGTGTTTGGTCAATCAATTTTGTCTGACTAATTAAATATAACTTCGTAACAATTGTCTGAACAACATATTTAAATGTCAGACATGTAAAAATAAGTTAAGTTAATTTATTTTTTGTAGAGCTTTAAAGCGTCTGACAAAAGTTCTGGCCCATGAAAATTGTCTGACGCTTATGGTTAACTTTATAATAACACTCTACAAAATATATTTAAAAATCAGCCATGAAAATTTAAGTTAGGTAACTATTAATTTTAGTTACCTTTCACACCTGGTACCTGCCCAGGTGTCACTCGGCAAGCTCCACAAGCGCGCAGGTATTCTGAGCACATAAGACACTACTGAGAACATGAGGTTTCATTTATGTGAAAATAAGTTGTGTCTTATCGCTCTGGGATCTTACTCTAATATATTTATGTTCTATACGTTTGTTTTATTATGAAATAGCAATATAGTAGCTGCAAATTAATAGTCATACTTCATCTGCCTTTTATTTTTACTTTTCGTTATTCTTGGGTGAAAATAATGAATAATTCGAGAGGTAACACAATGATTCCTAATCCTTCCTTAATTTTTGATGAAGACTGACCTGTTAGACAATCAAAAACACGCTTATCGAAGCGAAAATAAAAGTTATTGTCGAACACCAAGGGCCATCATTTTAACCTTAATAATCCATAAATTCTGTGATCGCCGGTTCTGGGTCAAGAGTCATACACATAAGCTTGAACTTGAGACAAAAATAACTGTAAAAATAAGTTGAATGTTTTATGAATGGAAACAGTTGCGAAATTTCATCATTAGTTGTATTTCAAACATTACACAACTCATCTATATTTGCGCAGATGCTAGAATTTCATATTCCAAATCACGTAAAAACCCCATTTCAACTTTCATTTCGAAATCTAGGCGGCTGCTCCCGGTGGGTATATCCGATCGCGTGGGTGTCCTACAAGGTTCTGTTTGTACTTCGGTCGAATTCTTTCGGTGCGTTTCGCTTTGTCAACGCGTAAGAATGTTGATTAGAGGACGTACCAAAAATCGATTTGTGCCGCACGCGTATAGCGAGTGAGCCAGAAAAATCGGAATCGCTCGGATCTCGATCCGGTTTTGATTTATCGGTCACTGATGTCTTGGGATTGGGTAATAATTTTTTTGATGTCCGCGGATTACTCATTAGAAGGTCCGTTAATTTGGGACAGTGGGATTTATTGTATCGCGGAGGCGTTATATTTGTACGAGGGTCGAGCCGAAAAGATCGAGAGCAAGGTTTTGTCGGAAGCGGAGAACTTGATGGTTTATTAGATAAAATGCATCCTTCAAGTTCAATTGTGAAATATCTTTAAAACTGAATAAATTGATCGTAATTTGTGCGCTTGTTCTAGGGAACAGTATGCTTTCGTTTTGACCAAATGTCTGTAATTTTCGAATTTTGAGCCGATACAACTAGGTCTGACTCGCTCATGAAGAATCCGAGGTCATAAGTGATTTTGTCCGGCCAGTCTTTCCATAATCACACTAACGCGCGAACGGAGACTTAAAACTTTCATGGTTTCGCAGTTATTCACTTGACATTTTCCTAATAGTTTCCAAAGTACTGATTCGACGGAATCAAATTTGTTGTTTATCTGTATAATAACGACACGAAGATTTATGCCAAATTCGTGAGTGTCGGCAGTCCGGGCAGGCGAGTAGAGGTAAAAATGCTTATTTCCGAACTGAGAACCTGAGCCTTGAAATTTTCTTGTAAGCCTTGGAGTATAATATAAATATATCACTTTTGTTCAAAAATTGACAGAATCGGCTAAATGGTTCACAATGGTTATTCTCATTTGTAATTTTATTTTCAAATATTTACGAAGGTACACATTTTATTCAGGTCAAATTAAGTAGGATGTGGGCTATTTAAAATTTGCATTTTTGATGGGCTATAAATAAAAAACTAATGATTTTGTTTTGGAAGTTATGAGTTATGAAGGGCAACTTTGATTTCCTGTTTCAAGGCATCAATCATTTCTGGGTGGTAAGTGTGAAACTTACACATATCGTCAAAAGTCTTGGCCTCCCTAGGATTCTCAAGAAATAAATAGGTTCTCTAAAGATGAATTAGAAGAATAACGTAATTAATACGTCAGGAATTCTGAAGTATCGGGTATTTTTTTAGAGTGATAGAATTTTAAATTGAAATAAAAAACATTTGAATTAATATTGAAGCCAATTTTTTTTATTTGAAAGATAATTTTATGACATTTATGTTCTAGAAATAATTTCCGGCATATGTTCACCAAGACTAGCTCTGAGGAACCGCATTCGACCTGACCAATTTCGGACCACTTTTTCGAGTAATTCAGGCCTTATTTCATCAATAGTTATGTTGGCTTCCAAAGCGTCTATTGTTTCTGGTTTATCAGCATAAACCAATGACTTGACATAGCCCCAAAGAAAATTATCCAGTGGTGTTATGTCGCATGATCTCGGAGGTCTATTAATTGGACCATTTCTCGAAAAAATGTTATCGCCAAATCTTTCTTTCAATAAATCAATTGTTACGGTAGCAGCATGAGGTGTAGCACCATCTTGTTGGAACCAAAACACTTCTGGGTCGATACCATTCAATTTTTGAAACAAATAATCATTGATCATCCATCTGTACCGAGCACCATTCACTGTAACATCAACTACAACATCGTTTTTAAGAAATATGGACCGATGATGCCTCCAGCGTCTAAAGTACACCATACAGTGCATTTTTCAGGATGCAATGGAACCTGCAGAACTTCTTGAGGATTGTTTTCACTCCATATATGGCAATTTTGCATATTTACATAGCCGTTCAACCAGAATTGAGATTCATCACTAAACACAATTTTACGATAAAAAAGTGGATCAACTTGAAGCTGTTCTGGGGCTCAATGGGGAAACAAACGACGCTTATTATGGTCAAGTGGCTTTAGTTCTTGAACCAGTTGGATCTTGTATGGGTGTAGACCAAGATATTTACGCAAAATTTTCCATGTAATGGATGCACAAAGTCCAACTTGTGAACGTCGACGAATAGATAAATCTGGATCATCGTTAACACTATGACTTACAGCAGCGATATTTTCTTCTGTACGTACAGTTCTTTGTCTTGTTGTTGTTGTTGCATCGAGTAGAGAAAATTTTATTCGGAATTTATCGATAGTTCGACGCATAAGCTGCTCTCATGGACGATTATGTGAACTATAAATTCTATTAGTTTGGCGAATAGAACACTTATTTTGAAAATGAATTTCAACAATTTGTAAACGTTGTTGCGGCGTGAGTCTTTCCATGATAATTTTTCAATGCCTACTGAACAGTTATCCCTATCGAAAGTTCTATCAGTCTAAAAAAACACCCGATAAAAGAAATATTTCTGTATTCTCCGTTTTAAGAGCTTGAAAAATGACTATGGGACTGCCCAAGGATCAGTCCAGTCCTTTTTAACATTAAGAGTTAGATAAAAGAAATCCTGATGTCAAAAGTTATGAATTGTCTCCAAAAATTGTAAGAGGGTATTCTATTAAATCTCAGGAGCTACAAGATCTAGTTTTCAGGGATCATTTTCTATTATAGTCAATAAAATAATAATCTAAATTAAAATGAATTTCACCATCGTTGCGAAATCACAATTTTTATATATACACACACATTGTCAAAAGTCTTGGGTCTCTAGATTTCTCAAGAAATAAACAATCCATGTTCTGGAAATGTGACGAATATTTTCCTCTATTTCAACTGCAATATATTTGATAGAAAATCTTTGTTACTCTGTGCTTTATGCAGGATGAGACAGAATAGGAAAAATGAAAAAAAATCTAAATTTATCGATTGTTTTTGATTAATTATAGTTATTCCACAGCTGAATCCAAATTCACTAGTCCGTATTACCACCTCTTCTTTCAATCAACTACCCAATATGCCTAGGCATCCCACGAATCAAGTCATTAATGAAATTTTCAGGCATACCGTTTCATTCTTCCTGAAGGGCTAAACTCAATTCCTGAAAAGTTGAAGGTGGGTTTTGGCGATTGGATATTGCTCTCCCTAAGTAATCCCATAATGCTTAAATGGATTCATGTCTGGTGAGTTTGCTGGCCAGTTAATTCTCTGGATATTGTTCTTATTACTGACGGGTAGCTCTATGTCCAGGTGATAGCCGAGGTACTCTTAAAGATCTTCTTGTTCTTAAATTTGAGGAATGCAACCGTCTCCTCATGGTACTGGTTGAGACTACCCGTCTATAGGTCCTCAAAAAATTACTTCGAAGGGCTGCTACGGATACCGTTCTATTGCCTCGAGTAAAATTTGGGATATAATGGTTTTCCCTTGCAGATGTTACTCTGAGTCAACCAGGCACTGGTCTCCGGGCAACGCTGCCGGTTTCCAGAAAAAAGGGCCACTATGCGCCTTACTGAAGTCCGTGTAATAATATTCAAACGTTGCGCAATCTGATGGTTCGACAAAGCTTCTTGATGTAGGGCTACTATTCTTGCCCGGTCAAACTGAGAAATTGGATGTCCAGGGATTTTTCAATATTACAAATCTCGTTATTCGCTGAAAACTGATTAACTTCGAATACACTTTTATTCTCCCGAACAAGAAACATTTTTTGCTGGTTTATTGTTTTTATTTAAAAATAAAATAGAAAGGCCTTTTACTTGATAGAAGAAATATAACAAAATATGAATATTAAAACAAATTGAAATATGTTTATCTTCTACAATTTTAATTTAAAAAAAAATTTTTTATTCAAAAAACTTTTAGAATTAAATTAATGTCTAAAACAAGCACCGCTTACATTTAATAGACGTATATAATCAAAACTCAATATATAATGTCAAATGGAATAAATAAACCAACAGATATACGAAAGTCATTAAAATTAATAAATAAATATTTAAAGGAGACAAAATTTTGTTTCTGGCCTTACCTTTAAGAACATCAATAGCCTTTTAAAAACATGAACACACTTAAAGGACTTCTCAAAGAATATAATTTATTTGAAATATTTAATATATTTAAATATTCGAATAAGTTAATTCAGAAATCTCTAAAAACATGTACTATATCTTCAAAAAACAAATATAATTCTAAGCAATTCCTTCTTCAGTCCTCAATAATATTCCAAATATCAAGATCAAAAAAGTAACCTATATCCAAATCCTCAGCACGTGTAAAAGGACTAATGCTTCGAAACACAGATCAACTTTATAATTCAAGATTGATCTATGTTCTAACAAAATCAAAGAACAGTGTGAGTTATTTTTAAGGCTTATTTAAATTCATTGACATTCCATAATGAGATTTGTTGAAGCCAAAATATAATTATATATTATATATAAAATAAAATAGAAAGGCCTTTTACTTGATAGAAGAAATATAACAAAATTTGAATATTAAAACAAATTGAAATATGTTTATCTTCTACAATTTTAATTTAAAAAAAAATTTTTTATTCAAAAAACTTTTAGAATTAAATTAATGTCTAAAACAAGCACCGCTTACATTTAATAGACGTATATAATCAAAACTCAATATATAATGTCAAATGGAATAAATAAACCAACAGATATACGAAAGTCATTAAAATTAATAAATAAATATTTGAAGGAGACAAAATTTTGTTTCTGGTCTTACCTTTAAGAACACCAATTGCCTTTTAAAAACATGAACACACTTAAAGGACTTCTCAAAGAATATAATTTATTTGAAATATTTAATATATTTAAATATTCGAATAAGTTAATTCAGAAATCTCTAAAAAAATATCTTCAAAAAATTAATATAATTCTAAGCACTTCGCTTTTCAGTCCTCAATAATATTCCAAATATTAAAGGTAAGACCAGAAACATAATTTTGTCTCCTTTAAATATTTATTTATTAATTTTAATGACTTTCGTATATCTGTTGGTTTATTTATTCCATTTGACATTATATATTGAGTTTTGATTATATACGTCTATTAAATGTAAGCGGTGCTTGTTTTAGACATTAATTTAATTCTAAAAGTTTTTTATTTTTTTTTTGAAATTAAAATTGTAGAAGATAAACATATTTCAATTTGTTTTAATATTCAAATTTTGTTTTTATTTAAGTGACAAGATAGACAAGAGTCCACACACAAAAATTGTCATGTTACCTTCCACAAGTTGAGAGTTGATAGATGGGGTCAAGACTTTTGACGATGTGTGTAGTTCTTTCTAACGAGGATCTTCTGTTCTATACGATAGTGTCTTATGTCCCTTCTCAAGCGTATCCGATAGCAAACCGTATAGATTTCTGGAAAACAACTGTACGCACAAGTAATGTCAGAACATTGCGGTGCTACAAATATGTCAATGACCATTACGGAATCGTTAATTAAGAAGAGGAAGAATTATGACCAGCTGTGGGCTATCCACGCTTGTAGAGTGGAATTTCTGGAGTGTTTTATAGATCGGAGCTATAAATACAATCGCTTTCTATTAATGAAAATGTGATTTATAATGCTCGTATTTTACTTGTTCGATCGTAGAGGGTGCCAGTTTGTTAATTCGAGAAATAACAAAGCGGGTTAATTTTGAATTGTATGATGGTACGGTTACAGTTTTTACTTTAAGGCGTGAAGCTCCGAAGTTTGAAAATATTAGTTTACTCTTTGACGAGATTTTTCTTAACGACTATTATGTACTCAGTGATGAAGAGTCCGACATCAAGAGTTCTGTTCGACCCGTACGCTAACACTCGAACGTAAAGAGCTGAAACCTTGAATATTTCAGAGAATATTTAAATATCCTGGTTGAATTCTTCAATGAGCAGTATAACCTCATAGTTATTCACTTTTGAAAAATTTTAATATTTTTCCCAATCTTTTCAGTCAACAGATTCGATCGATCTGAAATTCGGCATTTGGAAGTAGAATACTAAAGCGCATGTTCGTGCAAAATTTCGTGCGGATCGTATTATTAGAACTCTCAAAAAAAATTGTGAGCGAATCGGTATTTAGCGCTGCTTTAAACACTATCACTCTCGAATGGAAAGGGATAGAGACTTGAAACTTTCTGGTTAGATTTGTAGCGTGAATTGTTATCGCGTAAAATCAGTCCAATGGTTATGCAGTCACCTTTATTAGAATTTTTTCTTATTTGTATCAATAATTTCCAAACTATAAATTTGTTTCGATTGGATATTGAAAAATAACAAACTCAATCACTAAAAAATGTTCCACATAGAATTCAAAAAGCCCTTTTCATTTCTCTTCTTAAAAAATAGATAGTACATTCTCCAGAGATAGAATTTGAAGCAAATTTAGGTTTGGAATATTTCAACTTTTCCTTGTTATCTTTTTAGGCATGGCAGAGGACAAGCAGCTAGCACAAAAGTTGATATGTCATTCGAAAGCACCCTAAACGAGATATTTTTGCTGAAAAGAAAACATATCCATAATTAATAATTTTTCATCGATAAAACCATTGGAAAAATATGACTGATTTTGTTCACAAGGAGTATGAGCTATAGTAATAGAAAGTTCTAGAAATCGAGACAGTGTAACACAAATCTGTATTACAATTCTATATTGAAACAAACTCGAAACGGTTTAGTTGATCACGATTGCGCACCCGCAATAAGAATTTTTTGGCACACAGAACTCCTTATCTTGTAGCAAATTCAATGCCGTTTCCAGATATGTGATCAAATTTGATGAGGCTACAAGAATAACCGTTGTTTATTTTATGGAAACACTTGAAATATTTCGTGAAATCAAGAAATGTTAAATTGAAGAATAACCGTCTACATTTCGACCATGTATTATATGACATTTGTTGCAAATAACTTGTATGATTTCCCCTTGAAGTTTGGCCCTTTTAAAAGTAGACACCCTGTATATAACTTCATTCATCACATATTCACGAAATTTTTTCGATTAAATCTGTACAGGATTCAGAGAATTAATCCACCTGTAATATTCGAATAAACTTTTCGTAGTAAATTTCTATATTTGTTTTTTTAGAGTGATAGATCTTTAAATTGAAATAAAACACTTTTAAATTTAGATTCAAGCAATTTTTTTTTATTTGAATGATAATTTTATGACATTTATGTTTTAAAAATAATTTCCGGCATATGTCCACCACGATTAGCTCTGAGAAACCGCATTCCACAGAAACAATTTTGGACGACTTGTTCGAGTAATTCAGGCCTTATTTCATCAATAACACGGGTTATGTTGGCTTCCAAAGCGTCTATTTTTTCTGATTTATCAGCACAAAACCAATGACTTGACATAACACCAAAGAAAATAATCCAGTGGAGTTATGTCGCATGATCTTGGAGGCCAATTAATTTGGACCATTTCTCGATATAATGTTATCGCCAAATCTTTCGTTCAATAAATCAATTGTTACGGTTGCAGCATGAGATGTAGCACCATCTTGTTGGAACCAAAACACTTCTGGGTCAATACCATTCAAATTTTGAAACAAATAATCATTGATCATCGATCTGTAACGAGCACCATTCACTGTTACATTAGCTCCAGCATCGTTTTTAAAGAAATATGGACCGATGATGCATCTAGCGTGTAAAGCACACCATACAGTGCATTTTTCAGGATGCAATAGAACCTGCAGAACTTCTTCAGGATTAAAATTTGAATATTGAAACAAATTAATATATGTTTATCTTCTACAATTTTAATTTAAAAAATTTTTATTCAAAAAACTTTTAGAATTAAATTAATGTCTAAAACAAGCACCGCTTATATTTAATAGACGTATATAATCTAAACTCAATATACAATGTCAAATGGAATAAATAAACCAAAAGATATACGAAAGTCCCTAAAATTAATAAATAAATATTTAAAGGAGACAAAATTTGTTTCTGGTCTTGCCTTCAAAACACCATTTGCATCTTAAAAACATGAACACACTTAAAGGACCTCTCAAAGAATATAATTTATTTGAAATATTTAATATATTTAAATATTCGAATAAGTAAATTCAGAAATCTCTCAAAGCATGCACTATATCTTCAAAAAACAAATATAGTTTTAAGCAATTCCGTCTTCAGTCCTGAAATATATTCAAAATATCAAAATCAGAAAACTGACCTATACCAAACCACTCACCACGTGTAAATGAATAATGTTTCGAGACATAGATCATCTTTATAATTCAAGATTTATCTATGCTCTAACAGAATCAAAGAACAGTGTGAGCTATTTTTAAGGCTTACTTAAATTCATTGACATTGCATAATGAGATTTATTGAAGCCAAAATATAAGCGGTGCTTGTTTTAGACATTAATTTAATTCTAAAAGTTTTTTGAATAAAAATTTTTTAAATTAAAATTGTAGAAGATAAACATATATTAATTTGTTTTAATATTTAAATTTTGTTATATTTCTTCTATCAAGTAAAAGGCCTTTCTATTTTATTCTTCAGGATTGTTTTCACTCCATATACGGCAATTTTGCTTGTTCATATAGCCGTTCAGAAATGAGCTTCATCACTTAACACAATTTCACGATAAAAAAGTGGATGAACTTCAAGCTGTTCTAGGGCCCAATCAGCAAAAAAACGACGCTTATTATGGTCAAGTGGCTTCAGTTCTTAAACCAGTTGGATCTTGTATGGGTGTAGACCAAGATCTTCACGTAAAATTTTCCATGTGGTGGATGCACAGACTCCAACTTGTTGTGAACGTCGACGAATAAACAAATCTGAATCATCATACTGATTTTGAAAATAAATTTCAACAATTTGTAAACGTTATTGCGGCGTAAGTCTTTCCATGATAATTTGTCAATGCTTACTGAACTGAAACGTCAAAAGAACATGGCTTCTACCTTCTGTCAAATCACAGTTATCCCCATCGAAATTTCTATCACTCTAAAAAAAACACCCGATATTTTATTGCACAGCTCTGGTTGGATTCATTCTCATGAAACTTCACATTGACTCTTCTAATCAGTTATAGTTCGTTGCTATATCACAATAATCTCTTTATCCATGGAACCGGTCTGAGGTAACTAGATATCAATAAATCCTCGTAGAGTTGTCATGTAATTGTCTACAATCACATCGACAAATTTTAGGATATTATTTTTTTCTGACCTTAGCAAAAAAAATTCTCCTCAACAATGAATTAAATAGACAATATACATTATATCAAATTAGTTCAGATATCCTATTGCACTGTGTGAGGGCGGTAATGTTTCTAATCCCACGTCAGTATTTTGATATTATTTCCTTCCCCCCAATACCAGAAAAATATGTTTTTTTTTCTGTTTATTTTTTCAATGGATACAATCATTATCATTCCGGTTTTTGGTTAACTCTTGTTTTCTTTTTAGCAGCATTCTTCTTAAATTTCGAAACAATGGATATCGAAATCCTTTGGGAGACGTCCCAGGTTAGTAGGCGTTGGACAGATAATTTCGATTGACCTTATGCAAAATAGTAGACTTCGTTATTGCCTTCCATATAGGGACTACAATTTCGATGAAAATTACCTGCCATTATTAGATTAGTTACGGTTCCGCGTAGAATACAATGGCCTGATCTACATAAACTTATTAATAATCGAATCCATAATTTACACTCAATACGTGTAACGTATACAGTACGATCCGGCAGGTGTAGCAAAAGATGAAACTTCAGTTCTCGTGAGACATCAAAAAATAATAGTTATGATGCTCTTTCCTCAAATGATCATGGGGTTCTTCATGGTTCAGTACCAGGGGCGATATTATTTTTTTAATACTCTTATCACCATGAGTTTTTAACATTCAAAGCTGTTGAACTGTATGGAGATAATATACAAAATGTGTCCCCATTGAACATCAACGCAAGGATTAATGGGGCAATAAAATCGTAAACAAGAAATATCCTCATCTACAACAGTTCAACAGAACTAGATTGGAAGCTGTAACTCGAAATATACCTCTGTTAGCTGAGAGATCATTGGTTCGCGATGCCTCATGCTTTCAATAAAAATTCAGATAACAGTTTTTTTTAGAGTGATAGAACTTTAAATTGAATTAAGATTGAAGCCATTGTTTTTTATTTGAAAGATAATTTTATGACATTTATGTTTTAAAAATAATTTCCAGCATATGTCCACCACGACTAGCTCTGAGGAAGCGCATTCGACCAGACCAATTTTGGACCACTTTTTCAAGTAATTCAGGCCTTATTTCATCAATAACACGAAATATGTTGGCTTCCAAAGCATCTATTGTTTCTGGTTTATCAGCATAAACCTATAACTTGACATAACCTCAAAGAAAATAATCCATTGGAGTTATGTCGCATGATCTTGGAGGCCAATTAATTGGAACATTTATCGAAATAATATTATCGCCAAATCTTTCTTTAAATAAATCAATTGTTACGGTAACAGCTTGAGGTGTAGCACCATCTTGTTGGAACCAAAACACTTCTGGGTCGATACCATTCAAATTTTGAAACAAATAATCATTGATCACCGATCTGTAACGAGCACTATTCACTGTAACATTAGCTCCAGAATAGTTTTTAAAGAAATATGGACCGATGATGCCTCCAGCGTGTAAAGCACACCATACAGTGCATTCTTCAGGATGCATTGGAACCTGCAGAACTTCTTGAGGATTATTTTCACTCCATATACGGCAATTTTGCTTGTTTACATAGTCGTTCAACCAGAAATGAGCTTCATCACTAAACACAATTTTACGATAAAAAAGTGGATCAACTTCAAGCAGTTCTAGGGCCCAATCAGCAAACAAACGACGCTTATTATTGTCAAGTGACTTTAGTTCTTGAACGAATTGGATCTTGTATGGGTATAGACCAAGATCTTTACGCAAAATTTTTCATGTGGTGGCTGCACAGAGTAAAGATTGTTGTGAACGTCGACGAATAAACAAATCTGGATCATCATTAACACTATGACTTACAGCAGCGATATTTTCTTCTGTACGTACAGTTCTTTGTCTTGTTGTTGTTGCATCGAGTAGAGAAAATGTTGTCCGAAATCTATCCATAGTTCTACGAATAAGCTGCTCTGATGGACGATTATGTAAACCATAAATTTATCGAAGTGCTCTATAAGTTTGGCTAATAGAACATTGATTTTGAAAATAAATTTCAACAATTTGGGAACGTTGTTGCGGCGTGAATCTTTCCATGATGATTTGTCAATGCTTACTGAACAGAAATGTCAAAATAACATGGCTTCTATCTTCTGTCTATCGAAAGTTCTATCACTGTAAAAAAACACCCGATATAATATATTATTATTTTATTCACCTATTTCACTACCGATTTTTCGTGAAATTTCCAAAAATATTAGTCGACTTCCAATAAACCCTGGTATTCCTTTTACAGGGATGATAGTAGGCATTTGTGAATCAATTCATCATTATAAATGTTGCTCAAAAATGATCACATTACTTGTCAATCTAAAGTAGCACGTCAATGATTTTAGCATGCAATTTCATGACATAACAAGGAATATCATTTAAAATAATCCCATTTCAAAAAATCGTTGGGCTCCTTCATGGTTCAGTATTAAGGATAAAAGCTTCCATTACGAACTTTGGAAATTGAACCGCCGATTATCCTATATCAAAAATTATTCTTTTGATTGAGAATCATCAAGAGAAGGATACTTTTAGCTTCTAAAGCTGTTGCCATTGTATAAGTGGACAAATTTTTGTGAAATATCGAACAGTTCTGATAGTCATTTTCAAAAGAATCGCGTAGTTTTCCTCATAGTTCAGTGCTGATGAAGCTAGTTTAGAGTTTGTTCCCCGAGAATCAATTCACCACCGTTAATCCTACTTAAAAATGACTTCCTTAAGACCTCTATCGGCGAAAGACTGAAATCAGTACATACCCCCGCACAACTGGCATATGATTCCGCTGTTTTATAACGATATTCGTAAATTATTTGTGTAAGAGAAAAATAATATCGTTGGATTATGAAGATTATCGAAATTTGGTCCAGCCATAGTCAGCTCAACGTCACCCGTGTTTAGCCGGTGAAATCTAGAAGTGGACGTTCCCCCAGTGTCCATAAATTATGGAAATAGGTCGCACATGGCCGTATCAAGTTGCACAAACGGGTCGAGATCACGATGAACCGAAGAACGCAGTTATTAGCATATATATAACCATTGTTGAACGTCCATCCGCGGGTTGGGAGTGTATATTATTAGTACCGAGTGGTTTATGGGCCGTAAATATTACGTTTCAATAGGATGGAAGTGTCAAAGAAGGATATTACCGCATCATTGTTCACTTGCGGAGTATGTGACACAACATTCGTTAACTCGAACATTTGTGCCAAAGGCACATTATTTTTATACCGTGTCTGTCAAGTACAAGATCTTTATATTCTCTAGAGCATAGAGTAGAATGACTACTGATCGGTCCTTGTTGATCAGCTCTGACATGGTCAGGCGTGGGATCAGCAGAATATGTATACGGTATGTTTCAAAAAAAGGTGACCCGTCTCTAGGATAGGTAGAAAACTGAAAAATAATTGGTGTTTGATTAGTAAAAAGTTTTCGTAACGTCATCTGTTTTCAAGATGAAGGGCGTTGAAGAAGAGAAATGTATACACAGCTATCCCGTGTTATACGCAGTACTCTAAAATATCTGGGATTTTACGTAGTACCCTCAGGAACGTTAACCTTTTTATCGTGATCATCTAGTGGCGGGAGAATAGAACGTTACGTTGTGTAGACAACCCAAATTACACCTAACGAGAGCAAGGAAACAGTGACGGGAGGTTCAAATATTCAAAACACAGTATCGCCAGATTAATATATTTCTATTAGTAATATTAAAAAGCAACAATCCTCAATGAATGTAAACACATTTATCAGCCTATGGTTAAATCTACTCTACGCAGAGGTTCACAAAGGTCCACAATGAACCTAATAGGAGATCTAACATAATTCGAGTCGACCGGAATAGTTACTATCAAATTGACTATATCTGGCCTCCTCGTGGTGTCCAAGGCCCAGGAAGGCTCAGATATTACTGAAGAACGAACCGAACACTACCTGAAGGGTCACGCAAACTAATCCCTGTGGATATGACAATACCTCGGAACAATGATCTAGCAATCACATTCTCACAGTAGCGTTGGATATCCGGAGCTATTTACTGTCTCTATACGATATGTCGTCCTCTACCAGGACTACTCAGCAATTTACCCTTAAGAACGTCACTGGTTCACAAGGAATACAATCTCTCAAAGTAAGCGGGCACGTGCATTTGGCAAATATGTAACACAAACTGACTAGGACATTATAAAATTATACAGTACCCCATCACCTAGGCGTGTTAATGAACGTTGCAATAAGAACAAACAAAGATATATGTAACCGGTGGATCACATAAGAGTACATACAAATCAGCTACCTATCAAGCGCCACAATTAGTAAGAAGAAATAATACAAAATATCTATTAGCAAGATTACGCAGATAAAGAACAACTATTTACCAATACAGCAAACAGCAACCAGGCACCAAGAAAAAGTATACAATACAAACAGATAACTTGTGAGGGTCGTGCCGCTTTAGTTATATACAAAGGCAATGCATTTTAGTTAAAACATTCCGGTAGGATTAAATAACACTGAAGCAAAAATACAAGAATGAAAAGCGATTAATGGAATTACAATCAAGGAGCGTGCAATCACTAATTTCACATTAACACTAAGGTGGTATTAAAAAATGTAAAGTATGCAATTAATCAAAAGCATTTAAAAGAAGTTTACTTACTTAGAGTTTCGAAGGGGGACTTTTATAAGTACTATTATCTCGAGTATGTTACAAGTTGCTCAGGAGGTTTATTTCCAAGAACCTTCCTCTTGGCCTCTTCAAAATACAATGGCAATGCTATAAGGACATTGCTCTCCTTTGTTATTGTCACCAATCACATACGTGTCAAGTTACAGTGTCACATAGTATTTGACACGTAAAATAACGCGGGTAAATACAATGACGTAATGGTGGAATTTATATAATCTATGAGGGACTCTGTGACTCGTATGATCCTTAGAGGATACGGATCTCTTCACACATTTTTTACGATTTTGCCAAAACTACTGGCAACATTGTGATTAAATTTTATACGAATATGTTCTGGAAGCTGATACACTCCATGAATTTGTTTATATGTCCGACTCTCACAGAGGGCACTCGTTTCACGGTTCTCACCAAGTAGTATTGAACATAACTTTTTCAAAATTAGATTTATTAATGAAAACTTCAGGTGAACTTAAAAATCATTCAATTTTACACTAAAAAGGTACTTGGCAAAAGTCGATACTGTGTACCGTTTTCGGAATATTTTGATTTGAAAATTATGAAGTAATAACCGATGCTGGTATTGAGTATTGACCACCATGCATGTTTTGAATCTTGTTGGATTCATCATCAGTGCCACCTCGATACACTTTAGATACTACAGTATGCCAACAGCACTGATGTAAGAAACATTATTTCGATCACTGCCAATTCAGTAAAGAATACTCTCTGTACTTCTTTTCAGCAGAATACGCTGACTCAAACTTGGAATATTTGTGTATTAGCAATTAGGTATCAAACTACAGCAGTTTATATTATCTCTACTACTTTCAATTCATCTTCCATCATGTTCATTTAGGCAGATTTTCCTTCATGAAGTTCCAATGTATTCCGGACGTATCCAGATAGAAAAGACGTCATCCGTTTTCCATTAATTGTTTACTTTGGCGTCGAACAACTCCACTGACGGCTGTCGTCAGTTAGAAGTACGGAAATGAAGTTAATGCAACACCGAAGGATTGATTGATAGAAACATCGATAAGCGATGATGAGTTTACGTGGATTCTATTTTCACTGGTAGAAGGAGCCTGGTGCCCGCGTAATTCGAAACCACGTCGTTTTCGCACTGAAGAATGGACAATCCATACACCTGATCAGAATTCTTGGATAATCCTTAGGTATTAGTGTACTTAAACCATACACGATTAGCAGAGTTCAAATTACTACGTTCTAATAAATTAATGTACCCAAAATTGTCCAAAATTTTAAGGAATACCGAGCTATGGTTAAAAGAAGTTTGTAAAAGTAATCAAGAGTACAGTTTACTATTTCAATCAGCTCCTTAAAGAATAATGTGATGTGTATTTACGTGCACAGATAACGGTGGCTTTTGCTAAAAACTCTTTATATCAGGGGGAAATAGAGGTCCACAGCTTCGTTAGGCATTTCAGTTGATGATGAATCCAAAGGATTCGAAGCATTATTACAGCTGCTTATGTCCGACAATCGACGATATCTATTGCTAGATATCAGATTTTCACAACATTCCAACTGTTAGAATAACTCCATCTCAAATTGTGTAAATTCACCAGATATCTTAGAGTCTCAAAACGCATTGGTAGAAAATTGAATAAGTGGATAATATCAGAATTTTTCACTAATAACTCACTAACTAATATACACATCGTCAAAAGTATTGGCTTGTGGAATCGTCACTATCTTATCGCTTAAATGAAAACAATAAACCAGCAAAAATGTTCCTTGTTCGGGAGAATACAGGTGTATTCGAAGTTAATCAGTTTTCAGCGAATAACGAGAGTTGTAAGAAGCTTTATCGAACTACCAGATAGCGCAACTTTGACTATTCTACGGACTTCAGTTAGGCGCATAGTGGCCCTTTTCCTGGAATTGCAAATTTTACTCGAAGGAATCGAACGGTATCTGCAACAGCCCTTCTAAGTCATTTTTCGAGGACCTATAGACGGGTAGTCTCAACCAGTACCATAAGGAGACGGTTGCATTCCTCGGATTTAAGGGCAAGAAGACCTTTAAGAGTACCTCGGCTATCACCTGGACATAAAGCTACCCATCGGCAATGGGCAGAACACCACCAAGACTGGCTTTTAACACAATGGCGCAAAGTACTTTTTTCGGACGAGTCACGATTCGGTTTACAAAGTGATAGTCGAAGAGAAAGGGTTTGGAGAGGTCCAGGCAGACTAGAGGGACCCAATTTCGGCCAGGAAGTTGTGCCCTTTCAAGGCGGATCAATAATGTGCTGGGGGGGGGGGGTATTATGTTCGGTCACCGTACCCTTCTTATTAATGTTGAACGAACAATGACTGGTGCCATCTACGTAGGAAACATCATTGAACCAATCATTGTTCCTCTGCGCAACGAATATCCAGAGCAAACTCACCAGACATTAATCCAATTGACCACGTATAGGATTACTTAGGGAGAGCAATCAAAACCCACCTTCAACTTTTCAGGAATTTAGCCTTCAAGAAGAATGGAACGATATGCCCGAAAATTTCATTAATGACTTGATTCATGGGATGCCTAGGCGTATTGGGCAGTTGATTGAAAGAAGAGGTGGTAATACGGACTATTGAATTTGGATTCACTTGTGGAATAACTATAATTAATCAAAAATAAATAATCGATAAATTTGGATTTTTTCTTTTTTCCTATTTTGTCTCATCCTGTATAAAGCAAAGAGTAACAAACAAAAATTTTCTATCAAATATATTGCAGTTGAAATAGAGGAAAATATTCATCACATTTCCAGAACATAGATTGTTTATTTCTTGAGAAACCTAGGGGGCCCAAGACTTTTGACGATGTGTGTAGTCCAGTCACATCTTATAAATTGCATATCTTTAGAAATATTTCACACTTAACGCTCTGGATCACCGAAATTTGAAGACTCAAGTGAGAATCTAGACGAATTTGAGAAATTATTACAAGTTGATAAGATAACGGTTTCAAAACTATTGAAAATATCGAAGTCATTTGAAGATTTAGATGAATAAGAAAACAGCTACACTTGTATAAAGAGAAAACCCTCTTGGAAACCCTTGAACCTTACCTTAACTGTATTCTAGAGATTTTTCCTACCGATTTCCACTTGTTCCAATCTCTTTCAAGTGCTTACCAGAATTTTCTTTCTCATGAGATGCCAAAATATGTTCGAATCTTGAAGATGTTCGATACACGGGTCGTTTATCGTTGTAGAATTCAAATAGAGCCCGAAAGGTAGAAACAAACAAAAACTAGCGATGGACAACGGTTTGAAAAAATAACAAGAACTTTTTCGAGATTCTAATATAGATGAAGAAAAATACTAAACTCCTCTTCTTCGATAAATGCGACCAATTTTAACGACTTTTCAATCAAACATCCTTTTAATGAGCCAATAACAAATTCAGTACGTATTTCACGATATATCTTAGATTGTTCACCATTGTTCTGTCACTTATGGTCCACCTCTTGACCTTCGCTTTTCCATAACATACAAATAAATCTATCAGTACTAATATTTTCATTCGCAATAGCCATGCATTGTGGTGAGTTTCCGAAATAACACTATAACTTTCTATTTTTTCATTTTCCTAGGTGTCCCCACTTCAGTGGAGCTGGACAACAACTTCAACGGCAGAAAGTACACGGTCAACTCCTCCAAAAACAAAGTCGTCATACCCAGATCGATATGCGCACTTTTGACGGTCGCAGCCCTCATCTTAGCCTTATTGTCTGCCTTAATTGTGTTCCTATTAGTACCTAAGTGCGACCAGGAGAAGTCCAATAGCCAGTCTCTCATCAGTGATAAGCCCTCAGCGGTTGTAGAAGATATAGATCCAAGACTGCCTCTCGCCTTAGACCCTTTATACTATAAGTGAGTACAAATTTCCTCATTTATCAAATCTCATCCGAATTCTCGTAACAGGTTAAATTTAATACCAAATATCTCTCGACAAACGATTGATGGAACTGTAGAGATAAGTCTGAAAGCCAACCAGGAAACCTTCGAAGTTATTTTCCACGTCCACAATTTGAGGATAGACAGGAATTACACGGGGTTGAGATTGTCCATCACCAACGAAATTGTGGAAATAGATAATCAGGAATACATACCCTCAGAAAGGTATAAGATTACCACCAAACAGCCTTTGAAGATGGGCGAGAATTATTTGTTAGACTTGAAATATGATACCGATTTCAATTCGCATCTCTTGGGTATCTACAACAGTAGATATTACGATGGAAGAAGCAAAAAGACCAAGTGAGTATCTTTGTTGAATCTCATATGCAAGAATGGCGTAAGTACGGATTAATATATCTTTTCAATTTTTCCCCTTTTAGGACTTTGTTAAGCACTCAGTTCTCACCAATAGACGCCAGAAGAGGCTTTCCGTGTTTCGATGAACCATCTTTCAAGTCTGTTTTCAACCTCAACATCGCAAGGCCCATTTCCATGACCACAGTATCAAACATGCCTAAGAAGGGAGATCCAGAGCCTTTGTAAGTATAAAGTTTTCAGAAGAAGTCGCTCACAAGATTGTTATTTAGTATCGAAAGCTCGTTCAAGAGCTTCCAGGCTACAACCATCTGAAGACATCATTTCATAGCCCAACAAACTATAAATTGTTTTGTTAATGACGTCCTTGTAATAAACAAAGATGCTTGTACCGGCTCTTTTACGTTAAAATAAAGCAATGCTTTTTCCAGTGAAGACAGGAATGGCTGGGTTTGGGATCACTATGAAGATACTCCACCCATACCATCTTATCTGGTCGCCTTCGTGATAAGTGACTTCAAATCTGCCGCTTCTGCTAGACCCTCCACACAACTATGGGCTAGCCAATCTTTCCTTCCACAGACTCATTACGCTTCAGAATTGATACCTACTATGATTAATTACTTGGAAACCTATCTAAACTATACTTTCCCCGTAAAAAAATTGGATCTGGTTGCTATTCCAGAATTTGGTTTTGGCGCCATGGAGAACTGGGGACTGATAACTTTCAGGTGAGAAACATAACCAATAGGGTGAACGTTAACATTGAAAACTCCGTATCTTTACTAGGGAAAGCATGCTGCTCTTTGATAGGAACAATACTAGCGTCGAAGATCAGAAGAACATTGCCCATGTTCTAGCTCACGAGTTGGCGCACCAGTGGTTCGGAAATTTAGTAACTCCCAAGTGGTGGGATGATCTTTGGTTGAAAGAAGGCTTCGCTACCTACTTGTCATACTTGGCTGTTGCAAAAGTGAGTAATTGATGATGATCGGAAGGAAACTGTAAAAGAAACTTTTTGTTATTGTAGGCTCATCCAAAATGGACTTACACCCAAGAAATATTTCCTAACGAACTGACCAAAGCCTTGGAAAATGATGCTTACATTTCTTCTGAAGCCGTTTCCAAAGAAATCAAGAATAACAGACAAATTCGACAAACTTTCGGATTTGGTTCTTACTCTAAAGGTGAGAAAACGCCTCTTTCCATACCAGATTTGATAAATGTCCTATATTGAAAAGATTACATGTATTCTGATAATATATGTCGTACTTGTATCTAAAGACCTATGTCTAATAACTTTTTCACAACCTTTCACTTATTGTTGTTATAGGTGCTTGCTTGGTGAGAATGATGAACAATTTTCTGACAGAGCCTACTTTCCTAAAAGGCCTCAGTTACTATCTAGACAGATATAAATACGAAAACGCAGACCATAAGGACCTGCTTAAATGTTTCGACGACGCAGCAAGTGAAAATGTCAACCCGTTCATCAATTTCACCGACGTTGGTGAGATCATGGATAACTGGATCAACAAGCCAGGTTTTCCAGTTCTAACGATAAACACTAACATGGAAACAAAGACTATAACGATCAAACAGGTCAGATTATGTTCAGTTGTTCTTTTTCTCATTACTTATAGAGCTAATAAAGAAAATGTGGATCTAGGAGTATATCTTGGGTTACTCTCTTATTGAATTCTATTCTGTGATTCAGAAACGCTTCTTGATCGATGGAGACTCGGATAGCACACTATGGTGGGTGCCAATTTCAATAGCAACAGACTTGGATCCAAATTTCCAGGACGCCAGTCCCAAGGCTTGGCTGCATGGAGAATCTATCACGTTGCCTGTGAATTTCACGCAGTGGTACATCGTCAACGTCAACCAGACAGGTTTGAATATGCAACTGGTATTCTAAATGAAATCTTAGTCTGAATTTCTCCACAGGTTATTACATGGTGAACTATGATGAGAAGATCTGGCACGCACTGATAAAGGATATTATGAATGTACCTCCTTTGACCAGAGCACAACTAATAGGAGATTCCATGGAACTAGCCAAAGCCAATCTGTTGGACTACGATATACCTCTGAGACTTATCGCGAATATGGCCGCCAACGACAAGATGATCATGTTCATTCCTACCCTAATTGCTTTCAACAAACTGGAGTTCCTTAGTGATATGCTGATCAACACCCCTGCCTTCGGGCTTTTCGAGGTAGGTTTTCTACTTTATTATGAATATTAAATCTGAATCTACGAGGTTTTTGGACCCACCTTGAAAGCTTGGTCTATTGGACACCTGAGATTTTCTCCAAAATAATTCTCATTTTGCACATTTTTTCCTGCAGTTCTACAAATGGTATTTAACACTATCTAACATTGCAGAGTTACCACAAGACAATCTTTAAGGACACTTATGAGACGGTTGATTTTTCCAACACTCTAGACGATTATTTGTCACTGAGAATTATGAAGACAGTGTTGGAGTGGTCTTGTAGGAGCACCGAATCCAGATGTGCGATCATGGCCCATAACCTGTATAGGAGATGGATGCAGGGGTCTATAGTGTGAGTTTTATGTGTTTAACTCTTTTTGTAGCAGGCATGTGGAACTTGGTACCAATTCAATTGTATTTGGAAATTCTAGAATCCAGCCGAATGTGCGTCATATAGTCTACTGCACAGCCATCAGACAGGGAGGGAAAGCAGAGTGGGACTTCGCTTACCATGAGTACAGAAGGACGAACTCTCCGACAGAAAAAAACGTCCTTCTGGACGCACTTGGTTGTACCAAGCAAGAATGGTTATTGTCCAGGTAGGCCCAAACGAACCTAGATAGTAACATAGCTTTTTAACCTACAACCTGCCTTCTCCTTGGCATAATTTTCTCTTTCTTGTAGTTAACAGCATGTCTAAACCATTAAACAAGAATTGTGGGGCATGTAACAGTATTAATAGTACTAAGTCTTCCAAGCATGTTAACACCAGTTTAAACTGAACGTACGAAGCATGAGCATGTGACATTAACACTTTTTCACGTTTTCAATTGTACTTATCTTCGTCACATTTTGGGAGAGGAGGTTTAATTTTGTTTTGAAATTCGACGAGACATGATGAAATATAAATTATTCTAAATTTTCAGAATGCTAACTGCGATTACGAAGGAACAAAACTCGTAAGTCGATAATAAATAGATATAGAATACCTTCATCCATCTTAACACCATATTAAAACAAGTTTTTAGAAATCCCTATGTTTTACTACCAAAAAATTTAAATGTTTTCACACTTTTTTTACTTCAATTTCGAAGTAATACTTTATCTTCAGACAACTGCATTTATTTTTAGTTGAGTTTTTATTGGAGAGTAACAAAACTTCAAGATATGATATGAGAATTTCCAAACAAACTAGATGAACCAGGCGAGAATGACAATATATATATCTGGTCTGTATATGTGTGCATCCAGGCAATGATTAGCCAACTAGATGATGGGAGGGTTGAATCCTTTCGCAGGACCTTTTTGTGGTATACAAATAAAAACAAGGAACTGGCAAAGGAACACTTCGAAATATGAGACATTTTGAAAATATCTTGGAAAGTTCAGTCTGAAGAGATCTAAGGCTCTTCAGACCTCTTCAGAAAAGTGTATGTGTATGGAGGTGTCTCACAGACACCTCCATTTTAGGAAGCATTTTGTTAGATTCGGAATATAATACGAGGATGTATTGAAAAAATGTTAGCCTACCACAAAACCAAACAAAACCTGAAAATCAAAATATTGTACGAGTCAGCATACTAATTGGACACATTTATTACAATAAACCTACCAAAAACATATTTTTATCTTGCTATGCAAACCAAGCCTCCCAAACTTCTATCACCATTTACGAGCTCTCAAACTCTTTTCGGTTGAGAAAAGAGTTGATAGACGAATGGAGCAAGATCAAGTGAATAAGGGGGCTGTTCAAGTTAATCAAACCTTTAATCATGTCAAGAACTGTAGCCACATTTTTGGGGACGTACATTTTCTGTTCAGTCTTCATCTTCATTGAAAAATTTACCTCTTTGGAAGCTGGCAAAAATCCAATTTTTCACCATTGCATACAAAGTTCATCTTGTTTTTCAATTTTATTGTGCATCTCTGATTTGACTTTTGACGTAAAATTTCACACTGGCACTTTTTATAAATTATTGCTCATGCTATGGTATTTCATTTATTCATGAAACCGGTCTAAGCTAACTAGTACCTCAAGAACAGTCTGGAGTTGCTGCACGGCTTTAAACAGGCTCGGTATGTATAACGGAGTCACTCTGGTTTGGATGCCGAGCCACTCAAACTGTTTGGGTAACGAGGAGGCAGATCGGATGGCGTTTGCTGGAGCTGCGCTGCCTCTGGTAGGTCTGGAACCATTCCTGGGAATACCACATGACGTGGCTAACAAGGCGATAACAGGCAGATTGAACTCAAGGCTAGAGTCTTTCTGGCGGAGCCATTCTGCGCTGAAACATTCGAAGTTGTTCCTTCGAACAAAAAGATGGCGCACCTAGCGCTAGGTCTGGATAGGGCCAAACTGTCGGAATTATGACAGGTCACTGCAGACTGAAAGCGCATTTACACAAAATCGTTCTGGCTGAAGACGATGAATGCAGGCTGTGTCTTGAGGACACTGAAACAGCCATGCACATCATCTCAGAATGCCCAGCGCTGAGTCGTATCAGATTCGAGGTCTTTGGCCAGGCTTTTGTAGCCCACTGCGAACTGAAAAAATTACCCCTGAACAAGATTATCGGTTTTATCCAAAAACTGGATCTTGTCGGCGAGATATAAATTAGGGGTGAACCACAATAGTCCGTGCGGACGCAGTGGTAGGGTGGACAAACGCCAGCTCGCCATAAATAATAATAATAAGCTAACTAAATATCAATACATCCTCGAAGTGCTAACAAATACTTAAGAGGTGTTAGTTTAAAGGGTTGGTTCTAAGACTAAATGAAGATTATACAGACTTCAAGGTTTGGTCAAAATCTTAATTGTTCAATTAAAATGCACTCAACAACATTCAATCTCAGATTGAAAACGCAAAAAATTCTCATGAATGGAGACGTATAAAGATAAATTTTCTTTGAAGCCATTCCTTCCATTTAGCCATTGGATTCCAGCATATATTTGGGGATCAATGTGGAACTATAGCTTGATATAGGACTCAGCGCTAAGCTATAGTAAACTAGATATCCTTAACTTTAATCATTCAATCAAGACTGAGATTGAGGAAGCTTTAACGATATGTTTCATGCTTAATATAACGTATCAGCTAAAAAGCTCGAAAAGACCTAAAATACTACCAGCTTCATGTTTTCAATTGCGACCTAATAATTAATGATTCTTTTAAGCAAGAAAACGAAAGTCTGCCCCCTCCACCTCCCACGATGTAACCCCTTCACGTCTCTCACCAAAGAGTTCATGTAAGGTTAAGTTTGTTGTATTCGCAGGTACCTGAACATCGTTCTGGACGACGAAACGTATAGTATGAGGATACAGGATGCAGATAGGATATTCGAATCTATAGCCAACAACAAAGCGGGCAGTCAGCTCGCCTTCAACTTCCTCAGAAGAAACTGGGACGATCTCAGAGAGCAGTAAGTTGAAGATGAACAAAGATTAAACATTGTTTTCTCGATGAGCGTAATTGAAGAGTAGTTTGAATCAGACGAATTTAAGGGAACACATATTTGATTGGACAATTCTCGGTTAGTTTAGGTTGGGAATTTATCATGAATCGGAGTAACGTTTGCAAGTTACTTTTAAGAAATAAAGTTGTTCGCCTCAAAAAAACACCCCTTATTTAGAACGGCACTGCTACGTGGATTGTATCAGGAGTATCCTATTTGAATGGAATTTTTGACTTGATCACTCAAACGCTATAATATTTTTCTCTTCTGAAGGGGATCAGTAACAATTATCTCACTGCATCCCAAACAACTGACGCTCTGATCTTTCCAGTGAATGGAACTGTCCTCTTCTTCTTTTGAGACGATTTTCTTCCTTTAAACCAAAGTTTTGACCGTTTCTTTGTCTCAGATGTGAAGTGATGAATCTATATATCATCCAGCTATAAAGCTTTGTAGACAAAGCTGTTTCCTTACCTAGTGTCATTTTGTAGATTGACTAGATGTCAACTCTTCTGATGTTCATCTTAGTTATTTTGTAATCTTATTAGCATCTAATCCAGTTCCAAGTTTATATTGATTGGTCTTTCAAATGAAAGTACATATTGGACTATTTTTTTTTTACTATAGTTATTACTATCTGAGAAGTATGAACTATGATAACAGAAAGTTCTTTAAATCGGAACAGTGCAGCTGACATATGCGTAACATTTCACAACGCAAATCGACTTGAATAGGTGTACCTTTGATAGCCTGGATATCAGCAGCAGGCATGTTTTAAAGCTTGCTGGCTTCCTTTCAGTGCAATGCTCTAATTCCCTACAAATCCATCTTTTGTATACATGCTAAATATAAGCATTTTTCGGCATAAAGGACATGACTTGAGCTTGAAAAAGGTTTCGACAGTTGGTAATTGTAGAAGTAATTGGGAGTGGAGTTTATTGTTTGAGTTAGCTTGGTGGTGTATGCTATGTTTCTGTAAAAACTAGATCTTGCTCCCCAAACCATTATTTTGGTGGGAAATTTGAATGGTAACAGGTTGTTTTGATAGGATTTTTCAAGTGAATTTTCATCAGATATAAAGACATTATTAAAATTATCTAAGAAGATAATTTTCAAGAGAAAACGTTGATAAAATTCTTTCCTTCGTTTTTTTTGTAAAGGTCTCATTATAGGGACTTTTTTGTTTCCTTGATATATAGCCTCGCCTATTCAGTGTCTATTTCTGGACATACTTTTATATTTAGTTGATTTCCAAACCTGTTTACCAATTTGCGAAACCCCAGGCGCGGATTGTGTCGTCCTAAGGCTAATAAAGCGTTTAAATTGTTTCCTTTAATCTAACACGTTCTTCCTGAAACTGCTCTATGCCTCATATCCATGCCATTTTTATCCCCTTTATGGTCTCATATACAGCACTTTTTTCCAGTTCTTGCAATTGCACTACTTTTTTAACATTTCGAAAACCTTTTCTTTACAAATATTCTACCTGTTTTCTTATTTCTAGTTGCGACATTATTTCATAAAACCTGTTGACAATCAACAATATTTGACAAATAGCGTTGACATGCAACTTTGGCCATAGCCGACTATCTGCACAACCCATTTTATACATTACTATTGTCTTAGAATGTTACAAAAAAGAAGTATATTGAAATTATGAAAAATAATAAATTCCGGATACTTTCTAGATGGAATATATATGACCATATCAAAATGTTCATTCTTACTGTAAAAGCATGTCTCCAGTAGCAAGGCTCCAATTGTATTCTTGAATCTTCAATACTCCAAAATCTTCAATCTTTAGGGCAGATGGTAGAAAAATTTGATGCCACTGTACCCAGGTGACTGCTGAAATTAAAAAGTCCATTGTTTTGGAATAGAGAGAATTTCTTTATGCCTCTTGTTATATTCGTGAAACTCAGAACACTTATTCGATGAAAAATCGTTTCTACAAGTGAACAATATGCAGCTGAGTTTATAAATACATGGAAAATATTATTTCATTCTAAATAAAAGAGGGTCTACAGGACTCCCTAGGATTTAAGTTGAAAACTAAACGGATTATCTTCTTCTGGGCGATAAAACTGTATTAGCAAATGAGGAATCACTCCAAACAACAACATAGTTGAGGTGAGTGTACTCGAGTAATACCCATTTATCAGAGAACCTTGTGATAATATGAGCGTTATGCATCTTAAAGCGAAAAACTTAGTACTTAGTTCTATAAACGGAATCAATCCCTCCAACTCAAATTTCTAGGAACAAATCAAGGAACTTCATAGAATTAGAAGGTTTCAAATTACCTGATTAAAGATTTGAGGTAAATTGAATCACGCACTTGAAAGTATATTAGGTCAGTTTTATTCACATTCAATATGAAGGAGTTCATGAACATCAATCAGAGAAGCACTGAACTAGTAATTCATAACTTGCCTTAAATTCGCTTAAAAAGTGTGCAGAAATAATTAACGAATAAAAGAGGACCAAGAACTGAACCTTGTGGTACACTCATTTCTACAGGGTATTAATTAACCATCGATTAGTTCAAAAACTACTATTCAATTGAAAGAAAACGCCTTTGAAACCTAAATTGAAGTTCGAGCAATCAAATGCACAAGATTGGTCAAAGAACCATATTTATTAAGAATAGGGAACTTCATATTTGCTAAAAATGGAATTTATTCTTGGAAGTTTTCCAAAAAATTTATAAATTTGTCTGTCCTAGTTTACATTTTGAACCAACTCTGAAATATTTAGCATCTTCCTTCTTTGCAGTTTAGGTGATGGCTTCAACATCCTCAACAAGCTAATATTGAGCCTTCCGAAACACATGAACACAGAATTTCAGTTGGCCGAGGTAAGTGCCTGCAATTCAACATAAAACGTTCGATTAAAGGAAAATCTTCCGTTTCAGCTCCAAAAATTCAGAGAAGAACTAGGCGATAGGATAGGTTCTGCAGGTCCTGCACTAGATAGAGCCATAGAGATAGTAAGGACCAAAGTGGTCTGGATGCAGAAAAATTACAAATCCCTGGAACAATGGCTTCACGCCCACCAGGATAATTACGGATATGGATCAAAGTGATCCTTATCATCTCAGTATTTTTATATCAATGAAATTAATTTAGATTAAGTATGAATGCTCCTTTATTTATTAAACTTTATGTTGAAAAATGAACGAATATATGTGTATAAAGCTGAATATTTTCTTCCAAATAATAATTAATAAAGAATTAATTAAATAACGGTAATTTATAATGCATTAGATCTTGAAATAATTTTTAAATTTGTGATAATATGTGTACATATTAATTGTAACTCAAATTTTCTTTAAGTGTCTGGTTTATTTGTTTCTTCAAGCAGTAACTATATATCTTAATATTAAAATGGCTATTTTTACCTTACCTTCAATATAACAGTAAATATACTACTCTGTCAAGAAAGTACCGGGAATTTTCAATTAAAACAACATTTTTACATTTAATCGTCAAAATTTATTGGGTCGCCTTCAAAATAGGCTCCATTTGCTCCAATACATCTATGCCAACGGCACTTCCAATTATCGAAACATTTTTTATAGGCGCTTTCCGGGATGGACTTTAGCTCTCGCGCCGAATTTTGTTTTATGGCTTCAATCGACTCAAAACGGGTGCCACGAAGGGGCAATTTTAGTTTTGGGAAGAGGAAAAAGTTGCAGGGAGCCAAATCCGGCGAATACGGTGGTTGCTGAAGCACGTTTGTTGAGTTTTTGGCGAGAAAGTCAGTCACAATCGTAGCTCGGTGAGAAGGCGCGTTATCGTCATGCAAAATCCATGAGTTGTTCGCCCACAAATTTGGCCGCTTCTTACGGATACGCTCACGCAAACGTTTCATAACGCCTAGGTAATACTCCTTGTTTACCGTCTGACCCTCTGGAACGAATTCGTAGTGCACCACGCCACGGATATCGAAGAAAACAATGAGCATCACCTTCATTTTCAAGCGGCTTTAGCGTGGTTTTTTCGGTTTCGGCTCATTTTTTGCCACCCATTCCGATGATTGCTGGCTTGTTTGCATATCGTACTCGTAGACCCAGGTCTCATCACCAGTTATAATGCGTTCCATGAATGTAGAATCGGAATTACAGCGATCCAGCATGTCTGAAGCAACCTGTTCGCGATGACGTTTTTGAAGAAAATTCATGTCTTTCGGTACGAGTCGTGCGGCCACCTTTCTCATGCCCAAAATATCAATCAAAATCGTACATGCGGACTCGTGGGATATCTGAAGATCATGTGCTATCTCTCTCAAGCTGGTACGACGGTTTTCCAGCACCCTTTCCTTAATTTTATCGACGTTATCTTCGATCGAAGCCGTCGATGGGCGTCCGGAACGAGGCAAGTCTTCGACCACTTCACGACCGTCCTTGAAGGCTCTGTACCACTGACATGCACCAGTTTTCGATAGAGCATTATCACCAAAGGCCTTTTGCCACATTTTCAATGCATCGGCACACGAAAATTCATTTGCAACACAAAACTTCAAACAAATGCTCAACGTATCACCCATAGTAAAAATCGGCACGCACTCTGACATCGACTGACTTAATCAGCTGTTGCAAACACACTAGTTGACAGATCCCGCTCAAGCTTGGCATAGTAATTAAGGACAGTGGTACCAACCTAGGAAAAAAAAATTTACCTGCCTCATTGCCCCGCCAGATTTAAATCGATAATTCCCGGTACTTTCTTGACAGAATGTACGTTCCAAATTAATACTTCCTCTAAAGCCTTGGTAATATGTTGGTTTTTTTAATTATTGTAATAAGCCTTGTAGTTTTACCGAGATGATAAACGATTAGATCTATATCTCAATAAAATTTAGCTATCGGTTTTTTCGAAATAACTTTTCTTCATGTATTTTGAATATACATCAAATAAATGAAGCAAACAATACGGGGTGCATCCGAAAATATATCGGTAGTTTAATTAAGATTTTTACTTCAAATCTAGAATAACATTATTTGGAGTTGAAATTGTATTCAATAAATTTCAATGGAATGAAATAAGGAATTACTTTGTTTTCTATCACTTTTTATTATAACTGATATACAGTGACTCGAGTTTCGTAGTGTTTACTACATTTTCAAGCTGAACGAACAAATTAGATCTCAACTATTATATATGGGGATTGTAGGCTTCGGCAGAGCTTCGAAGAGAGGGGTTTTTCAAAAATGCGTCTGTTCGTTAAGTAGTTTTATTATTGGTACGTGCTTTTTATATTTTTCAATTTCTATGGATTCCAGGATGTCAAGTTTTTTCCCTTTCGCTTCCACGTGCAAGATAACAAGGTTGTTCAATTCTGGGAAGGTGTGATCTGTAGTGAAGAAATGGTTCGCAAAGTTCCTAAAAGCAGATTGATGCTCTTTGTACCTTTTATGGAAAGATCGGCCCGTTTGTCCTATATACACACTATTACACTCTTGACAACTTAATTTATAGACTCCAGAATTATTCAATCGGTTCTCTTTGTCTTTCGGATTAAAAAAGAGATTAGAAATTTCTAATCTCCCATAAAATTTCTAATCTCTTTTTTAATCCGAAAGACAAAGAGAACCGACTGAATAATTCTGGAGTCTATAAATTAAGTTGTCAAGAGTGTAATAGTGTGTATATAGGACAAACGGGCCGACCTTTCCATAAAAGGTACAAAGAGCATCAATCTGCTTTTAGGAACCGGAAGAATAATTCCAATTTTGCGAACCATTTCTTCACTACAGATCACACGTTCCCAGAATTGAACAACCTTGTTATCTTGCACGTGGAAGCGAAAGGGAAAAAACTTGACATCCTGGAATCCATAGAAATTGAAAAATATAAAAAGCAAGTACCAATAATAAAACTACTTAACGAACAGACGGAACTTTGGAAAACCCCTCTCTTCGAAGCTCTGCCGAAGCCTACAATCCCCATATATAATAGTTGAGATCTAATTTGTTCGTTCAGTTTGAAAATGTAGTAAACACTACGAAACTCGAGTCACTGTATATCAGTTATAATAAAAAGTGATAGAAAACAAAGTAATTCCTTATTTTATTCCATTAAAATGAACTATCACAAAGTAACGGACTACTCCATTCAATAAATTTTGTTATTAGATATATGTCATTTAATTTATTTTCTTGATTGTTTCGGTCTTTAATTGAAGGAAACTCATCGTATATGTTTTAAAGTAAAGCATTTTATTCCCGCTAATATTTATTGTTTACACAACAATTGTTTCGTCAATTACATTTTGACTTCATCAGGTGATCGGTCTCCTTGAATACAATTTTGAGCAAAAAGAAACGTGATAACATGAAGGTTTGTTTTGGGAATTTTCAGAATTTATTCAAAAAGGTTCAGTAACAGGGATCGGTTTAAATCTGTCTGATAGTTAAGTAAAATGTGTTTTTTATGATGCCGGTTTATTTTTAGTGCTTCTAAAAGGCCAGTTTGTTCTCTATATGGAAAACTTCGGAATTATGGTCAAAATAATGTCCTCTTTCTTGAAGGTGGTTGACATAGGTAGAATTTTATTTATTTTTAACAAATGAATTCTGATGTTCTTTCATCCTAATTTCGAAAGTGCCTGTTTGGCAAATGTACCACAGGTTAACCTATATACTCCCGATCTCTTGTTCTTATTGACGATATCTTTATTTTTCATCGATTTACCTAAAGAATTTATGGTTTTATATGAAATATTGAGATTTCGATTTTTCTAGCTATCAGTTCAGATTTTCGTCCTATATATGTATATCAATATAGTGTTAATTTTTCATTCTAATTTGTGGGCAAACTAATGACATGGATTGTTTTTGTTCGATTTTATTTAATAGATCCCTGTTACTGAACCTTTTTGATTGAATCCTGAAAATTCCCAAAATAAACCTTCATGTTATCACGTTTCTTTTCACTCAAAATTGTACTTAAGAAGACCGATTTTGTAAAAGTACCATACTCACCCGATGAAGTCAAAATGTAATTGACGAAACAATCGTTGTGTAAACAATAAATATTAGCGGAAATTTACTTTAAATCATATACGGTAAATTTCCGACAAGTAAAGACCGAAACAATCAAGACAATAAATTAAATGACATAAATCCAATAACAAAATTTATTAAATACCCCTCGTACAATTTCAACTCCAAATAATGTTTTTCTAGATTTGAAGTAAAAATCTTAATTAAACTACCGATATACTTTCGTATGCACCCCGTATATGTTGCTAGAAGATTGGACTGGTCAGTTACGTAACACCGTGCGTCAGAGGTGATTCAGGGACTGGTCAAGTATTTAGTCACTTTTATACGAGAGGGCGCTAGGAACGGATCGCAATTATGCACTCTTCCTAGTTTAATTTCAAATAGTGACGTGAAACCTAGTGATATGTGAGCGTGATTAATGTGGTACTACATTCGAATGTATTCGGTTCGATATACCTTACGTGATGATTTTCGCGAGTTTTGGTGAAGAGTTGAACGAAATTTCTAAAATATCAAGTGAACATAGTGATCCTATTCAAGTTTTGAAAATGAAAATGGAGTGAAGTGAATTTATCGGAAAAATCAAGCGTAGGATATGTAAGCACAGTATTCGTTGACGTTAGTGAAAAGTACAGAATTGACTGAAAATATACTTATCAAAGAAGCGAGCCTGGAAAATTTATAAATAATTGTCGTAAGTGTTTGATTAAAGTGGAAAATATAATGAAATTCGACTTACACCTGAAGAATCGTGCATGAAGTAACTTGTAAACAATTTACTTGTGGATAGTCTAGTGAAAATGGACAATTTTCTTAGGTGCTGTTGAAATATAAAAATGTTATTTAGTAATTGGGAATCTTCCCGTTAGGTAAATAAAGTTATTATTATTTATTATCCTAGTTTTAATAGAGTTATCACAGTAAGTGAAACCACGTTTCAACTTCAAATGATGGTTTTATCACCGAGTGATTCTTTGTTAGAAAATCTGTTTTAATGATTGATTGCACCAGAAGTAAGTAGTTGGTCAAATATATCCATTAACTTGGCGAGTTGAATAGAAGTATAATAGTGAATTTGATGGAAGCCAGTTTGTTTTTCGAACAAGTTGTCACTATGACAAACATTATCTTAAATTTTGTGATGGATGCTTGCCAACCATGTTTTCGGAAGGCCGAGCAGGGAGCACAGGATATAGTACCTCAAAAAACTAAGATCTCTGCCTTCGACTTTGGACTCTGAGGGACCATAAAACATTTTTTATTGTAGAACAGTGGTACCCAGAACATGTGAATTTTATTAACCCATTCGTTTGAGACCAATTTCGGCTCAAATAAAAACTTGGACATTTGGGCAAAACGATAGCACACTGTTCCCTAGAACAAATGCCCAAAAAAATATCATTTCTAATGGTTTAATCTTCGAGTCTCAAGGGCGGATTTTGCGTATTCTCGAACTTTATCTTTCCATTTAGTTTTAAAGTCTGCCCTGTTAATCGAAAGTCTTTCCTTTTAATCGATTGAGTTCATTTTTGGCTGAAAATTAAAAAAAATTATACAGGCATTGTAGTTTTCTGTGGGACGAGCGCTCAAAAGGATAATTGAATTATAAAGATCAAAATTATATAACAAATAATATTTTGTGACAAATTATATTCATGTTTTTTATTAGATCTTTGAACTATCAGAAATTCAAAACATAAGCTGGAAAAATTTGTAGAAATTACAACTTTATTGAACAATCAGAGCAATTATTAAATTTAAATAAACATATGGAAATTCAAATTATTTTTTCTCGAATCAAATGGCTATCGATTGAAGTCTTCGAGTAATAATAACCATACATTTTAATTCATAATATATAAAATGTAGTAGTTGATACACAGATTTTATTGTAAGGGCATTAAACGTTCAAACAGTGGGAGTGCTGGTAGTTTTGCCTTTTTAGTTTCCTATTGTAATGATGTATTAGGGGATCTATGATGGTCCTGTTGTTCTGGTTTCCTATGAATTTCTGCTTAGCCTTTGCAGTCTGGTCAGTATTGGCTCCACTTCTGTTGTCTCGTATAACATGATGTTCGGGTGTCTCAACTTCGTTATTTTTCTAAGGGAAGTTCTTTCCGCTTTTTCTAGGTTGTTTTGAGCAGTTTTTGTGAGTTTTTTGTATATCAGTATTCCCAGATATTTGCAATTAGTAGTTGGTCTGATTGTTTCATTGCCAATTTTATAACATAACATAAAATTAAGGTTACAAAGATCAACAACCTTTCTAATGTTATTTTGTGTAAACAACCGAAATTATACCTAACGAGAGCAAGGAAACAGTGATGGGAGGTTCAAATATTCAAAACACAGTAACACCAGAAGAAAATATTTATATTAATAATATTGAAAAGCAACATACCTCAATGAATGGAAACAAACATTTATCAGTCTATGGTTAAATCTACTCTACGCAGTAGTTCACAAAGCTCCACAGTGAACCTAATAGCGCCCCGGATCTAAGTGCAGTGTTGCCAACTTCTATGAAGTCATTATAGTATAATTGCCAACACAAACACGCTGGCTATCACTAGCTAACTCTAAATATTTAGATGAACGTCTTCTATCAGTAGAGCAAATTCATCATTCATTGAACGATCCTTTCGTTGAGTTATATTATCTTTTCCTTAATTATATTTGGCCAAAAATGCCAAAATTTATGTTGGTGGAAAACCCCTAGAATTCAAGGTTCTTGACAGGAATCTACTTATCAATAAAAGTTACAGATAAACTAACCTAGCGCTCTGTTAGTTCTGGATCTTACTGAGAGATGGCACTAGTTAAAGGTTGTTGAAAAACAAGAATCTGTAAAATTATCGTATGTTTGTTTTAAATCTCTGATCACATGTATACAGGTCGCGGATTATTATGCATCCTAAGATGAAAACAAAATTTTGTAGACAAGATTTTGATCTCACATGCATTGATATGTCTAAATTCCTTCTGGGTAAAATTCTCGTTCGTAAGTTAGAAGACGGTACAGTTTTGAAAGGAAAGATTGTAGAAACAGAAAGTTATCTGGGGGGAATAGACAAGGCTTCCCATTCTTTCAATGGAAGGTACTGTAACTAACAGGATCTCTTCAAAATCAACAATTATTCACTTTTAGGAGAACGCCAAGAAACGAACCCATGTTCATGCAGGAGGGAACTGCTTACGTATATATGACTTATGGTATGTATCACTGCTTCAACATATCTAGCAAAGAACCAGGAGCTGCAGTTCTTATTAGATCTCTAGAACCTATCGAAGGTTAATTTATGGAACTTATATGATCTGTGCTAAGTTTAAACTGTGTCCTTTTAGGTTTAGACGAAATGCAGAAGCTTCGTTTGAAGAAAATTAGGAGTAAAAATCCTTCTAAAAAGTTCAAAGATCTAGAGCTTTGTAACGGTCCTTCAAAATTGTGTATAAGTATGAATATTCTTAAAGAAAATTGTAACAAATTGGATCTATGTGAAAATGATTTATTGTGGCTTGAACATTTCCCTGAAAGTCAGCATTTTTCTATTGTAACAGCTAAAAGGATAGGTATAGATTCTGCTGGTGAAGAGTGGGCAACAAAACCATTAAGGTTTTATATTTTTGAAAATCCTTATGTTAGTAAGAGAGAACGCGGGGCTGAGGATAGAATTAAGTTGCCTACATGAAAATTTGTTTGCTGGTTTATTAGAAATTGTAATTTTAACGTTTGGTAAGAAAAACATTGTAAATACCAAGCAGCTTGCAATTGATTCCTGAAGGGAAATATGTTTTGGAGATGGAATAAAAAAAGATGAGAACCATAATGGAAATAAGCTTATCCTTAATAAATGGAAGTATTTTCAAGGAAAAAATATTTTTTATTTACCCCGTTTGGAAGCACTTTAAAACGACTATACTACGTTTCTAATTTTAGAATTGAAATCAATAGTATAAAACAATTTAATGCTTTGATAATGTAATTGGAAATATTATATTTTATTTGTATTTATCCTCGTCCAAAGCAAGGGTACTCATTATTTATTAATTTATTTGGTTCATAGAAAACCTAAGTTTTGCGTATCTTTGGTTTTGGTTATATCACAGATTAATTCATCTTATGTCATATTACGTGGCCATTTCATACCAAGCTCATAGACTTCAGGTTACAAAAATTCAGTATTCTGTGACTCATGTAGAACTATTGAATGTCAAGGAATTAGAATGTAGTTGATCTATGAACAAGTTCTTGTTTTACCTGTCATTCAGTTGCTGGTTGGTGGCTTCATATTCTGTGATCGCAATCTAGATTGTCAAAAGTGACAAATTAGAATTCGTGCTACGCAAACGCAGTTTTTATTTTGCCTGGTGTATTTTCTGATGTAAACTTTTCCAAAGTTCGAAAACTTTTATCGTGGAAACTTCAACAATGACGTGAAGAGTCCCCGGAATCAAGGAATACCTCTAAAATGATAGATCACTAGCGAACGTCCTTAAAATGGATAATTTTGTGGCCGATTTGGCTATTCAGGCTATCTTAGGTAAGTGCGATTTTTTTCGCACAATAGTGCATAAAACCAGAAAATTAATGAATAACCAACTAGTTTTAAGGTCATTTTTCCTTATTACAGACCAATAAACTGCAAATATCTGTAATTTATGGAATTTCCAAGTGGTTTCGCGATGTTGTCGATAAGATGAAATTGAATAAGTATCATTGGAAAGGGGGAGTTAAATGTCTTATTGTCCGACTTATTAGATCCAATTTTCTTGAATAGAGGCCGAGGTTCATTGTTATTTCGACACATATCATTTCCTTCCTCGTGAATTTCAGAAAATAAACCGTTTATTGGCACTTGTTTGAATACATTCAACAGGTTGTTATTGAAATGTCAAACTTTTCTGCTAAGAGTAATGTACGAGTACATTCAGTCTTACTACCAGATTCCAGCCTTTTGACTGGAATCGATGGTGAAGGAATAGGGATTTGCAAAGTGAAATAAATCCCTTTCAAATTTCGAGAAATATATAAATTTAAATATTTAAGCTGTCACAGTTGATTACTTTCAATATCATTCCACAACTATAAAAAATTAGATTGATTTGGCCGATGCATGGTACAAATGTTCAAATGTTTCTATTTCTACTATATTTTCTTGGTACTTACGTACTTTTCGTCCATACTTGAAGGCTTCATCAGTGCAAGAGATACAGTTGGGATAATTGAATTTATGGTTTTCAAAAAAGGAAAATGCAGATAGATGTTCTTATTACAGGTGGGAGAAAAGAATAAAAATGCAGATGTACTAATTGTTTATTTCTAAGGATTCTCCTCTGATTCACATTCAAAATTAATTCCAGAAAGTATTCAAAAGAATGGTGTTATATAATTATTCTTTTAAAAAATTATTTTTATGTTTATTTGCTTCATATATTTCCCATAAATTCAATGTCATACCTTTATTTTCAATGTGTAAAATATTAATATTATTTGAAAAAGGATGATTATTTTTTAAAGGGTGTTTCCCGCTATTGGAGTCGGTCTTATTTTAATCAGGACCGCTTTTATGTTCAAATAAACGAATTCCAATTTTTTTTCTTTTTCTTTTTCTTACAAAATGGTATTATTTTTAATCGAAACTTTTATTCTATATTTCCTCCTTATATAACACTCATCTTATCCTAACATTGTGGTCACAAAAATTTTATTCTACCCTTAGATAAACTATGATGAGTTTGTTGTTACTTCAATTTGTTTTGGACATATTATTTTTTAATTTAAATAAAATTTTGTCCCTCCAGATCGGGACTGAAAAATTATGGTATCGATATCGGATCAATTTCGTGAATTTTTCTGCACCGATTTCGAGGAAAAAACCTTGTTGTATACGTTAAACTGACAAATCATTTTTTTGGAATATAGAAATCGAAATTTTATGAAAATGTTAGCATTTTTGTTATTTCGGGGTCTTAAAGATATCGATCAGATTTTGTTGTCGTTGTAATTAGTTTGGTCTCCTGAACAAAAAACGTGACAACACAATTTTTGACCAAAGCTTTCTGACTAAAATAGAAAAGTGGCAAATTCAAATAATTTGGACCCGGTCCCAGAGGTAGAAGAAGTTCCAATTCAATTTTTGAGCAATTTACCTGCCATTTAAATTTTACATAACAAAATCTAGAAGAATTTAATCTTTGTCGTCTTCTTCAAAGTAAAAATATCTGGAGTACAATTTTAAATTTCGATACAGCAAATTGTTTCATTGTAACAGAAAAGAGTTCGACGTTTTTAGAGCTTCTTTCCGATCAACATAACCATTGATTACTGTATTTTTGGATGATGAGAAGGTACACGTCGATTTTTGACTAGAACTCAATGTTCCATGGTAATTATGACGTAATTTGATCAATTATCTATATCATCAAGTATTTATCCAAATGAAAGAATATCAGAGAATTACTTTATGAAGTAAATTACTATAGTTTGATGAAACGAATTTTATCCATTTGAATAAAAATCATGATAGGACTGCTGTTTAATTTAACAGGAAGCACATCACCGTCTCTTTATGTAATTAATCTGGACGAGAGGAGGAATTTGTGTTTTCCTCTAAAAAGATATGAATTTTTTCAAAATTAAATATTCCTACTCATAACTCCTAGAGGAAGTATACTGAAATTACCAAAATAATATCATTAAAAGGGGTTTTTTACTTGATAGAAAGCTTATTACACTATCTTGAATATCATACAGATTTATTCTGCAAACCTCACTACAAATTTTAATATTGATTTTATAAAAATCATTTCTCAAAAACTTAACAATTATATGAAATAAATGTCTTAGAAGACACAGTTTCAATATATCGGGTGTTTTTTTTAGAGTGATAGAATTTCGATAGGGATAACTGAGATTTGACAGAAGGTAGAAGCCATGTTGTTTTGACATTTCTGTTCAGTAAGCATTGACAAATTATCATGGGAAGACTCACGCCGCAACAACGTTTACAAATTGTTGAAATTTATTTTCAAAATCAGTGTTCAATTCGCCAAACTTATAGAGCACTTCATGAAATTTATGGTTTTCATCATCGTCCATCAGAGCACCTTATTCGTCGAACTATCGATAGATTTCGGACAACATTTTCTCTACTCGATGCAACAACAACAACAAGACAAAGAATTGTACGTACAGAAGAAAATATCGCTGCTGTAAGTGAAAGTGTTAATGATGATCTAGATGTGTCTAATATTCGTCGACGTTCACAATAAGTTGGATTCTGTGCATCCACCACATGGAAAATTTTGCGTAAATATCTTGGTCTACACCCATACAAGATCCAACTGGTTCAAAAACTAAGACCACTTGACCATAATAAACCTCGTTTGTTTGCTGATTGGGGCCCTAGAACAGCTTGAAGTTGATCCATTTTTTTATCGTGAAATTGTGTTCAGTGATGAAGCTCATTTCTGGTTGAACGGCTATGTAAACAAGCAAAATTGCCGTATATAGAGTGCAAACAATCCTCAAGAAGTTCTGTAGGTTCCATTGTATCCTGAAAAATGCACTGTATGGTGTGCTTTACACGCTGGAGGCATTGTCGGTCCATATTTCTTTAAAAACGATGCTGGAGCTAATGTTACAGTGAATGGTGCTCGTTACAGATCGATGATCAATTATTATTTGTTTCAAAATTTGAATGGTATCGACTCTGAAGTATTTTGATTCCAACAAGATGGTGCTGCACCTCGTGCTGCTACCGTAACAATTGATTTATTGAAAGAAAGATTTGGCGATAACATTATTTCGAAAAATGCTCCAATTACTTGGCCTCCAAGATCATGCGACATAACTCCACTGGATTATTTTCTTTGGGGTTATGTCAAGTCATTGGTTTATGCTGATAAACCAGAAACAATAGGCGCTTTGGAAGCCAACATAACTCGTGTTATTGATGAAATAAAGTCTGAATTACTCGAAAAAGTGGTCCAAAATTGGTTTCGTCGAATGCGGTTCCCCAAAGCTAGTCGTGGTAGACATATTTCGGAAATTATTTTTAAAACATAAATGTCATAAAATTATCTTTCGAATAAAAAAAATTGGCTTCAATCCTTATTTAAATGTGTTTCATTTCAATTCAAAGTTCTATCACTCTATAAAAAACACCCGATACATACGTTATTCTTCTCGAACACCCTGTATAAAATTGCGCAATTGGACAATCGACCGTCTCATTAGAATAATAACAAATTAATTCATCCTCTGGTTCGTTGATTACTTTTACAGGCATAGCGCGGTTTTTATTGGATGAAAATATATGGAATCTATAAACACGACCTGGTTACACATAAATCAACACCGCTTTCGGATGTTTTCTCACGAGGAAAAATTTTCAAAGTTTACAAAGTTCCTTTGGACGAACTTGCCTCATTTTTCTGTGACAATGGAACTCTTAAAATGCGGTCTCTTGATTTCTCTGCAATTTCTCACCGATATTTGCCTTTGTAACGAAAGAATTAAGTCGTAAGTAATTTCGGAATGACGAAAAAAAACTTTTAGTTTCTGTCACAAATCTTACGGGTTTTCGGCATATACCGATGGGTCAAAGGTACCGTTCAGTGTCACACATTAGTATATTTACAAACATTGGTAATTGATTGTGGTTGCCTGGAACCCCTTCGAGTTCTTGTGTCGTTTTTGGGGCGCCACTCTGGCTGTAAATATGCCGTGGTGGTTGGTATACAATAACTCTCGGAATATGTCAGGGTAGTCTTCTTATTATGATATGAAAAATACTTTTCCAACTGTTTATTATTCCATTTTTACTCAATTCTGATAATTTTATAATCTTTAGACTATAAAGCTATTTCAAATATTTTATTTCAACTCTTCTAATAGATTGAAAATTTACTTTGAAGGTTTTTTTAAAATATTACGGATAGTTGGTGTATGAACGTTAAATCCGGACACCCCCTATAATGGCTTAATGAATCCATTTAAAATAATTCATTTCAACTTATTCCCAAGGAATTCACTGAATTAAACAATATAAATGAAGCTTGTCTCAAGACAACGTCGGATCCTTCAATTTTGACCTTTTTTGATCCAATAACATAAATAGAGGTTAATTCTTGATAGAAGGTATATAAAATTATTTAAATATTTTAAAAATTTTTTAAAAAAATTTTAAAATTAGCCTTCTACATATTTAATTCCAAAAGATTCTGAAAATAAATTAAAATAATGTTGTATAAGTACCATTTATATCATGACATAAAATAAACATTCATTATAAGACATCCGAATGGTATAACAAAATCCAATAAATAAAAATTATTAACCAAAATCCTATAAATTAAATATTTTGAATAGACAAAATTTTGTTTCTGCTGATCAATCCTATGAAAACCAATATCTTTCAAGAATATCCAACACAATCTTAAGAATTTCATCACAAAACTATCTTACTTAGACTATTCAATATTATTGGATATCTAACCAAGGTACTTTATATAAAAAACTCAAGATATGTAAAACATTACTGAAAAACAAGTTTTAAGATCGACTTTGCTTCTTCAGTATTCAAATATTCATATTCAAAAAATATAACATCAATTAACAAAAATTATTCACTTACCTTTCAGTCCTCTAGAATTGGTTCTACCGAAATGAATCTTTTAAGTGTAGTGAGAAATGGTTCACTAAACACAAAAATATATCTGTGGTTTACCCTTGATCTAGAAGATTGAAAGACAATTTAACGGCCTCTGCTATAGCACAATAATAATAATAATAATAATACTTTTTTGATCCTTTAAAGAAAGCTTCTTAATTTTTTAAATATTCAATTTTTACATTTTTATGACTTATGATATAAAAAATTTTTTGTTCAAATATTTCTACTAAAATCCACTCAAACTAATAAAGTACGGAAAATATCTCACCACAAATGTTTAATAGTTTATTATACAAGGTGCATATACAGGGCGACCCAGGGGTGCGTAAATGGACCATAATTTCGTTTCTATTCAAGCTATCGACTTGATTTTTTTTCCAAACGACAAGTGGTACAATCCGCACATCCTGAAAATATTTTCATCCACATACAGGATGTCCGAAAATACATCTTTGGATTTGCCAATTAATTGTCGATAAAATACACCCAGGTTTCATTGACTTATTTGCATTAGTTTTTGACATATGTCTATTTAATATAATATTTCTTTAAAAACGATGCTGGAGCAAATGTTACAGTGAATGGTGCTCGTTACAGATCGACGATCGATGATTATTTGTTTCAAAATTTTAATGGTATCGACCCAGAAGTGTTTTGGTTCCAACAAGCTGGTGCTGCACCTCGTGCTGCTACCGTAACAATTGATTTATTGAAAGAAAGATTTGGCGATAACATTATTTCGAAAAATGCTCCAATTACTTGGCCTCCAAGATCATGCGACATAACTCCACTGGATTATTTTCTTTGGGGTTATGTCAAGTCATTGGTTTATGCTGATAAACCAGAAACAATAGACGCTTTGGAAGCCAACATAACTCGTGTTATTGATGAAATAAAGACTGAATTACTCGAAAAAATGGTCCAAAATTGGTCTGGTCGAATGCGATTCCTCAGAGCTATTCGTGGTGGATATATGCCGGAAATTATTTTTAAAACATAAATGTCATAAAATTATCTTTCAAATAAAAAAAAATTTGATTTCAATCTTAATTTAAATGTGTTTCATTTCAATTGAAAGTTCTATCACTCTAAAAAAAACACCCGATATGTTAGACGTATTCTAAGAGTCCCACCATCCAGATGACGAACTTCCCCAAAAACCACCCCGCGATTCAACAGATTCAACCCAGTTTCCCCGAGAAAAATCAGATTCATCGAACGAGCCCGCAGTTTACGAGCGTATCGCGTGATAGCGATTCCCCCAGGAGGCCCGTCTGAGGAATTATCCGGGAAATTACCCCGTTTAACGGCGGACGTCGTCGTTTAGGCCCGTTTCCCACCGGTCGGTTTGATCGATAAATATTTGAACGCGGGGCGGCGAAATGCAAGGGGTGGGCGGATTGTTTAATCGAAATCGCGATCGGCGAGCGTGACCGCGAGCGACGGTTTTATGGTCTCCGGGGGAAGTTTGATCGGGTAATTGTCGAATTGACGGGGTGTAACTCACGTTCGGACGGGCAGGTGCGATCTGGAGGGTTGCTGGATAATTTTAGTGTGAAATGAAACGTGACGATTCCGAAATGATACATTAAATGATATAATTTTGGAATTTCCACAAGTTTATTTGAATAGAACAACTGCTTCGTCACAGAGTAGCTTTTTCACATATTCACTTTATGTATCGGGTGTTTTTTTGAGAGTGATAGAACTTTAAATTGAAATAAAACACATTTAAATTAAGATTGAACCAGATTTTTTCTATTTGATAGATAATTTTTTGACATTTTTGTTTTAAAAATAGCTCTGAGGAACCGCATTCGACCAGACCAATTTTGGAGCACTTTTTCGAGTAATTCAGGCCTTATTTCATTAATAACACGAGTGTTGGCTTCCAAAGCGTCTATTGTTTCTGGTTTATCAGCATAAACCAATGACTTGACATAACCCCAAAGAAAATAATCCAGTGGAGTTATGTCGCATGATCTTAGAGACCAATTAATTGGAATTAATTGTTTCAAATTTTGAAACAAATAATCATTGATCATCGATCTGTATCGAGCACCATTCACTGTAACATTAGCTCCAGCATCGTTTTTAAAGAAATATGGACTGATAATGCCTCCAGCGTGTAAAGCACACCATACAGTGCATTTTCAGGATGCAATGGAACCTACAGAACTTCTTGATGGATGTTTTTAATCCATATACGGCAATTTTGCTTGTTTACATAGTCGTTCAACCAGAAATTAGCTTCATAACTAAACACAATTTTACGATAAAAAAGTGGATCAACTTCAAGCTGTTCTGGGGCCCAATCAGCAAATGAGCGACGCTTATTATGGTCAAGTGGCCTTAGTTCTTGAACCTGTTGGATCTTGTATGGATGTAGACCAAGATCTTTACGCAAAATTTTCCATATGGTGGATGCACAGAGTCCAACTTGTTGTGAACGTCGACGAATAGACAAATCTTTATCATCCTTAGCAGCGATATTTTCTTCTGTACGTACAGTTCTTTGTCTTATTGTTGTTGTTGCATCGAGTAGAGAAAGTGTTGTCCGAAATCTATCGATAGTTCGACGAATAAGCTGCTCTGATGGACGATTGTGTAAACCATAAATTTCACGAAGTGCTCTATAAGTTTGGCGAATAGAACACTGATTTTGAAAATAAATTCCAACAATTTGTAAACGTTGTTGCGGTGTGCGTCTTCCCATGATAATTTGTCAATGCTTACTGAACAGAAATGTCAAAACAACATGGCTTCTACCTTCTGTCAAATCACAGTTGTCCCTATCGACAGTTCTATCACTCTAAAAAAAAAACACACTAGCATTCGAGTTTAATTCAAGGAATACAACGAGAATTGAAGCGGAGCACTAGACAACAGAAGGCATACCAACTTCCAAAGGAATAAAACAGGTTGACAGTCTTAGCCAGTTTCTTTTCAACCTAATTATGCGGATGATGCAATTATACTTGCGAACGCATAGTCTGGACTGTAGAGGACACTACAGATATTTTTCCAAGCGGGCGCAGATTTGAACTTGGAAACCTCCACAAATAAAACTAAATGTATGACATTCTTAAAAGATTCAATAAGGTGTAAGTCGGTGATGAACAATGAAATCATGGAGCAGGTGATGTTATTCAAGTATCTGGGAGCGTATATAATGAGCGGCAATGATCCAGGGAGGGAACTGAAGTGTCAACAAGGCTTCTGTTATATCGGGATGTATGGAGGATATTGTCTGGACTTGTCTGTATATACATATAGATAATAAAACACGCATATTTAAAACATGTGTTATGCCAGTATATGAGTACTGGCCTAACACCATATAGTACTCATATAGAATCGAACCAAGAGCTGACACAAACTAGACAAAAAGCATGATAATAACGACGGAGATGTCAACACTCAGAACGATAGTGAGAAAGACGCTTAGAGGCAGAGAAAGGACACGTGAATTCTACCAGGTTTTCATATTGGCATAGTGAGCATGGCTCTTCACCAAGTGACTACTCAGCAGTCTCCACAGTCCACCCCTAGAGGTAGAAAGTGTGATAAGGATTAAGCCTTATCATCGCGCGAAGCGAGAACCTCTCCGAAGAGATGAACCCAACAGCTTCCAGTTTGGGCCCCGGCTCGAAAGCCAGAACTGTCTGACTGGTAGCAGCGAAGCACTATTCAACCTCTACTGGCTCTGCAGGTCAGTACCCCAGTTGGTTTGTGACGCAACTCACCCGCCGCAAGGAATTCTTATCCAAGCCCCCGAACGCAGTCCCATGAACTAAGATAATCTCAAGATTGATGACTTCTATTGATCCTGGTACGAGCACGGTCAACACGGCCTGTACGTCTCGACCCACCGAACCCATGTGAAGTTATTTCATTGATTCTGGCGTCAAGCACTAACGGCTAAGCCATTTCCTCGAAATCCACAAACCCTAAATAGTTACGTATTGATCCGAAGCCAGGACAAGCCCGTCGAACTGGCAAGTCCCGTTAAACCCCGAGTCATTTCATGAGAACATCCCGAACATGGGGGTCTGCGAACAGATAAATGAAATACCTCCCTAGTCCAGCATGCGGACTTTCAACCACTGCCCCCCTCGAGTCCAACACCAATGGGGTGGCCAGGTGGTACAAGTAACACATGCGGGCAATCCACCCCCCGAGTTAACGCAGTATGCTACATAACGCACTTGGCCATTACACAGAATCCGGAGATTTATACTGCGATAATGTAGAGTACGCCAGTTTTAAGGGAGAAGCCCTGTGCTGCGACAGACTCCCTGTCACTGAGTTAATCAACCGGCTCAGCTCTCCGTTTCACCAGAACGGCAAAACTAGGGCCCCATTCGGAGATCCCCCATCATACAAGTGACTAACAGGAACGTTAGGCACCAAGACTTAACCCTCCACTTCGCCGGGACGAAACTAGGGTCCTAGTCCTGACAAGCGCCCCCATCTCGTCAAGATCTAATGCCTGGGGGGCGAGAGAAACGACACAATCAGAAGATAGAGAAGAAGATATTGGAACAAGCATGTAGAGAGAAAGAAAGACAACAGATTAGTACATGCAGTAAATCACCAAGCAGAAGTCCTCTAGAAAGACCACCAAAACGATGGAAATTCAGTTGATGGTCTACCTCCCAGGAAAACCAAAGTGGAACGGACCATTAGAAGGAAGAAGAATTTTGCGATATTTTTCTTTTAGTGTATATTTTTTTTTCAGAGTCTTGTTTAAATTGTTATTATAATTAAGCTGTGAGCAGTGATCTAGGTATTGAATTACCCTTGTAAATAAATAAACTCATTTGTATTCATTAATTTAAACCATCATAGATTGATAAAACTAAGATCAAACTTTTCGGATAGATTAATAAACGCAAACCACCCCCCGATTCTCCAAGGTCAACCATGCATCCCTTCATTTGAACGAGCCTCGAGACGAATCCCCGCGTACTAAAACCACCCCCTGGCATATCTCGATGCTCGAGTATCCGTCCTATCAACCCCCGATCCCCCAAGAACACCAAATATTCCTCCCGCTAAGACAACGATCCACCCCGGTCGTTTCTGGAATTCTGACCCTTTTCGACGTGCAGGATTTATACCGCGTTTTGTCACGCGAATCCGGTTGCCATGACCAATGTACTGTTTGATCCATACGGGGAAACGGTCATTGGGGCCTTCCTCGACCAATGGGGGCGAGAAAAGCGATCGTTGAGAGAAGGGTGGCGATGAAAAGCTGGGATGTATACAGGGATTCCGAAAACATTCACGATATTTGGATGAAGGTTTGTATAGGGGTTTTTTAGAGTGATAGTTCTTTCGATAGGGATAACTGTGATTTGACAGAAGGTAGAAGCCATGTTGTTTTGACATTTCTGTTCAGTAAGCATTGACAAATTATCATGGAAAGACTCACGCCGCAACAACGTTTACAAATTGTTGAAATTTATTTTCAAAATCAGTGTTCTATTCACCAAACTTATAGAGCACTTCGTGAAATTTATGGTTTACATCATCATCCATCAGAGCAGCTTTTCGTCGAACTATCGATAGATTTCGGTAAACATTTTCTCTACTCGATGCAACAACAACAAGATGAAAAACTGTACGTACAGAACGTTCACAACAAGTTGGTCTGGTCGAATGCGATTCCTCAGAGCTAGTTGTGGTGGACATATGTCGGAAATTATTTTCAAAACATAAATGACATGAAATTATCGTTCAAATAAAAAAAAAATTACTTCAATCCTAATTTAAATGTGTTTTATTTCAATTAAAAGTTCTGTCACTCTAAAAAAACACCCGATACGTGTATTGTATAATAAAGGTAGTTAATCTCATAGTTTTTTGAAGGGAGAAAAATATACTGAACGGAATTCAATAATTGTTCTCTTCTGTTACTCCAAATAAATTATGCTGTATTAAAATAGAAGTCAGAAGAGATGAAAGATATTGTGCTCTAGCAAATGGATATCGACTGGTGTTTTTGCCAATATAAGATACATTTCTTTTATATACATAGTTTTTTCTTGAAAAGTTACTTAATTATTCAAAAAAATATTCAGAGTGTGAAGTTAAGGGTTTCATCTATCTATCGCCTCTACCGGAATGGTACTTTATTGAAGCCTTCAGGGGTTTGATTGGGTATTTTCTTTTGTTTCCTTCTTAGTTCGGATCATGTAAAGCAACAGGCTGGAGGATTTGGAGGTTGTGTGATCTCACAAATTTCTTCCCTAAGGTTTGAAATCTATCTACATAGAATGGTGTTTATCTTCATTTTTTCATGGTGAAGGTCATTTTGGAGTGAATTTACTGGATTGAGTATTTTATTCGAAGTTCTTAAACCACTGTGTTCTCCTATTTCGATATTATTAAGGGTGGGTGTTCTACAGTTGTTATATCGGGTGTTTTTAGAGTGATAGAACTTCAAATTGAAATAAAACACATTTAAACTACGATTGAAGTGACATTTTTTCTTATTTGAAAGATAATTTTATGACATTTATGTTTTGAAGATAATTTCCGGCATATGTTCACCACGACTAGATCTGAGTAACCGCATTAGACCAGATTAAAATTGGACAACTTCTTCGAGTAATTCAGGCCTTATTTCATCAATAACACGAGTTATGTTGGCTTCCAAAGCATCTATTGTTTCTGGTTTATCAGCATAAATCAATGACTTGACAAAACCCCAAAGAAAATAATCCAGTGGAGTTATGTTGCATGACCTTGGAGGCGAATTAATGGACCATTTCTCGAAATAATGTTATCGCTAAACCTTTTTTCAATAAATCTATTGTTACGGTAGCAGCATGAGGTGTAGCACCATCTTGTTGAAACCAAAACACTTCTGGGTCGATACCATTCAACTTTTGAAACAAATAATCATTGATCATCGATCTGTAACGAGCACCATTCACTGTAACATTAGCTCCAGCATCGTTTTCAAAAAAATATGGACCGATGATGCCTCCAGCGTGTAAAGTACACCACACAGTGCATTTTTCAGGATGCAATGGAACCTGCAGAACTTCTTGAGGATTGTTTTCACTCCATATACGGCTATTTTGCTTGTTTACAGAGCCGCTCAACCAGAAATGAGCTTCATCACTAAACACAATTTTACGATGAAAAAGTGGATCAATTTCAAGTTCTAGGACCCAATCAGCAAACAAACGATGCTTATTATGGTCAAGTGGCTTTAGTTCTTGAACCAGTTGGATCTTGTATGGGTGTGGACCAAGATCTTTACGCAAAATTTTCCATGTGGTGGATGCACAGAGTCCAACTTGTTGTTAACGTTCTGTACGTACAGTTCTTTATCTTGTTGTTGTTGCATCGAGTAGAGAAAATGTTGTCCGACATCTATCGATAACGAATAAGCTGCTCTGATGGACGACTATACAAACCATAAATTTCACGAAGTGCTCTATAAGTTTGGCGAATAGAACACTGATTTCGCAAATAAATTTCAACAATTTGTAAACGTTGTTGCGGCGTGAGTATTTCCATGATAATTTGTCAGTGCTTACCGAACAGAAATGTTGAAACAACATGGCTTCTACCTTCTGTCAAATCACAGTTATCCCTATTGAAAGTTCTATCACTCTAAAAAAACACCCGATATATAATATGGACAATGAACAGTATAAGGACAATAATATATTTTTCCTGTCAATTGGTTCATTCGAGAGAAAAATTAAGCAATTAAATTAAGATTTTATATTTTGTTAAGTTTCTTACATATTATAAGTTTGATTTTCTTAAATTGGTGGGATGTGTAGATTTGGGGTTGATCTGATTTTGTACATATTGTAAAAGTTTTTGTATTTTGCCGTGGATGTCATTTTGGGCTTAGGCCTGTTGATATCCCATTTGACCAATAAATAAATGAAATAAAAAATAAATTATTATATGTACGCAAATTATTCCACCATGTAGCACCGATAAATATGTTTAACGGGGAATGAGTGGAACTAATTCCTTCAGTTTTGCTATCGCACCGAAGCAAGCTAGAGCACCGTTTTATTAAAATATTTTCGTATTTTTTTTATTAATATTTTGAAATGATCAATTTATGATTCATATTGGTCTTTTTTCTGTTATGAATAAAATAAAATAAATGGAGGTTTATACCTGATAGAAGGTATATAAAATTATTTTAATATTAGCCTTCTACATATTTAATTTCAGAAAATTATATTTAATAATTGTTTTTTAGTAATGATTTTACATATCTTGAGATTTTATAAAAAATAACTCTGTCAGATATCCAATAATATTGAATATTCTAAGTAAGATAGTTTTATGATGAAATTCTTAAGATTATGTTAAACATTTTTGAAAGATATCTGTTTTCATAAGATTGATGAGCAGAAACAAAATTTTGTCTACTCAAAATATTATATTATAGGATTTTGGTTAACAATTTTTATTTATTGGATTTTGTTATATCATTAGGATGTCTTATAATGAATGTTTATTTTTTATGTCGTTTGATATAAGTGGTATTTATATGACATTAATTTAATTCCTGAAGGTATAATTATTAAATATAATTTTTTGAAATTAAATATGTAGAAGGCTAATATTAAAATATTTAAATAATTTTTCTATTTGACTTTTCCGACAATGATGAACATAAATGGGACGAGTTCACGTTTAAATCGACAAATCGCATGAGTTTCAGTTCTCCTGTATATTTGTCGGTTTTCCCTCTAGAATGGATTATTCCCATTGGCCGCTTTCACCCCTCGTTCGCCAGTAAATCCCGCCCCGCGTACGCGCACGGTGGGAATGAAAACAATTTCCAATTTCACAATGAGTTCAATAAAGAATCGTTGCGGTATTCGCAACAGTTGTTTCCATAATTAACGGCCGATATTTCGACGGAAAAATCATATTCAAAGATCGAGTTCAAGTACGGGAAAACACGTTATCGCGACTGATGACGATCTTCGTTAGTTCCGAAACGTTGAGGGACGTTTTCGCGTAGTTTTCGGATGAACATGTGGTAATCGCTTCTTAAGATGGAATTTTGGGATATGGAGGGCCACAGGGAGCTACGCCACCGGCATCTTTCAGGTATTTTTTTTTCGTTAATATTAATAATAATAAATAATCTTCATTTCTGACATTTAATCATTTAAATGGTATCAGAGCTTTTCTAAACATTTTATAAAAAAAATTACTTTTGATTCGTCTTTATATTACTGATTTAATTGAGTATTTTCTCAGAAAGTTGCACGAGATTATTAATAAATTCAAGAAGGAAAATATATTGGGTTGTTCGGAAGGTAATTTCGTTTTTTATTTGGAAAAATGGAAGACAAGTTTCGTATAATGAATAAATATATTATTGAATTATATATTGGCCATCCTAGTCCAACACCTTTTGCCACGCTCATAAAATTTTTGGTCTTTGCTGGCAAAAAACTGATCCAGCTGATTTTTTACCTCTTCATTTGAAGTTTGACCTCTTCATTGGATTTGGACCTCTTCATTGGATTTGTCGAGGGCATTCGATCGTGTGGTTACTGAAATACTACTGAAAAAATGAGGTAATTAGGTATCGGGAGTTTTTTTTTAGAGTGATAGAACTTTAAATTGAAATAAAACACATTTAAATTAAGATTGATGTCAAATTTTTTTTTATTTGAAAGATAATTTTATGACATTTAGGTTTTGAAGATATTTTTCGGCATATGTCCACCACGACTAGCTCTGAGGATCCGCTTTCGATCAGACCAATTTTGGACCACTTTTTCGATTAATTCAGGCCTTATTTCATCAATAACACGAGTTATGTTGGAAACCAAAACACTTCTGGGTAGATACCATTCAAATTTTGAAACAAATAATCATTGATCATCCATCTGTAACGAGCACCATTAACTGTAACATTAGCTCCAGCATCGTTTTTAAAGAAATATGGACCGATGATGCCTCCAGCGTGGAAAGTACACCATACAGTGCATTTTCAGGATGCAATGGAACCTGCAGAACTTGTTGAGGATTGCAATTATGCTTGTTTACATAGCCGTTCAAACAGAAATAAGCTTTATCACTAAACACAATTTTACGATAAAAATGTGGATCAACTTCAAGCTGTTCTAGGGCCCAATCAGCAAACAAACGACGCTTATTATGGTCAAGTGGCTTTAGTTCTTGAACCATTTGGATCTTGTATGGGTGTAGACCAAGATATTCACGCAAAATTTTCCATGTGGTGGATGCACAGAGTCCAACTTGTTGTGAACGTCGACGAATGGACAAATCTGGATCATCACTAACACTATGACTTACAGCAGCGATATTTTCTTCTGTACGTACAGTTCTTTGACTTGTTGTTGTTGTCGCATCGAGTAGAGAAAATGTTGTCCGAAATGTATCGATAGTTCGGCGAAAAGCTGCTCTGATGGACGATTATGTAAACCATAAATTTCACGAAATTCTATATGAGCGAATAGAACACTGGTTTCGAAAATAAATTTCAACACTTTGTTAACGTTGTTGCGGCTTGAGTCTTTACATGATAATTTGTCAATGCTTACTGAAGAGAAATAACAAAATAACATGGATTCTACCTTCTGTCAAATCACAGTTATCTCTATCGAAAGTTCTATCACTCTAAAAAAAACACCCGATATAAGAGATAAACAATTGAGACTTTTTGAAAGCTATTTGAAGGATAGACCACAGACTGTTAAAATGACTTTAAGTAACATCGAGTTTCAGTCATCTGAAGAAGTTAATGATGCTGGTGTACCTCAGGGTAGTATTCTGGGACTACTACACTCTTTGTAGTCTAATGGATCGTTTACAGAACTAGTATCTTTTGCGATTGACGTGAATATGCTCCCGAGCTCACCTGCATGAAAACTACTTTAGTCCAGGCGTGTGATTTTCTTGTGGATATTAATAGCTGGTGTATAAGAAACAACCTTTAGTTAAATATGGCTAAAACAGAATGTATTATCTTTAGCTTTGACAGATCTACAGCTGCAATTCTAGATCATATTAACAGCCAAGTTTCTTTATCCAGCCCTTCAATATTCCTGGGAGTTTACCTGAAATGGAATTATCATATGGACAATCTTGTGAAGAAATTGAATTCAGGAATATATACAGTTTGTGTTTTAAGAACCAGAGTTGATTTCCAAACTTCAAAAGTTATTTATTTTGCTAACTTCCAATTGTTGTTAACTTAGTGTGTTATTTTTTGGGGAAGTAGCTCATTGTCAGACTTAGTATTTTTGAGGCAAAAGTCTTTGTGGAGGACGTTGCTGAGGTTTGGCTGTAGGGAATCATGAAGAGGACACTTTAGACTCTAAAGTTTATAGAGCATAATATATTGACGTTATATGCTTTATATATAGTTCGTCTAGAAAGTATCCAAGAAAAACAAAGCTCAATGGTAATTATTCAGTATATATTTTTCATTCTTGAATTAGAAAATTATAACAAAATATTCATCTTCATTAGTCCCCATATTTCAATGGGACTAAGATCTGGTGAATCTACTGCCCATGAAAAGGTTGTCACTTGGTGTTCTTGCATCCATTAAAATGTGAACCTTATTCACTGGAAGAATTTTTAGGATTTTGTAATACAGAATGAATTATGTACCTGATAATTGTTGATGAAGTCAACCTTATTGTAACGTCTGTGACAATAACATTTGAATTAAATATATTATCATCAATAATTATATCAATATAACTTAATTAATTAATATAACTTATGCCACGTGGATCTTACTTAAGAAGATGTTCTAATTCTGGCTGGACAGACTATTTTGTCTCTTAATATAGAAACAAATCATATTAATGCATTGTAGATACTTAATAGAGCAATAGACCCTTCTTGGAGGTCTCAAAATAATATTTTGCCATTATCCAGCTAAAATGAGATTGCCTACTAACGCCAATATCTCTACCAGAAGAAGAAATATTTCAGCGGATGATGTTGATGGATTTCATAGTCAAGATTATACCTGAATATATATAGATAACTTTCTGCACCTTCTGAATTTATTCAGTACCGAAAAAGGGATAGAAAACAAATAAATTCTTATTAATTTCATTTTTTAAATGATCTAAAACAAAGTTATTATAGGAATGTAGTTTGATAGTAAATTTGACATTATAGTGTGAGCCATTAAAATATTCAGTGTGTTTTCTAGTTCCGAATATGCTCAATATTGAAAAAGTGATAGAAAACTAAGTAATTTGTCATTTATTCTATTTTTGAAATGAACTAACACAAAGTTTTTATAAGATTGCAGTTCCGTAGTAAATTTGACCTTATGGTGTAAACATTGAGATATTTCAGTGTGCTGTCTAGTTCTGAATATGTTCTCTATTGAAAAAGTTATAGAAAACGAAATAATTACTTATATATTGCATGTTTAAAATGAACTAACACAAAGTTTTTATCAAACAGTAATTCCATAGAAAAATTTACCTTATGGTGTAAACCATTAAGATATTTCAGCGTGTTTTCTAGATCTGAATATTTTCAGTATTAAAAAAGTAATAGGAAACGACGTAATTTCTCATTTATTCTATTTTTAAAATGAACTTACACAAAGTTATTATCAGATTGTAGTTTCATAGTAAATTTGACCTTATGGTGTAAACATTAAGATATTTACGAATTTTTCTAGTTCTGAATATTTTCACTATCAAAAAAGGAATAGAAAACGAAATAATTCTTTATTTATTCTATGTTTAAAATGAACTAACGCGAAGTTATTATCAGATTGTAGTTCCATAGTGAAATTGACCTTATGGTGTTAACCATTAGGATATTTCAGCGTGTTTTCTAGATCTGAATATGTTCAGTATTGAAAACGCAATAGAAAACGACGCAATTTCTTATTTATTCTATTTTTAAAGTAGTCAAACACAAAGTTATTATCAGATTGTAGTTCCATAGTAAATTAGACCTTATGGTGTAAGCCACTAAGATATTTCAGTGTGTTTTCTAGTTTCGAATATGCTCGGTATTGAAAAAATGATAGAAATCGAAGTAATTTCTCATTTGTTTTTTTTTTTTTAATGAACTTACACAAAGTTATTATCAGATTGTAGTTTCATAGTAAATTTTATGGTGTAAACATTAAGATATTTAAGAATGTTTTCTAGTTCTGAATATGTTCACTATTAAAAAGGTAATAGAAAACGAAATAATTCCTTATTTATTCCATGTTTAAAATGAACTAACACAAAGTTATTATCAGATTCTAGTTCCAGAGTGTAATTGACCTTATGGTGTTAACCATTAGGTTATTTCGCGTGTTTTCTAGATCTGAATATTTGAAGTATTGAAAAAGTAATAGAAAACGACGTAATTTCTCATTTATTCTGTTTATAAAATAAACAAACACACCAGTTATTATTAGATTGTAATTCCATCATAAATTTTACGTTGTGGTGTAAAGCATTAAAATATTTCAGTGTTTTCTAGTTCTGAATATGTTCAGTATAGAAAAAGTGGTGTAAAACGAAGTAATTTCTTATTTGTTCCATTTTTAAAATGAACTAACACGAAGTTATTATTGTAGTTTATTATAAATTTGACCTTATGGTGTACACCATTAAGATATTTAAATGTGTTTTCTAAATCTGAATATTTTCAGTATTGAAAAAGTGACAGAAAACGAAGTAATTTCTTATTTATTCCATTTTTAAAGTGAATTATTTCAAAGTAACGGACTACTCTAGTCAATAGATCTAAGTTTTCAAATATCCAGTTTTCAGAAAATTCGATAAAGCTTTAACTAGACGTAAATATAAGAAAAAACTTCAATTCATTAAACTAGCATTACTACTGGTAAAGTTTTGATTAAACGTTTAAGATATTTGCTATATCGTTGGCAATTTCAGAACTTTCTATGAGATTCGAAATCCGGCAATTATGGTAAAATTAGCATTTGATACCTTTAAACAATGAGCTACGGTGTCTTTGAACCGATATTATTTATTACGAATAAAGTCTTATGATTCAAACAAGTGATTAGAACAATTTCAAAAATAGTTCTATTATTTCCTCGTGGAAATATTTGTTTGGACTCCGGAAAGTTATTTTTTCCGAATGAATTATTAGAATGAAATATCTTATTGTCTCGTCGTTTAAGTTCCCAAATATTCTTGCAGTACTAGATCTGGTGAATGCGGTGGAACGAAAAGTAAATAGTTAATTGAAATTTTTCGTCATAAATTTGGATTTGTGAGCTGATATATTGTTTTATTGGAAGAATTTTCTTTTTGTCTTCCCTCAGATGTCTTTCTTTGATATACTCGATTTCTTTGGAGTAGAGATAACCAACCTTGGCAATCATTCACCAACTTTAAAGACGATAAACTTCAGATATATCGACGTTTCCCTTCAATTCCTCAAAAAATTCCATTTATAATGCACCAACCTCCTGATGAAGGCATTTTAAACCCGAAACGCGACAAACAATTCGTTTTATCCGTCATTGTTCCCCGAGAGATAAAAATAGCAGCTAGAAATCATTCGATAGGAATTCTATCGATAGGCAAACGTCACCGTTTAAAATCTGTCATAAATAACAATAATAATTACCGTAAACACTAAGAATCGTGCTTTGCCCCTTATCTTGACATCTGCATAATCAACAGTTGATGGTTTCGGTGTTACGATTATGACTTGGAAAATGCGTTTTTACCGACGATGCATGAAAATCTCGTTAATTGAAATGAAATCGAAATTTTTTCAATCTAAGCACTTTCCCCTGGTCTCTTTAACGCCACGTTTTCTCATCCCGCTTGAGAGGCTTCTCTAATATGATATAATGAATGGTTTGTTGTGCGTCGATTTTTTCGACGAGACAGCTTTCGTTAGAAACGGGATAATTTTAGGTGATTGGGGTTCTTCCATAACTGAAGCAATTTAAGAGGCCCTTGAGTCCAGAACTTTATAGTAATGAAATTGTTGAAATAGAGTTGATTTGGAGAGTTCAGGGTTTGAAATGCAAATCCCCAAGCTACCGATCCATAAGTGAGCTATGGTCTTGCGATTGTCTCAATCATAGTCAGCTTCGTCTTTCTGTTCATGTGACCCTTTCTGCCTATAAGTGGATGAAATCTGCTCATTGCCGACTTTGTTTTATCTACTGCATATTTAATGTGGCTTTTCCATGTTGGTTTCTTATCTAGAGTTACTCCTAGATATTTCACTTCATTTTGCCATTTAATCTCTGTTCCATCTATATCTAAATTGGACGACATTTGTAGTTGTCTCTCCTACGAATGGATGGTTTGTGTCTTGGATCCTTATTTGGATTTTCCACTTTATATTTCTTGTAGTTTCTTGTATGACGTTTGCGTTTCTATGTCTCATGGCTATGTCTGTGTCATCTGCATAGAGGGTTAGTACCGTCCTCGGGTTTTTTGGTATATCGTTTATGTAGATATTGTAGAGTAAAGGGCCTAGGAGTGATCCTTGGAGGACACCTGCTTCTAAGTATCTCAGTGTGGAAATTTCATCGTCTAGTTTTACGTGAAACTTTCTGTCTTTAAAATAATTCCTGATCATTTTGCATATCTTCATGCAAAAAATTCATAAGGCTTCTCGGGAGAGAAGAGTAAAGAGAAACACAACAGAGATAATGATAAAAGAATGCCTTTTCAATAAAAAAGGATTTGAACAGGCTGAAATTAAAGTGAGAGAAATACCTTCGAGCGAAGAAAGATCGAAAAGATTTTTAATCACAGCACCATTTGAAAAAAAAAGAGATGTACAAATACGACTTTTGGCCAGCAGGGGTAGGTATCAAAAGATTTGATTTTACCAAGCGTAAAGATATGGTGAAGCAGGAGGGGTTTCGCTTAATGCAGAACCAAAAAGCCCCAAATCTGAGAATTCAATAAGTATCATCCACCAAAACGTTCAATCAATGCAAAATGCAATAGACAGAATAGAAGAAAGTGTTAAATAAACCCCAAACTGCAAAATAATATGTATTACTGGACACTGGCAGACAAAGGAGCAATTGGATTATTTTTCGATAAACAATTTCAAACTGGCATCTAAATATTGCAGACAAAATGGATATGGAGGAGCAGCCATCTATGTTGATAAATTATCTCAAGCTCTATTCGCCAAACTTATAGAGCACTTCGTGAAATTTATGGTTTACATAATCGTCCATCAGAGCAGCTTATTCGTCGAACTATCGATAGATTTCGGACAACATATTCTTTACTCGATGCAACAAGACAAAGAACTGTACGTACAGAAGAAAATATCCCTGCTGTAAGTAATAGTGTTAATGATGATCCCGATTTGTCTATTCGTCGACGTTCACAACAGGTTGAACTCTGTGCATCCACCACATGAAAAATTTTGAATAAAGATCTTGGTCTACACCCATACAAGATCCAACTGGTTCAAGAACTGAAGCCACTTGACCATAATAAGCGTCGTTTGTTTACCGATTGGGCCCTAGAACAACTTGAAGTTGATCCTTTTTTATCGTAGAATTGTGTTTAGTGATAAAGCTCATTTCTGGTTGAACGGCTATGTAAACAAGCAAAATTGCCGTATATGGAGTGAAAACAATCCTCAAGAAGTTCTGCAGGTTCAATTGCATCCTGAAAAATGCACTGTATGGTGTAATTTACATGCTGGGGGCATCATCGGTCCATATTTCTTTAAAAACGATGCTGGAGCCAATGTTACAGTGAATGGTGCTCGTTATAGATGGATGATCAATGATTATTTGTTTCAAAATTTGAATGGTATCGACCCAGAAGTGTTTTGTTTCCAACAAGAAGGTGCTACACTTCATGCTGCTATCGTAACAATTGATTTATTGAAAGAAAGATTTGGCGATAACATTATTTCGAGAAATGATCCAAGATCATGCGACATAACTCCCCTGGTTTATTTTCTTTGGGGTTATGTCAAGTCATTGGTTTATGCTGAAAAACCAGAAACAATAGACGCTTTGGAAGCCAATATAACTAGTGTTATTGATGAAATAAGGCCTGAATTACTTGAAAAAGTTGTCCAAAATTGGTCTGGTCGAATGCGGTTTCTCAGGGCTAATCGTGGTGGACATATGCCAGAAATTATTTTTAAAACATAAATGTCATAAAATTATCTTCCAAATAAAAAAAAATTGGCTTCAATCTTAATTTAAATGTGTTTTATTTCAATTTAAAGTTATATCACACTAAAAAAAAAACACCCGATAAGTTGTATCTCAACGATTATTTCCTTGAAGGCTTCGGCTTGTGCTAAACTTTTCGAAAAGTGAGGTGCGCTCAATTTCTATGGATCCCAGGATGTCTAGGTTTTTGCCTTTCGCTTCCAGATGTAATATTTCAAGATGAATGACCCGAAAGTGCTTTAATTTTGCGAACTGTGACTGTCAAATTTTCACCATTTTTGTAGTGAATTTAAACAATTTCAATGCCTCGTGGATGCGTTTATCGTTCCATTTTTAGTAATGGCGTAGTTTTTACTTGTCAAGTGTCAAAAGACGACAGTTTCAAAAGTGACAGCTGCCCAGATAGCGGGATATTCAAAATTAAATCTCTTATTGGAAAATCCTTTATTTTATATAGGTTCGAAGCTTTTTTTTTCAGGATTTCAGCAAGTCCTGACTTGATGGAAGAAACTAACTATTTAAATATAGGATCTTTAAAGGAATCAATACTATGTATTTACTTTTCGGGAGCAATAAAGCAAATCACCCTTATTATTAATTACTCCGAACGACATAAATTTTGGCCGCCTGCGGTTTCCCGATTTCCTCAATAAACAAAACCTCCACCAGCGGTCCGATGTCCATCAGCATTCAATACAAACAACTACGAAGAATTAGTTACATTAAACGGTCGATTAAACCCGCGATCGCTTACAACACCTGCCCTTCGAGGGGGTTGAAAGGTGGTGAGCTCGGGGACAACAATCGAAAATTATCCACGGTAATCCTGCGTAACCAAGCGTGGTCCGGGGGCGTCATCGATCAAACTTCCCAGAGGGGTTATTTTGGGCCACATCAGACCAACATCGGGAAAGTCTAAGTGAGGATGACGTAGGGACTACAAGAAATCTCAATTTATTTGCCTTGTGTCTTGGATGAAGGACATGTAACATCGCCATTGTCCATGAGCTTCTGGGATGTTCTACAGTTCATGCTGTTCTCTGATATTTCCTTCTTCTTGCTCATCATAAGGATTGTCACACACGTGTTTTAAGAGCAGCTGGTGAAACCACCAAATGAAGAGCAGCATTAAACTTTTTCTAAACTTCTTCACATTTTACATGCGCTCAGACTAACCCTGGAGGCAGTATTCCATTAATTTCTATAGTCCGTCTAAAAAGTATCCGGAAAAAACAAAGCTCAATTGTAATTATTTAGTATATATTTTTAATTCTTGAATTAGAATATTATAACAAAATATTCATCTCATTTACTTATACAACCTCCATTTAACACTTGACTAAACTTTGAGGTTTAAACTAGATCACCTCCAAAATTTTCGGTGATGGTAGTTCAGGACTGTAAAACTGACTCATCTTTATTTCGTGGCGCAGCTCGTTCAATTTCAATCTTCATTAGTCTCCATATGTTTTCAATGGGACTTGGATCTGGTGAAGCTACTGGCCATGAAATGGTTATCACTTGGTGTTCTTGCATCCTAGCTTGAGTATAGGCCGAAGTATGGCATATTGCATTATCATGCAATCAGCGGGAGATCTAGGAAAGCTATAGAACTGTGGTTTTCTTTTTCTATGGTGAATTGTAATCTATGGTGAAAGTTGTTAAAAACGTCTAGAGTAGTAGATAATTCTTTTTCTTGTATACACGTTATGATGTCATCAACGTATCTTTTGAAGAAAGGAAGTCGAAAGCTTAGTTTTTTTATTCATTGTGTTTGTAACTCTGACATCACTACATCTGCGCAAGCCCCGGATAAACAATTGCCCATTCCAAGTCCAAAAGTCTGTCTATAGAAGGTTTTATTGAAACCGAAATAACTATTGTCAAAACAGAACTGTAAAATATCTACAAAATTTTCCATCGACAACTTACAGTTGTCAACAATTATCTCTTCTTCAGTAATTCTATTGTGAGGTCGGTTGGAATATTTGTAAACAGAGATTTTACATCAAGTGAAACTAGAACATAGTTATCAGGAATTTCAGAGTCTTGTAAGAATTCCGCCATTTCAAAAGAGTCCTTCACGTGATATTGATCCATCGTGAAGGCGTTTTTATTATTTTAGATAAAAATTTTGTTAAGGCGTACACGTGAATTCTACCAGGTTTTCCTATTGGCATGACGAACATAGCTCTTTCACCAAGTGACTACTCAGCAGTCTCCACATTCCCGCACAGCAGCCTTCACACAGCGGGCCTTATGAACCGGCGCTTTGTCGTTAAGCCGCAATACCCCCGTTGTGAGTGCCGTTAACGGCCCGCCTGAGCGAGGGTCGTCTTCAATGCTTTCTTTGCCTCTTTCGAATTCGCTTGAACATTTTTTAACGGTGGATAACGACGGGGCACAGTCTTGGTAAACAGCAACCATCTCTTTATGAATGATTCTTTGACTTTTCCCCTACTTAGTGAGGAACTTTTTAACGGCGCGATGCTCGATTTTCATCATCATTGTGACGTCAGTCATTCTGGAGGATACCTGGAAAACTAATGATCGTAAATTAGTGAAATTTTATATTTATACCCTCAGATAGCGTCATTTAGTAAATGAGATAATCAGATTACTCACATTATTTCAAATAACCCCTCGTATGAATCCTAAGAACACTAAATTAACGACTTTATTTTACAGGTAGAGGCACGGATTTCGTGGGCGGCATCGACAACGAAGCCTTGGATTTTTCCCAGCTGGCCGACTTCATAAACAACGATGCCACGTCTACCAACTCCCCATACTTTGGAGACACCCTCAACGGCTCCTCTTCTACTGAGAAACTCCTCAACGTCATCGTGGAGAACAAGAGGAACACGTCGGGGTAAGACAAGAACTCATTAAGGCGATTTAACCTGCAAGCTATAAGCTTTAAAATGCGACGTTACAATTTGGAACGTGTCTTTCAGGCATTCGTTGCCAGAAAGCCCACCGGACAGCAGCTCAGAGCATCCCTACAGTCCTCAAGACGGCACCGAACCAAACTTGAACTCCACCGATAACATCTACACACAGCTAGGACAGAACATATATAAACCGGGTATCCTGAATCCCATCATCACTGAGAATCTCATCCTGGGGTCCCATATCGTTGTGACGGAACAGAATGGGGACCAGCAAATCATTGAAAACGGTAGTCTGTTGCAGGTAGAGAGAAGTAATTTTTGTTAGTTAGGGATTCCACAGGTAGCAACACTGAAACCGATAATATTCTCTAATGGGTCTATTGAAAATTTCATATTTCCCTGAAAAGATAATTGCTTCCTTTAGTAAATAAGAAAGCATTAATGTAGTAGTTGGTCATCTATTATTATCATTTACTTTATTTGCATTTCGCCAAAACCCACCTTCAACTTTTCAGGAATTGAGTTTAGCCCTTCAGGAAGAATGGAACAATATGCCTGAAAATTTCATTAATGACTTCATTCGTGAGATGCCGAGGCGTATTGGACAGTTAATTGAAAGAAGAGGTGGTAATACGGACTATTGAATTTAGATTCAGCTGTGGGATAACTATGATTAATCAAAAATAATCGATAAATTTAGATTTTTTCTCATTTTTCCTATTTTGTCTCATCCTGCATAAAGCAAAGAGTAACAAACAAATATTCTCTATCAAATATATTGCAGTTGAAATAGAGGAAAATATTCATCTCATTTCCAGAACATATCGTGTGTTTTTTTAGAGTGATAGAACTTTCAATAGGGATAACTGTGATTTGACAGAAGGTAGGAGCCTGTTCAGTAAGCGTTGAAAAAGTATCATGGAAAGACTCACGCCGCAACAACGTTTACAAAGTGTTGAAATCTATTTTAAAAATCAGTATTCTATTCGCCACACTTCGTGAAATTTATGCTTTACATAATCGTCCATCAGAGCAACTTATTCGTCGAATTATCGATAGATTTCAGACAACATTTTCTCTACTCGATGCAACAACAACAACAAGACAAAGAATTGTACGTACAGAAGAAAATATTGCTGCTGTAAGTCATAGTGCTAATGATGATTCAGATTTGTCTATTTGTCGACATTCACAACAAGTTGGATTCTGTGCATCCACCACATGGAAAATTTTGCTTAAAGATCTTGGTCTATACCCATACAAGATCCAACTGGTTCAAGAACCAAAGCCACTTGATCATAATAAGCGTCGTTTGTTTGCTGATTGGGCCTTAGAACAGCTTGAAGTTGATCCACTTTTTATCGTAAAATTGTATTTAGCAAGAAGCTCATTTCTGGTTGAACGGCTATGTAAACAAGCAAAATTGCGGTATATCGACGATCCTCAAGAAGTTCTGCAGGTTCCATTGCATCCTGAAAAATGCACTGTATGGTGTGTTCTACATGCTGGAGGCATCATCGTTCCATATTTCTTTATAAACCGTGCTGGAGCTAATGTTACAGTGAATGGTGCTCGTTACAGATCGATGATCAATGATTATTTGTTTCATAATTTGAAAGGTATCGACCCAGAAGTGTTTTGGTTCCAATAAGATGGTGCTACACCTCATGCTGCTACCGTAACAATTGATTTATTGAAAGAAAGATTTGGCGATATCATTATTGCGAGAAATGGTCCAATTAATTGGCCTCCAAGATAATGCGACATAAATCCACTGGATTATTTTCTTTGGGGTTATGTCAAGTCATTGGTTTATGCTGATGAATCAGAAACAATAGACGCTTTGGAAACCAACATAACTCGTGTGATTGGTGAAATAAGGCCTGAATTACTCGAAAGAGTGGTCCAGAATTGATCTGGTCGAATACGGTTCCTCAGAGCTAGTCGTGGTGAACATATGCCGGAAATTATTTGTAAAACATAAATGTCATAAAAAATTATCTTTCAAATAAAAAAAATTTGGCTTCAATCTTAATTTAAATGTGTTTTATTTCAATTTAAAGTCCTATCACTCTAAAAAAACACCCGATAGATTGTTTATTTCTTGAGAAACCTAGAGGGGCCAAGACTTGACGATGTGTATATTTCATATTTTGGAGTATAAAAGCATCTTTATTGCTTCCTAACCCTTAATCTCGGTAGTCTCCTACATGGGATTCCGCAGGGAAATGTTCTACAACCAATATCATTCATTATGTGTATTTACTCAGTACAAGTTCTCAAATGTTCGTCATCTGTTTTTTGTAGGACACAACGATGTTGGTGAACAACGATATGAGAACGGGAGATCTACTCTCCAACCGTCTGATACCAGGAAACCTGGATAACGAACAGAATATAATGGAGAACCGCATCATAATACCTTCGGACGGCAACCTGGGTGACAACAGAAGCATCATATTGGCCGGTGAACAACAGAACGGGCAGAACTTCGAGGAAAGGATCTACAACAAAGTCCAGCAAGAGTTCGACAAGGGCTATGTGATCTGTGAGTGTAACACGCTTGAACTCAACCTACCAAGAAACGGTCTGGATAGGAATATGTGTGAACAGAACGTGGAGAACATGAAGACGGTGTATACGAACTTACAGAATGCGCCGAAGAAGAGGAAGTTGAGTCAGGACATTGTGTCGCCCAAAATTGAACCCGGTGAGTGGATTAGATTAGTAAGAAACATTTTCTGGATACAAAAATTGATTTTAAATGTTTCTATGCAATCACTCTTATTATGTATTTGAAATAAATGAGTTTTTCAGGAGTAGTACAAGAACAGCCTTCACAGATGAGTCCCAGTGAGAATATGTCGTCTTCTATAGGAGACGATGACTATCAATCCTCCGAAGTTGGCTTCTCAGAGTCGGGGTACCAGTGTATAAGGTTCAATTCGTTTTTGCAAAACAATTGGCATACTCTATGTGATCAGAACTTGACAGAGCTGTAAGTACAGACTAAATCGTATTTACAAACAAATCATTATCTAATCTATCTTCATCACAACATTCTTTTAATTCAATTAAAGATACGTGTAAGTAGTCGCTCAGGAAACTATTCTAAATTCATAGATTATTTGTATTAATTTTTATTGAATGTGTTTTTGCAGGGAGTTTTACTTCAATATGAAGAAGAAGGTTCCGTTAGTTTCAGAACACTTCAGTTTGCATATTGACACTTGACACTTGAATCCTTTTTTTTATTCATGATTTCTAATCAGATTATAGTAATCTGGCACTGAAGCTTTTATAGAAAGTTAGAGAGACTCTAAAACAAATATTTGATATATTATTTTTCTTCTATCGGGTGTTTTTTTAGAGTGATAGAACTTTCGATAGGGATAACTGTGATTTGACAGAAGGTAGAAGCTATGTTGTTTTGACATTTCTGTTCAGTAAGCATTGACAAATTATCATGGAAAGAATGATGGAGTAGCATTTATTATTTTTATTGCACTTCGAATTAATACTTTTCAGGCCGATTCCTCACTATCGTGTTGACGCAGACAAAGGTTTCAACTTCTCCACAGCAGATGACGCCTTTGTATGTCAGAAAAAGAACCACTTCCAGGTTAGTTGGGCATACCTTTCATCCTTGGAGTTCCTAATATTTTTCTTTTTTAGATCACGTGTCATGTTCAAGTGATTGGAGACGCTCAATTCGTGAAAACCCCGGAAGGTTTTCAAAAAATTTCGAGTTTCCACCTGCATTTCTACGGCGTGAAGCACGATTGCCCCACTCAGACAATCAGGGTGGAACAGAGTCAGAGTGACCGGAGCAAAAAGCCGTTTCATCCAGTTCTGTAAGTTCTCGAGAAATCTTTAAAACTTTAAATGAGAATTCTTCACATTTCAGTATTGAGCTCCTTGGTTCTCAAGTGACGAAAGTTACGGTCGGAAGACTTCATTTCAGCGAAACTACCTCGAACAACATGAGAAAGAAGGGGAAACCTAATCCCGAGCAGAGATATTTTCAGGTATGTAATACATTTTTTTAGTAATGTTTCAGAAAAGAAAATAAGAGTGTTTTCAGTTAGTTGTGGGTCTCCATGCGCATACGACCAGTGGAAACTATCCGATAGTATCGCACGCTAGCCAGAAAATTATAGTTAGAGCTTCCAACCCCGGTCAATTTGAGAACGATGTAGAACTATGCTGGCAAAAGGGACAAACTCAGGTAATGTTTTCTGAGACAGTTTTTGGAGCATTTGAAAGAGTAAATGGTTTTAGGATTCGATATGTCATAACGGTAAAGTTGGGATAGGAACAGATAGACCCGATGAATCTCTTGTGGTACACGGTAACATTAAAGTTACGGGACATATAATCCAACCTAGCGATATTAGGGCGAAGAAGAATATCGTCGAATGCGATACGGCTAAACAGTTGGAAAACGTACAGAAGATAAGAGTTGTGAGGTTGGTTTTTGCTTTATTTTAATACAATAAAGAATATTTTCATTTTCTTAACTTTTTCTTTCTTACAACGATAGATACGAGTATGATCCAAACTTCGCTGCTCAACTGAACAAAGAGAGTGACTGTTTCGACACAGGTGTTATCGCTCAAGAAGTTGCTGAAATAATACCCGAAGCTGTCAGTCCTGCAGGGACGCTTGTATTAGAAAATGGAAGTTCGATAGACAATTTTTTGGTAGTAAATAAGGTGAGAAAATTTCGGATCTATTTCAAAAATAGAATTTCATTGAAATTAAAGTCTTTCTAGAAGTATGAAATACATTTTTTATATGAATAGTTTTTTTTTTGAAAATGAAGTGTGCATAATTATTGAAAAAAAAATTGGAAGAGTGAAGTCGACGGTATTATCTATGGCCTCCACCAGAAAGTTTCCTTATTGCATCCATTGACAGGGTATTTTCTTTTGTTTTTTTCTTGCTTCGGATCTTGTTGAACAACGGGCTGTAGGATGTGAACGTTGTGTGGTCTGCTCAACAATTTCTTTACTAATGTTTGAAACCTACTCAGTATTGGGTCTACCCTCAATTTTTCATACAGAAGGTCATTAGGTGGGTTGTGGAGTGGATTTCCCGGATCAGGTATCTTACTCAAAGTCCTCAAACTACTGCGTTCTGCTACTTTGATATTATTAAGAGTGGGTCTTCTACAGTTTTCATATAGTAGATGTCCATATTCTAATATGGGTCTGCATATAATTTGGTAGATTCTTGAAGCTGTTGTGTTCCTCGTAGAACGCCCAATTTCGTAATAAAGTTGAACAATTTGTAAACGCTGTGACGGGCTAAGTCTTTCCATTATGAATTGTCAAACACTACTGAACAGAAATGACATTTCAGTTAACACGAGGCATGCGCAATCTGTAATTACATCCCCACCACAAAAAGTACCTCTAAATCAATCACCCTATATTATTAATCTAGATCTGTCAGGGTTTGCTAGAATTCTCCAATATTTCATCCATGTCATGATTTTGTAGTTTTTCCATTGTGTCTTTCAGATTCTTACTGTGTATTAGGAGCGCTATGTCATCAGTGTATTGAAGAACATAACATTTCAGTTCTTCTGTTAGATATCATGTACATAAATATTGTATAGAAGTGGTGACAATGGAGAGCCCTGTGGTACACCTTGTGGAGAAAACGGTGCGAAGAAATGCTTGTTGATTTTAACCCTGTCCCTTAAGAAGTTTCCTATAATATTTTGTAGGTAAGCTGGGGTGTCCAATTGTTGGAGTTTGTGCAGAAGACCATGATGCCATACACTATCTAATGCTTTCTTGTTATCCATAAATATGACTGCTGACCTGTGACCTTTTTTCATTGTGGTTTGTACATTCCTTGTAAAAGATACTAACGGGTGGTTGGTTGAATGATTTTTCTTGAATGCTAACTGTGAAAGGGGGATATTTTGTCCAATTAAATATTCCGGACGAATTTTCACGAAGTTTTCAAATGTTTTTCCTGACATTGGTAAAAAAGTGATGAACCGATTGCTAGACACTTGGTTAGAGTCTGTTTCGTAGTAGTGAATTCTTTCGATGCAATTTTTCATCGCATTCTCATATAATTGTGATTTTATTTCGCGAGTAATAGCTCATATGGTGTCTTTCTGCGGTTTAATCCCTGCTGGAGCATTGGCATAGATCTCATCTCTAACATAGCCCTAAAGAAGGAAATCTAATGATGCCGTCAATAAATCCCAATAATTTTTATTACTATTTGCAGTTACTTTTATCTTCTCATCTTATTTTGACAACAGCAAACTCCAATTATTATTATTTATTATTATTTTATAGTGACGGGTGTCTGTTCACCCTACACTGCGTCCGCACGAACTATTGTGGTTTACCCCAAATTTAAATTTCCCTGACGAGATCCAGTTTTTGGATAAAACCGATAATCTTGCTTGGGGGTAATTTTTTCAGTTCACAGTGGGCTATAAAAACCTGACCAAAGACCGAATCTGATGCAATTCACCGCTGGGCACTCTGAGACGATGTGCATGGCTGCTTCAGTGTCCTCAAGACACAGCCTGCATTCATCGTCTTCAGCCAGACCGATTTTGTGCAAATGTGCTTTCAGCCTACAGTGACCTGTCATAATTCGGACAAGTGTTCTTAGCTTAGCCCTATCCAGACCTAGCGCTAGATCCGCCATCTTTTGGTTCGAAACTGTTCCAAGGAACACCTTCGAATGTTTCAGGCCAGGATGGCTCAGCCAGTAAGAGTCTAGTCTTGAGTTCATTCTGCCTGTTATCGGCCGCCTAGGACGTCATGTGGTATTCCCAGGAATGGTTCCGGGCCTACCAGAGGCAGCATGACTCCAGCAAACGCCAGCCAATCTGCCTCTTCGTTACCCAAATAGTTTGAGTGGCTCGGTATCCAAGCAAGAGTGAAAACTCCAATAACTTCAGTTACTTTCATCTTATTCTACCAGCAGAAAACCCCAATAACATCTATCATCATCTTCAGTTCCTTTTATTATTGAATATTATTTACACTTCCATTAGTCAAAAAATGGATCGCTTCAATTTTCAACAAAAAAACGCACAAACTTATTAATACCCTAAATATTTTGTGAAATAGTTTGTTTCTACATACAGTTAAGTTAATTTTTAAAAGACATAAACAGAATAAACTAGTTTGAAGTATTAAAGCTCGTGAAATTCTCAGCATTCTTGATTCTCCCATTTTCTTTAGTTATCTTCCCAAGTTCTTCATATTACTATGAAAAGATTTAAAATATATGATGACACTTTAGTTATGTACAAACATGCTAATTTTTGTACTTTATCAAGGGTATTTTTACACTCCTACTTTGAGTAATTAAGTAACAATTGTTCCATAAGTTGCCCATGACTGAGATATAACGTTCCTAAAGTTGTGAATTTTCAGGAAAGAATATTCATGGAAAATATAGGAGCAGTCAAGGAACTCTGTAAGGTGACAGACAACTTGGGGACCAGAATCGATCAATTAGAAAGGATAAATCGACGACTTAATAAAATTAAGAGAGGAGACAGTTTAAAATCTTCTTCTACCAGTGAGTAAACAAGGCTCCTACCTGCTTTTAAAAAAAGTCACATCAACATTTAGTGCTTTTGACAACTTTCCTAGATGGCGTTTTAATTGTTTAAGATAATATGAACCTAGCATAACACCAAAAGATATTCAAATACATTTCATGAAGATTAACATTCGATTTTGTTTTTTTAGTATCCAGTGGTAAAGTCTCGACCATGAAAAAGTGCCCAAAACACCATCAGAAGTGCCCCCACGATGACAGTGACGAATTATGTTCAAATAAATTTATACAGATTGTTATAGTTATATTAGTCTTAATTATGGCTTTTTGGTGAGTCGTATCCGGATCTGATCCTTCAATTTGCTCATTTGTTGTTTAAAGTTTGGCAGCAATCACAACCCTGTATCTGATGGAGACGGCCAGATATCAACACTTTGCTCAAAGCTTGGAGAATTCCCACAGGACACACCTGATGAAAAGACCAACGAAATCGCCGAAACCCCACACCTGGCTTTCCTTCACACCTTACGAAATGACGACGGACAGAAATGAGGGTGTTAATAAACTAATTATAGATAAAAATTTGCTCAAGAAGCCTTACACTATCGGCAAACCATCGGATTGCTTGAACGTGGACCAAGATCTAGAAAGTTCCAATTTATGTCAGGTAAATAAAATGGGACTTAGGTCACCCCCATCGTATTTAATCTTCTCTTAGATTTCTAATAGAAGAATAGAACGTGTCCACCTTATTTAATCTGCTCTTTTTCACTATTAAATTCCTAATAGAAGAGTAGGACGTGTCTCTTTAGGTATGCCTCTTCTGACATTGTTTACATTTTGTCCGCAGATTTATTGTTGTGACGTGAAGAGTTCAATTTTTGACAAAAAAACACAGTTACAGAGGAACAGGACCACCCTACTGCTCAATTTGGAAAAAAATGGAGTGAACAGGGCCCTGCACTCTAATGATATAGAAAAACAGATCAGACACAAGAGAAACTCTTTGGAACTTTCAGACGAGTCCAACGTTTTCGATACAAATGGTAAAGTTGTTTTGTATTGTTTGAATTCTGTTTTAAATAGTTTCTTTACAGATGATCAACTGTTTGTGATAACAGTTCAAGGAAGGAACTTCAACACAACACTGACGGACAGATATCTGGGCTCTTTCAACAACTACAACTATACTTATGTGATTCCATTATCGAAATATATGCCAGACGAGTACCTTAATCTCATCTTTAGGTGATTAACTTTCTTGTTTGTTCCTTATTATTCATTTGTGTTGTTTTGATTTCATCATCCATAAATTTTTTTTGCAGATCAATTCAACCCAACATCAAAGAAGTGGAACATTGTTATAATGATTTGAAAAAAAATGAGTGTCCCTATTCAAATTCCGGCCTCTACGACGATAGGTCCGCGATAAAGCACAGAATCAACGAGAACAATTCGGAGCATCAGATCAATTCTCAGAGTATCGTATTCGAGGTAGCCATGATGGATTTTCAGTCGAAAATGATGACTTACAGGGCTCCATTACAACAGAGTCAGGTAAAACACGTGTTTTCAGTGTCGAATGGGACGTTTTTGTCTGCATTAGGAAATTTTTTCCATTGTCTTAAGTCTTTGGAGTCGGTATATATCGGGTGTTTTTTTTAGAGCGATAGAACTTTAAATTGAAATAAAACACATTTAAATTAAGATTGAAGCCAAATTTTTTTTTATTTGAAAGATAATTTTATGACATTTATGTTTTAAAAATAATTTCCGGCATATGTCAACCACGACTAGCTCTGAGGAACCGCAGTATTCGACCAGACCGATTTTGGGCCACTTTTTCGAGTAATTCAGGCCTTATTTCATCAATAACACGAGTTATGTTGGCTTTAAAAGCGTCTATTGTTTCTGGTTTATCAGCATAAACCAATGACTTGACATAACCCCAAATAAAATAATCCAGTGGAGTTGTCACATGATCTTGGAGGCCAATTAATTGGACCATTTGTGTACACAAATCAGGAGTTTATGAGTTATCTTGTTCTACGTGCAGTAATAAATTTATAGGACAAACAGGACGTTCCTTCAAGACGAGGTTTAACGAACATAAAATGAGTTTCATAAAAAATGAACAAAATTCTACTTTTGCCACTCATTGTCTAGAAAACGGTCATTCCTTTCCCACAATAGATAATCTTAAAATTTTACATGTAGAATCAAAAGGGAAGAAACTCGATTATCTAGAATCTGTTGAAATTTTCAAATTAGTTCACAATAATGTAAAAATAATGAATGACTGTATGTAAATCGAAAATATTTGAGATATTTAAAAAGTAGCATCTGTTTAAAACCTTTTTCAACTAACATAAAATGAATTTAATGAAAAGTAAACAAAAATTCAACTTTTGCCACTCCTTTAGAAAACAGTAATTTCTTTCGACAAAAGAAAATCTTAAGAAAATTAGAAGGCCCAGTTTTTTATCACGTTCCGCTTGTAAACCTCTATTGAAATATTTAAAATATGTATCACTTTTGTTTAAATATCTCTTTACCACTGTTAGGTCTTCAGTTATCTGATGATGGGATAGTTCATTTCCCGAAACTCGAGTCACAAGAAAATGTGTAATATATATTTTTATTGGTAGCAAAACATAGTAATTTTTACAATTTGTTTTAATTATTAAATCGCTGTTATTTCAAAATACTGGAACAACAAAGGGTAAATTAATTAGGGTATAAATACACTGAATAAATTAAATAACTTGATTGTGTTCGTCCACTGACTTAATTGTCGAATACTGAATTTTAATATAATGTTTTTTTTCCAGAATATCTGCAAGGCTGCGAAGGTAGGATTCGAATTTGTAGAGTATAACTTTTTGTTTCACAGACAGTGTGATGAGTAATCTAAAGGTTACCTCACACTGGTCCTGTCCTTCTGTAAGTATTAGAAAATAGTATTATAAACTGTGAATTGAATCATGACATTCCTACACGAAATTTAAAATCTATTCTAGATAATTTTTTAGAATACTCATACGAAGATCAATAATGCTAGCAATATCTTCAACTATCTATGATCTCTTTTACTAATATTGTATATAGGTATTGTTGAAAAGTAATTATTTTGAAGGGTGCAATCTAGTTTAAATGAATTTAAAATGATTCCAAAGGCTTTGTTGTGAGTTTGAAACAAGGCGATGTAATGGAAGATCAAGTAAAAACGTGCACCTAAGTTAGATGGTATGTTTGAAATGCAATAATATAATATAGTAGTAGGTTTTCGGAACAAAAAAATGTTCACACGAGTAAAAAGTTGTTTTAGCGCCGAGGTATTTTTTTATTCTTTGTTTAAGCCTGGAAACTCAAATTTCCAACATGTAATAATGTAGTGAAATATGTAATTTGTTTATATTTTGCTTACTACACTTGGCTTGTAAGTATTTTGTTTGTAAACTTATGCAGTTAAAAACCGAAAAAATATTGACATGTTTACATTTGTTTGTTCATTGAGTAATATTTTAATTTGATTATATCTATTTATTTCAACGTATTCAAAAAGTTTACGGGTGTGAGTTTTATTTGTAGTATGATATTATCATAGATGATTATCTGCTTCAATTTATCACACATGCAGAAAGGTATGAATTTTGTAAATGATCTGAATGAATATACAAGGGATTTAACGTTAATATATTTCAGGTTGTGATTTCAGAACTCAAGAATTAGAAGTCATTCCAATTATCTTCATTTGGTTTATCCAAAAAGCCCTGTATACTGAATCTCATTTGTATTTGCAAAATATTTACAAAAAAACGTAATAATACAGTTTTTTGGGAGTCAAGATAAAGGGAACTTAACATTTCAAGGTAACATTTAAGGTCGTAGATTGATATGGAGTTTTTTCCACATTTTGACCTCTAGGATGATGCGCTAAACTATATTAACGTTAAATCTGGACATCCTGTATATCTGTAATGATTACCAATTACTTTGGAGCTCGAATATAAAATAACTAATATTTACAATTAGCAATTTGCTTTTTCAACAATGAATGCTGGGTTATCAATGATATAGTGTATATCTTCAGTTGTAAAATTTTTATTCTTTATTACTTTGCTAAAATTTAAATTTGTTTTGAATGAAGTTCTTAAATTATATTTTTCCACAAGATAAGTAGTTTACAAATAGGGTTACAGTGTAATAGAAAAAGTTATTTTTATTTCTACGAAACAAATAAAAAAAGCAGTAACGATTTCATACCCAAGGAAGATAATTTATTTACTCATAAATGTTCAATTAGTTCACATCACAGGTAAAATTCTTGTCAAATAAATTTTGGGGGACATTTAAAAAGTTCTCATTTGTTGTAAGAACAATTCCATTGTTTCTTAGAAATAGGTCATATTTTCAACCATACAGTTTACGTTTTGAATATAAAGTTCCACCCCTTTCCTTTCAAAATCCTCAGACGTAAATAGATTCAAAGAAAATATTACTTAAACAAACATGTAAAAATTTCCTCCTTTTTAATGTTTTGGTTGATTGAATTTTTACCAGTATCGGTATAAGAAGAGTATATTCTCAAGAGACATTTAGTTCTTTAAAATCTTGAAGAAGCTGTTTTGAAGCAGTTATGTTGAAAATAATAATGTGGAATTCTAATATTTACTTCAATCTCTGAGTATTTAAAGTAAGATCTAAATACCTCGGCAACAAAAACTGATTTTTTCCTGTAGTACTGTGTTATTTAAATTGATTTTTCCACTTGAAAAGACCAGATTTTTCCCCAATCACTCTGCAATGTAGCATATGTACTTAACATTCCGTCCAAAAATGCCTTAGATCATACAGGACGAAACGTTTGAAACTTGGTTAAGTCTGACCGATTCATCCTGTATATTTCAACTAGCGACTATTTGTTTTACTCAAGGATAGATATAGTTGATATTTCTGTTATATATACGTACCTTAAAGACAAATTTTTATAAATGTAAATATTCTATGATGTCTGTAATTTTTATTTTGAATTTTATATCGGTGTATTTTACGTCTACGCCCTAATTTTAATATATTTTAATCGCTGTTTTTGTTTTTGGTTTCTGAGATATTATTCAAGTAATATATTATGAATAGATAGGTATATGATTTTTGTGATTCTGTGTCGAAATATATGAATATATTGTTTTTTTGATTGAAGTGAACTGCAGTTTATTGAGCATCCTCGCCTATCCTTGTACTTATTAATTTATAATTTGTTTCAGTTTTCGTTAATTTTTTTCAGGGTAAATAAGAACGTAACAGTGATAAAATTTATTAAAGAAAGAAATTAACATATAAAATATCACAAGTTAAAATGCACATTCTTTCGTGTAATACAAAATCCATATCGGCTAGACACAATCCTAATTTTTCTCTTCGTTTTCTACGAAGGCTTCAAAAGAAACGGAACAAACCCCACGTTCAACTGTGGTATTCCCAATTCTTCCAAGTTCATCTTACAAGCGAGAAGAAATCAGATGCAAAAGCTACCTCTAAGTAACGGAACCTTCTCGGTCGCATTCGGAGCAAGAACGACCAAGGTAGAGTATCCTGTAGGAACAGCGTTCTGGACTTCCCGATTTGCTTTATCCGTAAATTCGTAAGTAGAAGGCAAAGTATACTTTTTTCTAGATTAATAGTTGATAATCGTGCGCCACATTCGACCGTCACTTTTTCCTTAAGTGTACATGTGCAAGCACTTGTTCATAAAGTTACAGACTGACTGGGTATAGCTCGGTCTGTTGTACGGATAATGTCGAACGTGGGGAGTATCATCATAACATTTTAGAGTCACATCGACGCCCAGGGACTTTCTGTAGCTCGCGAAATATTCCACGTCCTGAAAGAGAAAGAAAATTGTAATTAAAATGTTTTGAATCTTTTTCCACTCTTTTATGCGAATTGTAACGATGAAGACCGAAGGGATACCAGGTATTTTTCATTCGCATGAGATTTCCGTTTCTTCGGGATAGCGATAATAAAATTGCAAAGAGAACTGACATGAAGTCAGGAGCTTTTGTGCGCTGGTTCTTTTTATCACCCACGATCCTTACAAAATAATTATTTTTTTCGACCTAATTGTACGATCTTCACGAAATTTCGTATTAGCCTTCTTGTCGTTATTTTCAATGTAAATGCTAAATTTAAACTCGATTGTGGGACTGCTGATATGGATCTTTTAGCGCTCAACGCTGCCCAGCTCAAAATTTTTAACTTTGTTTTGAATGTTCTAATCATACGATCCATGAAATTTTACCAGAACATGTGCGTGTTACCATTATCCTTTTGAACCCCAAATTCCAGATCTATCGGATGTGTAGTTTGGAAAATATCAATAAAAATAAGAGAAAATTAGACAGAATTTCAACAACTATAGTTTGAATGTAAAAACACCAAATGGCAACCATTTCATGGCCAACAACTTCACTAGATCTTAGTCCCATTGAAAACATATCCCGCCAGGATAACCATGAATGTTCAGTTTTGGTGTTGATGTTGGGGTCGACCTCAACGATTGACCGGGCAAAACGTAGTATTTTTTTCTTGGAGTTGTCGTAGAAGATCACTTTTCATCACCAGTTACTATGCACTGTGAAAAACCCTTTCTTTTTTCACCTAGCACCTCCTCGTCTTTCACCATCTCTTGATTTCAATTCATAAGGAACCCAATTGCTTTGCTTTTGAATCAGACTCATAAATAAATAAATTACATTTTATTCCAGTGAGACCATTTACATGATATCGGAAAAGTCAGAAGAGAAAATAGATCAAACAAAATACAGTCCTTAATAAGATGAATAAATCACTTGGCTTAAGTTTCATAAAAGTTTAGTTATATGTCGTTGACATATATGTTTCGGGTTTCAACCCATTTTCAAAACTCGAAACATATATCGGGTGTTTTTTTTAGAGCGATAGAACTTTCGATAGGGATAACTGTGATTTGACAGAAGGTAGAAGCCATGTTGTTTTGACATTTCTGTTCAGTAAGCATTGACAAATTATCATGGAAAGACTCACGCCGCAATAACGTTTACAAATTGTTGAAATTTATTTTCAAAATCAGTGTTCTATTCGCCAAGCTTATAGAGCCCTTCGTGAAATTTATGGTTTACATAATCGTCCATCAGAGCAGCTTATTCGTCGAACTATCGATAGATTTCAGACAACATTTTCTCTATTCGATGCAACAACAACAAGACAAAGAACTGTACATACAGAACATTCACAACAAGTTAGACTCTGTACATCCACCACATGAAAAATTTTACGTGAAGATCTTGGTCTACACCCATACAAGATCCAAGAACTAAAGCCACTTGACCATAATAAGCGTCGTTTGTTTGCTGATTGGGCCCTAGAACAGCTTGGAGTTTTTTCTGGTCTAATGCCCGATCTGAACATCAAGTTCCAAAACAACTTGAAACACTATATGATAGTACTCCCATCTGAACGAAGTCAATATCATACGTAAAGTTGTTAAGGACTTTATCACAGCCTAGTATCATTCTTAAATGACAGAATTAACAAAAAATCGAAGTATTTTATATATAAATATATATATATATATATATATATATACATATATATATATATATATATATATATATATATATATATTTAATTTCAAAAATTAAAAGGGGAATCCATACACTAGGTATGGGAACAATCTAGCACTGTGCCCTTACTCCTACTACTGAAATTAGCCTTGGATGTGTGCATTGTGTTGAAGGTCAGGGCTCCGTAGAGTCCCGTACCAGCAGCTATGGACAGCAGTTCTCGGGGTCACACAATTGTTTTTTCGGGGCCCGAAAGCTCAGACCGGACAATAGGTCGCATTACAGACTGATTGCTGTTATCGTCTTCAGCTAGTACTTAGTACTGTCACAGAGGGAGGGGCTATCGATTTGGCCTGCAGGAGGTATTTGAAGAACTCATAGGTTGACCAACAGATGGCGGTTGATGGCATTTGATACATTATACGGGCCTGCATTCCTCTGAATTAGCCGGTGGGGCCAGTTAGCCTATAAACCACCTTCACTGCATGCACCATTCCCGTTGCTGAAGCATCCAGTTGCGTGTTGAGTAGAGTCTTGCAGACATCCAGGGGGTCGTCATGGCGGCCGCTGTAGCCCCCGCAATCGCTCCACTTATCATATGTGCCGTAGGATTATATTTGCCCTCCTTATTTATCTGTTTCTGCATCCACTCGTACGTTATGAAGTGGAAACACTGGAAGGGCACGTTCATGGTCAATTGTGTCGTGTATGATCTGTAGAAGGCGGCTATGCCCTCTTTTTTGTACACTTTAACCAGACATTCCAGGGCTGTCTTATAGGGAGAATTTGCCATCTGTAAACGCTGCTTTATCACTTCGGCAGGATTCATGAATCCGTCGTGTAGTAACGTCGTTACGCATTATTCGTTCTTGATGTATTTGTATGTACTGAAATACAGGGCGTGAGAGGGTCCAGCTCCAACAACCATAGCCGACATACCTCTGACTGGGCGGAAGACACCTTGCTTTTTTATCATTCTGTAGAATGTGTCAACAATACCATGTTGGTTTGTTCGAGAAAGGGACTGCATTCGAGTTTTCACTGAATCCAGGGGGTACATTACGCAATGCTCCATAACTCCGGCAATGGCACCTGCAGTCATATGCGTAACTATGACTGTATCTACCCAAAGTGTTTTGGTTGCAACAAGATGGTGCTACACCTCATGATGCTACCGTAACAATTTATTTATTGAAAGAAAGATTTGGCGATAACATTATTGCGATAAATGGTCCAATTAATTGGCCTTCAAGATCATGCGTCATAACACTGGATTATTTTCTTGGTGTTATGTCAAGTCATTGGTTTATGCTGATAAACCAGAAATAATAGACGCTTTGGAAGCCAACATTACTCGTGTGATTGATGAAATAAGGTCTGAATTACTCGAAAAAGTAGTCCAAAATTGGTCTGGTCGAATGCGGTTCCTCAGAGCTAGTCGTGGTGAGCATATGCTGGAAATTATTTTTAAAACATAAGTCATAAAATTATCTTTCAAATAAAAAAAAAGATTTGGCTTCAATTTTAATTTAAATGTGTTTTATTTCAATTTAAACTTCTATCACTCTAAAAAAACACCCGATATGATATAAATCCAAGGTCGTCCTGTAGACCAGTCTTTTCACAAAATAGTATTCTCGCATTGTCTTGTATTTTTATTTTGAGATCTCTAATATATATTAAGGAGGGAGTAAATGACATCACAAAATTGTCTAGCTTTCATAACTACCATACTAGAAGTGCGGGACTGTTGTTTATACCAAACCATAAATCAAAAAAATTCGAAATATCGCCCACGTGTCAGGGCATAAAACTATTTAATCATTTGCCCTCACATATACGATCTCTGAAACTTAGAGAATTCAAGGGAGTGTAAAGGCTTTATTATTGAATAAGCGTTATTATTCTATTTATGAATTCTTGAGTGATGTAAGTGATGATTAACTTGTATTACTCTTTTTGGACTCATACATTCGTTCATGTCTGAAGAGACCAATAAATGATTTATTTATATATTTGGTGAGCGGATCAGCATTGAGCACTACCTTAAACACATATAGAAACATAAAATTTTTAGGGTAAGTTTGGGATCAGAATATCACGATTGAGTTCGTTACTGGGCAAAATCAGTCCAATGGTTTGGCAGTTATTCACATTTGAAATTTTTTTCTTATATTCATGAGTATTTTCCAAACTGCAAATCCGATTGATCTGAAATTTGGGATTTAGGAGAACGAAAACGAACACGTTCATGGAAAATTTTATGAGGATCCTATGATTGGAAGATTCAGAACAGAAACAAAATTTTGTGAGCAGAGCAGCTTGGAGTGCCATAGAGAAACCATAGCAACAGTTCCACGATCGAGTTTAAATTTAGCATTTAGATGTAAAATAACGACCAGAAGATTAATACAAATCTTCTTGAAGATCGTATAATTAGACCTAAAAATAATTATTTTCTAAGGATCGAAGAAAATTGTCTCTTTAAAAGTATAAGATACATTTTAAGACGAAGAATCTCACCTGATAAGGTATTAATACGTCTACCTTTGAGTAGATAAAATGCTGAGGCCATGTATTTTCTTCATTCTTCAGATTTTCTAAGGGATTCATCTGGAGGACTCTCTTCTTCGCAAAATAATTTCGTATTATCTGGAAAACAACTGTGAATTTCAGAGTTGCACTTAATCCACTAAGAAATTACCTCAAACATCCACATCGTGGTAAAAAACATGGTCATCATGAAACATATTGGTATGTTTATTAGTTTGTTTCCTCCTCTAATCGCCCTGATAGCTCTGAACAGGCTCAGTACCCTCCTTTTTCCTGGAGCTGAGTCAAATATCACGCCTTTTATCTGAAGAAAAATCCAATGAGTTATATTTTCAAAGCCATAACATATTGTATATAACCAGTTATAATCAGTTTCAGAATTTTATTTGGTAAAAGTCTTAATTTCTGAGCCTACTAGATATTGCGGAGAAAATTTAGTTTCATAGGGATTTAATTAATCTCCTGAACCATAATCACAAATAAAAACGCTCTGTATTAGTGTGGAATTTGTGGGGCCCCAAAGTTTAAAAATGCTTCATCTTCAGTCCACTTTTTTCATCATAAAATCATTTTCTTCGCGTTTTCATATAGTTCACAAATCATCTTTGAATCATTTTCCACGATTCGCGTGTCGAATGAAACATATATATGCTGTTTCAATTTTTATCTTTCAATTGTAATCTTTATTATACACTGCTCAAAGATTGAAGTGGATATACGAGAGGAAACTGACTTTTTACACTTGAATCAAATATTAAGGATTGCTATACACTCCATGTGGAGAGGTGCGTATCAAACATACACAAAATATGGTCTTCATGACACTGAATGCTTTTTTTTGTGCTCTGTATGTGCGATAATGTGCTATTGCAACCAATCTGGTATTGTGTAGTATCAGTTGTGGATTAATTGTCACGAGTTTAACATGCGTTTAGAAGCCGTCCTACTTGAACGATTAGTGTGTTGGCTAGACGAAAGTTTGAATTCAACAAGAAGTTGCTAACCTTCTCCGGATTTCGCATAGTATAGTTAGTAAAACGTGGAATCGCTTTAGTATTAATGGAAGTGCTGCAGATACACATAGCGATGTAAGAGCAAGAGCTACAACAGTCGCACAAGATCGGTTAATACGTTTAACTGCACGATGAAATCCCTTCTTCACAGCACCCCGAATTAATAGCTCATTCCCGCAAGCTACCGGAAGGATACTTTCTGCTCAAACAATCCAGAATAGGTCAGTGTCAACTTGACGGCAAGAAGATCCGCAAGGCACCCACAATTGAGTAGGGAGCACCGGGCTGTAAGATGTCGTTGGGCTCTTGAACTTTTTTTTATATTACTTCCTATTGAAATGTAATATGATATTTATGTACCTGCATCGGTTTAGGGCTGAGTTTGAGCGCTTGTGAGAAAAACTGGTACTGGAAGGCTCCCCCGTTGGAGAAACAATGTATTATTATGGGGTGGTTTCCAAAATTGAGGTCGTTTAGGAGCTTAACTAGTTTCTCTCCGATTTTGGCCATGCGGTTTTGTTTCCAGAAGAGGTATTTAATTGGAGATATGTATCTGAGAGTTATCAACCTGAAAATGAACCAACGATAAATTTCAATTATCAGATAGGTATGTATCGGGTGTTTTTTTTAGAGAGATAGAAGTGATAGAACTATCGATAGAGACATACTCAGAATTGTACAAGTTAAAATATGAGCAGAGCTCTCTAATAACATTAAAGTACCATTGTCATCATTGTTGTCCCGGGTTTCTGCTCAAGTTTTGACACCCCAGCAGACCCCCGAAAAGCTGAAAAGAAAGGAGTTTTGGAGAAAGGATTATAGAGCACTCCGCGCCAGCACAACTAGGTGAGGGTAAGCATTGATAAATTATCATGGAGAGACTCACGCCGCAACAACGTTTACAAATAGTTGAAATTTATTTTCAAAATCAGTGTTCTATTCGCCAAACTTATAGAGCACTTCGTGAAATTTTTGGTTCACATAATCGTCCATTAGAGCAGCTTATTCGTCGAACAATCGATAGATTTCGGACAACATTTTCTCTATTCGATACAACAACAACAACAAGACAAAGGACTATACGTACACAAGAAAATATCGCTGCTGTAAGTCATAGTGTTAATGATCATCCAGATTTGTCTTTCACACACCACATGGAAAATTTTGCGTAAAGATCTTGGTCTACACCCTAACTGGTTGAAGAACTAAGGCCACTTGACCATAATAAGCGTCGTTTGTTTGCTGATTGAGCTCTAGAACAACTTGAAGTTGATCCACTTTTTTATCGTAAAATTGTGTTTAGTGATGAACTCATTTCTGGTTGAACGGCTACGTAAACAAGCAAAATAGCCGTATATGGAGTGAAAACGATCCTTAAGAAGTTCTGCAGGTTCCATTGCATCCTGAAAAATGCACTGTATGGTGTGCTTTAGTCGCTGGAGGCATCATCGCTCCATATTTCTTCAAAAACTCTGCTGGAGCTAATGTTACAGTGAATGGTACTCGTTACAGATCGATGATCAATGATTATTTGTTTTAAAATTTGAATGGTATCGACCCACAAGTGTTTTGGTTCCAACAAGATGGTGCTTCACCTCATGCTGCTACCGTAACAATTGATTTATTGAAATAAAGATTTGGCGATAACATTCTTTCTAGAAATGGTCCAATTAATTGGCCTCCAAGATCATGCGACATAACTCCACTGGATTATTTTCTTTGGGTTTATGATGATAAACCAGAAACAATAGACGCTTTGGAAACCAACATAACTCGTGTTATTGATCAAATAAGGCCTGAATTACTCGAAAAAGTGGTCCAAAATTGGTCTGGTCGAATGCGGTTCCTCAGGGCTAGTCCGTGGTGGAGATATGCCGGAAATTATTTTTAAAACATAAATGTCATAAAATTATCTGTCAAATAAAAAAAAACGTGGCTTCAATCTTAATTTAAATGTGTTTTATTTCAATTTAAAGTTAAATCACTCTAAAAGAAACACCCGATACTTTGTGAATTACAAAAATGTAAATAATATTAGACTTATTATTCTTTCAAAGCCACTCACAAGTTACGAAAAACGCCCTCTCTATATGAAAATTAAGATGTTCAACGCCTTACCAAAATATTATAGAATATAATAGTTTCAAAAAAGAAATGATTGTGAACCTTATGACATTAAAAAATATGTGAAATTTTCCGACTGGTATTATTGTACAAATTTTGACTTGTTTCAACTTCGTGGTTTGTTGAAATAAATGTTTACCCACTTACTATTTTTAAGATATCAGTCTGAACACGATTCTGTGTAGAAAACCTTTCTGTTATAAATCACTAAAAAAATCATCTGTACACTTCTTTCAAAAAAAAAAAAAAATTCAAGGCAAAAACTGCACAGATGTTATTTTTTAGTGAATTATAGCAGAAAATTATTCCACACAGAATCATGTTTCAGACTATTAAAAATAGTAAGTAAGTAAACATTTATTTCAACAAACCACGATCGTTGTAATATAATAACAATAAAAAAATTTTTGAAAATCAGTTTAAACTTATTTAATAATTAACATATATGAACCTGAAATAGTGGTAAATGTAAGCAATCGCTGAAATTCAACTATTAACGTGCGAGCGCTCTAGACCAGTCTGTGACTTGGAGTCTGCAAGATTTTTTTTTAATTTCCGCGTAAATACTGACGTGATGGAGTTACGACTTACCCTTTTTCCTCGTAAATCTTGGAGTAAACGCTCAGGTACTTGTCCTCGGCGCCCGCCCATCCGAACAGGATAACCACCGGTATCTTTTCCTCATCGAAAACGAAGACGAAATCGTCGCCATTCTGGTTTTTGTAGTCGAAATTCGGATTCGGAAAGGTGATGTAGTATTCCAGATTGTCTTCCTCGGCCATTTTTGGTGCGTGCGTCTTCCGCGGTGCATCATCGATCTGGTTCCCGTCGTCGTCCGGTGACTTGGTGACGGGCATGGTTCAAGATCGATTTTTTGGACGTTTGAAATCAAATTTGAAAGGCGACGCGGGCTAGATTTCGAAAAACGATTGGCGGACGTCGGTTCGAGCCATTTCCGGCAGAATATTTCGATCGGGCAAGGATCCTGATGTTTTTCGATGAAATCGGCTGAAAATATGATTCAGCTATTCACTTATCGGAGGAGGACAAATCAATTGTTCTTTTTAATTGTTAATTCGCGTCGTACTTCATTTGAGGGGTCCATAGGTCAAGAGCGTCAATGTGTGCTTCAGATGCATCATCGTCCAATGATTACAAATGAAAAACCTGCACGTTTCACGTAGAGGTTCATAATTTTTGGGGAAAATGTGGTAATTCTACACACGTGCTCAAAATCTATAAGTACTCGGAAATTAACGTTCCGATTGTGGTCGAATTGTTTTGATGAGGAAAGACGTAATAATCAGTAGCGTATTAACCGGTACGCTTAGTAGGCTTAAGTGTGGGGCCGGGAAACCCTGAGGGATCCCCGATTCGATCTTGGAATATTTTTCAGAATAAAAGTTCGGTCTGTAAGTAAAAATAAAAGAAATTTCCCTTTGCCTCCTTAGAATGATATATTTTATAATAATAATAATTTATTAACCCTGAAAAATTTACAGGGAATCAGATACTGAATTGGTTCAGCCGTTACTATTTGGTAGTTGATCATAATTAAAACAAATTGTAGAAATTACTGTTTTACTACCAAAAAATATATATATTACACATTTTCTTGTGACTCGAGTTTCGGGAAATGAACTATCCCATCATCAGACAACTGAAGACTTAACAATGGTACAGTGGTACAAAAGTGACAAAGTGAACTAATCACATATTTTATATCGCTGACATGCTGACCCACAAAGTTTCCAATGTTCTTTGAATTTACAGACACTTCTTGATATTTATTCTCATCTGTCGAAGTGTCAGCTGTTGTATTCAAACGCGAAAAACTTGAAGATTCGTCTGCATCAATTTTCCTTCTTTGAAGAAGTTTTCCAAAGAAGTTTGCTTATTCATAATGAGATTTTGATTATTTTGGAGATCACGGAACACACATTGAAAGTTAAACACTGAATATAATAGAAAAATTTCACGTAATCCACCTCAAACAGAATATACTAAAGAACTAAACCTACTAACCTATCCTCCTATCTTTGTGAGTGAAAATGTTGACGCAGTAAGTAATGGAATCCAAAGTGCCGACAAAGATATTCTTCGCGACAAAGAGATAATTAGGTATTTTATGATATTATTGATTTACTTAAGGGAGAACTTGCTTTGAAGGGTGCCGCCGATTCAATTCTAGTAGTTCGGAGCTTTTACTTCAGAATCTCATTAATTTTTGCGAGATTGTTTTTCATAAATTTGGCATATATAGTGAGTGTGTAAATGATGATTGTGCCGACGACGTCGGATCGGATCGAGCCCTTTTATATAACCGCTTGTTGATGAATTCGTTGATTCCGTTTTTGTACGATTGAATTATTGAGCCTTGTGACTTATAATGGATATTCCTCCTGGGCGGATATATCCCCCTTATCCCCCCTTGGGTACGCCACTGCAGGGAATGTCACAGGAACGGTGTATATTTACCAACAATCATAATAATACAGAATAAAAATATTTAATGATATTGATTTCTCGAATATCACTTGGTGAAACATTTTTTAAATTAATGAAGTAAATAAAAACAACTTGGCTTAATTTTTGATTGTCTCGGTCTTTACTTGACGGAAATTCATCTTCAATATAAGAAAAACAAATGTTAACTTCCGCTATTTTATTAATTTACACGACAATTGTTTCGTCATACCATGACTTCATCAGGTGAGTATTTAAACTGAGGTATACGATGCTATACATGACCTTAAATACACAGCTCTTGTACAAAAAATAGAGGGGTGGAAAGAGATGGTATAAAATGAATGAAAAATATTAAGTAGGGGGGATCTGTTTAAATCTATTTGATCATTCAATAAAATTTGTCTTTTATTATATCTATTGATCTCTAAAGTTTCTAACAGATTTAGTTTCTGACTTTTGTTTTCGATATGTAATATGTCATAGTTCATATTAAAATTATGGCTAGTCTCTAATAAATGGTCGGCATAAGTTGAATTCGGTTTATTATTAATGTAACATTTTTCATGTTCTCGTATCCTTGTTTGGAATGAACGGCCTGTCTGTCCCACATAAACACATGGGCAATCACTACATGTTAACTTGTAAAATCCTGATTTTTTGTTTTTAGGAATGACGTCTTTATTATTTTTTATTAAGCTGCCTAAAGAATTAATAGTTTTAAAAGAGATGTTATATTTTCCTTTTTTATTTAAATTAATTACTCCAAAAACGAACTAATCTTGTTGTAAAAACAGAAATATTAGACGCCTTAAACGTTTGCCTAGATCAAAATTATTTTATGTTCAACCGCACGTTTTATCTAGACGAAGAAAGTCTAACAATGGGGAACCCATTAAGCCCCTTGTTATCAGAAATATTCATGGATCACGTAGAAACCAATATCCAAAAACTCCCATATTTTAAAGATTTCGTTTATTGGTACCGCTATGTAGATGACATAATTTGTTTATTTAATGGCACAAATAGACAACTTGGTTCATTTTTGGAATCTATCAATAAATTATATCCAACAATTGAATTCACACAGGAAGATGAAGTAAATAATAGCAACAATTTCTTAGATTTAAAAATCACCAAAATTAATAATAGACATGACTATTCCATATACAGAAAACCTACACATACAGATGGTACAATTCATTATAGTTCAAACCATCCATTTTCACAAAAATTGTCAGCTTATAATAGTATGCTTTATAGATTAGTTAACATACCCATGACGAAAGAAAATTTTGACAAAGAGTATAAAACCATTAAACAAATAGCTTTCAGTAATGATTTTAATCCGTTAATTGTAGACAATTTACTTGATAAAATAAATTATAAGAAAGCAATATCACTTGTATATCCAAAATTTCAAAATTCAAACGAAACCAAATTTATTTCATTAACTTACATAGGCCAAAAATCTGAAAAGATTGCTAGATATTTAAAGAAAAATATAACATCTCTTTTAAAACTATTAATTCTTTAGGCAGCTTAATAAAAAATAATAAAGCAGTCATTCCTAAAAACAAAAAATCAGGAGTTTACAAGTTAACATATAGTGATTGCCCATAGGCTCCATTTACTCCAATACATCTATGCCAACGCCACGGATATCGAAGAAAACAATGAGCATCACCTTCATTTTCGAGCGGCTTTGGCGTGGTTTTTTCGGTTTCGGCTCATTTTTTGCCACCCATTCCGATGATTGCTGGCTTGTTTGCATATCGTACTCGTAGACCCAGGTCTCATCACCAGTTATAATGCGTTCCATGAATGTAGAATCGGAATTACAGCGATCCAGCATGTCTGAAGCAACCTGTTCGCGATGACGTTTTTGAAGAAAATTCAGGTCTTTCGGTACGAGTCGTGCGGCCACCTTTCTCATGCCCAAAATATCAATCAAAATCGTACGTGCGGACTCGTGGGATATCTTAAGATTATGTGCTATCTCTCTCAAGCTGGTATGACGGTTTTCCAGCACCCTTTCCTTAATTTTATCGACGTTATCTTCGATCGAAGCCGTCGATGGACGACCACTTCACGACCGTCCTTGAAGGCTCTGTACCACTGATATGCACGAGTTTTCGATAGAGCATTATCACCAAAGGCCTTTTGCAACATTTTCAATGCATCGGCACACGAAAATTCATTTGCAACACAAAACTTCAAACAAATTCTTTGCTCAACCTAATCACCCATAGTAAAAATCGGCACGCACTCTGACATCGACTGACTTAATCAGCTGTTGCAAACATACTAGTTGACAGATCCCGCTCAAGCTTGGCATAGTAATTAAGGACAGTGGTACCAACCTAGGAAAAAAAATTTTTACTTGCCTCATTGCCCCGCCAGATTTAAATCGATAATTCCCGGTACTTTCTTGACAGAATGTATGTGGGATAGACAGGCCGTTCATTCCAAACAAGGATACGAGAACATGAAAAATGTTACATTAATAATAAATCGAATTCAACTTATGCCAACCATTTGTTAGAGACTGGCCATAATTTTAATATGAACTATGACATATTACATATCGAAAACAAAAGTCAGAAACTAAATCTGTTAGAAACTTTAGAGATCAATAGATATAATAAAAGACAAATTTTATTGAATGATCAAATAGATTTAAACAGATCCCCCCTACTTAATATTTTTCATTAATTGTATACCATCTCTTTCCACCCCTCTATTTTTTGTACCAGAGCTGTGTATTTAAGGTCATGTTTTGCATCGTATACCTCAGTTTAAATACTCACCTGATGAAGTCATGGTATGACGAAACAATAGTCGTGTAAATTAATAAAATAGCGGAAGTTAACATTTGTTATTCTTAACTTGGCTTAAGTTTCAGTGTTTATTTGATGACTGTTCACATATATGTTTCGCGTTTATAGCCCATTTTCAAAACTGAAGAGAACAAAACTTAAAATCTTATTTATAATGGTAGGCTTTCATTACCTACGTGTAATAAAAACAGAAGAATGGACCTTTTAGGAAGTTTGGAAATTTGTTTAGCACATGGTAAGAAGCTACCAATTACAAATGAACAACTCCAATTTAATTTATCACCATTGCTCTCATCTGTAAAATATTAGGACCCAACTAACACCATATTTTTACACTGTTCAAAATTGATCTGATCTACCCTACCATTATAAATAAGATTTTAAGTTTTGTTCTCTTCAGTTTTGAAAATGGGCTAAAAACCCGAAACATATATGTCAACAGAAATCAAACAAACAGTGAAACTTAAGCCAAGTTGTTTTTATTTACTTTATTAAAAATATTTAAATCACAAACTTCTACATATACACACATCGTCAAAAGTCTTGGCTCCTCTAGGTTTCTCGAGAAATAAACAATCTATGTTCTGGAAATGAGATGAATATTAGCCTCGATTTTAACTGCAATATGCTTGAAAGAAAATCTTTGTTACTAGTGTGAAACTGAGCGTGATATGTAAGGATCGCTTCTTTTTCGCTCAATAAGCTTTTTATTCCACGTACTGCCAGGGACAGCTTCTGACATATGTTAGATCGCTTTGCTATTGTTAATAGCATACCCTTTTAAATGAAATGAACATCGATTGATATCTCTTACAGTATGAAAGATAGATGATGAACAAAATATTATTGAATCAATTTGAACACGTGAGTCTATTGGAAAAAAACAGTGTAAAATCTTAGTGACCCGTTTTTTTTTTTGCTCGCAAAGTGTATTTATTTTTTAATATTTTATCAATATAAAAGATAAACTATTATAAAGTTTTTTTCTAACGTTGTGGAATTAAAACCAGAAACTCATCTTTTCAAACATTTATTAACGAACTTAACAACACTTCTGATATAACTTGATTTGTTTTTCATGTAATGTTGAACGTGTTGGGAGTTCTCGTAGCATTTTATAGTAACATCAACACCCAAAGCCTTCCTGTGATTGGCGAATCTTTCAACAGACTGTAAAATGACGAAAAAACATTTCGGATCAGGAACTCTTGGGTATATTTACCTTACTGGAGACAATGTTATCCAACGTTGAATAAATGAAATGCTGGGGGCATCTGTACTTCTCATTCTTCATATTTTCATAAGGATTCATTTGTATGCATTCTTTTTTCAGGGTTTTAGCGTAGAACATCTGGAATTGTAGGAAAAAAGTTTTATCTGATGAGCTATAGTAAAAGAAAATAATTCGAATCGGGAGACAGCGTAACTTGTATCTGTGTAACAGTTCACAACTCAAATCGACTCGAATAAGGTATCGATGTCCCCGACATAAGCAGACATGCATGTTTCAAAAGTTGTTTGCTTCTAATCAGCTTTCATACCTAACCAATTACCGCACAAAAATGCCAAAGTTTTTTAGAACATTGCACTGATGAGAAGCAACAGACTTCAAAACATGCAATTCTGCTGCTTATGTTCCAACGATCGACGATACCTATTCATGTCAGTTTGAGTTATGAACTATTACACAGATTGTAAGTTGCACTGTCTGGATTCGAAGAACATTCTGTTATCGCAGCCCATACTCTTCAGATGTTTTGATAACAGAGAGAGAGAGAGAGAGATAAGAAAACTTTATTGATTTCTCGAATCAAACGGCTAACAACTGAGGTCTTCTAGCCAGTAATATACATTCTAATTTGTACACCAAACACCTAGATAAGACTCATGCTTTGTTATATTTTCTCCGTCTTGTTCTATGGTGTAAAACCGTGGAAATCACTCAAGCCACAACAAAAAATCATGGTCCTACATAATTTTCACTTTAAAGCAATTTAATATAATATTTATTTGTGACATCTTACCTCTAATGATCTCTTCAAGATGCAGTATACAGTTAAGACAATGGTAATTGGTATTTTGAGGTACTTGGAATCCACGTTTGCTTTCATTGCATTGTAAAGAGCAATTGTACTTCTTTTTGATGGAGAAGAATCTAAAATTAGGCCTTTCACCTATGAAAAATAATCATCATTATGAAATAAAGCTACAAATCAAATAGTAAAATGACATTGTAAAAGAAAGTATGAAGTTAACAAAAAAATATTATTATTATTGACATCTTCAATATAAAATAATATAAATTAACATATACATAATGTTAATTGTACTCCTTTGTAGGTTCTAGGTAGGAATATTGAAATAAAGACTCAAGTGTGTTTCTCTGTGGAAACCTGAGTTTTATTTACAATACGTTACATTATCCTATAAGCAAAAGATTCACTCATCTGAAAATGAAAATGAAGGCCAGTGTAAGAATAGCATTCACTTTGCAGAAAAAATTGTCTACAAGATACCCAATAGTTTTGTAGATTCTTTGAAGCTGTTGTGTGGTTTATGCCGCGGTTTTTGTAGGTGAGGGATTGTAAGTGTCTAGATCTAGCAATAATTTACCTCTTTTTATTACTGAAATGTACTTTAAAATTGGTCTTATTATCCATTGTGATTCCCAATTATTTAGTGTGTTGGACTGAATTTTACTCTTAGATTTGCATGAATCGAACGATTCTATCAACTTTACAAGAAGATATCGAAGTTAAAAAAATGTATATGAGACAGTAATTTATTTCCACAAAAATGTTTGTACTACTACAACAATTGTTTCACCAGGATGTGGCTTCTTCAGGTATTACATTGTACTGTCTGATGGTATTCAGTGTAACCGAGTTTAAATACATTTTTAGGTACGTGACCAAATAATGGAAGCACAAGTCATAAAAACTCTAGGTGTTTATTGGAGTTTGCCTCTAAAAATGCCATTAAGGAAAAATATTCAGTAATGGAGACTGTTCGTTCAAAAGGATTTTACGGACATTATACCTGTTGATTTCAAGAAATTCTAAAAGTGTTAATCTAGAACTTTTGCTTTCAACGTGGATAATTTCATAATTATTGTTGAAATTATGCCTGAATTCCTTAAGATGATTAGCATATGTCGAATGTACAGAATTGGATATATTACCCCTTTTCCTTTTTTTCCTTTGGTGTTCTGTCCAATGTATACTAAAGGGCAATCTTTGCAAGTCAACTTGTAGACTCCGGATTTATTTTCTTTATTTGTTCGATCTTTATTGTTTTTTTATATAGGTACTAAGGTTATTAATTGACTTAAAAGCAGCGTTATAATTGAAACAACTTTTGAAATATTTAGCAATATTTTCATATAATCCATTGACATAAGATAACGAAAAATATTTCTGTGTATTGTCCTCTTTTATGATTGGGTACACGAGATTTAATGCCATTTTCTTTTGTTTATTGGATACCATTTTGTCTATAAGAAAGGGATTATAACCGTTGTTTGACGCTATTTGTTTAATAATATTTAATTCTTTCAAAAAGTTTTCTGAATTCAAAGGGACATTCAGTAATCTATGAATAAAACTATTATATGCTGACATCTTTTGGTTGATGGGGTGGTTTGAAGTTTTATGTATTGTGATGTCTGTATGTGTTGTTTTGTGAAATAGTTTCATTCATAGATTACTGAATGTCCCTTTGAATTCAGAAAACTTTTTGGAAGAATTAAATATTATTAAACAAATAGCGTCAAACAACGGTTATAACCCCTTTCTTATAGACAAAATGGTATCCAATAAACAAAAGAAAATGGCATTAAATCTCGTGTACCCAATCATAAAAGAGGACAATACACAGAAATATTTCTCGTTATCTTATGTCAATGGATTATCTGAAAATATTGCTAAATATTTCAAAAGTTCTTTCAATTATAACGCGACTTTTAAGACAATTAATAACCTTAGTACCTATATAAAAAACAATAAAGATCGAACAAACAAAGAAAATAAATCCGGAGTCTACAAGTTGACTTGTAAAGATTGCCCTTTAGTATACATTGGCCAGACTGGTAGATCATTCAAGAAACGTGTCCAAGAACACCAAAGGGGTTATATATCCAATTCTGTACATTCGACATATGCTAATCATCTTAAGGAATTCAGGCATAATTTCAACAATAATTATGAAATTATTCACGTTGAAAGCAAAAGTTCTAGATTAACACTTTTAGAATTTCTTGAAATCAACAGGTATAATGCCCGTAAAATCCTTTTGAACGAACAAACAGTCTCCATTACTGAATATTTTTCCTTAATGGCATTTTTAGCGGCAAACTCCAATAAACACAATAGAGTTTTTATGACTTGTGCTTCCATTATTTGGTCAAGTACCTAAAAATGTATTTAAACTCGGTTACACTGAATACCATCAGAAAGTACAATGTAATATCTGAAGAAGCCACATCGTGGTGAAACAATTGTTGTAGTACATTTTTGTGGAAATAAATTACTGTCTCATATACATTTCTTTAACTAAAATGAGTTTCCACCAAGTAAACACCGAATCAATCAAATAGATATTGAAGTGAATACCTCAGTGATTTCTTCATCTTACCAATAAAATAATATATATTGATATATGAGATAGTTTTCTATTGTTATTCCATTCACAGAGATCAATAACAGAGTAGACCTTACCTGAGTGTGATGCTGTTTTTGATCCAGAGCCCTCATGAATACCTCATATTGATAAGCGCCACCATTGGACAAAATATGAAATATTATCGGCGAATGCTTAAATTTCTGTTTTATCCACACATCTGCCATCTCTTCGCCAATCTTCAGCATGTTACTGCTATGAAAGAATAGATATTTGCTTGGTACAATGTACCTGATGGTATGTAGGCTGAAATTAAATATAAAGCCTGTCAAATAATAATAAATAAATTGTGTTAAAATGCAATGTGACACAAGAGTGAAAGGGAACTTGTGTAAATAATTGTCAAAGCTGCTGGGATAAGAATATAGAAGGTTACAGAATTGGTAGGAAAATGGTATATAGAAGCTAATCTTTTGAAAATAACATAAACCAGATTGCAAGTATGACAATATTATAGGCCACAAATCCACGTACAAATGTTATATTTAGAGCATTGTACTATGTGTCTAAACTTATGGTGGAGTGGACGCGTTTTATGTGGTGCTCTGAAAATTTCGTAAATTCGCAGTGAGTTATTCAGCAAAATTGAATTTGAATTTTCCAGTTAAGAAGTTGATGTATAGATACATATATGTTCGCCTGAAAAGAATTGAAGTATTCACTGTTAATGTGAAAAAATTGTTTATGATTCGTTGATATCATCTCTTCTATTGATAACAACAAGTAGGTAGCGTACGTCCAGCAGGTGATTCCATACAGCACATTTATCGCGTGATTCATAGCTAAAACGGAACAATTAGATAAATAAACCCTTTTTCATATCGTACCAAATTCCTCGATCCCATTTTTTCGTGGCCGGCCCTTTTCTGTTCGAAGTCTTCCTTATAGGCCCAAGGAAGTGAAGAGTGTGATTCCTGTCGCCCTTTGTTTTGATTCTGATTGAGTTTTATCACGTTTTTCTTCCCGTTAAGCTACTTTTTCGGAAGTTCGATAAATTTTTCAACTTGATTTAGTACTATGGATGATAAAGTAGTGCAGAATATTTTGGAGAAAATAGAGAACAGTAAGGCTGAAATAAAGAATAGTATCAGGGCTTCGGAATCGAACATATTGCTTGAATTTGAACAACTGAAGCACAAAATTCGTCAACTCGAGCGAGAGAATTTGACTTTGAGGGAAAAAATTGGCCGAATTGAGAGAAAGTCCAAAGAGAATAATATTGTTGTTTTTGGATGGTCAACACCAAACGATACTATAACGTTGGATTTCATTTGCGCAGAGTTTAAAAACCTGCTGGGAGTGGAAGTCGATAATGGGGACATAAATAACTTTTACTGCCTGGGAAAAAAACCAAATTGTCCGGTAAAGATTGAATTTGTATCGAATATCAAGAAAACTGAAATTATCAAGAACTGCAGAAAATTGAAGGGGGGTGGTATCGCGATATCGAACGATTTAACAGAGGAGCAGCGAAACGAATATCGAGCACTCAGGAAGTATATGATTGAGGAGAAGGAAAGAGGACAAAATTGTTTTATAAGGGGCAATAGACTAGTTGTAGAAAATAAAGAGTATACACTCCAGGAATTACAACAATCGCAGGAGCAATCCACAAAACCCAATAGTGACCCCGCAACCCCAAGTCCATCCCTGATTCTACATCCGAAAAGCATTGAGGTCCGAGCTCAAAAATCTAAGAACATCAAAGACACTCCAACAAATTTTCAGTTAAAGAATACACCCGATAAGATTATTAGAAAAACTGGCAAACCGGAAAAGTACACTAGATCGCGTACTAATTCACAAAGGAATCTGAAATAGTCGCTTAATTTTACGTAATCCGTTTTTGCGTTGTTATATTTGTTTGTGTGTCAGTTTATCTCCGTTTTTTTCTTTTGTTTCCCGGTGTAATTTTGGGGTGATATGGATCCATTTATAAGAGAGTATAAAAACGAGCCAATTATGGCGAAAATAATTCGTGATATAGATAATTTTGTTTCATATAAAACAACAAAACTTAATATGGTGCATTTTAATATCAGAAGTGTCATGAAGAATATAGATGAGATGATTTTGTTTTTGAATGGGCTTGCGCTGGAATTTCATGTCATAGTTCTTTCTGAAACATATCTCGTACATGATCTGGATGTGTTGAATATCGATGGCTATACGGTTTTATATAGTGAGGGTGTGTTGAATAAGAATGATGGAGTGATAGTTTATGTTAGGAATGGGATCAATTTCTCTCATGCGGTAAAAAATATAGGAGATATTAAGATTCTCGAGGTCAGCACAGAAATTGAATCCAAGCACGTTATTTTTACAGCTGTGTATAGGTCTCCAAGCACTTGCCCCGAAAGGTTCAATCAAGATTTCCAGCAGTATATTCAGACGGTTGATAAAAGTGATATGCATGTAGTAACGGGGGATATCAACATCGATTTATTGTCGGGCACGGAATACTCTGAAGAATATAAGAATATAATGTACGCTTTTGGTTATGAGTCCTACATAAACGAGTGCACCCGACCACTCAGTCAAACTTGTATCGATCACATCTTCGTGAAAACCAAAGTTTCGAGAGAAATACAGTCATATATTTTTCAGTGCGGTGTCACAGACCATTATCCTATAGCCATGACTGTTGATCTGGGTGGAAAAGCAGCTAGCATATCTAAATCTGCAGATGAATTTAGAAAATTCATAGATTACACAGCCCTTAAAGCAGCTTTGAATGAGGAGAAATGGGAAAGTTTTTATAGTTCACGGTGTATAGATGAAATGACAGATGAATTCATAGGAAAAATTAGTGCATATATCGAGGAGAATACGAAAAAAGTCAGGCTGAATAAACGAGGTAAAGGCAGAAAAAAATGGATAACCCCAGCACTAGTAACATCCATAAATAAAAAACAATTGCTCTACACAGCTCTGCAGAACTGTCCAGATGATACCCGCCTGAAGACAGAATACCTCACATATAAAAATAAGTTAGTTAAATTAATTAAAATTGCGAAAAAAACGTACGCTCGAAAACTAATAAGAGACAACGTAAACCAGTCAAAAGCTCTATGGGAGGGAATAAATGAAATCTGTGGTCGATCAAGAACAGACACAAAGATTGAAAGTATTTTATCGACAGATGGTTTGATTCTGGATTCCAAAAAAGATATTTCCAATAGTTTTGGTTCTTACTATGGTACTCTGGGTCAAGTATACGCACAGCGAATCAAAATCCCTGACAATTACACAGAACCTCTCAAAGGAGTGAAAAACTCCATGGGTCTATTTCCGGCCACTAATGAAGAAGTTCTTGAGACAATAGAGCAGCTGAAACAGAAAAGGTCACCTGGATGTGACAATATCAGAGCAGAAACGCTGAGGAAAATATCTGATGAAATAAAGACCCCCCTAACACATTTGATAAATCGCTGCTTCGATAGAGGATATTTTCCAAAAAAGTTGAAGGTCGGAATCGTTAAGCCCCTATACAAGAATGGAAATAGATTGCAGATGGAAAACTATAGGCCAATCTCTCTAACCTCTAATATTGCAAAAATGTTGGAAAAAATATTGAAAACAAGAATATTAAAATTTTGCGAAAAAAATAACATCATTTCTCAGCATCAATATGGTTTTAGAGAGAATAAATCAACTGAGGACGCAATACATCATTTAACATCCTGCATTTATAACTCACTAGATAAGAGTAAACCATCCTTGTGCGTCTTTATTGATCTTTCTAAAGCCTTTGACACAGTCTCTCATGGAAAGCTCCTTAATAAATTGAGCAATTATGGTTTGCGTGGAAAAGTCTATGACTTGCTTGAAAGTTACCTGACAGACAGAGAGCAGAGGGTGGATATTGATGGGGAACTGAGTGAACCTTTATGTGTAACCTACGGTGTACCACAGGGCACTGTGCTCGGACCACTTTTGTTTGTGCTCTATATAAATAGTTTACTCGATGTCAGAGTGAGGGGTAAAATTCTTGGTTTTGCGGACGATACTGCACTTTTTTGTGAATCCGATTCGTGGGATTCTTTGAAATCGGAGGCAGAGGATGACTTCAGAATTTTAATGGAGTGGTTCAGTTACAACACATTGACACTAAACCTAGAAAAAACGAAATATCTGCCCTTTACTTCCTACTGCAGTGGATTACCGTGCATGGGGCCCCTTGAGATCACACCTGGTTCAGTTATCCCAGAAGCGGACTCGGTTAGGTATTTGGGTGTAACAATTGACCGACATTTGAGGTGGGACTTGCACATAAAAAATTTGGTCAATAAACTAAGAGGAGTTTTATACAAACTTAAATTTCTCAAAGATTATCTTGACGTGAGACACCTCAGAATGCTCTATTTTGCGTTAGTGCAGTCCCAGCTGAATTATGGAATCATAGGTTGGGGTGGTGCTACGGATAACCATCTGAAAGACTTGGTTGTAATTCAAAAATGGATTCTTCGAATCATCTATAGTAGACCTCTCACTTTCTCTGGTGAAAAACTATTCAAGGAGGCTGAAATACTGGATATTAGACAACTCTTCTGTATGCACATGCTGATTAATATCAAGAAATCCAAAATGGCTTCCAATCCCGTCACACATTGTTACAATACACGAAATAGGGTAAATGCACTCAGCGTCCCTCATTGTGTTAAGTCTGTGGGACAGCGTCACTGCAGCTTCCTTGCACCGAAACTCTACAGTGAACTTCCTCGTAACATTAGGAATATTAACAGCCTTAACATGTTTAAGGAAAATTTGAAAAACTGGATTCTCTCGTACGGAAGGAGAGATTTACATAATTTTGTTAATCAAAGGTTCTCATTAAGATAGGATATATTTGTGTGTATTTTCTTTTTGTATATTATATTTTTCTGTAGATATTTGTTCGTCCATCGTAGGAAAAGAGTAATTTAAATAGTATTACATCACGTACAAGCTATAGCTTCTCGGAGCTAAAGCTTCTGTGATATCGTTTATTTATTCACCTTGTGTAGTGTGTACTTGTGAATGAGCTTAAAAATAATTTTTGATGTGTTATCTACTCTTAATGAATAAATATTATTATTATTATTATTAATAGTAATGAAATAAGATAATTCTTTGACTTGATGTTGTAGTTAAACAATAATGTTTTGTCCTAAACCTCTTTCGGTAATAAGCATTTCTGTTGTTTTTTTAAATTAACTTTTAGTTTGATGGCTTCCTTACCCTCGTTCTTCATAAAGTCTTGCGTAAACCTTCAAATATTTATCTTTAGCACCAGCCCAACCGAAAATAACCACTGTAGGGATTTCTTGTGTGTTGATTTGGAATCTTTCTTCAGGAGTCAAGCTGGAATAATCGAATTTTTCACTTACATGGGTGACTTGATGTTCCCAAGTTTTTTTATCAGCCATTGTGCTAAAGAAAAAACAAAAAATGAGAGTGACTAGTTCATTTTCAATAAGTAAAAAATAAAACAAATCTAATAACGACCCTATTTCCTCCAACAATAACGATATTATACATATTGTCACAGTTTCTAAACTTATTTTCTTTTGTGTTGTGATTTGCTTTCATTATTATATGATATTTTTATATTGAAATCTAACTTTCAAATACATCTTCTATGGGGGTTTTACAACATTTTACAAATGTTGGAAAAAGACCTCACTAAAGTTCTTGGGGACTTCATTTTATACTGTCAATTTTCATAATTTTGAGTAAATCAAAGTAGATTTTCTGTTAGTCAATTTTTGGATCCTATGTAGTACCAAATATATAAATAAACTGTAAATTTGGGCAGAATAAGTAAAAAAAACTTTTTCATCATTTCTTTAAAACTTTATTTAAAAATTTAAAAACAGTTTTACAATAACCCAACTTATCAGAGGGATAGTGCTTAACATGAGGTGTCGTCTCGTATAATTTGGTTGTTACGTCAACGCCATTCATTCTCCTTGTCTCTATAAAAGCTTCCAATTTCTAGAAATGCAAAAAAAGGTGTAAAGCACTGACGTAAAGTCAGGAGTTTTTGCGTGCTAGTTCATATGACTCACGATCATCACAAAATAATTTTTTTTTGTCTTCTAATTAAACCATCTTCACTAAATCTTGTATGCGATTATTTTACATGTACATGCCAAATTTAAACTCTATTATGGGACTGTTGCTATGGTTTCTTAAGTGCACAATGCTGCTCCGCTCACAAAATTCTTGCCTTTCTTTTGAATATGCTAATCATAAGATCGTCATGAAGTTTTGCAGGAACATGTGCGTTGATATTAGCTTCCTGAGCACCAAATTTCAGATCAATCTTATTTGTAGCTTGGAAAATATTAATAAAAATATGGGAAATTTTTAGATGTGAATAACTGCGAAACCATTGGATTGATTTTGCCAACAACATACTCTACCGAGATATTCAGGCCTCAAATATACCCTGACAGTTTCAAGTCTCTATCTCTTTCTGTTCGAAAGTTATGTTTAAGGTAGCGCTCAACACTGCTAATCCGCCCATTTCCAATCATACCATCATCACGATATTTCAATCTTGCACGCGCGTTATTATTCTACTTCTAAGTGCTGAGTATCAGATCGATCGAATGTGTAATTTCGAAAATATAGAAAAAAATATGGAACATTTTCAAACGTGAATAACTGCGAAAATATTAAACCGATTTTTCCCATTAACGAAATTAGTCGCAGTATTTAGTCTTCAGTTTTTAGGCTATAGTTCTTTCCATCAAGAGTTACCGTGTTTACGGACAGTCAGCTAACCGAATAGAATTACTTTTGACCCCAGATTATTCATCAGTGAGTCCAACTTAGTCATTCAAGACCTTTTCCGCTCAAAATTCGAGACATTTGGCAGGCGATAGCACGCTGGAACTAGCACGCATTAAAATAAAACTTCTGTAACAGAATTTCAACACTCACTCTGTAAGGAACTAAAGGATCGGCTTTGGAATAGAAAAATAGTTGGGGACATAAATTCTCTTGATGCATCAAATTGTTGTAAGGATTCAACAGGAAGACATGACTTCCAAATAAAACTTCCCCAATTTTCTGAAACAGACAAAACTACTGTTAATCGTCATAATTCTTAATAGAGTATCAAATTGATTAGAGCTGATAAGAGATTTTATATCAAATAATGACAATGAAAGCAATTATTGTTCTGATGTTTAAATTTAAATTAAAATTAATATTTGAGTTGTCAATTTGACTTCATGGTAAAATATGGAGAAAGGTTCAAATATAGATTTACCCGTCAAAAAACTTTTTTGGAAGTAAGAAAAAACCTTGTTTACACTGAAGTTCAAGCTTACCAACAGTGTAGCAATTTAGTATTAAATTCTCTTTATAACAATGTACGAGGGATAATACAAATTAATCATTAAGTACCCCCGCATACTGAAATATCTAAAACAGACCAAAAATTCTTACATACCTCAACAGCTACAAAAAACACCAAACAAGCCATAGTTAACAATGTTAATGGATAAATTAACAACCTAGTCTTCATACTTGATCTAATTATCATGGAAATAACAGTAAAACTGTTATAGAGGGTCCTTGGTGCTGGTCCCGAGTCAAATATTACTCCTTTCACCTGAAAATCATGAGGAAATCAAACTTATGCATGCAGATGGAGAAACAAAGATGTACCAATTTACTTTTAGCCTGCTCTTTTTGCAAGGCCACGGAGAGAATATCATACTGGAAGGTACCACCATTGGAAAAGAGGTGAAATATCACAGGTCTGTCTTTGAAATCTGGCTCGTCTAATAAGGTCAGAAGTCTGTCGCAATATTTTGTCATTCCTTTGTTGTTAAAGAGAACTATCAATGGAGAAACTGTCAATCTAACCGTAGGGAATCTGGAATAATATTTTTTAATTGTTGCTACACTTGAGAATGTGTAGTTAACATCTACTAAATCATAGTTCGGATTATCTTAGATCCTTCAAAAGCAATTCTCTGAAGCTCATACGTCAAGTAGGTATACACGTACCTTCAAACTCACCCTTTCTCCTCGTAGATTTGAGAATACACTTTCAGATATCGATCGTTGGCTCCTACCCATCCGAAAATCATCACGACAGGATCTTTTGATCTACTTTCATCCAAAATTTGTGTACCGTCATCTTTTAATCTAGGGTATGTTATGTGTAAATAACTTTTCAAGTTTTCCATTATGATACCGATAGCATGAAGATCATCACAGATGACAACTTGAAATAAAATAATTCTTCAATAAGATTTTCGAAATTAAAATAAAATGAAGACTGATACGTATGTTTAACATTCAAGTGATAAATCTTAAACAAATATATTGTAAGCTTTCATTTCTTACTGTATTAATTGAAGTAAATCTATTTCTTTCTTCGTGTACTTTAGCATATTCTCCCGCACTAAACGATAACTTATATTTATATTTCATTTTCTTCATAATTTTTTTTCCTAGTTCCTTAGGTTTATAATAAATCATTGTGAGCGTATAAGGACTATCTAACAGATTACCATAGATCAACAAGACTATAGTATTGTTAATCTATGCAGATTACTTAAGACTAATTTCGTAATCTGTGGACTATATTTTAGCATATTATTTCTTTGAAAATAAATAGATTTCTTCATCCTTCCTTTCTTAAAGCATAGAAAATATACTTACCTTATAGGTAAGCCGAATCAAAGTTTCCCCGTAAATAAATTCTTATAGAAGTAAATTCACTTCTTTGAACTTGAAATAATAAACTAGTAGCACCTACTGGGAATTGCATACAAATTGGGAACAGATTACTGAAGATTCTTTCCGTAAACTGTGGAATTAGGTAATCTCAGTAAAAAATTACTTTTTTAAGCCTTTCAAGGTCATATACACGTACGTTCAAAGTCCAATGAATTCTCATGATAGTGGAAAAGACAATGAAGATTATTTCTATTTTATTTTTGAATTTAATTTATCCTTCAATTTCTTAAAAAGAAAAAAAATTGGGGAAAATGACTTTATTATGCTCAAGTAATAAATTTTTTTTTATTAATCATACGAATTTAATCACAGAATTCAAAACGGGGTCAATCTTCTGTGCGTGTCGCGTGTCGAATCCTTGCGATCAATATATAGATCTATGGTCAAATCTGATTCGAATCCAAAAATTGGTTACAAATCAACTTTCTAATTCCATAACTCTACCTTGAAAATGGATTTCGATCGGTGTGACACCTTTCGTGACACTTTTATCCCACATCAAATCTCATTTATGATAAAGTAAATTGGGAAATAAAAATAATTCATTGTCCCGAATCAATTAAACCCCCACCCAAGTTTTTTCCGTGGCAGCTTCAAAGGATTGACACATGTGGCGTTCCTTGTTCTTGTATTGTTCGCTGCGTGAGTAGTTAGTCGTCACCTGCTATCTGTTTTTAGAGGGTTTCACTCGGCTTTTTCCATTAAAAGTGCTGATTACCTAATTCAAGCCAAAATGGTTACGCACATTAAAGACAAAGTGAGTTTATTTACATATATTTCTCATAGATATCTTCAGCATATATTCTCAATGAAAAGCCAAACCGAAAGGTGTGGTTAGAATCGTTACATTCTTAAAATTTGATACACGAGTGATCATTGGTTACACCGCAGCTGATTCATTCGGTAATTAATTCGGAGTCACTTGCTGGAGGGGTTCTGAATTGTTTTCTTCTCGGTTACAATCCAATTGAATCATACTTTTTAATAATCTTATGTGCAAGGTCACTTATTTAATCACTTCGTTATATGAGATCTTTTTCATTAGCTGAAAGTGAGAATTGATGATATATTTGAAACTGCTCTGTTGTTATTTAAGTCATTTGTAGTTTTAATGTAGGATTATTCCTTTAATATATAGTTAAATATATGTGTACAAAACTAATTTGATTCTGATACTGTGAATAGGTCCACAAGTATACATTTTAATCGCATTGAGTCCATTGGGAAATATATAATTTCCCATTAAAGTTTCACTATTTATTTTAGAATAATGTAATATCGAGGTTTTTATTGGTTTTTCTTATCATAGCACGGTGTTGATAAATTCGGTCAGTAGTGTCGCAAGATACTTGAAATGTGTACAATCATGACTAGACTTATCGAAAATTGTATTTTAATCTGTTTAAAATGATTCATATCACAAACGCAAGGATGAAGTGGAAAGATAATATGATTGTAATGGGATAGTTCTTAGTTGTAGTAATTAATAACTGAATAATTCACCTTATTCTTGATATTTGCTATGTGAAATAAATTTTGGATGACCTACTAAGGAAAACATGATATAAAAAAATTACACCTCCATTTAAGTAATCAATATGAATCGATCAATTCATAGACAAAGATAATCTATGGTTGAATTACACGTCTTTTTAGATTAATGACATAATTTTTGTTTAATTTCGTTGAAATCTTAAACCTTTTTTCACTAAACGATAAAGACTTTATATATTATAAATTTGATTCATGTCTTTATTACGCTTTTCCTTAATACTACATGACCCTATTTAACATTAATATATCTCATGATTTAATCGTACCGATGGAAATATGGAAAAACTTCATATCAATCTACGTCTTGAAGTCACCTCTAGGGGAAGCCCCTTTGTCAGGAACCTGAATTTTTGCCAGTATTTTGATACATTTTGGCAAATACAAATGAAATTCAGTATACGGAAGTTCTTGGTTGAATCTCGAATTGTTTGGTGAAAACGCAAAAATAGTAATTACTGCCAGAGGCGTAGTACACTACCAGTGGCGTAGATAATTGGGGGACTTGAACTGATAATCTTCCTGAATTTCTAATTAAATTTTAAATAAAGGGGGGATATGTAACTAACGAGTTTGGGAGATAAAGATTAGAAAACATATGCAAAAAAGGGACACAAATAGCGACCAATTAACAGAAATACCGATAAAGGAAAATATTCGGAAAACATACAAATAAACATTAAATATATTGGGGTCAATTATCGGAAATAACTAAGTAAAAATTTTCAACAAAGGAGTTCTGGCGACATCTGTTTGGTTGTTGAGAAGAATTTTAAGTTTTTTGTACCTCCTAATTTCTACCATTTCCAAATGTCAGTCTGGTACTTTTAAATTCATACTTAGTGTTGAAAAATGTCTAAATTCTTTCAAATTCAGCAGACCATATCAAAAATAACAAAAATCATGTTTTCAGGTTAGGTTTGGAGTCTAAATATCAATTAGGAATTTAATTGAATTGGCCAATGCTTGGTAGAAATTATTTATGAATTAATTTATTGATGGAACACATGTTTCTATTTATACCTTATTTTTAATAGTACTAACATACATTTCGTCCATCCTGAAAGACTTGGTCATAGTACAAGGTATACAGTTTTTGTTTTGAATTTATGGTTTTCGAAAAAATTGTACAGATGTTATTTTTAATGATTTATAAAAGAATTACGTTTCAAAGGGGTGTAATAAAAGTAAGGTCTGGTCGTTTAAAAGGATCTTGTTATCTTTATACTTCGTATATTTCGCATTAACTCATATTCAGACCTGAGATATACAAATTCTTTAAAAAAGAATGCGGGTCTTTTATATCTTTATCGAAACTTCTTTTCTGTTCAAATAAACGAATTCCAAAATGTTTACCTCTTCTACCAATATAGATTTTTGAGCAATCTAATTACATTGAAACTACAGTTGAATGATTCAGAATTAAATTTAATTCTGTCTGTCCGTATAAAAACGTACTAGTCATTTAGACAAGGTGGATCATAACAATTGGGACATAGACAAAGAACAGTTTTCGTTTTTTGCAAAAAATTTTATTCTTTATTTCGCAATTGAAGATTAGTTTATGAATTACTTCACTTTTTGTTATAGAGGGCGCCACATAAATCATATCTGATGATGAAATTAAGGGGTAGCTTTTTTGACGAAACTTGATAGTGATCTTGATCAGAAAATGTTATTTAAAAATCATTTTTACGTTATATTGGGTACTCTTGTTTGAAAAGATAATTTCACCCGTTTTGAGGACAAAAACGCAGTTGAAGAGTTCACTGTCTCTGAAGGAGATTTCAAATAACAGACAATAAAGAAACTTGTAACGTAAGGTTTCTGTTTCAACAGTAAAGTTTCGTTAAAGAAGATACCACTTGATTTCATCATCAGAACTGATTCACCGGGCGTCCTCTAAACAAAAGGAGAAAGTAAAATAGAAAAAGGCTTTTTACTTGATAGAAGAAATATAACAAAATTTGAATATCAAAACAGACTTAATCTGTTAGTCTTTTACAGTTTTAATTTAAAAAAAAATTTTATTCGAAAAACTTTTAGAATTAAATTAATGTCTATAATAAGCACCGCTTATATTTAATAGACGTATATAATGAAAGCTCAATATACAATGCCAAATGGAATAAATAAACCAACAAATATAAAAAGGGCAATGAAAATTAATAAATAAATATTTGAAGGTGACAAAATTTTGTTTCTGATCTTACCATAATGAAACCAATTCCTTTTCAAAAACATAAAAACACAACTTAAGGATTTCTCAAAAAATATAATATATTTAAATAAATTATATTTTTTGAGAAATCCTTAAGTTGTGTTTTTATGTTTTTGAAAAGGAATTGGTTTCATTATGGTAAGATCAGAAACAAAATTGATATTCAAACATTCCAGGAAATGATATTAACAGCAGATCAGTTTTTTCTGGCACATCTGAAACCATCAAACCCAAAATGAATTAGTCGGTTCGGTTGCTTTTGTTGTGTATAAAAAAATTGAGGACGAAATTTCAAAATCCTTGTTCTATTTCTGGCAAGTTGATGAAACAACTGACATAATCTGCCATAAATGACCAACTTGTTGAGCGATTCATGGGATTTTATGATGTAAGTTCTGAGCGTTCTGCTGAAGATACACTTTTCGTCATCAGGAACTATCCGGTGAAAAAAACCCTTTCATTTTTGCCTTTGTAGCAGCTGCTCACAAGAAAATATTCGAGTTTCCAGGTCTATTGATTTCAGTTCGTAAGGAACCCAGTTCCTTGCTTTTGAATGTGACCCCTAAATTTCAAAGTTACAGAAATTGCTTGTTGGTCACCCCTAACATAAGTTTGAGGTTGTCTTGCGTTAGAGACTCGGATCTTCATCGAGTAGTGTCTGTAATTCATCGTCTTCGAATTTTTTTGGCTGTCCGAGCGAGGTCTATCTTCAACCCTGAAATCACTACTTTTGAAGCACCGAAACCATTCTCCAAATGTCACTTGGAGCATTGTCAGCGTGAACTTCCACAAGCATACGATGAGCATCAGCTGACCTTTTTTTTGTGAATTAAAACAGAAAAAATCACGTCAGGTTATTATTGGGTTGTTCGGAAAATAATTTCGTTTTTTCTCGGGAAAATGAAAGACAATTTTCGTATGACGAATGAATATTTTATTGAATTATATATTGGCCATTCTGATCCAACACCTTTTGCCATCTTTCTGGTAGTAGCATGATTCTACGATCATAAAATTCTTGGTCTTTGCTGGCAAAAACTGATCCAGGTGATTTTTGACCTCTTCATTTGAAGTGAAGGTTTAACTGTCCAAAAAATTTTGCAATAACCGGAACAAATGATAATCTGAAGGCGCCAGATCTGGGAAATATGGTGGGTGTGGCAGTGTATCATTCTTTTCTTAATGAAATTAAGTCGTAGCTTGTTTTGACGAAACTTGATTGTGATCTCGATTAGAAAATACAATGTAAAAATCATTTTACGTAATATTCTGTGGAGACACAGACCATCAATATTGATCTTGAGAGGTATTTAGAGTGGTGCTACAGAAGACTGACTAAATAAATATGATGAAAAAACTGTTAACGTACACCAAAAAATGAATTAGTCTTTGAAATATTCTGACAAAGATCACTTGTGTTCTATCTGGTTCTGCCTTCTCAGCACTTTATTCTTGAACAAACAGGTGAAAACTAGAAGAATTAGTTACGGAAGGATGCTTTTAAAAATGTGCTCTTGATATAAAATATTCGAAATTCTCAGAGCTCATTTGGATATTGTGATTTTACAGAAAGATCTGATCAGCAAGCTGACCGATGCCGGAGACAGCCTGGTTGTCATCGACTTTTTCGCCACCTGGTGCGGGCCCTGCAAGGCCATTTCCCCAAAGCTGGAGGAGCTGGCCAAAGAACACGCCGACATAATCATCCTGAAAGTAAGTTTGATCAAAGGCGGCCGCGATAAGCCGCCATAATTGTTTTAATTGAGGCCAATCCATCATCTACGTGTTAGGACACTACTCCATTATGTGATTGCCTTTTTCATTCAATCAGAAGGATGTCTTCCCCGTGTTGAATCAATATTTAATGGGGGCTGTAATGTATCGGAGTCGTTTATAGTCATTAAGAACACTTCGATCAGGTACTAATGATACAGGCTGAAATTTAATTTTTGATTTATAATAATTGCTTTTTTTAACACTAGTACCAGAGCTCTTATCATTTTAATTTTGTAGTTAAAACTAAACAACTCAGTTAAAATTCAAATATTGAATGGATTAGTCTGTTACTTTGTGATAATAAATTGAATAGCTTCACTCAAACACCAAAAATTTCGCAAAACATGTTTTTGGTACTACAAGTATGTCTTTCCAAATAATTTTGAAATCCATCTGGCCGAAAAATAAATATGAATGAACATCTTCTCTAGAAAATAAAAATATCACGATACAAAACCACTAGACACAACTTGCAATTCACAGTTTGAAAATGTGGTAACACTAGGAAACTCTGATCACTATATTCAGTAATTATCGCTCCAGCTATGTTGCAAGTATATAAATTTTCAGTCCAATTTGGTGATGCTGAAGTGGTTTTATACGTATGGTTATTTTTCAGATTTCTTTCTATTAAACAACACACATAAAAACGAATCAGAGTTCACAGAATTGAGAACTAAATTTATTTTCATTTAATTATGCATATTAAAAAATCAACCCTAGCTATATACATTAAAAAATAACCTGATATAAATAATATGCCTTAGTAGAAATAGTTTAATTTATTGGATGGAGTAGTTTGTTTATGGTGATAAATTACTTAGTTTTCTATTACTTTTTATTAACTGAATATTTTTTATATTTTTATTTCTCAAACACATTTGTGCTTAAATATATGTATGAATTCCGTAGTATAATACTTACTACATTTTCAAACCGAATAAAACAAATTGTATCTCAACTATTACTTATATTCGTTGAAGGCTTCGGCTTGTGCAAAACTTGGAGACGTGGATTGTGGCAAAGGTCACTCATTTAATAGTTTTATTTCTCAAACACATTTGTGCTTAAATATATGTATGGATTCCAGGATGTCTAGCTTTTTTTCTTTCGCTTCCAGGTGCAATATTTCAAGATTGTCTAAATCTGGGAAGATATGATTGATTTCGAAAAAATGTTGCACAAAATTAGAGTTGTCTTTCTGATTCCTAAATTAAGATTGATGATCTTTGAACCTTTTTTGGAAAGATCTCCCGGTTTGTCCCATATATACACTACTCCACTGTTGACAACTTAATTTTATCGACTCCAGAATTATTCAGCCGGTTGTTTTTGTCTTTTGCATTAAAAAATAGGTTAGAAATTTTATGTGAGGGTGTGAAAGCTGTTTTTGTTAGTTTTTGAGAATATTTGAGCTATTTTTTGCGAGATTGGTCCACAATATGTTATTACAAATTTATTTTCATAATTATATGTTTTGGAGGTGGGATATATTTGTTTTAGACAATAATGACAACAAATTTGTAAAACTGGCATATTGTGGATCAATCTCGCAAAAAATAGCTCAAATATTATCAAAAACTAACATAAAATCAGCTTTCACACCCTCACATAAAATTTTCAACCTCTTTTTTTAATGCAAAAGACGAAAACAACCGCCTGAATAATTCTGGAGTTTATGAATTAAATTGTCAACAGTGCGGTAGTGTATATAGGACAAACCGGGAGATCTTTCCAAAAAAGTTTCAAAGAACATCAATCTTCATTTAAGAATCGGAAAGATTACTCTCATTTTGCGAAACATTTTTTCGAAACCAATAATATCTTCCCATAATTGGGCAATCTTGAAATATTGCACCTGGAAGCGAAAGGTAAAAACTAGACACCTTGGAATTCATGGAAATATTTAAGTACAAGCATGTTTTAGAAATAAAACTATCAAATGAGCGGACGGGACCTTTGGCACACTCCACTTCTTGTAGATTTGCACTTGCCGAAGCCTTTGAATGAATATATATAATAGTTGAGATATAATTTGTTTTATTCAGTTTGAAAATGTACTAAACACTACGAAACTCGAGACACTGTATAAAAAGTTATGAAAAACAAAGTAATTCCTTATTTCATTCCATTTAATAGTTTTATATTTGAAAATAAATAATGTTATTTGAAAATATATTCATATGAACAAATCTGATTCAAGTTGAATCAGGTCGTTTTGGTGGCTGCATCTAATGTTTGTGCTTTCAGGTGGACGTAGATGAATGTGAAGATATCGCAATGGATTACAACATCTCCTCGATGCCTACCTTTGTCTTCATCAAACGCAAAGAGACAATCGTCTCCTTCAGTGGAGCCAATTACGATAAACTGAAGGCCCTTGTAATGGAACACAAATAAATCTGGATCTATACTCACGTGTGAAATTTCGAAAATTATTGATTTTGCATAGTTTTTATATATTTTTGCTATTCGGGATTCAAGTTTCAAATGATATTGTAATCACAAATTCACATTTTAGACCAGTGCCTAATATATTGACAAGACCATGTAAGATGTTTTATGTTCACAATTTTTCATGTGTATTGTTGAAGTTAGAAAGTAAATAAAACATTGTAAATGCTCTGTTTAATTCAATACTTGCTGCGGGATACAGTTATTTAATAAACAAAATTAATTTCATACTTTTTAACATGAAATTTGAAAGAATAACAATGATTAAGAAATTGGTATTAAGCACCATAAAAGCATGTGATTTGCTTTTATTTCTTCCTTTGGATGATAATAAATCTTTATATCCAGCAAAAAAAACTCATTCAATAAACAAAGAAATTTATGATATTGATTTAGAAATTGATGGTAAGTCCAACAGAAGTCTGTGGTTTGGGGATACCTTAAAAATGAAGTTTACATTAGAGTGCCAGAGTACCTATATTGCAGATTTATAAGAAAACATAATGAAAACTGTTTCACCAAAAGCTTATCTGTGATCTTCGAATATTTCTGGTCTTGTTTACAGAAGTGTAAAAATTAACAAGGCTTATATTTAAATAATTTGCGCCTAAAAAATTCCCTTTTATATACATTATAAAGTACAGCATATTTATATTTTATGACCATTTGACAAAGTCAAATGGATGGAGGATATTTACGATAGCAAATTATGAATTCAAAATGTAATATTTATGAAAGGAAGTATTTTCGCATTATAAATTACAAATAGAATATGCTTATTGTTAATCTATGAGAATATGTTCCGTTTACATAAGACAGGGCATATACAATAAATTTAAGAATATAACCATAAAAAAGTTTCTATGTAAACGAAACGCGTCACGTGAGCAACTCCCAGTAGTATTATCTAATTAAAATAACGCTATGGTGGATAAACGTAATAAGGAACCTGTTTTCTTTGAGCTTTTCTACTCACAAAGTTCCATCACTGATATGAAGGAATCTATTTGAAATTATGTTTTGTGATTTGGAGGTAGGCAGATTACAATGGTGGAATGACATTTACTAATTTTGAACTAATTCTGATTATAATCAAATCTTGAATTGTCATTCCACTGTCATATTTTTAGGTGGAAATGATTTATTGACAAGTTGACGTTTGGGCAGGGCCACCAACACACGTGAGCGAAAAACAAGCTACTCTCGACGTAGTTGTTGTTTTTCAGCTGACACAATTTCACATACCAAAGATGGCCTGTTGAAAATTACTGTAAGTTTCACCTTCAAAATATTAAAAATGGGTAATAGCCATGGGCATCATGGAAGCAGCAAGCACAAATCCACATCGTCATCACAGTCTACTTCGGAGAACACGTCAAGAAAATCTTTCTCGAAAAGTAATTCTGGGAATGATATTCAAGACAATAAACAATTTAACAACTTCGAATCTGTAACGAAATTGGCTAAGGTTAGTGCTCCTTTCTTGTTAAAATGTCTATAATTCTCCTCTAAATAAATCCATTGTTTTGACAGCTGATTTGTATACAAATTTTAAAATTTAAATATTGAAAACTATTCTTCATATGATTGTGAGTTCATAAAAAATATTCAACTGTATTTTTAAACAAATTGTGAATGTACAAATCCCTTTTGTGACCCATATGTTACTATAAGATTTTCAATTTTTATTGGCTGCTGTTGGTATTACAACAGGCGCCATAGTTCAAATATTTATTTTACTCATTAATTTCAGATTTTGTCCAATAAAACCTCAGCTGAAGATGAAGTGTTGGGTATTACTCTCAACGTCTTTACTGTGAGTATCTTTTGCAACCGATGAAAGAATTTAACGATTACTTTTCGTTACAGAAATATCTGTTTCCAAGGTACCATGTTCTTGCTATGAAATTGTTCAATTACTTTCACAAGCTATCTAAATCTAGCAATGATTATATAGAAACTCAGGCCTTCATAGAACAATGCGCAAAATATTTACAGGTAAGATGTAATTAGATTTTTTAATGTATCATTAGAAAATATACCTTATTACTGTGATCTTTGAAGAGTTTTATGTTTTTGATAGTCTAGTGTTTTCCTTACTTTTCAGATATTAGATGATGCCACGATGAGTGATATTCTGGTCAAGATGTTTTCTGTGGAAAACCAAGATAATAACAACGAAACGATAACTCCCGAGTTGTTGAAGATGTTACTGATGTCCTCTTATCATATAAGTATGGACCATTACTCTGAAGGACCGCAATCTTGTTATTTCCTACATCAAACTTTAAAAGCCATTGTTGATAGTTGCTTTCATGTGAAAAATTCCTTATCTACTAGTTACGTATCCCATTGGCTACAGTCTAATTGTCCAAGATTGCTACAACCTGTACACAGATTTATCGTACACACTTTGGCCACAGCTTACAGAACTCTAGAGGAAAAGAATGAGATTGATTTGGTCACCGGTAAGTAATTAGTATAGAAATTAAATTAATTCTGGATTAATTTAAAGAGGGTTCTTCTTGATTACTTCTCTATCTTTTGAGGACGGTATAGAACTTCATTAAGTTGTACTTCAACTCAGTGGGTGTTTAATAAGAATGTGTTGAGTACTGTTAATTTAAATTATTGGTTGTTTTTTTAATCTTATTAGTTGTAATAAACAATTCCTTTCAGTTTCTCATATGAAAGTTTATATTTAGAATCTAATAAAAGCATTATAGAAGAACCCTTCAGGTTTTAGGTTATATTTTTATTTATCAGGGATGCCATCTAGTAGATATTTAGCAGTACTGATAACTGTAAAAACAATACAGGATAGTGCAAGTTTTCATTATACCAAATTGCTTCATGTGAATTAACACATGTTGAATACAGTGTCTTAACAAAACATGTAAATATGTATATAACTTCTCTGTTGTACAGGTCTGGACGTAAATGATTCTTTAGAACAAGGTAAACAAGAATCCAGTAAGTAAATTGAAAAGAGCTGTTGGTGCTTCTCAATGTCACTAACATGTTTCATGTCAGCTTGTGTTAGTGTTATCAGATTATTGTTTACATCACTTGAAGAGATCATCGACATGTTAAAAATTGAAGGAAGGTCCTCGTTATTGCATGATTTGTTGATCTTAAGGGGCTTATGTAACGCACACTGCGATATATTGCTGCAATACACGTTTATTTGCATATGTAAAGGGTGATTGAATTAGTGCTTTAGTATTTTAAAGTGAAATAAAGGTAATACTGTTCCATTTGACAGTTTCGTAAGTTAGGTGTTATTTCAAAACAGCACGATGGAGGGGCCTAATTTTAAACCAAGACAAACCGAAATTCAAATATTTACCGGCATGGATTATTAGCGGATTATGATCCTCACGATCGACAAAGTGATTGGAATGTTGAGAAGAAATATGAAAATGAGTTAAAGTTGTTAGATAATTCAAGAAGAAATCGTGTCAAAATTGTGAGGAATATAGATAATATTGAAGCCGTGAGACAAAGTGTTCCAGATAATCCAAATTTGTCTATTAGATGTCGTTCTAAGCAATTTGATATATGATTTGATATTGGTCTGATATTCTCAGATCCCCTGTGAAGATCAAAAGCTGTAGGTTGTGTGAATTAGGAGTGTTCAGGTAAGGTTACTGTATCCTTACGCCATCTTAGGTACAGAACTGTTCAACAATGCGAGCCTGCACTGATGAAGAATCTCTGCCTAAGAGTTGGATGTTGAAACTACGCAACCGACACTCGTAATCTATCTACCTTCTGAAGGATTTCCACAAATGCTGCAACCTAAAAGATATCGAAACAGAATTTAGGTGTGCACCCATATGAAGTCCAACTGGTTCAAGAACTAAAGCTTTGATGCTTTTGTGAACCAACAATTAATTGAAAATCCGCCTTTTCATCTTAGTGTCATGTGATGAGGCTCATTTTTGCTTAAATAACTATGTTAATAAGTAAAATTGCACAATTTGGAAAGAAATGCTGTTACATCCAACAAAAGTTACAGTGTGGAGCTGGCATCGATGATGCATCCGACAAATATCGAAACATGCGTGTCTTCTGCGTATGTCCCGAAAATCGATACGATACTTATTCGAGGCAATTTCCGTTGTTACTTCAATTCAAAGTATAAACATTTAGGCGGCAATCTTAAAGCATTAAATGGATCACTCTTTACTTGATCTACCAAGTAAATGAAAGTTGAAACTGATTTAAAGTTTGAGAATAAGTTGCAAGCAAAAAAAGGGCTAAATTTTAAAGTCTGTACTTTTTATCATTGTTATTTTCTTCAGGAAACAATATCAATCTACACAACAGGTCAGATTTCTTTGAGGATATCCTCCCAATACTTTGTTTCAAAATATTGTTATGAATATATTTGCGCTTTGAATAATAGTACATCCTCTTCATGCAAATTTTTTTTTCTGTCATTTCTCAAACAAAGATCTCGTTCAACTTGGTAGCGAAGTACTTTTTGACACCAGCGCACTTTAAAAGAGTAGTGGCTCATGGTAAATTTATGCTCATTGGTCGTTTTCACGCAGGTCTCGAACTGGCCACACCCGTCTTGGAAAAGACCTCCCCCTTCGCCGGAAGCTCCGCCTCTAACGGAAAAAACACGACGCCGTCTTACACCTTAAATATGAGCCTGAGCTGGCTGTTGGCCAGCGCCTTGCCGCCCCTGTATTCTATGCCCCAGAAGGCCAACTCTCCAGAAGGAAGTTCCAACGGTCTGTGCAGTATGCTGTTCTTGGCCAGGATGCTTAGTTCCATACCGTCTCATTGGGTGCTTATATACGATTCAAACCAGCATGGTCTGGGTGCCAACAGGTAACTTCATTTGGACGATGTTTTAGGCGATGTATTAATATTGAAATCTCAAGTACAATTTTTTTGTAGATTCTTGCACCATGTTCTGGCTTATAAAGGTCCCACGCTGGTGATACTGAAAACTCAAGAGGACAGCGTCTTCTGTGTAGCATGTCCGGATGAGTGGCATGAGTCCCATCAGTACTGGGGACGCGAAGAGTCCGCCTTGTATCAACTCTTGCCAAAGTTCGGACTGATGGAGAAGGGTCCGAAGATGCTCTATCTCAACTTTACGGCCAGGGGCTACCCGCACGGGTTAAGAGTGGGGTGCAATCCGCGGAGTCCCGTAATATCCATCGATGGGGGATTCGAAAAGGTATCCTAAAAGTATTTGTATGTTTATTGATCAGTGTAATTAAGGAGCTATTCTTGATTATCCTTTAACTGTTTGATTTTGATTTGACTATTTGATTTTACTTCAAATAAGGGGTAGGCCATTTATAATTTACATTTTTAATCGGATATCAGAATACTTAAACTTGATTTGAACCATTGAAATACTTACATACAATTTGAATCCAAGTATTCGATTTAATTTGAATATTACCCAAGTTTGATTTCATCACAAATTTCATTTTGATACAAATCCTTTATTTTGATTCAACCATAGTTGAAATATTTGATTATTTTATTGAATTTTAATCATATAATATTTTAACTTATGATTTTAATAAATTCAATTTCATACTGATCTATTGGGTTGTGCGGAAAGTAGTTTCATTTTTTTTTTAATGGAAGACAATTTTCGTATAATGAATAAATATTTTATTAACAATTGTAACTGTAACAATTGTTTTATTGAAAGAAAGATTTGGTGATAACATTATTTCGAGAAATGGTCCAATTAATTGGCCTCTAAGATCATGTGACAACTCCACTGGATTATTTTTTTTGGGGTTATGTCAAGTCATTGGTTTATGCTGATAAACCAGAAACGATAGACGCTTTGGAAGCCAACATAACTCGTGTTATTGATGAAATAAGGCCTGAATTACTCGAAAAAGTGGTCCAAAATTGGTCTGGTCGAATACGGTTCCTCAGAGCAGAAATTATTTTTAAAAGATAAATGTCATAAAATTACCTTTCAACTAAAAAAAAATTTGGCTTCAATCTTAATTTAAATGTGTTTTATTTCAATTTAAAGTTCTATCTCTCTGAAAAATACACCCGATATATCAGCTCTCAAAACATGAGTATACGGCTTAAGTGTGAAGTTGGTTTTGAAAGAATACAATTAAATCCTCTGTCAGAAAAAAAAACGAAATTACTTTCCGAACAACCTTACAGATCATTTCAATAAATTCATCTTTATTTGAATGTTTCCAATTTTTTATTTGTATATTCATACTACAATTTTATTAAAATGGACATATTTCATTTTGAATAAATCATTTACAAGTTTTTATTTTCATTTATGGTTGAAACTAGAGTTCAAATATTTAATTCGAAGAATCTGAATATTTCATTAACATGTCATTTAATATTTTGAGTCATACAAAAGTGTCCATTATGATTTTAAACAATCAAATCGATTATTTAAACCATAAAAATATTTGAATTCAGTCAAATAAAAGCTTGATTTTGATTGTTTCAATATGTTATTTGAAACATTTGATTATTTTATTGGGATTTATTTACTTTATTATAATCAAAGTCATTTTTATATTCTTGATGTTGACTGTTGATTTAATATTTCATTTGAATAAACTGAATAATTTATTCGATTCTAATTGTTTAAATATTTTAATATTAGCCTTCTACATATTTAATTTCAAAAAATTATATCTAATAATTATAACTTCGAGAATTAAATTGAAATAATGTCATATAAGTGTCACTTATATCAAACGACATAAAATAAACATTCATTATAAGACATCCAAATGATATAACAAAATCCGATGAATAAAAATTGTTAAACAAAATTCTATAAATTAAATATTTTGAATAGACAAAAGTTTTTGTTTCTGCTGATTAAATTTTGTCTATTCAAAATATTTAATTTATAGAATTTTGGTTAAGAATTTTTATTTATTGGATTTTGTTATATCATTTGGATGTCTTATAATGAATGTTTATTTTATATGTCGTTTGATATAAGTGGTACTTATATGACATTATTTTAATTTAATTCTCGAAGTTATAATTATTAAATATAATTTTCTGAAATTAAATATGTAGAAGGCTAATATTAAAATATTTAAATAATTTTATATACCTTCTATCAAGTATTAACCTCTGTTCATGTTATTCGATTCTAATTGAGTAAATACTTCATATTTTTTTAATTCATTTGAATTACTCAGTTTAACTAGAACTGATTCCTTCTCAAAACAATGCTTTAACAATCCATCACCTTTCCAGATTGAATACAGCAAGATACCAGACAAATTGGCGAGGGTAGAAGTGTGGGGTTGTGGAGACCCGGTCAGCAGGGATCGGCAGCTGGAAGTGAAGAAATGGGAAGTTCGAGAGGCCGAAAAACAGAGGGTTGTGAAGCTGTCCGCCTCCGAATGGATCGATCATCCCGATCGTTACCTTCTAGAACTGGCTGGTAGGCCCCAGTACTCAACAACATAAAGCACACAGTCCTAAAATATTTCATCGTCCGAATGAAGATTTTTCTATAATTTTCTTTTGCTGATTTTCTGGGCTTGAACTTAATTTTATGGTCTACTTAATTCTTTTTTCTCAGTTTGTAGGATGATCCAGTTTATTCTTGAAACAACGATTCAGCGTTTATTGAAATTAATAACAGTTTAGTACTTACAAAAAACTTAGGTGCTTGTACTTATAGCAAAGAGTTAAGAGTACTTAGTTTTTATGCAGCGGCTATTTGACTTGCACAATCTATTTTGTAATGCTCATTTGTAAGGGAAATATAGTGCCTATATACCAAAATGTGCCAATTGGGGAAAGAGCAAGATTCCACCGAAATTTTTGTTCCTAAAATTCATCCATTTTTATAAAAAAAAAAATGCAACTGGAAAATTTTTTCAAACCCGCAGTTGTATTTTTTCAAATACGCAAAGGATGTTAATTGCTTATGTGAACAAAATTGGAGGGGTGCTTGATTTAGTATAAATAATTCATTCAAATGTCGTTGACAATATCATTTTAAGATACAAAAAAACTACTTTAATTTGGTGGTTTAAATTCGATACGATTGAGTATTTAATACTTGCAAAAGGAGACTATTGACAATTTGATAGTTCAAAGTGAATATTTTAAATACTTTTATTTTGTATTAAACATTATTCTAAAAATCAAACAAATAGCTCAATATATTTATTAACGTACTTTATGAACCCCTTTTATGAAAAAATCTTTAAACAAATTTATTGACTCCCTGTGCTAACAAAACAAGTTTGTAAAATTTACAAATCCTTTCGAACAAAGTTACTATTTGTTTCTCCTTTAAAACTTGAAGTTTACATTACCATTTATTTTTTTTTGAAACCCATATGTAATTTTCGTTCATTGTGATAGTGTTCCTGGATTTCCCAAATTATTAAGTCGTCTACTGGGTTTTTCGAAAATCTCATATTAATTTTGAAATCGTGTTTTTTTTATTTAAGACTTGAGATAAGTGTTCTTTGATATTTTGTTATGAAAGCATTTCTTAATATAATTTTATTTATTTTTTTGCGCCCTAAGGGTCAAATATGAAATCGAGATAGTTTAATTGTTGACTGATGTGGAAGATTAAAAGTTTGATCGCAGGCGCTTTCATTTCATTCAATTTCTTTTACAGGGCAAATTTACTTTATTACGCAGCTTCTTATTTAAATTTTTCTTGGTCCATATTTTTTCTTGTTTATTCAGTGGCTGATGATTGTTTCCCAAGTTTCTTGTAGAATATTTCAACCATTTGAGAGAGTGGCCCTCTCCCAGTTTTAACCGGATTCTGCGCTACTTTATAAGTAAAGAACGCAAATTTCTGTGTCTCTGTTTGCAGAACGGTATAGTTATTGATCAGCAGCCTGTCCCTGCTTCATAGAAACTTGGGAAATGGTCAACAGCGGCATCAAAGTGCAATTAGATCAAAAACAAGAGGGATGCTCATCATTACCATTTCTGTTTGGAGAAATTTAGTGAGAACCATTTTAATTGTTAAAATAAATATAAATAGTATTCGAACTTTTTTTGAAATGCCTTCGTTGTTAAAGATACTTTATTTCAATATTACAAGAATATAAAAAAACAAGTAACAAACTTACAAAAACTTCTTTAAAAAGGAAAAGTCTTATATAAAAGACAGAATAGCAAAAAAAGTAAACATTCCAGGTTAATCCAAAGCACAATAGAGGTCAACATTTAAATGTAAAATTCAAACAATACTAGAGTAAAAGAAAAATGTTTTGTAGATACTTGCTTATCTCCTCTGATAAAAATTATAGTACTACTAGAAACAGTGCGTTGGATTAAAACTAACTGAATGAGAAATATTTGATCATCTATACAAAAGAAATTTAAGTTTTCACTTATTTTTATCACAGAAAATCTATAAAATAACTCAGAAAACACGTCTGTCAGTATAATAATCTTATCACTATTAATTTAGTCACTTTGTAAAGATTTTTTTCAATAGGACAGAATTGTTAAGGAGGTTTCTTCATTCCCAGAAATTATACCGCCGATTTCTAACCTAAAAATTTTGACAGGTGGATTTGACATCAACTAAAACTTTTTGGAAATTTCTCATCTATCTGTTGAAAGACTCAACTAACTACCCGATATTTCTTCATAAGAGAGCTTCATCAGGTTGAAAGAATAATGTGGCAGTTGAAATTTGAAATCCATGCAAAAGAAAGCATCCCCTAACTCGCTAACTCTTGGTGAACTAAAAACAACCGTTTGTTAGTAAATAATAAGAATATACTAAAATAACTGAAATATAATCCGTTTACGTATGCTTCCTGGTGAAGATTTGTTCGTAAGCCGTGCTCAAACTGAAATTACGCTTTATCGAGAGATCTTCAAATCGATTTTCTTTGGCTAATCCGGTGGTACGTAATCTTGAACCAAGGACATGGATCAGAAAATTTGTAGATTCTCGCCTATTGTCGGTTTATATTAAATTTCGTAAGATTCAACATTTTAATACCTCTGGTTTCTCTCGTACGGTTATCATTAACAATTATTTAAGTTCTCTGAAGCTATCACACGTCCTGAAAGTGTTTGGATGATGTTAAATTCTTGAACGGCTCAGACCACATCCTTCTCAGGTCACCCTGCAATAGAAAAAATTCTCGTAGAAAGGTTAGGGCTTAGAGAGTGAATTCCTAGCTCACCTTCAAATAAGCCATGGTCAGCAAAGGGAGCAACGTAAACGGTACCAAATAAAGCAACGCGGGTTGTGCTGCTTCGAAGACTTCAGAACTAACAGTCGCTGTCAGCAATCCTAAGAAGTATCCGAGCAAGGAACAATGAAAGTAGGTGAGCCGGGATCCGGTAAGTCCCTGCGCTTTCTTGTACGCATCATAGCGCAGCACAAAACACAACAGAAGACCTGGCATGACTATATCTCCGAGACCTGTAAGAATTCACGATCAGTCTTCTTTCCAAGGATATGAATGATTAGAATTTTGATGAAGAATCTTTAGAGGTGGTTGAAATCATATGAATATAAATTCAAAATATTATGAAGATATATGATATTTTGGAGGTTATTCAAGATATTTTGAAATAAAAAAGTCAAATTGAGAGTTTTCAGAAATCCTGTCAAATTTTTTTAGGTTATTCAAACTATTTTGTCAAAAGCATATAGAGTATAAATGGCCGGCATTTTAGGACCACTAAAGTACTATAGTTTTTATGTTTTACTCACCCAACATACTGAAGTGACCGCTGTTGTGAATGCTGGGAAAGACCAATTTTCCTGGTAAACTCAACTTAGGTACCTCTTTAATCATACCATTCAAATGAAACTTACGGGCCACCAAGCCTACAGGATTGTCTGCAGGTCTCGTAGCTACCTAAAATAATTTCGGAGAATATAGCACTAAACAATCATAAGACTATAATAAAAAATTTATATATCATCATGAGAATAAAATGGTCTTTATTATTACATACATTGTTTCACGTAATTCTTCCCTTACTTTAAATGATTTGTTTGTGAATGCCCTTAAATCATAATAACTGATACACTGGATACTAACCTTGACCATCACATTTGTACTAAAAATATAGGATGAAAAAAACACCCAAAATACATCGTAGATCAAAAGACCGGTTAGGAGCAGGGTAGATACCTTCAGACTTGGCAGTCGCACAAAAGCTATGAAAGCTACACACAATCCCATACCCATTGCATCCATTAACAACCAATGACCTTAAACGCAATAATCTATTAAAAGTACAAAGGAAAAATAAGGAAAATTACCTGTTAGGATCCAAATACAAACTATAAACACAGATAAACTGAATGAAAAAAGTTCTGCTGCGGTAAACCTTCCACACATCCCAAATGAAATCTTAATACCATTAGAACACGGTCTCAAAATATATTGACACATTGGTAAGAGCAGGAAAGCCAAAGCCACTGTTGCTATGACTGAAAAAAAAATGTGTAAAATATAATGAAGTAGTAAAGAAATAATCTTCTTACTTGCTGTACAAATTGCAAAAAGCATTTGCATGGAATCGAAGAAAAAGAACATAACAAGTAGGGAAATGCTGGCCCCCAGCGGGAGACACAAGGCTTGCATTGTATCTAGGGTTTGAACATTGTTCTCAGTCTGTGAAGTTTGTGAAGGGTTCAGGAGGCAGTTAGTGCTTCCATTTGCTCGATCCCTTGCCTCCTGTTCCATATTCAAAGAACGAAAGGAACCGTAAACTATAAGTAACATAGAAATCAAGAAGGTTGAGACCCTACTCGAGTCCATTATCGAGTAGGCCCATTGATACTCGATCGTTTGAGCTGGATTCAAATTATCTGCCATCCTGGGGGCAGTTTTCTATGTCACTAGCTGGAAAACCATCATTTAGTCGGATCTCAAATCGATAGTACTGACCTTACCTAGATAATTCTTTATTTTTTGAATTAATACACTCGTATATGTGGGTACACATCACTTGCGGCGCCTTCAATTCATTTTAAATGTAGATAATTCTTATTGTATGACGCCATGTTGGCTATACATAATACTTTCTAAAACTTCCACTGCAGAAATTTGGCTCAACTCATTATGCACCACTTCTGAATATCCGCCGCTAATTCCTGTTCGACTCACAGTTTGCGGGTGATATTTACAAACTACCTCTTATCACAAATATTTATTTACATTTGATAAAACAGACGTTCTAAAGGGAGACCAGCCAAAGACACGGTTAGGCAGCCAAACTTACACCTTTTCCCACTCTGTCGCATTCATTCTGTTATTGTCTCTTTTCAGCAAGGTGAAAGTTATCGGAGATGTCAAAATATCAGTCAGACTGACTTTGGATTTCTGGTACTTCATTCCTTTTTTCTTTCTTGTGACAATAATTTGTTGTAAAAAACGGAAGACACTTGAAATATCTTGCGATTGATGTATGATTAGTATTTCACTTCTGTATACAACAACTTCTTTATCAGCTGCATAAAAAGCAGTTTACGGATATTAACATTTGTTTTATGTTACTGTTAATATTTTTCAGGTCTGCCCAAAAAAGAAATGATATCATTGTGTCAACAACTCTAAACAATGATATTAGGAAAATGAAATCCTATTGCTATCGCTCCAAAAGTTATGAAAGTAAATACCATAGATCAACGAGACTGTATTATTCAATAATCTGTGGTAATTAACTTGCGTTGTAAATATTTCTAATTTGAACATTATTTACCTGAAGGAAATTTAGCCAAGTAATTTCGTGGAATAACCACAGAATACGGTGAAAAATTAAACAATTTTCACACTGTAATCTGTGGACGTAATCTTATTACTCCTGTGTACTATAACCTTAAAATAGGGATTCAACGAATTTTTCCTGAGAAAGTTGGAAATTAAATTCAGTAGTATCAATTCATTTCGACAAAAATGATTTGTGTATTAAAAAACACATCATGTAGTATTTACAACTGTCATGAGAACCACAATTTTATTGAATTATGGTTAATTGAAACCGACAAACATAGATTTAGTTTAAGAATATCGCTTCAAAGTAAAAGGATTTCTCAAAATGTTTAAAGATTGTTTCCTCGTCAGCAGGGAATTATGACTATATGTTGTCTGCAAAACTCATCCAAGATACAAGCAGATGTCCATGCTGAAGAAACCACATAACATTTGGATACTGTCCTTAGGGTATGAACTTTCAAATTATTATTTCTTAATGACCATATTTGCTAAACCCATTGACACATTCATGAATTAGATCTGACCCATAATATAATAAATATAATATAATAATGATATTACCATAGAGGATTAAAACCTATCATGTGAAATTGAAACCTCTAGGTTATTTCTTTTATGACATAATGACAGAATTAATTTGACCAATCAATTCGTTGAATTATTCGTCATACAGTGAAATGTAGTCATGTGAAATTAAAACCTTTAGGTTATTTCTTTTAGGAGTTAACGCACAGACAGAACTAATTTGACCAATCGATTCGTTGAATTATTGGTCATAATGTGAAATGTAATCAAGTGGTAGACCATGTAACAAACAAAATGAGTAAAATGTGGAACTCACGGAATTCCTTCTATGCATATCAACATCACCTTGGGAACAAAAATTAAATATTTATAACTTTTCAGATACCTTTTGTATAATACCGAGAATTTATGTAGCTAATATTGTTATTTTTCATTTAAAACATTACCAAGAAAACGATAAAATTGTTGAAGAAGTTTGACAAGTTTTACTTATGTTTACTTTTGGAAGTCTTGAACGCTAAAGAAATCATAGAACAGTTTCACGATCGAGTTTAAAGTTAGAATTTACATGTAAAATAATGACAAGAAGGCTAATAAAAAATTTTTGATAAGATCTTATAACTAGAAGACCAAAAAAAATTATATTTTTTAGGACTGTAGGTTATACGAACTAGCGCACAAAAGCTTCTGATTTTACGTCAGTGCTTTTCATCTTTTTTCAATAGTTTTTTTATTCTTACTAACACTTTGAAGTTTTCAATTTTAGGTTTTGTTCACATTAAAGTATATTATGTACAGAAATTCAGGCAAGGAATGCCCGAAATCAAAATAATCAGGCTATTGACATTTAAATCAATGCTGTTCCGTTTGTTTTAGCAAGGGATATTACAGTTATCACAGATTATTGAAGAGAGTGCCATCTGCTTACTTGCTATACCTAATAGTTCTTGTGTAGAAATGTAAACTGCAATTTTTGGCGTTTTCTGTAACATATAGTTCACCACTGCCATCTGTTGACTAATTGCTGTCCCAAAGTTATTCGTCAGTAGATTTCTTCAACAAAAATTATCATCTTTTTAATAGTACATGCCATCGTCCGTAGATGTCAGCATGTAGGAATTATCTATATAAAACTGACAGCTTATGCTAAATAATTATTTCCATAGACGTATTAATTCGGATAAATCTATGGTTATTTCGAACGGATGCAGCTAGAGACTTGAATCTTTCAGGCTAGTTTGTATCTGAATCATAGATTAACAATACGTTAATGTTGATCTATGATCTGAATATTTCTGTTACGTTCGTAAATAGGTAACATAAAATTCACATTTGAAACTTTTTCTTATTTTCTCAATAGTTTCGAAATTACTGATAATACAAATGATATTCATGTGTGAATGACCGATAGAATGGACACGAATAAATGAAAACAATCAGATTATTATGAACTGAATAAATTCCTATAGAACTGTTCATCAGAAGAGATGGCTTTTTCAATGAAGAAATTGCATTTAAAATATACCGTTTTATGTTATTTCACATTTAAAGGGTTTCCAATAAAAAGTTTTATTTTGAACACCCTGTTATAGGACTAGATGTCATTTATTTACATTAGCCAATTAAAAACTACGCTTTTACTAAAAATGGAACGATACACGCTTCAAAAATGCATTGAAACTGTTAAAATTCGAAAAGCCTTGAACTAGATCATTATAAAAATTGATTGCAGTTGATATTCTCTAAATTATCCTTATTTGTTTTTAGTTTTTCGAAATGGAGAATAACAAGAGAACTTACCATGTCTGTAACCGGGTGATCAAGAAAAATTCAATTCATTGGGAGATAATTGTGGAAATGTTGAATCATGGAAAGGGAAATTGAAAGAATTAGTTTTTGAATGAATATCAATATTGGTAAGTTAATTATGTTAGGAACGGTAATATCTTGAAGAATTTTAGTTTATCCCAGATTTATCCCAAATAATGTACTATACATTCTGTCAAGAAAGTACCGGGAGTTATCGATTTAAATCTGGCGGGGCAATGAGGCAGGTAAAAATTTTTTTTCCTAGGTTGGTACCACTGTCCTTAATCACTATGCCAAGCTTGAGCGGGATCTGTCAACTAGTGTGTTTGCAACAGCTGATTAAGTCAGTCGATGTCAGAGTGCGTGCCGATTTTTACTATGGGAGATTACGTTGAGCAAAGAATTTGTTTAAAGTTTTGTGTTGCAAATGAATTTTCGTGTGCCGATGCATTGAAAATATTGCAAAAGGCCTTTGGTGATAATGCTCTATCGAAAACTCGTGCATATCAGTGGTACAGAGCCTTTAAGGACGGTCGTGAAGTGGTCGCCCATCGACGGCTTCGATCGAAGATAACGTCGATAAAATTAAGGAAAGGGTGCTGGAAAACCGTCGTACCAGCTTGAGAGAGATAGCACATGATCTTAAGATATCCCACGAGTCCGCACGTACGATTTTGATTGATATTTTGGGCATGAGAAAGGTGGCCGCACGACTCGTACCGAAAGACCTGAATTTTCTTCGAAAACGTCATCGCGAACAGGTTGCTTCAGACATGCTGGATCGCTGTAATTCCGATTCTACATTCATGGAACGCATTATAACTGGTGATGAGACCTGGGTCTACGAGTACGATATGCAAACAAGCCAGCAATCATCGGAATGGGTGGCAAAAAATGAGCCGAAACCGAAAAAACCACGCCAAAGCCGCTCGAAAATGAAGGTGATGCTCATTGTTTTCTTCGATATCCGTGGCGTGGTGCACTACGAATTCGTTCCAGAGGGTCAGATGGTAAACAAGGAGTATTACCTAGGCGTTATGAAACGTTTGCGTGAGCGTATCCGTAAGAAGCGGCCAAATTTGTGGGCGAACAACTCATGGATTTTGCATGACGATAACGCGCCTTCTCACCGAGCTACGATTGTGACTGACTTTCTCGCCAAAAACTCAACAAACGTGCTTCAGCAACCACCGTATTCGCCGGATTTGGCTCCCTGCGACTTTTTCCTCTTTCCAAAACTAAAATTGCCCCTTCGTGGCACCCGTTTTGAGTCGATTCGGCGCGAGAGCTAAAGTCCATCCCGGAAAGCGCCTATAAAAAATGTTTCGATAATTGGAAGTGCCGTTGGCATAGATGTATTGGAGCAAATGGAGCCTATTTTGAAGGCGACCCAATAAATTTTGACGATTAAATGTAAAAATGTTGTTTTAATTGAAAAGTCCCGGTACTTTCTTGACAGAGTAGTAAGAGTTGTATATTTTCATTTTAAAATAAATTAAATCGGCTGATCTGTACCAAACCTCATTAATAAAGAGTATGAGCTGTGGTAATAAAAAGTTCTAGAAATGGAAACAGTGTAACATACATCGGTATAACAATTCTATACTCAAACAAAGTCGACAAGGTTTTGTAGATCACAGAGGCTAATTGAAGACATGCGCACGTTTCAAACTGATTGGTTTTTGTCATTGCAATCTATGCAAGTGACTCCAAATCTGTCAAATATCTATATTCGCTAGACACAGAGACTCAAGATATTAATAATACACTGATTTATTTGAATATGTATATGCTACTTTTTAGCATTAGAGCAAATTGTGGTCTGATTTCAGCCTGAAGAAAGTTTTTTCTGTGTTAGTAACGTGAAAATATCGAGAATTTATTTCTTTACTTGAATTAACTCGCAAAGGTATGTCTTGTGTGTACTTTGCATACAATGGCGTTAGTGTATTTTTAATACATTAGAGTCTCTGTGTATTGCGAATATAGATACTTGACTGATTTAGAGTCACTAGCATACACCAAAACCACCTAAACGGAATTAACTATCCCATCTTCAGACAACAGTTGTGTGAACATGGGATAGTTAATTCCCGAAACCCGAGTCACAATTAAATGTGTAAAATATCAATTTATTGGTAGTAAAACATAATAATTTCTACAACTTGTTTTAATTATGATCAACTACCAAATAGTAACGGCTGAAACAGCTCAGTATTGTTTGTTCTCTTCAGTGCAATGCAAAGCCAGCGACTAGAAATCTATACTAATATTCGCTATACACAGAAACACTAGCGGCATCTAGAGCTTGTAAATATACATACAAGACATACCATTGCGAGCTAATTCGGGTAGAGGAATTTAATCCCGATATTTTCACGTTACAAACGCAGAAAAATCTTACCTCATGCTCAAGTCTGTAATGCTCGTAATTAGCATATTCATATATATTAATTCGGATGATCTGTACCAAATATCATTCATTAAGAGATAGAGATCTTCTAGAATAAGCCCGATTCGGCAGTAAAACTATTGAACGAGCAGACGGACCTCGTTCATTCCTAACTTCTTTATTTTTATTTTTTTTTAATTTCATTGGCATTCCGATTATTTTTCTGTGAGTTGATCAAATTTTTATCGATATTTAAATCGATAAAATACTGTCATGTTAGGCAACAGCATTGTCTATTTTTTTCCCATCTTGTAGCTATAAATGATATTAATGTGATTTATGCAATACTATTCAGAAACTATAATTTAACAGTCATAAATTGGTAATTACTGAAATATAAGAAAAACAAATGTTAACTTCCGCTATTTTATTGATTTACACGACAATTGTTTTGTCATACCATGACTTCATCAGGTGAGTGTTAAAACTGCCGTGTAAATCGATAAAATAGCGGAAGTTAACATTTTTCTTATATTGAAGATGAATTTCAGTCAAGTAAAGACCGAGACAATCAAAACTTTTGGTAATTACTGGGAAATTCAACATTTATGCAGAACCTTCTAAAAACTTATGGGTTATAGTAAGCATACAAGTTTTAGATTCTTTAAAAACTTCAATGTTTTTAATATTGTCATTAGATTTGATAATATTCACTTTTTCTGTTAATTGAAAATTTAGGTTTCATTTTGTATGTTGTAAGCTTATTCTTCCCACCAAAACCTTTTTTAAGTGCATTTGAGATCAGAGGGACATAAATATAACCGGTATTGCACTTTATTACTTCTAATCTATTGTATTTTCTGATTACAGATAAATCGAAAGGACGAATGGTTTGCTACCGTGGAAATCATACCAGTATGAAGAGAATTGTTAGAGAAATTAAAAATAATGTATTGTCAATTGTTGTATAATCCTCTAAAAATCATTAAAAATATTTCTTATAGTCGAGATTTTATTATAATATTAAATCTTGCTTATGAAGTTGAATATAAAGGATGAATAATATAGTTTAAATTAACCTTCTTCAATCCTTCACTTTAAACATTTATTCAAAAAGAGATAGAAACAATTTTAATATTGCATTAAAACTTCTTTAAAAATAACTATCAAACCGTAAAGGCCTCTGAATACGGTCCTGCGACTATAGAATTCTTATAGTTCTTAAAGAATTGCTGGGAAATATTTTTCTGCTCCTGATAAATCTAAATACTTTCTGACTTAAGACGGTCCTGCTGGACTTGAAGCTGGCTTGGCTCCTGATTCATCCGGTTACTTTCTCTCTGAACTGCCATAAAGCCTAGAGACGGCCCTGTGCCGAAAATGCCTTGTAGCTGCTGCTGATAAATTTCGTACACCTCCTCAACGTTTGTTCTCCTGATACTCGACTGCTCCGGATACAATCTAAATACCTCCTTAGCGAGTTGACATGGGGGCTAAATACGGCTCTGTTCAAAATATCAGGAGCATTCAAGAATGGGCGTGGCTTAGAAAATTGGCGCGAAATACCCGGCTGCTCCGGGTAAAATCCGTATACCTCCTCGACCTCATGTTCTCCTAATACTCGGCCAGATTGTTGAACACTACCCCGAAATGCAAATATTTGATGAACATTTTCGGATTATCTCAAAATGCTATATATGGGCATATTTCCATTTTCAGTAGCGTTTTCGCTGGCCAAAATGGGATTTTAGAAACCAATATCGCAACTTTACTGGAATGAATTGGCGAGAACATCTTATCTCACTTGGCTCCCAGTCAGTATTTTTCATGATTAAAAAATGGCCAGAAACAATTCTGAAAAATCGCTTTTTGCAAAAAATAGTGAAAATCGTAAGGATTTTTTCCATTTTAATGATAAATATACCGAATCATTTCAACCGCCCTTTTTAGTAACTTGATCACATTATTGAAAATATGAGTTCTTGAAGTTGTTACTACTATTCACATTTTATTTCTGATTTTCTATAATAAAATTGGAAATTTCGATTTTAAAATCGCAATAAATTCATTCACTTCAGTTATAAGAAGAAAAATTTCAGTTACATTTATTTGCCATAACTCACACAAGACCCAAAAAAGATTACAAAACTCTTGAAATTTAATGCTCTTCATGCCACCTTTCTCCCGTTAAAGTGGCGAACTTCTTTATAAAAGTCTCATTTTGGCTAGCGAAAACGCTACTGAAAATGGAAATATGCCCATATATGGTCATTTTGAGATAATCCGAAAATGTCCATCAAATATTTGCATTTCAGGGTAGTGTTCAACAATTTGGTCGAGTATCAGGAGAATATAAAGTCGAGGAGGTATACGGAATTTATCAGGAGCAGCCGGTTATTTCGCGCCAATTTTCTAAGCCACGCCCACTGAATCTTCACGGCACAGGACCGTCTCTAGGCTCTTATGCCAGTAACAGGAGATTTGGAAATTACCAGGAGCAGCCTGATATTTCCTCTGAACTTGAAGTACAGTCCGAACAGGACCGTATGCAGCCCTTTATGACGACGAGGAAAATTTGTGATTTACCAGGAGCATCCCCACATTTCATAAATTTAATAAGCTGCTTTTTCAGAACAGGACCGTATTCAGCCCTTCAAGCTGCCACTTAGAAATTTAGGTATTCTAATAAGATTTCGAAATTTATTTCGAAGGGCTTTACCCATATTGGATATAATGTTTGAACTATGAAAATGGAGGTTAAATGAAATAATTTCGTTTGCTCAATATTTTTATTTGACTCATACATATTATAATGAATTTCAAGATTAGCTATGAGAAAATAACATTTTTACAAATAACTAAATGATTCATAGCACTATATTTCAAATTCTTTTGTCCATTTTTCACATTATGGTCCGTTGATCTCCATAGAAACCACTGATCTCACGGAATTCCTGTAAGCAAAAAATACAATATATTAGGAATAACAATTTACAAGAAAAATTATGTGACTGTTATTATAATTTGTTAGAATGTAAAAATTCATTTCAATAGTTCGTTCAATAATTTTAATTCCAAGATTTTCTGAAAATATACGTCAATAAGGAGTATGAGCTATGGCAGTAGAAAGTTCTAGAAATCGAGACAGTGTAACATACATCTGTATAACAATTCTATACTCAAACAAACTCGATAAGGTTTTGTAGACAACAGAGGCAAATTGCAGACATGCGCACGTTTCAAATTGAGTGGTTTTCGTCAGTGCAATGTGTATTACCGACTCCAAATCTGTTAAGTATCTATATTCGCTATACACAGATACTCCAAGATATTAATAATACCAAGCGCCATCTAGAGTATGCAAAATACATACACAGAGACTCTAAAATATTAATAATACACTAACGCCATCTAGAGTATGCAAAATATATACATGACATACTTTTGCGAGTTAATTCAAGTAAAGAAATGATTCTGGATATTTTCACGTTACCAACGCAGAATAAACTTTCCTCATGCTTAAATCAGACCATAATTTGCAGTAATGCTCAAAAATGAGCATATTCATATTAAACTAAATTAATTCGGCTGATCTGTACCAGAAATCATCAATTTATTTTAATATGAATATGCTAATTTTTGAGATTTCGGCAAATTATGGTCTGATTTGAGCATGAGGAAAGTTTATTTTGCGTTGGTAACGTGAAAATATCGAGAATACATTTCTTTACTTGAATTAACTCGCAAGGTCTTGTATGTATTTTGCATACTCTATATGGCGCTATTATTAATATCTTGAGTCTCTGTGTCTAGCGAATATAGATACTTGACAGATTTGGAGTCACTTGCATAGATTGCACTGACAAAAACCAATCAGTTTGAAACGTGCGCATGTCTTCAATTTGCCTCTGTGATCTACAAAACCTTGTCGACTTTGTTTGAGTATAGAATTGTTATACAGATGTATGTTACACTGTCTCGATTTCTAGAACTTTCTATTACCACAGCTCATACTCTTTATTAATGAGGTTTGGTACAGATCAGCCGAATTAATTTATTTTGAAATGAAAATATACAACTCGTATATCACATTATTTGGAATAAATCTGGGATAAATTTAAATAAAAAATTAAAAAACTGAATAGGATTCACATTATGGTAGATATATGTTCACCTCTGAAATTGAATTGAAAATAAAGAGTAAATGAAAGAATATTTGAATTTAAATTTTGGTATTTAAATGAATCATTTAAGATAAATAACAATTTTTTATTTCAGCTGCTTTTGAATTTGACAGAAATTGATTCGCCATTCGATAACTTCATTAGGTGAGTATTTAAACCAAATATACCACTCTGTATATAAAGAATAGACCGTTATTTGGTTTAAAACACATTGAATAAAAGAATTCCGTTCAATTCTTTTTGATGATTAAATAAAATTTGTTTTCTGAGCGCTTGTTCTGGGGAAACAGCGCGATATTGTTTCACCCAAATGTCTGTAATTTTTCAGTTTTGACACGCTTACGTTCGCACGGAAAGAAATTGAAATTTCAAGGAAGGTTCTGGATTTAAAAATCTCGTTAATGAGCAATATCAGTTTGTTATCAGGTGTTTTTTTTTTACAGTGATAGGGATAACTGTGATTTGACAGAAGGTAAAAGCCATGTTGTTTTGACATTTCTGTTCAGTGAGCATTGACAAATTGTAATGGAAAGACTCACGCCGCAACAACGTTTACAAATTGTTGAAATTTATTTTCAAAATCAGTGTTCTATTCGCCAAACTTATAGAGCACTTCGTAAAATTTATGGTTTACATAATCATTCATCAGCTTTTTCGTCGAACTATCGATATATTTCGGAAAACACTTTCTCTACTCGATGCAACAACAACAAGCCAAAGAACTATAGTACAGAAGAAAATATCGCTGCTGTGTCATAGTGTTAATGATGATCCAGATTTGTCTATTCGTCGACGTTCACAACAAGTTGAACTTGTCTATCCACCACATGGAAAATTTTGCGTAAAGATCTTGGTCTACACCCATACAAGATCCAACTGGTTCAAGAACTAAAGCCACTTGACTATAATAAGCGTCGTTTGTTTGCTGATTGGGCCCTAGAACGGGTTAAAATTGATCTACTTTTTTATCGTAAAATTGTGTTTAGTGATGAAGCTCATTTCTGGTTGAACGGCTATGTAAACAAGCAAAATTGCCTTATATGGAGTGAAAACAATTTTCAAGAAGTTCTGCAGGTTCCATTGCATCCTGAAAAATGCATTGGATGGTGTGCTTTACACGCTGGAGGCATCATCGGTCCATATTTCTTTAAAAACGATGCTGAAGCTAAGATTACAGTGAATGGTGCTCGTTACAGACCGATGATCAATGATTATTTGTTTCAAAATTTGAATGGTATCGACCCAGAAGTGTTTTGGTTCCAACAAGATGGTGCTACACCTCATGCTGCTACCGTAACAATTGATTTACTGAAAGAAAGATTTGGCGGTAACATTATTTCGAGAAATGGTCCATTAATTGGTCTCCAAGATCATGCGACATAACTCCACCATATGGATTATTTTCTTTGAGGTTATGTCAAGTCATTGGTTTATGCAGAAACAATAGACTCTTTGGAAGCTAACATAACTCGTTTTATTGATGAAATAAGGCCTATATAGTCCGGTCTATTTACACATTCAAGTTTACATAAATTCCCATAAAGCTGAATATTGGCATAGTTGTTCAAAACATCATTATAAAGAAAATCTCAAAAGTCCTCATCGTTCGGAGGTGTGCTAAAAATTTGGCACGGGGTCAAAGGTCAAAAAATGAGTTTTTTGCGATTTTTAGCGAAACGGTGAGTTTTTTCGCAAAATTACCCCAGTACAAAATTGTAGATCACAAAATTCTCTACAAAAAATATATCAATAATTTTTTTCCTAAAAGCCACCATTTTGGAGATATAACGTTCCGAAAAGTTGGATCAGTCGTAATCCCTCTATTTTGCACACGTTTCCACGCCACCTATGAGGTAGTGTACAAAGCGCGTTTTTTTTAACGTGGTTTCCCCAGTAGGCCTATTCCACGGGTCTGCTGAGATTTTATATGTTTTAAAACTATTGCAATTAAATTATTGGGCATGCCAACATAAAGCAGGTATACGACCCTAGCCACGCGGACAATAGAATAAAAGACAGATGTTATCCCAAGGTTATACTGACGTACAAATTTAGGAACGGGGTTTCATTATACCTGAGATTCTCGTAGTTTAACTTATATTTTACATAAGCAAGTTACAATAAATAATAGCGAACTTATTTTAGTTCTATTACACCTTTAGTGACTTTCATATGTGGCGTACGTGTGCAAAATAGAGGGATTACGACTGATCCAACTTTTCGGAACGTTATATCTCCAAAATGGTGGCTTTTAGGAAAAAAATTATTAATATATTTTTTGTAGAGAATTTCGTGATCTACAATTTTGTACTGGGGTAATTTTGCGAAAAAACTCACCGTTTCGCTAAAAATCGCAAAAAACTCATTTTTTTGACCTTTGACCCCGTGCCAAATTTTTAGCACACCTCCGAACGATGAGGACTTTTGAGATTTTCTTTATAATGATGTTTTGAACAACTATGCCAATATTCAGCTTTATGGGAATTTATGTAACCTTCCTCCTGATTTTAGGCTTAAATAGACCGGACTAATATTACCCGAAAAAGTGGTCCAAAATTGGTTTGGTCGAATGTGGTTCCTCAGAGCTAGTCGTGGTGGACATATGCCGGAAATTATTTTTTAAACATAAATGTCATAAAATTATCTTTTAAATAAAAAAAAATGTGTTTTATTTCAATTTAAAGTTCAGTTTAAAGCCAAATTTTCACCATTTTTTTAGAGAATATCAACAATTTCAATGCGTTAATAAGGCGTGTATCGTGCCATTCTTAGTAATGGCGTACTTTTTACTTGTCAAATGTCAAAAGGTGACAGCTTCAGTAGTGACGGCAGCCCAGAACTGGATATTCAAAATTGAGCCTCTTATTGGAAAATCCTTTATAATAAGTTGACGAAAAATATTATAATATTTTGTAAGGATCGTTTGAATTTTTCTCAATATTATCGAAACTGTAGATTTGATCGATGTTACATTTGAAAAAATCGAAAAACAATTTGAACTTCTTTATATCGGGTGTTTTTTTAAAGTGATAGAACTTTAAATGGAAATAAAACACATTTAAATTGAGATTAAAGCCAAAATTTTTTTTATTTAAAAGATAATTTTATGACATTTATGTTTAAAAAATAATTTCCGGCATATGTCCACCACGACTAGCTCTGAGGAACCGCATTGGACCAGACCAATTTTGGACCACTTTTCGAGTAAATCAACCCTTATTTCATCAATAACACGAGTTATGTTGGCTTCCAAAGTGTCTATCGTTTCTGGTTTATCAGCATAAACCAATGAATTGACATAACCCCAAAGAAAATAATCCATATGGTGGAGTTATGTCGCATGATCTTGGAGGGACCATTTCTCGAAATAATGTTACCGCCAAATCTTTCTTTCAGTAAATCAATTGTTACGGTAGCAGCATGAGGTTTAGCACCATCTTGTTGGAACCAAAACACTTCTGGGTCGATACCATTCAAATTTTGAAACAAATAATCATTGATCATCGGTCTGTAACGAGCACCATTCACTGTAATCTTAGCTCCAGCATCGTTTTTAAAGAAATATGGACCGATGATGCCTCCAGCGTGTAAAGCACACCATCCAATGCATTTTTCAGGATGCAATGGAACCTGCAGAACTTCTTGAAAATTGTTTTCACTCCATATAAGGCAATTTTGCTTGTTTACATAGCCGTTCAACCAGAAATGAGCTTCATCACTAAACACAATTTTACGATAAAATAGTGGATCAACTTTAAGCTGTTCTAGGGCCCAATCAGCAAACAAACGACGCTTATTATGGTCAAGTGGCTTTAGTTCTTGAACCAGTTGGATCTTGTATAGATGTAGACCAAGATCTTTACGCAAAATTTTCCATGTGGTGGAAGCACAGAGTCCAACTTGTTGGGAACGTCGACAAATAGACAAATCTGAATCATCATTAACACTATGACTTATAGCAGCGATATTTTCTTCTGTACGTACAGTTATTTGTCTTGTTGTTGTTGTTGCATCGAGTAGAGAAAATGTTGTCCGAAATCTATCGTTAGTTCGACGAATAAGCTGCTCTGATGGACGATTATGGAAATCATAAATTTCACGAAGTGCTCTATAAGTTTGGCGAATAGAACACTGATTTTGAAAATAAATTTCAACAATTTGTAAACGTTGTTGCGGCGTGAGTCTTTCCATTATAATTTATCAATGCTTACTGAACAGAAATGTCAAAACAACATGGCTTTTACCTTCTGTCAAATCACAGTTATTCCTATCGAAAGTTCTATCACTCTAAAAAAACACCTGATATTTGGCCATTAATAACGGTCACCCAGTATATGAAAGGCTAATCATTTAGGAATGATGACTAGGCAAATATTTCACATAAAAATTTCTGATCAAATTCGTGTTACCATTGTTTCTGGCAATCGGTAGAGTACTTTTAGCGAACTGTTCCATCAACTTTTTGCAGTTTTATATGAATAAAATTTGTACCGTTGGAAAAATATCTCTGATATTGCGTCGTGATAAATATATTGAAGGCCATTAAAAATATATGAAAATATGCGAGATGATCCATTTAAAAAATCACCCATTTGTTGAAAATGTTTTTAGGAACACCCTGTATACTAGAAAATAATTTCCTGAGATGCAGAAATTAAATTACAAGGAGTCTTCCTTTGAACGAAATTTCTAAGATCAAATTCCGTGGCCTTCCAGATCACCAGATTAATCTCCAAATGATTTTTTTCTATGGGCATATCTGACAGCATCTATCTATGGCTCTATCTTTGTGGCAATATTGAGCCAAATCTACTCAGAGATATGAGATTGCCTCTGTAAAATATATTCGGCTATTGTTGAGCTCAACAAGGTGAATTATTTGTGGTTTCCTTGTGATTTTTAGAATTTATTTTATTTTATCAGAATTTATTTTATATGATTTAAAATGAAACACTTAATTTCCGCTAATATTAGCGAACATAAGTGACAAATTTGCACCAATTTTGAATGACACACTATTTGATATATCACGCATTGGGAGTTTCTTGACAGAAAACTCTTCTCATGGAAATTTTTCCGTCAGAGGCTCATGACTTGCGACAATTGATGTTTACCTTCACATGTCCCACATATATCCAAGCACGTCTCGCTGCACCTAAAAAATTGGACGAACCAGCCCTAGTCATCTCCATTTCTTTTTTCTCTAAAAGACGTCTATTTCTACTGAACTTATTGTCTTGGAAATCTGCAGCATCTAAACTTTTTCTGTTCATATTCGTGATAATTTCCATAGATAAACGAGACTGTACAGTCTCATTCATCTATGATAACTTTGTTCACAGAGTCATTTTCTGTTTTATCTGTAGTTTTCTTCCTTGCCGCTTCAACATTTTCATCTACGGAGATTGTCACTGCAGATTCCCCTGGATGACAGTTGAAGTTACACGTGAAGTTATCTACGGATTTCTAGCCACACTTTATGACGCGCGGTGGTCCATCGTGGGATAGAGGCGAATCGACAGGAGGCGTTGCCAAACCTTCATTTATTCTACAATTTGTGTTATTCAATGATTTTTTTGAAGTGTTGAAGTATTGAATCGGGAAAGAATGAGATTTATAACTTCCGAATAATCTCATCAAAAAGTGGAAAATTCATGAAATAAATCACTTAATTCTAGTGAGTCTTTCTTTTACAAAAGGGAAAATTATATCTCGGAAAGTAGAAATCGCTCATTGATGATTTTTCAATGTAATATTAAAATCAAAATGCTCTAAATTCATCAACTTTCAGATAAATTTGGACCATCGACAAGAATTCGTGATATCCAACAAACCATCCAGCCACGGTTTTCACAAAACTCGAAAAAAAATTATATCTCCGAAAGTAGAAACTCCTCATTGATAATTTTTTCACTCTTATATTCATATTAAAATGCTCTAAATTAATCAACTTTCAGATGATTTCGTGATATCGAAAAAACCGTCTAGCCACTGATTTCAGAATACCTGAAAAAAATTATATCTCCGAAAGAAGAAACCACTTATTGATGATTTTTTCATCACTGGCGCGTTGTCGTTAAGTAACAAATTCATCTGAAAGTTGGTAAATTTAGAGTATTTCAATGTGAATATAACAGTGAAAAAATCACTAATGGGAGGTTTCCATTTTCCCTTTTGTAAAAGGAAGACTCGCGAGAATTAAGTGATTTATTTAATGAATTTTTAAATTTTTGCACGAGATAATTCAGAAGTTATAAATATCATTATTTTCCGATTTAAGACATCTGCACTTCAAAAAATCATTGGATAACATAAATTTTAGAATAAATGAAGGTTTGGCAACGCCGCCTGTCGATTCGCCTCTATCCAACGATCGATCCACCGTACGTCATAAAGCGTGGTTGGAAATTCGTGGCTAACTTCACATAAGTCGTGATCATAGATATATGAGACTGTACGGTCTCGTTAATCTATGGTCGTAATGACAGTAGTTCTGTGACCAGTCACGAAATGTTGTTTTTCTACGAGAATATCGAAAAATGTTCATATCGAGAGTGTAAATTTAATCATAATAAGCTACATTTTGTACCTAATTTCATTTTGCACTGGTTGCTAGGCAGCAAATGCGAAATGAAATATTTCGTAATCGATCTGCAATTTTCGATAAGAAAAACTGGGGTAGCTTATAGAATAGGACCACAGAACACATTTCTGTGATAGGACGCCGAACGACAAAATTCATCAGTTTGTCAAAGTAATAAATCGTTTAATTTTGCTATTAAGTTAGATTTTTCATGGAATATTCTATTTGTATAACCTACCTCTGATATTCTATATCTTTCATTTACAGGCTCATTATGAATTCATTGCTCCAAATTACCGTTTACTATTGATATTTGCTGTCGACTTATAGATTGCTGGAAGCATAATTTATTCAGATAAGTTAGGCGACATTTAAGATTCTGTATTTCCAGATCTTTTACCTCGCACTGGCTTTTCTACTTTTGTATTTCCAGATCTTTTTCCTCGCACTGTTACTTTTTGAGGTTATATATGCCCAACAAATTACTTCTCCATTTTCATTGACGTAGATTTCGACAATTTGCAGAATGCTAGCTAGAGGTTCTTGTTACATAGATATGATTCTTCACTTCTTTTAAGCATTTATTACACACATCTTCTATTGTTATGTGGCGTCATCTTTAGAAACCTAATATACTATTATCAAGCATAAACCCAATGACCACAGATTACTTAAGGCTACTAATTTAGTAATCTGTGCGCAATGACCACCGAATCGCCTAGCACATTGAATTATTGGTCAAGATACGCACTCTCTGATGAAAAATTTACTAAACTCGGTTCTATAGTTTTTCTTGAAATCTATAGTAAATACCATAGTTCATATTTCTCAGATGTTTGAATAAAACTAATGTGGGATACCGTACAATTTAAAATAAATTTGAAACAAGACCATAATAAAAAGTTTAATATTCTCAGACAAAAGTCTCAATTATTCTCATTTCAGAACTGTCTATGCCACTTAAATATTAGTAAGAGTACATAAATAACAACTCGCGTTGATTGACCCTTTCCCTATATTCATTTATACACCCGAAACACTTTAAGTTGGATAATTTTAAATTCTAAAGTCGATTCTGTTGTTTTTCATTGGTAAGTTGACCGCTTTATCTCGACTCTTGGCTTTTCTAGGTGCCCTCTCCGCAACTACTGCTAAAGGAAGCTTCACCTCCAACTATGTCTATATCACTATTGTCATCTTGATCATCATCTGAAGACACGGATTTGTCCAATTGTTCCTTGCATATCCTATCCTCATTCGAGCGAATCACAGCCTTCAAATTGTGCTCATGAATACAGTCTGGAAAAAAAACATTTTATGACTTGATTCCAATCATTTTTCTCTATAAGATTCTTAAGATTAGGAGTAAAAAGCACTACATGTTGAGCAAAGAGAAAATCACCTTTTAAAAGATCCTGTATATACACTTTCTTCTCTACATGAAACTGAAGCTCGAAATAGCTACCTTCAGTTCGCGGAATCTAATTATTCAATAAGTGATTCGATAAAGCGGCCCTCTGGTCAAACGTCTTGACTTAATGGTCCAACTTAAGGGTCCACAGCGTCTTACAAGACTCCGATAACTACGTTAAGAGCCCCTTCTATTACATTTTCAGGAAAATACGTTCTGATCCTTCTATTTTGCAAATTGACTACTTGACAGTTTATCGTAAGATTTGTATTTCTTTGATGGACGAATTTTAAAATCGCTTAAGAACAAATCAATTCAGGCAGAAGATTATTCATTTCAACAGATCAAAGAGAATCTGAACAGAAAGTGTATATTGTTCATTGAAATTGGTTGCCTCGTAAAAATTTGTATGACGTCAGCTGATGAATTTGCAGTATAGAACTCTACGTAACTGGAAGGGATACAAATATCGGGTGTTTTTTTAGAGTGATAGAACTTTCGATAGGGATAACTGTGATTTGACATAAGGTAGAAGCCATGTTGTATCGACATTTCTGTTCTGTAAACATTGACAAATTATCATGGAAAGACTCACGCAGCAACAACGTCTACAAATTGTTGAAGTTCATTTTCAAAATCACTGTTCTATTCGCCAAACTTATAGAGCACTTCGTGAAATTTATGGTTTACATAATCGTCCATCAGAGCAGCTTATTCGTCGAACTATCGATAGACTTCGGACAACATTTTCTCTACTCGATGCAACAACAACAAGACAAAGAACTGTACGTAGAGAAGAAAATATCGCTGCTGTAAGTCATAGTGTTAATGATGATCCTGATTTGTCTATTCGTCGACGTTCACAACAAGTTGGACAAGTTGAATAATTTTGCGTAAAGATCTTGGTCTACACCCATACAAGATCCAATTGGTTCAAGTACTAAAGCCACTTGATCACAAAAAGCGTCGTTTGTTTGCTGATTTGGCCCTAGAACAGCTTGAAGTTGATCCACTTTTTTATCCTAAAATTGTGTTTAATGATGGAGCTCATTTCTGGTTGAACGGCTATGTAAACAATCAAAATTGCCGTATATGGAGTGAAAGCAATCCTCAAGAAGTTCTGCAGGTTCCATTGCATCCTCAAAAATGCACTGTATGGTGTGCTTTACACACTGGAGGCATCATTGGTCCATATTTCTTCAAAAACGATGCTGGAGCTAATGTTAAAGGGAATGGTGCTCGTTACAGATCGATTATCAATGATTATTTATTTCAAAATTTGAATGGTATCGATCCAGAAGTGTTTTGGTTCCAACAAGATGGTGCTACACCTCATGCTGCTACCGTAACAATTGATTCATTGAATGAAAGATTTGGCGATAGCATTATTACGAGAAATGGTCCAATTAATGGGCCTCCAAGATCCTGCGACATAACTCCACTGGATTATTTTCTTTGGGGTTTTGTCAAGTCATTGGTTTATACTGATAAACCAGAAACAATTGACGCTTTGAAAGCCAACATAACTCAAGTTATTGATGAAATAAGACCTGAATTACTCGAAAAAGTGGTCCAAAATTATTCTGGTCGAATGTGGTTCCTCAGGGCGAGTCGTGGTGGACATAGTCCGGAAATTACTTTTAAAACATAAATGTCATGAAATTATCTTTCAAATAATAATAATTTTTACATTTAATCGTCAAAATTTATTGGGTCGCCTTCAAAATAGGCTCCATTTGCTCCAATACATCTATGCCAACGGCACTTCCAATTATCGAAACATTTTTTATAGGCGCTTTCCGCGATGGACTTTAGCTCTCGCGCCGAATTTTGTTTTATGGCTTCAATCGACTCAAAACGGGTGCTACGAAGGGACAATTTTAGTTTTGGGAAGAGGAAAAAGTCACAGGGAGCCAAATCCGGCGAATACGGTGGTTGCTGAAGCACGTTTGTTGAGTTTTTGGCGAGAAAGTCGGTCACAATCGTAGCTCGGTGAGAAGGCGCGTTATTGTCATGCAAAATCCATGAGTTGTTCGCCCACAAATTTGGCCGCTTCTTACGGATACGCTCACGCAAACGTTTCATAACGCCTAGGTAATACTCCTTGTTTACCGTCTGACCCTCTGGAACGAATTCGTAGTGCACCACGCCACGGATATCGAAGAAAACAATGAGCATCACCTTCATTTTCGAGCGGCTTTGGCGTGGTTTTTTCGGTTTCAGCTCATTTTTTGCCACCCATTCCGATGATTGCTGGCTTGTTTGCATATCGTACTCGTAGACCCAGGTCTCATCACCAGTTATAATGCGTTCCATGAATGTAGAATCGGAATTACAGCGATCCAGCATGTCTGAAGCAACCTGTTCGCGATGACGTTTTCGAAGAAAATTCAGGTCTTTCGGTACGAGTCGTGCGGCCACCTTTCTCATGCCCAAAATATCAATCAAAATCGTACGTGCGGACTCGTGGGATATCTTAAGATCATGTGCTATCTCTCTCAAGCTGGTACGACGGTTTTCCAGCACCCTTTCCTTAATTTTATCAACGTTATCTTCGATCGAAGCCGTCGATGGGCGACCACTTCACGACCGTCCTTGAAGGCTCTGTACCACTGATATGCACGAGTTTTCGATAGAGCATTATCACCAAAGGCCTTTTGCAACATTTTCAATGCATCGGCACACGAAAATTCATTTGCAACACAAAACTTTAAACAAATTTTTTGCTCAACGTAATCACCCATAGTAAAAATCGGCACGCACTCTGATATCGACTGACTTAATCAGCTGTTGCAAACACACTAGTTGACAGATCCCGCTCAAGCTTGGCATAGTAATTAAGGACAGTGGTACCAACCTAGGAAAAAAAATTTTTACCTGCCTCATTGCCCCGCCAGATTTAAATCGATAATTCCCGGTACCTTCTTGACAGAATGTATGTAAAGAAAAAGGTGATTTTTCACCATCACAATTCACTGTGTCACAAGTCGTTAGCTGCCAAGGCAAAAATGAACGAATTATGCCTTGAATTGCTTCCGTAGCAAACCTATTCTACAGATTTGACCCCCAGTGACTTTTGCCTGTTCGCAGAGCTTAAAAATTCTCGTCGTAAAGAGATTTTGGCTCGAATGAAAAGGTGATCGCCGAGGCAAACGCATATTTTGAGGCCAAAAATAAACCGTTCTTCCAGAAAGGTATCTAAAGGTTAAAGGAGCTCTCTTGAAGAAGACTATGTTGATGAATAGATTTAAACTAGAGTCAAAAAGTTTAATTTTCTCTTTAAACCACGAACTTATCAGCCGCTGTGTTACATCAAAAAGAATTTTTAGTAGAAAACGAATGATTACCTTTGGACCCTTGATGCGTTTGGTCGTCCACCATTTTTGTCCTTGATCCTGGATCGTCCCTTGCTTTTCGAACTTGTTTTTTATGTTTCATTCTCCTATTTTGAAACCACGTCTTCACTTGTGTTTCTGTGAGATTCAACGCGCCTGCCAGCTCCACTCTTTCTGGCGTTGACAAGTACCTTTGCACTGAAAACCTCTTTTCTAAGCCTGAAAATGGAGGAAAACGCTCTTAATTAATATTGATTTAATCACTTAATAGATCATTTTGTTACAAGAAAACTTCAAGGATCTATAAAAAACTGATGAAAAGCACTAATATAAAGTCAGAAGATTTGAGCGCTTGTTGAATTACTTCTTGAAGAAGCTGCCTATGATGAATGAAACCATAGAATCCTGTGTTCTGTGCTGTTTTTATAACAGAACTCGCTATCAGTTTATTATTTCCATTGTTTTAAGTGGCAGCAGCTTTATTTAGAATTGTCATCATTAGACTTTCTTTTCAGTATATGTCATTTCACTGAAATATAAACAACATAGTTTCCTTATGCTCTGAAGATGTGAAATTTTGTACCAAATGAACTGTTTCTATGGAAAGCTTTACTTCATTACTTTAAAATGAAGAAAAAGGCTGCCGAAAGTAATCCTGTTTTAGTGGACGTTTATGATGGCCATGCTCTAGCTGAACGAACGTGTCGGAAGTGGTTTGTCCGATTTCAAAGTGGCAATTTTGATTTGGAAGACGAAGAATGACCAAAGCACCACCAATGATTAAGAATGAAGAGTTAGAGGCAAGGCTTTATAAAGATCCATCGCAAACGCAAGAGGAACTCGCAAAAACACTTGAAGTCAATGATCCAAAAGGTAGAAAATTGGATGGCCTATGAACTGACGGCAAGAAACGTCGAACGCTGTTTTTTCACGTATGGACAACTGCTCTGTAAGTGATTGTGAATGAACTTTTTTCTGCTACGTTGAAATAAGAGAATACCGTTTGTAAAGACAATATTCTATGATTTACAGTTAACAATTGTTTGCCCTTAAATGTGGACTTGATTTCACTAAAGGATGTAATAAAGAACCTTCCCAGTGGAGGCGATGGATAACATTGTCGACTTCACATTTACAACTTTATTTTTCAATAATTATGTATACTTTCTTTTCAAGAGAAAACTGTGCATATATTATAAAAAAAGTTGTATATACTGACGCAAGTCATATTGAATTTTTCATATCAATTTTGAAATAATAAGAAGTGTTTTTTTACGTGATAGAAGGATCATTTCAAAATTTAAATATCAAAACAGATTCAATATGTTGGTCTCCTATAAATTTTAATTTCAAAAAATTTCATTCAAAAACTTTCACAATTAAATTTATATCTTATAAGCACTGCTTATATTTAATAGACATATGAAATCAAAACTTATTATATAACATCAAATGGAATAAAAAACCCAACAAATATAAATTGTCAATTAAAATATTAGAAGGAGAAAAAATTTTGTTTCTTATCTCATATTTATGAAAACTAAATCTTTTTCAAAAGTACAAAAATAATTTTAAGAACTTCTCCAAAACTAATAATTGAAATATTTAATGTATTTAAATAAGTTATAATCCTTTTATCAAGTGAAAATTCTCTTATATCATATATAATTAAATTGAAGTTTTAAATTTCATTATATAAATATCATGTGGTTTTAAGTGAAGCCATAAAATGGCTTACAAGCTTTGTGTGATTTTTATGATACCTTGGATTTCAAAGGTCTCTAATTTTATTATTTGTTCAACAAGGATACCACCAGGTCTTACGGGTAAGTTATTTATTGTTAATAGATTTTATTTTTTGAACGTGATGTTGATTTATTTATTTATTATTTGATTTCTAATTGTTTTTTGGTGATGTGCTACATGTTTTGAGAGATTTTTGAAGTAACTTAGTTAAATATATTAGATATTTCAAATAAGTTAGTTTTGGAGAAGTTCTTAAAATTATGTTTTGTATTGTTGACAAAATTCTATCCTTCGTTCCTTTTGTAAAGTGTCATTATAGGGATATTTTTGGTTTCCTTGATATGTAGTCTTTTCTTGTCAGTAATATAGGGACGGTTTCTGAACATCCTTTTATATTTCGTTGATTTCCAAATCTGTTAGCCAGTTCACGAAACCCAAGGCGCGGATTGTGTCGCTCTAAGGCCAATAAAGCGTTTCCTTTTATCTTACGCGGTCTTTCTGAAATTGGTCTATGCTTCATATTCATGCCATTTTTATCCTCTTTATTATCTTATATACATCACTTTTTCCCAGTTCAGTCAATTGCACAAAAATTTTTAACATTTCAAAAACCCTTTTTATATAAATATCCTACCTGTTTCCCTTTTTTTAGCTGCGACATTATTTCATTAATTGTATACCTGTTGACAATCAACAATATTTGACAAATAGTCTTGCCAAGCAACTTTGGCCATAGTAGACTATCTGCACAACCTATTTTATACATTAATTTCGTCTCAGAATGTTACAAAAATAATTATATTAAAATTATTAAGAATAATAAATTCCGGATACTTTCTAGACGGAATTTATGTCACCAGGTTAGTTTATACAGAGTGAATCATAACTATTGGGACATAGGCTTAGAATAGATTATTTGGACCAAATTATGATGATTAGAGCAAATATGACTCAATAAAATATTGCTGTGGAGAAATACACGGCGTTAAATTTGAATTTCGTTTTTCGTATTTTGCTAATAATTTCACTGTTTATTTCTCCATTATTATCAAAATCAATACAGAGGCATAACTTTGGACGAAGAACATTATTTTATGTATAACTTCACTTTTTTTTAAATATCAAAACAGATTTAATCTGTTAGTCTTCTATTATACAATTTTAATTTCAAAAAATTTTTTATTCAAAACACTTTTAGAATTAAATTAATGTCTACAATGAGCACCGCTTATATTTAATAGACGTATATAATCAAAACTCAATATACAATGTCAAATAGAATAAATAAACCAAGAAATATAAAAAAGTCATTTAAAATCAATAAATAAATATTTGAAGGGGACAAAATTTTGTTTCTGATCTTACCATAATGAAACCAATTCCTTTTCAAAAACATAAAACAAAACTTAAGGATTTCTCAAAAAATATAATTTATTTGAAATATTTAATATATTTAAATATTCAAAAAAGTTAATTCAAAAATCTCTCAAAACATGCTCTATATCTTCAAAAAACAATAAGAATTCGGATAATCTCTTCATCGGCCCTAGATAATATTTAAAATATCAAAATCAACTAACAATCAGTATTATCAGTATATCTTTCCTAGTTGATTTTGATATTTTAAATATTATCTAGGGCCGATGAAGAGATTATCCGAATTCTTATTGTTTTTTGAAGATATAGTGCATGTTTTGAGAGATTTTTGAATTAACTTATTTGAATATTTAAATATATTAAATATTTCAAATAAGTTATATTTTTTGAGAAATCCTTAAGTTGTGTTTTATGTTTTTGAAAAGGAATTGATTTCATTATGGTAAGATCAGAAACAAAATTTTGTCTCCTTCAAATATTTATTTATTGATTTTAAATGACTTTTTTTATATTTGTTGGTTTATTTATTCTATTTGACATTGTATATTGAGTTTTGATTATATACGTCTATTAAATATAAGCGGTGCTTATTGTAGACATTAATTCTAAAAGTTTTTGAATAAAAATTTTTTTGAAATTAAAATTGTAGAAGACTAACAGATTAAATCTGTTTTGATATTCAAATTTTGTTATATTTCTTTTATCAAGTAAAAAGCCTTTTTCTATTTTACTTCACTTTTTGTTTAGAGGACGCCCCGTGAATCATTTCTGATGATGAAATCCAGTGGTATCTTCTTTAACGAAACTTTACTGTTGAAACAGAAGCCTTACGTTACAAGTTTCTTTATTGTCTGTTATTTGAAATGTCCTTCAGAGACAGTGACCTCTTCAACTGCATTTTTCTCTTCTAAACGGGTGAAATTATCTTTTCAATCAAGAGTACCAATATAACGTGAAGATGATTTTTAAATAACATTTTCTGATCAAGATCACTATCAAGTTTCGTCAAAAAAGCTACCCCTTAATTTCATCATCAAGAATGATTTATGTGGTGCCCTCTATAACAAAAAGTGAAGTAATTCATTAACTAATCTTCAATTGCGGAATAAAGAGTGAATTTTTTTGCAAAAAACGAAAACTGTTCTTTATCTTTGTACCAATTGTTATGATCCACCTTGTCTAAATGACTAGTAGGTTTTTATACGGACAGACAGAATTAAATTTAATTCTGAATCATTCAACTGTAGTTTCAATGTAATTATTTAGGATGCAGAAAGTTAATGCCATCTAAAAAGCTTACCTGCTAGCTGTTGGTCCGTGAAAACTGTCCTTGCCTTTCTTCTTCTGCAACTTTTAAGGGCGTTTAGAGATAACTCGGACGCCGCCGAGCTGAAAAGAGGATGAAATCCCGCAATTCCTTGAGAAAAAAAATACGGATCAGCCATGGCCTTGTAGGGTTCCCCCAGACAGGCGTTAAGAGCTCCCATCACTTGAATGTACCCATGGGGAGCGTTGTGCGAGGTTTGGTAGGAAGGAAAACCCGTCGGAGACTGCAGGTAGCAGCTCCTCTTCTTCTCCGGCCACCTTAGCCTATCTTCGTTCTGCTTGGGTGACAACCTGGAGAATATACCCGAGGTCTGCACGGGCTCCATCTTCACAGACTCCGCCACCTTCTGCTGTTGCTGGTTGTACAGGATGTCTTCTATGAGGAAAGACGTCTTCTGCTGCTGGGGCTGACTGCTGAAGAAGTTCTTGTGCAAGGACGCGTCCGAATTCATCTTTGTCCGACACTCCGGTAGTTAGTTTTCGATAACGCACGCACTTTCCCAGTCGTTTTTCTGAGTACGATCGTTACGTCGTTTATGCGAGACGATGGTTACGGCAAATCTGCCCATTTGCGCCCGCAACTCGGATATCGCTCGCGTTCACCCTCGATCCTCTACGTTGTGCACCACCCCCAACCCCCGGAAGTTAGTTTCGATATTGTAAACCGACGTGCGGATGATTTCTACAGGCTGAACTTTTATTTCTTGTCTCTTTGCCTTAAAAAATAACACGATTTGTATATTCAATTAAATTATGTATACAGGGAGTCTAAACGAGAAGTTTCCACCAGGGAAACTGAAACTGAAGATTACAAAAGAAAACGAGCAAATTTTCATTTTGAGAGGGGCAAAGGATCGCCACAAATTCGGCAAAACAACTTCCTTCCCGTAGATTCGAACATTTTTATAGGGAATCCTTATATCGGGTGTTTTTTAAGAGAACTTCTTGGGGATTGTTTTCAATCCATATACGGCAATTTTGCTTGTTTACATAGCCGTTCAACCAGAAATGAGCTTCATCACTAAACACAATTTTGCAATAAAAAAGTTGATCAACTTCAAGCAGTTCTAAGGCCCAATCAGCAAACAAACGACGCTTATTATGGTAAAGTAGCTTTAGTTCTTGAACCAGTTGGATCTTGTATGGGTGTAGACCAAGATCTTTACCCAAAATTTACCATGTAGTGGATGCACCAAGTCCAACTTGTTGTGAACGTCGACGAATAGACAAAGCTGCATCATCATTAACACTACGACTTACAGCAGCGATATTTTCTTCTGTACGTACAGTTCTTTGTCTTGTTGTTGCATTGAGTAGAGAAAATGTTGTCCGAAATGTATCGATAGTTCGACAAATAAGCTGCTCTGATGGACGATTATGTAAACCATAAATTGCACGAAGTGCTCTATGAGTTTGGCGAATAGAACACTGATTTTGAAAATAAATTTCAACAATTTGTAAACGTTGTTGCGACGTGAGTCTTTCCATGATAATTTTTCAATGCTTACTGAACAGAAATGTGAAAACAACAAGGCTTCTACCTTCTGTCAATTCACAGTTATCCCTATCAAAAGTTCTATCACTCTAAAGAAAACACCCGATACCTGTGTGACCACTATAGGGGGTGTTCCTAAATTGAAGGTACAAACGAAGAGTTTGCATAATTTTAAGAAAAAAAAATTTCCATAAACATGGGTCCGCTCACGTTTCGTTTTCGAGATACAAGGTGATAAACTTCGATTTTTTTTCTCATAGAGTCTGCATTCCACAAGATATTCATCTGAAATTTGGCATAGATATTACAATTAATACAGATACTATGAGAAAAAACTTGAAAAAAACTTGAACACCCTGTATCTCGAATACGAGACGTTAGCGGTCCCATGTTTAAGGCATTTTTTCTTCTTAAAATTATGCAAGGAATCTCCCCTCTTCGTTTGTACCTTTAATTCAGGAACACCCGGTATATTGGTTATATAGATTCTTTATGAGAAGAATTAACAAATATCAGCGGAGTTTCACACCAGATATCTCGTACTAAACATATTCCAGCAATTTGAAAGAATTGAAACAAAATTTCAACAATAACTATGAAATTATGCATAATTTAATTAAAAGTACCAGGATCACATTTTTGGAAGCAGTAGAAATTTTAATGGACCGCCTCTTTTTTGAAAAAACGTTATAATTTTCCACTTAATTCTGAATGTAATCATTCATTTTGATAATTTCTCATTGATGAACAAACTCTTTAAGGCCTGAAAGAAAATCAACTGAATTTAATATAATGTAATACTGATTTTTTGTCGTACAAACAGTCTGTACTTGATCCTCTGGGATGATCTGTCAATTTGTCAAATTACTCATACTTCGATCGTAACCTGAGGAGTCTGAATAGCGGGAAATCATGACTTTACAGGTCCGTATCAGCTTATGTTCTGGGGAAATATTTACATTGAAATTTTCGGCCCATGCTCTGCCCCAAGATCAAAATATTACTCAAAAATGACAATAATTGATCATTTATCAATCAGATCAGCAAACAAAATGTATTTGAATTTTTTGGTGTTGCTATGAATCTAATAATATTAATGACAATAGCAGTAGTTAAAGCAGATGATTCATCCTTTAGAGCATATAAAACATACAATAAAGAATAGAGTACTGAAATAGATAAAGTAATAACAGAAAACAACGAAGTGTATTCGAGCAGAACCGAAAATAAACACAGAGAAAATACGAGATAATGATAATTGAATTAAATGAATATAATTTGAAAAGTACAAGCTGATGAGTTGAATGAACATTTCACTGATACTGGCAGAGAAATTCGTGAAGAATCAAGAAAAAAGTCAATAAAATGAGTGGGATGCCAAAAATAAAAAAATTTAACAATACAAAATCAAATTCACAATCGAAGAAGAAAAGAATCAAAGTATTAATTTTCTTGACCTCACAATAACAAGACTAAATAATTCACATGATTTTAGTATTTTTCACAAACCAACACATACAGACATCACAATACATAAAACTTGAAACCACCCCACCAACCAAAAGATGTCAGCATATAATTGTTTTGAAAGAATTAAATATTATTAAACAAATAGCGTCAAACAACGGTTACAATCCCTTTCTTATAGACAAAATGGTATCCAATAAACAAAAGAAAATGGCATTAAATCTTGTGTACCCAATCATAAAAGAGGACAATACACAGAAATATTTTTCGTTATCTTATGTCAATGGATTATCTGAAAATATTGCTAAATATTTCAAAAGTTGTTTCAATTATAACGCGGCTTTTAAGACAATTAATAACCTTAGTACCTACATAAAAATTAATAAAGATCGAACAAATAAAGAAAATAAATTCGGAGTCTACAAGTTGACTTTCAAAGATTGCCCTTTAGTATACAGACTGGTATATCATTCAAGAAACGTGTCCAAGAACACCAAAGGGGTTATACTTGTATATCCAATTCTGTACATTCGACATATGCTAATCATCTTAAGGAATTCAGGCATAATTTTAACAATAATAATGAAATTATCCACGTTGAAAGCAAAAGTTCTACATTAACACTTTTAGAATTTCTTGAAATCAACAGGTATAATGCACGTAAAATCCATTTGAACGAACAAACAGATGTTGATAAGTCTCCATTACTGAATATCTTTCCTTAATGGCATTTTCAGCGGCAAACTCCAATAAACACCTAGAGTTTTTATGACTTGTGCTTCCATTATTTGGTCATGTACCAAACAATGTATTTAAACTCCGTTACACTGAATACCATCAGACCATGTAATACCTGAAGAAGCCACATCGTGGTGAAACCATTGTTGTAGTAGTACAAACATTTTTGTGGAAATAAATTACTGTCTCATATACATTTTTTTAATCTTGCTAAAAGGTTTTTCAATAAGAGGATTCCTTTTGAATAGTCAGCTATATGGACAGCTGTCATGTATTGACATTTGACAAGTAAAAACTACACGTTGCGTCCCAAACAACTCGGGTACTGACACTGCAGAGCCAGTAGAGCTTGGATAGTGCTTCGTTGCTACCAGCCAGGGTGTTTTATTTACGTTCACTTTCGGAAGCACAAAATGTATAATCATTGAGATACAATTTATTTTTATTCAGTTTGAAAAAGTAGTAAACACTACGAAACTCGAGTCGCTGTATATTCAGTTAATAAAAGTGATGGAAATCTAAGTAATTCTTTAGTTATTGGATTTTTAATTATGTAGAATTATTAAGAAATAGCTCAGATATAACATTACTCAGCTTGATTTGTTAATTCATTATCTCTTGAAATAAATGCATTTTTTGAGCTGAAAAAATAGACCAAATTAATTTGTACTCCCAATATAAGACCACATTTTTCGTAATATCTGGCGGACTCATAAAACAAAACCATTGAATGAATAGATAAAACTTAAGGGCGTCTAAATAAAACACCATCATACGGCCCTCTAGCCCTCAGGGTCCCCATTAAGGTGAGTTTAATGAGAAGATTAGGCGGCCATGACAACCGATCAGAGGCGTGTCCCCGTCCGCCAATGGAATTCGGCGAAACTCACCCCCGTCCAATGCGAAAACGTAGGTCAAATCATCCCTAAACTGGCGAAATGTGCGGCGAGTTAGGGATGGAAGTTTAGAGCGTTTCCGAGTCGAATTCGGCACGTAACCGGATAAGGCACGGCTAATGGACAAATTGCATTAGACTCCGTGATTTCCACATTCAGGCAATTATTGATTCTCAGCCACCCCTGTTACGACTAAATTGTGTGTAGCTGCACCTCTCGAGCTTCCCTCCGGGGGGTGGTGGATCGACGACGACTTTTTGCACCGGATTCCGAAATTCCACTCGATGCCGTCGCATTTCCGATGAATAAGGGATGTTCAGACTGGAAAATTTCTCTGGTTGATATTTAAGATATGGAGGATAAAAAACCCACTGAAGAGATCCCTATTCTCTTAGGATCATACAAACGACAGAATCCCTCATAGATTATATAAATTACATCGTTACATCTCGGTATTTACCCGCGTTATTTATGTGTCAAATATTCTGTGGCACTCTAACTTGACACGTATGCGATTGGTGACAATGACAAAGAAAGGAACGTACTTATGGCATTACCATTGTATTTTGAAGCAGTCCAGAGAAAGGTACTTGGAAATAAACCTCCTAAGCGACTTAGAAACATACTCGAGATAATAGTACTTATAACAGTTCTCCTTGATAACTCTTAGTAAGTAAACTTCTTTTAAATACTTCAGATTAATTGCATGCTTTACATTTCTGATTACCACCTTAGTTTTAATATGAAATTAGTGATCGCACGCTCGTTCATCGTACTTTCATTAATCGCTTTTCATTCTTGTATTTTTACTTCAGTGTTATTTAATCCGACCGGAATGTTTTACCTAAAATGCATTACCTGTATATATAACTAAAGCGGCACAACCCTCACAAGTTATCAATTTGTATTTTATATTTTCCCACGGTGCCTGGTTGCTGTATTTATTAATAGAGGTTCTTAGTTTGTACTGTTCATGGTATTCGCCGAGCCTGATATGTAACTGATTTGCATATACTCTTGTGTGATCACCCTGTTACCTATTTATTTGTTTGCTTTTATTGTTACGTTCATTAACACGCCTAGGTAATGGGGTACCATATCTATGTATTTCGTAAAGTCCTAGTCAGTTTGTGTTACATATTTGCCATATGTATGTGCCCGCTTACTTTAAGAGATTGTATGTCTTGTGAGCCAGTGGCGTTTTTTAGGGTAAATCGCTGAGAAGTCTTGGCAGAGGACGACGTATCGTATAGAGATAGTAAATAGCTCTGGATATCCAAGGCTACTACGAGAAAGTGTGAGTAATTGCTAGATCATTGTTCCGAGGTATTGTGATATCCCCAGGATTAGTTTGCGTGTAATAGCAGTAATATCTGAGCCTTCCTGGGCCCGAAGAGGCCAGATGCAGTCCATTTGATAGTAACATTTCCGGTCGACTCGAATTATGTTAGATCCCCTCTTCAAGGAGACCTCCTGGACATTCCACAGTTACCCTTACCTTACTGTCCATTCAAACTTACCCCTTGTAACGGTTAAGTTCTGCACTGGTTACCGGAAGTGCAGTTGAAAGTGCATGTTGGCTGTATCTTGTGCTCTCTAACTATTTCCGCTGTATATTAAATATTTCAAATGAATTTGTTTTGGAGAAGTTCTTAAAATTATGTTTTGTATTTTTGAAGAAGGTTTAGTTTTCATAAATATGAGATCAGAAACAAAATTTTGTCTCCTTCAAATATTTATTTATTAATTTTAATTGACAATTTATATTTTTTGGGTTTTTTTATTCCATTTGATATTATATATAAGTTTTGATTTTATATATCTATTAAATATAAGCAGTGCTTGTAAGACAATAATTTAATTCTAAAAGATTTTGAATAAAATTTTTTGAAATTAAAATTTATAGAAGGCTAACAGATTAAATCAGTTTTGATATTCAAATTTTGTAATAATCCTTCTATCAAGTGAAAACCCCTTCTTATTGTTTTATTTTATATCTATAATATAAAAATGAATCGCAAAATGTGTTGGTAAGCGCATAACTCAACAACGCCTTGACCAATTTGGCCAATTTTTTTTTTAATGTTCGTTGGAGTTCAAGAATGGTTTTACGGCGAGAAAAATTCGAATAATTGCCGGAAAAACCCTTAAAACAGCCCTTTTCTTTTTCCCATACAAACGTTTTCTAACTAAAACGTAGTCGATTTGAGCTTTATTGCTATTGTATAAAGTTCATATTAAATTTCTTTTGTTTTACTATCGGCACGCGACATAGAATGCATCAGTTTTCACATCATTCCATCAGTCAAATACAAACCGCGTTAACAAAAGTTTTAATATCCCTATTTTACAGACATAAAACATTGGTACGGCTTGAAGGACTTCAAGTCAAATTAAATAAAGAAAAAAAAACAACAACAAACTGTCAATGTCGATTTGCCGTTGTACATTGTGTTGTTTTTCTTGGATTTTCTGTAACCTAATCTACTGAGTTTGCTTTTGTTAACTAATACACGAAACAAATTCGTATATCGTGTATTGTGCAGAGTGTTTACTCAAATTTCTCAATGAAAATGATAAATCCCATTACAGGTAATTAAAATATTAGTTTAGCTATGGCGATAATATCTCAGTCACTATATTTTGTATTTCACCTTTATATTTCAATGTATTTTAATTTTATATTTCAATTCAATTTTAAAATTCAATGTTATTGAAACAAAATCTATTAACAGGTTCTGAAACCAACAAAAAAGTCAGTTCAATGAACTATTATTCATACCGCCTAATGATTCGGGAAAATGAAGACAATCACATATTGAAATGTCGGCGATTATTTCACAAATATGTTGTTGATATGTACATTCTGTCAAGAAAGTACCGAGAATTATCGATTTAAATCTGGCGGGGCAATGAGGCAGGTAAATTTTTTTTTTCCTAGGTGGGTACCACTGTCCTTAATTACTATGCCAAGCTTGAGCGGGATCTGTCAACTAGTGTGTTTGCAACAGCTGATTAAGTCAGTCGATGTCAGAGTGCGTGCCGATTTTTACTGTGGGTGATTACGTTGAGCAAAGAATTTGTTTAAAGTTTTGTGTTGCAAATGAATTTTCGTGTGCCGATGCATTGAAAATGTTGCAAAAGGCCTTTGGTGATAATGCTCTATCGAAAACTCGTGCATATCAGTGGTACAGAGCCTTCAAGGATGGTCGTGAAGTGGTCGCCCATCGACGGCTTCGATCGAAGATAACGTCGATAAAATTAAGGAAAGGGTGCTGGAAAACCGTCGTACCAGCTTGAGAGAGATAGCACATGATCTTAAGATATCCCACGAGTCCGCACGTACGATTTTGATTAATATTTTGGGCATGAGAAAGGTGGCCGCACGACTCGTACCGAAAGACCTGAATTTTCTTCAAAAACGTCATCGCGAACAGGTTGCTTCAGACATGCTGGATCGCTGTAATTCAGATTCTACATTCATGGAACGCATTATAACTGGTGATGAGACCTGGGTCTACGAGTACGATATGCAAACAAGACAGCAATCATCGGAATGGGTGGCAAAAAATGAGCCGAAACCGAAAAAACCACGCCAAAGCCGCTCGAAAATGAAGGTGATGCTCATTGTTTTCTTCGATATCCGTGGCGTGGTGCACTACGAATTCGTTCAAGAGGGTCAGACGGTAAACAAGGAGTATTACCTAGGCGTTATAAAACGTTTGCGTGAACGTATCCGTAAGAAGCGGCCAAATTTGTGGGCGAACAACTCATGGATTTTGCATGACGATAACGCGCCTTCTCACCGAGCTACGATTGTGACTGACTTTCTCGCCAAAAACTCAACAAACGTGCTTCAGCAACCACCGTATTCGCCGGATTTGGCTCCCTGCGACTTTTTCCTATTCCCAAAACTAAAATTGCCCCTTCGTGGCACCCGTTTTGAGTCGATTGAAGCCATAAAACAAAATTCGGCGCGAGAGCTAAAGTCCATCCCGGAAAGCGCCTATAAAAAATGTTTCGATAATTGGAAGTGCCGTTGGCATAGATGTATTGGAGCAAATGGAGCCTATTTTGAAGGCGACCCAATAAATTTTGACGATTAAATGTAAAAATGTTGTTTTAATTGAAAATTCCCGGTACTTTCTTGACAGAGTAGTATGTTAAAATTGAAACGGAGAGATTAACATTCATCAGGTTGAATCAGACCAAACTCCGATCTGAAGAGTATATTCACCTTCGAGATGCGATTAATACTGATGGAAATGCACAGAATGTTGGTCGGATGACTATTCTTCCAGCAACATACATCCATCGGAAGCCCTCGGCATATGCACTAATATGCTCAAGATGCCATGTCGTATGTTCTTCATTATGGTACAGCAGATTTGTTCATCACATTTACATGCAATCCGCAATGGATAGAAATCAAGCAGGAGTTATTCCCTGGGCAATCACCCATTGATCGTCATAATATTACAGCCAGAGTCTTTAGACAAAAGTTGAAATCTTTAATGGGTTTCATCGTAAAACATTATGTGTTTGGTGGAGTGCTGGATGTATTCTGTGGAGTGGCAGAAACGAGGATTGCCACATGCACACATGTTGATTTGGTTGGTTGAAAAGATAAGGCCAAATGAAGTTGATGCAGTGATATCAGCTGAAATCCCTGATGTACAAGTAGATCCTGGATTGCATGAGGTAGTTATCAAAAACATGATACATGGTCCCTGTGGAACTCTTAATCAAAATTCACCGTGTATGAGGGATGGTAAATGTTCAAAACGATATCCACGGGCATTAATATCGGAAACAATTACTGGTAATGACGGTTATCCATTGTATCGTCGCCGATCGACAGCAGACAATGGAAAATCAACAATTGTCAAATTAAATCAACAAGATATTGAAATAGATAATCGTTGGATTGTTCCATACTCACCCATTTTATCAAAGACATTCCAAGCACACATCAACATTGCATCTTGCCATTCAGTGAAATCGATTAAATACATTTGCCAATATGTAACCAAAGGGAGTGATATGGCTGTGATTGGAATTGGGGCAGAGAATTCTAATGATGAAGTTACCCAATACCAAATTGCCCGCTATGTTAGTAGTAATGAAGCAGTTTGGCGAATATTTTCTTTTCCTATTCATGAGAGACACCCTGTTGTTGTTCACTTAGCTGTGCATTTAGAAAATGGACAAAGAGTGTATTTTACAGCACAGAATGCAGTACAAAGAGCTGCTCAGCCACCATCTACGACATTAACCAGTTTTTTTGAGACATGCTAAAACGATGATTTTGCACAAACATTGTTATATTCTGAAATGCCAAAATATTATACCTGGAATCAATTCTCAAGGAGATTTATACGACGGAAACAAGGAAAACCAGTTGCAGGATACCCAGATATACTACTCTGTCAAGAAAGTACCGGGAATTTTCAATTAAAACAACATTTTTACATTTAATCGTCAAAATTCATTGGGTCGCCTTCAAAATAGGCTCCATTTGCTCCAATACATCTATGCCAACGGCACTTCCAATTATCGAAACATTTTTTATAGGCGCTTTCCGGGATGGACTTTAGCTCTCGCGCCGAATTTTGTTTTATGGCTTCAATCGACTCAAAACGGGTGCCACGAAGGGGCAATTTTAGTTTTGGGAAGAGGAAAAAGTCGCAGGGAGCCAAATCCGCCGAATACGGTGGTTGCTGAAGCACGTTTGTTGAGTTTTTGGCGAGAAAGTCAGTCACAATCGTAGCTCGGTGAGAAGGCGCGTTATCGTCATGCAAAATCCATGAGTTGTTCGCCCACAAATTTGGCCGCTTCTTACGGATACGCTCACGCAAACGTTTCATAACGCCTAGGTAATACTCCTTGTTTACCGTCTGACCCTCTGGAACGAATTCGTAGTGCACCACGCCACGGATATCGAAGAAAACAATGAGCATCACCTTCATTTTCGAGCGGCTTTGGCGTGGTTTTTTCGGTTTCGGCTCATTTTTTGCCACCCATTCCGATGATTGCTGGCTTGTTTGCATATCCTACTCGTAGACCCAGGTCTCATCACCAGTTATAATGCGTTCCATGAATGTAGAATCGGAATTACAGCGATCCAGCATGTCTGAAGCAACCTGTTCGCGATGACGTTTTTGAAGAAAATTCAGGTCTTTCGGTACGAGTCGTACGGCCACCTTTCTCATGCCCAAAATATCAATCAAAATCGTACGTGCGGACTCGTGGGATATCTTAAGATCATGTGCTATCTCTCTCAAGCTGGTACGACGGTTTTCCAGCACCCTTTCCTTAATTTTATCGACGTTATCTTCGATCGAAGCCGTCGATGGGCGTCCGGAACGAGGCAAGTCTTCGACCACTTCACTACCGTCCTTGAAGGCTCTGTACCACTGATATGCACGAGTTTTCGATAGAGCATTATCACCAAAGGCCTTTTGCAACATTTTCAATGCATCGGCACACGAAAATTCAGTTGCAACACAAAACTTTAAACAAATTCTTTGCTCAACGTAATCACCCATAGTAAAAATCGGCACGTACTCTGACATAGACTGACTTAATCAGCCGTTGCAAACACACTAGTTGACAGATCCCGCTCAAGCTTGGCATAGTAATTAAGGACACTGGTACCAACCTAAGAAAAAAAATTTTTACCTGCCTCATTGCCCCGCCAGATTTAAATCGATAATATATTCCACCGATGCGATTGGTCGAATTTATTCAGTACATCCAAGCAATGATGAATGTTTTTATTTACGGCTGCTATTAGTCAATGTACGTGGCCCAACATCATTCCAACATTTACGAACTGTTGATGGTGAATTGTGTGGATCCTACAGAGAAGCCTGTCAACGTTTGCAATTGCTAGAAAATGACGCTCATTGGGATCAAACTCTCAATGATGCTGTAATATCATCACACACTCATCAAATACGAACATTGTTTTCAATAATCATATCTACATGCTTCCCATCAAACCCAATTGATTTGTAGCTCAAGTACATGGATTATATGTGTGATGATATTTTGTATCGAATACGGAATAGAATGGGAAATTCAAATATACAAATCAGTGAAGAAATTTACACTGAAGCATTGATTTCAATTGAGGACATGTGCTTGATGATATCAAACAAACTATTAATTCAATTAGGTCTGGCCGCGCCTAATCGTCCAATGCATGATGCTTTTAACCAAGAGTTTCATCGAGAAAAACTGTATGATCTCAGCACTTTGAAAGAATTAATTCAGACAAATCTTCCACTGTTGAATGAACAACAGAAGTATGTATTTGATACTCTTATGAAAGTAACAAATGATGAAACTGGCGGGATTTACTTCTTAAATGCACCTAGTGGTACAGGAAAAAGTTTTTTGATTTCTATAATATTAGCAACAATTCGCTCACAAAATAAAATTGCACTTTCACTCGCTTCGTCGGGAATTGCAGCAACTTTGCTTGATGGTGGTCGAACAGCCCATTCAACACTAAAATTGCCATTAAATATGCAAAGCAATGAAACTCCAACCTGCAACATTTCGAAGAACTCTGCAATGGCAAAGGTTTTGCAGCAATGTAAAATTATTGTTTGGGATGAATGCATGATGGCACATAAAAAATCTTTGGAGGCTTTAGACAGAACCTTAAAAGATCTACGGAGCAATTAGAACCGATTTGGTGGTGCATTAATTTTATTAGCAGGAGATTTTCGTCAAACCTTGCCAGTGATTCCACGATCAACGCCAGCAGATGAACTCAATGCATGTCTAAAGTCCTCCAATTTGTGGAAACATGTCAAAGTACTTCATTTAAGCAAGAATATGCGTGTCGAGTTGCAAAATGACCAATCTGGAAACATATTCTCTAAACAACTCATTGACATTGGTAATGGCAAATTCCCTATAGACACGTTGACTGGCTGCATTTAACTTTCCTCAAAGTTTTTGTCAGTTAACTCGAACAAAAGATGAACTCGTTCAGAAGGTGTTTCCAGATGTTTCTCAAAATTACAGAAACCATGATTGGTTGAGCGAACGAGCTATATTGGCTGCAAAAAACATTGATGTAAATGAATTAGATTTCAAAATTCAAGAACAAATTACAGGCGAATCGGGGATATATAAATCAGTTGATTCGGCTACTAACCAAGATGATGTAGTCAACTATCCACCGGAATTTTTAAACTCGCTGGACTTGCCAGGATTGCCACCTCACAATCTTCAATTAAAGGTTGGATCGGTTGTTATAATTTTGCGAAATATCAACCAACCGCGTCTTTGCAACGGAACACGGTTAGCGATAAAAAAAATACTAAACCACGTGATAGAAGCAATTATACTCAAAGGAAAGTATAAAGGAGAAGATGTTCTCATACCGCGCATTCCGATGATTCCGACTGATAAGCCATTTAAGTATGAACGACTACAGTTTCCAGTGCGGCTTGCTTTTGCTATGACTATAAACAAGTCCCAGGGGGCAATCATTAAGTATTTGTGATATTAATCTGGAAAACCCATGTTTCTCACATGGTCAATTGTATGTTGCCTGTTCCCGTGCTGGAAAACCGTCAGATTTGTTTGTCTATGCGCCAGATAATCAAACAAAAAACATCGTATATCATAAAGCACTACAATGATAATAAAACTATTTTTTGTTAATAATTAGGATTCACATGATTAACAATAAAGCGATTACTTTTAAATCCTTATATAATATGTTTTATTTAATTATTTTTTATTTACAATTTACAACGCCCTATCACCAAGGTGACAGTTCTGTTCAGGAGAATTTTTTGCCCCGACTATAAAATACGTAGGAACAAAAAACTGCCACATTAAAAATCTTTTTGACAGGACGAAGTCTGTCGGGTCCGCTAGTTTTATTTATAAAAATTGTTTCTAAAGATAATGTTAAATTTTTGGATGTACATTTATATAGTACATTGAAATGTGATCATATTGAATGTAATACAAAATTGATTTGGTTTGTCTTGTCCCATATATTTTTATATATGTCTGAAGAGACCAATAAATTATTATTATTATAAAAAGTATTTTACATCATGAATCCAAAAGTAACTATTTCACAGAATGAAAAAGGAGCAAAAAATACCAAACATATTGTAAATAAAAATTCAATCAAATACAAAGATATTTAATATTCGTAAACATCGCTAGTTCTCTTGTAAAACTGCCTTGTAAAAGAAGCTGGAGAATCGTCGAAATATCCAAACCAGTGCCTCTTGTAAGAGTACAAACAAAATAACACGACGGGAATGCCAAGGAGAAGTCCTGGAAAATTATGGATGTCAATTTATTCAAAGAAAAAACATTTTAATTCTGTTTACCCGCCAACATTCCAACTATGAGCACAGCGTCTCTTTCTGGTTGCGCCCCGTACAAATCTAGACATCTCATGTTGTAATTCCTTTGGTGAAGCTCTAAGAACATGAAAGGAACCATTTCGATTGGAGCGCCACATCTGAAAAATGTTTAAAAACAAAATAATTTGTAATTTAATTTACCTAAAGAAGCCATCGGAGGAGCACAGCTGTTCAGGGATTTAAATGTTTAAGTGCCTGTATGCTAACATAAACAGCTATAAGAACAAAACGATCTGATCCTACACTATATTGAACATAATAATATGTTGTACACTTTTGTGTCCAATTTAATTAAAAAAAGCTGCACATTTTTCTGGCCTACAAGCTTCACTCAAGCAGAAGGATTGAGGAAAACCTATTTATAAAAGCATCCCAGTATAAATACGCTATCTTTATAGGAGACTTTAACCCAAATAAACATAAAATTACAGATATTTAGCTTTCTCAATAACTCAGACTTCTGCAGATTGGATACACCATCAACCTTTCTAATGGAAAACAACCTAGATTCTACACCCGACTTACTGTTTCGTATAAAAAACATAACATGTAACATCAAAAGAATATAATATGGAAATATATATATATATATATATATATATATATATATATATATATATATATATATATATATATATATATATATATATATATATATTAGGAGTACAAATAAGTTTCCGCCGTTTTTTAACACAAATTGAATATTTATTATGGAAGAACGGTAATATAAATTTATTTAAAATATTGCCCATCACTTGCAACCACTTTTTCCCATCTCTCAGGCAGCATTCGAATCCCACGTCTGAAGAACTCCTTGTCTTTTGAGGCTATCCACGAATCAACCCAATTTTTGGTATCCTCATAAGATGTGAACCGCTGCGCCGTCAGAGCATGTGCCATGGACCGAAACAGGTGATAATCGGACGGTGCAATATCTGGTGAATACGGCGGGTGGGGTAACACTTCCCAATCTTGTGTTTCCAAGTATTTTTTCACGGGAGCCGCAACATGTGGACGAGCATTGTCATGCAGAAGAATAATTTTTCGTGTCTAGAATAGTATTGAGGGCGTTTTTCCTTCAGAGCTCGGCTCAATCTCATCAATTGTGTTCGATAGAGGGCTCCAGTAATTGTTTCGCACGGATTAAGCAACTCATAATACACTACACCTAGCTGATCCCACCAAATACACAGCATAAGTTTTTTTCCATGAATATTCGGTTTTGCTGTTGATGTTGACGCGTGCCAGGTAATCCTTATGATTTTCTTCTTTTTGGATTGTCATAATGTATCCACTTCTCATCACCAGTTACGATACGATGTAAAAAACCCTTTTTTTATGTCTAGCTAGCAGCATTTCACTTAAGCATAATCGGCTTTCAATATCTCTTGGCTTTAATTCGTACGGAACCCAATTTCTTTGTTTATGAATCATTCCTAATGATTTTAAACGATGCGAGACTGCTTGCTGAGTTACTTCTAATGTTAGAGCAAGTTCTTTTTGTGTTTGAGATGAATCTTCCTCCAATAATTCCTCCAATTCTGCATCCTCGTAAATTTTTGACCTTCCACTGCGATCTTTGTCTTCTACGTCGAAATCACCGTTTTTAAACTTTTGAAACCACTCTCGACACGTTCTCTCACTCAAAGCACCCTCACCATATGCTTCTACGAGCAATTGATGCGCCTCAGCAGATTTCTTTAAATTAAAGAAGTAAACTAATATTTCCCGCAAATGACGCTTACTTGGCTCCAATTTTGACATTTCCAACGTATAAAAATTATATTTTACCAATATAAAATCAATGATATTAATAGGTTATGTTGTTCTTGAATGTCCAAACTATTTTTTAAGCCGGTTATCATCTGCGAAAGCTAACCGAAACTCCGTGCCGCGCCATCTACAATAAAACGGCGGAAACTTATTTTATATTTTTTTATAAAAAAAAAAAAAAAATTTATATATATATATATATATATAACAGAGCAAACACCAACCGTTAAGAAAAAATACTTCCGCCAAACATTACCACCCTATATTTTAAAATTAGTAAGGCTAAAAAAACAAATATACCGAGCGTACAGGATAAGTCAAGACCAATGTCTGAAAAAGAAGTTCAACGAACTAAATGAAAACATACTTGAATTGATTCTCGAATTTAGATCTCACAACTACTTGGAAGCTTGTAAAAAGATAGAAATCGATAAAGGCATAACATACTGGAGAACTATTAAGTTCTTCAGTACACAACTGTACACAAACCACCATCTAACAAATCCTATCCAAATCCAAGGAGAAACTCTTAATAATGACAGGGATATCACTGATGCTCTTGCCGAACATTATAAGAAGCTGTTTAAGAAGTCGACCAACAAAGAATATGATGAAGAATACAAAAAGAAGGTGGAGAACTGGCATGAAAATGGATTCTCACAAATAGGACTGGAAGAAAATACTGCACACATTATAGACGAAGAGTAATATAGAGCACTACACCATGTAAAGAACACCTCTTCTGGCTTTGATAAAATCCTCAGAAAAGTACTGCCCCATTTACTTGCTCAAGATAATTGATCAATTTATATCTAATAAAACCAGCCAAGTACGAGTAAAGAACCAACTCTCAAATCCATTCATACCGCTGCAAAGCCTCCCACGAGGCTCAAAACTCTTTCTAACACAATACAACATATACTGGTGGACATATATAGCTACAACTATCCAATAGAACGTCACATAGAGAAGGAAGCATACTCCCTGCAATTTGCGGATGATACAACATTGATCACTCATGGTAGGACTCTAAACAAATGTATGGAAAGGCTACAAAAATGAACAGGCAGCACTGTAGCATGCATAAGATGCTGGGGAATACAACCCAACCCAAAGAAGTCCAAGTTCATCATATTCCACCACAATATAGGGAACAACTCACCAAGTATCAAAATTGGCAATGAAACAATCAGACCAACTACTGAGTGCTAGTATCTGGGAATACTGATAGACAGCAAACTGGGTTTCAAGCATCACATAAAAACCCAGAAAAAGGTAGCCATCACACGAGCTGAACACTCACATTCAGAAACCTAGGCATCAACATATAAACATCCACTGCTATTTACAAAATGATCTGCAGACCACTGCTGGAGTATGGCCACATAACTGCATCAAACCACCTAGAATAAGCGGAATGAACTTGCCTAAAGGAAAATAACAAAGTTAAGACACCCGAACATTCTACACAATCCTTCTAATATCATGCTATACGAGACAACAGAAGTAGGGCCAATTCTGACCAGACTACATAGGCTAAGCATGAAATTTATTGGAACCAGATCAACAGGACCATCATGGAACCGCTAATACATCATTACAGTAGAGAGATAGAAAAAGGAAAACTACCAGTATTCCCACTGTTCGAACATTTGATGTCCCTACAATAAAATCTGTGTAGCAACTACTACATTTTATATATTACAAATTAGTATATTACTGGCTGGAAGACTTCGGTCGATAACCACATGATTCGAGAAATCAATAAAGTTTTCTTCTCTCTCTCTTAAAATATATCTTGATCTCAGTTAGAACATTCAACTCACGAGCTTCCTTAATTCATATTAATACTCACTTCATCTGCTTGGCTTTTTCTTCATCCACCTTAAGATAGATAGGCATGAGCGTCTCCACTATCCACTGGTTCTCGCACTCACAAGTCCATGGATTGTTAAGCAGATCTAGCTCTGCCAAGGAACCCCAATGTGCTAACAGCGATTTATTTATGTACGATATCTGATTATCGTTCAAATAAAGCTGGAAAAATTGATGAGTATCTTTTAGGAAATTAAACTTGATGACTTACCTTCCTGATATTAGGCCACGTCTCCATTGTCCCCACCTTGTCAGCGCTGGAAAGAGCAGCTTCGTCAATCCTGGTCAGTCTTGGATTTCCAGCAGCGTAAAGTTCCTCCAAGTTTGTCAGATTAGCTAAAGAACCTGGTCCTATGTTGATCAAATTCGAGAGCTGACAAAGGTGCAAAATTTTGAGGGTTGGAATTTTTGGAAAACCGCTGAAAAATGACGGTGTAATTTACAAAATCCAACTAAGCAGATTTTAAGATGATATAAATAAGAATGTTTCCACATCTAAATAGTTCAATTTGAAGTTGATAGGGGAAAAGGAAAGTAAATGAGTATTAAATAAAGAACATTAGGCTGAACTTTTAAGACAGGGAATATCAATTTTTGTATAAAGTGAAAGAAAACACTTTTGCCTAATTTCCACCAAAAACTTTATTGATCACGACAGGTTTCAACAAGGTTAAGTCATCTTCGAGTGGTACAGACCGTCTCAAGTTACAGGTATTTATGCAAGAGTGTGTCAGTAATTGTTTTACAATCAAAAGTTTAATATGGGTGAGTTGTTCACGTCTAATTAGTTATTAAGTGTTAGGGATTTCGGATTTACAGTTTATTCATTTCAATACATTCCAAAAGGTTCAAGATTCATTTCTTACTACGCCCGCAATAAGAATTTTTTAGCACACAGAACTTCTTAACTCGTAGCAAATTTAATGGTGTTTTTAAAAAAGATTTTAATATCAAAACAGATTTAATCTGTTAGTCTTCTACAATTTTACTTTAAAAAAAAATTTTTATTCAAAAAACTTTTAGAATTAAATTAATGTCTACAATAAGCACCGCTTATATTTAATAGAGGTATATAATCAAAACTCAATATAAAATATCAAATAGAATAAATAAACCAACAAATATAAAAAAGTCATTTAAAATCAATAAATAAATATTTGAAGGAGACAAAATTTTGTTTCTGATCTAACCGTAATGAAACCAATTCCTTTTCAAAAACATAAAACACAACTTAAGGATTTCTCAAAAAATATAATTATTCAAATATTTTAATATTAGCCTTCTACATATTCAATTTCAAAAAATTATATTTAATAATTATAAGTTATAATTATATAATTAAATATGTGGAAGGCTAATATTAAAATATTCAAATAATTTTATATATGTTGTTTGATATAAGTGGTACTTATATGACATTATTTCAATTTAATTCCTGAAGTTATAATTATTAAATATAATTTTTTGAAATTAAATATGTAGATGGCTAATATTGAAATATTTGAATAATTTTATATACCTTCTATCAAGAATTAACCTCTATTCATGTTATTCAAAACATATAATTTATTTGTAAACCTTATAATACCTTATAGTTTCTGTGATTTTGTGACGGACATAGACTATCTAGATATTTAAAGTCAGTCTGTTTTAAACAAGTTCCGGTTTCAATTTAAGGTAAGATATACTGATTGTTAGTTGATTTTGATATTTTAAATATTATCTAGGGCCGATGAAGAGATTATCCGAATTCTAATTGTTTTTTGAAGATATAGTGCATGTTTTGAGAGATTTTTGAATTAACTTATTTGAATATTTAAGTATATTAAAAATTTCAAATAAATTATATTTTTTGAGAAATCCTTGAGTTGTGTTTTATGTTTTTGAATTGGTTTCATTATGGTAAGATCAGAAACAAAATTTTGTCTCCTTCAAATATTTATTTATTGATTTTAAATGACTTTTTTTATATTTGTTGGTTTTATTCTATTTGACATTGTATATTGAGTTTTAGTGGAAATAAGACAAACGTGTTTCCATGACATAGAAAATTATCAATTTTTGTAATATTTATCCATCTGCTCCTGCAACAAAAATAGTAGAGTAAAAATAAGTTCCTACTTGTCCTTCGTCAAATTCACCACCGGATTATCATTAAAGACGAACGTCTCTAAAGAGTGGGCTTCCTCCAGTTCTTGCGGGACCCCAGTGAAAGAGTTTCCAGACAGATTGAACACCGTTATATATTTAGGAGTATGCAGAAAATACTTTGGTATGGCGCTAAGTTGCGTATAGCTCAAATCTAAAAACTAAAGAATAATTCACGATTTTTTCCAGTACGCATCTTCCATACGTACCTTCAAGTTCACCAGATTCGTTATCGCTATGGCGGTGTGGGTATCGATCACTTCCAAAGGGTTGTAGGCCAGAGAAAGAGTCTCTATCTTTTCGGTGTGTTCGAAGAGATCCGCGTTTAGGCTGTGAATGTTGTTGTGGTCCAACATGAGTGTGTGTAGTGATCTGAGCGGGAAGTAGTCTCTTTCCAAATACTGGCCCTGAAATAAATGACATTTACTGCTATTGGCGAATTCTTAAAGACGCCAAAAATGCTGAACAAACCTTGAAGGCATTTGGTTGTAAAATTTCGATGTTATTATTGCTCAAGATGAGGATCTCGAGTTTTTGCAGCCTGTTGAAGACGCCGTCGGCAATGTGCGATATCTTGTTGAAGGCAAGATCCAGCAAGGTGACATTCTCAACGGAAAAATCATCCCTTAAAGTAGTCAGCTCATTGTACCTGACCGTAAGTTCCAATATCGAATTCTCGTCATTATTGTTCGAAGTGTTATCGAATAATAAGCTGGCGAAGTCTTTGATGTCGACCAGACAATGCACCTCGACGGAGGTGGCATTTATATTGGAGCAGTTACAATGGGAACAGATTAGGGGTTGTGTCTGAACACAGATAAAAAACCAGATTAAGCATACGATGAAGGGTATTAGTTTTCTCCTGGAAATTGAATGTTCATTGATGAATTTTAAAAGAGGTAAACATTTCACACAAATATCTATCAACTAGTAATAAATAAAATTCAATTTACACAAACTTTTAATTGTTGAATGGCAATTGTTTCGCCACACTGTGGATTAATCACATTCTACATTTGAACTGGTACTGGTTCTTATATACACATCGTCAAAAGTCTTGGCTCCTCCTAGGTTTCTCAAGAAATAAACAATCTATGTTCTGGAAATGAGATGGATATTTTCCTCTATTTCAACTGCAATATATTTGATAGAAAATCTTTGTTTGCTACCCTTTGCTTTATTCAGGATGAGACAAAATATGAAAAATCTAAATTTATCGATTATTTATTTTTGATTAATTATAGTTATTCCACAACTGAATCGAAATTCAATAGTCCGTATTACCACCTCTTGACGATGTGTGTATGTATTGACAGGCATTACAGGAAGTGTGACTAAAAGTAGAATGGTATTTATTAGGATATTCTCAATTAGATGAAGAGATAACGTCGGTGGTAATAAAAGTTATTGGGGTAGTCGTTGGTTTTCCCAAATTACATGAAGTTATTCAATAAAGGTGACTTATTCGACTCCGTTTGTTCGTTTAGGAGAAGTTTTTGAGATTTATATCGGATATTATTTCAAGTGATTCTAAGAATGTTAATCTAGAACCCTTACTCTCGATATGCATAAATTCATATTCGTAATTGAAATTATGTACAAAATCCAATAATATGGTTGGCATATGTGGAATGTGTTGAATTTGAACTATAGCTCTTTTGATGTTCGTGCATTCCTTTCAAGTCAACTTATAGACTTCTGAATTATTATCTTTTTTTGATTCATCTTTATTATTTTAATATATTTATCAATGTTATTAATGGTTCTGAAAGCTGTATTTTCAGATAATCCATTAACATAAGATAACGAAAAATATTTCTGTACATTGTCCCCTTTTATGATTGGGTACACGAGATTCAATGCCATATTCTTTTGTTTATTGGATACCATTTTGTCTATAAGAAAGGGAAAGTAACCGTTGTTTGACGCTATTTGTTTAATAATATTTAATTCTTTCAAAAATTCATCTGGATTCAAAGGGACATTCAATAGTCAGTCAATATTCAGATAACTTTTTGAAAGAATTAAATATTATTAAACACTTGGCGTCAAACAACGGTTACAACCTCTTTCTTATAGACAAAATGGTATCCCATAAACAAAAGAATATGGTTTTAAATCTCGTGTACTCAATCATAAAAGAGGACAATACACAGAAATATTTGTCGTTATCTTATGTTAATGGATTATCTAAAAATATTGCTAAATATTTCGAAAATATTTTCGATTACAACGCAGCTTTCAAAACCATTAATAACCTTAGTAGCAACATAAAAACAATAAGGATCAAACAAATAAAGTAAACAAATCTGGAGTCTACAAGTTGACTTGCAACGATTGCCCTTTAGTTTACATTAGCCAGATAGATAGATCATTCAAGAAAAGAATCCAAGAACACCAAAGGAGTTATATATCTGATTTCCTACATTCAACATATGTTAATCATCTTAAGGAATTCAGGCATAATTTCAACAATAACTATGAATTTATCCACGATTAAAGCAAAAGTTCTAGATTAACACTTTTAGAATTTCTTGAAATCAACAGGTACAATGCGCGTAAAATCCTCTTGAACGAACAAACAGATGTTGACAGTCTCCATTACTGAATATCTTTCCCTAATGGCATTCTTTAGCGGCAAACTTCAATAAACACCTTGCGTTTTTATGACTTTCCCATTATTTTATCACGTACCTAACAATGTATTTAAACTCGGTTACACTGAACCATCAGCCAGTAGAATGTAGATACTTGAAGAAGCCACATCGTGATGAGACAATTGTTGTATTACTAACATTTTTGTGGAAATAAAATAGTGTTTTCTATATATTTTTTGATATTTATTGGTAATTCTTTATGTCTATGAAAAGAAACAGCGTTTCTGAGATTTTTTTCCACTTAATTTTAGAAATGTTTTCAAGAGAGTTTTCCAGATTTAAATTTGTAGATATTTCAAAGGAGTGTTCTAGTTTATATTTGGAATATTCTCAATATGTGGTAGTGAAACATAGTAATTTGCACAACTTGACCGAATAATGATCAAGTAAAAAATATTAACGGATGTAACAGTTCGGTATTTGAAATTATATCAAATATAACGAATTAAATCACATTATGACTAACAATGACAACGTTAAACAAACAAATAAATGGAACTTCATAAGGATTAAGCACGTCGACGTTCTAAAACGCTTTCCATATATTTATTTATTCAGGTATGGTTGATTTCGATCTACTCACCCCATTTCAGTTCAGGAAAAGTCTACAGCCCTATTCACATCAAAACGTACCTTCCCTCGTAATTTCTGAACGATTCTTTTCACAGAGCGAACGCATCAGTGTGTGTTCATGTTAGAGATAAGAGAATATATCGTTTTTATCTAATCTGATTGCCTAATTAAAACAGGAGACGCATTGGAGAACCATAGTACCTGGGAATTTCGCAACACTGATGTGCGATACCTTTTGAAAGTAAATTGATGAGAAATAATAATAATATGATTGAATTTTAAACACACTTGAAGAACCATAGCACGCCCGTATATTAATAATACCTAGGATGTGAATCCATCATTGAGAGCCTTGAGAATGGTAGAATTTTAATCTTTAAAACAAGAAGGTTTGATATCAACTTAATTCTTGCTTAATTTTGAAGCTTGAACAAAGCAGCTACGTTCCGAATAAGATATTATTCAAAGTAGACTGTATTTCGCCGATAACTTGACGAATATTCCCTTCCAAGTGATCCAAGTATCTGGCTTGTTAGCAAAGACTTATGGTTTCATATAGCTCCAAAGAAAAAAAAATGTATTAGGAGTACAAATAAATTTCCGCCGTTTTATTGTAGATGGCGCGGCACGGAGTTTCGGTTAGCTTTCGCAGATGATAACCGGCTTAAAAAATAGTTTGGACATTCAAGAACAACATAACCTATTAATATCATTGATTTTATATTGGTAAAATATAATTTTTATAAGTTGGAAATGTCAAAATTTGAGCCAAGTAAGCGTCATTAGCGGGAAAAATTAGTTTACTTCTTTAATTTAAAGAAATCTGCTGCTGAGGCGCATCAATTGCTCGTAGAAGCATATGGTGGGGGTGCTGAGTGAGAGAACGTGTCGAGAGTGGTTTCAAAAGTTGAAAAACGGTGATTTCGACGTAGAAGACAAAGATCGCAGTGAAAGGCCAAAAATTTACGAGGATGCAGAATTGGAGGAATTATTGGAGGAAGATTCATCTCAAACACAAAAAGAACTTGCTCTAACATTAGAAGTCACTCAGCAAGCAATCTCACATCGTTTAAAATCATTAGGAATGATTCATAAACAAGGAAATTGGGTTCCGTACGAATTAAAGCCGAGAGATATTGAACAATGCTCGTCCACATGTTGCGGCTCCCGTGAAAAAGTACTTGGAAACATTTGATTGGGAAGTGTTACCCCACCCGCCGTATCCACCAGATATTGCACCATCCGATTATCACCTGTTCCGGTCCATGGCACATGCTCTGACGGCGCAGCGGTTCACAACTTATGAGCATACCAAAAATTGGGTTGATTCGTGGATAGCCTCAAAAGACAAGGAGTTCTTCAGACGTGGGATTCGAATGCTGCCTGAGAGATGGGAAAAAGTGTTTGCAAGTAATGGGCAATATTTTAAATAAATTTATATTATCGTTCTTCTATAATAAATATTTAATTTGTGTTAAAAAACGGCGGAAACTTATTTGTACTCCTAATAACAAATCGCATTACCTTGGCATCCAATTCACAAATTCTGGTTCCGAGATGATTCTATCGTCAAACTTTTCATCAGCAAAGCGATCCTAGCATCGCTAACTAATTTAAAAGCATGACAAATATAGTCCGTCTAGAAAGTATCCGGAATTTATTATTTGTCATAATTTAAATATATTTCTTTTTTGAAACATTCTAAGACAAAAGTACGGTATAAAATAGGTTGTGCAGATTGTCGGCTATGGCCAAAGTTCCATGGCAACACTATTTATCAAATATTGTTGATTACCAACAGGTATACAATTTATGAAATGATGTCGCATCTAGAAAAAAGAAAACAGGTATCGGGTGTTTTTTTGGAGTGCTAGATCTTTAAATTGAAATAAAACACATTTAAATTAAAATTGAAAAGCCAAAGTCTTCTTTATTTGAAAGATAATTTCATGTCATTTATGTTTTAAAAATAATTTCCGGCATATGTCCACCACGACTAGCTCTGAGAAACCGCATTCGACCAGACCAATTTTGGACCACTTTTTCGAGTAATTCAGACCTTATTTCATCAATAACACGAGTTATGTTGGCTTCCAAAGCGTCTATTGTTTCTGGTTTATCAGCATGAGAAAGGGTTTGAAGAGGCCCAGGCAGACTAGAGCAACTCAATTTCGGCTGGAAAGTTGTGCCCTTTCAAGGCGGATCAATAATATGCTGGGGCCCCACCACACCGCACACGAAGGGTTCAAAACAGTCTTCAAGAGAACAATATCCAGAGAATGAACTGGCCAGAAAACTCACCAGACATGAATGCAATTGAGCACATATGGGATTACTTAGGGAGAGCAATATCCAATCGCCAAAACCCACATTCAACTTTTCAGGAATTGAGTTTAGCCCTTCGGGAAAGAATGGAAGGATATGCCTGAAAATTTCATTATTGACTTGATTCGTGGGATGCCTAGGCGTATTGGGAAGTTGATCTAAAGAATAGGTGGTGTACGGACTATTGAATTTGGAGACAGCTGTGGAATAACTATAATTAATCAAAAATAATCGATAAATTTAGATTTCTTCTCATTTTTCCTATTTTGTCTCATCTTGCATGAATCAAAGAGTAACAAACAAAGATTCTCTATCAAATATATTGCAGTTGAAATAGAGGAAAATATTCATCTCATTTCCAGAACATACATTGTTTATTTCTTGAAAAACCTAGGGGGACCAAGACTTTCGACGATGTGTGTATTTCCCGCCTAAATTGTCTTTTATGAAATTTTCCCCGACTTAAGCCGCAAGCTTCATAATTAATTTCTGGAAGATGTATATGTTTCTTTAAATGTTACTTTTCCAAAAAACGAGTAGTTCTGAATTTTTTAAAATTAATAAGATCATATCTTCCGTAACTTAAAAATTTCTGAATGCCCCGGTCAAATTGACAAACGAAGTACGCGCTCAAAAAACAAAACTAATCTGAGATTAAAACGTCAGCGCGCTGCATATATTGCAGCTCAAATCTCCTATAAGCGACCGTATATAGGTTACGAAAATCATTGGCGGAATATATCGGGTGTTTTTTTATAGTGATATATAAATATATTGCAGTTGAAATAGAGGAAAACTTTCATCTCATTTCCACAACATAGATTGTTTATTTCTTGAGAAACCTAGGAAGGTCAAGTCTTTTGACGATGTGTGTATATTTGAGTCATTAGTTTGCAGGTAGATATTTTATATTTATGACTATAATATTTCTGTTTGTTTTCATTAAAAATTAATTTCCTTACATGAAACATATTTGTTGTTTTGAAAAGTAAATGTTCCTTGTTATCTATGTATATTATGTTTTATTAGTATTTATTTTGAATAAAAAATATCAAAACATATCTTCGCCCTTGTGCTTGCGATATTGTGGGACTGCGGAATCCATAAAAACTCATTCAATGTTATTATTTTCTTTTTTCCTGAAGAAATTATTAAATTCTTTTCTGTCTTAGTAATTAGCTCGTTCAATCCGGGTTTTTTATATCCGGAGTCGGTGGCTGATAACCGTCGTATTCACGATACTTCATGACTATGAAATATAATGAATTTTCAACATCCTTCGATATCTAAGATCGGAAAGCGACGATCAAATGACTTGTGCCGCGCACTAACAACCTGTCAAGGATGTCGGATAAACGTTCCGTCGACATAAAGCCGCACCCGCATGCACAATTACCCTTGCAAAACATCGGGAATGTGCCCTCGAGAGCGTTCCCGAAGCGGGAAAGAGAGGAGGACTCCAAGTGCTCGTCGGCGTATCAAGTTACCTCGGATAAAGAGCCCCATCAGAATCAAGACAGGGGGCGCATCTTGACGTAAAACATCCGAGTGTCGCGGATTTAGAACGCTGAATAATAGGAGGCGTTGGATGAGCACCCTCGGGAACAAAAGGACGACGCGCAACAAAGCTTATCGACTGGCTTGCCTTTGCGGCCTCTTCTGGGGCCACTTGAGCCTAAAATGTCGAAGAGGACCTTCGTGAAATCTTTAAATTTAATTTCAAAAAAGGTGCAAAGAACTGACGTGAAGTCAGAACGAGCTTCGAGGTAGAGCAAATTTAGGTTTGGAATATTTCAACTTTTCGTTGTTATCTTCTTAGCCACCATGGCAGTGGCCAAACAGCTACACAAAAGTTCATATCGGGTGTTTTTTTAAAGTAATAGAACTTTAAATTGACATAAAACACATTTAAAATAAGATTGAAGCCAATTTTTTTTCATCTGAAAGATAATTTTATGACATTCATGTTTCAAAACTAATTTCCAGCATATGTCCACCACGACTAGCTATGAGGAACCGCATTCGACCAGACCAAATTTGGACCACTTTATCGAGTAATTCAGGCCTTATTTCATCAATAACACGAGTTATGTTGGCTTCCAAAGCGTCTATTGTTTCTGGTTTATCAGCATAAACCAATGACTTAACATAACCCCAAGGAAAACAATCCAGAAGAGCTATGTCGCATGATCTTAGAGGTCAATTAATTGTACCATTTCTCGGATAATGTTATCGCCAAATCTTTCTTTCAATAAATCAATTGTTACGGTAGCAGCATGAGGTGAAGCACTATCTTGTTGGAACCAAAACACTTCTGGGTCGATACCATTCAAATTTTGAAACAAATAACCATTGATCATCGATCTGTAACGAGCACCATTCACTGTAACATTAGCTCCAGGATCGTTTTTAAAGAAATATGGACCGATAATGCCTCCAGCGTGTAAAGCATACCATACAGTACATTTTTCATGATGCAATGGAACTTGCAGAACTTCTTGAGGATTGTTTTCACTCTATATACGGCAATTTTGCTTCTTTACATAGCCGTTCAACCAGAAATGAGCTAAACACAGTTTTACGATAACAAAGTGGATCAACTTCAAGCTGTTCTAGGGCCCAATCAGCAAACAAACGACGCTTATTATGGTCAAGTGGCTTTACTACTCTGTCAAGAAAGTACCGGGAATTTTCAATTGAAACAACATTTTTACATTTAATCGTCAAAATTTATTGGGTCGCCTTCAAAATAGGCTCCATTTGCTCCAATACATCTATGCCAACGGCACTTCCAATTATCGAAACATTTTTTATAGGCGCTTTCCGGGATGGACTTTAGCTCTCGCGCCGAATTTTGTTTTATGGCTTCAATCGACTCAAAACGGGTGTCACACAGGGGCAATTTTAGTTTTGCGAAGAGGAAATAGTCGCAGGGAGCCAAATCCGGCGAATACGGTGGTTGCTGAAGCACGTTTGTTGAGTTTTTGGCGAGAAAGTCAGTCACAATCGTAGCTCGGCGAGAAGGCGCGTTATCGTCATGCAAAATCCATGAGTTGTTCGCCCACAAATTTGGCCGCTTCTTACGGATACGCTCACGCAAACGTTTCATAACGCCTAGGTAATACTCCTTGTTTACCGTCTGACCCTCTGGAACGAAATCGTAGTGCACCACGCCACGGATATCGAAGAAAACAATGAGCCTCACCTTTATTTTCGAGCGGCTTTGGCGTGGTTTTTTCGGTTTCGGCTCATTTTTTGCCACCCATTCCGATGATTGCTGGCTTGTTTGCATATCGTACTCGTAGACCCAGGTCTCATCACCAGTTATAATGCGTTCCATGAATGTAGAATCGGAATTACAGCGATCCAGCATGTCTGAAGCAACCTGTTCGCGATGACGTTTTTGAAGAAAATTCAGGTCTTTCGGTACGAGTCGTGCGGCCACCTTTCTCATGCCCAAAATATCAATCAAAATCGTACGTGCGGACTCGTGGGATATCTTAAGATCATGTGCTATCTCTCTCAAGCTGGTACGACGGTTTTCCAGCACCCTTTCCTTAATTTTATCGACGTTATCTTCGATCAAAGCCGTCGATGGGCGACCACTTCACGACCGTCCTTGAAGGCTCTGTACCACTGACATGCACGAGTTTTCGATAGAGCATTATCACCAAAGGCCTTTTGCAACATTTTCAATGCATCGGCACACGAAAATTCATTTGCAACACAAAACTTTAAACAAATTCTTTGCTCAACGTAATCACCCATAGTAAAAATCGGCACGCACTCTGACATCGACTGACTTAATCAGCTGTTGCAAATACACTAGTTGACAGATCCCGCTCAAGCTTGGCATAGTAATTAAGGACATTGGTACCAAACTAGGAAAAAAAAATTTTACCAGCCTCATTGCCCCGCCAGATTTAAATCGATAATTCCCGGTACTTTCTTGACAGAATGTAGTTCTTGAACCAATTGGATCTTGTATGGGTACAGACCAAGATCTTTACGCAAAATTTTCCATGCGGTGGATGCACAGAGTGCAACTTGTTGTGAACGTCAACGAATAGATAAATCTGGATCATCATGACTTACAGTAGCGATATTTTCTTCTGTAGGTACAGTTCTTTGTCTTGTTGTTGTTGTTGCATCGAGTAGAGAAAATGTTGTCCGAAATCTATCGATAGTTCGACGAATAAGCAGCTCTGATGAACGATTATGTAAACCATAAATTTCACGAAGTGTTCCATAAGTTTGGCGAATTGAACACTGATTTTGAAAATAGATTTCAACAATTTGTAGACGTTGTTGCGGCGTGAGTCTTTCCATGATAATTTGTCAACGCTTACTGAACAGAAATGTCAAAACAATATGGCCGATAGTTCAACACCGTATTTCCTAATATTTTGTCGGTTAGGACTGATTATTTTGTGAAGTCATCATAATTTTCCGCGTGACAATCGAGAAAACCGACAAAACCTTCTCAAACATTCAGTTTTCCATCCAAATAGCGGATAACGATCTACATTTGGGAAATATTGCTAATATCTATAGTTTCGTCGAACATTACACTATAATATTTTGAGACTTAAATTTTCGCCGTAATTGTTCAAATTTACTTTGAACAAAGAATTTTTAATTCGCTCTGCAGGTACGTTACAATTACGTCCCCAGAGTTTAACAATTTAGGCCTTTCAAATATGAATCATTTAATTCCTAGAAACCTAAACGGGCCTAAACACCAATTAAGAAACGAAGATATTTCTCCCTTAGATTATTCCCATTAGAACCGTTTTAGCCGTTTCAAGACGATTGTTGTATCGGAATTACCTGGACTACCTTTTCGGACCAACTCTATCTTCGCCAGTTAGCAAAAAGGCACAAGTTGAACACATCCCCTGTGCTAGACAGGTCACGCGATATTCACCCTGTATAAAAAGTCAGTTAAGAAGGTTCAGTTGAAGACAAGTTCTGATCCCACGCACATTCTCTTGAAGTAAGCTCTCGTAACTTATGAAAGACATTTATCTTTACGCTTGATTAATTTTATATTCGCATTTTTCACTTTAAACTTCCAGGGAACTCTGTCTCTCTCTCTCTCTCTCTTTCAGTTACCCATAACGCACTAAAGGCCTGGAAGTGAATGTATTATCTACATTATTTATTTGTGATTAGACATTAAGTTGTAAAAAGTGAACTCAAAAGTGAAACCAATAAAATTGAAGTCTTTGTCGTGAACAACAATAGAAAAAACTCAAGGAAGATCTGTTCCAGGATCAAGATAGTGTATCCATCTCAATCTGAGTCAACAACACTCAAAATTGTACACTTGTATTATATGTACTTCTGCTGATAATTCTCTACATGGTCTCTACGAGCTGGATTACATTCCACATCTGGTCACGAAACAACTTCCTGAATTTGGGTAAAATAATTCAACTCTCTGAACTTGTATTATATGTATTTTAGGCTGTGAATAAAGCATTAAAGTCTAATATACATCTCTCTTTCACCCCCATTTTAAGTATGCTCAACCAAGAATTTACACTCTAATTGGTAAACGTTTAATCAATTACTTTCGAAGAATTCAAAAAGGTATCTCTACATACCAAGCAATTCTTTACAGTAATCTTAGACAACACTTAATCATTTCATTTTGTATCGAGGGATTCACATATTTTGTACGAGAATCGAAGTGATCTTTGAGCAACACCGAATCAGTATTTTTCTCCACCATTACTGAGTTTGGTTGATTTTTCAGCTTCTCGATTTTAGGCGTTGGTGACGCAAATGGAAGGTTCTTTTATCGAGCGTAGAGCAGGTAATTCGATACCGATGAGCTAACCTTTGGTGACATTTAGCGAAAATCGCATCGTGCGGTATTAAATCTGACGATTAACCTTTAAACAAGCGGACCGTGACTTCTGTAGGATACCAATTTATTGTCCAAAGCTGGCGATGCGCTCGCGTAGGGCCCCTAATGGCCTGTTCTGACATCCCCCGCTTAAAGCTGACAAGGAGGGTATAAAATTTCATCGTTCTCTGTATTAATCATCCGGTTTCATCAAAAAATGATTATCTGGATGATGAAAAATGTTCTAATGAGCGGAAGATTCAGTGGAAGCGTACATATTCGACTTTATGAGAGATTTTTCCCATTTCAAAATGTGGAGACTTGTGGTTGGTTAATTAACTAAACTTAAAAATATATAAGAGACAGTATTTCAATTTCCACAAAAATGTTTATAATACACCAAGTATTTCACCACAATGTGGCTTCTTCAGTTAACTACATTCTATTGACTGATGGTGTCCAGTGTAACCGAGTTCAAATACAGTGTTAAGTACGTGATAATATAATGGAAGAACCAGTCATAAAAACTCAAGGTGTTTATTGGAGTTTGCCGCTAAAGAATGCTATTAGGGAAAGATATTCAGTGATGGAGACTTGTCAACATCTGTTTTTTCATTCAAAAGGATTTTACGGGTATTGTACCGTTGATTAAAAGAAATTCTAAAAGTGTTAATCTAGAATTTTTGCTTTCGACGTGGATAATGTCATAGTTATTGTTGAAATTATGCCTGAATTCCTTAAGATGATTAGCATATGTCGAATGTACGCAATCCGATAATTAACTCCTTTGGAGTTCTTGGTTTCTTTTCTTGAATGATCCACCTGTCTGGCCAATGTATACTAAAGGGCAATCATTGCAAGTCAACTTGTAGACTCCAGATTTATTTTCCTTATTTGTTCGATCCTCATTGATTTTTATGTAGGTACTAAAGGTTAAAAGGTTTTAAAAGCTGCGTTGTAATTGAAACCATTTTTGAAATATTCAGCAATATTTTCGGATAATCCATTAACATAAGATAACTAAACTATTCAGCAATTTTTAGAAGCGCAGCAGACTGCTGGGAGTGTTCATATTTTGGAATGACGATCTCTGCATTCTCTGCAATTTCAAAAAAACCTTTCCATATATGTAGAAATAGGATTTCCCTTGTGGAGAAATGTGTTTTCGAATTGTATATAGTCCGAAGAGCAAAACCGTTTATGCATGGGCTCCTAACTCCAAAGGAACATTTGAAGGAGGTCTTAAGGCTATGAATCTAGATGTCTCATATAGCCGTTCAAATCAATCATTTGTTTTTACCTCAGATTCTTAGATGGTTTCATTTTATTTTGTCACACTTCTTCTGTATTGGAAATTGAAAGACGCTTTCCAGACTAAAATATAGATTATTATGATAGAAACTAATAGAGCAGAGAATGAATCTTCAAGTGTCCCCACGACTTGGTACATTTGAGAGTAGATTCCTAGTGACTCAGAAGGACTTTCGCTTGCCCAATTAGACGTTAAAAGACGCGTTGTCCACACTAAAGTTATACTGCCAAGGGATTCCATCCATCTTCTTGGAGTGACTGTCAACTCTTCGATCAGTTCGGGGGACATATGTGGAGTCTGCTGCAAATAAGCTGGAATATTTGTTCAATCAAGTCATTAATGAAATTTTCAGGTATATCGTTCCATTTTTCCTGAAGGGCTAAACTCAATTCCTGAAAAGTTGAAGGTGGGTTTTTGCGATTGGATATTGCTCTCCCTACATAATCCCATACGTGCTCAATTGGATTCATGTCTGGTGACTTTGCTGGCCAGTTCATTCTCTGGATATTGTTCTCTTGAAGAATGTTTTGAACCCTGAGTGTGCGGTGTGGTGGGGCGTTATCATCCTGATAAATAAAATTATCCCCAAATTCGTTGCGCAGAAGAACAATGATGTTTTCTACGTAGATGGCACCAGTCATTGTTCGTTCAACGATAATAAGAGGGGTACGGCGACCGAATATTATACCCCCCCCCCAGCACATTATTGATCCACCTTGAAAGGGCACAACTTCCCGGGCGAAATTGAGTTGCTTAGTCTGCCTGGGCCTCTTCAAACCCTTTCTCGTCGACTATCATGCTGATAAACCAGAAACAATAGACGCTTTGGAAGCCAACATAACTCGTGTTATTGATGAAATAAGGTCTGAATTACCCAAAAAAGTGGTCCAAACTTGGTCTGGTCGAATGCGGTTCCTCAGAGCTAGTCGTGGTGGACATATGCCAGAAATTATTTTTGTAAAAATAAAACTGTTATTTTCAGGGAAAACAACATTGTAACTTCTATGTTCTATGTCTAAGACTTTTGATGATGTGTGTATATGAAGATTGCTTCTGCACTTACCCTAATGTCAGATTTTACCCCGAGTGGCTTTTCTGATTCGTAGAACTAAAAAAAAAGTGCTCGCCTGAAATAGATTTGGCTCTAATGAGATGATCGCTGAAAGGAACGCCTCTTTTGAAGCTAAAGATAAATCGTTCTTGAAAAAAAGTCATCGATAATTTGATGAGCTCTGGAATTATTGTTTTACTCTGAAGGAGATTATGTTGATGAACAAAGTCCAGTCTGTTCAAAAACTGTGCTTTTTTTTCATTTAACCAGGAACTTGTTAAAGCCAATGTGTATTTTGCAAATTTTAAGCATTAGCAACTTTTAGAAAAAAATTATTTCCTTTTTTTTTTAGTTTTTTTGAAAATGACATGTGTATTTGTTTACCTTATTGATATCCAAAATATTGCATTAAGTGGTTTGCGAGATATCAATATATTTATTGACATTCCATAATGAGATTTAGTGAAGCCAAAATATAATTATATATTATATATAAAATAAAATAGAAAGGCTTTTTACTTGATAGAAGAAATATAACAAAATTTGAATATCAAAACAAATTAAAATATGTTTGTCTTAAAGTTAAGACCAGAAACAAAAATTTGTCTCCTTTAAATATTTATTTATTAATTTTAATGAGTTTCGTATATTTGTTGGTTTATTTATTCCATTTGATATTATATATTGAGTTTTGATTATATACGTCTATTAAACGTAAGCGGTGCTTATTTTAGACATTAATTTAATTCTAAAAGTTTTTTGAATAAAAATTTCTTTGAAATTAAAATTGTAGAAGACAAACATATTTTAAGTTGTTTCGATATTCAAATTTTGTTATATTTCTTCTATCAAGTAAAAAGCCTTTCTATTTTATTTTATATATAATATATAATTATATTTTGGCTTCAATGAATCTCATTATGGAATGTCAATGAATTTAAATAGCCTTAAAAATAACTCACACTGTTCTTTGATTTTGTTAGAACATAGATCAATCTTGAATTATAAAGTTGAAACATTCATTTCTTTGCACATGTGCGTTGTGATATAGATTAGTTTTTTGATTTTGATATTTGGAATATTATCTAGGACCGAAGAAGGGATTACTTAGAATTATATTTGTTTTTTGAAGATATAGTGCATGTTTTGAGAGATTTCTGAATTAACTCATTCGAATATTTAAATATATTAAATATTTCAAATAAATTATATTCTTTGAGAAGTCCTTTAAGTGTGTTCATGTTTTTAAAAGGCAATTGGTGTTCTTAAAGGTAAGACCAGAAACAAAATTTTGTCTCCTTTAAATATTTATTTATTAATTTTAATGACTTTCGTATATCTGTTGGTTTATTTATTCCATTTGACATTATATATTGAGTTTTGATTATATACGTCTATTAAACGTAAGCGGTGCTTATTTTAGACATTAATTTAATTCTAAAAGTTTTTTGAATAAAAATTTCTTTGAAATTAAAATTGTAGAAGACAAACATATTTTAAGTTGTTTTGATATTCAAATTTTGTTATATTTCTTCTATCAAGTAAAAAGCCTTTCTATTTTATTTTATATATAATATATAATTATATTTTGGCTTCAATGAATCTCATTATGGAATGTCAATGAATTTAAATAGCCTTAAAAATAACTCACACTGTTCTTTGATTTTGTTAGAACATAGATCAATCTTGAATTATAAAGTTGAAACATTCATTTCTTTGCACATGTGCGTTGTGATATAGATTAGTTTTTTGATTTTGATATTTGGAATATTATCTAGGACCGAAGAAGGGATTACTTAGAATTATATTTGTTTTTTGAAGATATAGTGCATGTTTTGAGAGATTTCTGAATTAACTCATTCGAATATTTAAATATATTAAATATTTCAAATAAATTATATTCTTTGAGAAGTCCTTTAAGTGTGTTCATGTTTTTAAAAGGCAATTGGTGTTCTTAAAGCTAAGACCAGAAACAAAATTTTGTCTCCTTTAAATATTTATTTATTAATTTTAATGACTTTCGTATATCTGTTGGTTTATTTATTCCATTTGACATTATATATTGAGTTTTGATTATATACGTCTATTAAACGTAAGCGGTGCTCATTTTAGACATTAATTTAATTCTAAAAGTTTTTTGAATAAAAATATTTTTGAAATTAAAATTGTAGAAGGCAAACATATTTTAATTTGTTTTGATATTCAAATGTTGTTATATATCTTCTATCAAGTGTAAAAAGCGTTCCTATTTTATATTTAGTTCCCTTTTCCTTATTTACACAGTATCTCATTTATTTCCTGACACTTTTGTACTGCTGTAGTTTTTATCATTAAAACTAAAATAATTCTGATTCAAGAAAATCTTAGTAAATGGAGCGCGAAATCCACAAAAACCACGCAATTTCTGGTGCAGACCCAGGCAATCTCTCAAGCATCCAGTTCGACAGACCCTAATAATCTGCCTGTGTTTCCCGACAAGGCGTTAAGACGTGTTTATTATCTAAATGCAAAACATTAAAGCTCGTTAATTTCCTGACACTGTTGACTTGGAGGGCCGAAACGTGCTGGGAGCGCGGCAAATGAGGGCCGCTAATGAGCAGGCAGGGAACGACTCGACGGAGATGAGGAGATCGACGCCCGCATCCCTTGTCTTCGACTACCTCTGGCCAATTTTCGCTGGCGCAGATTAAGCCGATAGGACACGACCCGATGACAAAGAAATGTTTGTTTCGCAAATGCGCTTTCGAATCAGCCTTGAATCTTTTCCTTTTCTTAAATAGTGACTCTTATTTACAATATAACAATTTTACAGTTAGATTGAGGTCCGAGATTTATATAAGGACTTATCTTAGAGGTTCTCCTGGAATATTGTTCTCCTAGGTGTAGGAATGATAGTGCTTGCTCCAAGAATAGTTCCTATTCTGCATATAATCAGTTTCAAATTGTTTCAAATGACCAGTAGAGCGTCCGGAACCAAGATAATGCGGTAATAAGATACTCTAGATCTGGCACAAGGAAGATTGTCTGGTATTAAGATAGTCCAAGCAAAAAGGCACTCCAGCAAGATTGTTCAGTTCGAAGATCATCCGATAGTAAGATCTCCGGTACAAAGACGCCTTCTGATTAGACGTCTTATAAGAAACAATAAACATTTAATATTCCACGATTTTCATGAATTAGGTGCGTTAATTCGATAAAAATACCACATGTGTGTCTTTCTGTAAACTCACAAAATGAAAGAAACTCTGGGCCCAAAAAGTTTAGCTGCATATCGCAATAACGGTCACTATTCACATTGAGACGTCGGCCCAGTCGATCTTCATGAAAAATCGTTCACAGCCTAAATGAATACTCCTGGCATTATGTATTACAAGAACAAGGCTTACTTTCTCTTCTCCAATACAATTACGTCTTTGATGAACTTGGTATTTCCTCTAAAAAAGCATGGGAGAAGGAGGGTCTTAAATGAAACATGGATTAAAAGAGGAATAAGAATTTTTAGAAGAAATAAGAGGCGGATATATGAAGGTATGATGAAGGGATTATACCTGAGGATTATTACAGAACGTACTCATCAACACTAAAATCAGTTGTAAAATTAGCTAAAAGAAGAGCAATGAAACCTATATTAATAATGCTGAAAATAAGACCAAAGCAACATGGAATCTACTGAGTAGGGTATTGCAGGAAAGATTCAGTGATAGTTTTTTCAGAACTTTTTCAAATAAAAATGAAAAAGAAATTCTGAATAATTTCAACAGAAAATTCATACATCTATGCGAATACAATAAGGAAACACACAATATAGGAAACATAAAAACATCTAGCTCAAGCATATTTTTACACCCTGTAGTAGAGTATGAAGTTTGAAGATACATAATGAATCTGAAAAATAAAAATTCAGTAGGATTCGACAAGATCCCCGTGGACTTATTGAAGAAAAGTTCATCGATAATAAGTACACCTCTTGCCCACCTCATCAACCAAATTTTTTCAACTGGAATATATCCTGAAGAATTGAAGGAAGCATGGGTGAGGGCACTCCACAAAAACGGTAATAAAGAAGTCGCAGAAAACTGCAGACCTGTGTCATTACTCCCAAATATAAATAAAATATTTGAGAGAATATTATTCGATAAAATCAATGCCCTTTTAGAAAAAAACGGGATACTTGTGAAAGAACAATGTGGTTTCAGAAAGTGAAAATTAACAATCCAGACAGTTTATCAACTATTACCATTAAATCCATCAATGAAAAGAAGTTCACAGCAGCAGTAAGCCTGGAACTGTCAAAAGCATTTGATACAGTAAACCACAATATATTGCTGGAAAAATTGATAAGTATGGTATCAGAGGTACTGCCTTAAAGTTAATAAAGTCTTACTTAACCGAAAGATCGCAGAGAGTAATAGAGACCAACAATGAAGGTAAAAAGATTAAATCTGATTAATTGTGTATAGGACAAGGGGTTCCACAAGGGTCCATTCTGGGACCACTCTTATATAAACTGTATACGAATGACATAGTGCAAATATCTGAAAGCGAGACCGTGATGTTTGCAGATGATATATCACTGATATGCAAGGCTGCAAATAAGAACCAATGCAAAGAAGTTGTAGAAAAGGAACTATCATTGGACCTGTATGGTGGAAGATCTCCGAACGGGGCCCTAGTTTTGTCGTTCTGGTAAAATGGAGGGCTGAGCCGGTTGATTAACTCAGTGACAGGGAGTCTGTCGCAGCACAGGGCTTCTCCCTTAAAACTGGTGTACTCTAACCTATCGCAGATAATCTCCGGATTTTCCTGTGTAATGACCGAGTGCGTTATGTAGCATACTGTGTCACCTCGGAGGGGTGGTTTGCCCTCAGGTGTTATTTGTACCACCAGGCCACCCCATTGGTGTTGGACTTGAGGGGACAGTGGCTGAAAGTCCGCATGCTGGACTAGGGAGGTGTTTCTTTTATCTGTTCGCAAACCCCCATGTTCGGGATATTCTCATGAAATGACTCGGGGTTTAACTAGACTTGACGGTTCGACCGGCTTGTCCTGGCCCCGGATCAATGCGTAACGATTTAGGGTTTGTGGATCTCGACGAAATGGCTTTTCCATTAGTGCTTGACGCCAGGATCAATCAAATGACTTCACATGGGTTCGGTGAGTCAGGACGTACAAGCCGTTAGACGGTGCTCGTACCAGAATCAATAGTAGTCATCAATCTTGAGATTGATTAATTATATATATTATTAATTCATGAGATTGCGTTCGGATGCTTGGATAAGAATTCCTTTCGGCGGGTGAGTTGCGTCACAAACCAACTCGGGTACTGACCTGCAGAGCCAGTAGAGGTTTAATAGTGCTTCGCTGATACCAGTCAGACGGTTCTGAATTTCGAGCCGGGGCCCAAACTGGAAGCTAGTGGGTTCATCTCTTCGAAGGGGGTTCTCGCTTCGCGCGATGATATGGCGTAATCCTGATCACACTTTCTACCTCTAGGGATGGACTGTGGAGACTGTAGTCACTTGGCGAAGAGCCATGCTTACTATGCCAATATGAAAACCTGGTAGAACTCACCACGCAAGTCTGGGAAGCGACTATAGAACTCTTCTGGCATTGACAGTGACAAGTAGGCATAAAATTCCCTATGCGTTTTGTTCCACTATATTTTCTCTCAATAAAATATGTGAAAGTCTCCACAAGCAAACAAGATGATGCAAGATATACTTTTTGACAGTGGATTATATCACCTTTAAGCTACACGAGCTGTACGAACAATAAGGCATCGGCTACAATAACAACAGACCGCCCGGTCAAGCGTTATTAAATCAAGCGGCCTCCTTGTCCCAGCCCCGAAATTAGATTAGAGAGCTATTTCGCGACCCCAACCCTTCGATCAAATCACGGGAAAATTGATACGATCAAGGGCCACCTAAAACAAAGTTCTAACCCCGTAACAAGTTGATTAAAGAGCGACGTTCTCACAGTATGTCAGCGAGCTGCGATCATCCGAACGGACTGCAATCAGCGTTCCGGCCTTTTCATTAACAATCCGCCCCTTAAGGCCCGGGCACACTTTTCCAATATACGCGGGGGATAAGGCACCGGTCGATCTTATTAGAAGCGCGGGCGATCGAAAGGGCAGAAAACGCGCGTAGCCGCGACCCGATTGTGTTTTCCCAGCGGAAAATCTAATAGCGGCGCGGCATAGCGCCTAATCAAATCAGCCCGCGTCGCGACGGCTGAATAGCGACGTCGTAGTCCCGGTAACCCCAGACAACGGGGACAATAGCGTCAGGATCCACCCGCTCGCAATTACCGACGATCTGTTGTCTTTGCGGAGCTTCCAGTAACAGGGCAGCATTAAGCTTCGCCCGTAGATGATTCCTTGATGCTTTCAAAGTGTTACACAGGGTCGTTTACCCTTAATATGGTAACTCCGAACTTTTTTATTTCCTACTTTCAAAAATATACAGGGTGATGAAGAGATCCGTATTCTCCAAAGGATCATACGAGCCACAGAATTCCTCATAGATTATATAAATTCCACCATTACGTCATTCTATTTATCCGCGTTATTTATGTGTCAAATACTCAATGGCACTGTAACTTGCCACGTAGACGATCAGTGATGATAACAAAGGAATGAACGTTCTTATGCCATTCCCATTGTATTTTGAAGCGGCCGAGAGGAAGGTTCTTGGAAATAAACCTCCTGAGCGACTTAGAAACATACTCGAGATAATAGTACTTATAACAGTCCCCCTCGGTAACTCTAATACTTGCTAACAGGGATTTTATTATCTCTTCTTACTAATTTCGGTGCTCGATATGTAACTGATTTGTATGTACTCTTGTGTGATCCCACAGTTACCTATTTCTTTGTTTGCTTTGATTGTAACGTACTGTATCTATTTTATAATGTCCTAGTCAGTTTGTGTTACATATTTGCCATATGCACGTACCCGCTTACATTGAGAGATTGTATTTCATGGGAACCAGTGGCGTTCTTTAGCGTAAATTGCTGAGTAGTCCTGGTAGAGGACAACATATCGTATAGAGACAGTAAATAGCTCTGGATATCCAACTACTGTGAGAATGTGTGAATGATTGCTAGATAATTGTTCCGATGTATTGTGATATCCCCAGGGATTAGTTTGCGTGACCCTTCAGGTAGTGTTCGGTTCGTTCTTCAGTAATATCTGAGCCTTCCTGGCCCTTGTTACCCCGAGAAGACCAGATAGAGTTCATTTGGTAGTAACTTCTCCAGTCAACTAGAATTATGTTAGATCCCCTCTTCAAGGAGATCGCCTGAGCATGCCACAGTTACCCGTACCTTACTGTCCATTTAAACTTACCCCTTGTAACGGAAGGTTCAGCACTTGTTACCGGAAGTGCAGTTGAAGGTGCGCATACTGACTGTATCCCCTTTTCCTTCTAACCCCTTCCGCTGCATAAAAATGATATCTGATTTGAGCTAGTTACCGACCTAATGATATGTAGTAATAAGTCATTTAGACCCGGGGCGCTATTAGTTTCACTGTGGAACTTTGTGAACCACTGCGTAGAGTAGATTTAATCACAGGCTGATAAGTGTGTTTCCATTCATTGATTACTAATATCCATTCGTTGCTTACTAATATTACTAATAGAAATATATTATTCTGGCGATACTGTGTTTTAAATATTTGAACCTCCCGTCACTGTTTCCTTGCTCTCGTTATGTGTAATTTGGGTTGTCTAGACAACGTAACTATTCGCCGCCACAAGACGATCACGATAAAAAGGTTAGCGCTCCTCAGAGGACTCTGTATAATCCAGATATCTTAGAATACTTCGTGAAATCCCGGATCTCTTGGAGTACCCCGTATAATTCGGGATAGCTCAAAGCGTAGCATTTTTAATTATGGCGTAGTTTTTACTTGTCAAATGTCAAAAGATGACAGCTCAAAAAGAGACAGCTGCTCAGATAGCTGGCTATTCAAAATGAAACATCTTATTGTAAAACCCTTTACGATCACCATAGAAAGATTAGATCTCTCAGCAGCTCCGTTAAGAACGGAACATTACAGTAGGATGAAGAAGTGAAAGGAGACTTCAAGTGGTAGAAAAAGCTACCAAAAACACTATCGTTATCAAGAATGCGACAGTGATCCTAAGGAAGAATGCGGTCCTGCGTCTTGCAGATAGAACGTTCCAGGCTCCCGCTCGACGCTATTCGCATTTGTTATTATATCCGGTCTGTTATTTCGGAGTCGCCGCTAAGTGCTCGGCTAACTCGATCACGGAGCGGCCAAATTGGGCGCGCGGACCTCGTAATTGGGGAATAAACGGGACAATTCCGACAATTGCCGGGCGGAAACGGGAACGGCAGATTTAATCACGGTAAATATTGGGAGAATACGACGCGCCAATCCAGGGGGAACCTGCCGCGCACTCGCCCCGTTCTCGGAATCGGCCCCCAATTAGGTCGACATTAATACCATTTGTTGTTGTGTCGGACGTTCCATTCATGCTACGATGGGATGTTTTCATCCGATTTGTCTGGATACACGTGATTCCCTTATGTAAGTGTAACAGGGTTAATTTCGTCGGTGATTGATTCAATGACAGATAGGACAATTTGATTTATCAACAAAGCTACTTCTCAACTAGAATCCATATTATTTACTTCTTGGATCTCTTTATAGCTGAGCTATCCCAACCTTTAAAGAGTACTCTAAGATATCTGGGATTTTACGGAGGAACGCTAACCTTTTTATCGTGATCATCTAGTGGCGGGAGAATAGGACGTTACGTTATGTAGACAACCCAAGTTACACTTGAACGAGAACGAGGAAACAGTGACGGGAACTTCAGAATGCAAGGATAAGTAAAAATACAATATTTGTTTGCGGAAGGCAGGGCCCCGCATCTGTCTCTGTGTATGAGAGCGAGGTTTGCTCTAGGACCCGAGCCCCCTCTTCACCTCCCATACATTCTTTGACCCTGTCCTTCCCTTCATTCATAAAATTAAGGTTCCAGAGATCGACAACCTTTCTAATATTCTAAAACATATTTAGTGTGCAAGCAAAGGTAAATACAGCAATCAATTGAGTGGACACACTGATAACCTGGCAGTAGGAACATCTAACAAAGATCTTCGAGGTAGTTTAACAATAACCCTTTGGTCAGGAATTCCCCATTCACACCTCTACTATCTAATCCGATTATTATAATCTGGGCGCATAATATCGTTGTTCAGGAATGTCTTGTTGCGATTTTCTGAAGACACAAGGGTTGTGGTCTTTTATTTAAATACCTTTCCATTATAATATTTATATCTAATAATAGTTGTTCAGCAAGGCCTTGTTGCGGTCCCATGAAAAGACACAGGGTTGTTGTGTCAGTATCTAATTGTGGTCTCCATATTTCATTCACTCTAAACACTTTAAATTCTCAAACAAAGTACCATTCTTAATCACCTCTTAGATCCCAATAAATGAAATGAAGATAAAGACACTTACATGTATGAAATATGTCAACTGGTGAATTCAGATTAAAGTAAACAGATCACCCCTAGCTAGAGCATTAATACAGTAATACAAGTAGTTCAATACAATACAATAACTTTACAGGTTAGGGCAGCTCAATCGACTTCCCTTCGCGTTCAACCTTCACTTTTAATGAACAATGGAGACTGGCGTTCTATTTCTAACAAAGGAAAACTGGACTCTCTGAAGCCGGCGTTCAGTCGACAACGATTACCACCAATCTTCTGGAGCACCAAGGATCATCTCCTAGGGTTATGTTTACATTTCCATCCGCGCGCAAGTTTACGAAGCGACCATAGACTCTTACTCCTGGCATCGACAGTGAAATGTGAGCATAAAACTCCCTTAGTGGTTCTTCCTGACTATGACTTATGAGTGTGGATAGCTCAGCGGGAGAGCATCGGACTCGTGACCGGGAGGTCCAGGTTCGAGTCCTGTTCAGGTAGAAAAGAAATTTTCTAATTGGACGGGTATCTGCCACCATTTCACTGTTGGGTCAAAAATTAACAGTGCTGTGACCTAAAGTGGCGCAAGATCGCAGTAACAAAGCCTACACAGAACACAACTGAACTCCTACTCGCACAAGCTGAAAAAGCTTCTGAGGGATTTTCACAGAAGATCTAGGAGTATCAGGATAATAATAATAATAATAATAATAATAATAATAATCTTCCTTTATAAAAATTTGTGGATCTCTTCATAGCCTTGAACATGCTTTGTTCAACCTCTGTGTATATTCGGTGGACGAACATAGAATTCGAATTAGGAAACCATTTGTCCTCTATCGTAGCTCGAATATTATAAAGGTTTTTCTAATAAGAGGTTTCATAGCCGGCTATCTGAGTAGCTGTCATCTTTTGACATTTGGCAAGTAAAGCCTAAGCCCTTACTAAAAATGGAACGATACACGAATTGAAATCGTTAAAATTCACTACAAAAATTTTGCAGTCGCAGTTTGCAAAACTAAAGCACTTTTGGGTCGTCCTGAAGCATCTTCTCGGCCGGCAATAGTGAATCTGGTAAACAAATTTGATTTGTTGGGACAAGTTAGTGATGTGAAGAATCGAAACCGTGTGCGTCGCTCAAGAACATCTGAGAATATTGCTGCTGTAGCCCCTAGTGTTGACGAAAATTCAGATTTGTCGATTCCTCGTCTATCTTTGGAATTAAGCATTTCACAAATGATATTACACCGTATTTTGCATGAAGACAGATTCCCCCTCAGTACAAAGTATAATAACCACATGCATCAATAACTGCTCGGCATCTTCTCTGCGTACTTTCCACCAAGTTATTGAGAATATCCTGCTCAATTTGTTGCCAAAATTATGGCAAAAGATCTCGAAGCTATTGAAGCGTTTCTAACTGTGGTCTATAGGCATCATGGGTTCTTTGTAATTGTTCCTAAGCGCGCTCGGTTGGATTAAGGTAAGAGGATCTTGAAGATAATGCTATACGTGGAATATCCTGGTTTTCTGTAGCAGTAATCACTTGGTGTGCTCTGTGTGGCATTTCATTATCATCCAGGAAAATGTAATTTTCACCAATAGCTGCGAGAAATTGTGGAACTGCTCCACTGAAAACTTCATCCACATATGTCGGAGACGTCATGGTTGAAATCAACTCCAATCCAAACCATAATTGTGCCGCCTCGAATGATATGGACTTCTTGAACGGAACATATGAGTGTACGTGTATATACCTGTAGTCATCGACTATCAGAAAAACGTCCATATCTTCACTAGTCAATAAAGAGTACGTATCATTATTCATCTCGCCAGTGTACCGGCTTCATTGCCCGTTCAAATCTGGTACTTGTTTTCACGAGTGAGTGGAACTCTTCTTAACAAGCGTCTCGATGTTAGATTAACTGCATGGAGACGCCTTCTGATTGTGCTTAGGGATACTGTCGTCTTACCGCAAGATTTTAAAATCGGTCTTCTACTGGCGTTGTAGCAAGTGGTTCACCACATCTGTGTCTTTCGAAGAACAATTCCATTAGCAAAGTAAATGTGATATCACGTTGCCTAACATTGATGAAATTGGCGGACTAAAGAGAAAATCATTAAAATATGCATTTCTGACACGCCTGGACAAAAAATGATTAAACTGTGTTGTGAATGTATACCAAAAGTTTGAAGAAAAACTCCCCACTCTACGTTCTGTACATTTTCTGTGACCGACATTTAAGGTCTACGCTTGAGTTTAGTTACTCTTCCCCTTTTCATATAGATAGTAAGTTCGCCCGATGTACGTACAATGTAGAAATATAATAGTTTTTAGTTAAACCACGTGTTCATTTATTCACAAACAGAGTTATTATAAATTTGTGCTTCCACCAATTTAATAAACAACAAACTGGACAAAAACTTACTTCACGATTAATCAGAAGACGTTTCTAAAGTCCTTATAAGTTTATATAGTTGGAAAAATATTGAGATGATACGGAAAATATGCATCTTCGGAAAACATCAATATCCTTAAATTTTCACCAGCAGTTTTTATTTTCTGGAAATTGGAAGAGAGTAATCAAAGACTAACAAAATTACTTTTAAATTTTGGTCTGTCTCTTATTTTCTTTGAATAATAAAATACCAAATTCAAACACCGTAAAATTTCATTTTCAAACATTAGGTGAAAATCCACGTGGGCGAATTCATAGGCTAGTTAACAAAATAATTAGATATATGGCGAAAGCATATAATATTTCAAATGAAAAATAACTAAAATCATTTGATAGTAAAGAAGCATCGAGAAAGATATTCAAGAAAAGTTCCTCTTTATTAAAATTCAACGTACAAGGAAACTCTAAAAAAAAAAATTGCTGAAAAACAACTACTTAGAAAACTTGTAGATATTCTCTATAATCTTATAGGTAAAAAAGACGACAACCTCAACGCAGCTGATGATGCTGATGCCCATGATCAAACTGCAGATGCCGCCAAACATGCCTGAAAAGAATTGTATTAGATAAACGGAGAGCAAAAAAAAAGTTTCGTACTAATCATGTCGAACCAGTAGTAGATCACGTCCTGTTTGTGCTGTTCTACGTAAGGCGTCTCGAAAAATATGTTCACGATGCTGTAGTTCAGGTTGGAGCTGCCAAAAAAAAAAAAGAAAACTGATCAGGCCATTTTCTAGATGGAAGGTAAAGCTGAAATGGACAGTTTCTGGGGTATCCCAAAGATGATACTTCCCAAGGATTATCAAATTCCTCTTTCTTTCTGAACCTTTCTTCGTAAAGAGTTTTTCAATAACATCGCCCATTTTGTTTTCTAAATAAAACACAATAAAATAAATAGAGGTTAATACTTGATAGAAGCTATATAAAATTATTTGAATATTTTAATATTAGTCTTTTACATATTTGATTTAAAAAAATGATATTTAATAATTATAACTTCAGGAATTTAATTAAAATAATGTCATATAAGTACCACTTATATCAAACGACATATGAAATTCAACATTCATTATAAGACATCTAAATGATATAACAAAATCCAATAAATAAAAATTGTTAATCAAATTCCTACAAATTAAATATTTCAAGTAGACAAAATTTTGTTTCTGCTCATCATCTTATGAAAACATATCTTTCAAAAATGTTCAACATAATCTTGAGAATTTCATCATAAAACTATCTTACTTAAAATATTCAATATTATTGGATATCTTAGTAAGTTACTTTTTATAAAATCTCAAGATATGTAAAAACATTACTAAAACACAAGTTTTAAGAGAGACTTTGCTTCGTCAGTACTCAATTAAATTATTATTCAATAAAATATAACATCAATCAACAACAAATATTTACTCACCTTTCAACAATTCAGAAAGCTTCTGGTAAATGGGTACTGAAAAATTTCAATGGAGTGTAATGTTAACTCAAGTATATAATTCTGTGGTTTACCATTGATCTAAAAGATTGAAAGGCAATTAACCGGCCTCTGTTATAGCACAAGGACTATCTGTATAGAGAATGTTAAGGGAACCAAATAATTATATATTATGAATAAAATACAATAAATAGAGGTTAATAATAATAATATTCATTTATCAGAAACTTTCTGAATTGAACATTTAGAAAGAGCCTATTTTGAGCACACCAGACACTTATCGAGTCGAAAACTATCCGAGTTTGCTCCATGCTGGATTTTAAATCTTTATTACGCACTGAAACGTTTGCTTCATCCGCAAACAAAGGCATTTTTATCCTTCTTGAGATGAAAGAAAACAAAGACTCAGGTAAATCGTTTATGTATATAACAAACAGTAGAGGTTCCAGAATACTACCCTGAGGTACACCCAGAACTACCGTTTCATCCTTGGACAAATGATTCCTTCCGCCAGTTTCAATAGACACTCTCTGTATTCTATTCTTGAGGTAACTACTCAACAATTCCAGTTGAGCGTCTCTAATACCATACGTATTTAATTTGTTGAGAAACCTTGGTTTTTCGAAAATACTCCAAATTTATGGAAGAAGCTGAGCAGTCTGTCCACCAAAATCTTTTCAAAATTTTTGAAAATGAAGTGAGCAGGCTTATCGGGCGATGGTTCTTAAAGTCATCAGGATCTTTTTTCTTATGAAGTCGTTTAATCAGAGCCAATTTAAGGACCGATGGAGAAAAAGAACTTCTATCATCAACCGAGCATTTAGTAAGGGTACATTACTAAATACTCGGTTGATGATATGCATTAGAGGTCCAGCAATAATATGAATCAATTTTTTGATTAGAGATATAGGTATATCATCAAAACCACAGAAGTTCTTATTTTTCATGTTTTCAACAATATTTATTAGCTCGCTCTCAGAAACAGGAAAATAATAGAAAGATTTACCATTCCGGAAATTAATACATGGACCACATTGCAATATTTCCAATTCGCAATTTGTTGTTGCATCTACATTAGCGAAATATCGATTGAAATTGTTTGCAAGGACAGTTAATTCATTCAATATGTTCCAAGATGTTTTGCACTTATTCTCACTGGTGGAAATTAATTTTCTGAAGTGCTCTTGGTACATCTTTTGTAACGCCTTGTCATACAAAATTTTCACTTTCTCATAAAAATCGGCACAATCAGAACTATGCCTAGAAATGACAAAGAAAGCGTCCAAACAATCAAACATCATTTAAATGACTTGTTCAATATTGATCTGTTAATCGTCTTAATTCGCTGGATGATTACTGTAAACCAATAACTTAATGTAACTCCAAAGAAAGAAGTCCAATGGAGTTGAATCTCAGGAACGAGGCGGATAATTTATCGGTCTGTTTCTTGAATTTTTTCCGATTTTTTCTAGGTACCAATTACTGAATACACGACGCTTTAAATGATCTCTTGATTTGAGTTCTGGCATTAAAACAATTTTGTTCGGATGTAAACCAAGGTCTTTTCGTAAAATTCGGCACAAAGACGTCTAGTTCTTGTGAACGTCGAGAAATCGATCAATGGTCTTCACGAACACTTTCACGTACGGCACCAATATTCTCTTCATTTCTTGCATTTCTTTCTCTCACTGGCACTATAACATCATTAAGTGGAAAATTTGTTTCAAACTTCTTCACTAAACGTTTAACTGTTTTTTATCCGCACGATTATAACGACCAAAAATTGGAGTTAAAGCAGGTGAATTTAGAGTATCGCGGTTTTTCATAATAAATTTGGATCATTTGTAAACGTTGTTGGAGTGTGTCCTTTCTGTGATTAAGTGCTAGACGTTGACAAATACAACTGTCAATGTCTCAAATAAACAATAGCTGCCATGCGTGAGTAATATCACTTTAAAAATGGAGCGTTGCTGTTGAAAGACCCTTCATATGTGTTTCTTTAATCAACAGATGAGTTCTGAAATGAAGATGACTCCCTTTACTGACTCATATCAATCAGAGCGAGAACTGATAGTATTAATTTAGCTACCGCAATTCTTGAACAATCAATGAGATCTTAAACGCACTTCTAGAACACTGTTTGAAAAGAAGCTACTTCCAATTTAATAATTATTTGTTTTTCTTTCACTAGATTAAATTTTGATAGCCAAGGTTTTCCTTGTGGCACTTTGTTTTGCCTTGGCAGACAGGCAGGTATGTACAACAGTGAGATTTGCTTTGGTAAGAAGAATACCAGAAACTTTTCATTCAATTAACCTTAAATCGTTCAAAATACCAAAAAATCTCACCCCACAATGTTGCCCTGTTCGCTGTTGACAAAATACCTAGAAGTGTCGCATTCTGGATAGCAGTTCCTGCAGTTTAGCGCGTCCTGTTTTTCCCTTTCCAAACCGTCTCCCTCATAGTCCCTAGGATAGATCTGCCTCCACTTGGCCGCGTATTTGCTCAAGCAGGCTAGATCGGCGAGTGTGCACTGATAGCCCAACCCTGCGAAGGCTGCCTTGGTGTGCATGAAGGAGACGCACTCACAAAGGGCGACCACGCTCCTTATCTTACAGTCCATGATGCAATCGCTCTGGGAGTAGTCTCCAAAGATGGTACGCACCTCGTTCTTAAAGATGCAATTGCGCTGGAAAATATACCTATGAAATTAAAAGCTTAGAAGAAGAGTCGATAAGCACCATCAAATCTGAATACACACGAAGCAAAATTCTGCTTACAACTGATAAATATTTAGAGAAGGGAGCAAATAATGCACTACATACACTACATGAATAGTAGATTATTTGAAATCGGTATCTTTCAAAAACAACATCAAAATTTGTGAACTTTCGTAACTCTTGAGGGCAGTTTGTCTAATTATTATCACCAACAAATAACAGCATGTAACGAACAAGCTCACCTTTTCTATGGAATACTTTTTAGCTTCGTACACCGTGAATATGCTCTGTGCCGTCAACTCCAGATTAGCCTCTACCCCAATAGGCACCAGTTTTTCTATCAGACTCCCCGACGTGGTGTCGGGAAAATCTTCGGCAGACGTTATGAGAACCTGAAGAGAGGGAAACTGATAGTTTTGTTCCAAAAACAAAGGACACTGCTCCTTACCTTCGATCCCATTGTGGCTATGGGAGCGTAAAAGTAGTCGCTTATATTGGTGTTCACTCTGAAGGACAGTCCAAAGCTGCGTCCGAACTGCGTCGAGTGTAGAGTCTTATTCTTGTTCTCTTGCCTTGGAGAATAAAGAAAAGGACTAAACAACATAACGAACCGTTCTACCTCATTCTAGAACTTTTGGAATATCTTCATTTGAGACAGTTTAAAATGGCTTTCACAGGTAATACACTATAGAAACTTTCAAGAGCTCGACTTACATGATCTTAGATATATTGGGATCGTTCTTGTTGAAGTAGTTGAAGACACAGCAGAACCCATCCATGGTCAACTCATTGATGAAGAGGTCCGAACACGGCCTGTTGATGCCTCCCCACCGGCAATCAGACAGAGCATCTACGCAATCTCCGGCTAACTGTAACTTTCGAAAGGGAACTCAATAAATTTTAAATAACGGTAAAACCTTGACGTTAAGAAAACGACTCTTCACCTGTGCCATCTTTTTAAGCACGTTGAAATCTCCCTTGAGAACCTCTGCTGGTTCGTCTGGGTCGTGCTCCTCAAGAAACTTCTGGAACTTCATGATAGTCTCTTCCTCCTGATCGGAAAAGCTGAAGTCGTACAGTTTTCCCAGATATTTCATGTTCTCGAAGACGGTAGAAACATTCTGAGGAGATTTTCGGGCACTATAAGAGAATGTATAATGAAAACCAAACTCTTTTGATGAAAAATATGTGGTATTCTTCAGTTTTAGTCTTAGTAACATATCTTGACACCAAAACATACTTACTATGCTTCCGCCATTGCGTAAGCAGCTTTCCTGCTTATCCGGTTTATATTGCAGATGGAAATTCCTGGGAAAGGAACTTCCCTGATAGGAAGTGTAAACTTTTCCAACGTAACAATTGTCGGATCGGTTATGAACATTTGCCACATGTATAAATTCAGGCATATCACAGAGGTTAATGATGTCAGATGGATCAACAACCATATACATCTGAAAGGTTTTAAGATATGCTTAAAAAAATAATACGTCTAGTGTACGATCATTACTTTCTGAAAAAATTATCACAAAACTAAAAACCCTACATGGAAGGGTAGGGTTCTTCAGGTTCGTATTGACGCAAAGCTAAATTGTCTAATTAAGTATTAAATTGACGACAAATTTCATAACGGTTATCTGATCTTGTGGGATATGTTGAATATTCAAAATTCTAAAAAGATTGTGTTTCTCTGATGAAGAAAATTAGTACTTTGCCTAGATCTGTGATTTGACTTTTATTCTGAAATAATGTTTATGTTCGCTCTTAAGTCGAACAAAGACATTATAAAAATCTTATATTATCACGTCTATGAGATCGACCTATCGCTCTATGGTATAACCTAAGTGTTTGAAATGTGAAATTGGTTGGTATGTTCATATTTTAAATATGCAAATATTTTAATTTCCTTAATTCTTTTCAAATTTCATACTATATTTTTCATGGAAATAAATGGGCATAATATTAATTTCCAATATTCCTTATTTTAAAAGGTTTCATAACACTCCTATTTCCAATTCGACAAAAAATTGAATTGAGAAAGCTTTTTCATTGAATTGGACAACTTACAATTATCATGTATGTTTTATTACACATTCAAGAATATGTTCTGAATAAAGCTATTTCTCTGGAAAGTTTTGAGGGCCATCGTCGAATAATATTCGATATTTGTGTCATGTTCCATGAAAATCTGGCCATAAATTTTCGTTGGAGAATTTTTGAAATTTCGATTCTTAATTTTGAACCTCCAGAATGGATCAATCCAGTTAAAAAGCTAAGGGGATCACTTCCAAGCAGAACTCGACTTTTGTACCAAGTTTATTAAAAGTCTGTCTAGTAGATCCGGTGTGTGAAATCTATACAGGGTAAATCATAACTATTGGGACATAGTAAAATAAATAGAGGTTTATACTTGATAGAAGGTATATAAAATTATTTAAATATTTGAATATTAGCCTTCTACATATTTAATTTCAAAAAATTATATTTAATAATTATAACTTCAGGAATTAAATTAAATTAATGTCATATAAGTACCACTTATATCAAACGACATATAGAATAAACATTCATTATAAGACATCTAAATGATATAACAAAATCCAATAAATGAAAAATTGCGAACCAATATCCTAAAAATTAAATATTTTGTTTCTGCTCATCAATCTTATGAAAACAGATATCTTTCAAAAATGTTTAACATAATCTTAAGAATTTCATTATAAAACTATCTTACTTAAAATATTCAATATTATTGGATATCTAACTAAGTTACTCTTTATAAAATCTCAAGATATGTAAAAACATTACTAAAAAACAAGTTTTAAGAGAGACTTTGCTTCGTCAGTACTCAATTATATTCATATTCAATAAAATATAATATCACTCAACAAAAGATATTTTCTCACCTTTTAGCAATTCAGAAAGCTTCTGGTAAATGAATACTGAAAATTTAAATGGAGTGTAATGTTAACTCAAATAAATAATTCTGAAGTTTACCATTGATCTAAAAGATTGACAGGTAATTTAACGGCCTCTGTTATAGCACAAGGAACGTCTGTATAAAGAATGTTAAGGAAACTAAATAATTATATATTAAAATTTTTAAATAATTTTATATACCTTCTATCAAGTATAAACCTCTATTTATTTTATTTTATTCATAGTATATAATTATTTGGTTTCCTTGACATTCTTTATGCAGATGTTCCTTTACCAGAAGCTTCCTGAATTGTTGGAAGGTGAGAAAATATCTTTTGTTGATCGATACTATATTTTATTGAATATGAATATAATTGAGTACTGACGAAGCAAAGTCTCTCTTAAAACTTGTTTTTTAGTAATGTTTTTACATATCTTGAGATTTTATGAAGAGTAACTTAGTTAGATATCCATGATATTGAATATTCTTAGTAAGATAGTTTTATGATGAAATTCTTAAAATTATGTTAAACATTTTTGAAAGATATCTGTTTTCATAAGATTGATGAGCAGAAACAAAATTTTGTCAACTCAACATATTTAATTTATAGGATTTTGGTTAACCATTTTTTGTTTATTGGACTTTGTTATATCATTTGGATGTCTTATAATGAAGGTTTATTTTATATGTAGTGTGATATAAGTGGTACTTATATGACATTAATTTGATTTAATTCCTGAAGTTATAAATATTTATTATAAATTTTTGAGATTAAATATGTAGAAGGCTAATATTAAAATATTTAAATATTGGGACATAGGTTAAAGACATGTTATTTGGACCAAAATAAGGCGATTGGACCAAATAAGCTTTAATAAAATATTCTTGTGGAAAAAGATACAGAGCGTTGAAATTGAATTTTTCTTCTATAATTTTCTTAATAAATAACAAGTTTCTTTATTGTCTGATATTTGAAATCCCCTTCTGAGACAATGAACTCTTTGAGTAGGTTTTCCTCAAAAACTGGTGAAATTATCGTATTGAAACAGCAACACTAATATTACATAAAAATAATTTTTACATCGTATATTCTAGTCAAAATCACTATCAAGTTTTGTCAAAAAAGTTGCCACTGAATTCCATTATCAGGAAGTAATATATAAAATAATATTCCTGGTCCAAAGTTATGCCTCTGTGCTGATTTTGATAACAATTGAGAAATAAACAGTGGAATTATTAGCAAAAAACGAAAAAAAAATTCAAACTGTATTTTTTTCACAGTAATATTTCATTGGGGCATATTTAGTCGAATCGTCATATTTTCGTCTAAATAATCTGTTCTTAGCCTATGGCGCAATAGTTATAATTGAGCCTGAATACTTCAAAACATATATTTTCTTCTTCAAGAGTGTTCCGATGAATTTAGAAAGTTTTAGTAAAATTAGAACACACAATTGACTTATTGGTGAAACACATGTCTTTATTTTATTTTAATGATGCTAATGTATGCTTCTTCCATACTTAAACGGACATCAGAGTACACAAAATAAGCTGAGCCAAATCTGGGGAGATAGCTTAATTGAGCACGGAAGGATAAAAGAGATAGGCCAACAAAGGTGTGTATGGGTTTAAAAGGAAAAAGATTGACACAAACATGACAGATAAACGTAACTGAGTAAGAGTGAGTAAAGGTATAAACTCGATAAAGTTTTGCAGATGTAAAGAAGCAGAGCAGGAATTCCAGAACAACTAAAATGACAATACTTTAATAACCATAGTGCAGAAATACAAAATCGAGAGGAAATTTCTGTGCAACTCTGAAATGTCCACACCGGTGTCCTTTACCTTTCCAAAGTGGACCCTTCTGTGAGATAGCGGTAACCACACAGGCTGGAGCTCTTGCTGAACTGCCAGAAGGCCTCCTGCACCGCTCTGATGACCACGAAGTTCGTCCTGCTGCCCTCGCTCGAGGTCTGGGAGCCTACGGAGAACCTTTTACGCATCTCGTCGACTTGCCCCGATTATCCACTCCTGCACGCTTTTCCGACTGGCGGCCATCTTGCCATCGCTGACGGAAAGCTAATATCGATCGTCATTTTTTTAAAGCGCGCGCGGCTCTAGCAGGTACGGCGATATGAAAAAACTAATTGGGAGAATTTGTCAGCTCGGCGGACAGCCTCGTGTCGATTGAGGTCAGCAATGTCAGGAGGTAATTTCGGGGTGCCTGTACTCGTTACCCATTTCCAAGGTCCCTTATTAATATCACTTGTAAAGGTTCAAGGGTAAGACTAAACCTGAAGGGCTTTTTTGAAGATCAGCTTATATAATAAAAATAATAGTCCTTTATTGTACCCAACAGGAATATCCCAATTCCGAAATAAACCATAAAGAAATCAAATGAAAAAATGATCCACCCACATACAAGAGGACAATTTTATTAATCAATAGCAACTAACAAAAAAATGAACAAAAATATTATCCTAATTTCTGATGAAGTCTTTCAAGCAAAGACGAAACGTACGTCAATAGCAAAAATAAACTAGAAAATGTAAACAAGTGTTTTATTTTATAATGACAATTACAACTGATTTCTACCAAGTAACGGCCCAATCTATCATATATTATCCTAAACCTAACCAAACATATCCACACCCAGTCCATCAGCAATTTTACACATACACTGGCGTCCGCTGGAACAAATCTGTACGAGATGTTGGCAAACAGAAAGTAGAGACTGTCCTTGACGACAACCCAGGAACACCAATAGCCATTATCGAAAACCGATATGGTGAATTCATTCTTCCATTACGTGATCTCTGGGCAAATCTGGTACACTGAACTTCACATCTCTCAAGTAACGATGATATTCCCATATCACCTATGAAGTCAGACAGATCAACTCCAAGTTCGGGTTACCTACCAGTCCGCAAAAGGACTAGATTACACTGATATATAGGGAACCATATTAAATTTGGATATTCTATCTTACTGATGAATAGAGTGAAATACAAATTTCTGAGCACCGACTGGTCATCGAATTCATTTATGTTCCTGAGTATAAAGCCCAAAGTTCTACTGGCTGATGCACATAACTTCCTGATATGAGCAATGAAGGTGAAGGCAGAGTCGACCAAAATCCAAGGTCATACATATCATCTTTATTAAAAATACAATGATAACTGTTATTCAAATTTGTGGACTTTCTAATTTCTTCTAATGTATATGACCTTGAAACTCTTTCCCTTATTCAACCTTAGTTTGTTCAGCAAACACCAATTGCAGATATACTGTAAGTTGGACTGAAGCAATATTAAGTATGAAGCGTTACGTATATTCAGGTAGATATTTAAATCATTAGCATATTTTAAAGCTAGACATAGCTCATACTCAATCTGAAGCCAATGTAGAAAACATAATTCAGTCTACTCTGTAAAAATGATTTTATGAACCTCACATATGCCGGACTGAAGCCGAAGGACTATAGCTTCCCCAGAAGAACACTTTGATTGATAGTGTCGAATGCCCTCGATAAATCTGTATATATCACATGAACTTGACCACCATCATCCGCAATAAAGTGTGATATCACCGCCAAGTTAGTCACCGTAGATCTTCCACGAACAAATCGGTGCTGCTCTGTGAACAAATGGGAACCAACATTGAAGCACACCTTCCTATATAGCACCTCTTCATAGACCTTCGCAAAGTTGCACAAAAATAGGTCTATAATTACTAAATTAAGACTTGTTGCCTTTCTTGAAAATGGGTGCTATTGAAGCTCGCTTCCATCTATTACGAAAAGTGCAGGTGTATGATCAAATCTATAATGTGATGTAAGGGCTAAGGGAGGACAGAACTGCAATCTCTTATAACGAAGGATGGAATACCATAATCTGCAGCTTTGCTTTATTGGGAAACTTTGACATACTTAAGCGGACCTTCTCTTCAGTAACTCTTGTGTTGAGATTAACGATAGTAGAAACAAGGGTATCCCACCCCTGTACATCACTAGTCCAGTCATTATAGTAAGTTCACCTCGGAATTCGAGATACCCAGCTGTAAGTCTGTAAATACTTGTATATTGACACCCTAAAAGTTGTCTAAAAACTTACATATGGTAGGGTGTAAGCAACTATTAAATTTCAAGGTCAAAGGTCACAAAAATCGGTTTTTTTGGAAATATCTCATTTCCTACGGGTTTTTTGCTATTAGTATTTATTATCAATTTTGTAGAATACAAAATTCTCTACAAATTTTGTCTAAAAAAATTTTTTATATGATAAACGGTTTTCGAGATAGAGGGCGGAGAGCGCGAAGTCACACCATCACTTCAGGTCAACCGGTGCCTCCGGTCAAAAACGCGCCATATATAGTTGATGAACTATCGATAAATCAATGATTATAAATAATTGTCAATTTTTATTAACTATTATATTATATTTTATCATTTTTTTCCTAACCTATCTACTTTTTATTCAGTATTAATTTATTTAACAACACTTACCTGCCCATGTAATTGCAGAATTGTTAATGAAAATATAGGAATTATATTTAAATTTTAACCTAATTAATATTAATAACTTCTTACAAGATGAAAGAAAAAACAAATAAATTATGAATTAATCTTTTTATTAAAAAATATCATTATCAAATAGAGCTGTTGGATACGGACTCAATTCATATTGAAGATATTCTTCAAGATTACTTTCAAATTGTTTGCTGACCCGAATAATTCCCAGGTATAATTTTCGACGTAATGGAAGAATTTTAAAATTTACAGATTTTAAAGAGGCACTAAATTATTTTCTATTTAAAATGTCATTAGTGTAAATGGGAATATAATTATGTTATGACATAAGTTCTTCTCTTAATTATTTTTCAATTTTAGTAAACGGTTATCAGTATTATTGAATAGATATAGATTTAATGCATGAAGAAAATGATAAAATATAATATATTAGTTAATAAAAATTGACAATTATTTATAATCATTGATTTATCGATAGTCCATCAACTATATATGGCGCGTTTTCGACCGGAAGCCCCGGTTGACCTGAAGTGATGGTGTGACCGCGCGCTCTATCTCGAAAACCGTTTATCATATAAAAAACAAAATTTGTAGAGAATTTTGTATTCTACAAAATTGATAACAAATACTAGTAGCAAAAAAACCCGTAGGAAATGAGATATTTCCAAAAAAAGCGCAAAAAACCGATTTTTGTGACCTTTGACCTTGAAATTTAATAGTTGCTCACACCCTACCATATGTAGGTTTTTAGACAACTTTTAGGGTGTCAATATACAAGTATTTACAGACTTGCAGCTGGGTATCACGAATTCCGAGATTCTTACCTAATTTAAGCTTAAATGACTGGACTACACACCTGGTATTCTCCCAGCAAATTTTGAAGAAATTTTCAGGCAAAAAAAAATTTTTTGAAAAAATTTTCACCCAAAAAAGATTTTTTTGAATAAATTTTCACCAAAAAAAAATTTTCACCCAAAAAAAAAAAATTTTATTTCACCTGAAAAGTGACCAAACCCAAAAAAAACATTTAAAAAAAAAATTTACCAAAAAAAAAGGTGAAAAAAAAGGTGAAAAAAAATTCCTCCCAAAAAAATTTTTTTTACCTGAAAAAAGAGACCAAAAAAATTTTTTCATCGAAAAAAAATAATTTTTGACAAATTTTTCTCCCAAAAAAACATTTTTTTATCTAAAAAAGTGACCAAAAAAAAATTTGAAAGAATTTGTTTTAAGTATACATTCTGTCAAGAAAGTACCGGGAATTATCGATTTAAATCTGGCGGGGCAATGAGGCAGGTAAAAATTTTTTTTCCTAGGTTGGTACCACTGTCCTTAATTACTATGCCAAGCTTGAGCGGGATCTGTCAACTAGTGTGTTTGCAACAGTTGATTAAGTCAGTCGATGTCAGAGTGCGTGCCGATTTTTACTATGGGTGATTACGTTGAGCAAAGAATTTGTTTAAAGTTTTGTGTTGCAAATGAATTTTCGTGTGCCGATGCATTGAAAATGTTGCAAAAGGCCTTTGGTGATAATGCTCTATCGAAAACTCGTGCATATCAGTGGTACAGAGCCTTCAAGGACGGTCGTGAAGTGGTCGCCCATCGACGGCTCCGATCGAAGATAACGTCGATAAAATTAAGGAAAGGGTGCTGGAAAACCGTCGTACCAGCTTGAGAGAGATAGCACATGATCTTAAGATATCCCACGAGTCCGCACGTACGATTTTGATTGATATTTTGGGCATGAGAAAGGTGGCCGCACGACTCGTACCGAAAGACCTGAATTTTCTTCAAAAACGTCATCGCGAACAGGTTGCTTCAAACATGCTGGATCGCTGTAATTCCGATTCTACATTCATGGAACGCATTATAACTGGTGATGAGACCTGGGTCTACGAGTACGATATGCAAACAAGCCAGCAATCATCGGACTGGGTGGCAAAAAATGAGCCGAAACCGAAAAAACCACGCCAAAGCCGCTCGAAAATGAAGGTGATGCTCATTGTTTTCTTCGATATCCGTGGCGTGGTGCACTACGAATTCGTTCCACAGGGTCAGATGGTAAACAAGGAGTATAACCTTGGCGTTATGAAACGTTTGCGTGAGCGTATCCGTAAGAAGCGGCCAAATTTGTGGGCGAACAACTCATGGATTTTGCATGACGATAACGCGCCTTCTCACCGAGCTACGATTGTGACTGACTTTCTCGCCAAAAACTCAACAAACGTGCTTCAGCAACCACCATATTCGCCGGATTTGGCTCCCTGCGACTTTTTCCTCTTCCCAAAACTAAAATTGCCCCTTCGTGGCACCCGTTTTGAGTCGATTGAAGCCATAAAACAAAATTCGGCGCGAGAGCTAAAGTCCATCCCGGAAAGCGCCTATAAAAAATGTTTCGATAATTGGAAGTGCCGTTGGCATAGATGTATTGGAGCAAATGGAGCCTATTTTGAAGGCGACCCAATAAATTTTGACGATTAAATGTAAAAATGTTGTTTTAATTGAAAATTCCCGGTACTTTCTTGACAGAGTAGTACTTCATCAGTTTAAGTGCATATGATATCAACAAACTTTCAAAATGTGGAGTGTTTGAATGTGTGGCTGTCAAGTGTTCTATGCATGAAGGCGTTTTTTTCATCTATAGGCCACAAAGTGCGAACCTAGAGCAATTTTGCACTAAACTAGATGTGCTCTAGCTGATGACAAAGGAACAGAAAGTAACATTAACAGGTGATTTTAATATAGACCTGAAAAGAGTCATAAGAACTTAAACAGTATGGATTTTCTACTTATCTCTTTTGAAATTGTATACGTTCAGTATACCAGAATAACTTCATCATCAAGATCCCGTATAGAATTATATTTTCATTCATTTTAAAACTGGCATAAGCTGAAAAAGCTTCGGAGGGATCTTCACAAAAGATCTAGGAGTATCAGGATAATAAAAAAAAAAACGATTGATCTGACTGAAATGGAAACAGTAAGCATGACTGCGACAACAAAGTAGAGAAATAAACAAAATGAAGATTCTGATCTGGCAGGCTTAAATAAAGATTCCTTCTGTTGGAAACACCTTGAAATCACGGTTTAATATCCGGTAAGATTTCCTATAGTATTTCGTAGTGTTCCTACTCCATTCGGCATTGTGTTAATGAAAGCTTGAGGATTGTTTTACCAAATGTCCGTCAAAGCATTGGTGAGGTGTTGTAATATCTAAGGTGGGTCAGGTAAGTAGTGTCATAGCTGTGACATGGCAGACCAAATTAAAACATTTTTTTTGGTCCCTTTTTCAGGAGAAAAAAATTTTTTTTTTTGTGAAAATTTTTTCAAAAATGTTTTTTTGGGTGAAAATTTCTAAAAAAAATTTTTTGGTCACGTTCTCAGGTAAAAAAAATTTTTTGGGTGAAAATTAAAATAAAAAATTTTTTCACTTTTTTTTGGGTGAAGAAAAAAAATTTTTTGGGTGAAAATTTTTTCAAATTTTTTATTTTTGGGAGAAATTTTTTTCAAAATTTAAAGTATACTTTAAACAAATTCATATTTAAAAAATAAAAGTTCTTTATTGAAACAAATAGAAACAGTAATTTTTAATCAGTACTATAACCCCTGAATGATATGAAGAACCATCTTAATTCCAACAATATTTACATAATAAAACGAATATCTTACATTATTTGATCTTAATAACAAATTTATATTCATTCGCCCTCAAAAATTCTCAGTACATCTAAAGGTCTGGCTGGCATCTTTGTTACAGGACAATTCTGGTGCTCTTTTAAATGCCTCATAATGCAACTAAAGCAAAATACGTATCTGAAAAAAATAAAACTTTTTCATACTGCACCAATGACATAACTATTAGGAGTACAAATAAGTTTCCGCCGTTTTTTAACACAAATTAAATATGAATCATTCCTTATGATTTTAAACAATGTGAGACTGCTTGCTGAGTGATTTCTAATGTTAGAGCAAGTTCTTTTTGTGTTTGAGATGAATCTTCCTCCAATTTTGCATCCTCGTAAATTTTTGGCCTTCCACTGCGATCTTTGTCTTCTACGTCGAAATCAACGTTTTTAAACTTTTGAAGCCACTCTCGACACGTTCTCTCACTCAAAGCACCCTCACCATATGCTTCTACGAGCAATTGATGCGCCTCAGCAGCAGATTTCTTTAAATTAAAGAAGTAAACTAATATTTCCCGCAAATGACGCTTACTTGGCTCAAATTTTGACATTTTCAACTTATAAAAATTATATCTTACCAATACAAAATCAATGATATTAATAGGTTATGTTGTTCTTGAATGTCCAAACTATTTTTTAAGCCGGTTATCATCTGCGAAAGCTAACCGAAACTCTGTGCCACGCCATCTACAATAAAACGGCGGAAACTTATTTGTACTCCTAATAGTTTTGGTCTATTTTTTACCCTGATACAGGAAGAGCAGTTGGTAACTTCCAGTACTGTTTGCACAATGGACATTTTTCTGTAAAGTTCCTCGATCTATTGTCAGCCTGAAAGAAGAGAAATTCAAACAGGCTGTAAATCTTCGAAGGAGTTGGAAGACATTGAGCTACATTACCTATAAGAAGATTAGATTTTCTGTGTACTCACTCTTGGGGCCGTTACTTTAGGAAGGGCTTCTATACTGAAGTTAGGTACTATGTTATTCATGGACTGGATGAACTGTGTGTAAAAAGCTAAACCTTCTAAACAACTCATAACTAAATTCTTTAGGAAACCTTTGCAAAATTCTCCACCACTAAAAAATTCTGCTTTATCATCAACATCAATTTAGGCTAATTGTTTGTTAACCTTAGATCTCCCCTAAATATTTGAGTCCAAAACTGAGTGCTTTGCATTTCAATGGAATAAATCAATTTTAAATTTAACAAGTGTAATAGAGGAAGCTGACTCTCCGTGATGCCTCCCATATATTTCAGATAATTAAAAACCAGCCAAATATTCCAACCTGATCTAAGCCACGGATATATTCCTATGAACCTCTTCTTCATCTGATCTTTAAATCCCTTAAAAAAAACTCACATTATATTGAAAGTTTCGAAGATATCTTATATTCGTACATTTCCTAAAGTTCCTTCAACATGCTGAGTCATATAATAAATGTGCCTATCTTCCACTTTCTTCTTCAAATAGGGTATAAGGGCTACAATGGCAGAACAGAATATTTTGTATGATTCAGTTAATGGCTTGCCATCCTTGAAAACTCTTCTAAGGCCATAAAAATTTTCAGAAAATGACGCATCTGCAACATTTCTTCTTGAACTCATTTAAACACATTCTAACTAGACTTCCTTACCGAAATTTTTGAAATAATAATATTGCATAATAGTATTGATAGCAAGCAGAATTTCTTCATGATATTGAAATAAACCATTAAACTGGTCTGCTGAGTGATATGAGGACGCCTAGAAAGGAGTAAAACTTGAAAATTTGTTCAGTAACTGTTTACAAACAAACCGAAATCAGAGTTCTTATTGCTGGATACAGAACTTCAGACAAGGAGTCCTGAGCTAATATTTCCAGAACTGAAGGTGTAATTTGAGACGTTGTAGTGAAATTCGCAGCAAAATGGGCCATTTTCCTTCTAATTCAGTGAAAATTAATTAAACCCATAAATAAACAAGGCTCTACGAATTTGATAATCTGTGATTAAACCGAAGTTAGACAAATATCTACAATTTGAGAGGTTAAGTTAGATTATCATAAAACACCAGAGTGTTTTATCATCTAATAATATGAAAATAAATTCGACTGAAGAAATGAATTTAGCATTAAAAACATTTCAAAAATCCCAAATTCCATTATTCAAATATTGGAAAATTCATTACTTCAGAAAAGTAAAATAATATGGTATAAATCGGTATCGTAAAGAAAAAGATATATTCACATTTTTTCTAACCTAATCTGGTGAGCCCGGTTCTTGCATTCTATGACTCAAGCTTCCGATTTGTAAACGTTTCCTTACCAAAATTAAGTGATTTTAATAACTAGTTTAATAAACATAATACACAATGAAACTCGTAAGGTAATTTTAAATTATTTTTATATTCCCGTAGTAATTCTTTTCAGCAGAAAAACTTTATAACTGTAATTTCAGGTTTCTCATGAAATTGAGTCATGAAACTGTGAGCATGGAACTCAAGAACGGCACAATCATACATGGTACAATCACTGGTGTCGATGTTGCCATGAATACTCATTTGAAAGCTGTTAAAGTAACAGTGAAAAATAGATCTCCCATAAATTTGGATACCTTGACAATAAGGGGAAACAATATAAGATACTACATTCTTCCAGACAGTTTACCCCTAGAAACCTTGCTAATTGATGATACTCCTAAAGCTAAAGCTAAAAAGAAGGACACTGCAAGGGGAGCCGCGAGAGGTAGAGGAAGAGGCAGGGGTCGTGGGGGCCCTCGAGGTCGTTCCAGAGGCAGAGGTCGCAGATAAAGTGTCTCTTGAATCAATATTAAATCTAAGTTTTATGTGTAATTTAAGTTTCTTTCCACTTTTCCTAATAAAAGAGAGTCAAAGATATGTAAACGTTTTTGAGATATTTACTACAATTTAAAATGTTTATTTTTGAATCAAATTAAATGAAAGTATCAAAGCCAATTCATATTCACATATTCTTACCAAATTTCATGTAATAGAAGTCAATTACAAGGTGTTTTATAACAGTTTTCATTTGTTCTACCTACAGCCTCCAAATAACTACAAAGTAAACCTTACAATAATTTGTTTCAACTTATAGTGCTTCAAAGGTTGCTTTTATTCACAGTGGTTGGTAATCATTCTATTCAAAGTGAAGAAAAATTACAATTAATATTAAAGAATGATTTATTAAATTAATAGGAAAAAATACATTATAAGAAATTTCATGCCTGCATCTCAAGAAATCTACAACAATACATCAGCAAAACAGGTTTTACCTGCCATTCTCATAATAACACAACTTTATTTCTAGTAAAGGCATACATGTTATAATATACATTATAATACCCTGAAAAGAAACAGTCAAAATAAATGTATAATCTAAATATTCTTTCAGTGAGTAGGGCTCTATTTTCAGTAATAAATATTTGTTTCTTGTAGCATATGTCCTCTCAAAACTGTAGCGTATAGATGATATGTAATTCCCAGAATTATATTTGTCAGATGTCCAAACATAAATAATTAAATTCAAGCATACCACTAACAAGTACAAGAAATTGAAATATCCTCGCTGGCCAGTTTTTAGATCATTTTTTCATAATTTTTAGATTATCTTAACCAGTATGGAATCCTTCGGTTCTTTGAAACTTTGGACTAATTTTAACCAATAACAAACTCAACCCAGATATTCAGGCCCCAAATCTATCCTGAAAGTTTCGAGTCTCTAGCCCTTTTCCTTTGAAAGTGTTTAAGGTTGGCTGGACCGGACAGAATTAAATTCAACCTTGGATTTATCATCAGTGTATCCAACCTAGTAGTCCCATAAAATTTTGAAATTAGTCCGTAATAAAAGATGAATGCACTGAAATCAAAAGTTTTCTCATCAATCGAATCTGTAGTTCCGAAAATATTGGGACAAATATAAACATTTTTCAAACCTGAATAATTGTGAAACTATTGAACCGATTTTTCTCATTAATGAGTTTAGCTGCAGCATTTAGACTCCAAATATTCCCTAAAAGTTTCAAAGCTCTAGCCTTCTGTGTTCGAAAATTAGTGTGTTTATGGCCAGGCAGAATTACTATTGATCTCAGATTTTCCATGATGAAGTCCAACCCAGTCATTTAAGAATATTTTCGGCTCCAAATTCTAAAATTACAGACATTGGGCGAAATGATAGCGCACAAAAATTAGAGTTCCTAATGAATACTTTATTTTGCTATTTTATTATATTATAGAACTCTATTCAAACTTTCAATTGCCAATTAATTACACCATTTTTTTTGTAGCAAAGGGCCAATATCAGTATAGCATGCTCATTATTATTGTCTTCACTCTGAAAAATACATTTAAATTAGTATGGAGTTGTCCTCTAAATTGTTTACTTCCTTTTGTTAACACCTAAATATGAAAGTCATTTTCTCCTTCTTATAAAAGATTGTAATATTTTGTTTTCAACTGCATTAATGTTGCCCATTTGAGTCAACTACATAATAATTGTATAGGTTTATTTTCTAGTTATCAAATTGAACATTCCAAATGATTCAAAACCATCCTTCCTTCGTTCAGAACGCTGTGCTCTGGTCAGCAAGCAGTCCCTTTGTAACAACCAGACGAGCTCAGCAGTAGTGCTATATGCCCACAGTTTGTACCATATATATTCAGTTTTTCCTCTATATGCAATAGACTGGTTCCTGGGACTGACAAGTTTAGGCTGTACCTGTATAAACCCATGGAGATATAAAATGTGCCTAAATTTACAACAATATTGGATTATTGAGAAAGCTTGCTATGGGAAAACAGTGTCAGCCAACAAGTAATAAACAAGTGGAGGCATACAATAGGATGACATATATGCTAAGATGTTCTACAAACTACTGATGTTCAAATTAAACTTTGAGCTGAAAAGTGGAAATCAAACATTGCTCCATTACCTCCTAAACAAAACGCATAAGCATATGGAAAACTGAAGCTCATTGTCGATAGATCATCGTACAACAACCGATGATCTTATAGTATAACAAGGGCAATTAATTTTCAAACTACAAAAATAGAGAACTATAACATCAGAATTTAAGTCTAGAATTTGTAACATGTTATGATTTGATTAAATAGATCTAATATTCCATTACAGAAACTTAAATTAAACAAAAGAAGTTAATTATGAGATAACTAAAACTGGAAACGTTGAATTAGCTTCAGGAATCCGAACATAGAAAAACTCCTAATTTAATAATCTGAGCCTGAAAGAGGAAGGTCATCATAGACTTAATATTATCCTAATATGTCTATGAAGGCCATCCTCCTCCACTCCACACAGACTCTTCGATTTTTTTAACCTATGCTTCTGATTTAGAAGCATAAATAAAAGAATATATTCCTATTTATCTATGTTTAGAACCACGTTCCCCGAAAAATTCTTGGGTATTAGTTGCGGTAATGCATAAACTATATTAATAGTTTGTCTATGGGTGAGATTCTTTATGGTTGAGATTGTCTATGTTCTCGAAGTTTTAGCCCTCAACGTATATATAATAGTTAATTAAATTAAAATTGAATTAGGATAAATCCTAATAGTAAATCGAAATAAATATTTATATTTAAATATAAATGACCATTTCTGAGTTTATCTATGATTGATGTTCATAGCAGTCGATTTTCCAAAATTCTATGATATTTATTTTTATCCTACAAGCTAGCAGTTTCTCTGTTAGAAGCCAGAAGCCATTAGCTGCCATTTTAGAAGCATATTCTTGAGTCCAAAGTCGCTTTGTGCAGATAACAAAGAAAAAAATTAAAGCAGCTTTTTTCATATAGTTATACGAATACTCAAAATGAGTAGTGGACGTAATGATTGTCGTATTTATGTAGGTAATCTTCCTCCTGATATAAGGACTAAGGATATCCAGGACCTCTTTTATAAATTCGGCAAAGTAACGTTCGTTGATTTGAAGAATAGAAGAGGTCCGCCTTTTGCTTTCGTTGAGTTTGAAGACCCAAGGTAAGTATTTGATTGTTATTGATGACTTATTTTATAGGAATCCATTCTATGTTTGAATAATATATATATATATCACATAAAATATTCATTTGCGAAAATCTGCTGAAATAAATCATTTATACCGTCATTGTAGGGATGCTGATGATGCCGTGCATGCCAGGGATGGATACGATTATGATGGTTATAGACTCAGAGTTGAATTTCCAAGAGGTGGAGGACATGGAGGATTCCGTGGGGGCAGGGGCGGAGGTGGAGATCGTGGCAGGAGTTCTAGAGGTCCCCCTGCGAGAAGATCTCAATTTCGCGTGCTTGTTACTGGTATGTTAGAATTTCATCATTTATGATTGGACATTTAACACATATCATTTCAGGGCTCCCACCTTCTGGGTCTTGGCAGGATTTGAAAGACCACATGAGGGAAGCTGGTGATGTTTGTTTTGCTGATTCCTTCAAAGATGGATCTGGCGTTGTTGAGTTCTTAAGATATGAGGACATGAAATATGCTATTAAAAAACTGGATGACTCAAGATTCAGATCACATGAGGTAATGTATTGAAAACTTGCTTCAGCATTCATCTAAAATTTTTATTTTAGGGAGAAGTTTCTTACATTCGTGTTAAAGAAGATAAAGGAGGAAGTGAGAGAAGATCAGGAGCCAGATCTCGTAGTCGATCTTATTCTCCAAGACGTAGGGGCTCTCCAACATATTCTCCAGTCAAACGGAGTTACTCAAGAAGCAGGTCCCGTTCATAAATGATGTTTCTTTGAGCTTAATATAGTTTTTAAAGGAGGATTATCTCCGGCAATTTAAAATGTATGTATTTTTCACATCATCTGTGAACAAAAAAAAAACAATTACCATTAATTTAAATTGTTAATTAGTGACCAAATTTTCATTCAATATTTTTTTTTCTTAAGACATTCCTTGTATCAACTTTTTATGTGAGTTTTTCTTTATACATGACTAATTAATTTTTTCTGCAATCATGAAAACGACGTTGGAAAAGAAAAAGCAACGATGATCGTAGAATTGGATTAAAATAAATGTCACGTAAAAAAGGATCTGTCTTCTCTTCATTGTTTAGCACCCACGGGATTTTTGGGATAAATCTGAGGAAGCGCATCTTGAGGATTCTTCTTCTTGAGAGAATTGCGGATTGTTATGAAATTTTCATTGGTATTAAGGAATAGAGGAATCTGGAAACGGAGGATTAAATAGGCAAGTTTAAAAATGAGAGAGAAAACTTGAAATATTGAGTTAATTCATCAACAGGTTGTTGGATGGAGTAGTCTGTTCATTTCAAGTGGAATAAAAAAATTATTTTGTTTGCTATCACTTTTTATTAACTAGGTACATACGGATGAGAGTTTTGTAGTGTTACTATACTTGAAGATTTTATATTGAGGTATGTTTCTACGAAACTTCCAGGGGTAAGTATATTCATTTAGGTTTGTTTATTGCAGGGTTGTTATGGTACCTGAAGATCTTTATTCATTCCAAAGTTTCCAGTTTTATGCCAGTTCTAGAAGTACGATTTCAAGATTATCTAATTTTAGAAAGACATGATTCATTTAGAAAAAATGTTTTGCGAAATCATCTTTCTTGCAGTTGAATGAAGCCTGACGTTCCTTGAACCTTTTTGTGAGTGTTATTCCCATTTGACAATAACTTTACTGTATTGACGATAACTTGATTTTTTAACTTATTATCAAGGTGGTTATTTTTCTCTTTACCAGTGAAGAATAAGTAGAAAAGTTTATGAGATGGAGTGAAGGCTATTTTAATATTGTTTCTTGAAATTATTTGACCTACATTTGTTTTAAGATCCATTGTCTATCAAAAAAGAAACTTAGTTTTCAAGTACATATTAACATTTTAATGTTCATAGAAAAAGGTCATTGACCCATAGTTCTTCAACCCATTTGTAATTACAAATTTCTTAACATTATAAAAACATCTAATGATGATTTATAAACACAATATTATGAAAGTAGGTTTACTTCTTCAGTTCTCTCTTGTTATTTCAACGTCAGTACGATTTTGCTGGATATTTTCCGGCTGCTTGAGTGAACTATTTGCGTTGGAAGTAGTTCCAATGTCCTGTAATTCTCAGACGCATATAAAACATTTTATTGAGCTTTTGAGGTCGTTCTTCTACTGGTTGTGCTTTGGTTAAACTTTTTCATAAAATCCATTAGGTGAATTGTGAAGTTGTTTGGAAGTGTCTAATTTTTGTAATTGTGCAAAGTATCTGCAGGATTTAAAATATTTTTTATTTAAATTGAATCTTATGTAAAGATTACGGAAACATCAGGCTGCCTTCAAAAATAACTCAAATTTTACAGAACATTTTTCCAAACCAATTATAAATTCCCAAAAATCAAATCAGATTATCTTGAAATTCTGCATCTAGAACTGAAGGTAAAAAAACTGAACGTCTTGAAATTAATAGGGATCTTCAAGTACTGAAGTAATCCTGCAATAAACCTCATAAAAGATCGACTCCTGGACGTTCTCAAGAAAATAAACATCCCTCAATATAAAACTTCTAATTGACAGTTCGAAAATGTAACAATACTATGAAACGTGTACCCGTTCAATAAAAAGTGGTGGAAAACAAAATAATTTTGTTTTTCCATCAGGGGCATTTAATTATTTCAAGTCTCAATTTAAAGATATCTCCATGTCTGTCATTAATTTTTTGCTGAATTTGTGAGAGTGTAATTCAATTGAAAACATTCTGAGGGAATTCGGGGAAAAGAAAATGAAAATATTTATAAATCGCTTGTGTTTTTGATTTAAAATTGACTGTATTTATCTGAAATAGGTCCTCCTGGATCAGGAAAAGGACAAACATGTTTTTAGCGCTCTTTTTCTTGGATCTTTGGAATCGGAAACGAAAATAGTGGAACGTTTTCAAGGATCCAGCAAGGAAGGAGGATGACGGTTAGGATCAGGATCCGCCTCCATCTTCTTTCTTATCTTGTCTCTTTAGGAAATCAGGATGCTTATTTTCAGGAAAGGACCCACCTGAAGGTATTTAACGTGATTTTTTTGCTCCAATTTCGATTTCTATTTTTTTTTTAATAAACGTTTTTCTTTCATATATTGTTTTATTTAATTTTCCCCTACAAGTTGAAGCTACGATCTTCTATAGTTTATGTTGCGTTGAAATAGTTTTCGGTCGATTTTAAAAGATATTTAAGACGAATTTCCTAGAATACTACTCTGTCAAGAAAGAACCGGGAATTTTCAATTAAAACAACATTTTTACATTTAATCGTCAAAATTTATTGGGTCGCCTTCAAAATAGGCTCCATTTGCTCCAATACATCTATGCCAACGGCATTTCCAATTATCAAAACATTTTTTATAGGCGCTTTCCGGGATGGACTTTAGCTCTCGCGCCGAATTTTGTTTTATGGCTTCAATCGACTCAAAACGGGTGCCACGAAGAGGCAATTTTAGTTTTGGGAAGAGGAAAAAGTCGCAGGGAGCCAAATCCGGCGAATACGGTGGTTGCTGAAGCACGTTTGTTGAGTTTTTGGCGAGAAAGTCAGTCACAATCGTAGCTCGGTGAGAAGGCGCGGTATCGTCATGCAAAATCCATGAGTTGTTCGCCCACAAATTTGGCCGCTTCTTACGGATACGCTCACGCAAACGTTTCATAACGCCTAGGTAATACTCCTTGTTTATCGTCTGACCCTCTGGAACGAATTCGTAGTGAACCACGCCACGGATATCGAAGAAAACAATGAGCATCACCTTCATTTTCGAGCGGCTTTGGCGTGGTTTTTTCGGTTTCGGCTCATTTTTTGCCACCCATTCCGATGATTGCTGGCTTGTTTGCATATCGTACTCGTAGACCCAGGTCTCATCACCAGTTATAATGCGTTCCATGAATGTAGAATCGGAATTACAGCGATCCAGCATGTCTGAAGCAACCTGTTCGCGATTACGTTTTTGAAGAAAATTCAGGTCTTTCGGTACGAGTCGTGCGGCCACCTTTCTCATGCCCAAAATATCAATCAAAATCGTACGTGCGGACTCGTGGGATATCTTAAGATCATGTGCTATCTCTTTCAAGCTGGTACGACGGTTTTCCAGCACCCTTTCCTTAATTTTATCGACGTTATCTTCGATCGAAGCCGTCGATGGGCTACCAGTTCACGACCGTCCTTGAAGGCTCTGTACCACTGATATGCACGAGTTTTCGATAGAGCATTATCACCAAAGGCCTTTTGCAACATTTTCAATGCATCAGCACACGAAAATTCATTTGCAACACAAAACTTTAAACAAATTCTTTGCTCAACGTAATCACCCATAGTAAAAATCGGCACGCACTCTGACATCGACTGACTTAATCAGCTGTTGCAAACACACTAGTTGACAGATCCCGCTCAAGCTTGGCATAGTAATTAAGGACAGTGGTACCAACCTAGGAAAAAAATTTTTTACCTGCCTCATTGCCCCACCAGATTTAAATCGATAATTCCCGGTACTTTCTTGACAGAATGTAATTAATAGAAATTCCGAGATATCATTCATTGATAGATTCATACTGTACCGAATATTACCTGAATTACTTCTACCGCAGGTTTCATTGTTTTAACTATTTTTGATATGTGTTAATTATTATGTTCATTTTTCAAATAAAAATGTCAGTTTTAACGCAATTTTTGGTGTCTGCTGAACGCAGGAGTGAAAAAACCCTAAAGTTACTTCTGAGAAAATGTGATACAGGATGTTGCATTTGAAAAAATCGACAAAACAAAAAACAATTTGAAATTCTTCATATTTGACCGTTAATAACTGACATCCCGTATATGACATGTTGATCATTTAGGATTGATGACTAGGAAGGTCTTCCAGTTGAAAAATTTTCTGATCAAATTCATGTTACGATTACTTCTGGCAATCGATAGAAGACTTTAAGCGAACTACTGTTCCCTCAACTTTTTGCAGTTTTCTCTGAATAAGATCTGTAGCGTTGGAAAATTATGTCTAGGATTGAGATATTGAAGACCATTCAAAATATATGAAAATATACTGGGTGATCCATTTAAAAACTACTCATTTGTTCAATAATTTCCCGAGATGCAGAAATGAAAGTACCCGAAGCCTGCTTTCAAACGAAATCTCTAAGATGTCTGGTTCGGCAACTATGAAAGCACTACATACTATTGCAGGTCCCTGTATGCCGGGTATCCCTAAATTGAAGGTACAAAAAAAAATTTGAATATTAAAACAAATTGAAATATGTTTATCTTCTACAATTTTAATTTCAAAAAATTTTTTATTCAAAAAACTTTTAGAATTAAATTTATGTCTTAAAACAAGCACCGCTTACATTTAATAGACGTATATAATCAAAACTCAATATATAATGTCAAATGGAATAAATAAACCAACAGATATAAAAAAGTCATTAAAATTAATAAATAAATATTTAAAGGAGACAAAATTTTGTTTCTGGTCTTACCTTTAAGAACATCAATTGCCTTTTAAAAACATGAACACACTTAAAGGACTTCTCCAAGAATATAATTTATTTGAAATATTTAATATGTTTAAATATTCGAATAAGTTAATTCAGAAATCTCTCAAAGCATGCACTATATCTTCAAAAAACAAATATAATTCTAAGCAATCCCGTCTTCAGCCCTCATTTAATATTCCAAATATCAAAATCAAAAAACTAACCTATATCTATTAAAAGGCAATTGGTGTTCTTAAAGGTAAGACCAGGAACAAAATTTTGTCTCCTTTAAATATTTATTTATTAATTTTAGTTACTTTCGTATATCTGTTGGGTTATTTATTCCATTTGACATTATATATTGAGTTTTGATTATATACGTCTATTAAATGTAAGCGGTGCTTGTTTTAAGACATAAATTTAATTCTAAAAGTTTTTTGAATAAGAAATTTTTTGAAATTAAAATTGTAGAAGATAAACATATTTCAATTTGTTTTAATATTCAAATTTTGTTATATTTCTTCTATCAAGTAAAAGGCCTTTCTATTTTACAAAAAAAAATTCCCAAATACATGGGACCACAAACATTTCGTTTTCGAGATACAAGGTGATGAAGTTTCATATCTGTATTTCACAAAATATTCAACTGAAATTTGGCATAGATATTACAATTTATAGTTTACACCATGTGACATGGCAATTTCAATTGCAAATCTACAAGGTGATATTTTTTCTGGAACACTGTCCCCTGTTTTTCTCCAGAACTTTTTTTGGTGAACCACTGTTTGAAAAATTGTAAAAAGAAGCTTTGTTGTTAAAATAAACTTAATGGTCTCTTGTAGTTATTCCGAAATGGCTGAAATCATAGACTTATTGTCCTAATATCCTTAATACGTCTATGGCTGAAATGCATTTCATGTATGGTTTTACAAATGGAAATTCAAGAGAAGCTAAGCGTCTTCACATGAAACGCTATCCCAATAGAGTGATGCCTGGTCATCAAATGTTCTCTCATATTCACAGGCGTCTTTCAGAAACTACGAAAAATATGAGTGCAGGTAGACCTGCACACGAAGTGTGAGAATACCACGACTAGAAGAGGCAGTTCTGAACGAAATAGAAGAACAAATAGGAACCAGTACAAAAAAAATTAGTGTTACTTTAAATACAAGTCATCAAGTTGTTTGGCGAATCTTGCGGTATTCTATGCTATATCCTTACCACATTCAGAGGGTGCAGGCGCTTCTGCCTCGAGATTTTCATCACAGGTTTTTTACTGTCAGTCGTAACTCTAATAGTCTATTGATTATTAAACAATCCTCATTTTGATTGCCAAATCTTATTCACTGCTGAAGCCTGTTTTTCAAGAACTCCAATTATAAATTTTCATAATAAACACATATAGGCTGAGGAGAATCCACATTAAATTGTAGAAAGTCATTTTCATTAAATGTGTGGGGTGGTAAATTGGCAATTATTTGATTGGCCCTTTCTTTTTGCGAAGTGGACTTACTGCTCAATCATACAGACATTTTTCAGAAAACGATTTGCCTTTGTTAATGGGTGATTCACCTCTTATGCTACGACGTGAAATGTGGTTCAATTATGGCTACAGATCGAGAAAATATCCATAAAAACTAATAATAAACTTATTCACCGTAATTAACTAACTATATTTCTATGACAATTTGAATTTTTCTGAGGATTTCGAGAGAATGGTTCCAATTTTTTTTCTTAAAATCGGTAGCGGATACGACAAAAATACAAGAGACCATAAACTTTAATATAACGACAAAGCTACTTTTAAAACAAATTGTAGAAATTACTATGTTTTACTACCAAAAAAGGTATATTACACATTTTCTTGTGACTCGAGTTTCGGGAAATGAACTATCCCATCATCAGACAACTGAAGACCTAACAGTGGTACAGAGGTATTTAAACAAAGGTGATAAATATTTTAATAGATTCTAGATAACACCTAATAGTGGTACAGAGGTTTACAAGAGGAACGTGATAAAAAAGAGGGGCCTTCTAACAGATATCGGAATATCGGCAATCGACAAAGAAGGTTGTTAAACAGATGGTACCCATTTAAATATCTCAAATAATTTTTGGGGTTACATAGCTCCGTACAGTCATTCAATATTTTTACATTATTTTGTTGTATATCTCAGATATTTGGATTTACATAGCTCCATACAGTCATTCATTATTTTTTAAATTATTTTTATTGTGAACGAATATGAAAATTTCAATAATCAAGTTTCTTTTCTTTTGAATCTACATGTAAAATTTTCTTTTGTCGAAAGGAATAACTGTTTTCTAAAGAATGAGTGGCAAAAGTTGAATTTTTGTTTACTTTTCATTAAATTCATTTTATGTTCGTTGAAAAAGGTTTTAAACAGATGTTACTTTTTAAATATCTCAAATATTTTCGCTATGTAAATCCAAATATCTGAGATATACAACAAAATAATGTAAAAATAACGAATGACTGTACGGAGCTATGTAACCCCAAAAATTATTTGAGATATTTAAATGGGTACCATGTGTTTAACAACCTTCTTTGTGGATTGGCGACATTCCGATATCTGTTAGAAGGCCCCTCTTTTTTAACCTGGTTTTTATCATGTTCCGCTTGTAAACCTCTGTACCACTATTAGGTGTTATCTAGAATCTATTGAAATATTCAAAATATTTATCACTTTTGTTTAAATACCTCTGTACCACTGTTAGCTCTTCAGTTGTCTGATGATGGGATAGTTCATTTCCCAAAACTCGAGTCACAAGAAAATGTGTAATATATCTTTTTTGGTAGTAAAACATAGTAATTTCTACAATTTGTTTTAATTATGATCAACTACCAAATAGTAACGGCTGAAACAATTCAGTATCTGAAAAGCTACTTTTTACAATTTTTCAAACAGACTGTCTTTCGATAATCTCCCATACGGCCAGTAGTTGTCATTTCCAAAATTTACATTTTCCATACGACAAAAAACAAACGAGATAGTAATAGCCCTGATGAAGATTTTGTGATAAAATCGAAACTAGTTGGCCTTTTCCTTAAAAAGTTGGTATTATTATAACCCTGGACCTACAACCTTTTAAAGAATTATTGAAAATATTCATCTCAAGAACATTGCTTAGTTTTTAATTTTAACTGATTGCAATTTATTTATAAACAAGTGAATTCAATCTATTTCAAGTACATTTATAAGAATTTTTTTAAATAAAATTGACTCAAAACATTCTATCAAATATATATTTAAAATATAAACTCAACTTTTCATCTGAAAATGACTATTAACATCTGAATACAACAGATTCAAAATTATTAATATGTTAACAACATTGCTTTTGCTACTTCTGAAGCCTTCTCTTTACCATTCAATAAATCGACCAATTTAAGACCAAAATCAAAGGCTGTACCAGGACCACGACTGGTAATGATATTTCCATCCACAACTACCTTTTCTTGCTTATAAGTGTATTTACCACCCTTCGTTAGTTGAAGTTCAACAGAGGGATATGAAGTTATATTTTTCCCAAAGCCTATTTCATGAGCTTTCAGTGCGGTTGGTGCTGTAAGTTTATGAAATCAGATTTCGATCATTTTATTTATGGGTTTGAACCGACCTGCACATATAGCTGCGATGAGTCTTCCAGATGATTCCTGCTCTTTCAACAATTTACCGACCTCTTCGGACTTGGCTAATGCCTGTGCACCTCCTAAACCTCCAGGCAATACCAAAAGGTCATAAGGGCCCTTTTGAGCAGCTTCGGCTAAACTGCAGTCGGGTACAATGTTCACTTGCCTGCTGCACTTGATAGTACCACAGTTTGGTAAGCCCGCAACTGTTACATTCACCTACAAGTTTAAATTTAAAATGTTGTCAAGCTTAAAGGTTGCAAGTCCGTACATCACCTCTTCTTAGGACGTCAACGGAGATCACGAATTCCATCTCTTCAGCTCCTGGTGCTAGAAAAACACAGGCTTTTTTTGACATTTTTCTAAATAAAACTAAATAATTAAGCAGTTTTGGACGTAAAATTTTGAATTATTTTGCTAAACTTGAAAATTTTTATATTTCTTTCCCGGTGACCTCTAAAACAATAATATTTTCTTTGATCCATACGATCGCAAAAGGTCAAAAACGAAAATAACTTACTTTGACCAAACTAGGAATAAGATAACTTCAAAATAAAGTTTTCATCATGTAAAATAATAAATTTTTGTTCGTTTTGAAATTTTCTGCGGACAATCTAGCTGAATTTTGTATTACAGACCATTCGTATAGTGATAGAAGAAGAAGAAAAAGAACATTTTATGAAAGTATATAATAAGAAATATATATAGTTGATCTATGATAAAAAACATAACCTCAAATTTGCATTGCTCCCACGTTCAGTGTATTTAATAACAAGTTATTTCTTTTCTTCAATTAAAGCACTGATGACTGTCGATTGATGCTGATAACTTCTAACAAAATTATCCGAACAAAATGCCTAAAAAACGGTTCAACTGGAAATCCAGGGAGATTAAACAGACAGTTGTAGATGATTCGGAAACAAAAAAGGTGAGTAATTTAATTATGCTCAAAACAACATGAATAAAACAGATCGAGAAGGATACTTCTACTTCTTATTTTTTAATTTTCAGTTGAATGTGGAAATAGATGATAATGGCCACTACGATGAAGCTAATCAATTGGTATTGCCTTCTAAAAAGAGAAACACTAAAGTTAAGAGACAAAAAGTTGAATCTGTCAGAATATTGTCTAAAAAGCAGAGAAAGCTCCTGGAGAAAATAGTTGATAAAAAGAAGAAAAAAGCAAACGTAAGTTTTCAGTGTAATTATGCTTTTAGTGTTGTAATAATTTTTTGCCTCATCTTTTAGAGACAAAGTATTTTGGATGAACTGCAAAAATATCAACTCCCCAAAGAAGAACAAGATCAGTTGGTATCCCTTACTTCCATTCAAACCAAAGGTCTTAAACGCATATTCTTAGAACAAAAAAATGCAGATGCTCCTCCGAAAAAACGAAAATTTCATAATGAACAAGAAAATGAGAGTGAAAACAGTCAGAGTTTAGTTGTTTTAGATACTCCAGCCAAGCAAGCTTCCATTGTAAAAAAAAAATATGATCCAAATCACCTTCGGTTGTCTGATAATGAACTTAGTGACGATAATAGTGGATCTGAAAGTGATGATGTAGTGGAAGTGAAAGAAGAGAAGAATATTAATGATAATGGAGAGAAGACTATTAATAAAACTGGAGAGACTCAAAATACAAATATTGAGGATGAAAATCCTAAAGAAGTTATATTACCCGTTGCTCCAGAAACTATTAAAAAAGCCCCAGTGAAAGCAGAGAGAAAACCTGCAGTATTTGTGGATGTAATTAGAGATACCAAAATTCAAGAACAAAGAATGAAATTGCCAATTTTAGCAGAGGAGCAGCAAATAATGGAAGTGATCAATGCCAACCCGATTGTGATAGTTTCGGGAGAAACTGGAAGTGGTAAAACCACACAATTGCCACAGTTTCTGTATGAAGCGGGCTACGCCTTAGAGAGGCAGATTGGAATCACGGAACCTAGGAGAATCGCAGCCATCTCTATGGCTGAGAGAGTCGGCAAGGAATTGAGTTTAAGCTCCAGGGAAGTTTCTTACCTGATCAGATTCCAAGGTAATGTTACGGAAGACACCAAGATCAAGTTCATGACAGATGGTGTGTTATTGAAGGAGATACAGAGCGACTTTCTGCTCAATAAGTATAGCGTCATAATTTTGGACGAGGCCCACGAGAGGTCTCTGTATACGGATCTGTTAGTTGGTAAGTAGATCCTTTTTGGTTTATTATTTCCTTGAGAAAAATTGAGAAATTTGTTTCTTATAATTGAATTCATTAAGGTCTCATGGCGTGGATTATAAAACTTCGCGAGAAGAGAAACATTCCCTTAAAACTCATAGTGATGTCAGCCACATTGCGCATTCAGGACTTCACAGCTAACAGGAGACTGTTCAAAACTCTGCCTCCAGTTGTGAACGTAGAGAGTCGTCAGTTTCCGGTTACCGTCCATTTCAACAGACGTACTGACGACGATTACATCAAAGAGGCCTTTAGGAAAACCATAAAGATCCACTCAACCTTGCCAGAAGGGGGGATTCTGATCTTTGTCACTGGACAGCAGGAGGTTTATCATCTGGTGAATAAGTTAAAGAAGAAGTTCCCATACAAAGAGTCGAAGAATAAAGCACAGATCCAAAAGGAAGCGGAAGACAAGGATGATGGAAAGAAGGTATTGTTGCAATGTTGTTATTTTTCGTTATCTTTGTATAATATAAAATTAAGTCGTTTCAGCAATAGAGTGATTCGAGAGGAAGGTTTATATGTATAAATTCATATCATAGTACAGAAAAGCCGAAAAATTGAAATATTTGTAATGTAATGTCGTAACAAACATATTTTTGTGCGCTCAAATCGTAAACGCTGGCTAAACCTTACAAGATAGATTAAATGAATGTACTACGAAATTGTATAAGGTTGTTCGGAAAGTAACTTCGTTTTTTCCCCGACAGAGGATTTAATTAATGAGTGTGGATAGCTCAGCAGGAGAGCATCGGACTCGTGACCGGGAGGTCCAGGTTCGAGTCCTGTTCAGGTAGAAAAGAAATTTTCTAGTTGGACGGGTATCTGCCACCATTTCACTGTTGGGTCAAAAATTAACAGTGCTGTGACCTAAAGTGGCGCAAGATCGCAGTAACAAAGCCTACACAGAACACAACTGAACTCCTAACTCGCACAAGTTGAAAAAGCTTCTGAGGGATCTTCACAGAAGATCTAGGAGTATCAGGATAATAATAATAATAATAATAATAATAATAATTGTACGAACCAAACTTCACGCTTAAGCCTCATGATCATTATATGTTTTGAAAGCTGATATTACAAGGCTTGTACCCTGTACTTATAAATAGGCATCGATAGCCGTGCGAAGCCAGGGCGGGTCGCTAGTTTAGAATAAAGAGTATACTTGATCTAATGTATTGCCTATTGTATCAACTTTATGCTTTATTCATTAGAGATATTTTTCATCTCTTTTGTATTCCGTTAACTCTTCTTCATCAGATTTCTGCTTGCAATACTATTTATTCCATCTTTGAAGAGTCATCTATTGAAGGCTATTGAATAAAATGAAAAATATAGATCCTTAGAGAGTTGTACTTGGATCACATCAAATTGGCGGTGAAATTTTTCTGTTATCAACTTCTTTCATACGTTATGATATTATTCAATTTGATTGACAGGGGAAAAAGAACAGGAAAAACAAATTAATCTTGCCCAGGATAAATCTAGACGACTACAGTCTTCCACGAGATGCGGAGATCAATTCAGATGAAGAGGATATCACTGATTTGGACTCTGAGGAGGAAACGGAGAAGGAGATCGTCTGCCACGGGCAACCATTGTGGGTGTTGCCGCTCTTCTCTATGTTGCCCGTCCAAAAGCAGAACAGGATCTTCCAGCCCGTACCTTCCGGATGTAGACTGTGCGTAGTCAGCACCAATGTAGCTGAAACTAGTTTGACCATCCCTGGGATAAAATACGTCGTGGATACGGGGAAGACCAAGGCTAAACTGTACGATAAAGTGACCGGAGTATCCACTTACAGGATTTCTTGGACCAGCAAGGCTTCCGCAGATCAAAGGGCTGGAAGAGCTGGTAGGACGGGTCCCGGACACTGCTATAGGCTTTATTCCAGGTAAGCAAATATTTTACACTCTCATTCTGTTAGAAATATATCGCCAATCTTTATTTTTAAACTATGCCTTTTGAGCTTTGGGTGAACCCCATGAATCTCGTCTTGGTATCTCGTTCTTCATAAGCCCCAAGGTAGTTACTGAACTACTCTGCTAAAGAACTCAAAAAACAATGATAGTGGATAGTGAACTAAAGTCTTAACAATGAATCAAACCAAACTTCCCCTTGAAAAGGCTTCTTTCAAAAAGTCAGGAAAGGTAGTCCATTACCCATGAATTTATGGGTTCATTTGCTACTGTATACGTTAGTTATCACGCAATGTATGAACTTATCTATTAGCTTAGGTGTGTTTCCTTCCATACTCAAAAAGTCTATAGTTGCTCCTATACATAAAAAAGATGATGTACATAACATAATCAACTATAGACCCATTTCTATTTTAAATTCCTTCTCTAAGGTGTTTGAGAGAATTGTTTTCAATAGGATGAAAAACTACCTTGACGAGTTTAACATTCTGGAACCTGCGCAGCATGGCTTCAGATCAAGTCACTCGTCTCAAACGGCAGCCATTAGTTTTGTAGAGTTCTTATATGATTGTCTCGATAACGGCACATATATCGACCTGTCCCGGGCACTCGATAGTCTACCATTTCAGTTTATTATCGAAAAGTGTTATAACAGAGCTCTTTCTCTGCTGAGCGCAATTTGGGAGTGCCTCAGGGTTCGGTTCTGGGACCACTTCTATTTTTAGTTTTCATTAATGATCTTCCCGTAAATTTACGCAAGATACTCATCAATTTTAGCACTGGTTTGGACTTTCAATCTCTGTCACCGAAATTTAAAATAGTTTTGTTTCCTGATGATACCTCAGTGGCGGTTGCGGCCAGTACCTTCGATGAGCTTCAAATGCGTTGTGAACTTCTGGTGCAAAGCTTTGCGAAGTGGTGTCATGCAAATAGGCTAATGCTGAATGCTGATAAGACTGCATCCACTTTTCAATTGGGAATAATGGTCGCAAACTGATCATTCGACATTTGGATATTGTCACCGCGTCCATAGATAGTGCTACATTTCTTTGCACTCACATTGATAAGAATTTGAAATGGAATACACATATTGGCGTTTTGTGCAAGAAATTAAATTCCTCTTATTATGCTATCAATAGAGTGAAACATGCACTTCCCATGAAATCCCTCATAAACATTTACTACAGCTTGGTGTATAGTCATGTATCGTACAATATAATGTTATGCAGTAACTCAACCTATGTTGGTATTATAGAAGAATGATTTTAAACGATGTGAGACTGCTTGCTGAGTGACTTCTAATGTTAGAGCAAGTTCTTTTTGTGTTTGAGATGAATCTTCCTCCAATAATTCCTCCAATTCTGCATCCTCGTAAATTTTTGGCCTTCCACTGCGATCTCTATCTTCTACGTCGAAATCACCGTTTTTAAACTTTTGAAACCACTCTCGACACGTTCTTTCACTCAAAGCACCCTCACCATATGCTTCTACGAGCAATTGATGCGCCTCAGCAGCAGATTTCTTTAAATTAAAGAAGTAAACTAATATTTCCCGCAAATGACGCTTACTTGGCTCAAATTTTGACATTTTCAACTTATAAAAATGATATTTTACCAATATAAAATCAATGATATTAATAGGTTATGTTGTTCTTGAATGTCCAAACTATTTTTTAAGCCGGTTATCATCTGCGAAAGCTAACCAAATCTCCGTGCCGCGCCATCTACAATAAAACGACGGAAACTTATTTGTACTCCTAATATTAAATCTTTATTTTTATTATTATTATCCTCGCCCTTGTTGATGACAATCTATAGAATTAAGGGTCACCTTGTTGTTGAGTGTTCATTATGTATGTTCTCATTTACTGGTCCATATGTAACTGCTTAGGTTATGTTTATCTTCTTCATCTATCATCTGGACAGATAAGAAATCTCTTTTTGCACAGTTTTCATTGGATTCTTCGAATTATCAAAATATTTTACAAAATTATTCCCTCTGAAATAAATACTCTATGTGATTTCTGTATTCTCAGTAATTAGCTGAGTTAGAGTTTGTGAAGAAGGGATCCATGAGGAACACCTTACGTTATTGAAAAATTATTTCATTTTGTGCATCATTCTGAATATGGCGATATATAATGTGATGAAAATTTGCAGCGCCGTTTTCAATGACATTTTCGTCGATTTCGAAGAACCCGAGATCAGGAGGGCCCCCCTGGACGACCTGGTATTGAGGATGCGTAGCATGCAGATCACCAATGTCGTAAATTTCCCGTTCCCCACCGCCCCGGATCTGCTCCAACTGAAGATTGCTGAGGAGAGGCTTAAGATCCTCAGCATCCTGGACGATGCTGGGAAGATCACAAAGCTGGGGAAGGCTGTGTCAAAATACCCCTTGTCCCCCAGGTTCGGCAAGATGGTAGCGCTCAGCTTCCAGCAGGATCTGGTCGCCTACACCCTCATTCTGGTGGCGTCCCTGTCAGTGCCTCAACTTCTGTTGGAGGGTTCAGGTGCGACCAAAGAGGGCGGCAGCGAGGGGGAGAAGTGGGCGGCGATAAGAGCCAAATGGGCGGGTAGCGGAAATTCGTATCTTCTGGGCGATAACATGGTGTTGATGACCAGCGTGGGGACGGCAGAGGTGGCGCACTCGCAAGGAAAGCTGGAACACTTCTGTTACGAGAACGGGATCAGACAGAAGGCGTTAATGGAGGTGAGGAAGTTGAGGATCCAGCTGACCAATGAGATAAACACCAACATGCCAGAAGCTAACTTAGTGGTGGACCCCAAACTGCCGCCCCCTACTGATCATCAAGCCAAGATGTTGCGACATATTCTGTTATTAGGTCTGGGCGACCAAGTGGCCAGGAAGGTGACCCCTGATGAGGTGAGTTCTTTTTTCGGTTTATTTTTATATAGAAAGCTCTTTATTGACAGCCGATGGGGGTTATCAACCTCCCTAATAATAATAATAACTGTTCTTTATTGGTAAAAAGTTATCAACAGGCAATCGATCAAAGTCCTTCAGCTTACAATAAATTTAAATTGCATTTTGATGAACAATACTAATTGATTTGTCGGTAGAAATTTTTCCCTTTGGCTTCATCGATTGACTTATAAGCTTAAGTCCATTTATGCACTCTGTACTGTTAGATAATTTTTTGTGTATTAGCATTATACCCATGTTTCAAAGCTTGGATTAGGACAGCGCCGATATTCCCTGTATCTTTTACGTTTATTCTTGATCATGTTGATATTGAAAGGTGGTAAATCATGAAGAAATGTTTGAATTATTTAAATATTTTAATATTAGCCTTCTACATATTTAATTTCAAAAAAATTATATTTAATGATTATAACTTCTGAAAATAAATTAAAATAATGTCATATAAGTACCACTTATATCATATGACATATGAAATAAACATTCATTATAAGACATCCAAATGGTATAACAAAATCCAATAAATAAAAATTGTTAACCAAAATCCTATAAATTAAATATTTTGAATAGACAAATTTTTGTTTCTGCTGATCAATTTTATGAAAACAAATATCTTTCAAAAATGTCTAACATAATCTTAAGAATTTCATCATAAAACTATCTTACCTAGAATATTCAATATTATTGGATATCTAACGAAGTTACTTTATATAAAAACTCAAGATATGTAAAAACATTACTGAAAAACAAGTTTTAAAAGAGACTTTGCTTCGTCAGTTTTCAAATAATTCATATTCAATAAATATAACATCAATCAACAACAAATATTTACTCACTCTTCAACCATTTAGAAAAGTTCTGGTAAACTGAAAAATCTTTAAATGTAGTGTAACGGTTAACTATATATAAATATTTCTGTGGTTTATCCTTGATCTAAAAGATTGAAAGACAATTTAACGGCCTCTGTTATAGCACAAGGACTATCTGTATAAAGAATGTTAATGGAAACCAAATAATTATATATTATGAATAAAATAACGTAAATAGAGGTTAATTCTTGATAGAAGGTATATAAAATTATTTAAATATTTTAATATTAGCCTTCTACATATTTAATTTCAGAGAAATGTTTGAAGTTTGCTGTAGGTGTATCTTTATTATTTTTTGTTTTATCAATTTCAGGTGTTCTGTAGTTTTTAATCTATGTCTCATTTATAGATTACGTTTTAGGAAAATTTTCATTCAAAATACTCCCTTTTTGCTATACTCATTTAATTTCCATTCTGTAATTTGTATTTTTATTCTTATAGCAGTAAGTTATAGCTTTTGTATGACGGTAGTTCACGGACGAAGAAGACAGAGAATTTCCTTCATTATTCTTGAATTTCTTTAAGTTGAAAATGAATAGTTTTGAATCTGCTGAATATTTTTAATGATCGTCGCTCTTCATTAAAGGTACCAACTGGAGAGAATAAGTCGAAGTACAAGTACGCGTACAAGGTGGGAAGGATGGAAGATCTGGTTTTCTTACAAAGAAGCTGTGTTCTCAAAAGAACCCTACCTGAGTGGGTGATATATCAAGAATTATATGAATCCAACAAGGTGTATATGAGAGGAGTGACTGCTATAGAAGTGGAGTGGTTACCCTTGTACTATCCCAATCTATGTCAACTCAAAACTCCTCAGACTGCCACTTATCAGGGTGAGTTATAACGTGAAAATTTAAATAATTAATTAATTTTATTAAATAAATAAAGTTTCCACCAAGTAAAGAACGAATCAATCAAATATTAATCTGGATCATCATTAACACCATGACTTACAGCAGCGATATTTTCTTCTGTACATACAGTTCTTTGTCTTGTTGTTGTTGTTGCATCGAGTAGAGAAAATGTTGTCCGAAATCTATCGATAGTTCGTAGAATAAGCTGCTCTGATGGACGATTATGTGAACCATAAATTTCACGAAATGCTCTATAAGTTTGGCGAATAGAACACCGATTTTGAAAATAAATTTCAACAATTTGTAAACGTTGTTGCGTCGTGAGTCTTTCCACGATAATTTGTCAATGCTTACTGAAACAGAAATGTCAAAACAACATTGCTTTTACCTTCTGTCAAATCACAGTTATCCCTATCGAAAGTTCTATCACTCTAAAAAAAACAACCGATTCAACTGGGTGTCGTTAGCGTAGCAATAAATTTTGCAGTACTTAAGGCATCTATGGAGGATGATTGTATAGATGATATACAAAACAGAGGCTAAAGGTGATGAATGTTGTCCGCGAGAAATCACCCACTGAGATCAAAAGCTTTAACTTCGCATCAGTGCTTTTCACCATTTTTTTCTCAAATTTCACTAAATTCAAAATATACGTTATAATTCTAAAAAGCTTCATTAATCTAATGAATAATGTTTCTAAGATCCGAGAACTCAAATAGTTGCCAAGTAACAAATTAATTACCTCCTTTTTTAGATGGTAAAGTGATGTGTTTGGTTGATGGAACCTTTGGCAGTCAAGCTTGGCCCCTAAACGGAGTAAGGATGGAGTTCCCAGAGGTTGAACAGGCCTACAAGTGGTTTGCGAAGTTCTTGCTCGAAGGGGAGGTGATGGAAGTTTTAAAGAAGTACACGCCCAACCTGTTGAGTTCGCCCGGCATGATGATCAAGCCGTACTCTAGGCTACAGCCCAGGACCCACTGGATGTCGCAGGCGTTGATGGGGAAGAAGATTAGGAGGAAAGAGACTTTGCTGGAAGTTTGGGAGGAGAACCCCACTTGTAAGTTGTTCCCAGATATCAAATTACTAAGAATATGTTTACATTATCACTGAACTTTTTGAATTACGAGTGAGTGGGTTATTTAAAGCGTTGTAGTTAGTCATAACTTAATCTGTCACTACATCTCCTAACTGTTAATGTCTTGAATTAGTTTTCATGCTATTTAAACAAAGATTGCTACTTAAGTTTCAAGATATGGCAAAACTGAATATCTCAATTTTGACATTTTTAATGATGAATATACTCAGAACGTTGTGTCATACGTGTGTTATTTACATTATTCGGTACAAAAGTTGACATTTTTAGAGCACTGTATTGTTTCGACTTCAGCGAAATGACAGACACAGAAAAGAAATCCTGTCACAATCGAAGATGAAATTTCTTCCATATTTTAACCTCTAAAATCTCGTGCTGACATAATTAAAGTTATATCCAGACACCCTGTGTATTTCTTTGTTTTAAGTTTATTTACGAAATTATTTTGTTCCAGATTTGTTATCCGAGTACCTGCAATGGATTCCTGAATCTTTACAGTCTGAAGTAACAGCCATATGGCCCCCTGTAAATAAGGAATAACATGTTTGAATCGTGTTGCTTTGACTTCATATAACACTTAAATAATGCACATATATAAAGGGGTTTCATCAACAGCGCCCCATTTTGTTTTGTAAATAAAACATAATTCATTTGAAAATTGTTGAAATTTTTATTTCATTATAAAGTACAATGAATACCATTGATCTGTAAATTGTCTAAATTTGCTGGATGATTGCTGCAAACTAATGACTTAATGTAACCCCAAAGAAAGAAGTCCAATTGAGTTAAATTGCAGGAACGAGGTGGATAATTTATCTGCTATTTTTGTATGGATGTAAACCAAGGCTTTTCGTAAAATTCGCCACAAAGACGACTGGGAGATGCCTAGTTCTTGTGAACGTCGAGAAATCGAAAAATTTTGGTCTTTCACGTACGGCACCAATATTCTCTTCACTTCTTGCATTTCTTTGTCTCAAACTTCTTCACCAAATGTTCAACTGTTCTTTCATCCGGACGATTCTAACAACCAAAAATTGGATCGCGATTTTTCATAATAAATTTGGATTATTAGTAAACGCTGTTGGAGTGTGTACTTTTACATGATTAAATGGTAGACATTGACAAATACAACTGTCAATGTCACAAATAAACAATGGCTGCCATGCGTGAGTAATGTCTATTTAAAAATGGGACGTTCCCTTTATGTTGATTTTTTCTATTTATTATTGTGCTATTGGTGTTCACATGACGCGTATCGTTTATAAACAACTGGTCTAAAATTTACTAACATACTGTATTTGAAAAAGATCTGTTTTGAGATACAATAATTTTTTTATTACTTTTGGTAAAAGCACTTGGTCCTTAGTCACTAAGTTCTAGATTATTAAATTTTGTAATATATTTGTAAATACATTTGTTATAAATTAGATGATAATTAAAATTGATGTGTTGTTTAATAGAATTCTTTCATCAACCCATAATAAATTGTTTGTTGTTAAATTTATTATCTTTCATCTACATATTTCTAATATTTTCATTTGTGTATGTATCATTTCATCACAATCCCTCTATTGTTCTAATTTTGAACAGGAAATGATTGAACAATTACAGATAACCTACAGAAATAAATAATTACCTTTAATAGATGATGGAAAAAAATTTATAGGTAAGCTCAAAGAGCAGGAAGCTGATGATGAAACTAATAAGATTCGAAACATGCATGTCTACTGTTTATATCCTGACAATCGCCGATACCTATTTGAGTTGTGAACTGCCAACAGATGTATGTCACAATTCGAAGAATCGGTAAATATTTTAATTTTGGTGTCAGATTTGGAAAATATTCGGAAAAATGTGAACATTTTTCATACGTGAATAATCTCGATACTATTAAACCGATTTTGCACATTGCTAGTATATTTGAAAGATAAAGTTTCAAATGAGAAAAAAATTCAAGTTTCTAGGTTTTTCGTTCGGGAATTCCGCTCCAGTTGTCCGACCTTCACGAAATTTTGGCACACATTTGCGTGTTGTTATTATACGCCGATTTCAAATTTGTCCTCGATCGGATCAGTAGTTACGGAACTATTGTAAAAATAAGAAAAGGTTCAATTGTGAATAAACTGCGGAACCATTGGACCGATTTTGCCCATTAACGAACTTGACAGAAATTTTCAGGCCCCAAACCTATTGTGAAAGTTTCAAGTCTTTAGCTCTCCGTTCAAAAGTTTTTATAGACGACCAGACTGGTATTAGGGGAAAACGATAGCATGTTGTTTCTAAAACAAGTGCGCAAAAGGATTAGAATAAGGTTGATATGAAAGTTTTTCTTTGTTTTTTAGCTGATTATACCTTTTCAATTAAAATACCCAAATTCCTTACTTAGCTGTCCTTAATTTTTATTTATCATATGGAGTTCCACAAGCAACCCTTTGTGGTCCATTGCTTTCCTTTGTCTATGAAATTTTCATTTTCTACTTTGTGGTATTGATACAGTATTTTTTAAATCAATGGACAAATAATTATCAATGATTCAAGTTGAAACATTAAATTCATACATTTATTGATAGAAATCAACAAAACTAATAGGTTCGAGATCTTTACACATAAGACAATTCATCAATTATTTAAAACAATAAATAACAATAAAAACAAACTGCTTATTCTGTTCAATAAAAATTAATAAATAATGTATGCAAAACATGTGACTCTTTAACTTTCCTCTACTTTTTGAACTAATAATATCCTTTTCACTCCGCCTTCAACCTCTTCTTTGGATTAGCAGCAGTTTTAGCCTCATCATATAAACGATTCAAACCAAAAACATTCTTAATACTTTCTTCATGGAAAGGGAATTTGACAAATCCCTTTTTTCCATCAGATATTGGTCTCCTCATCACCTCTTTACCTTCTTTGAATAATATTACGGTAGGGAGTTGTCTAGAGAAACTACTGTCGTTAACTTGATATTTTTTGGCAGCTTCAGGGTGCCTTCCAATATCGATCTTTCCAAATTTCAAATTGTCCAAGCCATACACATTACTCAGTTTCGCAAAGGCTGGGGCAAAATTCACACAAGCTGGATTCCAGACTGCGTAAAAAGTTATGAGCCAAGTTACTTGAGTGTCTTTTTGTAATTCTTCTTCTAAATTCTCAGCTCCTCTGAAATATACCACTTTATCTTCTCCTGAGAAGGTGGGTTCAGGAAAGAGAAAAGCTCCGACTGCAAATATGAATAATCATATTTGTATAACAAGAAGGCTTGTTAAGATCATTTGAAACTTATACTTACAAATGAAAATAATTCCGTAAAAGATACCCATGAGTAAATCTGCATTAAACCACAAAATGAGGTTTGCAACTTTGGTGTAGATGAAACTGGAAGATAGGTAGTTAACCATCGATACACTTCCAGCTTTTCTTGTACGGATCATAACCACAATCATTAAGAAAAATAAAATCTCCGTTTCTTTCTGTAAAAACGAGGAAAATTTATACTTACAGTCTCAATTATTCTATAAATACTTGCCCCATCGAATTCGCATTGATCTGTATGGAAGAAGTAGTTGCAGAGAATTGGCAGTCTTTTAAAAGCAATATAGGACAAACTTAGAAGTATATTGAACAAATAATACGGTTTCATCAATTGCTTTAGATCCTGCTTGATCGACATTATGAGTCAAATTTGAGCGGTTTGTGAGATGTAATTCAACAATAATTCTCTTTTAATTCACAACATCCTAATTATTATTCCAAGACGATTTGCATAGACAATAGACAAACCACAGATTACTAAATTATATATAATAGACGCAAATGAGCTTAGCCGAAGGTTATGTACCCAGTCTCAGACAATCTACACTTTATTCTGACAGATCATAGATGTATTAAATCATTTAATTCTTTTGACAGAACAAAGTTACTGAGACTGAGGCCAAGGAAGCTAAGCTAGTTTCCTTTGGAAATAGGAAGAGAGAGAGGGAGATTTTCATTTTGTGTCAGTAGGAAAATATTGGGATTTTCACTAACAAATCAGGAATTTGTATATCGTTGTAAAAATGATTATTTTTAGTTGAATCACATTTTCCTACTTTAGACCAGGTCAAATAATTACAGAATCATGGATCTTTCCGACAGTGAACTCAATGAAAGCACTGATGATCAAGATTTTTTCATAAATTTCGACCCAGAAGTTCAATCTGCTATCGAAGAAGTGAGTTTTCATTTTAATCCATCATGATTTTCCCAAACCTTCAAATTTTTACAGGTGTTGCAGAAGAAAGATCCATTAGATGAAAAAGATTTCAATACAATAGACTATATCAATAATTTATTCCCAACGGAACAATCATTGTCTAATATAGATGAGGTAGTGGCTAAATTTGAGAATAAAATTCTCACCATCGATAATGAAATTACTACAATAATCCATGGGCAGGTTGAAGCCAGTCAGGAAGGTAAAGAAGCCCTTGATGAGGGACAGAAAGTGATAAAGGAATTATTTTTTCACATTAAGGATATCAAAGAACAAGCTGTCAAATCAGAAGAAATGGTTAGAGAAATAACGAGAGACATCAAGCAGTTAGATTGTGCAAAAAGGAATTTAACCCTGGCCATCACAACGTTAAATCATTTGCATATGTTAGTTGAAGGTGTAGATAACTTAAAGATTTTAACGCAAAAAAAATTATATGGTGAAATTGCCTTACCCCTAGAAGCGATCAGTGAAGTCATGACTCATTTTGAAAACTACTCTGACATTCCACAAATCAAAAACTTGGGAGATCAAGTGAAACAAATTCATTTAGAATTAGCAGAACAGATTAACTTAGACTTTCGGGAAGCTTTTTCCAATGCAAGGAGCTCAATTCCAAACAAGCAGTTGTCGCAGGCTTGCCTTGTGGCTTCAGTTTTAGATTCTTCTGTAAAGAAAGACCTCTTGAAGTGGTTTGTGGATCTGCAACTGGAGGAATACAATCATCTCTTTCAGGAGACCGAAGATACAGCTTGGTTGGATAAAATTGACAAGAGATACGCTTGGTTGAAAAAGAATTTGGTGGATTTTGAGGACAAATTAGGTAAATGAACAATTTCTAATACTTTTATTAGATCAACTAAAAAGTGAAAGATTATTAAAATATGCTAAAGAATGTTTTTACAACAAACATTTTTTATTTGAAGGGAATATGTTCCCCCAAAACTGGGAAGTATCTGAAAGGATAGCTGTTCAATTTGCGCACCGTACAAGGGAGCAACTGTCCAAGATTATGGCCAAGAGAAAGGGGGAAATGGACGTTAAACTGCTCCTCTATGCTATACAAAAAACCACCGCCTTCGAGAATCTCCTGGGCAGAAAGTTCACTGGTATCACCGTAACAGAGGAGAACCCACAGTTGGTGGTGGACAATATAGACAATCCTGAGTTCTTATCCGTATTCGATGGATTGATAGGGAAGTGTTTTGTGCCTCATTTGGAGATATACATCGATAGCGTGGATAAGAATCTCAGCGAGCTGCTGGAAAGGTTTATTATTGATGAAAAGCAGGTGAGTAACGATTTAGAGATACATATATTAGGTGTACAAATAAGTTTCCGCCGTTTTATTGTAGATGGTGCGGCACAGAGTTTCGGTTAGCTTTCGCAGATGATAACCGGCTTAAAAAATAGTTTGGACATTCAAGAACAACATACCCTATTAATATCATTGATTTTATATTGGTAAAATATCATTTTTATAAGTTGAAAATGTAAAATTTGAGCCAAGTAAGCGTCATTTACGGGAAATATTAGTTTACTTCTTTAATTTAAAGAAATCTGCTGCTGAGGCGCATCAATTGCTCGTAGAAGCATATGGTGAGGGTGCTTTGAGTGAGAGAACGTGTCGAGAGTGGTTTCAAAAGTTTAAAAACGGTGATTTCGACGTAGAAGATCATTGGAAGGCCAAAAATTTACGAGGATGCAGAATTGGAGGAAGATTCATCTCAAACACAAAAAGAACTTGCTCTAACATTAGAAGTCACTCAGCAAGCAGTCTCACATCGTTTAAAATTATTAGGATATTTAATTTGTGTTAAAAAACGGCGGAAACTTATTTGTACGCCTAATAATTTTCCAAATTTTTTTTATTAATTGGAATAAACTCACATTAGAAACATTGAGAGTGCCAGTTTTGCATGAATTTTTACTGTATAGAATCTAATGTTAAGTATTTATCATCTGTTGATATTGTCTTCTGTATTATATCTTGTTTAATTATTCTAAGTCGTATACAGGCTCACATCTCTGGAATTAATGTTTATAACTTAGGCTTTCAAAATAAACCATACTATTATTTATTATTTTACAAAATTTTATGTTCACTTTCGATAGGTTGTCTACAAGGTGCTTTTTTTCAGAGTAAACCAACGGAAGCCACGGAAACTCAAGCTTCCATCCTCCCTAGCTGTCCTGATCTCTTCGTCTTCTACAAAAAGAGCCTCATACAGTGTGCACAGTTAGACAAGGGCAAAACCATGCTCAGTCTTACCAACGTCTTCCGCAAATATCTGGAACTATACGCCGAGAAACTCCTTCAGGTACTTACCCCTTTATCACGATAACCGAGTTATAAAAATTAACACCGAGAATTATTCAGAACAACCTGCCCAAGATGGAGCCCCAATCTCTGGGAACCAGCGTGTCAATGCTGACCAGAGACATCCAGAAGATGTCAACGTCAGGCCTGATCCAGAACTTCTCGTCGTTGCTGAAAGAGGGCGAGGCTCTCAAGTTGAACAAGGAAGAGCAGGGCAAGATTTGCTGCATTCTGACCACCGCCGAGTATTGTGTGGAGACCACTCAGCAGCTTAGCGACAAGTTGAAGCAAAAGATCGAGCCAGTGTTGGCCGATCAGGTGGACTTTTCCAAGGAGCAGGATAATTTTCATAAGTAAGTTTTGACAAACAAGGGTGATTCCTTATTGAATTTTTGATTTTAATAGGGTGATTTCGAACTGTATTCAGATCCTGGTGCAGGATTTGGAAAATGCCTGTGAACCTGCCTTAACCGCAATGAGCAAGGTAAGTGTTATTTTATATTTATTGGTTTGAATTGAAATAACGGCGAATATATTGACCAAACAGTATCATGTTGAATACAGACGTGTCCACATCGGCTCCTGTGATAACAAATTATATCTTCACAAAAAGTGTGTTACCAGCAATCAGCCAACGACTCCGGGCATAAAAACCCGGATTGATCGAGCTATTGTTGAAAAAACTTGCCAAATCATCTCAAGATCGGGAATATTCAATATATTTAATATTAATATATTATTGCAATATTTCCGCGTTTACGCGGAAACAAAAACACTGAAAATAATAACTTATCGCGAAGTGCAAGCAACATCTGGAGCCAGAAAAGATTCGCTAATGTTCTAAAGGGGTCCACACACAGGGAATACTTATGTCCTGTGACAAAAATGGATCTCCGACAACAAATGTAACTATCCACCAGAATCAACAAAGCTTCCTTGGCTTTCCATCACATGAACAAACCGAAGCCGCACACAACCTCACAAAGATCATGAACACAATAAACAATGCCTTCCCGCACCAGGATGAAGAAATGGAATTGACAACTAAACATACTTGGCAGAGCGTGAAAAAACGGAAAAGATCACCTACGGAAACCTTCAGCCCACCTGTAACACCTACAAAAAATAGATTTTCACCACTACAGACCTTGTCAACTACAGAGCAAAGAGAGAATACGAAAGAAAATGTTCAAAAAGACCCAAGACCACCCGTAATATACATATATGGTGTAACTGATTTTCAAGCAATGATCAACAGCTTTGGTGAAGTAATCGAGAAAAACTCTTTTTACGCTAAAGTAATGGCAAATGACAAAATTAAAATAAATGCACTCACAGTGGATGCTTACAGAAAATTGTCTAAATACCTAATCAAGGAAAATATAATCCACCACACTTATCAAATTAGAGAAGAACGAGCATATAGAGTAGTAATAAAAAATCTACACCACTCAGTTCCCATCGATTATATAAAAGGTGAACTTTCAGACAAAGGTCATGTAGTTAGAAACATTTTGAACGTCCAGCATAGAGTGACTAAGCAACCCCTCCCTATGTTCTTCGTTGATCTCGAGCCACAATCCAACAACAAGAGTGTTTACGAGATTCAATACATTTACAATACTAAAGTTACCATAGAACTGCCAGAAAAAAGAGAGGAATAGTACAATGCATGAGGTGTCAGGAATATGGCCATTCCAAGACCTACTGCCACAGACCCTACAATTGTGTTAAGTGCGGTCAACAACATGACTCAAGGACGTGCCAAAAGCCCAAAAATGTACCAGCAAAATGTGCTTTGTGCGAAGGCAATCACCCAGCCAGCTACAAGGGATGTCAAGTCTATAAAGACCTTGTGCTGAAAAGGCAACCGAAAACTTCAAGTCGTCCAACTAACACCAACATTTCTAATCCTCCAGTGGATTCAGCAACTGAAAATCGGCCACAACAACCAAACCACCCATCATCTAGAACCTACGCAGAAGCAATAAGAAACACAAACCAAGAACAAGTATCATCCCAACTAAGCCAGCAATTAACAACATTCCTAGAAGAATTTAAAAACATGTTTTCGCAATTGCTACATCAAAACACCATGATCCTGAATCTACTCACCACTGTCATGAGTAAACTTTCCTAATGGCCAACAAGATTTTAAGGATTGGAACGGTTTAACAAACCACAAAGAAGAAATTCGTACATTCTTAGACATGAACAAAATAGATGTACTTCTCATTTCGGAAACACATTTCACCAACAGAACAGTGTTTACAATTCCACAATACTCCATTTACCATACCATCCATCCTGATGGAACAGCTCATGGTGGATCTGCTGTTATCATTAAAAGTTCCATTTCTCACCACGAAGAAGAAAAATATCAAACAAATGCTATACAAGCAACTACTGTCAAAATCAACACCAGCAATGGACCTACATGCATAACATCTATATATTGTCCACCAAGACATGTAATTGCAACCGACACTTACAAAGAGTTTTTTGCCACTTTAGGGCACAGATTCATTGCTGGAGGCGACTGGAACGCGAAACATACCCAATGGGGCTCCAGATTGATCACAACCAAAGGTCGAAACCTGCTACACGCCCTGACTGAGAAAAACTATAAACACGTCTCGAATGGGGAGCCCACGTACTGGCCAACAGACCCAAGGAAAATCCCTGACCTTCTGGACTTCTTTATAGTGAATGGTATTGCCACACAGAACTGCCTGCTAGAGTCCAGTTACGACCTGACATCGGATCACTCTCCTGTTATAATGAGCTTGACAAATACACCTGTAAAAACAGAGACTGCTCCAAAATTATCCACAGTACATACCAGGTGGGAGGACTTCAAGGACTATATAAACAGAAATTTGACCAACTTCAGCATGAAAGAAACATCAGAAATTGACGAAGCTGTTCAACACTTCACAGAAACCATCCAACAAGCAGCTTGGCATGCAACTCCTTTAATCGAGAGAGAAATCCCCTATATTAAGAGTACTCCCCTGTACATACGGCAAATCATTGCTGAAAAAAGGAGAGCCCGAGGTAAATGGCAGCGAACACGTAACCTGAATGATCTCCGTCATTACAGAAGACTGTCACGAAACTTATCAAGAACCTTGAAAGAAGAACAAAATACCTCCTTCGAACGTTACACCGAAGAACTGACATCTGAAGACCACAGTATCTGGAGAGCTACCAGAAAATTCAAGAGGCCAACACCATCTATTGCTCCAATTAGAATACCTAACGGCTGGGCTCGATCGAACGAGGAAAAAGCAGAGGCATTCGCATCGCATCTATCAAGGGTATTTACAGAGCCTGAGCCAACACCAGGATTTGAAAACGATGTTGAGACATACTTGGATTCACCATGTCAGTTGTCACCACCTATAAAACCAATCACTCCTAAAGAAGCCAAAAGCGAAATCCGAAAACTCAAAAACAAGAAATCTCCTGGTCCAGATTTGATCACTGCAGAGATTCTCAAGAGACTTCCAAGAAAAGCAATTGTGTTCTTGACAACAATTTACAACCGCATGCTGAATTTATGCTACTATCCTGTATTATGGAAACACGCACATGTGATAATGATCCATAAAATCGGTAAAACACCAAATGACCCATCATCATACAGGCCCATAAGTCTTCTTCCAATCCCAGGAAAAATTTTCGAGAGAATCCTTCTAAGAAGAATCCAAGACGATCACGAAACATCAGAAATACTTCCCGATTATCAATTTGGTTTTCGCCAAAGGATGTCAACATCACATCAAACGCACAGAATAGTCAACATCATCGCACATTCTCTCGAAAAAAAACAATTCTGTAATGGCGTGTTCCTGGACATCTCCCAGGCATTCGACAAAGTCTGGCACAAAGGTCTGCTATATAAAATAAAGGAAAACCTTAACAATAACTACTTTCTGCTTTTCAAATCCTATCTTTCTGACAGAAATATATCAGTTAAGTACAACAACACATTCTCAAGATACCTTTCCATTAAATCTGGTGTACCACAAGGAAGTGTACTGGGACCATTCCTATATTTGCTCTATACTGCTGATTTGCCTGAAACATCTAAAACCACTATTGCTGCATTTGCTGACGACTTCGCAATACTGTCTTCCGATGACGATGCCTCGGTCTCATCCAGAAATATTCAGGAACACCTGAACCAATTGAACCACTGGTATAAGAAGTGGAGGATGACTCTTAACCAGACCAAATCCTCACAAATAGTCTTCACTACACGTATCAACACCTGTCCCAAACTAACTCTGAATGGAATGACTCTGCCCACAAAGACAAGCATTAAGTACCTTGGCATTCATCTGGACCAACGACTAACATGGCGTAATTACATAGAAGCCAAAAGAAGGCAATTGGACTTGAAACTTCGACAAATGCATTGGCTAATAGGAGGAAAATCAAAACTTACGATGCAAAACAAACTGCTCGTATACAAAACAATACTTAAACCTGTCTGGACCTATGGCATTCAATTGTGGGGCTGCGCAAAACCATCAAGAATAAAAACGATCCAAAGGTTTCAGTCAAAAACGTTACGGCAAATAGCCAAAGCACCCTGGTACGTCACTAACCAGAGACTCCATGAAGACCTACAAATTCCGTATATAACAGATGTCATAAAATCCTCCTCTGCTGAATACCGACAGCGACTACAAGGGAACTCAAACAATCTTATACATAACCTGTACCAGGAAGGTCCAAACATACGAAGATTAAAGAAGACCTGGCCGGAAGATCTTACTGAAATAGTAAACGAGTAGAAGAGTCACTGGACTCTTTCCTCCCATGTCTCTTTCTTTTGTTTTTCTTTTCAATACATTCCATCAAAATTACTTAATACTTGTTCAAGTAGATTGTACATTAAGCAATAAACGCCTTAAAAAAAAAAAAAAAAAAAAAAAATATTGACCAAAAATTGTACACATGTTAATGTGAATTAATTCAAATAATAATGTGAATTAGTTCAAATAAGGGAATTCCACAAGAGATCATCATTGGGCCGATTAATTTCCAAGTGTTGATTAATGTTAATCGAACAACAAAAAGTTACCAATTTGAAGATCCGATATCTGTTTGAATTAAAATGCACACAAATGCTAATGCAAAGTGACTGATATCAAATTGTTTTAATAGGGTATTACACAAGAAATCATTATGGAGCCAATAAACTTCCAAGTTTATTAATGTTTTTCTTTTAGTTTTAATTTCAATGTTTCTCAATTTGATGATAGAAGATTGAATCAAAATCTACATAAACATTATTATCAACTGGTAGATATCAAATTGTTTTAACAGGGGATTCCATCTAGCGTCATTATTGAGCTAATGACTTTCCGTAATTATTTGTTTTCTCTGATTTTAATTTCAATTCAATAATAAAAAATTGGTCTATTTAAAGATCCAATGGCAGTCCATAGACACTGTAGGTGACCAGAGCCCTTACATCTCCTCTATCTGCAATCACCTAAAGAACAACGTTCCGATCGTCAGAGACAACCTATCCCAGTCTCGGAAATATTTTGTGCAGTTCTGTCTCCGTTTCGTGAACCAGTTCATTCCTAAGTTTGTGCAGACCATATACAAGTGCAAGCCCATGAACACGGAAGGGGCGGAACAGATGCTGCTGGACGCGCACATGTTAAAGACTGCATTATTGAACCTTCCTTCTGTGGGCTCACAGGTGGGAAGGCCCCCTCCTGTAGCATATACCAAGGTGGTCACAAAAGGTTAGTATTTTTGATTGTCTTCTTAAATTATCTTTCTCGACCTGCAATCTCAAGTTGTATTTGAAATATGGAATCGTATTAATTTTCCCAATAGTCCAGAAGCTGTTGATCCAATCGCAATGAAATTCAGTAATGCTAATCTTCGAAAGATGAGACGTACAGATTTTAAATTTTCAGGATGAGTTTGGAGTCTAAACATTTCAGCTATGTTCAAAAATATGGGCTCGATGGTTCTTGAGTTATTCTCATTTGAAATATTATTTTTTAAATGTACAAATCCGATCGAGCTCAAATTAATATTTAAACGTGAAATAAGGACATGAAGACTCGGTGTAATTGCATGAAGATAAATTACGAGAATTTTTCGAAGTTTTCCTAGAAATATACCATTTTTCACTGTTTCTTGCCTATATGTAACAGTCCAGATCAGAGCGATGTATTGTTCATTTTCAGGAGATTTTCAGTTTCTTTGAGAAAGCAGTTCTAAATTACAGAAAATCACATTTATTTGATTTTCGGATGACAGAACACAGAATTCAGTGTTTTTAAATATTCCTTTGCTATTTTCTTCAGGCATGACCAAGGCAGAGATGATCTTGAAGGTGGTGATGACCCCCATAGAGCCAAATAAAAACTTCGTAGAGCACTACAAGAAGCTATTGCCAGATTGCCAACTCTCAGAGTTTTACAAAATTTTGGATATGAAGAGTGTCAAGAGACAAGAACATGCAGTCCTTGTGGAATTATTCAAGACTAAATGAAATGATATTGGTTAATTTATTGTTATAAGTATTATTCAAATTTTAATTCGGTTGTTTACACTTATTTTTCTTTGTTTTTTTATAATGTTTACAATAAAAAATATTGATTTATTTAAGATTTTCTTCACTGTTACTGGAAAATGATTTTTCAAGCACTTGTTCCTGTTTATCCTTATATATAAAAATGAATGGCTAAATGTGTTGCTAAGAGCAAAACTCGAGAACTGCTGGACCAATTCGGCTAATTTTTTTTCAAATATTCGTTGCAGTAGACGTATGGAGTATTTGATATCATACGTAATGTCTTTGATTGGCTTCTCTATATGATAGCCATGTTTGATTTATTTGCCCATTCCCATAATTTTATTTCATAGGTCACGATTTGTTTCAGTGAAGGGATTTAAATCATCATTCTTTTCAGCAACTTCTGATGTAGATACCTCAAGGCTTCCTTGTTATTTATAATATATATAATAAAATCATTGAGTAGTTGAATATTTGTAAATTTCTTCTTTTTGCAGATGATTTTTAAAATTTATCCAAGAAACCTCAATGACTGCCTTATTCTTCAAGAGCAACTCTATAGTTTCATCAAATTTTGTGAAACAAATGGCCTCATTTTAAACACACAACTAAAAGCACACTAGTATTCTATGAAGTGCTATGACCTCTTCCTCTGTAATTGAATAAAATAATAAAGAATATTTCCACTGCGGCTTCTTCAGGTATACATTTTAAACTTCATTCAGATTGTAAACCTGAAGAAGCCACAGTGTATGGTGAATATATTTTATAACGATTCTAAATGCTCGTTCGTTTAGTTGGTAGGTGTGATGTATCACATTGTTATTCCGCATATATTTGATCCGAGTTCTACAATTATCTCTCAACTCACAGTGTATTTTGATTATGTTGTTCTTAAGACACTTTGTGACATATTTCCCAACTTTCACTGCAGTATTAATGTTCTTGATGATTTCTCTGTAGTTTATTACCCCATAAAAAAATATTGGCGGAGGTTTATATGTTTTGATACTGTTCCCAAGGTTATTAACATTTGTTTGAGTTTTGTCATTCATGCCATTTAGAGCCTAGAATTTGTTTTTGATTGTAACTAGAGCTGTGGTGTTTAGATTATTCATTTTTTTGACGGTTTTTGTCCTGACTGCCTGCCAAGAAGTTCTTTCATGGAATCCCATAAACTTCTCGTCACTTGTTGATATAATACATAGATTAACAATAATATATATAATATAGTATTGTTGATCTATGATATAATCTATAGAATTGACGATCATCCTGTTGTTGAGTGTTAATCATAGATTAACAATAATATAATATAATAATCTTGTTGATCTATGGTTTTAATTTTGCCGTACCATATATTATCATTTCCATGTCCATATGTAAACATAGATTAACAATAATATATATATTCTTATTTATCTATGATGGTAACTGGTATATGTAACGTAAATTTTAAACAATGGTAACGTCATTAACCGTTACTAACCGACATTCACAGATTACTGCATAGATAAACGAGAATTCTTGTTTATCTGTGGATTACTGAATAATAGTCTCGTTGATCTATGCCGACATTCAGCAGCAGATGGACTAATCGTCCTTAAGTTAAACATAGACCTCTACAAGTCATGAGCTGGTATCACAGATTACTGAAAACTACTAAATTCGTAATCTGTGGTTGATCTATTAGCCGTTAGATGAACCTAGCGGTACTGAAATTTGGTGAATGTTAGTAATTCTGGTGAATACTTGAGGAAATTTGCACAAAGTGCAATCTAACAAAAATTAGAATTGTCCAAAGCCAATAAGAAATTATGCATTTCATAAATTTCCACACTGGAAGTAAATATTATCTTTCATAAGTGCATTGTCGAGGTTTTTCTTCGAATCAAGCTAGTTTTTCCAATTGCATTTAATAAATTTTCAGGAAATTAAATTAAAAATCTGGCTCTTCTAGAAAGATTTTCCTCCCTTAATATGAGTTGAACTTTTTTTATTCAAATTGTTTTTCAGAAATGAATATCATATATTGCATAACTATTTCCTTTATTTCTCTTATGGAAATCGGTCTTATCTATCTCCTTGAGAGTAATAATTCTATATGACCTAGAATTGAAAATCAATTGTCTTCAGTGATAATATATCTAGAAAAAAATCTATTCAATTGTTTTCAGTGATAATGTATCTAGAAAAAAATCTATTCAATTGATTGATCCATAAACAAACTTACAGAATCTTTTTAAATAACTAAATCAGGATTTGAAGAATGAAAGAAGCTTTTTATCTTTTTCAATTTTCCAAATATCCTGATTGATAAAATTCACGCTAATATTTTAATTTGCGATCACCAAACTATGATTTTAGGTATAGATAAAATGAATATAATAGCAATATTTTGGAAATGATTTTGAGCAAAATAAACAAGATAAGAATCATAACGTCAAAAAGTGACTAAGCTTCTAATTTCACTGATCTCATGATTGATTTATTCTTCAATAAAATGAGATAAGAAGTTTGAAATTGGATGGATTCAGACAAGGTCAAAGGTTAATATTCAGATAATCCTAATCGAGATGATTAATTTCTGGTATTTACACACAACAGAGTCAACCGGAAGAAAAACACAATAGGACAATAAGAAGTGATAATCAATTATGTACTAGCTATTAACAGAATGGAATAGTTGAAAAGGGATATATTCAATTCTTCATTAAGGCCTTCTGATACCCACTTATTTGACTTGATACAAATGACCACTTGAAAGAGATAAGATAAAAAGTTTGCATTCTGTGATTAATTAAAAATTAGTTCATTCGTGTCCAATCCCTTTATGATTGCGGTGTACGTTTTGTCTACAGAGAAACAGCTGATTCTTCATATTTGAATAGAGGTGTTACACATTACTCATACATTTTATATTTCAGTTAGACGCATGTGTATTTAAAGATACGAAAAAAATAATTATTTAAAAATGGCTTGGACCACTTATCAACTTTCTCTGGCCCTATTGATGGTAGTTACAGGAAGTATAAACACCCTGAGTACAAAGTAAGCAGTTCATTTGCCTGTGGAAAATTTTATCTTTACTTCAAATTTTTTAGATGGGCTGACGGTATCTCTTCTAAGGGCAGGGATGGCCAAGTTAGAGAATTTGACCATCCATTTTTTCAAGCATCCTGTATGTTTCTGGGAGAATTCCTATGTCTTATTGTCTTCAAAGTTTTATATTTTTACTACAAAAGGAAGGGGGTGTGTTTTTTCAACGTAATTCGATATTTCGATTACTCCTTTAATAATTGTTTCAGGATGGATCTGAAAATGTCATGGAATTGACTAAGGGAAACAGAGATTTCAATCCCTTAAAGTTGTTAATTCCAGCCATGTGCGATATGACTGGGACCTCCGTTATGTATATTGGTCTGACTTTGACTTATGCCTCCAGTTTTCAAATGTTTAGAGGTGAATACACTGATGATTATTCGAATTTAAGAAGAGCTTTATTCGCACCATATAAATCTTGAACTAACAATAATATAAGATATTTTATAGTTTCTGATGAATATCATATATATCGAAGGTCAGTGAGATTCTTGAATGGATTATGTGTTTAGTGGGTTTTTAGTTCATAAAATATTGAAGTTAGTGAACAAAATGATCAAAAATGTTTGTTTCATCATAGAAACTATGAAATTGTCTCCAATATCCTTTAAGAAAACATTGTTTCCACCTTAATCCTTTTGTTTTTTAGGATCTGTTATCATTTTTGTGGGGATCCTCAGTGTGGCCTTTCTTCATAGGGTGCTCAAGAAGAGAGAATGGAGCGGTATACTGTTTGTAATCTTGGGACTAGCCATTGTAGGCATCTCTGACTTCTCTGACCAAGGAAGTTCAAGTGAATCTCACGACAAAAATGATGTCATCACAGGAGATCTTCTAATTGTCATCGCCCAGATCATCACGGCTGTTCAGATGGTCGTTGAGGAGAAATTTGTAGCTGGACTGGATATCCCATCCTTGCAGGCGGTTGGTTGGGAAGGTAATTTCTTTTTTATAAAAACTGCTGAATAGTTTGGAATTTTCCAATTAAAATTTTTCCTGGTTTGCAATCTAATAAGCATTTCACTTTTTTTTATTCACTAAAAAACTGGTTTTGGATGAGAGCTACTTGTAAAACTGTTCGACAATGTTTTGACCCCATTCCAAAAACTCATAATACATAAGAATCTAGTTAATAAGAGAAGTGGTCATTTAGATAACTCATGAGATTTTCTTTTATATCTCATTATCAGGAGTACAAATAAGTTTCCGCCGTTTTTTTAACACAAATTAAATATTTATTATAGAAGAATGATGTGAGACTGCTTGCTGAGTGACTTCTAATGTTAGAGCAAGTTTTTTTTGTGTTTGAGATGAATCTTCCTCCAATAATTCCTCCAATTCTGCATCCTCGTAAATTTTTGGCCTTCCACTGCGATCTTTGTCTTCTATGTCGAAATCACCGTTTTTAAACTTTTGAAACCACTCTCTCACTCAAAGCACCCTCACCATATGCTTCTACGAGCAATTGATGCACCTCAGCAGCAGATTTCTTCAAATTAAAGAAGTAAACTAATATTTCCCGCAAATGACGCTTACTTGGCTCAAATTTTGACATTTTCAACTTATAAAAATTATATTTTACCAATATAAAATCAATGATATTAATAGGTTATGTTGTTCTTGAATGTCCAAACTATTTTTTAAGCTGGTTATTATATGCGAAAGCTAACCGAAACTCCGTGCCGCGCCATCAACAAAAAAACGGCGGAAACTTATTTGTACTCCTAATATATTTTCTGCTTATTTGTACTATAGTCTGTTACTTTGTGATGGTTCATTTCAAATTGTATGAGAAAATTACTTTATTTTCTATCACTTTTCATTGAATAGGTAAGAATGACCCAGGTTTCATATGGTTACTACGTTTTCAAATTGTAAATTACAAGTTGTGTCTAATGGTTGTATATCAAGGGATGTTTATTTTCTTGAGAATTTCCATAAGAGGGGAATTCCAGAGATCGGTCTGTTCATTTGTGGCTTATTACAGGATTATTACGGTATTTAAAGATCCCTGTTGTATAATTTTTTGCCTTTCTGTTGCAGACATAGATTTCGCAATTAACTCATTCTGGGAAGACATAATTGGTCTTTTTTTTTTATTTAACACTTTATTAGCAATCAGAATACATTTATTTTATGGGCTAATGTGCATATTAATATTTTATATAAAAATAACAAGCATTTTTCTGCTATGATAATACCGTGTAAAAGAAATTTCTCATAGAAGGTGTTGCTTATCTTTATATCTCAAAAATAGATCTGAAATTGTTGCTGTTAACGGATATTTTTCATCATCTTTCTGGGTGATCTCGGGGGTGCCTCAGGGGTCTCTCCTCGGACCTCTTTTAATTATAATTTATTTTAATTATATAAGTGGATGTTTTAAATTTTGTAAATTTTTGATATTTGCGGACGATGTGAAGATCTTCTTCCGTATACCTGATGCTTTGGACTGCTTTAACTTCCAACAAGTATTAAATGCATTCAAAAACTTCTGCATCGAAAATAAATTATTTCTCAACTTTAATAAGTGTAACTATATATCATTCAGTTGTAAACTAAAGATATATTTTGACTACAATTTGGGTTATAGTCTTTTACACCGTCGGCATGAGGTGATTTGATACAAAAATATTGTTCGATTCACACATCGATTATGTGGTTACCAAAAGTGGCCAGATGCTGGAATTTGCGATGAGATCTTGTAGATATTGTAGAATTAAGATTCCACTTCCACTAAAGCCTTGACGGCGCTATATTTTGCCTTCATATTCAGTAATTTCATCTAATGCATCAGTTGTTTGGTTGCCACAATATGAGGTCTACAAGCACAGATTGGAGATGATGCAGAACGATAATTAGGTTATAAGGTTACAGGTAGTTACAATTTCATGGCGAGTATGGCCTTAGAAAAATTATGGGTCTCATTGAAAAACTGTAGGAAACATAGCGATGTTATGTTTTTGTATAAATTCTTGAATGGTTACGTTGACTCTCCAGCTTTGCTGTCCTACGTGAGCATTCATGTTCCATGTAGATCGTTAAGAGGTTATGCTGTTTTTGAGGCTACCTTTCATAGAAAAAATTCGAAAAAGCACTCCCCGGTCAAAATAACCATGAAAGTATATAATTCTAAGTATAAGGACAATGATATATTTTTCCTGTCAATTGGTTCATTCAAGAGAAAAATTAAGGTGTTAAGATTTTATGTTTTGTTAAGATTCTTAAGGATTATAAGTTTGATTTTCATAAATTGGTGGGATGTGTTGATTTGATTTGTTGATTGTTGCACATATTGTAAACATTTTTGTATTCAAATATTTTAATATTAGCCTTCTACATATTTAATTCCAAAAAGTTATATTTAATGATTATAACTTCAGAAAATAAATTAAAATAATGTCATATAAGTACCACTTATATCTAATGATATATAAAATAAACATTCATTATAAGACATCCAAATGGTATAACAAAATCCGATAAATAAAAATTGTTAACCAAAATCCTATAAATTAAATATTTTGAATAGGCAAAATTTTGTTTCTGCTGATCAATCTTATGAAAACAAACATCTTTCAAAAATGTTTAACATAATCTTAAGAATTTCATCATAAAACTATCTTACTTAGAATATTCAATATTTTTGGATATCTAATTAAGTTACTTTATATTAGGAGTACAAATAAGTTTCCGCCGTTTTTTAACCCAAATTATATATTTATTATAGAAGAATGATTTTAAACGATGTGAGACTGCTTGCTAAGTGACTTCTAATGTTAGAGCAAGTTCTTTTTGTGTTTGAGATGAATCTTCCTCCAATAATTCCTCCAATTCTGCATCCTCGTAAATTTTTGACCTTCCACTGCAATCTTTGTCTTCTACGTCGAAACACCGTTTTTAAACTTTTGGAACCACTCTCGACACGTTCTCTCACTCAAAGCACCCTCACCATTGCTTCTACGAGCAATTGATGCGTCTCACCAGCAGATTTCTTTAAATTAAAGAAGTAAACTAATATTTCCCGCAAATGACGCTTACTTGGCTCAAATTTTGACATTTTCAACTTATGAAAATTATATTTTACTAATATAAAATCAATGATATTAATAGGTTATGTTGTTCTTGAATGTCCAAACTATTTTTTAAGCCGCTTATCATCTGCGAAAGCTAACCGAAACTCCGTGTCGCGCCATCTACAATAAAACGGCGAAAACTTATTTGTACTCCTAATATATATAAAAACTCAAGATTTTTAAAAACATTACTGAAAAACAAGTTTTAAGAGAGACTTTGCTTCGTCAGTATTCAAATAATTCATATTCAATAAATATAACATCAATCAACTACAAATATTTACTCACTTTTCAACCATTTATAAAACTTCTGGTAAACTGAAAAATCTTTAAATGTAGTGTAACGGTTAACTTATTGTAAATATTTCTGTGGTTTACCCTTGGTCTAAAAGATTGAAAGACAATTTAACGGCCTCTGTTATAGTACAAGGACTATCTGTATAAAGAATGTTAAGGAAACCAAATAATTATATATTATGAATAAAATAACATAGAGGTTAATTCTTGATAGAAGGTAAATAATTTTATATACCTTCTATCAAGAATTAACCTCTATTTATGTTTTTGTATTCTGCTGTTGATGTCATTTTGGGCTTATGCCTGTTGATATCCTATTTGATCAATAACTAAAATAAATAAACAGGAATGTTTCGTCCCCTTAGGATAATAAGTCTATGACACCTTGACAGAGGGCACACTTAGCTGGTGTGTTTTTTTGCAGCTAACTGTACTATGTGCATAGTTAACACAGACATATGGTCTGTTACAATAGGTTTCTAGCCCATATTGCTGGTATCTCATGCATTGTGTAATTCCTTTAATTTTTCTTGGGGGTTCTATTCGTATTGCCTTATGTTGGATATGTTGTATTTTGTATTTTTGTTGTTGTTCAAGTCAACAAAGAAAATCTTCAAGGGTTCTTTGATTATCCTGTGCCTGCAATTCAGTATATTCCTGACTTTATATCCTTTTTTGTTTAATTCTTTCTTATTTACATTTTTACCGTGGTGAGTTCTTTTTATGATGATTGTAAATGCTGGATCTTCTTTTGGCTGGAATGTATGATAAATAACCATGTTCTCCCTAATATATTTGACAAGCTTTCTGTTGCTTTCTGGTAGTTCATAGTTTATTTTAATTGTGTTGTCTGCAAAGCATTTTGTGAAGTATCAGGTGTTCCAGGCCTTATTTCATCAATAACACGAGTTATATTGGCTTTCAAAGCGTCTATTGTTTCTGGTTTATCAGCATAAACCAATGACTTGACATAAATCCAAAGAAAATAATCCAGTGGAATTATGTCGCATGATCTTGAAGACCAATTAATTGGACCATTTCTCGAAATAATGTTATCGCCAAATCTTTTTAAATGAATCAATTGTTACGTTAGCAGCATGAGGTGTAGCACCACCTTGTTGGAACCAAAACACTTCTGGGTCGATACCATTCAAATTTTGAAATAAATAGTCATCGATCTGTAACGAGCACCATTAACTGTAACATTAGCTCCAGCATCATTTTCAAAGAAATATTGACACCGATGATGGCTCCAGCGTGTAAAGCACACCATACAGTGCATTTTTCAGGGCGCAATGGAACCTGCAGAACTTCTTGAGGATTGTTTTCACTCCATATACGGCAATTTTGCTTATTTACGTAGCCGTTCAACCAGAAATGAGCTTCATCACTAAACACAATTTTACGATAAAAAAGTGGATCAACTTCAAGTTGTTCTAGGGTCCAATCACCAAACAAACGACGCTTATTATGGTCAAGTGGCTTTAGTTCTTGAACCAGTTGGATCTTGTATGGGTGTAGACCAAGATCTTTACGCAAAATTTTCCATGTGGTGGATGCAGAGTCCAACTTGTTGTGAACGTCGACGAATAGACAAATCAGCGATATTTTCTTCTGTATGTACAGTTCTTTGTCTTGTTGTTGCATCGAGTAGAGAAAATGTTGTCCGAAATCTATCTTTAGTTTGACGAATAAGCTGCTCTGATGGACAATTATGTAAACCATGAATTTCAACAAACGTTAAACGTTGTTGCGGCGTGAGTCTTTCCATGATAATTTGTCAATGCTTACTGAACAGAAATGTTAAAACAACATGGCTTCTACCTTCTGTAAAATCACAGTTATCCCTATCGAAAGTTCTATCACTCTAAAAAAAACACCCGATACTTGCCATCTTCCACTGCAGTACAGATTTTGTCAATCATTTCCCTATAGTTTAACACATCATAAACAAATATCGGCGGAGGTTTAAGTATTTTGTTTCTGGTTCCATAGTTATTAAAAATTTTCTATGTTTTTTCTGTTGTTGATAGTTACTGGAGCTGTTGTGTTTGAGTTAATTTTCCTTCTTTAAACTATTTTTGTTTTAACTGCCTGCAAAATATTTTCTCCTATATCATTTTCACTGAAACCCATGAATTCTCTCTCACTTGTTGATGTCATTCTACATACTTGAGGATTATTTGGTTGTTTCATATTATTTATGTCGTCCTGTATATTTACATTAGCTCGTTCACATGGAACTGGTGTTGAGCTCATGTTAATTGAAAGCTATCTGGGTTTATCTTATCCATCTAATGACAGATAAGAAATCTGTTTTTCCTGAATTTTCATTTTGTTCTCTCGAATAATTAAAGATAATAAGGACATCAGCATCATTATGAGCTTGTTTTATGGGAATACCACACCAGGCTTACTGTGGCTACCTGCAAGAAATTATTGTTGATTTCTTGGAACTTTCATAGATCAATCAAAAAAGATGAACAGATGAAGATTTGGCATCAATCAAGGTCTTCATTCTACGATCAACAACAACTTCACTTTCTTTCAAAGTATTCTTCAGGTATTTACATTGTACTGACAGTCAGTACACCAGTACAATTTAAATACCTGAAGAAGCCACATCGTGGTGAAACAAATGTTGTAGTACAAACATTTTTGTGGAAATAAAATACTATCTCCTATATATTTTTCAATTAATATAAGTTTCCACCAAGTAAAGACTGAATCAATCAAATATTTATCGTTTAATGACTTTAATTACCACATTGCTCATTTTTTTTTCTTGCAGGTTTGTTTGGACTAGTTACTTTGAGCCTCTTGCAGATTCCTTTCTACTTCATTAAGGTTGGAGCCCCCTTCTCAAATAATGCCAACGGATCTCTAGAAGACGCTTTAGATGCTTTCGTTCAAGTCTGGAACAGTTGGCAACTGCTGGTTGCTATCTTAGGTAATTCAAACAGATAAAATTTAATCTTTTTCGACATTGATACCTCGCTAATCACTTGGTCAAACATAATTTAAAATTTAATAAAATGAGAAATAAAAACACTTGACTACGAGTTTCACAATTTATAAAAATTAACCATTAGTTGACATGCATGTTTCGGGTTTTATCCCATTTTCAAAACTGAATATAAAGTACATACGGTCACACAAGTACGCATACATATATTATTAAGTAACAGATGTTAAAACTGGAGACAGGCGGAAATCTAATTGATCATTCACAATTGGGAGATTTTGTCGATATTTTGAGGGTATCTCCAGGAACTCCAAGAGATTTACCTTTTTCACCTTTGGGTAAAATTTGCGTTTCATTAAAATCTATAAAATACAATGATTGGAGAAGTCAGTTGGTGATTTATTTTGAAGAATCGATCTTTTATGTTCTTCAATTCTGTCTCCGAGAGATCGACCCGTCTGACCTAAATAAAAAGCAGGACAGTCGTCACAGAACAGCTTATAGACACCACTTAGCTGTGAATTATTTAGTCGATTCCTACCGCTAAAAAACATTGACCTCAAATTTTTCTTATTGGTACTGAGCTATCCTGTACATTACGGAGTACTCTAAAAGATCCGGGATCTTACGGAGTACTCTAAGATGTGGGGGTTTACTGAGTACTCTTAAAGATCTGGAATTATACGAAGTAATCTAAAGAGCGCTAACCTTTTTATCGTGATCGTCTAGTGGCGGGCGAATAGGACTTTACGTTGTGTAGGCAACCCAAATTACACCGAACGAGAGCAAGGAAACAATGATGGGAGGTACAAATATTCGAAACACAGTAATACCAGAATAATATATTTCTATTAATAATGTTCAAAAGCAACAACCCTCAATAAATGGAAACACATTTATCAGCCTGTGGTTAAATCTACTCTACGCAGTGGTTCGCAAAGCGCCCCAGTGAAACCAATAGCGCCCCGGGTCTAAATGACTTATTACTACATATTGTTAGGTCGGTACTCGCTCAAATCAGATATCATTCTTATGCAGCGAAAAGGGTTAAAGTTATGCAGGAAAGGGGGATGCAACCGGCGTGCCTCTTCAACTGCACTTCCGGTAACCAGTGCTGAACCTTCCGTTACAAGGGGTAAGTTTAAACGGACAGTAAGGAAGGGTAACTGTGGTATGCCCAGGAGATCTCCTTGAAGAGGGGATCTGACATAATTCGAGTCGACCGGAAGGGTTACTATCAAAATGGACTGTATCTAGCCACCTCGGGGTGACAAAGGCCCAGGAAGGCTTAGCTATTACTGAAAGAACGGACCGAACACTACCTGAGGGGTCACGTAAACTAATCCCTGAGGATATCACAGTACCCGGAACAAATATCTAGCAATCACTCGCACATTCTCACAATAACGTTGGATATCCGGAGCTATTTACTGTCTCTATACGATATGTCATCTTCTACCAGGACTACTCTGCGGTTTACCCTAAAGACCGCCGCTGGTTCACAAGGAATACAATCTTTCAAAGTAAGCGGGCACATGCATATGACAAATATGGAACATGACCTGACTAGGATATTATAAAATAGATACAGTACCCCATCACCTAGGCGTATTGATGAACGATACAATAAGAACAAACAAAGAAATAGGTAACTGTGGGATCACACAAGGGTACATACAAATAAGTTACATATCAAGTACCACAATTATTAAGAACAGATAATATAAAATCCCTATCAGCAAGTATTACGCAGATAAAGAACCACTATTTACAAATACAGCAAAAAGCAATCAGGCACCGAGAGAAAGTATACAATACAAACAGAAAACTAGTGAGGGTTGCTTAAGTTATGTACAAAGGCAATGCAATTTAGTTAAAACATTCCGGTAGGATTAAATAACAGTGAAGCAAAACTACAAGAAAGAAAAGCGAAGTACAATGAACTAGCGTGCAGTCATTAATTTCACATTAACACAAAGGTGGTTTTCAAAAAATGTAAAGCATGCAATTAATCAGAAGCATTTAAAAGAAGTTTACTTACTAAGAGTTACCAAGGGACACTGTTATAAATACCATTATCTCGAGTATGTTATTAAGTTGCTCAGGAGGTTTATTTCCAAGAACCTTCCTCTTGAATGAATTAAAATACAATGGGAATGCTATAAGGACATTGTTCTCCTTTCTTATTGTCACTAATCACATACGTGTCAAGTTACAGCGCCACAGAGTATTTTGACACAGAAATAACTCGGGTAAATACAATGACATAATGGTGGAATTTATATAATCTATGAGGGACTCTGTGACTCGTATGATCCTTAGAGGATCAGTACATTCAGTACATATAACATCAAGATCATTTTGTCTGATTCTTTTTCAAAGTTTGTCACTAAGAGATGGAAAGTAAAATTGATGTATACAAATTTCTTCATTTGATTTTCAGATTGAGACGGATGTACCAAATTGAATAATCTATTCTGTTGTTTTTTTAATATTAATCTGTCAATTGTGAGGAGAGTAGCCATTGTTCTTTGGTAATACTTTTAGAATTCGAATTTCCTTTTTAAAGTTAATTTCTGACAGTGGAATTGAAATTAATCTGTGGATTAGAGTATGAAATGCTGACATCTTCATCTTATAAGGGTGTGAACTATTATTCGGAATTGGAATGTCAGGCTTCCGATATATATCAAACTCAAGATGTTCATTTATTCTTTTTATTTGAATGTCCAAGAAGATGACACTTAATGTTCTGCTTTTTATTTAGGTCAGAGGAGTCGATCTCTCGAAGTCAGAATTGAAGAACATGAAAGATCGATTCTTCAAAATAAATCAACAACTGGCTTCTCCGGTCATTGTATCACATCCAACCATTTTATAGATTTTAATAAAACACAAATTTTACACAAAGGTGAAAAAGGTAAATCTCTTGGAGTTCCTGGAGATACCCTCAAAATATCGACAAAATCTCCCAATTGTGAATGATCAATTAGATTTCCGCCTGTCCCCGATTTTAACATCTGTTACTTAATAATATATGTATGCGTACTTGTGTGACCGTAAGTATTTTATATTCAGTTTTGAAAATGGGATTAAACCCGAAACATGCATGTCAACTAATGTTAATTTCCATAAATTGTATAGTCGAGTGTTTTTATTTCCTCTTTTATTAAAATTTAATCCTTTTATTTACCCCACAAGCTATACGCGAAATATAGAACTCTTTCGACTGTAACTAGTTGATAGCTGATCATAATTAAAACAAGTATTTAGAAATTACAAGAGGCATACCAATCACTGATTCACAGAGCTTTCTCATTACCTTTATCGAAAAATAAAATGGTGGAAAGCTCTGACGTGAAGTTGGTTACTAAATTTTCTTGATTTTTTGTTGATAAAACATAGTAATTTCTAAAATTGTTCTAAATAGGGAATTTCTGATTTTCGGAAATTAAGTTTAACCTTTTTTTTACAGGTACCGTATTCTCCATCGCCTTCTTCAACTTTGCCGGTATCAGTGTTACCAAAGAATTGTCTGCTACGACACGAATGGTACTCGATAGTATTCGTACCCTCGTTGTTTGGATCTTCAGTTTATCTACTGCTCAGCAGAAATTCCAGTGGTTACAGGTTTGTTCACTGTTTTATTCTTTTAAAATGTCTTAAAAGTTTCGAGTGAATGTTTGAATGGAAAGCAAGGGGGAAAACCTTTTCATTGAAAGAAGGGGAAAATTTTCCATTTTCTTGTACAATAATTTAAAACTTAGAATATGTTGGAAACTTAAACAAGTTGAATTTAATTAACGGCGGGTATTTTTTTCTAACAAAAGGAGTAGGGGTGGAAGTTGCAACACCCATAAAACTGGATCTACGCTACTTTTAAGGGAAGGGAGACAATGCCGTGTTAGATTCCTCAAGTTCGTGGTTTCTGTCATCGAGTTGAACTTTTCTTGATGGACATAGCCTTCAATGGGAAGGTGGATTTGAAACAAACCAGTTATCGAGCGATTTTCGTACATTTCCATACCAATTGAAGCATTGTTCAGCAAGAGTGATGCGAATAGATGATAATCAGACAAAGCCAAGTCTGGAGAATAAGTCGAATGCATTTGTTAGTCTTTCCCAACTAAATAAGTCTCAATTTGCCGTAATGCTCATAATTGGCATATTCATATTCAAATAAATTAATTCGGTTGATCTGTACCAAAAATTATTAATAAGGAGTATAATAAGCTATGGTACTAGAAAAATGCTTAGGATTCTCAAAATATATCCATTATTCATCATCTGTCAGGATTCAATCGAGAAAAAACTTTCTTTTGCGTCTGTTGAGCAACATTCGATTTTCTTCTCATGCGGAATTAATTTTTCCACTTTCTGAATCTTTTCCATAGCTTCCAAATGAATGGAGAGAGATAATGGCGCTGCAGAAACTGAATGCTGAATTTCAGATCGATCTAATCTGCAGTTTCGAAAATATAGGAAAAAATATGAAAAATTTTCTAACTTGATTAACTACGCAACTATTGAACTGATTTTGCCCTTTAACGAACTTAGCCGCGCCATTTAGACTTCAAAACTTCGCTGTAAGTTTCAGGGCTCCAGCTCTTTCTGTTAGAAGGTTAGCATGTTTACGGCTGGACAGAATTACTTTCGATCTCGGATTCTTCATCAGTGAGTCCAAAATTCGAAAATTACATACATTTGGACGAAACAATAGCACACTGCTCGTCGTAAAAACCTTTATCAGATATTAACGAATATTTTTGAAAAATTAGCCAAAGTGGTCCAGACTTCCTAGAGTTTTTCTCTTCGCAGAACGTCTGGACATTCATTTTTATTTATGTAGAGGAAGAAATTCCATTATTACCATTCTCCTTTGAAAAGAATACATCTTTTTGCAGCTGTTGGGATTCGTAGGCCTATTGATAGGAATGGGACTGTACAACAATATCCCTGTGGACGGTTTGTGGAACAAGACACGTACAACGTTCAACAGGCTTAGATACGGTAACGTGCCAGAAGAAAACATTCAGAACCACACGGCTGACGAGAGGGAGCAGCCATGACCTGATCTCTATTCCAGTGTCCCACGACTTGTGATCATATCAATTTTGCACGAGGCTCTAGTCGATTTTTCCCTGTCGATTTTAAAGATTTTGATTATATTATAAACCTACCCTTTTTTTTATTACATGAAATAAGACTTAATTTTGTGATCGATCATAAAACTTGTAAATATGAATGAATACGAGGATATTTTTGAAAGTTTGAGATTGTAAAATAATGTAAATGATTTATAGGAAATTATACCATTGTCTACTATAAGTGTTATTTTTTATAACCTGTTAGGTCGGGCAACATCAGCAAGCATGGGGTCTCAATTGACAGCATTCAAAAAGCATTTTAAAAGCTGAATCGAGATGATGATTTCAATGGAAACATTCGAGGGACTTACAAGAAAAAATTGATCAGGCAAACGCAAAAACCACATTTTCCAGGGAACAGTGTGCTATCGTTTCGCCCAAATGTCTGTAATTTTCTAATTACGACTAAGTTAAACTAACTGATGAAGAATCCAAGATCAGAACTAATTCAGTTCGGCGGCCGTCCGTAAACACGCTAAATTTAGATCAGAAACTAGAGACTCGAAACTTCCCGGAAAGGTTTGGGGTCTAGACGCCGCGGCTAAGTTCGTTAATGGGCAAAATCGGTTTAATAGTTTCGCAGTTAAACAAATTATACATATTTTTTGACTTTCATTAATTTGTCGAAAGGTGCCCCATGTTAATTTAAATTAACATGCGATCCTATACGTGTGTCTACGTGAAACCAGGAGTTAATTAATCCGCCATATGGTTTGGTGTAGAATAATGACTTTTTCGAATTACGACTGGGAATCAAAATTCACTATACAAATCTTTCTTATCTTGGAACGTTGTATAAGGAATTACTTCGATATTCCGTTTGAAGTAAACTTTTCTCAACACTAAAACACTTTGAAACGTGATGGAAAATCCAGTCTTCGAATGATTTGTGGAGTTTATATTTCCATCAACGCTTCGTAGCGGTCTATAATGGTTGCTTACCTTCACCATTGAAGACTAGATAGACTAAATTAGACATAAAGTGTATGTATATGTATATTCCCATGGGAATATAATCACTGTAATAAAACACAAGTCGTGAGGTCGTTTATTAGCCGCTAGATTGACTAAATTCAACATAGATCTCTACAAGGCACGAGTTCGTCTATTAGCCGCTAGATAGAATGAATTCAACATAGACCTCTATAAGTCCTCAGTTCGTTTATTGACTACCAGAGGCACTACATGCAACATAGACCTCTACATGTCGTAAATTCGTTTATTAGCCGCTAGATGGACAAAATTTAATGTGCCTCTACAAGGCACGAGTTCGTCTATTAGCCGCTAGATAGAATGAATTCAACATAGACCTCTACAATATTCTAGGATAATCACTATATGTTAACTTATAGACTCCAGATTTATTGTCTTTATTTGTTTGATCTTTGTTATTTTTTATATGAATTACTTAATTATTAACCGTTCTAAAAGCTACATTCAAGTCAAATTTCATTTTCAAATACTTTTCAATGTTATCTGATGTTTTATTCACGTAAGGAATGGAAATATATCGTCACGAAATTTCGCATAAACGTCAATATCGCTGTTGTATATCTAATTACAGAATTTCAACTCGATCAGATTAGCAGTCTTGAAAATATTAGGGAAATAAAATTTCAAGTGTTGATAACTCCGGAACAGTTGGACAGATTTTCCCCATTAACGAAATTAACAGAGATATTTGGGTCCCAATGCTAACCTGGTTATTTTTCAGTGGGTCAAATCTAATCGTTTGAGATCATTTACAGTTTAACATTCGAAACTTACATTTGGGCAAAACGATAGTACTCTTTCCTCTGGGACAAATGCGCAAAAATAAATACGTAATTATTACATAATACCTAAAAAGGTCACATTATTATTATCATGTTTAAAAAAAATATTCATTTTAAACTTTCTATCCAAACAAACAATTTTCGATTTTACAAAATTAAGTCTTATAAATATTATATAACGCTTAAAATGATTTAATATTGAATTGAAATGTTTTTTAGCTATATTGACTAGTTCAAAAGTAAAATAATTAAAAAATATTTATATTTTAACCATAGATTAACAATAATTTATAGTCTTGTTGATCTATGATCTTAACTCTGTAGGCTCTACACATAACAAGATAAAAAAGGATGGATATATCTAATACTGCGGGTTGCCTACTCTTCTGTTTGCCTCACTTGCTCCATATCGGATCCTTTCCAGAGAAATAAAGAAAACCCTCTATTTCTATTGACCTATGAACTTATCGCCCACTAATGCTACAGAGCATAGACAAACTATATAGTAGCTATAAAATGTAGTTTGTCTCAACACCACCTAAACAACTTTACGCGGTGCCCAGACCATAGAACAACAGAATTCTAAAATTGCTATATTCAAATTAGTAATCTGTGACTGTCTTACTGTTATGTACGGTTAGGTCAATGCCCTAACAAATATTTGCAAAATTTACTTATTAGTACGAAACATGTTCATCACTAATGACCAATAATCATTTATAATGATCTTGTGCCCTGTATTAGGTGTTCTATATTTGTTAAATAACATATAAACTCTATGGGTTGAATATCATTTGAATTGTCAACATGCTTGATGACTATCGAACTCTTATTAAGAAAGAAATATCTACTGATAGGTAAGCATTCTTGATTTAGATAACTGTATAAATCGGACTCGTATCATCGCACGAATATGTTGATGCCTAATTTTATTCCCTTCCGGTCTTCTTTGAATATTTAGATCTCGGGGCCATCTTTCCTCGTCTTCTAATTCTTCACTGTTTATTTTACTATTCGGGAATACAAATTCGTTACATCTTTTGACAATTATTTTTCGTTCATTATTCCATGTATTGAATTAAACGTACTGCCTCGCTGCAATTATAATTTTTCTTTAAGATTTTGGATTCTTTTACTGTTGTTTACCGATGTTGCAACTCTTTGTTATTCACTAACGTTCCTATCCATCTTCTGGGAAATGTTTGATTTAAATATTCCCTGACAGCAAGTGTATAATGTGGGGGCGCTCCATCTTGCATAAACCAAATATTCATCCACTGATTTAAAGGTACCACGTCTATAAAATTGGGCAAGGTATTTTGAAGAAAGTTAAGGTATGCGGCTCCTGTTGAATTCCGTGGTAAAACTACTGGTCCTAACTAACGATCTCCTAAAATACCTAGCCAGATATATATACTGAAACGCTATTGATGCCTGGATTCATGAATGGCGTGTTGATTTTCATCCGCCCAAATATGGCTATTATGAAAATTAAAAATTCCATCTTTGGTAAAGGAAGCCGGCTTCATCATTAAAAAGGATATTAGAAGTAAAATGATGTTCAGCAATCTTTGCTAAAACCCATTGACAGAATATCCTTCTAGCTTGATCAGATCTTGCACGAGTTGAATATAGAATGGATAGAGAAGTTGTTGATGCATAGTTCTCCAGACAAGGGGGCCACTTATTCCTACTTCCGCTGAAATTCTTCTTACACTTGTACCGGGATTTTCAATCACAATATTTAAAATATGCTCTTCAACTTCTGCATTACTTACAGATCTTGGACGTCCAGTATCACGAGCATTTTTCTTTAACGAACTATTAGGAGTACGAATAAGTTTCCGCCGTTTTTTTACACAAATTAAATATTTATTATAGAAGACGATGTGAGACTGCTTGCTGAGTGACTTCTAATGTTAGAGCAAGTTCTTTTTGTGTTTGAGATGAATCTTCCTCCAATAATTCCTCCAATTCTGCATCCTCGTAAATTTTTGGCCTTCCACTGCGATCTCTGTCTTCTACGTCGAAATCACCGTTTTTAAACTTTTGAAACCACTCTCGACACGTTCTCTCACTCAAAGCACCCTCACCATATGCTTCTACAAGCAATTGATGCGCCTCAGCAGCAGATTTCTTTAAATTAAAGAAGTAAACTAATATTTCCCGAAAATGACGCTTACTCGGCTCAAATTTTGACATTTTCAACTTATAAAAATTATATTTCACCAATATAAAATCAATGATATTAATAGGTTCTGTTGTTCTTGAATGTCCAAACTATTATTTAAGCCAGTTATCATCTGCGAAAGCTAACCGAAACTTCGTGCCGCGCCATCTACAATAAAACGGCGGAAACTTATTTGTACTCCTAATAGTTTCACCCAATTGTCTAAAAACTTGATTAAACACCACATGAGAAAGAAGTTGACGATAGGGATAACCTCTTGCTAAAGGCAAGGTGCTTTAGGACCACTTCCGTTGGCACAGCCATACATGAATACCATATCACTCATTTCAATATAGGGCATTTCAAATACAGGAAGAATAACTTTTTCTTAACAATAAAGTGAAAGAAAGTAAACAACTCGAATCGGATGCAAAATACTCAATAAAAGTACGTAAATGTCATATGAAAACCAAATGTTTGATGCCAATTGCGACTGAAAAACATTTCAATTGTAAGTTCAGTAAACAAGACATCTGAAAGATTTTTTTTTTTTTTTATTATCATTTATTCATTAGCAATCAGAATACAACAATTCTATGAGCTAATTTGCTGTCTACAGAGCTTTGAGCTCTCAAATGATTTGATATGGTCTTCTCCAGTGAAAAGACCATTTTAAATCTACTTCATATCAGCTGGCCAGGTCCTTTTGAGTCTTCTCATGTCTTGAGGTTGAAGCAACGGTTGTAGTAAGTCGTTTATATGACCATCTAACTTGGTGTGATGTTTTTGGCTCTGTTCCTTGATGACATCCTTCACATAAGGTATTTTCAAATCTTCATGCAGGGTTTGATTTGACACATACCATGGAGCATTTGTTAGCAATCTCAGTATTTTCGATTGGCATCTCTGGACTAGAGTTACATTGGACTTACTTGTACATCCCCAAAGTTCAATTCCGTATGTCCATATGGGCTTTATGACCGTTTTATATATCAGCAGCTTGTTTTCTAATGAGAGTTTCGATTTTCTACCTATAAGCCAGTTCAGTTCTTTAGTTCTAAGGTCTATTTGCTTCCTTTTTTTTAATAATATGCTCCTTCCAGGTTAGTCTGCTATCTAAATGCACTCCCAAATATTTAACAGTTGGGGAATTTGGTATCTTTATATTGTTTATAAAGATGGGTGGACACTGGTCTCTTCGAAGAGTATAATTTACTTGAACTGACTTGGTTTCATTAACTTTTATCTTCCACTTATGCAGCCATTCTTTTATTTCATCAAGATGAATTTGCAATCTATTAGATGCCTCTTTGGGATCTTCATGGCTTGCAAGAATTGCAGCATCATCTGCAAAAGTTCCCATTATCGTATTCGCATTTGTGGGCATATCTGCCGTATACAGCGTATACAAAAACGGTCCCATAACACTTTCTTGGGGAACACCGGACTGAATAGGATAAAAATCAGACACTTTATCATTCACCCGTACTCTGAATCTCCTTCCAGTAAGATAAGATCTCATCAGCTTGTAGCAGTATAATGGCAGACATATCTTTATCTTATACAATAGTCCAGAATGCCAGACTTTATCAAAGGCCTGGCTTACATCCAAAAAAGCAGATGTGCAGTATTGTTTGAGTTCCAGGGCTTTGCTTATCTCATGACTTATTCTGTGTGTCTGCTGTATGGTGGAGTGATTTGTTCTGAATCCAAATTGGTGTGGAGGAATCCATTCTTGGGTGTTGGGATCCGACTTTATTCTCAATAGCAAAATTTTCTCCAAGATCTTAGATAAAGTTGGTAGTAAGCTAATTGGTCTATATGATGTTACAGCGTTTGGATTCTTGCCGGGTTTCAGTATGAGGATTATTTCTGCATGTTTATGATATTTTTCACTTATTTTGAGGTTTATAATCAGTCCAAAATATTCAAACTTTGTTTTTTAACACCCGGTATATATAATTCATAGATGATAAGTATATTGTTGATTGTAAAGGAACTCATGCACGATTATCTATATCCAAGATGTAACATAGTTACATTTTCTTCATCAATTTCTTAATTGTTTCAGTGCTCCACATCATGATAGTGCAGAGGGCTGTGAAAACTTTGAAGTGAAGATTGAAGGTCTAGACATTACCGAACAATTTATCGACGAAACTGGAGTTCATATCAGGGAAGAATACGTTGTTGAAAATGGATTTAATATATTACAACAAATTGACAATGTTAAATTAAGTTCTTCTAACTTCGAGAAAGACCTGCTGCCAAAAACTGAAAGTTGTAATATTTACCATAAGGTAGTTACTGGGGAAAAAATAGAAAAAAATAAAGATTTTCTGTTGAGGCACAAGCAATATAAATGTGACTTATGTGAGTACGCTGCAAACCAGAAATGTGATCTTGAAAAACATATAAATTCAGTTCACTTAAATGTCAAACAACATAAATGTCACTCGTGCGATTATTCTACAAATCGCAAAGTTAATCTCGAAAATCACATAGATTCTATTCATTTGAGGCAACATAAATGTCACTTATGTGGTTATACTACAGCTCACATAAGTGATCTCAAAAAACATATAAATTCAGTTCATTTAAATTTCAAGCGACATAAATGTGACTTATGTTATTATACTGTAAATAACAAAACTGATCTTAGAAAACATGTAAGTTCAATTCATTTAAATTTGAAGCAACATGCATGTGACTGGTGTGATTATGCTGCGAATCAAAAATTTCACCTTAAAAGACATATACATTCAGTTCATTTAAATGTCAAACAAATTAAATGTAACTCGTGCGATTATGCTTCAAACAATAAGATTCAGCTTAAAAGACATACAGATTCGGTTCATTTAAACTTGAAGCAACATAAATGTCACTTGTGCGAATATGCCGCTACCCGCAGAGACAATCTCAAAATTCATATAGATGCAGCACATTTAAATGTTAAACAGCATACATGTAACTTTTGTGACTATGCTGCAAATCATAAAATTAACCTTGAAAAGCATATAGATTCAGTTCACTTGAATTTGATGCTACATAAATGTCACTCGTGTGATTACTCTACAAATCGCAAAGTCAATCTGAAAAATCATGTAGATTCTATCCATTTAAACTTGAAGCAACACGAATGTCACTTATGCGAATATTCGACGAACCTGAAAGGTAATCTCAAAAAACATATAAGTTCGGTTCATTTAAATTTGAGGCAACATAAATGTCACTCATGTGATTATGCTGCAACTCACATAACTGATCTTAAAAGGCATCTAAATTCGGTTCATTTAAATTTGAAGCAACATAAATGTGACTTATGTTATTACACTGTAAATAACAAAACTGATCTCAGAAAGCATATAAATTCAGTTCATTTGAAATTGAAGCAACATAAATGCCATTTCTGCAGTTTTTCTACAAATCTAAAATTCAATCTCAAGAACCACATAGATTCGGTCCATTTAAATTTGAGGCAACATGAATGTTACTTATGTGATCACGCTTCAAATCACAAAAGTGATCTGAAGAAGCATATAAATTCAATTCATTTGAATTTTAAGCAACATAAATGTCACTTTTGCGATTTTGCTACAAACGTCAAAAGGGCTCTCAAAAATCACATAGATGCGGTTCATTTAAACTTGAAGCAACATAAATGTCACATGTGCAATTTTGCTTCGAATCAAGAGGCCAGCCTCGTATGTCATATAAATTCTGTTCATTTAAATTTGAGACGACATAAATGTGACTTATGTGATTATGCTGTAAATCATAAGAGAGCTCTCAAACAGCATATAAATTCAGTTCATTTGAATTTGATGTAACGTTATTGCGACTTTTGTTATTTCAATAAATCTATAGATTCAGTTCATTTATATGTGAAGCAACAAAAGTAACGTACTACATTACTTACATTGTACTGTCTCAGACAGTACAATGTAATACCTGAAGAAGCCACATCGTGGTGAAACAATTGTAGTAGTACAAACATTTTTGTGGAAATAAATTACTGTCTCATATACATTTTTTTTAATTAAAATGAGTTTTCACCAAGTAAAGACCGAATCAATCAAATGTTTATCTTTTAAGCCCTTCAAGTACGGGTGCTTGAGGACGGCTCGATACTTTGTTTTTCACGATTTCGTCTCTCAATAATTTCTTTATTTATGATACCGGTCCAGGCTAACTGGATATCAATGCATTCATATACTACTCTGTCAAGAAAGTACCGGGAATTTTCAATTAAAACAACATTTTTACATTTAATCGTCAAAATTTATTGGGTCGCCTTCAAAATAGGCTCCATTTGCTCCAATACATCTATGCCAACGGCACTTCCAATTATCGAAACATTTTTTATAGGCGCTTTCCGGGATGGACTTTAGCTCTCGCGCCGAATTTTGTTTTATGGCTTCAATCGACTCAAAACGGATGCCACGAAGGGGCAATTTTAGTTTTGGGAAGAGGAAAAAGTCGCAGGGAGCCTAATCCGGCGAATACGGTGGTTGCTGAAGCACGTTTGTTGAGTTTTTGGCGAGAAAGTCAGTCACAATCGTAGCTCGGTGAGATGGCGCGTTATCGTCATGCAAAATCCATGAGTTGTTCGCCCACAAATTTGGCCGCTTCTTACGGATACGCTCACGCAAACGTTTCATAACGCCTAGGTAATACTCCTTGTTTACCGTCTGACCCTCTGGAACGAATTCGTAGTGCACCACGCCACGGATATCGAAGAAAACAATGAGCATCACCTTCATTTTCGAGCGGCTTTGGCGTGGTTTTTTCGGTTTCGGCTCATTTTTTGCCACCCATTCCGATGATTGCTGGCTTGTTTGCATATCGTACTCGTAGACCCAGGTCTCATCACCAGTTATAATGCGTTCCATGAATGTAGAATCGGAATTACAGCGATCCAGCATGTCTGAAGCAACCTGTTCGCGATTACGTTTTTGAAGAAAATTCAGGTCTTTCGGTACGAGTCGTGCGGCCACCTTTCTCATGCCCAAAATATCAATCAAAATCGTACGTGCGGACTCGTGGGATATCTTAAGATCATGTGCTATCTCTCTCAAGCTGGTACGACGGTTTTCCAGCACCCTTTCCTTAATTTTATCGACGTTATCTTCGATCGAAGCCGTCGATGGGCGACCACTTCACGACCGTCCTTGAAGGCTCTGTACCACTGATATGCACGAGTTTTCGATAGAGCATTATCACCAAAGGCCTTTTGCAACATTTTCAATGCATCGGCACACGAAAATTCATTTGCAACACAAAACTTTAAACAAATTCTTTGCTCAACGTAATCACCCATAGTAAAAATCGGCACGCACTCTGACATCGACTGACTTAATCAGCTGTTGCAAACACACTAGTTGACAGATCCCGCTCAAGCTTGGCATAGTAATTAAGGACAGTGGTACCAACCTAGGAAAAAAAATTTTATCTGCCTCATTACCCCGCCAGATTTAAATCGATAATTCCCGGTACTTTCTTGACAGAATGTATATTTTATTTCTAATAAGTGATTCAAATAAGTGGAATTTTATTATTGAGGTAACTTTTATTCTATCTCGAAATTTTCTGCCTGTTGTCCTATGTAAACTTTTTGTTTACATATATATATTTCTCGTCTTAAGCTGTATTTTCAATTTTTTCTAATGAATTTTCTAAGATTTTAATAAATCTTAAATGAAGATCTTGAATTATGTTATGTTAATATCTCGACAACTATGACTCTCAAATTATTATTATTAATTAATTATCTTCAACTCTTCTAATGTACCATGATGTAAAACACTTAATATTAAAATTGTAACTCATAACGCCATAAAGCAAATTACTGTATAATATAAGAAGTACTTAGTTGTAGGAACTATGTTATACGAGGGTGGTTCAAATATGATCGAGGCAAACTCTGCAGATGGCGCGCATGTATGTTTCGAAGGTCATGGCTTGAGTATGTGATAGCTGGGTCTCTTACGAACAGTGTGGCATTTGTTTTCGTCGGAGCACGTGTTTCCGGCGTGTGCTACGAGCATGAGTGAACGTGTCAAGTGCTGACTGCCGTTGCGCAACGTATTATCATTCGTTTATTAGTGAAAGAAGACGTTAAAAGCACGGATATTTTTGTGCGTTTGCAAAAGCATTTCGGTAGTGAGTGCCCGAGTAGGGCTGCCGTGTTTAAATGGGCCGCGAAACCGTCAAGAATGAGCCGCATGATCGTCGACCGCGAACCAGCGTCACACCAGACAATATTCGCCGCGTAGAACAACTCATTTTGGAGGACCGTAGGATGAATGTTCGAGACATTTCGGCTGAAGTCGACATCAGTATTGGTAGTGTAGAGTCTATCATCCACGAACACCTTCAATATCGCAAAATAACGGCGCGATGGGTTCCTAAACCGTTGAACTTTGAGCAAAAATTAACGCGGTTGGAAGTTTGTCGCCGCTTACTGACGCGATACGAAGCGGATAATGGTTTTTTAACGCGAATCTTCACTACAGACGAAACATGGGTACACTATTACACTCCCTAAATCAAGGTGTCAAGTAAAGAGTGGAGGAAGAAGGAGGAAGGGGCGCCAGTCAAAGCGAAGATAACATGATCCGCGGGTAAGGTAATGTGTACTGTGTTCTGGGACCGGCAGGGCGTGCTGTACGTCGATTTCCTGCGCACTCAAGGTACCATCAATGCTGCATACTACTCTAACCTTCTGAAAACACACGTGCAACCCGCTCGAAACGGAGCAGCATTCCAGCACGAAGTGCGATTCTCCTCCAAGATAGCGCGTCTCACGCTCGATGCAATATCGGAATTGGGGTGAAAGGTACTGGAACACCCCCCCTACAGTCCGCATTTATCGCCCTGCGACTACCACAAGTTTGAACCACTGAAAGAGGCCCTCGGAGGTTAAAAGTTCAATACCGAGGTAGAGGGGTTCGTGCGCACATGGCTGTCCGAGTTGCCCAAGGAATTTTTCGATACCGGCATCAAAAAACTCCCGGAAAGGTGGACAAAAGGTGTGAATAGTGAGGGGAATTACCTAGAAAAAATGTGATTTTTTGTAAACTTTTCGATAATAATTAAACATGTTAGAGTATTTGTCTCGATCATGTTTGAACCACCCTCGTATGTATGCCATGTATTATGACTTGTAAACCCCCCTTAAGAAGAAATAAAGTTCTTTTGGCTTTGGCATACTATGTGTTGTTTTAATTATAATTCATCAGAAACACATTCTGTAAGGTAATTTGCTAACAATGGATGTCATATTACATTATAGGGCCTTATCCATATTACATTATAGGGCCTTATCCATATTACATTATAGGGCCTTATCCAATATTACATTATAGGGCCTTATCCAATGAAAAGACCCCTTTATATTTCAATTCAGCTGGCGAATCATTCGAAGTATTTTTGATTGGCTTCTCTGAATTCTTAATATATTTGATTTGCTTGTTCTATCTATTGCTGTAAATCTCCGAATTTTTCTGTCCAATGACCGAGTGCGTTATGTAGCATACTGCGTTATCTTGGGAAGTATTCGTACAACCTGGCCACCTAAATTGATGTTGGACGGGCAGTGGTTGACAGTCCGCATGGTGGACTAGGAGGGTAGGGTATTCCTTTTATCTGTTCGCAGACACTCATGTTCGGGATATTCTCATGAAATGCTTCAGGGTTTAGCGGGACTTGACGGTTCGACCAGGCTCGTCCTGAACCTGGATCGATTATGAGACGTTTCTGTGTTTGTGGATCTCGACGAAACGGCTAGTCCGTTGGTGCTTACCCACCCATCATACAAGATGGGGTGGTGAACAAACGAGCTAACGCTTGCCAAGAAAAACCTCAACCGATGGAGGAAGAGGCTAAGGCAAGCTAAAAGAAGGGCAGATCCTCAAGAAATAATTGCCAGGATCAGATCGGAGGTCAGAACCGTCCGAAACAACTATACAAGTTCAATAAGAAAAGTGAAACTTGAAAATTGGCATAACTTTGTCAAAAAAGAAGCCCTAAAGTCACCATGGTCGGTGGCTTACAAAGTGGTAACTGATAAACTATCGGTACCACCAATATTGTTCCCTAAGAACCTCAAGCGGGGCCGATACGAAAACCTGGCGGGAAACCGCGGGTGCAATATTGGAACGCCTCATCCCGCCAGACACAATAAGTGACGACTCAGCAACTCAATCAACAGTGCGTGCTGAAAACCAGATGGTGCCGTTTGATAGCTCACAAAGCGTTGATCCCTTCGAAAAATGGGAAATCGAAAACGCCATAGGTAACATGCGCAAAAACTACGCCCCTGGCCCTGATAGAATCTCAGGATTCATCATCCGAAGAGTCTAGACTAGCAACCCAGAGTCTTTCATAAAGCTGATCAATTTCTGCCTTCGGCTATCATATTTTCTTAAGGCTTGGAAAACGGGTAAAATTTGTTTTCTACTGAAGAGCAAAAATAAAATGCTTGATGATCCAAAGTCATACCGGCCGGTATGCCTTTTAAATCAGATGGGCAAACTACTGGAGAGACTGATACTGGCGAGAATCACTCCAATATACTCGGCTTCCGGCCAAGAGTCGGAGAATCAGTATGGCTTCCGTACCAGGAAATGCACTGAGGATGCTGTTAGGAGGGTAGTCGACTTTGCTCGCAGCTCAGGAAAGCGATATACCCCCGGACTGTTTGCGGACATTGACGGGGCTTTTGACTTCATGTGGTCGCCTTCCGTCCTGCGCAGATTCCGATCTGCCTTACCGGACTTGGCATACTACGGGATCATTCGCTCATACCTTTCGGACAGATCCATCTTCTTCTCGCAGGGCGGTTGCCAGTATGAGAGGAATGTTAACAGAGGATGTCCTCAGGGATCGGTCCTAGGGCCCTTTTTGTGGAACATGATCTTAGATGAACTATTGGCTCTACTCCCTAACGAAAATGGGGAGAGTCTGGCATACGCTGACGACCTGACTATTCTAGTCAGTGCAGACAGCAGGAAAGGTTTAGAAGAAAACCTTCAAAAATATATAGACGTCACACTGGCATGGCTAAGCGAAAACAAATTATCGCTTTCACTAAAGAAGACACATTGTGTCCTTCTCCAAGGCAAATTAGATCGAAATAGTCCCCCCACGGTTTGTGTCAATGGGAACACAATCCGGTGGGAACCCCCTACGTACCTAGGGGTCGTACTCGACACAGGCCTCACGTTCTTACCGCACATCAAATACCTAAGGAGCAAGGTAGATGGGCTGAACATGAAATTTAGAAGACTGAGCAAGATACTCGGAGACGCCGGAAAAACGTTCATGAGAGTATACTATAGTGACATATTCATTTCCCTGTGGTTCTCTACTGCTCGTCAGTGTGGATTCACCGAACGAACAATAAATTATTCTGCCGACATCTGTCGGCATGCCATAGGTCTATATTACTCACTATGAGTAACGCATGCCGTACTGTTTCTACCCCAGCATTGGAGGTAATAACAGGTAAAATTCCGCTAAGGCTAATGGCGGAATATGTTTCTGCCAAATACCACTTCCGACGCTCCAAAGAATACACCTACAAGAGTAGGATATTCAGAGCACTACCGGATCTAGAGTCAAACACCATAGAGAATCTATGGGAAATGCTCATTCATTCCTGGCAAGAGAGCTGGGATGAATGTACAACCGGTAGAACCACTTATAAATGGCTGCCAAAGGTAGACTTTGCGATCGAAAATGCATTTTTTCGGCCAAACTACCCACTAACATGCTTTATAACTGGACATGGTCCATTTCGGGCAAATTTAAACAGATTAAATCTCTCTCCAACCGCATCTTGTAAATGCGGGGAAGAGAATCAAACGTCAGAGCACACGCTATACTTTTGTACACTACATAGCTCAATAAGGCCCCCAGGTTTGGCTGGGTTAGCCGAGAAAGATCTAATCAGATCAAAAGATTCATATGGCGTCATATCTAACACTGCTAGCTTGATGCTAAGTTCCATCTACACAGGTCGATGCACTTAGTATCAACACAACTCAGTAACCGTAAGACTGCAATGTCAATATGTAATCCTGCTACAAATCTGTTAGCTCTCTAACTAAATCAAATTTCAAAAATTTCAACAACGAAATATTTAGTCAGCGAATCTAATACCAATGTATGCATAAATAAAGATCATCATGACCGTCAATGATCAATGTAATTATGTTGCGTAGGATAAACTACGATGATGATATAGTTACCAAAAGTGACTAGGAGCGCTGCTCGCGAGACACATGTAACATTTTTCTGAGTCCGTTGGTGCTTGACACCAGGATCAATTGAAAGACTTCACAAGGGTTCGTGGGTCTTGACGTGCAGGTTGGATAGTGCTTCGCTGCTACCAGTCATACGGTTGTAGATTTTCGAACTGAAACTAGTGGGTTCAGCTCTTCGGAGTGGTTCTCGCCATGCTCGATGATAAGGCGTAACCCTCATCACACTTTCTGCGTCTAGGGGCAGACTGTGGAGATTACTAATAATCACTTATATATAATAGTTAACCCGCCGTCTCAATGTTGTGGGACCAGCTGGTGTTACTGCAGAGGGCGGTTCTAAGAGCCGCTGCAAACACACTCGATGAGGAGCCACAGGTGAGATTCCATGGCTGTTCGCATCGGCCTGGATGGCTGCAAATTACCTTTGCCGACGAGGAAAGTGTGAGGTGGGAAACAGTTGAAAGGCTGAGAACCTGTATAGTTGTAAGGAAAAAGATAAAATATTTCGTTCTTTCAAAGTCCTGCACAGGGGACATGACATCCATTCATGTCCGCTGCCAGGGGGTAAGGAATGTGACGAAGTTTATCGTCTGCTCTGCGTACTTTTCTGGAGACAAAGCTACCGAAGGAGCCCACCAACAGCCGTGCGGGATTTAGTCCGCCACTATAGAAAGAAAAACATCCAGCTGATAATTGGATGTGATGCCAATGCTCACCACACAATTTGGGGTAGCACAGACATTAACCATAGAGGTGGGCTATTTTTAGATTACTTACTTCAAGAGGGCTTAACAGTAGTAAATAAAGGTAACAAACCAACTTTTGTTACCCCTTATAGACAGGAGCTTTTAGATCTAACTATAAGTACTATTTTCATTAACAATAAGATTTCCGATTGGACGGTATCTACAGAACCATGATATTCAGACCATATACTCTTCAGTATAAAAACAGGTCCTAGACCATGAGAATACTACAGGAATGCTAAGGAAACATACTGGATTGGTTATGCAGAAACCCTCCGAGCTAACCTTAGCACGTGTATATCGAAAATATTCAAACAGAATCACTTGGAGATCCTGACCGAGCAAATTAAAACCGCCATGGTCCCCGCTTATCACGAAAACTGCCCACTAAGATAAAAAGGATAACCGATTTCAGAGACAGGCTTGCCTTGCAATTACAGGTGCGTTTCGCATCACACCTACGGCAGCCATGGGGGTCCTACTAAATCTAACACCCCTGCACCTACTCATGCAGAGGGAGGCGGAACGGACCACATACAAACTATATCAACTGGCGATCGACAGGCTAGAGGCAGGCCTCCTGGACGAACTTGTAACGAACAGCACCCACCCTATCGATGCCCTCGGATATAATGAAAAAAGTCCCGAGCCAAGAAACGCATTTCAATGTAATCGTCCCCAGCCGGGATGAATGGACCCAGCATGCTGAGGTTCTATTGAGAACCGACCTTGGCTTGTTCACAGACGGCTCGCGAACGACGAACGAAACGGGGGTCTATGGCAGCAAACCAAGAATTAACATCTCATTGAGTCTCGGTCAAAACGTAACAAGGTTCCAGGCAGAAATATTTGCCATTGACCGTCGATTTTCTACTTGTTATTTTTCCATTTTGTCCAAATGATTCTGTAATTTATTGGTGGCATTTTTGTGGATCTTTATCAAAATTTAGAGTTCCAAATATGGTGCGAGGATTTGCAGGTAGGTCAGTTGTGTACAAAAGTGGTCCAATGACGCTTCCCTGAGGAACTCCTGATCTTATTGACAAGTGGTTTGATTCCTCGCCACCAACACGCACTTTGAATCGTCTTTCAGTAAGATAGGATGTCAATAATCTATAATAACATCCAGACATATAGGTTTTGATTTTATATAGCAAACTAGGATGCTAGACTTCATCAAAAGCTTGACTCACCTCTAAGTACGTATTGTGTGTGAGGTGTAAGACATTTGTTTAATTTCAAAAAGTTGGTTACATCTAAATCCCGATTGGTTTCCATACAATATGTTTTGCTTATTAAAATAATCGGTTAGTTGATCATGTACTGAGATTTCAATGATTTTCTCAATGAGAGAGAGTAAATCTATCGGTCTCAATTTAACAGGTTTACTAATTTTTGGAACCCGTATTATAATGCTGCATTTCAAAACCGAAGGTAATACTCCTGTGTTTGAAAACAGGTGTTCACAACAGAAAATAATAACTAAACCATTTGAAGTTGACTTTAGTTTCTATTAATAATTTACCCTTTATTTCTTTCAATTTGTTTTAAGGAACTTTCACATTCTCTGTCAAATACATTATGTTCACAATCAATATTTTTCAACTTTAGAACTTCTATAGCATACTTACAATTTGTACATTCATATTGGACAGACTGAGATTCTTCTTTTTTATGCTTTTTGGAGCACAAAGGACCCACTACAGTGGATCTACACTTGTGTGTATGATGGCTAAATTTCCAACGATTAAAAATTTTTCAAACACTTATCAAATGAAAAAATTTAACTAGACTAACCTAACGGTCACGGTGACCCAGGGGTGCGTAAATTGTCCATAACTTCGTTTCTATTCAAGCTATCGACTTGATTGCTTTTTCCAAACGATAGTTGGTACAATCCGCACATCCTAAAAATATTTTCATCCACATACAGGATGTACGAAAATGAAATACATACTTGGGTTCGGTTTTTTATGGCAAGCCCCTATTTTTCATACATCTTTGGATTTGCCCCTTAATTGTCGATAAAACGCACCCAGGTCAATTTATGTGTCGAGATAGCGTCGTGCGTAGACCCACAGAAAAAGTCATAACTTCGGAACCGTTCATCATAATTCATCATCTTTTTTCCAGTCGATTCCTTAAGCTTCTGTGCATCTTTTGAAATAGGCATAAATTTGATGTCGGTGTTATATCGCCTACTGCATTGTTTTTCAAATGACAAATAACGAATTGAATTAACTCGATTTTTTCAAATGAAACCCTCTGTATTTTATTACACCATTGCATGCCATTTCGTAAGAGCTTTTCGCCGATATAAGGTTTGTGGGGCTACTTCGTGAAATAAATTCCAAAATAAGAAATGTGGATTGTTTTAGTAGGATTAAGTAGAACGTTGTCGTAAAATCGGAAACATCTATACAAAATAATTGAAAAAATTTTTTTCGAAATTGTAATAGCAGTGTTTGAAGAATAGTGGTAATAGAAACAGGAGAATATCAAGAAGCAAACAATTATAAAAACAAGAACATGAAGGAGTGAATAACAGAAAACCATGAGAAAAAATATCACCCTGTAGATTTTAAAACTAAATTGGCATGTTACTATGGGAAAAAATTCAAACTTTAACACCCTGTATGTCGAAAACGAAACGTTTGTTGTCTCATGCTTATGGGACTCTTTTTTTTAAAATTATTCAAGGAATCTCCTCCTCTTCGTTTGTACCTCCCATTTAGGAACACTCTGTATAGTAGTGTAAGGCTACATGTCAACAATGGTCTAAAGGAATTCCTATTCAATGCAGGTATCAATAAATTTTGAAGGGTTCTCAAAAACTGTTGGAAAAAGATGAATTAATTACATTGGTTTGTTCGTTAAGTTAGATTATTTATTTCTAGAGTAAATTTGTTTCAGGAAATACATATTCACTTTATATAGTTGTGTAAGGATACATGTAAAAATGGCCTAAAAGAATTCCTATTCAATATCATCTATCAATAAATGTTAAAGGTTTCTCTAAACATGTTTGAAAGAGATGAATTACTTACATTGACTTGTTCCTTAAGTAAGATTATTTATCTCTAGAGTGAATTCGTTTCATGAAAGATTCACTTTATACAGGGTGATCAATAAGCTCTATGAGAAACTCTGACATATTCTAAACATTTTTTCCTACGAACAAAGATCCGATTAGTTTTCATTTAGAAGATACAAGCAGTTGTTCAAGTCTGAACTATATTTAAACTTTGAACGTTGTATCAATCTTCTTTGACAATTATGATCAATTGAAATAAATCGTAAGATTATAGAAATTGTTTGGAATATCCGAAGTCTTCGGAATGATGCAATAAAACTGTGTGAGTAGGTTGGCGTCTATTTGCAGACTTCCTTCAGTATTCTCGAGCTGCTTTTCTGGAGTTTCCATCAAAATATCCATATACAAACACAATATTTGCACATTCCCGAGTGCATTGTTTATTCAGAACGTCAGCAAGTGTCAAATGAATAATTAAAATAATAAAAGTTGCCATATCAATATTTTTCATTTATACATGAAAATATATATTTTAAATGCTTGTATTTTCTAAACAAAAACGAATCGGACCTATGTTAATGGAAAAAAAAAGTTTAGAATTACCACAACTATCATATGTCAGAGTTTGTCATAGAGCTTATAGAAAACGTTTTATATCATCTATTTCCACACTCAATAAATTATAATTATTGTATTGAAAAATAAAACAGACATTGCACATAGGGACGTTTATTATTAAAAGGTACAAAAATCAATACTTGAGTTTGTGTATTGAGTCATAGGTAACAAGTAAATAAGAATGGAGCAATTAATGGAATAAACATCTACAAGTTGAGAAAAATAAATTATTTCAGAATTACTCCTCCAAAATAAATTAACTTGAATCGCTAAAAATGGACCAAACTTAATTGATTTTTGGGTAGGCTTTTCTGATTTAAAGCATCATCACACAAGTGACACTGAATATTGCTCCAAATTTAAATTAACTGAATCCATACCAGTTTTGAGGTTTTTTTAATTGAAGCATAATCACATAAATTTCATTGAAGATCGAACAAATAGAGACAACAAATATGGAGTCTATAAGCACTTGTAGCGGTTTCCCTATGGTATATATTGGCCAAACAGATAGATCCTTTGAGAAAAGAATACACGAACACCAGCGGAGTTATAAGTCAGACATCTCACATTCAACATACTACTCTGTCAAGAAAGTACCGGAAATTTTCAATTAAAACAACATTTTTACATTTAATCGTCAAAATTTATTGGGTCGCCTTCAAAATAGGTTCCATTTGCTCCAATACATCTATGCCAACGGCACTTCCAATTATCGAAACATTTTTTATAGGCGCTTTCCGGGATGGACTTTAGCTCTCGCGCCGAATTTTGTTTTATGGCTTCAATCGACTCAAAACGGGTGCCACGAAGGGGCAATTTTAGTTTAGGGAAGAGGAAAAAGTCGCAGGGAGCCAAATCCGGCGAATACGGTGGTTGCTGAAGCACGTTTGTTGAGTTTTTGGCGAGAAAGTCAGTCACAATCGTAGCTCTGTGAGAAGGCGCGTTATCGTCATGCAAAATCCATGAGTTGTTCGCCCACAAATTTGGCCGCTTCTTACGGATACGCTCACGCAAACGTTTCATAACGCCTAGGTAATACTCCTTGTTTACCGTCTGACCCTCTGGAACGAATTCGTAGTGCACCACGCCACGGATATCGAAGAAAACAATGAGCATCACCTTCATTTTCGAGAGCTTTGGCGTGGTTTTTTCGGTTTCGGCTCATTTTTTGCCACCCATTCCGATGATTGCTGGCTTGTTTGCATATCGTACTCGTAGACCCAGGTCTCATCACCAGTTATAATGCGTTCCATGAATGTAGAATCGGAATTACAGCGATCCAGCATGTCTGAAGCAACCTGTTCGCGATGACGTTTTTGAAGAAAATTCAGGTCTTTCGGTACGAGTCGTGCGGTCACCTTTCTCATGCCCAAAATATCAATCAAAATCGTACGTGCGGACTTGTGGGATATCTTAAGATCATGTGCTATCTCTCTCAAGCTGGTACGACGGTTTTCCAGCACCCTTTCCTTAATTTTATCGACGTTATCTTCGATCGAAGCCGTCGATGGGCGACCACTTCACGACCGTCCTTGAAGGCTCTGTACCACTGATATGCACGAGTTTTCGATAGAGCATTATCACCAAAGGCCTTTTGCAACATTTTCAATGCATCGGCACACGAAAATTCATTTGCAACACAAAACTTTAAACAAATTCTTTGCTCAACGTAATCACCCATAGTAAAAATCGGCACGCACTCTGACATCGACTGACTTAATCAGCTGTTGCAAACACACTAGTTGACAGGTCCCGCTCAAGCTTGGCATAGTAATTAAGGACAGTGGTACCAACCTAGGAAAAAAAATTTTTACCTGCCTCATTGCCCCGCCAGATTTAAATCGATAATTCCCGGTACTTTCTTGACAGAATGTATACCGGTCATTTGGACATAATTTCAAAAAAAAATATGAAATTATCCATAGTGAAATTTAAAGTATAAGCCTCACACTTTTGGAAGCAGTAGAAATTATTAGGTGCAACTAAAACTCTTCTTAACAATCAAACAGATGTCGCAAGATGTCCATTGTAGTATATTTTCATTTAGTTATGGTTATTTGTATCCCTTCTTGCATATGTTTTTCTCATGTTTATTTCCGAAAATTGTTAGTTGTGCCACCTCTTTTTTCAAGTTTTTAGCCATATAAGAAGTGAAGTTGTAATTTTAACAGTTAATTCAAAATGTAAACTTGATGAAGCCACAGTGTTGACGAAACAATTGTCGATAAGTTAACAAATTGTGGAAATAATAATAATTATTTTTTTATTTAATCATAATAATATAAATCACATACTACTCTGTCAAGAAAGTACCGGGAATTTTCAATTAAAACAACATTTTTACATTTAATCGTTAAAATTTATTGGGTCGCCTTCAAAATAGGCTCCATTTGCTCCAATACATCTATGCCAACGGCACTTCCAATTATCGAAACATTTTTTATAGGCGCTTTCCGGGATGGACTTTAGCTCTCGCGCCGAATTTTGTTTTATGGCTTCAATCGACTCAAAACGGGTGCCACGAAGGGGCAATTTTAGTTTTGGGAAGAGGAAAAAGTCGCAGGGAACCAAATCCGGCTCGGTGAGAAGGCGCGTTATCGTCATGCAAAATCCATGAGTTGTTCGCCCACAAATTTGGCCGCTTCTTACGGATACGCTCACGCAAACGTTTCATAACGCCTAGGTAATACTCCTTGTTTACCGTCTGACCCTCTGGAACGAATTCGTAGTGCACCACGCCACGGATATCGAAGAAAACAATGAGCATCACCTTCATTTTCGAGCGGCTTTGGCGTGGTTTTTTCGGATTCGGCTCATTTTTTGCCACCCATTCCGATGATTGCTGGCTTGTTTGCATATCGTACTCGTAGACCCAGGTCTCATCACCAGTTCTAATGCGTTCCATGAATGTAGAATCGGAATTACAGCGATCCAGCATGTCTGAAGCAACCTGTTCGCGATGACGTTTTTGAAGAAAATTCAGGTCTTTCGGTACGAGTCGTGCGGCCACCTTTCTCATGCCCAAAATATCAATCAAAATCGTACGTGCGGACTCGTGGGATATCTTAAGATCATGTGCTATCTCTCTCAAGCTGGTACGACGGTTTTCCAGCACCCTTTCCTTAATTTTATCGACGTTATCTTCGATCGAAGCCGTCGATGGGCGACCACTTCACGACCGTCCTTGAAGGCTCTGTACCACTGATATGCACGAGTTTTCGATAGAGCATTATCACCAAAGGCCTTTTGCAACATTTTCAATGCATCGGCACACGAAAATTCATTTGCAACACAAAACTTTAAACAAATTCTTTGCTCAACGTAATCACCCATAGTAAAAATCGGCACGCACTCTGACATCGACTGACTTAATCAGCTGTTGCAAACACACTAGTTGACAGATCCCGCTCAAGCTTGGCATAGTAATTAAGGACAGTGGTACCAACCTAGGAAATAAAAAATTTTACCTGCATCATTGCCCCGCCAGATTTAAATCGATAATATATTCCACCGATAAGATTGGTCGAATTTATTCAGTACATCCAAGCAATGATGAATGTTTTTATTTACGGCTGCTATTAGTCAATGTACGTGGCCCAACATCATTCCAACATTTACGAACTGTTGATGGTGAATTTTGTGGATCCTACAGAGAAGCCTGTCAACGTTTGTAATTGCTAGAAAATGACGCTCATTGGGGTCAAACTCTCAATGATGCTGTAATATCATCACACGCTCATCAAATACGAACATTGTTTTCAATAATCATATCTACATGCTTCCCATCAAACCCAATTGATTTGTGGCTCAAGTACATGGATTATATGTGTGATGATATTTTGTATCGAATACGGAATAGAATGGGAAATTCAAATATACAAATCAGTGAAGAAATTTACACTGAAGCATTGATTTCATTTGAGGACATGTGCTTGATGATATCAAACAAACTATTAATTCAATTAGGTCTGGCCGCGCCTAATCGTCCAATGCATGATGCTTTTAACCAAGAGTTTCATCGAGAAAAACTGTATGATCTCAGCACTTTGAAAGAATTAATTCAGACAAATCTTCCACTGTTGAATGAACAACAGAAGTATGTATTTGATACTCTTATGAAAGTAACAAATGATGAAACTGGCGGGATTTACTTCTTAGATGCACCTGGTGGTACAGGAAAAACTTTTTTAATTTCTATAATATTAGCAACAAATCGCTCACTAAATAAAATTGCACTTGCACTCGCTTCGTCGGGAATTGCAACAACTTTACTTGAAGGTGGTCGAACAGCCCATTCAGCACTAAAATTGCCATTAAATATGCAAAGCAATGAAACTCCAAGCTGCAACATTTCGAAGAACTCTGCAATGGCAAAGGTTTTGCAGCAATGTGAAATTATTGTTTGGGATGAATGCACGATGGCACATAAAAAATCTTTGGAGGCTTTAGACAGAACCATAAAAGATCTACGGAGCAGTTATAACCGATTTGGTGGTGCGTTGATTTTATTAGCAGGAGATTTTCGTCAAACATTGCCAGTGATTCCACGATCAACGCCAGCAGATGAACTCAATGCATGTCTAAAGTCCTCCAATTTGTGGAAACATGTCAAAGTACTTCATTTAAGCAAAAATATGCGTGTCGAGTTGCAAAATGACCAATCTGGAAACATATTCTCTAAACAACTCATTGACATTGGTAATGGCAAATTCCCTATAGACACGTTGACTAGCTGCATTTAACTTTCCTCAAAGTTTTTGTCAGTTAACTCGAACAAAATATGAACTCGTTCAGAAGGTGTTCTCAGATCTTTCTCAAAATTACGAGTCGTACGAGTCGTGCGGCCACCTTTCTCATGCCCAAAATATCAATCAAAATCGTACGTGCGGACTCGTGGGATATCTTAAGATCATGTGCTATCTCTCTCAAGCTGGTACGACGGTTTTCCAGCACCCTTTCCTTAATTTTATCGACGTTATCTTCGATCGAAGCCGTCGATGGGCGACCACTTCACGACCGTCCTTGAAGGCTCTGTACCACTGATATGCACGAGTTTTCGATAGAGCATTATCACCAAAGGCCTTTTGCAACATTTTCAATGCATCGGCACACGAAAATTCATTTGCAACACAAAACTTTAAACAAATTCTTTGCTCAACGTAATCACCCATAGTAAAAATCGGCACGCACTCTGACATCGACTGACTTAATCAGCTGTTGCAAACACACTAGTTGACAGATCCCGCTCAAGCTTGGCGTAGTAATTAAGGACAGTGGTACCAACCTAGGAAAAAAAAATTTTACCTGCCTCATTGCCCCGCCAGATTTAAATCGATAATTCCCGGTACTTTCTCGACAGAACGTATATGTTGCATTTAATTCAAATCGACTGAATTTATATGATCAATTTTTGGGTTTGCAGCATACTCAAACAAGTTACATTCATAATAACGTCGCATTTGAATGAACTGAATTTATATGGGTGTTGAGATAAATTTTTCGATTTGCAGCATACTCACATAAGTTGCATTTATATTGCTTTAAATTTAAATGAACTGAACTTACGTGGCATTTGAGTTCTCTTTTCAGATTTGCGGCATACTCGCACAAGCTACATTTATGTTGCTTCAAATTTAAATGAACTGAATCTACATGCTCTTTGAGGGTACTTTTTCGATTTGTCGCATGATCACAGAAGTGACATTTATGTTGTTTCAAATTCAAATGAACCGAATCTATATGCATTTTGAGGTAATTTTTTCGCTTTGCCGCATACTCACACATGTTACATTTATATTGCTTCAAATTTAAATGAACCGAATTCACGTGTTTCTGGAGATCATTTTTCAGATTCACCGCGTAGTCGCACAAAATACATTTATGTTGCTTCAGATTTAAATGAACCGAATCTATGTGGATTTTGACGTGATTTTTTCGAGTCGCAGCATAATTACACAAATGACACTTATGTTGCTTCAAATTTAAATGGTACGAACTTACATGGTTTTTGAGTTCTTTTTTCAGATTTGCCGCATACTCGCACAAATTACACTTATGCCGCTTCAGATTAAAATGAACTGAATCTATATGCTCCTTAAGGTTAACTTTTCGATTTGCGGCATAATCGCACAAAAAACATTTATGTTGTTTTAAATTCAAATGAATTGCATTTGTGTGATTTTTGAGTTCGTTCTTCAAATTTGCCGCATAATCACACCAGTGACATTTATATTGCCTCCTGTTCATCGAATGAATTGAATCTATGTGACATTTGAGATCTGTTTTCAGATTTGCAATATACTCACATAAGTGACATTTATATTGCTTCAAATTTAAACGAACTGAATCTGTACGATCTTTAAGGTCGTTTTTTCGATTTGCAGCATCATCACATAAGTGACATTTTTGTGGTTTCAAAATTGAATTATTCGTATTTGAATTAATTTTATGTTCTTCTTTCACATTTGAAGTATGAATGTATAATTTACATTCACGGTGCTTTTGTTTTGAGGAAAAATCTCTATATTGTTCCTGATCTCCAGTAAAGGAAACTTGGTCACATAGATCAGAACATCCTTGATGAATTTCTTCCGATTTAGGGGAGCTTAATTTTTCATTATACATTTGTGGCAATAAACTAAGCAGATTATCATATTTAGCTACGTATTTTTCTCTGTCCTGAACTCCAGTTTCATCAGTGAACTGATTAACAATGTCCACATCTTCAACCTTTAGGTCTTCAAAATTCTGTTCATTATCTGGATACAGGAAACTGGAACCAAAGAATTAGTGAAATAACAAAAGTGAATGATTTAATATTACAATTGCTTTTTCACATAAAAGAAGATTCAAAAGTAATGTAATGTTGTAGAATGTACACCACGAGATTATATTCTGAAATTTTGTGAAGGTAGCGAAGGGTTAAAAAAAATTAATCTCATATATGGCATATGACTGATACTTAAATATTTAATACACAAATTAAAATTTCAATGTTAATTATGAGGATTTAACATCTAGTTGTACTTCCTATATATTTTTTTAAATGTGAAACTTATCTATGAAATGAGGTCAGAAGTGGTCTACTGATGAAGGGAATACATGATTTAGGTTAAATCATAATTAAATTTGAAAGATGCTTACGAATCGCTGGAGGCACATATTCCTTTTTCCACATGTTCATTTGGATCAAAAACGTCCATCCCACCAGTCTTTCGGAAAGGTTCTAAATGACATAACCTTCAATTCAATAGATATCTCTGCTAGAATTAACCGTAAGCACCATAGATTAACAATAATAAATATATATATATATATAGTCTTGTTGATCTATGGTGAACAAATTAATATATCAACTGAAGAGATCCGGATCCTCTAAGGATCATACGAGTCACAGAGTCCCTGATAGATTATATAAATTCCACCATTATGTCATTGTATTTACCGGAGTTATTTCTGTGTCAAAATACTCTGTGTTGCGGTGACTTGACAAGTAAATGATTAGTGAGAATAACAAAGGAGAACAAGGTCCTTATAGCGTCCCCATTGTATTTGAATTCATTCGAGAGGAAAGTTCTTGGAAATAAACCTCCTGGGCAACTAAGTAACATATTCGAGATAATAGTAATTATAACAGTGTCCCTTGGTAACTCTTAGTAAGTAAACTTCTTTTAAATGCTTCTGATTAATTACATTTTTAAATACCACCCTTGTGTTAATGTGAAATTAATGACTGCACGCTCGTTCATTGTACTTCGCTTCCATTCTTGTATTTTTGCTTTGCCGTTACTTAATCCAACCGGAATGTTTGAACTAAATTGCATTGCCTTTGTACATAACTTAAGCAACCCTCACAAGTTTTCTGTTTGTATTGTATACTTTCTCTCGGTGCCTGATTGCTTTTTGCTGTATTTGTAAATAGTGGTTCTTTATCTGCGTAATACTTGCCAATAGGGATTTGTATTATCTTTTCTTACTAATTGTGGTGCTTGATATGTAACTGATTTGTATGTACCCTTGTGTGATCCCCCGGATACCCATTTCTTTGTTCTTATTGTAACGTCCATTAACACGCCTGGGTGATGGGGTACTGTATCTATGTATTATGTCCTATTCAGTTTGTTTTACCTATTTGTCATATGCATATGCCGCTTACTTTGAGAGATTGTATTCCATGTGAACCAGTGGCGTTCTTTAGGGTAAGTTGCTGGGGAGTCCTGGTAGAGGACAACATATTGTATAGAGAAAGTAAATAACTCCAGATATCCTGATTGCTAGATAATTGTTCCGAGGTATTGTGATATCCCCAGGGATTAGTTTACGTGACCCTTCAGGTAGTGTTCGGTTCGTTCTTCAGTAATATCTGAGCCTTCTTGGGCCCGAAGAGGTCAGATACTGTTCCTTTGATAGTAACTTCTCCGGTCGACTCGAATTAGGTTAGATCCCCTCTTCAAGGAGATCTCCTGGGAATGCCACAATTACCCTTACCTTACTGTCCATTTAAACTTGCCCCTTGTAATTGAGGTTCAGCACTGATTACCGGAAGTACAGTCGAAGGTGCGCATGCTGGCTGTATACCCCATTTCCTGCATAACTTTACCCTTTCCGCTGCGCAAGAATGATATCTGATTTGAGCGAATACCGACCTAACAATATGTAGTAATAAGTCATTTAGACCCGGGGCGCTATTGGTTTCACAGGGCCGCTTTGCGAACCACTGCGTAGAGTAGATTTAACCACAGGCTGATGAATGTGTTTCCATTTATTGAGGGTTGTTGCTTTTGAACATTATTAATAAAAATATATTATTCTGGTATTATTGTGTTTCGAATATTTGAACCTCCCGTCACTGTTTCCTTGCTCTCGTTAGGTGTAATTTGGGTTGCCTACACAACGTAACGTCCTATTCGCCCGCCACTAGACAATCACGATAAAAAGGTTAGCGCTCTTTAGATTACTTCGTATAATTCCAGATCGTTAAGAGTACTCCGTAAACCCCTAGATCTTTTAGAGTACTCCGTAAACCCCCAGATCTTAGAGTACTACGTAGTATCCCGGATCTTTTAGAGTACTCTGTAATGTACGGGATAGCTCAGCACCAATGAACAAATTAATATATCAACCAAAAATAATATTTTAAACTTTTTCACAATAAACACTAGATATAATATACTCAATAACGACATAGACTGACAATTAAGCAAACTCCATACTCTAGAATCATAGAACTCAATACAATACAAGTGATACGGAAATGACCCTTAAATCGTGTAGTGAGGCAAACAGAAATTTAGACAACCCCGCAAATATGTAGTATACTCATCCTTTTTTATCTTGTATGTTATAGGCAGCAGATTTAAAATAAAGATATTTTAAAATTTGCATTTTTGATCGCCTATAAATAAAAAACTAATGAATATTTTTTCAAAGTTACAAGTTTATTAGAAAGGTTGAACCTTGAAAATTATTAATGAAAACAAAATGTCTTAAAGTTAACCAAACAGTATTACAGAAAAAATCTTTTGAGTTTTCTGATGTAGTTGGGAATGCATTTGGACAGTAGACTCACCTGGAAAGAGTATGTTTGCAAAAAATGGAGCAGATTGATTTGAGAGGGAAAGGTTTATATTAGATAGAAGTCCAATTTATCGCTGGAGAGCAAAATATTTATATACAAAACTGTTATCAAGTCAATATGGGTGTATGGAATTGTTGGGCTGTACAAGCAAGTCAAACATGGCTATTATAAGCCAAAGATATTATATATGATAGCAAATGCTTCATGGTATGTTACTAATCAGACCTTACACGAAAACCTGAAGCCATATGTGAAGGACATCATTAAAGAAAAAAGTATTAATCACCATGACAAATCACATGATCGCAAAAATACTTCTCTTCAACCATTACTCGATCCACAAGATGTCAGAAGACTCAAAAGGAACTAGCCAGCGTCATCTGAGAGCACGCTGCTCTTAAGCCATCACATTAGCCTATAAAATAAATGTATTCTGATTGCTAATAGTGCTAAAAAAATGTAGCTGTGTTATCTGAAGCTGCCTGAGTTCCAGTATTAACAAATTTGTAAGTAGATTCCATCGAGGTAAATGGCAATTCAATATCCATAGCCTTGTTTAAGGAATGTCCATAGAGATATGTGGATTCTGTAGTTCCTAAATTAAGCGTTTATGTTTTTAAAATCAAACTGTAATTTAAATAATAAGGCCGAAGTTTCAAACAATACAAGTTAAAGAAGAGAGAGCTTAGTTCTTACATATTCAATAATTTTCCTTAAGGGTAGAAATAACTTCCTCGTTAAATGTTTTGGGAAGGAAAATATGCTTGGTCGTGTATCAGGCTTTAGAATTTTTGGTGTACAATCTGGTTTTTTGTAAATAGTCTGTTGGGAGAAAATATGCACTGAAAAGTCTACTATTTCTCGATGGAATCCAATTTTCTTTTCGAACTGCTTTGACCTATAGTTCCAATATCTTAGGGCATTTGAATGGAAAACAATTTGCAATGTACAATAAAATCATTTTATAGGTACTCCACAAAAAAGTAAATTCAAGACTTGAAAGCTGAACTAAAAACATAAATAATTATTCTATGATAATAATTCTTATCATGTAAACACAATTCATCATGATATTCATACGATTAATTTTTCCATTGTACCCCAAACGTTTTAAACTTTATGTTTATAACATTTACGTTATAAACATAAAGTTTAATAAATAGTAATTTAACAAACACTGAAATAAAGGCAAAACCATCCATGAAACGATTTCTTAAGAATCACACATAAAATTCACAAATATACCGACAGAAAACTATATTTATCCCCTGATCCACAATTCCAACTCATTCTATCGAGCAGGAATACTATATTTCATATCTTTCTTTGTCTGTTGTCCCTGCCTCACTTATTCCATAGATCAACTACATCTATAATAGTAATCTGTGCCTCGTACTAAAGTTACTATTTTAATACTCTGTGGCTGAATTCCGTCGTCACGAGAAGTGTCGCTTTAAGAGAAATAAATAGAAATATTGGTGGTGATAGAAATCGATATATAGTTAATCTATGGTTGGTGGCATTCAACCATTGATTAACAATAATATATATATATATATATATAGCCTTGTTGATCTATGCATTCAACACCTAACCTTGATAAGAGACAGTAACATATTACTGAAAACTAACCTTAATCTGTCAAACAATCGTCATCAAGATTTGAACAGAGCAACTAAATTGTTTGATAGCGGTGTTTATATCTATCCCTGTGTTTTCTGTTGAACGTGGTTGGTGAGTGTGTTGCATATACTTGCTGACATTGAGCGTTGTAAATTATAATTTGAATTTTATTTTAGTTATTACATCGGTTTTCTACTTGGTATTGAATTTCCGATTTTTTTTTGGGCATTTTATTTTCATACTGAGCGTCAGTCTTTGTAGACTCGATTACCTGCAGATAATATAACTACCAACAGTCTCGGGGTTTCGCCCCGGGTCTTTAAGCTTTTATCACCTAGATCCCAAGAAACAGTGTTTGTAGCCCCACACTGCTGTTGCTTTTTTTGTGTGCCGTTTTAATAGTTGAAATAAAGATTGTAATTGAAATGATACTAATATATGTGGAATTATATAGGTGCACCCTAGACTCCACAGTCCCTGGAATCATTCCACGTGAAGAATAAGTTGGTTATGATAATCCTGTTCAGTTGGAAATTAAGAATAAAAGAAGAACCGTAACCTGTGGTGACAGTTATTTAATAACTCTGAGTAGAAGTCTTTTTTTGAAAAGCTTATATTTTGGATATTGTGACAAGTTCATTTCATAGTGGTTGAAGATGGCCGTGGAATATCTATAATTCATTTGGAAAATGTATTAATTATTAAAGAATCTGTACAAAAGACCTCAGAACAAGTGGGATGGATGTTGTTAGTCAATATATTGATGTAAAAGAAGAAATATGTGCTTCTCTTGATTGGTAAGTATCTTTAATTTGACATTCTTTAGAAAATAATCATTCTTTTTCAAATAATGTTGATGTTTTACATGTTGAAAACAGAATTTGAAACAGAAAAATGTACGAATTAAATATCGGGAGTACAAATTAATTCAGTCCGTTTTTTCAGCTCGAAAAATGCAGTTATTCTAAAAGATAATGAATTAATAAATTGATCAATATATTTGCTGACTAGATGTTTTGCAATATCTTTTAAAATTCTATTAGGAGTACAAATAAGTTTCCGCCGTTAAATTAAATATTTATTATAGAAGAACGGTAATATAAATTTATTTAAAATATTGCCCATCACTTGCAACCTTTTTTTCCCATCTCTCAGGCAGCATTCGAATCCCACGTCTGAAGAACTCCTTGTCTTTTGAGGCTATCCACGAATCAACCCATTTTTTGGTATCCTCATAAGATGTGAACCGCTGCGCCGTCAGAGCATGTGCCATGGACCGGAACAGGTGATAATCGGACGGTGCAATGCCTGGTGAATACGGCGGGTGGGGTAACACTTCCCAATCAAGTGTTTCCAAGTACTTTTTCACGGGAGCCGCAACATGTGGACGAGCATTGTTCAATATCTCTCGGCTTTAATTCGTACGGAACCCAATTTCCTTGTTTATGAATCATTCCTAATGATTTTAAACGATGTTAGACTGCTTGCTGAGTGATTTCTAATGTTAGAGCAAGTTCTTTTTGTGTTTGAGATGAATCATCCTCCAACAATTCCTCCAATTCTGCATCCTCGTAAATTTTTGGCCTTCCACTGCGATCTTTGTCTTCTACGTCGAAATCACCGTTTTTAAACTTTTGAAACCACTCTCGACACGTTCTCTCACTCAAGGCACCCTCACCATATGCTTCTACGAGCAATTGATGCGCCTCAGCAGCAGATTTCTTTAAATTAAAGAAGTAAACTAATATTTCCCGCAAATGACGCTTACTTGGCTCAAATTTTGACATTTTCAACTTATAAAAATTATATTTTACCAATATAAAATCAATGATATTAATAGGTTATGTTGTTCTTGAATGTCCAAACTATTTTTTAAGCCGGTTATCATCTGCGAAAGCTAACCGAAACTCCGTGGCGCGCCATATACAATAAAACGGCGGAAACTTATTTGTACTCCTAATATTTATATATACCATAGTATCAGTTTATCACTTAATTGTGATATTTATTTTTATTTACAAGACTTTGGCAATTAAGTTAAATGATTAAGTTGTCCTACTAGCAAGTTTAAGCTGTTAAATTTATGTCACAATTGAAATTGAAACCGATTCGTGTACTTTTTTTTTTAATTATTAGTTGAAGTTGAAGATTTTTGTGCTAATCCAAAGTTAAAACACTAAATCAAGCAAAATTAGCTTGGTTTGATTAGTTGAAAACAGCAATTAGTGGATGAATACTAAAAACACACTGTAAAAAAATTGTTGATTGTTTTATTTCTTTGGTTAAAGTTCCCTGTATCCAGATAATGGAGAAAATTTTGAAAATGTCAAAGTGGAAGATGTGAGCATTGCTGAACATTTTATTGATGACGTTGGAGTATACGATAGGGTAGAATACCTCGAAAAACTTAGATTTCCCAAATCGGAAGAAAACTGTCAACAAGAAACTAACAATCTCAACATCTGCGATCAAACTTCAGTTACTGAAAATTACTTACATTTAAATGTGAAGCAACATAAATGTTACTTGTGTGATTATGCTACAACTCGTAAATCTAACCTCAAAGAGCATATAAATTCAGTTCATTTGAATTTGAGGCAACATAAATGTAACCTATGTGATTATGCTACGAACAGGAAATCTGATCTCAAGGATCATACAAATTCAATTCATTTGAATTTGAACACACATAAATGTAACTTATGTGACTATGCTACAAACAGGAAATTTAACCTTGAGGCTCATGTAAATTCAGTCCATTTTAATTTGAAGCAACATAAATGTAACCTATGTGATTATGCTACAAACAGGAGCTTTCAACTCAAATATCACATAAATTCGGTTCATTTAAATGCGAAGCAATTTAAATGTTACTTGTGTAATTATGCTGTAAATTGCGAAACTCGCATCAAGGAACATATAAATTCAGTTCATTTAAATGTGAAGCAACACAAATGTTGCTTGTGTGATTATGCTACAACTCGTAAAACCCACCTCAAAGAGCATATAAATTCAGTTCATTTGAATTTTAAGCAACATAAATGTAACCTATGTAGTTATGCTACAAACAGAAAATCTGATTTCAAGGACCACATAAATTCAATTCATTTGAATTTCAAGAAACATAAATGTGTCTTATGTGAATATGCCACAAATAAAAAACGTCACCTTGAATATCACACAAATTCGATCCATTTAAATGAGAAGCAATATAAATGTTACTTGTGTAATTATGCTGCAAATCGCGAAACTCGCATCAGAGAACATATAAATTCAGTTCATTTGAATTTGAAGCAACATAAATGTAACCTTTGTGATTATGCTGCAAACAGGAAATCTGGTCTGGACAATCATATGAATTCAGTTCATTTGAATTTGAAGCAACATAAATGCAACCTTTGTGATTATGGCACAAACAGGAAATTTAACCTTGATATCCATATAAATTCAGTTCATCTGAATGTAAAACCATACGATTGTAACTTCTGTGATTACACTTCAAATCGCAAAGTTCTCCTTGAAACGCATATAAATTCAGTTCATTTGAATTTGAAGCAACATGAATGTAACCTTTGTGATTATGCTACAAATAGGAAATCTGGTCTCGAGAATCATATAAATTCAGTTCATTTGAATTTGAAGCAATAGAAATGTAATTATGCTGCAAACGGGAAATTTTACCTCGACAATCATATAAATTTAGTTCGTTTGAATTTAAAGCAGCATAACTGTAATCTATGCGATTATGCTACAAACAGGAAATTTTGACTCAAGAATCATATAAATTCAATTCATTTGGGAAATTTTACCTCGAGAATCATATAAATTTAGTTCATTTGAATTTAAAGCAGCATAAATGTAATCTATGTGATTATGCTACAAACAGGAAATTTTGACTCAAGAATCATATAAATTCAATTCATTTGGGAAATTTCACCTCGAGAATCATATAAATTTAGTTCATTTGAATTTAAAGCAGCATAACTGTAATCTATGTGATTATGCTACAAACAGGAAATTTTGACTCAAGAATCATATAAATTCAATTCATTTGGGAAATTTCACCTCGAGAATCATATAAATTTAGTTCATTTGAATTTAAAGCAGCATAACTGTAATCTATGTGATTATGCTACAAACAGGAAATTTTGACTCAAGAATCATATGAATTTAATTCATTTGGGAAATTTTACCTCGAGAATCATATAAATTTAGTTCGTTTGAATTTAAAGCAGCATAACTGTAATCTATGCGATTATGCTACAAACAGGAAATTTTGACTCAAGAATCATATAAATTCAATTCATTTGGGAAATTTTACCTCGAGAATCATATAAATTTAGTTCATTTGAATTTAAAGCAGCATAACTGTAATCTATGTGATTATGCTACAAACAGGAAATTTTGACTCAAGAATCATATAAATTCAATTCATTTGGGAAATTTCACCTCGAGAATCATATAAATTTAGTTCATTTGAATTTAAAGCAGCATAACTGTAATCTATGTGATTATGCTACAAACAGGAAATTTTGACTCAAGAATCATATAAATTCAATTCATTTGGGAAATTTCACCTCGAGAATCATATAAATTTAGTTCATTTGAATTTAAAGCAGCATAACTGTAATCTATGTGATTATGCTACAAACAGGAAATTTTGACTCAAGAATCATATGAATTTAATTCATTTGGGAAATTTTACCTCGAGAATCATATAAATTTAGTTCGTTTGAATTTAAAGCAGCATAACTGTAATCTATGCGATTATGCTACAAACAGGAAATTTTGACTCAAGAATCATATAAATTCAATTCATTTGGGAAATTTTACCTCGAGAATCATATAAATTTAGTTCATTTGAATTTAAAGCAGCATAAATGTAATCTATGTGATTATGCTACAAACAGGAAATTTTGACTCAAGAATCATATAAATTCAATTCATTTGGGAAATTTCACCTCGAGAATCATATAAATTTAGTTCATTTGAATTTAAAGCAGCATAACTGTAATCTATGTGATTATGCTACAAACAGGAAATTTTGACTCAAGAATCATATAAATTCAATTCATTTGGGAAATTTCACCTCGAGAATCATATAAATTTAGTTCATTTGAATTTAAAGCAGCATAACTGTAATCTATGTGATTATGCTACAAACAGGAAATTTTGACTCAAGAATCATATAAATTCAATTCATTTGGGAAATTTCACCTCGAGAATCATATAAATTTAGTTCATTTGAATTTAAAGCAGCATAACTGTAATCTATGTGATTATGCTACAAACAGGAAATTTTGACTCAAGAATCATATGAATTTAATTCATTTGGGAAATTTTACCTCGAGAATCATATAAATTTAGTTCATTTGAATTTAAAGCAGCATAACTGTAATCTATGTGATTATGCTACAAACAGGAAATTTTGACTCAAGAATCATATGAATTCAATTCATTTGGGAAATTTTACCTCGAGAATCATATAAATTTAGTTCATTTGAATTTAAAGCAGCATAACTGTAATCTATGTGATTATGCTACAAACAGGAAATTTTGACTCAAGAATCATATGAATTTAATTCATTTGGGAAATTTTACCTCGAGAATCATATAAATTTAGTTCATTTGAATTTAAAGCAGCATAACTGTAATCTATGTGATTATGCTACAAACAGGAAATTTTGACTCAAGAATCATATAAATTCAATTCATTTGGGAAATTTCACCTCGAGAATCATATAAATTTAGTTCATTTGAATTTAAAGCAGCATAACTGTAATCTATGTGATTATGCTACAAACAGGAAATTTTGACTCAAGAATCATATAAATTCAATTCATTTGGGAAATTTCACCTCGAGAATCATATAAATTTAGTTCATTTGAATTTAAAGCAGCATAACTGTAATCTATGTGATTATGCTACAAACAGGAAATTTTGACTCAAGAATCATATGAATTTAATTCATTTGGGAAATTTTACCTCGAGAATCATATAAATTTAGTTCATTTGAATTTAAAGCAGCATAACTGTAATCTATGTGATTATGCTACAAACAGGAAATTTTGACTCAAGAATCATATGAATTCAATTCATTTGGGAAATTTTACCTCGAGAATCATATAAATTTAGTTCATTTGAATTTAAAGCAGCATACCTGTAATCTATGTGATTATGCTACAAACAGGAAATTTTGACTCAAGAATCATATGAATTTAATTCATTTGGGAAATTTTACCTCGAGAATCATATAAATTTAGTTCATTTGAATTTAAAGCAGCATAACTGTAATCTATGTGATTATGCTACAAACAGGAAATTTTGACTCAAGAATCATATAAATTCAATTCATTTGGGAAATTTCACCTCGAGAATCATATAAATTTAGTTCATTTGAATTTAAAGCAGCATAACTGTAATCTATGTGATTATGCTACAAACAGGAAATTTTGACTCAAGAATCATATAAATTCAATTCATTTGGGAAATTTCACCTCGAGAATCATATAAATTTAGTTCATTTGAATTTAAAGCAGCATAACTGTAATCTATGTGATTATGCTACAAACAGGAAATTTTGACTCAAGAATCATATGAATTTAATTCATTTGGGAAATTTTACCTCGAGAATCATATAAATTTAGTTCATTTGAATTTAAAGCAGCATAACTGTAATCTATGTGATTATGCTACAAACAGGAAATTTTGGCTCAAGAATCATATGAATTCAATTCATTTGGGAAATTTTACCTCGAGAATCATATAAATTTAGTTCATTTGAATTTAAAGCAGCATAACTGTAATCTATGTGATTATGCTACAAACAGGAAATTTTGACTCAAGAATCATATAAATTCAATTCATTTGGGAAATTTTACCTCGAGAATCATATAAATTTAGTTCATTTGAATTTAAAGCAGCATAAATGTAATCTATGTGATTATGCTACAAACAGGAAATTTTGACTCAAGAATCATATAAATTCAATTCATTTGGGAAATTTCACCTCGAGAATCATATAAATTTAGTTCATTTGAATTTAAAGCAGCATAACTGTAATCTATGTGATTATGCTACAAACAGGAAATTTTGACTCAAGAATCATATAAATTCAATTCATTTGGGAAATTTTACCTCGAGAATCATATAAATTTAGTTCATTTGAATTTAAAGCAGCATACATGTAATCTATGTGATTATGCTACAAACAGGAAATTTTGACTCAAGAATCATATAAATTCAATTCATTTGGGAAATTTCACCTCGAGAATCATATAAATTTAGTTCATTTGAATTTAAAGCAGCATAAATGTAATCTATGTGATTATGCTACAAACAGGAAATTTTGACTCAAGAATCATATAAATTCAATTCATTTGGGAAATTTTACCTCGAGAATCATATAAATTTAGTTCATTTGAATTTAAAGCAGCATAACTGTAATCTATGTGATTATGCTACAAACAGGAAATTTTGACTCAAGAATCATATAAATTCAATTCATTTGGGAAATTTTACCTCGAGAATCATATAAATTTAGTTCATTTGAATTTAAAGCAGCATAAATGTAATCTATGTGATTATGCTACAAACAGGAAATTTTGACTCAAGAATCATATAAATTCAATTCATTTGGGAAATTTTACCTCGAGAATCATATAAATTTAGTTCATTTGAATTTAAAGCAGCATAACTGTAATCTATGTGATTATGCTACAAACAGGAAATTTTGACTCAAGAATCATATAAATTCAATTCATTTGGGAAATTTTACCTCGAGAATCATATAAATTTAGTTCATTTGAATTTAAAGCAGCATAAATGTAATCTATGTGATTATGCTACAAACAGGAAATTTTGACTCAAGAATCATATAAATTCAATTCATTTGGGAAATTTTACCTCGAGAATCATATAAATTTAGTTCATTTGAATTTAAAGCAGCATAACTGTAATCTATGTGATTATGCTACAAACAGGAAATTTTGACTCAAGAATCATATAAATTCAATTCAGTTGGGAAATTTTACCTCGAGAATCATATAAATTTAGTTCATTTGAATTTAAAGCAGCATAACTGTAATCTATGTGATTATGCTACAAACAGGAAATTTTGACTCAAGAATCATATAAATTCAATTCATTTGGGAAATTTTACCTCGAGAATCATATAAATTTAGTTCATTTGAATTTAAAGCAGCATAAATGTAATCTATGTGATTATGCTACAAACAGGAAATTTTGACTCAAGAATCATATAAATTCAATTCATTTGGGAAATTTTACCTCGAGAATCATATAAATTTAGTTCATTTGAATTGAAAGCAGCATAACTGTAATCTATGTGATTATGCTACAAACAGGAAATTTTGACTCAAGAATCATATAAATTCAATTCATTTGGGAAATTTTACCTCGAGAATCATATAAATTTAGTTCATTTGAATTTAAAGCAGCATAACTGTAATCTATGTGATTATGCTACAAACAGGAAATTTTGCCTCAAGAATCATATAAATTCAATTCATTTGAATAAGAAGTAACATAAATTTCCTTTAGTGAATATACCACAAATAAAAAAACTCGGCTTGCAAATCTCATAAATTCGATTAATTTAAAATTAAGGCCATATGAATGTAACTTGTGTGGTTATATTACAAATCGTAAGATCTCCTTGGAAAGCATAAAAATTGAGTTCATTGGAATTTGAAGCAACATAAATGTAAACTATGTGATTATGCTGACTGGAGGAAGATCCACCTCAAATTAGATATATAATAGATTCAGTTCAATTAGATTTTAGACTGCATACATGTAGTTTATAGGATTTTTTATTGGAAGCATAAGTTGCATTTAAGCTGTTTAAAATTTAAATATCATAGGTGACGAAAAATTCATGGAATATACATTTAAAAGATGAGAAATGATTGCTTAAATACCTATTGAGTTATATGGATATATATATATATATATATATATATATATATATATATATATATATCCATATAACTCAATAGGTATTTAAGCAATCATTTCTCATCTTTTAAATGTATATTCCATGAATTTTTCTGTATTTTCTGAATTCTATATATATATATATATATATATATATATATATATATATATAAAACTCAATATATATATATATATATATAACTCAATATATATATAACTCAATAGTAGTAAGAATTTTTGAGTTGGCTTTTTTTATTTTAAGCATAATCTCATAAAAAAGGTCTGTTATTGCTGAATAAGTTTTTAACTAATCATTTGTCTCGTCTTGTAGATGTTTATTCCATTAATTGCATCATTCTTATTAACTCATTATTATTATTATTATTAAAACACGTTGTAGAAATTACTATATTTTACTAGCAATAAATTGATATTTTACACATTTAATTGTGACTCGAGTTTCGAAAAACCAGATGTTATTTTATTATGTTATATACTTTTTTTATGTTGTTTATGTTTATAGATCGTCCTGTCTGACATATGTAAAATGCAGGGCATCATTACAAAATAATTTGAATATACCGCTTTTTTCACATGTTTCACGACAGTCTTTGCTATTGACTAAGACTGAACCTAAGTTTTTCTTATTTGTACCAATAATATTAATATTATTCCGTTTTAGTCTATTGTAAATTTTGTTACTAATTTGTGGTATGAAATTTTCCTTTTTCTTCGTTCTGAAGTTGTTTTTATTTACTTCATTAATTTGAAAATGTTTCACCAAGTGATATGCTTGAAATCTATCATTTAATGAAGTAAATATTGAAAAAATATTTAGTTATAAGTTTCTTTATTGATATCAAAATACATTTTCATATTTCTTACAAAATAATGTCATTTTTGATTAAGAATACCATTTGGATCGGATGCCCAATAATATGCTGCTTTAAAATTCACTGTATAGCAATATTTTTCAAATTAATATATAAAGACATAATATCAAAAAATACATCTTATTATTTTGTACAGAATAATTAACAAGTAAAAAAATTTGAATATCAAAACAGATTTAATCTGTCAGTCTTCTACAATTTTAATTTCAAAAAACTTTTAGAATTAAATTAATGTCTTATAAGCACGGCTTATCTTTAATAGACGTATAAAATCAAAACTCAATATACAATATCAAATGGAATAAATAAACCAACAAATATAAATTGTCAATTAAAATTAATGAATATTTGAAGGACACAAAATTATGTTACTGATCTTACCATTATGAAAACTAATTCCTTTTCAAAAAGTATATACAACTAATAAATATTCATTAAGTCACTTATGGAACGATTTGAATGTTAACTTAAAATTTCGCAGGAATAAGAATACTATAATAAAAGTATCGGAAAACACATTTCAGTGAAAATCTTGATGTTCCTTAGATTTAGATGGAAATTTCATTCTTAGCAAGTGCAAAGAAGAATTTTTAAGAAAACTCCAAGAACTGATGGTCATAGACCATGGAATGTATAGATTACATTTATTGGAAGAATAGACTAAAGCTATCAACTTTTAATCTAAGCATTAAGCGAACTTTCTGGAACGCGCTAAAGTGTCTAACGCTCTTAATCTTTTTCGTTGTGTGACTGTTTATCGAATTTACTTTAGGTGCACTTCCTAAGGTACTTAGGCTGACTAAACATCATATGACCCTCATCATTCACAAAATGAAGAATAGGTTCTAAAGAAAAAAGGTAATATATATCCTCCATATTTTTTGTGGCATCTCGCTTGAATGCTGGCTGAAAATGCCACTGTTTCTTACTTCTCCCATACGTTATTCAGTTTTGCATAAACCCCCTGTATACACACGCTCAAGCTGAACGAGACAGAATAAGATCTTCATCACTTATAAAATTAGTAATATGTTGCAAAATATGGATAGGTATTATCCTTTGTGATGAAGAGAACAATCTGAATTTATTTTCATCTTTGCGGAAATCATCTTTTTTTTCAATATTCCACCGTAATGTTTGTAGCGTCTCGTTCAGGTAATGGTTAAAACCGATACTGTTTGCTTCCTTCTAGCATACATCGCTTTATGTTCGATGTTATTACTTTCAAACAATTCAAAGTTGTTTCTTCAATTTCTTGGCTCCTCATATGTTCGAGTTTTTCGTTACATTCCTTTTGCATCGTTCTAAATTCGTTAGATGCACTTAAAGTAGAAATAAAGCTATTACTCAATCGGAAATTGGATAAGTGATTTTGAAGCAACATGCAGATGTGTTTTAGCATTACTTTGGAAACTTTTTCACTAAATAAGCTGAATACATCTGTGAAACCTTCTCCTAGTTTTTTCTTATAGTTATATCACCACCATGCTGCTATAACTTTTCTACTAAATGAGGGGACTACTTCTAAACGGTGTAAAACAATATGTTTCCAAGGCCAACATAGGGAACTACAAACCTATCACACTTCTACCTACACTGGGAAAAAATATGCAAAGAGGTAGGAAAATATAGACCACAATATCAATTCGGATTCAAAGAGAAGACATCGACCATCCACCCTTTAATTGTACTCATTTCAAACATTCAATGCAATAGACAAATAGGAATAGGACACAACATTAATATCCCACCACAAAACATTGAAAGAATGCAAGGACTACAGAAGTAATCATCTTCAACCACAAAATCAACGCTAACTCCCCCAATATAAAACTTGGAGGTGACACAATTACTCCAACAGATTGATGCAAATACCTGGGCATACAGATTGACAACAAGTTGAACTTCAGAGCACATTTAGAACTCCAAAAGAAAACACCTATCACACGAGTGGGACACTTTACGTCTCTAACTTATAAAAACAAAGGAATCAGCAGTAAAACAGCAAGTGTGATCTACAAAATGATATGCAGATCTTTATTGGACTATGGACATACAATATTTTCAAATTAAAAAGAACAGCTCTGAATATACGAGGGTGGTTCAAATATGATCAAGACAAATACACGTTTATTTATTATCAAAAAATCACAATTTTTCTAGGTAATTTCGCTCACTATTTACACATTTTGTCCACCTTTCCGGAAGTTTTTTTATGCCGGTATCGAAAAATTCCTTGGGCAACTCGGACAGCCATGTGCGCACGAACCCCTCTACCTCGTCGTCGGTGTTGAACTTTTGACCCCCGAGGGCCTCTTTCAGTGGTCCAAACATGTGGTAGTCGCAAGGCGATAAATCCGGACTGTAGGGGGGTGTTCCAGTACCTTTCACCACAATTCCGATATTGTATCGAGCGTGAGACGTGCGGTATGAGGGCGCGCGTTATCCTGGTACGTTGAGTGCCCAGGAAATCGACCTACAGCACGCCCTGCCGGTCCCAGAACCCAGTAAACATTACCTTACCCGCGGACCAGGTTGTCTTTTCTTTGACTGGCGCCCCTTCCTCCTTCCTCCACTCTTTACTTGACACCTTGGTTTCGGGAGTGTAATAGTGCACCCATGTTTCGTCGGTTTTTTATGAAGTCATTCATAATATCAATTCTTCGTCAGAGAGTCAGCTGATCCAAGATATCAAGAAGTTTGAATCAATGTGTATCTAGAGAAATTAAAGAAATAGTGAATTATAATCAATTTGAGAAAGAGACTCTGCAAAAGCTTCCATAGGGGATAAATTCCTTCATTACTAATATTTCCGCGGAAATCGCGGAAATATCGGATCATCCATAAATTAAAACAATTGTTCCCAGTATTTATCATACTAAACATATGAAACAGTGATAACATCTTAAAAGTGTTTATAAATATCGGACCCAAAAAAAAAACTGCCAGCTGGGAATTTCCCACAGATTAACATGAACCAAACAAGTACTGAAATACAGGGTGGGCCACTATCAACATCTTACAGAACGTCATCTACAAGCGATGAAGATTTCCGAGGATTCAGCAACGATCCCGAAGGCAACAATTGCCATTGCTGGCAGAATTTAAAACGAACAACAAAAAAACGGAAAATCAATGATGTCAACGAGAATGAAATAGTAATAACCAACAGGTACAGCCACTTAAGTGAAGAGAAAGATGAAAGCTCCAACAGAGCAGCCGATGCCACTATGAAAACTCTGAAACCGCCGCCAATTTATGTATACGGAGTAACAAATTACAAAGAAATGATCACCAACTTGAACCAGGTCATAAAAATAGACCAATTCACAACAAAAACGCTAACAGACGACACAATAAAAATAAATACCCACACACCAGAAGAATATCGCAAATTAATCCAACACATGAAAAACACAAAGATTATACATCATACATACCAACCAAAGGAGGAGAGAGCATTCAGAGTAGTGATTAAAAACCTACACTATTCAACGCCTGTTGCAGAAATAAAGGAAGAGCTCAACAAATTAGGACACAATGTGAGAAACATTCATAATGGAAGAAGCCGCCTGACAAAAGAGCCACTTAACCTTTTTTTTATCGACCTTGAACCAGCAGATAACAATAAGGAGATATACAAGTTGAGAGGTATACAAAACAGAGTGGTAATTATCGAACCTCCAAAAAAAATAAGAGGTATTTCCCAATGCATGAGATGCCAGCAGTATGGACACACTAAGGCCTACTGTAATAGGCCATATGTCTGCGTCAAATGTGGGGAAGCACATAAAACAGAAGACTGCAAAAAAAGCGCTAACACGCCTGCAAAGTGCGTATTATGTAATGGTCCCCATCCTGCCAACTATAAAGGCTGTGAATTCTACCATACCCTTATAAAGAAGCCCAACAACGCGAACAACAGACTGAACCTACAACAAAGAACAGTACCAAGTCCCCTCAACCAGAACACTAGACCTCAGTTGCCAGAACAGGAACCACATAAACGAAGATACTCAGATGCCTTACGAGGATCAAACAACGTGCCTACACAATACAATGAAGACTCCCCAACTACCTTGAGTACATTCTTGCTCGAGTTTAAAGGAATGTTCCAACAACTAGTTCAACAGAACAACATGATACTAAACATGTTATCCACGCTAATCACCAAAATTCGCTAAATGTATCAGAATAGCCCAATGGAACGCCAATGGCCTCCTACAGCACAAAAATGAAGTAGAAACTTTTCTTCGCCACAATGCTATAGACATCTTATTGATAAGTGAAACACACTTCACTGAAAAATCCTATTTTAAAATCCCAGATTACATAACTTATTGCACCAACCATCCCGATAACACTGCACATGCCGGAGCTGCTGTACTCATCAAAAAAACAATAAGTCACTTTGAAATGCACCAATATAAAGAAGAACATCTTCAAGCCACTACCCTGAAGGTAAAAATGACGTCATACGATCTGACAATTTCTGCAGTTTACTGTCCTCCTAAGCATAATCTAAAAATGGATCAATACAGAGATTTTTTCGAAACATTGGGTTGCAAATTTGTTGTAGGTGGAGACTTTAACAGCAAAAACACACTTTGGGGCTCCCGTTTAACAACTACTAAGGGTGGAGAATTGGCTAAACTACTGCAAGAGAAAAAATACACGTTCTTATCCACTGGAAGCCCAACATATTGGCCCACCGATCCAAAGAAAACACCTGACCTATTAGATTTCTTCATTACAAATGGGATATCAGGCACATATATGGATGTGACAATGAGCTATGACCTGTCTTCGGACCACTCCCCTATAATAGCAACAATAAGCACATACGCAATCAACAGAAAAATTTCACAAAAACTACACAACAGCAGAACCAATTGGGACGAGTATCGTAGACTTTTGGATCAACAAGTAAACCTGTCGATGAGATTGAAAGAACCTAGAGAAGTTGATGAAGCAGTAGAAACTTTCGCCAATATCTTGAAACAGGCTGCTATTCAGAGTACTCCAAAGATTAGGAAAGAGGAAGATAAATCTAGATCTATACCCATAGAGATCAAGCAGTTGATAGCCGCAAAACGAAAAGCTAAATCCAGATGGCAACTCACACATGCACCTTCTGACAAAACCAACCTAAACTACCATACCAATAGGCTCAAGAGTAGACTTAGGGAGCTACAAGACAAATCCTTTGAAGAATACATAACTGGATTGAAGAGATCTGATTATTCTATATGGAGGCCTATAAAATCCAAGAGTAAACCGAAAGAACAAATCCCACCAATCAAAAACTCGACATTACCTAATGCTGAATGGGCCAGAAGCGAACAAGAAAAGGCAAACTTATTTGCAGAGTACCTTGCCGAAGTATTCACCCCAAACGATCAAACGGTAGACAACAACATAGAGGAGAGCATTTCCAACACACCACAAGATACATCAAACATAAAATTCTTAACACCAAAAGAGGTATATGCGGAAATCAACCTTCTGAATACTAAAAAAGCTCCTGGATTTGATGGTATAACTCCAAGAATGGTAAAAGAACTATCTAGAAAAGGAGTGGTCTTCTTAACCAACATTTTCAACGCCATAATAAGATTGAAACACTGGCCTGAAGTACTAAAAACTGCAGAGATCCTAATGATTCTTAAACCAGGAAAAAATCCTAACTACACATCATCATACCGACCTATAAGCCTGCTTCCCATAACCTCCAAAGTACTGGAAAGACTTGTCCTAAAAAGAATCGACACCGACATCCCCAACAACCAATGGATTCCAAATCATCAGTTTGGATTCAGACAAGGACACTCAACAGTCCAGCAAACTCACAGAATCACACAAGTCATCAACCAAGCCTTTGAAGAGAAAAAATACTGTACTTCAGTCTTTCTTGATGTGAGCCAAGCTTTCGACAAAGTTTGGCACGCAGGACTACTTCACAAAATAAAAATTATCCTCCCCCTAAAGTACTTCCACCTTCTGAAATCCTATCTGACGAATAGAAAATTCAGAATCAGAATTGGACAAGAAATCTCTGAAAATTACCCCATCCGAGCTGGAGTTCCTCAAGGTAGCGTCCTGGGCCCTGTACTATATCTATTGTACACATCAGATCTACCCACATCCACCAAAACTGTACTAGGAACATTTGCAGATGATACAGCTATTCTCGCCATAGACGAAGATCCATCAATCGCCGCAGAACTCGTCCAGAAACATCTGGACAAAGTACAACACTGGATGAATAAATGGAAGATCAAAATAAATGAGACCAAATCCAAGCAAGTTGACTTCACACTGAGGAAGGAACGTTGTCCAAATATTCGACTTAACAACACAACAATACCCCAAACTACATGCGCGAAATATCTTGGATTCCACTTGGACTCCAAGCTTACCTGGAAAGAACACATAATAAAAAAAAGGAAGCAAATGGAATTGAAAACCAGAGAGCTACTGTGGCTGATAGGTAGAAAGTCAAAATTACCTTTGGAAAACAAAATCCTTGTTTACAAAACAATTATCACCCCGATATGGACATATGGTATAGAAATTTGGGGTTGTGCAAGCAAATCCAATATTGCTCTGATACAAAGATGCCAGTCCAAAATACTGAGGATAATAGCCAATGCTCCGTGGTATGTCACCAACCAAACCTTACACGATGACCTCTCAGTCCCATACATTGTAGAAGTTATAAAGCGGAGAACCCAACAACATCTTTCAAAGCTAGAAGGGCATCCAAATGATCTACTACAGCCCCTGCTGGAGATCCACGAACCAAGAAGACTACGAAGGCGGTGGCCAGCTGATCTAATATGATTTTTTTTTTTACGAGAGCTCCTCAGTGGAGGAAGCCTCCTCAAGCTCCATATGTATATTCCACTCTAATTATAACCATCAAATTAGCCCATAGAATTGTAAATTTCTGATTGCTGATAAATAAAGGAGAAAAAAAAAAAAAAAAAAAAAAATGTTTCGTCGGTAGAGAAGTTTCGCGTTAAAAAACCGTCCCCCTCCGCCTCTTATCGCGTCAGTAAGCGGCGATAAACTTCCAACCGCGTTAATTTTTGCTCAAAGTTCAGCAGTTCAGGAACCCATCGCGCCGTTATTTTGCAATATTGAAGGTGTTCGTGGATGATAGACTCTACACTACCAATACTGATGCCGATTTCAGCCAAAATGTCTCGAACATTCATCTTACGGTCTTCCAAAATGAGTTGTTCTACGCGGCGAATGTTGTCTGGTGTGACGCTGGTTCGCGGTCGACGATCATGCGGATCATTCTCGACGGTTTCGCGGCCATTCTTGAATGCTTTGGCCCATTTAAACACGGCAGCCTTACTCAGGCATTCACTACCGAACTGCTTATGCAAACCCACAAAAATATCCATGTTTTTAACGTCTTCTCCCACTAAAAACGCAACGGCAGTCGGCACTTGACGTTCACTCATGCTCGTAGCACACGCGTGAAACACGCGCTCCGACGAAAACAAATGCCACACTATTTGTAAGAAACCCAGCTATCACATACTCAAGCCACAACCTTCGAAACATACATCTACAGAGTTTGTCTCGATCATATTTGAACCACCCTCATAATTGAAGTAGCGGAAAGAACTTGCTTACAAAAAATTACAAAATTGAGACATCCTGATAACCATCCTACAATCCATCCAATCAACTTTTATATCAGATAACAGAAATTGAACCAATAATGGAAAGAATGCAAAAACTCAACACAAACCAAAATAACATCAACATAATCCAGCCATTAGAGAATCTACGGCAAAGGCAAAGATGTCAGCTTTGCCACTCTTCGAACACCTGAAATCCCTAGAATAACAGTCATTATTTTTCAATAGTCTCTAATAATTTCTAATTGAAATATAAAATTGTATATAACTGGCTGGAAGACTGCGGTCGATGGCCACTTGATTGCAAGATCAATAAATTTAGTTTCTCTCTGTTTCCAAGGTGATCTTGATGGTTTACAGAAAACTTGATCAGTATTTCAGCAATTTTTGAGGCTCTTAGCATTCCATATTCAGATTTAATTGTTAAAAGATGTAAAGAGTTGAATCCCCGTTTTGACAAATGATTTGCATCACTGCCATGTCTCAAAGTTTGAATTAATACCAAATCGCATGTCCTACACTAACTGCAATGTTCATTGGACTAAAGCCATCGCCATCTGTTGATTTAACATCTTGATGTCTGGATCAAAAGTATTAGGACAATTTCCTTCACAACTTTCAATTTTATTCATGAAAGCAGAATGAAGTGGTGAGAAACCCTAATTTGTCTGCCAGTTAATATCACTCCATGTATGATGAGTAATTTTACCACAGCATCACGAGGTCCTTTCTTTACATTTGCTATTTCTAGTGCAATTGTCGTGTGTAAAGCTATAAATCCATTCCCATACAATCTGTTTGGATCAGCCCCTCATGAAAGGCAGTATTGCATGCCTGATATATAGCAGAGCATTTACTTTGGTCTTTGGGTTTAAGGTTATACCGATATCCCAAAAATTCGTTAGTTATTTTGGAACCTGAAAAGAACAATAACATTAAAATAATTTATTTCAAACATTGTGTCTACTGAAAAAATGGTAAACTATAATTCAAAATTTTGCATTGCATTAAAACAAGTTTTTTATAAATTACTATTTTTTTTCTACGAAAAACTTAAAAAGATACATTATTTGTCAATGTAGTTTACATTTTAGGTATTACCCCAACAAATGAATAAATGACCCATTGCTTTTCAAAATTAAATATCAATATTACCTTCAAACCACAAAACAAAATATATTCCTTATTGTTAATGCGAAAGACCCAACCCTAAATATACATAAATCAGGAATTAATTAATTAACAGGTTCAACTTCCAATAGCAAATATATAGATCAGACCAGACATTCATTGAAAACTAGATTGAATGAACTTAAAATGAATTTCACAGAAAATAAGCAAGCTATATAAAAATAGCCTCTCTTGTAACATTTTGCGCTTCTGACTACGTTGATCCAAATCTTGGGAAGAAGAATCTTGGAAAAAATTTGAACGTTCTGAATCGTCATTTCCAATTCTTAGCGGTTTTCAAGTTTGAATAGTTGAGCAAATGTGATAATAAATATTACAACTCCAATTTTCACTTCATGTAAGCACTTTTAACCTCATATATAAGTTAACTCAGTGAAAGGTCATGAAAATATGTGTGGTACACAAAATACCTATTGTAAATTTGATCATGAGATCATTTTTGCCAATCAGATGGATGCACCAATTTCGTTCTATCTCTTTGGATTTCTCTTGAGAACACGACGTTTAAGGTTGGTTAGATCTTCACACCTATGTACACAATATTTCTTAGTATATTTCATTTTCAAGTAATGTACAACGATTGAACTCAATATTTGAAAATACACCAGTTTAGATAAACTAAACTGTTTTTAAATGAACATCCACGAGTCAATCTATGATATAAACTAAATAAAATTAATGGTTTATGATCTAGCATTAAAACAACAATTAAGGCTGACGGCAGATGCTAGCAGTACCTAGCGGCCAAAGCATAAAATATGAGTTGATGGTTAGCGCTATCTATTAACTGGTGCATCAACTAGTAATATAGTTTTAGGTGAGGTTAATTTGCTAATCTGTGGTTAGTACCTCAATTACAGAAGGCTACAGACTACTAATATTGTAATGTGTTGTTAGTAGGAAAGTAATTTATCTATGGACTTATTATCCTATTTCTATGAGTTTCTCCTTGTGGCGATCATAGATTAACAATAATATATAGTCTTGTTGATCTATGGTGGCGATAAAAGTGTAGATTACGGATAGTTCTCATCGTTAATCTGTGGATGGAATTAATGGTTTCTAAGTAAAACGCATAGATAAACGTGAATGTTTCGTTAATATGTCTATGATTTATTATGGTAATTTATTTATTTACTGTTTTAATATATAGTTATAATTTATTTCCGTAATCCGAGGTAACTACTTGTGGCGATGGAATCGCAGATTTTGGATAGTTGTCATCAGTAATATTTGGATAAAATTCAGCGTTTCCAAGCGTAAACGTCAGTGTAAAAGTTGTCATATAATATATAACTCATTAGAAGGTTGTAAGAATTCTCGAATAATCTGTACGAAAGATCTTAAAATACATGAGATGGATGTTGTTAATCAACATATGGATGTAAAAGAAGAAATATGTGCATCTCCTGATTGGTAAGTATCTTTAATTTGTAACAATTATATAATAAGAAATTTTGGAATTTTCTATCGCTTTGATTCAAATAGGTATATAGTGACCTGAGTGTCTTATTGTTACTACATTTTCAAACTATGAATTACAAGTTGTAAGTTACATCTGAGGGAAGTTTATTTTCTTGAGAACTTTCAAAAGTGGGGAATTCTATTGGTCAGTTGGTTCATTTTAGGAGGCTTATGACTGGGTATTATGTTTAAAAATCCCTGTTTTTAGAATTTGAAGATCATCTAATATTGGAAAGACATGATTGGTTTGGAAAAATGTTATTTTATCAGTGTTTGAATCAATACCTAAATCATTTTAAGAAAGTTTTTCCGGTTTAGTCATATACATGTAGAGTATTAGGATATTCGGACTGAAGTTTACTAATACACTATTATATCATCCAAAGTTTCGGTATAATTTTATTACATTCTTTAGGAATCTGAAATGTAAAAGTGTTCTTTCTATTCTGACCGGTATATGAGGAGAGCCCTTGCATAGAGTTGTCTAGCGGTGAAACATTTGCAGCTTTATATAGATCTTCGGAAGGATAAGTAAATAGGTTTTTTAGACATCTTCAAAAAACACTTCTGAATTTCTTTTCTTCTCCAATAGTACCAGTCAGCCCTTCCACGCCTTCCTAGTATTCCATAATTTAAATGTAACTCATAGTTCATAGGCACAAAACTCGACATGTATAAGGTTATATAAAAATATACCGGTATATGAAACTTGGATTGCTGTGTGCTAAAAATCTTCTTCAGTTGTTAGAGGGAGATGGTGGCCCTGAACAAGCAATATTACAGTCCTGATTTATACTTCTACAGCTATACACATGCATGTAAAGTACTATATTGATCTCTGCTCTCATTAAACTAAACACTCGAGAATTTTCAAGGGATATCTTTCCGCTTCATTTTGCTTGAGCTCTCCAAATATTTAATATTAGGATTAATATATTGTGTCTTTCAATACATTCACGAAAGTCAACACAGTTGTAATTCCACAGGATTTTTTATTTATACTAAACTAACAATTGACGTAATGTAATAGTTATCGAAAGTTGAAACTAATTCAAACAAAATTAGCTTGGTTTGATCAATTGAAAATAGCAATTAGTAGTTTAATACAAGGAATACTCAAAACAGAGAATCAGAATGTAAGAAAAATTGTTAATTTTCATTATTTCTTGGGTTACAGTTCCCTGTATCCAGAGAATGTTGGAAATTTCAAAGTGGAAGATGTTAGCATTGATGAACAATTCATTGATGAAATTGGAGTACATGACAGGAAAGAATACCTTGAAAAACTTAGATTCCCCAAATTAGAAGAAAACGTTCAACAAGAAACTAACAGTTTCAATGTTTGCGATCAAACTTCAGTTACTCGGAATCGAAAGGATCAATCACATTTAAATGTGAAGCTACATAAATGTTACTTGTGTGATCATGCTACAACTCGTAGAAACGTCCTCAAAGAGCATATAAATTCAGTTCATTTGAATTTGAAGCAACATAAGTGTAACTTATGTGAATATGCGGCAAATAAAAAGAATCACCTTAAAAATCACGTGAATTCGGTCCATTTGAACTTCAAGCAACATAAATGTAACCTATGTGATTATGCTACTAACAGGAAATCGGATCTCGAGAATCATATAACTTCAATTCATTTAAATTTAAAGCAACAGAAATGTAAGTTTTGTGATTATACTGCAAATCACAAAAATCTCATTACAAGACATATAAATTCAATTCATTTGAATTTGAAGCAACATAAATGTACATCATGTGAATATGCCACAAATCAAAAAACCCATCTTAAAAATCACATAAACTCAATTCATTCAAATGTGAAGCAACTCGAATGCACACTATGTGATTATGCTACAAACAAGAAATTCAATCTCGAGCAACATATAAATTCAATTCACTTAAATTTGAAGCGATACAAATGTAACATATGTGAATATGCTACAAACAGGAAATTTTATCTCAAGAATCATACAAATTCAATTCATTTGAATATAAAGCCATATAATTGTAAATTCTGTGATTACACTGCAAATCGTAAAGATCTCCTTGAAGCGCATGTAAATTCAGTTCATTTGAATTTGAAGCCTCATAAATGTGCGTTATGTGAATATGCCTCAAATGAAAAAACTCACCTTAAAAATCACGTAAATGCAGTTCATTTAAATGTGAGGCAACATAAGTGTAAGCTATGTGATTATGCTACGAGTAGGAAATTTGATCTCGGGAGTCATATAAATTCAATTCACTTAAATTTGAAGCGACACAAATGTAACTTATGTGATTATACTACAAATCGTAAAATTTACCTTGAAAAGCATATAAATTCCGTTCACATCAATTTGAAATAATTTAAATGAGAGTTATGTGAAAATGCTGAAAACCAAAATGTCTTGTTAAACGAGCATATCAATTTAGTTAATTTTTGAATTAACGTAAATGTAACTTATGTGATTATGCGGGTAGTAGAAGATCCGCCTCAAATTTCATACAGATTCAGTTCGTTTAAATTTCAGACAGCATAAATGCAATTTATAAGGTTGTTCGGAAAGTAATTTCGTTTTTTCTCGTTAGAGAATCCCTGATACTCCTAAATCTTCTGTGAAGATCCCTCAGCTTCAGCATGTGCAAGTTAGGAGTTCAGTTGTGCTCTGGTTAAGCTTTGTTACTGTGGTCAACACCACTTTAGGTCACAGCACTGTTAATTTTCGACCCAAGAGTGAAATGATGGCCGAAACCTGTCCAACTAGAAGATTTCTTTCCTTTTTAAAATTTATCGAAGTCAAAATTTTTGTTATCGCGTAGATGTCTGTGATTCGCTTCTCAAACGTCATTTTTGAAGCGCATCATTACTGGAACGAAAAATGGGTTGTATATAACAATATCGAACGCAAGAGATCACGGAGCAAAAAAGATTAACTGGCTCGAACCATTTCGAAAGCCAATATCATTCAAAAAAAGGTGATGCTGTCTGATTGGTAGGGTATTAAAGGAATCTTTTTTTCTGAGCTTTTACCGGATAACAAAACAATTCGGAAGTTCACCGTCATAGCTGGACAAACTGAATGATGCACATCAACAGAAAAGGTGTAGTGTTCTACCAAGATAATGTGAGATCTCATACAAGTTTGGTTACTTGCCAAAAGCTTTTTACAGCTTGAATGGGATACACCTCCATACCCGCCATATTCTCCAGATCTGACGCCTTCGGTTATTAGTTGTTCCAGTCATTGCAAAATTTTCTGGACGGTTAAACCTTCACTTCAAATGAAGAGGTCAAAAATCACTTGAATCAGTTTTTTGCTAGCATTTTATGAGCCGTCTAATCATGTTACTACTTGAAACATGGCAAAAGATGTTGGACCAGAATGTCCAATATACTACTCTGTCAAGAAAGTAGCGGGAATTTTCAATTAAAACAACATTTTTACATTTAATCGTCAAAATTTATTGGGTCGCCTTCAAAATAGGCTCCATTTGCTCCAATACATCTATGCCAACGGCACTTCCAATTATCGAAACATTTTTTATAAGCGCTTTCCGGGATGGACTTTAGCTCTCGCGCCGAATTTTGTTTTATGGCTTCAATCGACTCAAAACGGGTACCACGAAGGGGCAATTTTAGTTTTGGGAAGAGGAAAAAGTCGCAGGGAGCCAAATCCGGCGAATACGGTGGTTGCTGAAGCACGTTTGTTGAGTTTTTGGCGAGAAAGTCAGTCACAATCGTAGCTCGGTGAGAAGGCGCGTTATCGTCATGCAAAATCCCACGGACTCGTGGGATATCTTAAGATCATGTGCTATCTCTCTCAAACTGGTACGACGGTTTTCCAGCACCCTTTCCTTAATTTTATCGACGTTATCTTCGATCGAAGCCGTCGATGGGCGACCACTTCACGACCGTCCTTGAAGGCTCTGTACCACTGATATGCACGAGTTTTCGATAGAGCATTATCACCAAAGGCCTTTTGCAACATTTTCAATGCATCGGCACACGAAAATTCATTTGCAACACAAAACTTTAAACAAATTCTTTGCTCAACGTAATCACCCATAGTAAAAATCGGCACGCACTCTGACATCGACTGACTTAATCAGTTGTTGCAAACACACTAGTTGACAGATCCCGCTCAAGCTTGGCATAGTAATTAAGGACAGTGGTACCAACCTAGGAAAAAAAAATTTTACCTGTCTCATTGCCCCGCCAGATTTAAATCGATGATTCCCGGTACTTTCTTGACAGAATGTATAATTCAATATTATGTATTATTCATTGTACGAAATTGTCTCATTTTCCCAAAAAAAAACCGAAATTACTTTCCGAACAACTCAATATATGATTTTTTGAATTGCCTTTTTCTATTTGAAGCATTTTCTCACAAGTTCAGTGCATTTTTAGGAACTCGGATCAATAGGTTTTTAAGGAATGATTTTGCAACAATTCATATTCCTCATCTTGTAAATGTTTATTTCACGAATTGATTCATTCTTATTTACTTGTTACCTATGACTCAATACACATTATATATCGATTTTTTTACCTTTTAATAATAAATGTCACTTTGTACAATTATTAGGAATTTTTCCAAAATTTTGTGAGTTTTCTTTCATTCCTATACCGAGAATACATTGACCGCCCCTTGCATATTATTAACTACTAACACAACAACCCTGTGTCTTTCAGAGGGCCACAACAAGGCCTTCCTGAACAACTATTATTAGATATAAATATAATGAATAGATAGTTGAATAAGTCAATAAATACTAGTGAGCTTTTAATTGAAAATTACGAAAGATATTAATAAGGAATTTATAAAGTTTGTATGCTGGTGCTGTGAAATATGAAACTACTGGTTTGATCAGGTATAGAAGCCAGATTAAGGAATATAATTGTGGTACTTGGGGGTTTATTGATCCCAGTTTATTTGTATCTTTCTTGGTAATGATACAACAAGATTGTTTTAATCCTGATTTTATCTCTTTATTGAATACTTCTATTGGATCTTTTCTTAGTGACTTGTTCTAAGTCCGGAAAGTAATTTCATTTTTTCTCTTTGTTGACTATCATTTTTAACACCCTGTAACTCACAAATGAATGAACCAAACAAAAAACAGGCAAAGAATTTTTTAGTGTGAAATGTCACATTGACAATCAGCATAAATCTGAAATTGTTTGATCGATACTTTATGAGATATCGATCTCTACAACAATCTACTGAAAAAATAATGGATTTCCTTTTTTCCAACCTATTTTATTATTATGATCTGCTTTCTTTTTCAAATCAGTTTCTCTTTTGTTTGAGATCATTTCTATGATGATATAGTATGATGTTGATGAAACTGTTGCCTTTTACAAGAGTAGGATCCATTTGGTAAATGGTACGAAGAAGGGTGCTTGCATAGGCAATACACAACATTAATATTTATTCCAATTCAGTAAAACTTGACTTGCCTCCAAATAAATAAGAACTCGCCAATTTCATGTGAAAGATATTCAGAATATATTCTACCATCCCATTATTCTAATGTGTCACTAGCCATGGTAAAATATGAGGTCCCTCAGTTAATCCAGGAATTCATTCGTCTCACTGCTATAGTAACGGAGATACTTTTACATACCTTTTCCAACTTAATATGGCGATGGTTAGTTCGTAAGATGTATGAGGCAGACATGAAAACCAACGAATTTTAGTTTGATAAGGTAGAAAAATTAGATTTCAGCTGTCTACTTCAATCCGCCCCCCAGGCATTAGATCTTGACGTGATGGGGGCTCTCTTGACTAGGACCCTAGATTCGTCCCGGCGAATTAGAGGGTTAAGTCTTGGTGTCTAACGTAATGCCATTTCGCGCCAGTCACTGGACCTGTATGGTGGAAAATCTCCGAATGGGGCCCTAGTTTTACTCAGGTAAAATGGAGGGCTGAGCCGGTTGATTAACTCAGTGACAAGGGAGTCTGTCGCAGCACAGGGCTTCTCCCTTAAAACTGGGGTACTCTACCCTATCGCAATAAATCTCCGGATTCTGTGTAATTGCCGAGTGCATTATGTAGCATACTGCGTTACCTCGGGGGGGTGGTCTTGCCCACAGGTGTTACTTGTACCACCTGGTCACCCCATTGGTGTTGGACTCGAGGGGGCAGTGGTTGAAAGTCCGCATGCTGGACTAGGGGGTTATTTCATTTATCTGTTCGCAGACCCCCATTTTCGGGATATTCTCATGAAACGACTCGAGGTTTAACGGGACTTGACGGTTCGACCGGCCTGTCCTGGCCCCTGGATCTGTGCGTAACAATTTAGGGTTTGTGGATCTCGACGAAATGGCTCCGCCATTACTGCTTGACGCCAGGATCAATCAAATGACTTCACATGGGTTCGGTGGGTCAGGACGTATAGTCCGCTAGACGGTGCTCGTACCAGGATCAATTGTAGTCGTCAATCTTGAGTTTATCTTAGTTTATGGGACTGCGTTCGGGTGGATGGATAAGAATTCCCTCCGGCGGGTGAGTTGCGTCTCAAACCAACTCGGGTACTGACCTGCTGAGCCAGTAGAGGTTGGATAGTGCTTCGCTGCTACCAGTCAGACGGTTCTGGCTTTCGAGTCGGGGCCCAAACTGGAAGCTGGTGGGTTCATCTCTTCGGAGGGGTTCTCGCCGAGCGCGATGATATGGCGTAATCCTTATCACACTTTCTACCTCTAGGGGTGGACTGTGGAGACTGCTTGGTAGTCACTTGGAAAAGAGGCCTTCCTCAAATAGCCAATAACTATTCTGGTAGAATTCACCTGTCTACTTCAATCCGCCCCCCAGGCATTAGATCTTGACGTGATGGGGGCTCTCTTGACTAGGACCCTAGATTCGTCCCGGCGAATTGGAGGGTTAAGTCTTGGTGTCTAACGTAATGCCATTTCGCGCCAGTCACTGGACCTGTATGGTGGAAGATCTCCGAATGGGGCCCTAGTTTTACTCAGGTAAAATGGAGGGCTGAGCCGGTTGATTAACTCAGTGACAAGGGAGTCTGTCGCAGCACAGGGCTTCTCCCTTAAAACTGGCGTACTCTACCCTACCGCAGTAGAAATCTCCGGATTCTGTGTAATGGCCGAGTGCGTTATGTAGCATACTGCGTTACCTCGGGGGGGTGGTCTTGCGCACAGGTGTTACTTGTACCACCTGGTCACCCCATTGGTGTTGGACTCGAGGGGGCAGTGGTTGAAAGTCCGTATGCTGGACTAGGGGGTATTTCATTTATCTGTTCGCAGATCCCCATTTTCGGGATATTCTCATGAAACGACTCGGGGTTTAACGGGACTTGACGGTTCGACCAGCCTGTCCTGGCCCCTGGATCTGTGCGTAACAATTTAGGGTTTGTGGATCTCGACGAAATGGCTCCGCCATTAGTGCTTGACGCCAGGATCAATCAAATGACTTCACATGGGTTCGGTGGGTCAGGATGTATAGTCCGCTAGACGGTGCTCGTACCAGGATCAATTGTAGTCGTCAATCTTGAGTTTATCTTAGTTCATGGGACTGCTTTCGGGTGGATGGATAAGAATTCCCTCCGGCGGGTGAGTTGCGTTTCAAACCAACTCGGGTACTGACCTGCTGAGCCAGTAGAGGATGGATAGTGCTTCGCTGCTACCAGTAAGACGGTTCTGGCTTTCGAGTCGGGGCCCAAACTGGAAGCTGGTGGGTTCATCTCTTCGGAGGGGTTCTCGCCACGCGCGATGATATGGCGTAATCCTTATCACACTTTCTACCTCTAGGGGTGGACTGTGGAGACTGCTTGGTAGTCACTTGGAAAAGAGGCCTTCCTCAAATAGCCAATAACTATTCTGGTAGAATTCACCTGTCTACTTCAATCACACTTCTTTATTCTTGCATTATTCAATTTGTCTTCACCGTTTTAGTAGCAAAATAACTTGTACCTACATCGCAGTTTCATAACCAGGTCACAAAAGCAAGTGATCCTTGACATAACCAGGATATTAAGAAAGTTCCTGCCAAGAATTGTAGCTCTGACATTTGTTTTGGAAAATAGCCAGATAAGGGATTAAGTATTTCCCTACTTTTATAGTGGTTATAAATATATACAAAATTCACAGTATCGGGTGTTTTTTTTAGAGTGATAGAACTTTCGATAGGGATTACTGTGATTTGACAGAAGGTAGAAGCCATGTTGTTTTGACATTTCTGTTCAGTAAGCATTGACAATTTATCATAGATAAACTAACGCCGCAACGTTTACAAATTGTTGAAATTTATTTTCAAAATCGGTGTTCTATTCGCCAAACTTATAGAGCACTTCGATAAATTTATGGTTTACATAATCGTCCATCAGAGCAGCTTATTCGTAGAACTATGGATAGATTTCGGACAACATTTTCTCTACTTGATGCAACAACAACAAAAAGACAAAGAACTGTTCGTACAGAAGAAAATATCGCTGCCGTAAGTCATAGAGTTAATGATGATCCACATTTGTCTATTCGTCGACGTTCACAACAAGTTGGACTTTGTGCATCCACCACATGGAAAATTTTGCGTAAAGATCTTGGTCTACACCCATACAAGATCCAACTGGTTCAAGTACTAAAGCCACTTGACCATAATAAGCGTCGTTTGTTTGCTGATTGGGTCCTAGAACAGTTTGAAGTTAATCCACATTTTTATCGTAAAATTGTGTTTAGTGATGCCCATTTCTGGTTGAACGGCTCTGTAAACAAGCAAAATTGCCGTATTCGGAGTGAAAACAATCCTCAAGAAGTTCTGCAGGTTCCATTGCATCCTGAAAAATGCATGGTATGGTGTGCTTTACACACTGGAGGCATCATCGGTCCATATTTCTTTAAAAACGATGCTGGAGCTAATGTTACAGTGAATGGTGCTCGTTACAGGTCGATGATCAATGATTATTTGTTTAGAAATTTGAATGGTATCGACCCGAAGTGTTTTGGTTCCAACAAGATGGTGCTACATCTTATGCTAACAATTGATTTATTGAAAGGAAGATTTGGCGATAACATTATTTCGAGAAATGGTCCAATTAATTGGCCTCCAAGATCATGCGACATAACTCCACTGGATTATTTTCTTTGGAGTTATGTCAAGTCATTGGTTTATGCTGATAAACCAGAAACAACAGATGCTCTGGAAGCCAACATAACTCATGTTATTGATGAAATAAGGCCTTAATTACTTGAAAAAGTGGTCCAAAATTGGTCTGGTCGAATGCCGTTCCTCAGAGCTAGTCGTGGTGGACATATGCCGGAAATTATTTTTAAAACATAAATGTCATTAAATTAACTTTCAAATAACAAAAAATTTGGCTTCAATCTTAATTTAAATGTTTTATTTCAATTTAAAGTTCTATCACTCTAAAAAAAACACCCGATATATCAATAAAGAATGAGCACGAGAGTACCTAACCTAACCTAGAAATGAAAATCTATCCAAAGTTCGTTATTCTTTGAGCAATTTTTATTATGATAACACATCTAGAAAAATAGGGTAATAACTGTAAATCAAGGTAGGGTGTTTTAATTGGTTTTATAGTTAAGCTATAAATAAGCTACTTCCACACTTCTACTAATCCCAGTACACCATCAGTACCAACACGAATAAATAAAACAGAAATGTTGATGAGAAATTCATGGAAAAGCATTTACAACACGAAGAAAATAGATTATTTCAACATTACTCAACAAAAATAACTGGAATTTCTAAAAATGGACTAAACTTATTTGATTATTCAGTTGGCCTTTCTGACCTAAAATATACAAGTTACATTCATGTCACTTTAAATTTGAATGGACCGAATTCACATGACTTTCGAGATCTCCCTTCATAATTGTAACGTAATCACACAAGTGACATTTACACAGCTTCAGATTTAAATGAACTGAATCTATGTGTCTTTTAAGGTGAACTTTCTGATTTGTAGCATAATCACACAAGTTACATTTATGTTGCTTCAAATTTAAATGAACTGAATCTATATGCCTTATAAGGTCAATCGTTTGATTTGCAGCATAACCACACGATTTACATTTGTGCTTCTTCAAATTTAAATGAACTGAATCTATATGATTTTTAAGGTGAGCTTTCTGATTTGAAGCATAATCACACTTGTTGCACTTATGTCGTTTCAAGTTCAGATGAACTGAATCTATATGCCTTTTGAGGTCAACCGTTTGATTTGCAGCATAATCACACAAGTTACATTTATGCTGCTTCAAATTTGAATGAACTGAATCTATATGACTTTTGAGGTGAACTTTTTGATTTGCAGCATAATTACACATGTTACATTTATGTTGCTTCAAATTCAAATGAACAGACTCTATATGCCTCTTAAGGTCAACCACTTTATTTGCAGCATAATCACACAAATGGCAATTATACTGCTTCAAATTTAAATGTATTGAATCTATATGTCTTTCAAGGTAAACTGTGTGCTTCGTGACATAATCACAGAAGTTACATTCAAGTTGCTTCAAATTTAAATGAACTGAATCTATATGCCTTTTAAGGTGAACTTTTTGATTTGAAGCATAATCACACAATTTACATTTATGTTGTTTTAAATTTAAATGAACTACATCCATATGCCTTCTCAGGTTAAATTTTTTATCAGCAGCATAATAACACAAGTTACATTCATATTGTTTCAAGTTTAAATGAACTGAATTCTTATAGCAGTTGAGATTCATTTTCACATTTGAAGCATAATCATGTGAGTTAGATTCAGTTTGCTTTGCTTTGCTTGGAGAAAAATCTCTATGTTGTTCCTTTCCATCATCGGTAAGTGAAATTTTACTCCCTCGTTGATAATTTTCATTCCATTTTTGGAAGCTCAATTTTTCATTATCAATTTTTTGCAGTAAACCACTCAGATAAGCGTATTTAGCTACGTATTTTTCCCTCTCATGAACTCCGATTTCATCTATGAATTGTTCAGCAATGCCCACATTTTCAATCTTGAGATTTTCAAAATTCCCTTCTTTATTTGGATATGGTGAACTGAAACCGAAGAAGTTCATCAAATAAAATGATATAACTTAAATATATCGGGTATTTTCTTTAGAGTGATAGAACTTTCGATAGGGTTAACTGTGATTTGACAGAAGGTAGAAGCCATGTTGTTTGGACATTTCTGTTCAGTAAGCATTGACAAATTATCATGGAAAGACTCACGCCGCAACAACGTTTACAAATTATTGAAATTTATTTTCAAAATCGGTGTTCTATTCGCCAAACTTATAGAGCACTTAGTGAAAATTATGGTTTACATAATCGTCCATCAGAGCAGCTTATTCATCGAACTATCGATAGATTTCGGACAACATTTTCCCTACTTGATGCAACGAGACAAAGAACTGCTGGTAATATTTTCTAAATAAGACGAAACAAGGCAGGGCAGAAGTACTATTCTAATTAAAGAAATTGGTTTAGCAAAAAATTCAACATGATACTCGTTTTTATAGATTACTTACGAATCGTAAGAAACACTTATTCTTTCCTGTGCATTATCATTTTGATTTGAAACGTCCATTCTACAAATTTGACTTCTGTCAAGGGGATGACATAACGACATAACCTCCAACTAAAAAGAAATATTTAGTTTTTTGTGTATGGTTCACTCTTTTAATAAAGATTTTAATATATAGTGTTAAATATATCTGAATATAGAATATTCTTTATACAAAGAGTCCACGTGTGACACCAATCTCCTTGAATAAATAAGTATTTTTTAATCAAAGAGAATTCAAAAGGAACGTAGGCATCACGGATGACAGATGATACCACAGATCCATATCACAGACGATACCTAAGATCACAGATATTATCACGCATGAGACCACAGATTACTGAATAATGTAGATATGGCACACTCCTACCTCTTACCTAACACTAAATTTTTAGTTGATGCACCAGTCAATAGATAGCGCTAACTTCAACTCATACTTTATGCTTTCGTCGCTAGGTACCGTTAGCCATTGTAATAATAAATTGTCACATGCTTTTTTGGTTAAGTATTTTGGGTGTTCATTGTTCGTTTAAAAATTGAGTTCAATAGTTATATATTACTTAAAAATGAAATATGCTAAGAAATATTGTTTACATGGGTGTGAAGATCTAACCAACCTTAGACGTCGTGTTCTGAAGAGAAATACAAAGAGATGGAACGAAATTGGTACAGCCAACTGATTAAGACATTTGCTCAATTATGTTTAATTATTCGAACTTGAAAACCGCTATGAATTGGAAATGACGATTCAGAACATTCAAATTTTTTTCCAAAGTTATTCTTCCCAAGAATGCTATTTTCGATTTGGATGATCAACGCAGTAAAAACTGCAAAATGAGGAAAAGGCAAAGAAAGGTTTGTAGCAAAACTTAGCACTTGGTTTTTTCTCGAATGTATTTGATATAATGCTCTCATTTTTTCTTCAGGTTATTTTCAAGAGTTAATTGACATCGATATAGAAGAGCCATTTTCTGAAGAAGTGTCTAATGTTGATATGAAAATAACTTCTTTAGGTTGGTAAATTTTTATCACTAAGTCTAGGATATTTTTATGTAGTTAGTTAATTTGTAAATAATCAAAATGTGCATTTTGAAAAAGTATTGAACGAAATGCTCTGGATGATCTAGTAATCTAAGTTTTCTTTAGATGATTTTCCTGAGATAACTGATATTAAAATGAAAGGTACAATTTCTGAAGCAGTGCCAAATTTTGAGAGGAAAGTAAGGTTAGTAACAAATTTCTATTGCTATATAGTCTAGGATAAATTTATGTGAAGTTGGTTAATATGAAAACAATAGTAAATTAATGGTCAATGAATTGCATTGAAGAGATTTTAACTTGTCAAAATATTGGTTTGGAAGTGCTGTCCCCACATAGTAAAAAGTATTAGAAATAATTTAATTCAATAATACATATATGTGTTGATTTATATTTATTCTTGTGAGTTGCTCACATGACATGTTTCGTAACATAGTAAATTCATCAAATGCTTGTGAACAACTGTTGTTATTCATAAGCATTAAAAGAATTTACTATGTAATATAACGCCTCATGTAAGCAACTCACAAGAATAAATTGAAATCAACATATATCTGTATCCTTTAATTAAACAGTACAATAGATTTCGGTGAAGTAAAGGCCAACACGATTTGAAATTGAAAGAAGTAGATATGTATTTGGTAGCACTGTTGGATCAAAAGTGATGAGAATTGCTGAATGGGCCCAGTTATCTTGACACATTAACAGTAGGCAGAAATCCTAAACACAAAATTTTCTGGGACCATACCATTGATATTTTTAATAATAGTACATTTTACTATAAAAAACGATTTGCTGTTGTACCTATCAAAAATTTCATTCAACCTTTGAGAACTCTTGAAGGGATTCATATATTTGCAAGGTAAACTTTTGGATTAAAAGAACTTTAGCTATATCTTGAATAGGGCTTTTAATTAAGATTATTTTGAATATTTCTTCAGCTACATTTGAAGTCACAGTGTAAAGAATAGAAATCCTGATGTTGCACACTTTATGATGTCATTCAAAACAATTTTAATCAATAATTTTATGGCGGTTGTTTTTTTTTCTGTTGGTATAGGTAAGTCAAAAAATAGCTGCTGGGACTGATTTATAATTAAGGTCTAAGCTAAAAGACTTTTGAATCTAAAAGATACCATAAATAAATGTTCTCATCAAGGTTCAATTTTTGTCTACTCATCTAGGAATATTGAAATATGTTAATTTTATCTGTCTTTTTTCATTTAATAGTTTTATTTTCTATAATAAATAAATAAATAATCTCAGTTCAAACCTGTTTCTGTTATTCAAATAGTGAGTTTGAAGATTGAAACAAGTTTTTGGAAATTTTTATGTTCTACTAACACAAAATTGAGATGTATTTGTTGTAAAGTTGTGTGAATGTAAACATTTCAATGTTTTGGTAGTAAAACAGTAATTTCGGAAAACTTGTTTCAATATTAGCCCTGGGAAAAACTGAAAGAAGATTCAAATATTCGCGCCAAGCGTCGATAATGCAGTGTTCTAAGGGCAGAGTTCTCTGGAGAGTTGGTAATACAGTTTTCTCCAGTTGAATTTGTTTCATGCACCAACCGCTACGAAAAAGCGACCAACTTGGTTCACTTTTTTCCCCGTGAATGTCCCATTGGAACATTCTCGTTGATTTATGCCACAGATTACCAAATTGTTGATCTGTGGATGATACTATTATCCGTAATCTGTGGAAGCCATTAAGGTTTACCCATAGATTACCACAGATTAACGTTTGCGCATCCTATGCACCTTTGAGTAATAAATATATTTCTTACTTATTCCTCAGAGTAATAAACGCACAGATTACAGATGATGAATTGAATGATTAATAAGTTGGATGAATCGATAATATTTCAGTTAAAGGCAGTTCAATTATATTATCCGTAATCTATGATAAACTTGTTGAAGGACGAACCTATAGTAAACCAAAGTTTTCATATTCATTTAATCTCAGCACAGAGTACCCAATAGTTGTTGATCTCTGCATCTCGGTTTTTTTGAACGAATAACATGACAGATAGCAGATCAGACATAGACAAACTATTAATTGGTATTTAGTTTATCTATGAGATCAGATAATTTGTTCAGTGATGTCGATATCTGTGACCGTATTTTCCGTAAATTTTTGTTAAGATTTTCAAAGGCCTGAAATGTTATTCGTTATTCCAATTTTTAGTCTATTTGGTGGTGAAACGATTCAAGATTTGAATATCGAAACAGATTTAATCTGTTAGTCTTCTACAATTTTAATTTCAAAAAAATTTGTATTCAAAAAACTTTTAGAATTAAATTAATGTCTACAATAAGCACCGCTTATATTTAATAGACGTATATATTCAAAACCAGTCTACAGGTGATATTTTTAGTGAAAATAAAATAATAAACGGTTTTTTACTTGATAGAAGGATTATTACAAAATTTGAATATCAAAACGGATTTAATCTGTTAGTATTCTACAATTTTAATTTCAAAAAATTTATTCAAGAAACTTTAAGAATTAAATTAATGTCCTTATAAGCACTGCTCATATTTGATAAACGTATAAAATCGATACTCATTATATAATATTAAATGGAATTAAGAAAAACCCAACGAATATAAATTGTCAATTAAAATTAATTAATTTCATCATTAAATGTGATGATATTTCATTATGTGAAAGTTTGAACTTCATGGTGGAAAAAAATATATGAAGCCTAAGTGGCAAACTTAAAAAAAATATGTGCCTTTCATGCAGATTTCAAAATGGTACAATGCATCTTCATAAGATATGTAAATGCGAAGTATTAGTATACAAAAGGAACAAATTCGACTGAATAACAAAATACTGAAAATTCGATAATTTATTCTCTTAATCTGTACGAAGCTCCATTCTCAAGGAAAAATGTAGTACTATAGAAGTCCTATGTTGTATCCAATTTATCTGATATCTACCAACACTAAGCTCTACTTGATTAGGATTGTGAAATCTGCACAAAGAATTCTACTGATATACATTCTGTCAAGAATGTACCGGGAATTATCGATTTAAATCTGGCGGGGCAATGAGGCAGGTAAAAAATTTTTTTCCTAGGTTGGTACCACTGTCCTTAATTACTATGCCAAGCTTGAGCGGGATCTGTCAACTAGTGTGTTTGCAACAACTGATTAAGTCAGTCGATGTCAGAGTGCGTGCCGATTTTTACTATGGGTGATTACGTTGAGACGATAACGCGCCTTCTCACCGAGCTACGATTGTGACTGACTTTCTCGCCAAAAACTCAACAAACGTGCTTCAGCAACCACCGTATTCGCCGGATTTGGCTCCCTGCGACTTTTTCCTCTTCCCAAAACTAAAATTGCCCCTTCGTGGCACCCGTTTTGAGTCGATTGAAGCCATAAAACAAAATTCGGCGCGAGAGCTAAAGTCCATCCCGGAAAGCGCCTATAAAAAATGTTTCGATAATTGGAAGTGCCGTTGGCATAGATGTATTGGAGCAAATGGAGCCTATTTTGAAGGCGACCCAATAAATTTTGACGATTAAATGTAAAAATGTTGTTTTAATTGAAAATTCCCGGTACTTTCTTGACAGAGTAGTATATTGCCGCGGTTTTGAAAAGATGGAAAAGGATGGTTCGCGACATGGGAATTGATGTTGACGACACATGCGTGTGCACTCTTCAGTTTTCTGACGATCAGGTGGTGGTTGCTAAGAGCAGGGATGACATGGTGTATATGGTGGACAGGTTAATCGAGGAGTACACTATTTGGGGTTTGACAGTTAACATCGATAAAACGAAGTATTTAAGTGTAGGAGCCGAATTCGCAGATCTGGAACTAGAAAATGCACAAAAAATATCCTCCAGTAAGAGTTGTGTTTATTTGGGGATAACTTTCGATGAAACCGGGACGCAAATAGTCAACAGACGCCACACCATATCGTGTGTTTTTTTTAACTTGAGCGTATTTCTGTAGTGCCATCTATCTATGAATGTCTATATTTAGTGTTGATAAAGCTATTTGCCAGCAAATTTCTTTGTACAGATTTTACAATTCTAAGGTAATACAGCTAGATGGGTGTAGATGGCACCAAACAATCAATAAGATAATGTAAGAATTTTATGATTGAAAAATAAGATTTTGACATTTAGTAGATTAATAATATACATTATCTATGATCTGTGGTATTGTTCTTCAAATGAGTACATATTGGGAGAGGTTACATTTAAATAAAAACAGAAATTTTATTTCAAACATGATTTCACATTCATCCTTATATAAGTTATGCATAAAGTTAGTTATAACATATCCTTATTGGTGAAAATTGAAAATAATGCCATTAGTTTTCAAGTTCAAGGTAAATTTTCAAACCTTCATGATACAGAGTCCAAGGGGAAATTGATTTAAATTTGAATTGAACATATTTTCTCAATAGCAATTTTAGTTACTTGCATCATCATCATTCTCCATTCAAATTTTTCTATTTATTGAGTGTAAAATTTCTAAAAGAAAACTTCTTTACTCTTGAATTTCAACTAGATTTCTAAAGCTTCGAATTCGGTACATTTTATTAATATTCCTTGTGGATGATTATTTTTAAACTTCACATTATTCGTGATGAGATAATCAATTATAACTTTTTACTCTTATTTTGATAGAAATTTATTGGATGGACTTAACATTTGTGACTGTAAAAATTGATTATATTTTTAATTCTCTCAATGAAAAATAAGGAAAAAACTTAACATATTTATGAACCGGAAAATATTCAATATCCTGACAGACAATTCGGCGTCCTTTATATTTTTCCGTAAATATTTATGGAATGGTAAAGTGTGGAATAAATTAACTGAAGAGTTGCATTCTAAATATGAGTACACCTTAATTCTAGAATTACCATTGACCTCACAATAATATACCTGTAATAGTATCGGGTGTTTTTTTTAGAGTGATATAACTTTCGATAGGGATAACTGTAATTTGACAGAAAATAGAAGCCATGTTGTTTTGACATTTCTCTTCAGTAAGCATTGGCAAATTATCGTGGACAGACTCACGACGCAGCAACGTTTACAAATTGTTGAAATTTATTTTCAAAATCAGTGTCCTATTCGCCAAACTTATAGAAAAATAAGATTTTGACATTTAGCAGATTACTGAAAAAAGAAAATTCGAATTTTTATTGGAATCCTGAAACATTCTACAATATTTCTGAAAGGTCGAAAATAGTTATTTAAATTTCAGCCAACAGTTGTAATCTCTAACATTTTACAATTGTCTTTTGAAGAAGCTTTGGCGACTCGTCAGTATACCATATAAATATTTCAAATTTACAATTGCGTTGGCCTTGCCTTGATAGAAATCCATTGTGCACTTAATTAAATAAAACACATATGTTGATTTCTATTAGCTTCGTATCCAGTGCATCGTGCATCCAGTTGATGCACATTATTGTTTCCAAATTTCATCCAATTTTGACAGATATTTCCCAATTCAAAGCAGTTTGATAGAATAAAAAATTTCTAAGCAATTTAATCTTTATTTGATTGATTCGGTCTTTATTTGGTGGAAACTCATTTTAATTAAAAACATATATATGAAACAGTAATTTATTTCCACAAAAATATTTGTACTACTATAACCATTGTTTCACCACGGTGTGGCTTCTTCAGGTATTACATTGTACTGTCTGATGATATTCAGTGTAACCGAGTTTAAATACATTGTTAGGTATGTGACCAAATAATGGAATCACAAGTCATAAAAACTCTAGGTGTTTATTGGAGTTTGCTGCTAAAAATGCCATTAAGGAAAGATATTCAGTAATGGAGACTAATCAACATCTGTTTGTTCGTTCAAAAGGATTTTACGGGCATTATACCTGTTGATTTTAAGAAATTCTGAAAGTGTTAATCTAGAACTTTTGCTTTCAACGTGAATAATTTCATAATTATTGTTGAAATTATGCCTGAATTCCTTATGATGATTAGCATATGTTGAATGTACAGAATTAGATATATAACCCCGTGGGTTTTCTTGGACACGTTTCTTGAATGATCTACCAGTCTGGACAATGTATACTAAAGGGCAATCTTTGCAAGTCAACTTGTAGACTCCGGGTTTATTTTCTTTATTTGTTGGATCTTTATTGTTTTTTATGTAAGTACTGAGGTTATTAATTATCTTAAAAGCTGCGTTATAATTGAAACAATTTTTGAGGTATTTAGCAATATTTTCAGATAATCCATTGACATAAGATAACATTATCTTATGTCAATGGATTATCTGAAAATATTGCTATTCCTAAATTTGAAATATGTGGTCTGAATGAACAAATAAACATTATTATGATTGTGATTATTCAAAAAGTAGTTCATAGAATTTAACATTGTGTTCATTAAATTATTTCTACAGATATAAGATATTCAAACAGGACAATTATAGTGAAAATCCTATGAATTTTATTATTAATATCAACTGAGGATTCTCACGTCTAATGTTTTTATTTATTGCTTACAGAAATTTCGTGGAAACCAGTGGCAACTTCTGTGTAAATCAGGGAACCATCGTGATCCAGAGGAATGGAAGATCTGAAAATATCATTATATAATATTTAAAAATCGTTGTAATAATTTTTCATTGTCAAAAATGTTTATATTCCTGATAATATGATGTCATGTTTACAGGTTTAACAAAAATAATGAGTAAACAAAATGGTCTCATTTAACCTTTACTTTCACAATTTAAACATATTCAGTAAAATGTAAAAAAACACTAATTAAATTCTGATATCTCATTTGAATTTTATTGCAATTTTTCAAAATTCTCATTGTCAAGAGAAAGAGCTATATACTGTTCTTTTCTTTTTTCTAGAGTGTAAATTTTCAATGTTTTATAATGTGCTTAATTTGGTCCTGTACTAATTTGTGATGCAATCTTTAAATGAGCATGGCTAACGAAATTGGCGTGAAATATATCACTACTCCTGATAAAATTCACACACCTCCTAAATGTACCAACATAAAGGGCCAAATACGGTTCGGTTGGTATTCGACTGCTCCTGATACATCTAACTACCTTATCAGTGAGTTGACATATGGGCTAAATACTGCTCTGTTGGTGTTCGGCCGCTCCTGATACATCTAAATACCTTCTCAGCGCGTTGACATAGGGGCTAAATACGGCTCTGTTCCAAATATCAGGAGCATTCAAGATAAATTCCATATACCTTCTCGCCTTTTGTTCTCCCGATACTCGACTGCTCCGGATACATCTAAATACCTCCTCAGTGAGTTAACAAATAAGCTAAATACGGCTATGTTCCAAATATCGGACGCCATTAAAAAATGGGCGTGGCTTAGAAAATTGCTCCCGATAAATCCTAAAATCTTCTCACTAAACTGACATATAGGCCTAAAGATGGTCCTGTTACAAGTATCAGGAGCCATTACAAAGAGGGCGTGGCTTAAAAAATGGCGGGAAAATCCTGCTGCTCCTGGTAAATTCCGTATACCTCCTCGACTTTATATTCTCCTGATACTCGGCCAAATTGAACACTACCCTGAAATGCCAATATTTGATGGACAAAATGACCATATATGGGCATATTTCCATTTTCAGTAGCGTTTTCGCTCTCAAAAATTAGATTATTAGGACGAAGTTCTCACTTTAATAGGAACGAGTTGGCGTGTAGATCATCGACTCCAATCCAAAATTTTTGTAATCTGTCTTGAACATACAACAAAAAAGCCTCTTAAATTCGAAATGGAAACAAGGCAGTTAAAATTTTTCATGAATCGTTTTAGTATGAAAATTATTCCATTATATTTTTCAAGAAAAGAATATATTTTACAAGAACTGAAAAAAACTTAATTTCAGAATATTTAGGTAGAAAAATTTTGAAGTGCCAAACACATAAATGCGAAGATCTCCTCGTTAACCTATTCATTTATTGCCTCTGATTTTTGATCAAATGTTGCCAAAACGTCATTGATGCAAAACTCTGTCAGGTAATTTTAACTTCAACACAGAAATGCAATTTTAAAAGTGAAATTTTATAATAAGCAGTAAAATAATCTTCTCATCTGCTACTGGACCATTAACTTTTTTCTCAATATCATTTATTCAGATTTTGCAAGAGGTGATTCTCCAGAATTGGTTCGTCAATTTTTTACTTACTTAATCATTAACCGGATATACTTGGTCATATGTAACAAACCTTCGTTCCATTCCGTTCCAGCAAAGTTCCAAATATTGGCTCATTTTTGCCAGCGAAAACGCTACTGAAAATGGAAATATGCCCATATATGGTCATTTTGAGATAATCAGAAAATGTCCATCAAATATTGGCATTTCAGGGTAGTGTTCAACAATTTGGCCGAGTATCAGGAGAATATAAAGTCGAGGAGGTATACAGAATTTACCAGGAGCAGTCTGATTTTCGCGCCATTTTTCTAAGCCACGCCCATTTCATAATGGCCTCCAATATTTAGAGCAGAGCCGTATTTAGCCCCTTTGTTAACTTACTGAGAAGGTATTTAGATGTATCAGGAGCAGTCGAATACCAACAGAACCGTATTTAGTCCTTTATGTTGGCACATTTAGGAGGTATGTGGATTTTATCAGGAGTCGGATATATTTTCAACCAACAGAACCGTATTTAGCCCTATATGTTGGTACATTTAGGAGGTATGTAAGTTTTATCAGGAGTAGTGATATATTTCACGCCAATTTCGTTAGCCATGCTCATTTAAAGATTGCATCACAAATTAGTACAGGACCAAATTAAACACATTATAAAACATTGAAAATTTACACTTTAGAAAAAAGAAAAGAACAGTATATAGCTCTTTCTCTTGACAATGAGAATCTTGAGAAATTGCAATAAAATTCGAATGAGATATCAGAATTTAATTAGAGTGTTTTTTTACATTTTACTGAATATGTTTAAATTGTGAAAGTGAAGGTTAAATGAGACCATTTTGTTTACTCATTATTTTTATTAAACCTGTAAACATGACATCATATTATCACGAATATAAACATTTTTGACAATGAAAAATTATTAGAACGATTTTTAAATATTATACAATGATATTTTCAGATCTTCCATTCCTCTGGATCACGGTGGTTCCCTGATTTCCACAGAAGTGGCCACTGGTTTCCACGAAATTTCTGTAAGCAATAAATAAAAACATTAGATGTGAGAATCTCCAGAAATAATTTAATGAACACAATATTAAATTCTATGAACTACTTTTTGAATAATCACAATCATAATAATAATGTTTATTTGTTCATTCAGACCACATATTTCAAATTTAGGAAACAAATTTTTGGCGAAGAAACAATCAACTTGCAAAAAGATTTGATTTTCACACGAGGATGCTAAAAACATTACCTTTGATCAACTATCATTTCTCATAATCAAAATATCATTTTTGCAGAAAAATTATGTTGCAGGACAATCTTTATGTTATTAGGAGTACAAATAAATTTCCGCCGTTTTATTGTAGATGGCGCGGCACGGAGTTTCGGTTAGCTTTCGCAGATGATAACCGGCTTAAAAAATAGTTTGGACATTCAAGAACAACATAACTTATTAATATCATTGATTTTATATTGGTAAAATATAATTTTTATAAGTTGAAAATGTCAAAATTTGAGCCAAGTAAGCGTCATTTGCGGTAAATATTAGTTTACTTCTTTAATTTAAAGAAATCTGCTGCTGAGGCGCATCAATTGCTCGTAGAAGCATATGGTGAGGGTGCTTTGAGTGAGAGAACGTGTCGAGAGCGGTTTCAAAAGTTTAAAAACCGGTATTTCGACGTAGAAGACAAAGATCGCAGTGGAAGGCCAAAAATTTACGAGGATGCAGAATTGGAGGAATTATTGGAGGAAGATTCATCTCAAACACAAAAAGAACTTGCTCTAACATTAAAAGTCACTCAGCAAGCAGTCTATTACCGTTCTTCTATAATAAATATTTAATTTGTGTTAAAAACGGCGGAAACTTATTTGTACTCCTAATAATATTCATGTATGTTTCCTAATTTTGAATTACGTTAGTTTTTTATATTCTGAAAAAATTAAACTTTTAGTGGCCATATATCTAGTACCCATGAACGGATTTTGTTCCTTCACAAACTTGATCTTTCCATCTTTGCTTAAAAATTGCTCTGAAAACTTCGAGTTTCCCAGTTGTTTGTGTTCAAAATTATCATGTTACTGACGAATGGACGCAGAGAATTTTATTTGACCACCAATTATTGTCTGTACGTCATTGTAACCAAAGAAGACTATTTCTGCCTGAAAATTTGATAAATAAAAACACTACAACGGAATAACAAACTCTCTAGAATGAGCAGGCAAAAACAAGTGCTACTTTTTGTCCTCCTCTGAGTCAAGTTGTGAGTTTCAATTTTTCATGCACTTTTTATTTTATATCTTACAAGTACTTTACATTACAATTTGTAATCACAAATCTGGATTAGCAAAGGAAAATTAATTTATACTTCTTAATGACCTCATTTCATCGAAATTCTCCGGAGGTAAAAATAATTCCCCATTCAGATCTACGGGGGGAACAGTGTTGAATGCTAAAGATAAAGAAGTCCGAGTGAGTTCACGAAACAAGATGAAAATTGGTGCAAGAAAGGTACGAAGTTTATATGAAGCTGGAAAGTTGGCTAGCTTAATACAAGAAATGGACAGGTTGAAAATAGATGTCTTTCGGTAGCAGAAAAATGTGTGACACAAGAAAATGTTGTTTTCTATTCAGGAAACTAAGGCAAAAATCATCGGAAAGGGGTTGGAATAATAATTACAGAAAAACTCCCCCCGGCCGTAATTAACTTTCTTCCACACTCAGATCGCATTGCATTACTTGAATTGAAAGCACGTCCGATTAATCCGGTTTGAATGAGTGGAATTACTTTTTTTATTGAGTAAACGTTTTAAATGTCCTTGAATCCTTTTTTGAAAAGTTCTACCTATGTCCTATGGAAACTTATAAACCGCTGATTTAACATCCTTCGATATAATATCTTTATTGTTTTTAATGGATTTACTGTTTAAATTTGTTTTAAATGAGGTTTCTTAAATCATATTTATTCTTAAGGTATGTAGCACTCTTCTCAGAAATGCCTTTTGCATATTAAGATGAAATATACTTAAATTTGTTTTATATTGCGGTATAACATATTTAATGCTATTCTTTGATTGTATTTATCAACAACTTATCTATCAATATTGGTTTCTAGTCGTTATAATAGCTATTAATAATATTTAGTTCAGAAATGTAATTTTCTTGATTCATTAACATTCCAATGAAATATTTACATTTAAAACACGCAATTACTTCGTTGCCACCTTATAATCAACTATTTTAATTTTGATATTCAAGAAAATTATTATTTAGAAAAAATTCGAATATCACTGCTTCAATAAAGTCACTCTGTTATCAGTTGATGCAACAATACATATAATTTTAATGTTTTTAGATTGTTCTTTTGAAGTTATAATGTTTTAAATCGTTTCAAGAGCATTTTAATTTCAAAATTCCGTAAATAAAAATAAAGCAACCAAATAGAAAGAATTCTAGAACGAGTATGGAAAAACAAGGGCAGCATTTTGACTCAAGTTGTACAGTTCAAAACTTCATGGATTTTTTATTTTAAATCTCACAAGTATTTTCTTAGAAATTGAAAATTTGAATTCGCAAATCTGGATAGGTAAAGAGAAATTATTTTATATTATTTAATCTGAATACTATAAAAATCAGTATTTATATAAATGGTTTTATAAGAAACTGTTTCCTGAATTTTCAGCTTAGACTACAATTGAAATGAATCTGAAACGGTTAAAATTTATTCAGATCAACCAAGAGAAATTATTTGAAAATTTAATTTTTTGGTTATAATCAGTGTAAAATTAAGTAAATAAAACTTCAAAAATAAGTCAACCAAAGAAAGAAATAGAGATTAGAGATACGAAAAGTGAAAAAAAGGCGAAACAACTACCCATGGTAATTGGCAAAGATATTTCTCAAGAGATAAACTCGTTTATCTATGATAAGTAAATCTTTTTATGACCAACTATATAGTAATATATATTATAGATTTCCACAAAGTTTGTGGAAATTGACTTTTATTTATTACTAGTAGAAAATTAATTTCCAATCCATCAAATATTGAGAGAGTAAAAAATGTAATCAGTTATTATAGTCACAAATTCTAAGTCCATCCAACAAATTTCCATGAAAATAAGAGTAAAGTTTTTCAATTAATTATCTCATCAAGAATAAAGTGAAGTTTAAAAATAATCATCCACAAGGAATATTCATGAAATGTACCGAATTTGAAGCTTTAGAAATTTTAACCAAACAAATTTAGCTGAAATGCAGGAGTGAAGATAATGTGAAAAATAAAAAAACGTTCATTCTGAAGTTTTCTTTCAGAAATTATACATTATTTTATACAAAAAAATGAATGGAGAATGATGACGCAAAGTAGCTAAGCTTGCTATTGAGATGGAATTTATTTCTAAAATTATTACACTTTAAAACTTCGCTCAAATTCCTCCTGGGCTCTGAATCCTGCAGGTTTGATTCGAGATTTGAAAATTTAAAATAATTGCAATTTTAACCAATAAGGATATTTAATAACTAACTTTATGCATACCTTATATGATAAATGTGAAATTATCCTTGAGATGAAATGTTTGTTTTTATTTATAAACCGCTTAGAGTACGTACATATTCAAATATCAATTAACAATCCCACAGATTATGGATATTATTAATCTGTGAAAATACTTTATAAATGTGAAAAACTTAATATTTGAATGATGAATGACAAAATTCCTACATTACTTCATTGCTTGCTTGGTGCCATCTCTACGCATCTAGCTGTATTACCGTGGAATTGTAAAATCAGTACAAAGAAATCTGCTAGTAAGTGGCGTTATCCAACACTAAATATAGATATTCACAAATAGATGGCACTATTGAAAAACTCTCGAATTACAGAATACACGATATAGTGTGCCCTCTGTGGACCATTTACAGCAACAAAGGTATATATCAGTAGAATTCTTTATGCAGATTTTACAATCCTACTGAAGTACAGCTTAGTGTTGGTAGATGTCAGATAAATAGGATACAAGATAATGTAGGACTTCTACAGCACTATATTTTTTCTCGAGAATGGAGCTTCTTAACGCTTTCAACTGAGAGATGTAAATGTTTGAACAATCTTATTATTCCTTCAAAACTCCAATAAGATCACCAGCAAATGGAAGTCATTATATAAAGTCCGTAAATTATCTCAGTTGCTGGTAGAAATTAATATTCTTGGGCGCTTGTTGCAAGGAACATATTATTGGAATTTGAAATTATTTTTCTTCATATATTGTAGCTTCTTCAACTATTCCGAGATATCAAATTTTTTGGGGAAATGGAGTCTTGACAAAGCGGGCAAAGGCTTCACGTCAGTGCTTTCGTAGATTTTTTATTATTGCCATTTTACTCTCCCAAAAACGCCCGCATACTGATTTTCAAATATTTATGTCAAATGTTTAAAAAATAACCGCAAATAATGGAGTTTTGGACGAAGGGATGCATTTCAAGATGTGGGATGAAATGACGTGAAGATTTTTCTCTATTTTAACCTCCAGAATCACGTCCTCAAGTATATTAGCGTTAAATTCATGTGCAATAAAACAGAATTGAAATATGTACACGTTGAATATAACTACAGAATACAAGAAAACAATTTTTAAAATTTTTGTCTGTCTTTTGGCTTGTGTGTAAGTGCTAATTTTCAAAAGTTCTCGACAGATTTTCATGTGGTCTCCACGGAAAGATAATGAAAAGCCAGGAGCAACATTTAGACTTTGTTTCATCGAATTTAGATATATATATATATATATATATATATATATTACATATATATATATATATATATATATATATATATATATATATATATATATATATATATATATACATATATTCATTCAATAAAAAAGTATTGACTTTTTCGAACATTAATCAGCACAGTTGGATATTTCCGTAAGTATGGATTTTCCGGAAAACGCCAGGATAAATCAGTTTTAATTTGGAGGGAGACATCATTTAATTGCAAATTCTTGGAACTTTCTCTTAAGCGGGGTGGCAACCCCATCGTTCGTTTCAGTGTAAAAAATTTGCAGGAAGTGATGGGCGAACTATATTAAGGGCTCAAGTTTCTGAACGAACAAGTATTGAGATGTTAAAATTGTTTGCTCCAAGCTAGTAATCAAATTCTTATTCCATGTTTTTATCAAGATTTTGTAGCACTTAAGGCGTCATAATAGAATTAACAATAACGACAAACTTGTCAACAGCAAAAAGTATTTTTCATAATCGAATTCTTAATAAGGTCTAATATGTCCTTGAGATTTTACAGGTTTTTTGTCAGTGTAATTCGATACTCATCAGATATGCAAAGTACTACTCTGTCAAAAAAGTTTCCCGTACCGGGAATTTTCAATTAAAACAACATTTTTACATTTAATCGTCAAAATTTATTGGGTCGCCTTCAAAATAGGCTCCATTTGCTCCAATACATCTATGCCAACGGCACTTCCAATTATCGAAAAATTTTTTATAGGCGCTTTCCGGGATGGACTTTAGCTCTCGCGCCGAATTTTGTTTTATGGCTTCAATCGACTCAAAACGGGTGCCACGAAGGGGCAATTTTAGTTTTGGGAAGAGGAAAAAGTCGCAGGGAGCCAAAACCGGCGAATACGGTGGTTGCTGAAGCACGTTTGTTGAGTTTTTGGCGAGAAAGTCAGTCACAATCGTAGCTCGGTGAGAAGGCTTATCGTCATGCAAAATCCATGAGTTGTTTGCCCACAAATTTGGCCGCTTCTTACGGATACGCTCACGAAAACGTTTCATAACGCCTAGGTAATACTCCTTGTTTACCGTCTGACCCTCTGGAACGAATTCGTAGTGCACCACGCCACGGATATCGAAGAAAACAATGAGCATCACCTTCATTTTCGAGCGGCTTTGGCGTGGTTTTTTCGGTTTCGGCTCATTTTTGCCACCCATTCCGATGATTGCTGGCTTGTTTGCATATCGTACTCGTAGACCCAGGTCTCATCACCAGTTATAATGCGTTCCATGAATGTAGAATCGGAATTACAGCGATCCAGCATGACTGAAGCAACCTGTTCGCGATGACGTTTTTGGAGAAAATTCAGGTCTTTCGGTACGAGTCGTGCGGCCACCTTTCTCATGCCCAAAATATCAATCAAAATCGTACGTGCGGACTCGTGGGATATCTTAAGATCATGTGCTATCTCTCTCAAGCTGGTACGACGGTTTTCCAGCACCCTTCCTTAATTTTATCGACGTTATCTTCGATCGAAGCCGTCGATGGGCGACCACTTCACGACCGTCCTTGAAGGCTCTGTACCACTGATATGCACGAGTTTTCGATAGAGCATTATCACCAAAGGCCTTTTGCAACATTTTCAATGCATCGGAACACGAAAATTCATTTGCAACACAAAACTTTAAACAAATTCTTTGCTGAACGTAATCACCCATAGTAAAACTCGGCACGCACTCTGACATCGACTGACTTAATCAGCTGTTGCAAACACACTAGTTGACAGATCCCGCTCAAGCTTGGCATAGTAATTAAGGACAGTGGTACCAACCTAGGAAAAAAAAATTTTACCTGCCTCATTGCCCCGCCAGATTTAAATCGATAATTCCCGGTACTTTCTTGACAGAATGTATGCTAATTTTTTCGTAATAGTGAAGTCAAAAGATATAAATGTTAACATTGGAGTGATTCAAATGTCAGAAGAGCAACATACACAGTTTCCAGAAATCTCTTTATGAGCAACTATGTAGTAATATATAGAATTCCACAAATTTTGTGGAAATCGAATTTTATTTATTACTAGTAAAAAATGAACTTCCATCAAGTAAAGACCCAATCCATCAAATACTTCTTTTAATGACCTTTCAGTTTTTGACCTTATCAACTTACCGATATTCAAACTGCAACTCTTCAGTTAATTTCTTCCATGCTTTACCATTCCATTAACAGATCCAGAAAAATACATCAAGGATTCCCAATAATCTGTCAGTATATTGAATATTTTCCAGTTCGCGTTGACAAATATAGTAAGTTTTTTCCTTATTTTTCATTTCAAAATTCTGAAAACATATTAAGTTATTGAATTGAATCAGTCCTTACTTGGTGAAAATCCATATTAAATAATATTTAAATAAGGTTATTCTGATTTTCACAAACTTTTATTTTTATGTTTACAACAATCGTTTCGCTATCACAGTAGCATCATCAGGCAAGATTACATTTTGAATAACTAAGCTTGTTTCCGAAATACGTTGCTATTTATATTACAGTAAGTACAATAAATTTTTATTCAGCACTAAAAACCCAAAAACGGTCTCTGCAAATTCCAGCTTATCTGAATCTATTTAACAGAGGTGAGTTATTTAAATCTATTTGTTCGTTAAGTAATATTCCAATTTTATTATGTTTATTTATCTCTAGGGATTCTAACAGATTTAAGGCATAACTTTTACTTTCTATATGTAGAATTTCAAAGTTATGGTTGAAAGTATGTCCTGTTTCTAACAAATGGTTGGAATATGTAGAATTACTTTTATTATTGAGGCAACTCTTCAAATGTTCACAAATTCTATGTCGGAAAGTTCTTCCAGTCTGTCCTATGTAAACTTTAGGGCAATCACCGCAGGTTAACTTATAAACCCCCGATTTATCATCTTTATGTGTACAGTCTTTATTATTTTTAATGAATTTACTCAAGTTTGAATTGGTTTTAAATGAAGTTCTTAAATTATATTTATTTTTGAGGTATGTAGCATTTTTCTCAGAAACTACTGTGATAGCGAAACGATTGTTGTAAACATAACAATAAAAGTTTGTGAAAATCAGAATAACCTTATTTAAATATTAAGTTAATTGAGAGAGTAAAAAATGTAATCAGTTATTATAGTCACAAATTCTAAGTGTATCCAACAAATATCCATCAAAATAAGAGTAAAATTTTTTAATTAATGATCTCATCAAGAACAACGTGTAGTTTAAAAATAATCATTCATAAGGAATATTCATGTAATGTACCGAATTTGAAGCTTTAGAAATTTTAACCAAACAAAATGGAGAATGATGACGCAAAGTAGCTAAGATTGCTATTGAGATGGAATTTATTTCTAAGAATATTACAATTTAAAATTTCACTCAAATTCCCCCTGGGCTCTGAATCATGCAGGTTTGATTCGAGATTTGAAAATTTACCTTGAAAACTAATGGCAGTTTTTTCATTTTTAACCAATAAGGATATCATTTGAATATTAAAACAAATTGAAATATGTTTATCTTCTACAATTTTAATTTCAATTATATTCTTTGAGAAGTCCTTTAAGTGTGTTTATGTTTTTAAAAGGTAATTGGTGTTCTTAAAGGTAAGACTAGAAAGAAAATTTTGTCTCCTTTAAATATTTATTTATTAATTTTAATTACTTTCGTATATCTGTTGGGTTATTTATTCCATTTGACATTATATATTGAGTTTTGATTATATACGTCTATTAAATGTAAGCGGTGCTTGTGTAGACATAAATTTATTTCTAAAAGTTTTTTGAATAAAAATTTTTTTGAAATTAAAATTGTAGAAGATAAACATATTTCAATTTGTTTTAATATTCAAATGTTGTTATATTTCTTCTATCAAGTAAAAGGCCTTTCTATTTTATTTTACAATAAGGATATTTTATAATTAAATTTATGCATACCTTATATGATGAATGTGAAATTATCTTTGAAATGAAATGTTTGTTTGTATTTAAAAATTAACCGCTTTCAGTACGTACATATTCAAATAACAATCATACAGATTATGGATATTATTAATCTGTGAAAATACCATAGATAAATAAGGTATCTACATTCTACTGACCCAGTAGATTATTTGGTCACGTACCTAACAATGTATTTAAACTCGGTTACACTGAATATCATCAGACAGTACAATGTAATACCTGAAGAAGCCACATCGTGGTGAAACAATTGTTGTATCAAATATTTTTGTGGAAATTAAAATACTGTCCCTTACATATTTTTCAACAAATATTAAGTTTCATTTTTGTAGGTCGAATTAAGATTAAGTTGAATATTTATTATAAAAATGAGTCTTGCTATTGCCTACACTTCAGAAAATTGTTTTGAAGACATTTTAAATGCAGCTCGAGGAGCGTCTTCGCTTACTTCCTTTAAAATCCAGGGAAAAATACGAGAAAGTATCGGGTGTTTTTTTTTTAGAGTGATAGAACTTTCGATAGGGATAACTGTGATTTGACAGAAGGTTGACAGAATGTTGTTTTGACATATCTGTTCAGTAAACTTTGACAAATTATCATGGAAAGACTCACGCCGCAACAACGTTTACAAATTCTTGAAATTTATTTTCAAAATCAGTGTTCTATTCGCCAAACGTAAGGTATTGTTTACAGCAATATTACAGCAAATGGGACTAAAAGTAGGGGGATAGTTATTTTGGGTATTTCCCAAAGAGAAACTGACAATGGCAATAAAAGTTATTGGGGTTGTCTTTGGTTTTTCCAAACTACATGAAGATATTCAATAGAGGTGCCCTATTGTCATTCACTTACTCGTTCAGGAGAATATTCTGGGAATTATATCGGTTTATTTCTAAGTGATTCTAAGAATGTGAATCTAGACCCTTTACTCTCTATATGGATAATTTCATATTCGTTATTAATCAAAGTTCTATTGAATGATTGGCGTATGTGGAATTTGAAGTGTATCCCTTTTGATGTTCGGGGATTCTCTTCTAGAACGATTTGCCGATCTGACCAATATAAACCATTGGGCAATTCTTACAAGTCAACGCATAGACTCCTGATTTATTATCTTTGTTTGATTTATCTTTATTATTTTTGAAGTATTTGTCTATGTTGTTAATGATTCTGAAAGCTGCTGTGTAATTAAAATTTTTCTTGAAAAAATTGGCAATGCATTCGGATATTCTACTTATATCGGGTGTTTTTTTATAGTTAGAGAACTTTTGATATGGATAACTGTGATTTGACAGAAGGTAGAAGCCATGTTGTTTTGACATTTCTGTTCAGTAAACAAAATTATCATGGAAAGACTCACATCGCAACAACGTCTGCAAATTGTTGAAATTTATTTTCAAAATCAGTGTTCTATTGGCCAAACTTATAGAGCACTTCATGAAATTTATGGTTTACATAATCGTCCATCAGAGCAGCTTTTTCGTCGAACTATCGATAGATTTCGGACAACATTTTCTCTACTCGATGAAAAAACAACAACAAAACTAAGAACTGTACGTACAGAAGAAAATATCGCTGCTGTAAGTCATAGTGTTAATGATGATCCAGATTTGTCTATTCGTCGACGTTCACAACAAGTTAGACTCTGTGCATCCACCACATGGAAAATGTTGCGTGAAGATCTTAGTCTACACCCATACAAGATCAAACTGGTTCAAGAACTAAAGCCACTTGACCATAATAAGCGTCGTTTGTTTGCTGATTGGACCCTAGAACAGCTTGAAATTGATCCACTTTATTATTGTAAAATTGTGTTTAGTGATGAAGCTCGTTTCTGGTTGAACGGCTATGTAAACAAGCAAAATTGCCGTATATGGAGTGAAAACAATCCTCAAGAAAGTCTGCAGGTTCCATTGCATCCTGAAAAAAGCACTGGATGATGTGCTTTACACGCTGGAGGCATCATCGATCCATATTTCTTTAAAAACGATGCTGGAGCTAACGTTACAGTGAATGGTGCTCGTTACAGATCGATGATTATTTGTTTCAAAATTTGAATGGTATCGATCCAGAAGTGTTTTGGTTCCAACAAGATGGTGCTACACCTCATGCTGCTGCTGTAACAATTGATTTATTGGCGATAACATTATTTCGAGAAATGGTCCAATTAATTGGCCTCCAAGATCATGCGACATAACTCCACTGGATTATTTTCTTTGGGGTTATGTCAAGTCATTGGTTTATGCTGATAAACAAGAAACAATAGACGCTTAGGAAGCCAACATAACTCGTGTTATTGATGAAATAAGGCCTGAATTACTTGAAAAAGTGGTCTGGTCGAATGCGGTTCCTCAGAGCTAGTCGTGGTGGACATATGCCGGAAATTATTTTTAATACATAATTGTCATAAAATTATCTTTCAAATAAAAAAAAATTGGCTTCAATCTTAATTTAAATGTGTTTTATTTCAATTTAAAGTTCTATCACTCTAAAAAAAAACACCCGATATATATAACAATGTTTTCAATGATAAACATTTTCTGTCAAACTGTGTTTTATTGACAGTACTATGCAGTAAAGTGACAGTTCTATGTGATAAAATGCCACTTTATTAAACGATTTTGAATTTAGTAAAATAGCACATTATCAGTCAAAATGCGAAAAAATGATATTTTTGTATAAATTGTAATAAATTTTCGAACTTTTCATATTATTAATATTTTCGATGCATTAATGAAATAGCACAATAACTCGGTTGAGAAATGAATCAATTTTTTACCTTCCACGATTAGTAGCTTTTTAGTTAGAAAAAAATAGGAGGGGGTGAGAACACTTTCTCAAGGAAATAATAAACATTTGTCCAAATAATTTTTATTGTACATACAAAAAATATTAAAATCAACCAAAAACATAGTTCATAAAATATTTCTTCAGACAATGTAAAAGAACATAGTCCCATATCCAACTAAACAATAATTTGAAAACTGAGGTTTTGATAGGGAAAAAAACACTTGGTAATAAAAACTTATAAATAAAGAAAATGAACTATGAATATATCAAAATAATGAGAAATATTCTTACCACACTTATGTAAAAGGCATAGAAAATATAAACATAAAAAACAACAAAATAGTATCCCAAAAATTTAAAACGTAAATAAATTGAAACAAATTATATTTCTCAGAAAATTTTAAGTACTTGTAATAGAATTTTTAGATTACATCATTCCGATTAAACGTGTAACTAAATTGTCTTCTCCTAATAAAATCAAATGTCTCAATAATGTAAAATTTTGGGAGTCCCTAGCATTCATAACACATAAAAATTCATCATTTTCGATTGCATTAAGCCTTGAGAAAGCTCTGAAATCTTTCTTCCATAGAGCTACGAACATATCTTCAGTAAGCTTCAAAATTTTTTTTACATTTTTATTGTTAGTTAGATCTATTGGTCTCCTTCCATGTTTGTCCTCACAATTATATATAGCGCCCCTCTTAAGTAAAAGATGAACTATTTCATGGTAACCCTTTTTCGCAGATACATGCAAGGCAGTGGTTTTACAACTTTTTGTGGCTGCGTTAATCAGATCGCTCAATTTATCTGTATTCGCAGTGTTTAAAATTAATTCAACAATTTTCCTCTGACCTTTATTACACGCCAGATGCAATAAAGTATTGTCGTTATTAGTTGTTTCCATTATATCACCACCATGTTCTAATAAATATTTGATAACTTCTTCATTGTTTCCATCTACCGCATAATGCAAAGAATTTCTACCATTTTTATCTTTTTCGTTGATTTCCATTCCACTTCTTATTAGCTTTTCGATAATTTGTATATCTCCTCTTTTTGCTGCCTCGTTCATCTCCATAATCATATTTTCAATAAAACTTTTTGACTTCATGTTAGTGCCAAAAGTTTGTTGCATATCTTGTATATGTGCCATTAATTTAGCACTCTTTAGGACAATTGGATGATTGGGCCCTTGCATCTCTATTAGGTGATCTCTAATCTCTTTAAAGAGTTTGTATGCAGAAAATAGTTTGTATTGCTCAAACTGGACAATACCCATTTGAAACCGTATATGGAGCGTGTCAGGATGCGAACCTAAAGTTTGTATTTGATCCTTCGACAATTTTTTATATGTTTCTGAATTTTTATAGCATCTCCTTTGCTTCAAATGAAGGTCAATTATATCATTCGAAGTTAACAAGGTATCAGAATGGTACTGTCCTAAAGTTATTCTTCTTCCTTCATGAACTTGTTCAAAGAGTTGTAATGCTTCATGATACCGTCCTTGCTTGGAAAGATTCAAGGCAATATCATTTTTAATTTCTAAAGTCCGAGAGTTTAAAAAACCGAACTCCTTCTCTACAATTGTTAGTATTGATTCGAGAATTTCCAAAGCCTTTTCAAATTTGTCCATATCATTCAGTACCGATACTATATAATTTTTTGTCATTAATAAGTCTTTGTGATTGGCAACTGATACATGTTTTTGCAAAGTATGGACTTCCTCTAGTATTTTCAAAGATTCTTCATTTTTTCCTTGCTTATGTAGTATAACGCCCATCCAACATTTTTCTCTCAAAGTATATTCATTATCGATGCCTAACATTTTTTTGAACTTATCATAAATTTCTTTCTTGCTTATTAATGCTTCCTCGTACAATTTTTGTTTATACAACACATTAGCTATTCTACTTTTAACATCTAAAGTGCTTGGATTTTCATGTCCCAAAATGTCTCTTCTCTTTTCATAAATTTTCAATAATAGTTCTTTCGTTTCCTGATATTTTTCTTGATTGAACAGATCGTCAGCTTCCATAAGTTGAATTTGCAAGCTTTCCTGAATTATTGCCTCCAACTGTTTTGTTTGAGGAAATTTATTCTTAAAGGCAGCTGCTATTAGAGTTACCCCATCTTTATTCTTGGCACACATTACTGCCTTTAAGGTTGTTTCACATTTGATCTTCTTCAATAGCTCAATGATTGTTGCATCCTTTTTCTTTATTTTTTCAAAACATATATTGATCAGCTGGAGTAAGCAAAGGATTGATCCATTGGCTGCAAAATCAATAGGTCTTTTGCCATTCTTTGATTCAACATCAAATTTGGCACCGTGACATAGCAAGAGAAATACTATTTCCAGGTATGAATATTTAACGGCATAATGTAATGGTGTCCAATCATTTTTATGAACAATACTTGTCGAAACATTGTTGCTCAATAAGATTTGTACAACATTAATGTTACCTTTATATACAGCAAAATGCAGCGGAGATCCTTTGTGTATATCAACGCAGTTCAAAGGTACACCTTTTGCCAGAACTCTCTCAATTTCATTAAAATCACCAGTTTTTATGAATGAAAATAAACTTTCTATTAAAAAGATCTTTGGAAGTGAAAACTCCCAACTTATAAAGTTTTGATAGAAACTTTGTTCTTTTAGCTCATTCGGAAATGAAATATGGCAAATAGCACCATTATTCAACAGGAACTCCGCAATATCTACATGTCCAAAACTGAAGGCTAATTGTAGTGGTGTTTCTCCTTGGATACTCACAGAATTGACGTCACAGCCGCGTTCTATCAGATGCTTTATAACGTCAATTTTTGCATGTACAACTGCATAATGTAAAATAGACCAATTTTCCATTCCAACTTCATTCGAACTCATTCCTTTATCAAGGAAAAAATCTACAATGTCTGTGAAACCATTCTGAGCTGCCTCATGGATAGGTTTGCAGCCAGTTAAATTTTTTGCATGCATATTAGCACCCTCAGCCAGCAGAAATTTGACCACTTCAAAATGTCCATGCTTTGAAGCAATATGTAAAAGCGTGACGCCTAAATATTTAGGTTCCAATTGTTTTTTATTTTTTTTCAAAAAATGTTGAATTGAACTGAGAGATCCTTTAATTGCAGCCATTTCTACAGCCAAACAATTATTTCTATTTGGTATGTTTAAATTTGCCCCTTTACTGAGAAGAATCTCAACAATTTTTGGATGATTCTCCCAAGAAGCAATATGTAAGGGGGTGTTTCCATTAATATCGGTAACGTTGATCAGTGCTCCTTTATTCAATAGCATCTCCACAATTTCTTCATGGCCATTGGTCACAGCTATCAACAGAGGTGTGTTATCAAACACACCTTTTGTATTAACTGAAATGTCATAGCCTAAAAGTAGCTCTACTATGTCTGCTTTTCCATGGGAGGAAGCTAAATGTAAAAGAGTTATTTTATGTGTAGCAAGACTGACTGATAAATCATGACAGTGTTCTAATAGTAACTTGAAAATTCTTATGTCAGCTGAAATGATTGCTCTTCCCAATGATACCAAAATGATTTTTTTCCTGAATAGTCCGGATGATAAACACATCTGAACAACTTTCATCTTATTCCATATTACTGCCATATCTAGAACGTTATACCCCTCATTATTTTTTATTGTAATATCAGCTTTATTCTCTAATAAAAACTCCACAATTTCACAGTTGTCACTGCTGAGAATAAGAGCAGTATTACCACGATTGTCCTGTGCGTTAATATTGCATCCCCCTTTAAGCAATGACTTCACCATCTTCAAATTATTCATTAGAACAGCTCGGTGCAGGGGGGTTGAGCCTTGTTGTATTGTTTTCGCATCTATTTCGATTCCTTCCCGTATTAATAGATCAGCAACATTTCTTTTATTCCTAGTAGCTAAATGCAAGCAGTTGAAACCAAAAGTTGTTGTAGCGTTAATTTGAGAGCCTTCATCTATCAATTTCTTCATCATTTTCTCTGTTCCTGATATTGCAGCAAAATGTAAAGGGAGAAATCCGAGTTTGGTCCTAGCTTGTACATTTTTGGAAATCAAAATATTAACAGTAGCTTCATGGCCACTTAGAGCCGCCAAATGGAGGGGTTTTAAGTCACCTTCGTTTCTGGAATCCACACTTGCACCAACTTTTAGTAGGTTTCTTATGGTTTTTGTGTCTTTGTTAAATGCTGCGTAATGTAGAGGCGTCATTCCTTTTTTATTTGAGACGTTTACATTAATACCGTTTTGTTTTACTAAAAGATTCACAACTTCTGGATGTCGATACTTTACTGCCAATGACAGTGGTGTAAAACCAAGTTTTGATTGTAGATTAACATCGGCATTATTTGCCAACAAAATAGCTACAACATTGACATAACCCCTTCTGCTGGCAAGGTGCATGGGAGCTAAGCTATGTTGAACTGATATGTTAACATTAGCCCCTTTTTCTATGAGAATTTTCACTATTTCTCCTTCACCAACCTTACAGGCACAATGCAAAGGATTGTAACCTTCAGAATTGAAAGAATTCACATCTGCACCAAAACGAATCAGAGTTTCGATCTTTTCCGAGTTGCCTTTTGCAATCGCTAAGTGAAGTGGAGTATTGCCTCTATCCGTTGTAGCGTTAACTCCCACCCTTTTAGAAAGAAGATATTTCACCATTTTTTCTGAACCATATGCTGCAGCTACATGCAAAGCTGTAAAACTACCATCATATTTATTCAGTTTATAGAATATATTCTTTTCAAAAAACAACTCAACAGCTTCAATTTTCCCACTGACAACAGCGTAATGCAATGGAGAGAATCCTATATCGTCAATTATGGTCAAATCCACTCCATGATTTAACAAAATCCTTATAATGGGTTCATACCAGTTCAGCAAAGCTATATGTGCAGCCGTTCTTTTGCACGAATCAACATAATTTATTTCTGAATCAAAATTTAGCAGTAAAAACTCAACAACTTCAGGATTTCCTTTAGCAACAGCAATATGGAGAGCGCTTTGACCTTTCAAATTTGTATACCTGGAAGATAATCCATTCTTCCACAGAAATTCAGTTAATTTCAAATTTTCAGGTTTTGTCATTGCAAAATGCAGGCAAGTCGCCAAATCAATATCCCTAGATCGGATATCTGCTCCTTCCTCCATACATTGAGAAAAAATCTCAAAATTATTCTCTTCTAGAGCCATAAACATCTTCTGTTTCTTGTTCAAAAATTTAATACTAGCATCATAAGTTTGCTTAACATATGAAAAATCGTGAAGTGTAATTTCTTTCAACTTCACATCAGAACACTCTTCTATTAACAATTCTTCCACAAAAAGAAATATGGCTGCAATGGAATCCATTAAAACCTCTATCATAACATTATTGTGTGCCAAATGATTCCAGAGTTCCAAGCCCATAAGTGAAGGATAACTATCATCAAAAAAAATTAATCCAGGATTAAAGTCTGATTTTTTTACTAATGGAATTAAATCGAGTAAAAATATTTCTGTCATGGTTTGTAGTCTTTTATTATTTTTAAATTCCGAGTAGGTTATTCCACTAAAGATTACCTTTAATGCTGTTACAATTTGCCCTTTGTATTCTTTGTCCTTTTTATATTTATCGTTAATTTTCTGCCCATCTACTTTCTTCAGTTTGCTAATGAATTTATCATACAGTAGAATATCTTCCATTTCGAAAACATACAGCACTTCAAACAATAATTCAGTCAATTCATCGTCTAATGACATTTTATCAGAGAAATCTGCTTTGGAAATGTATATCTGCTCGAATACATTTTTTTTATTAGGTATAGTATACAATAGTTCTATCAAATTGTCTTTCATCGACTTGATATGATTCAGCTTATTCTGCAAATTTTCATGGAGCATGCAGAATTTTTCAAATAGCCTGTAAATACAGCAAATGACTTCAATATAATTTTCATAATAGGATGTGCAATAATCTTTAAAATCAATTTCGACTCCATCGTGAAACAATTGATTTGGCATGGAAATGGTAATCTGACTATGCAGGAATTTTAAATTATTCACCAATCCAGGAGTAACTACATTCTTAAGTCGCTTTCTCATTAACAAGGGATCAACATGAAATTTCTTGATTACCAATGCTATTTCTTTCATAATTTCCTCATCATCTGTATTTATAAACTTATCTACAAGTTCTCCAATAACTTTCATCATTGTTTTGGTAATAATATACCTTATTTTATTACCAATATTCTCAATATCGTTTTTGATGCCACTCAGAACATCAAGGTTGGAATTCTCTAATATTTTTTCTCTTATGGTGGGCGAATAATAATGAGATAAATCATTTTGTAAATCGATAATGATATGCATCGAATTATCGCTCAAACCTATTAGCAAATAGTTTATAGTGTTTTCAGATAATTTTGGTGATTCCAAAGTATTCTTCAAATGGTCACTGATAACTTGGAAGGCTCTGATCAAAATCAATTTGTCTTGTTTCTCGTCCAATTTGATATTTTCAACAACGTCAATATAAGTAAGCATGAAGTTCAGCGAATGCAAATCACGTAAGCGCTCATGATCTACATAAAGTGGCTTCAATTCTGGATATTTTTCCATTATTTCGTTCACAACATCATTGCGATCGAGCTTTGGCATTTCAACGAGTTTCGTCACATTCATAGAAACATATTCTTCTAAACACTCAAGACAATTCCCAAAAGTTTGTAAATAACTCAGAATATTCATTTTACTTAGGATAGCTTTTGAAAAATTCGCGAATTCATCTGGTTTCTTGAAAATTTTTATAAACGATAACACGCAGAATTCAAGTTCCTCCCAAGGCATTCTATCATATGTTGATTTGAGTAACCCTTTGAGTGTAAAAATTTGCTTAGCTATAAAAGTTAAATTGACAATAAATAATTCATCGTTTTCTACAGATTCATGCAAGTTATGTATAAGTTCAATCGTGAATTCTATTCGTTCACAAATGTCTTCAGAACTCAAATTGGTTTCTTCAGTTTGATGACTGAAAAAACGAAGGTTCAGAAGCTTTTTACTTAAAATAAGTTTAATTTCGTCCGAGAGGTAAACACAATTTAGATCTAGTTCCGTACACACCCTTGCAATAGAATCTTCAACATTGCTGAATCCAATTTCACATTCCAGTAAATTGTGCAGTTGGTTAGCATCATTTATACTGGCAGCTTTATATACTTCTTTGAAATTAGCAGTCTTCTTAGAATTCATATTTGTTAGATATTCGATTGCACTGAAAAAGAAACCCACTAGATTAAAATAATTCTTTTTCTGATAAACCTAGTAAATATATCTTACCTAGTTAGTGTAAAATATCGACAAATCCTTCAAATTACGTGAGCGTAGGATGATGTAAGTGAAACACGCAACGATGAAAATTAGTTTTCGAGAACTCAAATGCACGCACATAAAACAAACTTCTTACTATCAATTGAAAATATTGAAATCGCAGATGCAGATTGCTGATAAATGATAATTATTCCTGATTAAAACCTGAAACTGGGAAATCCCAATTCAGTAATACCAACTCCAAGTATAGAGTAAAACTAAAATAACTGTCTTGATATTGACACTGAAGTAGGACTGTTTAAAATGTATGTGTTATCAACCATCGAACATCCTTTGAACTAATTTATTTACTTGAATATAACCTGAGAAGATTATATGCGGATCTCTGCAGCAGTGCAGAGATCCGCATTCTCTAAGGATCATACGAGTGAGAGAATCCCTCATAGATTATACATTCTGTCAAGAAAGTACCGGGAATTATCGATTTAAATCTGGCGGGGCAATGAGGCAGGTAAAATTTTTTTTTCCTAGGTTGGTACCACTGTCCTTAATTACTATGCCAAGCTTGAGCGGGATCTGTCAACTAGTGTCTTTGCAACAGCTGATTAAGTCAGTCGATGTCAGAGTGCGTGCCGAGTTTTACTATGGGTGATTACGTTGAGCAAAGAATTTGTTTAAAGTTTTGTGTTGCAAATGAATTTTCGTGTGCCGATGCATTGAAAATGTTGCAAAAGGCCTTTGGTGATAATGCTCTATCGAAAACTCGTGCATATCAGTGGTACAGAGCCTTCAAGGACGCTCGTGAAGTGGTCGCCCATCGACGGCTTCGATCGAAGATAACTTCGATAAAATTAAGGAAAGGGTGCTGGAAAACCGTCGTACCAGCTTGAGAGAGATAGCACGTGATCTTAAGATATCCCACGAGTCCGCACGTACGATTTTGATTGATATTTTGGGCATGAGAAAGGTGGCCGCACGACTCGTACCGAAAGATCTGAATTTTCTTCAAAAACGTCATCGCGAACAGGTTGCTTCAGACATGCTGGATCGCTGTAATTCCGATTCTACATTCATGGAACGCATTATAACTGGTGATGAGACCTGGGTCTACGAGTAGGATATGCAAACAAGCCAGCAATCATCGGAATGGGTGGCAAAAAATGAGCCGAAACCGAAAAAACCACGCCAAAGCAAAAAATATTATAGTATAATTAAATCACGGTCTGTACCCACCTACGTAGGTGTCAAACATTCTGTGGCACTGGAAATTTATACTAGCGATCTGTGACTATAACAAAGAAGTGGATGCCTTTATGGCGTCTCTGATGAATTTGAAGCGGAAGGGAGGGAGGATCTTTGAAATAAACCCCCTCAGCATAGACAAACTATTATGTATTGGGTTTTTTGGAAAGTAATTTCGTTTTTTTTTTCGGAAAATGAAAGAGAATTTTCATATAATTAATTAATATTTGATCAAATTATACTAACTGACAAAGAAACTGCAACACCCAGAAGGAGCTGTTTAAATTAAAATTTTTTTTTCGATAAAACATATAATAGATAGTATAGTAAGGAGTAAATGATTAAAACTTGGAGAAAAAAATCGTTCTTTTCATGTAAACATTTTTTGTTACTTAAATATTTAGTCGTCTTTTGCAAATTTTTTGAATTTTACAACAAACCAGCTGTTCGAGGAGATTTAAAGTCGACGTGTATGCGGAATTTATCGCCAGCTAAGTGAATTTGAAAGGGGTCGAATTATTGGTCTACGGGAGGCGGGGTTGTCATTTCGAGAAATCGCTAACCGTACGAACAGAAATCCAACTACTGTTATGAGATGTTGTCAAGCGTGGTTTGATAATGCCCAAAATCGAAGAAGAGTAGGCACCGGACGTCGAAGTGGCACAAATGAAGTTCAAGATCGACGTCTAAGACTTATGGCTATTAGAGACCGATTTGCGACAACTCGATCTTTGGCATCCTAACCACTGATGAGTGGTTAGGAGAACAAGGCCACCTGTAACTGTCCGAACGGTTTACCGCCGGATATGGTCTTTTGGACTGCAGCATTACCGACCCCATCTTGTGTTACCTCTGACAGTTGAGCATCGCCGGCAACGATTACAGTGGTGCAGAGAACGTCAACATTGGAATGGCATCAGGTCGTCTTTTCTGATGAATCTCGATTCTCCTTGGGTGCACATGATGGCCAAAGAAGGGTTAGACGACGTCGGGGAGAAAGTTCAGTTTGATATTGAGCGTCATGTACACCGGACAGTAGGCGTTATGGTATGGGGTGCTATTGCACATGCAAGTAGGTCACCTTTAGTCTTTATTAGAGGTAACATTACAGCGCTGCGTTACCTTCAAGAAATAGTGGAGCCACCGGCTCGAGAATCCAATATTTCAGCAAGATAATGCTCGACCTCATGTTGCCAGAGTTAGTTTAAACTTTTTTGAAGCGACCCATATTAATCTTTTGCCATGGCCGCCCAGATCCTCCAATCTTCCGGCCATAGAATCATGTTTGGGACATCATGGGTAGAAGGCTTGGAAATTTAGCCCAGCCCCCACGGACTTTGGCGGCTCTGAAACATGAACTACAGGTAGCTTGGGATAGTAATCCCTCAAGAAGAAATAGACCATCTTATTGCATCAATGCCGAGACGTGTTGGGGAGTGTACAGATAATCGCAGTGGACAAACACATTATTAACAAATTTATTGAAAAAAATTGTAAACTCTTCGTTTTTTTTTCTTCAAATTTCAATCATTTGCTCCTTGCTATACTATCTATGTTTTACCAAAAAAAAATTAAAATTTAAACAGCTCCTTCTGGGTGTTGTAGTTTCTTTGTCAGTTTGTATTCTGATCCAATACCTTTTGCTATCTTTCTGGTAGTAGCATGATTCCATGCTCATAAAATTTTTAGTCTTTACTGGAAAAAAAACTGATCTAGGTGATTTTTGAAGTAAAGGTTTTACCGTCCAAAAAATGTTACAATGACCGGAACAAATAATAATCCGAAGGCGCCAGATCTGAAGAATATGGTGGCTATGGATCCCATTCAAGCTTTAAAATCTTTTGGCGAGTGTCCTAATTTGCATGAGGAACACTACACCTTTTCTGCTGAAGTGCATCATTCAGTTTGTCCAGCTGATAACAAAAGACTCCCGAATTGTTGTGTTATCTGGTAAAAGCTCAGAAAAAATGATTCTTTTAAAATCCCTCCAAACAGACAGCATCACCTTTTTTCATGGATATTAGCTTTCGCAGTGCTTTGAGTCGGTTCATCTTTTTTGCTCCATCATCTCTTGTGTTTGACATTGTTATATACAACCAATTTTTCGAATTCAGTAATGATGCGCTTCAAAAATGCGTCATTTTCGTGACGTTTGAGAAGCGAATCACAGAGCTTTGGTACTGACATCTCCATAAACATTGGTTAATTTCTTTCCAGCTTGAACAGCATTTTCATCTTTTCTATAGTAAAAAAGTAAAATATGAAAATGCTGCTTATTGCTCTCCATATTTAAAAGGACACCAACCAAAAACTACTGCATAGAATTAATTGAACTTTTTTACACACAAGCCTTGCTATATCAGCTCTCAAAAGATATAATGATTACGCGGCTTAAGTGTGAAGTTGTGTTCCAAACAATACAATTAAATCCTCTGTCGGGAAAAACGAAATTACTTTCCGAACAACCTTATAGATTGAAGTGATCAACATATTTAATAAGAGAGAATTAAGCGGGAGAAGCCACACTTCGGAGAGCGTCGATTATTGTTGTTAGGTTGCTGGAAGCCGAACGACGGCTGAAGAACGTCCAGTCTGTGTTAGAAATAGAACGCTATTGTTTATTGTTGTATAGACAGAAAGGGAAGTTGACTGAGCTGCCCTAACAAGTAAAGTTATTGTAATGTATTGAATTACCTGATGCCAACGTTAGTGTTATTTGTATCATGTATTCTTCATTCATTGATTTTAGTGTATTGATGCTCCAGTTGGGGGCGATCTCTTCACTTTAATCTGATATATAACATATTTCATACATGTAAGCGCCTTTATCTTCATTCCATTTATTTAAATGTAGAGGTGGTCGAAAATGACCATTTGGTTAAGAATCCAAAGTGAATGAAAGGTGGATCCACAATTAACTGACACAACAACCTCTGTGTCTTCAGAATGTCGCAACAAGGCATTCCTGGGCAACAATATTATTAGATACAAATATTATAATGAATAGTGAGCTATCCCGTATTGTACAGAATACTCTAAGTTATTCGGTATTATACGGAGTACACTTAAGAACGCTAAACTTTTTATTATGATCATGTAGTGGCGGGAGAATAGGACGTTAAATTGTGTAGACAACCCAAATTCAACTTCAACTGACCTAACAAGAGCAAGGAAAGTGACTGGAGGTTCAAATATTCAATGAACAGAAACAAACATTTATTAGCCTGCTATTAAATTTAGATGCAAAGTACCAAGAAGAAGGCAAAATTTCTTCATGTTGGACAGAAGCTTCCGCGTTCACTTCAGTGCTTTTCTTTTATCAATTTCACATAACCAATCACTTCAGCCATCTCTGTTGTTCTCAAAATGCGATTGTATTCTTTATTAAAGTTGTCTGAGAAAAAAGAGAATAACTGGTATAATTTTTATATTTCCTTATACTCAAATGTACAAATCCATATGCAGTTCAAGATATTTCATTGAATTTGTTATGTGTTCATATAAATGACAGACGTAAAAATGTCAACATATTGTCTTTCCTCTTGGATTTGATTGATTGATTTATTGATACCAACTCTTTTTATTAGAGCTATAATTTAGATGGGTTACATTGATGTTGTTTCAATTTTAAATGAACTGAATCTATATGAACTTTGAGATTAGTTTTCTGATCTGTCGAAAATTCACACAAGTGACATTTATGTTGCTTTAAATTTATATGAACAGAATCTATATGCCTTTTGAGAGCAGTTTTATGATATGCAGCATAATCGCGAAAATTACACTTATGTTTCTCTAAATTCAAACGAACTGTATCTTTATGAACTCCGATATTAGTTTTCTGATACGTTGAAAATTCACACAAGTGACATTAATGTTGAAATAAGGAATTACTTTGTTTTCTATCACTTTTTATTATAACTGATATACAGTGACTCGAGTTTCGTAGTGTTTACTACATTTTCAAACTGAACGAACAAATTAGATCTCAACTATTATATATGGGGATTGTAGGCTTCGGCAGAGCTTCGAAGAGAGGGGTTTTCCAAAGTTCCGTCTGTTCGTTAAGTAGTTTTATTATTGGTACGTGCTTTTTATATTTTTCAATTTCTACGGATTCCAGGATGTCAAGTTTTTTCCCTTTCGCTTCCACGTGCAAGATAACAAGGTTGTTCAATTCTGGGAAGGTATGATCTGTAGTGAAGAAATGGTTCGCAAATTTGGAATTATTCTTCCGGTTCCTAAAAGCAGATTCATGCTCTTTGTACCTTTTATGGAAAGGTCGGCCCGTTTGTCCTATATACACACTATTACACTCTTGACAACTTAATTTATAGACTCCAGAATTATTCAGTCGGTTCTCTTTGTCTTTCGGATTAAAAAAGATATTAGAAATTTTATGGGAGGGTGTGAAAGCTGTTACTATGTTAATTTTTGATAAAATTCGAGCTATTTTTTGTGAAATTGGTCCAAAATATGTTAGTTTTATAAATTTATTGTTATTATGATCTGATTTGGAGATGGGGTAAATTTGTTTACGAATTAGTTGCTTCTGTTTTATGTTTATGATGGAATTTAAGGTTACTAAAGGCTGGTATAGGATCTCAGAGACAATATGTCCTGTCGATGGTCATTTTGCAATAAAACTCTGGGTAATGTCCTCTGTTTTCCGGCGAAAGGGCCGGAGACTCTAGAAATAGAGTTCAGCTCTACCAGCAAATCCTACTCTCACGTCCTCGAAGGCAGGTCGCCTCGTAGTAGCTGGGTACAGATCGTGCAAGTTTATGTACGTGATGTAGCTGACGAGAGAGGGTGAAAGGCGAGTTTCCGGCGCCTGAAAACGGGAACATATCGACTAAGGGAGCACACCCCAACAGAAAAGCCTGGTCCTCCAAGGATGGGGGTTTGGGCGTTGGGCCAGCAACCCAGCATCAGTAAAATCATTAATCATGCTACTTTCACTTTCAACAAGCCTCGGAATGGGAATGGAATTATACGGCGACGACTGGCGAGAAAACGGACTATGCGAATGATAACTTGGAACGTGCAGGGAATATCAAATAAGATGCATGAAATTTTGTTGGCCTTAGACGAAGATAGTACAGACCTTGCTGTCCTAACAGAAACTAAGAGAAAAGGTAAAGGCAATGAGGACCTAAATAATTACATACATCTGTGGTCAGGCGTGGACAAATCACGGAGAGTAGCTGCTGGAGTCTCTGTCCTCATCAACAAACGTCACAAGAAATATATCAAGACATATGAATACAAGTCGGAAAGAATCATGACCGTGACGCTTTCTATATATGGTTACGATACCACAGTGATAGCAGTGTATGCACCCACAGATGATTCTACACAACAACTTAAAGACGATTTCTATGCTGATTTATCAGGGATTCTAAATGCTCTTCCTTATCACCAGGAGGTTATTCTTACTGGTGACCTAAACGCAAGAGTCGGATCAAGGTCCGACCATGATGTGGTGGGGCAGTTCGGTGAGATATGTGTTAACAACTCTGGAGAGATGCTTGTGGACTTCTGTACTCAAAACTTTTTGAAGATCCTGAATGGGTTCTTTGAACACAAAAAAATACACAGATACACTTGGGAGAGGCCATCCCTACATCAAAAATCTGTTCTGGATTATTTCATATGTAAACAGAAATGTCGATTCAAATGGCAAGATTGCAGAGTGAAAAGAGGTCCAAACTGTGGATCCGATCATTACATGGTGGAGGCTAAGATAGTATGTCCTTTTGTTAAGAAGCAAATGAGTAAACATCCAGACAATGAAGAACAACAGAAATTACCTGAAGAATAGAGATTGAATCTATACCTATTACAGCAGGAATGTATAGGAACCCTATATCAAAGTCGATTAGCAGAAGAGCTTAGAACGAGACCGCCAAATGAAAACGTGGAAACTGAATATGAAAACATAAAAGCAGCACTACACTCAGCTGCAATGCAAGCTCTGGGACCAATGCCAGCCAGAAAATTGAAAAGAAAACCTCCATGGTTTACAGAGGAAATAAGGAGTCTAATTGAGGATAAAAATAACTTATTTAATAACTGGTTAGCAAATAAAGATCAAAACAGTCGTGACATATATAAGAGCAAGAATAGAGAACTGAAGAAGAAAATAAAAGAAACTAAAGACCGATTCTGGGAGGAAAAGTGTTACCAAATCGAGAACTATATAGGTGGAGCACAATCAACGGAAGTGTGGAGAACAATTAGATCACTCAAAACCAACGAGACACATAAAACACTGAATATAATTAACATGAAGGACTGGGAAGATCATTACAAAACGCTTTTAACTGAAAACAGAGACTATGCAAGGAATGAAGCAGAAGAAGGATATAGCCATGATCACCATAACCCTAATATGACAATAACTATAGAAGAAACGCAGCAACAACTGAAGAGAATGAAGAATGGAGGATCTCCCGGCCCTGGAGATATACCGATAGAGTTGGTCAAATATGGGGGTACAGAAATAGTCAAAAGACTGACGACTTTTTTGAATAGATGCTTTAATACGATAACAACCCCAAAAGAATGGAAACATGCCTACCTGGTTTCGGTTTTCAAAAAAGGAGACCGGAGGGATCCCAATTGCTACAGAGGCCTCAGCATTACCAGCAGCTTGAGCCGCCTTTATGGTAAAATTTTAAGCTCTAAACTCAGCAAAGAGATGGACAGTAGCATAAGTGAACAGCAATCTTGATTTAGAATGGGACGCTCATGTGTGGACAACCTATTTGTGCTACAACAACTGGCAGAGAAAAGAATATCGACAGGAGAAGAGGTACACATGGTCTTCGTTGATTTGGAAAAGGCTTATGATACTATTCCCCGTCAGAAACTATGGGAAGCATTGAAAATATTGAAGATCAATAAACAAATGCTGTTGATTGTCCAAGAAATGTACAGAGATAATACTGCCTCTATCAGAATTGGCAAACAGTTATCAAAGCCAATTAATATATCAAAGGGGCTGAGGCAGGGATGTAGTTTGTCACCTCTGTTGTTCAACCTTTATGTTGAGGTGGTGTTGGCTAGGTGGAAAAGGAGCTGCGGAGAGATGGGTATACCTGTGGGGGACCACAAATTATACTCATTGAGCTTTGCAGACGATCAGGTCATCTTAGCACAGGATTCTTTTGATATTGAATATATGATCAAAAGATTGTACAGGGAATATGAACAATGGGGCCTGAGCGTGAATCTGAAAAAGACCGAATATCTGGTCGTAAACAGTGAAGCAAGTTTTGAGGTGCTCATTGACGAAGACACGAAAATTAAACAAGTAGATCAGTTCAAGTACTTAGGTGCGGTCGTTGACAGAAATGGCATTGGTGGAGTCGAGATAAAACAGAGAATTCAAGGGGCAAGAAAGATTATTGGTTGTCTTAACTCTTTGTGGTGGGATAGAGGAATCTCCAATCGTACGAAGATACGGGTAGGAAGAACGATGGTGGAATCGACTCTGTGTTATGGCAGTGAAATATGGACCATTAACGCTGACCTAAAACGCAGACTGAACGCAGTTGAGATGGACTATCTGAGACGAAGTGCAGGAACATCAAGGCTACAACATGTCACCAATGATAGCATAAGGGATCGGTTACAGGCCAGAGAAACCGTAATAGACCGAATCGAAATCCAAAGTCTAAGATGGTTTGGACACTTAATGAGAATGCCCGAATATCGATGGCCGAGGCGGTTATTTGAGTGGGTCCCACCAGGACGGAGGAAAAGAGGAAGACCGAGACGCTCTTGGAATGAGGGAGTGCACCAATCTATGGAACAGAGACAGTTGAACGTGGAACTGACACAGGATCGCGAGGCTTGGAGAAGAGGACTGGGTAGACGGCACTAGGCTGTATCTTACTAATATGTGATATACCATATTGTTAAGCCCAGAATATATATATATATATATATATATATGGAATTTATAGTTTTGGTTTCGAACTGATTTTTTGTGGCTATTTGTCTGATTGTATTCAATTCCCTCTTTAACGTAATATTATCTAAAGGAATTGAAAATGCTCTATGTCATTCCATTAAAACGAACTATCACAAAGTAACGGACTACTCCATCCGACATTAATGTTGCTTCAAATTTAAGTGAACTGAATTTGTATGCTTTTTAAGAGCAGCATTATGATATGTAACATAATCGCAAAAACTACATTTATGTTTATGTAAATTCAAATGAAATGTATCTATATGGTACTTGAGAATATTCTTCGACTTTGCCAAGTATTCGCATAGGTGACATGAATGTTGCTTCAAATTCAAATGAACTAATTCTGTATGCTTTTTAAGATCCGGTTTTCGAACTGTTGCATAATCACAAAAGTTACATTTAAGCTTTTCTAAATTCAAATGAACACAGTCCATATGCTTTTTAAGATCACTTTTTCGAAGTGTAGCGTAATCACATAAGTTACATTTAAGTTTCTCCAAATTTGAATGAGTATAAGTCATATGGTTTTTGAGAGTATCCTTTGTATTCGCTGCATAGTCACATATGTTACATTTATGCTGTTTTAAATTCAAATGAACCGAATCCACATGTCTTTTGAGAATATGTTTTTGAGATGAAGCATAATCACACAGGTCACATTTATTTTGTTTTAGATATAAATGAACTGAATTTATATGAATTTTGAGTTGACTTTTTTGGTTTGCAGCATAATCACATAAGTGACATTTATGTTGCTTCAAATTTAAGTGAACTGCGTCCGTATGCTTTTTAAGATCACTTTTTCGAACTGTGGCATAATCACAAAAGTTACATTTATGTTTCTCTAGATTTGAATGGGCATAATACAAATGCTTTTTAAGATCGCTTTTTCGAAGTGTAGCATAATCACAAAAGTCACATTTCGGTTTCTCTAAATTTGAATGAGCGCAGTCCGTATGCTTTTTTAGATCACTCTTTCGGACTGTAGCATAATCACAAAAGTCACATTCACGTTTCTGTAGATTAGAATGAACACAATCTCTATGTTTTTTGAGAGAATCCCTTGCAAATGCTGTATACTCACATATGTCACATTTATATTGTTTTAAGTTTAAATGGACTGAATCTACATGTCTTTTGAGAATATGTTTTTGAGTTGCAGCATAATTACATAGGTCACATTTATTCTGCTTCAAATTTAAATGAACCGAATCTATATGAACTTTGAGATTGTCTTTTCTATTTGTAGAATATTCACATAAGTGACATTTGTGCTGCTTCAAATTTAAATGAACTGAATCTATATGAATGTTCAGTCGACCTTTTTGATTCGCAGCATAATCACATAAGTGACATTTATGTAGCTTTAAATTTAAATGAACCGAATCCACATGAATTTTGAGTTGATCTTTTCGATTTGCAGCATATTCGCATAAGTCACATTGATATTGCTTCAGATTTGAATGAACTGAATCCTTAAGAGTTTGTTCTTTGTCTGCATTGAAATCACATTTATTGGGGTTTATATTATCAATGTGTTTCCCAATTTTTCTGGTTTCAGATCCATTAGTTTCTACTTGTTCAAATTCAAATTTACTTATATTGGAATCACTAAATTGTTCGTGACAAGTGCTAACTTTGGGGTTCAATGGACTTATCTTATGATATAATTGTCCAGTTGTACCAATTTCACTCTTGACTATATAATCTTTTCTATCATAAATTCCATTTTCATCCGTGAATTGTTCAACTATTTCTTCCTCGGTTTCCCAGCTTTGTTGATCATCAAAGTGCTGAGAACTGAAATAACAGAATAGTTGTTACATTTCCAAAAAATTCATTCGCTTCATTTCATTTTAAGGCTATGTTAAACAAAAACAAATTCAAGATTGCTTGGTGAACTGCATGTAGCCGGTGGACATTTGAAATTTGATTGTTTCATCGGCTCTAAATAAAAAACTAATGAATATTTTTTCGAAGTTATGAGTTTATTAGAAAATTTATTACAAATGAAGAACAATATCGTATAAATTTTATTATTATTATTTTTTTTTTATTATTATTATTTTTATCCTGATACTCCTAGATCTTCTGTGAAGATCCCTCAGAAGCTTTTTCAGCTTGTGCGAGTTAGGAGTTCAGTTGTGTTCTGTGTAGGCTTTGTTACTGCGATCTTGCGCCACTTTAGGTCACAGCACTGTTAATTTTTGACCCAACAGTGAAATGGTGGCAGATACCCGTCCAACTAGAAAATTTCTTTTCTACCTACAGGATTCGAACCCGGACCTCCCGGTCACGAGTCCGATGCTCTCCCGCTGAGCTATCCACACTCATAATAACCGCCAAGACTGGCTATACATATACGATTAACCCAATTTTTCACTACATTGTCGATTGTTTGGAGTTCAATCTCGTGAATGGCAACTTCGATTTCGTGTTTCAAAGCATCAATCATTTCTGTATGGTTAGCGTAACACTTCTTCCTTTTGAATTTTAGGTAACTAGCATAACGATACCTATATACAAAAAAGGATCAAAATCGAACCCGAAGAACTAGAGGAATCACGTTTCTTAGCAGTATACTAAAGTTGTTAACAAAAATACTAGCAAAAAAAATTGCTGTTAAATATATATATATATATATATATATATATATATATATATATATATATATATATATATATATACATTCTGTCAAGAAAGTAACAGGAATTATCGATTTAAATCTGGCGGGGCAATGAGGCAGGTAAAATTTTTTTTCCTAGGTTGGTACCACTGTACTTAATTACTATGCCAAGCTTGAGCGGGATCTGTCAACTAGTGTGTTTGCAACACCTGATTAAGTCAGTCGATGTCATAGTGCGTGCCGATTTTTACTATGGGTGATTACGTTGAGTAAAGAATTTGTTTAAAGTTTTGTGTTGCAAATGAATTTTCGTGTGCCGATGCATTGAAAATGTTGCAAAAGGCCTTTGGTGATAATGCTCTATCGAAAACTCGTGCATATCAGTGGTACAGAGCCTTCAAGGACGGTCGTGAAGTGGTCGCCCATCGACGGCTTCGATCGAAGATAACGTCGATAAAATTAAGGAAAGGGTGCTGGAAAACCGTCGTACCAGCTTGAGAGAGATAGCACATGATCTTAAGATATCCCACGAGTCCGCACGTACGATTTTGATTGATATTTTGGGCATGAGAAAGGTGGCCGCACGACTCGTACCGAAAGACCTGAATTTTCTTCAAAAACGTTATCGCGAACAGGTTGCTTCAGACATGCTGGATCGCTGTAATTCCGATTCTACATTCATGGAACGCATTATAACTGGTTATGAGACCTGGGTCTACGAGTACGATATGCAAACAAGCCAGCAATCATCGGGATGGGTGGCAAAAAATGAGCCGAAACCGAAAAAACCACGCCAAAGCCGCTCGAAAATGAAGGTGATGCTCATTGTTTTCTTCGATATCCGTGGCGTGGTGCACTACGAATTCGTTCCAGAGGGTCAGACGGTAAACAAGGAGTATTACCTAGGCGTTATGAAACGTTTGCGTGAGCGTATCCGTAAGAAGCGGCCAAATTTGTGGGCGAACAACTCATGGATTTTGCATGACGATAACGCGCCTTCTCACCGAGCGACGATTGTGACTGATTTTCTCGCCAAAAACTCAACAAACGTGCTTCAGCAACCACCGTATTCGCCGGATTTGGCTCCCTGCGACTTTTTCCTCTTCCCAAAACTAAAATTTCCCCTTCGTGGCACCCGTTTTGAGTCGATTGAAGCCATAAAACAAAATTCGGCGCGAGAGCTAAAGTCCATCCCGGAAAGCGCCTATAAAAAATGTTTCGATAATTGGAAGTGCCGTTGGCATAGATGTATTGGAGCAAATGGAGCCTATTTTGAAGGCGACCCAATAAATTTTGACGATTAAATGTAAAAATGTTGTTTCAATTGAAAATTCCCGGTACTTTCTTGACAGAGTAGTACATGTCCAAAGCAGATTTCTCTGATAAAATGTCATTAGACGATGAATTGAATGAATTATTGTTTGAAGTGCTGTATCTTTTAGAAATGGAAGATATTCTACTGTATGATAAATTCATTAGCAAACTGAAGAAAGTAGATGGGCAGAAAATTAACGATAAATATAAAAAAAAGGACAAAGAATACAAAGGGCAAATTGTAACAGCATTAAAGGTAATCTTTAGTGGAATAACCTACCCGGAATTTAAAAATAATAAAAGACTACAAACCATGACAGAAATATTTTTACTCGATTTAATTCCATTAGTAAAAAAATCAGACTTTAATCCTGGATTAATTTTTTTTGATGATAGTTATCCTTCACTTATGGGCTTGGAACTCTGGAATCATTTGGCACACAATAATGTTATGATAGAGGTTTTAATGGATTCCATTGCAGCCATATTTCTTTTTGTGGAAGAATTGTTAATAGAAGAGTGTTCTGATGTGAAGTTGAAAGAAATTACATTTCACGATTTTTCATATGTTAAGCAAACTTATGATGCTAGTATTAAATTTTTGAACAAGAAACAGAAGATGTTTATGGCTCTAGAAGAGAATAATTTTGAGATTTTTTCTCAATGTATGGAGGAAGGAGCAGATATCCGATCTAGGGATATTGATTTGGCGACTTGCCTGCATTTTGCAATGACAAAACCTGAAAATTTGAAATTAACTGAATTTCTGTGGAAGAATGGATTATCTTCCAGGTATACAAATTTGAAAGGTCAAAGCGCTCTCCACATTGCTGTTGCTAAAGGAAATCCTGAAGTTGTTGAGTTTTTACTGCTAAATTTTGATTCAGAAATAAATTATGTTGATTCGTGCAAAAGAACGGCTGCACATTTAGCTTTGCTAAACTGGTATGAACCCATTATAAGGACTTTCTTGACAGAGTAGTATATATATATATATATATATATTTGATATTTTTGAGAAATTTTGATATTTGTTTTATAACATTGGTACTGATAGATTTTATTATTAATTTAAAATCTATATGTCCGATTATATCCAATTAATGTTGATAATCTTCCAAATTGATTTCTTTGTCAGAAAAACCTCTTTAACCCGTCCACTTTTTGGATTATATGTAATTCAGTATAAACTCTATGGTCCGAATGTTTTATTGATCCGTACAGAAGTGTGGGAATTTTCTGTTCGGATTATCTAATCCTTACTATAGCTACAAATAAAATTGTCAATCATTAATTTGCATTTCTATCATGTTAATAAAAGAAAAATGTAACTTTTCGATTATATGTTAATATTCAACAAAAAACTGGTGTTTCTATTAGTCATATTAATTAATTAATATAGATTAATCTATAAGGCCTTAATTGTAATTTGATCTTGTTTGTTGGGGAAATTGTTCGATTAAAATCAGAATATCATTCAAAAAATCAGTTTGTTCAAATAACTGTTCAAATCTATTATCAAAACCGTAGTAAGCCAAGAGGTACAGTTCAAGAGTTTTTTCCAGAATAAAATCATGGGTTATCGATTCAGTTAGAATATTTGAAAATACAGGTTCTGAAAAAATAAAAACCCTGTTATAATCTACGGAAAAGATTTTCTGTTCAGTTTTCCAGAAAAATCATGATGAAATTAATTAAATATTTTAAAATGTTATATAGATGTATTTAACACCGATGTGAAGCTTTTAGTTTGTAGGCTTTGTCGCAGTAGATTTTGGTGAATGGTGAATATTCTGTTCCACATGTATGATTAGCTGGAAGTGTATATGTTGAAATAACACAAAATTGTTAGATTTAAAACCATAACTTGGTATATCAAACTAAACTGTTTATCAAAAGTTAAGGATATTGATGTTCTCTGAAGAAGCATATTTTCTGTATCATCTCAGTTTTTTCTCGATTACATATACTTATAACAATTATAGAAACGTCTTCTGGTTCATCGTGATCAAATTTAATAATTTTTTGTCCATGTGAATCAGAAACGCACATTTATGGTTTTAGAACTTCCAAGAATCATTACTCTCTGACATTCGTTAATGAAATTATCAATGGAGTAGTCCAACAATTTCACAAAACTACTGGCGAAAATTTCGCTTATCTGAATTATAATGCACTGCTACACAGACTCCTCCTGATTACTGTTAAAGAAAACCAAAGTATTATACACCTAACATTACCTCCAAGATCCCCTAACCTAAATCCAATCGAGCAGGCTTGGGGACCGCAGACAGAAACTTTTCAATAGCTTGGAGACTTTTGCCACAACTTTGGCAACAAATTGAGCAGTATATTCCAAGTTAAAAACTTGCAGAGAAAATGCCAAGGAGTTATTGATGCACTTGGTGGTCATATTTTGTATTGAAGGTGAATACAATTACTAATTTATGAAATTTTCATAAGTTCAGTTTTTCAAAATTTTATACATTTATAAATATTGTATTTTTAATGTGAATATATCATTTCCATGAAATTTTATTATTCTAACCTGAAACACTCCACATAAACATATTTCAAAAGGAAACTGGGTCTTTCTGAAGAGAAAACACAAATTAATTTCAATATCCTTAACTTTTGAGGTGCAGATTGTATGTGGCTTCTATTTTTTGCTAAAAACTATTTAATATAAAGTAAAAGAGTTACTCAAGCAAGAAAAGATTTACCAATCGGAGGAAACCAATATTTCTTCTTTGATATCAATGTCCATATTTTTTTAATTGAAATGCCTCTATTGAATTAATCAATGTTCTGGCTCTGATTTCTATTTGAGGTCAGTCCAAATCCGAACTTCACTTGAATGATATTGATTGATATTAACCATATATTTTAACGAATACCAGACAAGTTCCTAGAGAAAACATTAGAGAATAAGAATCTTTCAACTTTAACATAAATAAATTTACATATTTACATTATTTACAATTTTCTTCAGGACGCAACAGAGCATAGATAATCTAAATACCATAGAAAAACAAAATAATAGTTTGTCTATGCTAAATACTATTTTATCCATGCAACAGAGCATAGACAGACATCTCTTTTATTACTGAACAGAACCACAGACAATAAAAGTGATAGAACTTTCGATAGGGATAACTGTGATTTGACAGAAGGTAGAAGCCATGTTGTTTTGACATTTCTGTTCATTAAGCATTAACAAATTATCATGGAAAGATTCACGCCGCAACAACGTTTGCAAATTGTTGAAATTTATTTTCAAAATCAGTGTTCTATTCGACAAACTTATAGAGCACACACAATATATTCACAACAAGCTGGACTCTGTGCATCCACCACATGGAAAATGTTGCGTAAAGATCTTGGTCTACATCCATACAAGATCCAAATGGTTCAAGAACTAAAGCCACTTGACCATAATAAGCGCCGTTTGTTTGCTGATTGTTGATCCACTTTTTTATCGTAAAATTGTGTTTAGTGATGCTCATTTCTGGTTGAACGGCTCTGTAAACAAGCAAAATTGCCGTATATGGAGTGAAAACAATCCTCAAGAAGTTCTGCAGGTTCCATTGCATCCTGAAAAATGCACTGTATGGTGTGCTTTACACGCTGGAGGCATCATCGGTCCATATTTCTTTAAAAACGATGCTGGAGCTAATGTTACAGTGAATGGTACTCGTTACAGATCGATGAACAATGATTATTTGTTCCAAAATTTGAATGGTATCGACCCAGAAGTGTTTTGGTTCCAACAAGATGGTGCTACACCTCATGCTGCTACCGTAACAATTGATTTATTGAATTTATTGGCGATAACATTATTTCGAGAAATGCTCCAATTAATTGGCTTCCAAGATCATGCGACATAACTCCGCTCAGTGGCGGATTATCCGTAAGGTAAACTAGGCACGTGCCTAGGGGCGCGTAGTTACAAGGGGCGCGCGAGCTCAGAAGTTTTAATTAAGATGGCCATTTATGGCCGGTACAGGGGCGCCGACAAAGTTATTGCCTAGGGCGCTCTGGACCTTTAATTCGCCACTGACTCCGCTGGATTATTTTCCTTGGGGTTATGTCAAGTCATTGTTTTATGCTGATAAACCAGAAACAATAGACGCTTTGGAAGCCAACAATCCTGGTGAAAACGGATGGTTTGGTCAATTTACATTCCTTTATTGTGAAGGAGACGATTCCAACTTGAACATTCTCAACAACAAGAGGACCTCCAGAGTCTCCATCGCAACTGCTCACTTTACCTCGACTGGCGAGACATAAATGGGTATCTTTTATGACTTTCTGGAACGGGTTAATTTTCATACATTCATTGTTACCGATAATTGTGCTTTTTGCATACTGGAGAATGCTTGTAGTTGTGGAGTTGTATTTGGTCACTCCCCAACCACTCATGAGGGCTGTAAAAAAATATTTTGGGTTATGGTCAATTAGTAGAAGTCAATAGTGACCGATAATTCTTCAGTTACCTCGCACCACTATGTTGCTTCAAAGAAGCTTCAGGTATTGTATTAAAAGTACACACAACCAGTATTTTACAGAAATATTGGTTCTCTAAAAAAACTTGCACATGAAAGATATGCTTTTCACTAACCAGAATTCTTTGGTTTCTAAAAAAATTACCAGTAGTTGTTCTGGTATTGCTTTTATGATTTAAGAAGTAACAAATTCAATTTTTATTCATGGAAAAGCAGACTTAGAACATTAGAACTTGATTATGTGTTCCTTTCATGTATGTTTGCTATCTAAATGCATTCCCAAGTATTTTGTACTTGAGACTTCTGGTATTTGTATATTATTCGTATGTACCAGTGGACATTGTGGAGTCATTTTTGTATTTCGTTCAAATATTTCTACAATTTATTGGTGGCATTTTTGGATCTTCATCAACAGCTAGAATGCCTGTATCATCTGCGAAAGTTTCCAATATGGTATGAGGATCTTTAGGGAGATCAGCGGTGTACCATAGTGGTCCAATAACACTTTCCTGAGGAACTCCTGATCGTATTGAGAAGTAGATCGAATCTTCACCACTAACTCGCATTCTGAATCGTCTTTCACTAATATAGGATTTCAATAATTTGTAATAACATCCAGACAGATAGTTTTTGATATTATAGAGCAAACCAGGATACCAGATTTTATCAAAAACTTCACTCACTCCAAAAATACCCATGTACAGTATTGCCAGTATTCAAGCGCTTTGCTTATTTCGTCATTTTCGGATTTGCCGTATAGTGGATTGATTTGACCGGAATACAACTGATTGTCTGGTATCCACTGTATTTGGGTCGGAGTTCATTCTTTGAAAAGTTTTTTTATAGAACTGGTAGCAAGCTGATTGGACTATAAAATGTTTAGGTTTAGGTACTAGTAGAATCTCGGCTGCTTTCAGTTGTTTTGGCTAGTAGTTCAGTTTTAGAATGGCATTGAATAAGTAATTATCAACACTCCTTTCTTTGATCATTTTTGGTGTAATTGTATAATTTTCTGCAGCTTTTCTAACATTCAGGTATTTTATTTTATTTTGAACTTACTTCATAGTGATTTTCTGTATAGGTAAGGTAGGTACTTGCAGGTATTTCCAGCAGCTCTTTTTTCCAGATCGTTATCAATTATGTCATTACTTGGAGTGAATACTTTAGCCAGATGTTCAGCAAATATTTTAACCTTTTCTTGATCAGTCCTTGCCTATTTGATCTTTGATCCTGTTATGTTAGGAAATATGGAAAAAACTTCATATCAACCTAAGTTCTAAAAGGGGAGTTAAAGCCCCTTTATCATGACCCTAAAAACAAGTATTTTTGTGATTATTTTGTCAAAATTTGACAGATACAAATGAAATTCGTTCTTGTTTCCATGTGCTGTTTTTTGTTAATAAAAAATGAAAATTGAATTTATTTACTATTTATTTACCTGTATTTTCCTTTTTGTCAACTCATTATATTAAAATAAATTTTATTCTGATGTGGAACGACATATTTCTGTAAAATACCGAGTGATTTCATGGGGATACTGTTTGTTAAACCCCACAAGAAAAAGGTGAATTGCACTAACGTGAACTCAGGAGCTTTTGCGCACTAGTTCATATAATTTTTTTTTATCTTCACGTAATTTTGTATTAGCCTTCGTGTCGTTATTTCGCACGTAAATGCTAAATATTAACTCGATCGTGGGACTGTTGCTATGGTTTCTTTAGCGCTCAACGCTAACCCGCTCACAAAATTCTTGTCTTTGTTTTGAATCTCCCAATGATACGATCCTCATGAAATTTTGCAGGAACATGTTCGTTATCATTCTCCTTCCAAAACGCAAATTTCAGATAAATTGTATCTATAGTATGGAAAATATCAATAAAAATAAGGATTTTCAAATTTGAATTACTCCGAAACCATTGGACTGAGTATGCCCAATAACAAACACAACCGAGATATTCAGGCCCCGAACCTACCCCGAAAGTTTCAAGTCTCATCACTTCCTGTTAGTCATAGTGTTTAAGGTAACGCTCGACACTGATCCTCTCAATATTTTTTTTTTAAACTTATAATCATACTATCCTCACGAAATTTCGTACGAACATACGCGTTATTATTCTAGTTCTAAATGGTGAAATTAAGATCGATCGAATCTGTACAACCGGTAAAAATATCAAAAAATTTCAAAAACGTGAATAAATGCGAATCTATTGACCCGATTTTGCTCATTAATGAACTTAGCCGCGGCATCTAGACCTTAGATCCTTCTCTTTTAGTTCGAAAGCTAGCCTATTTACGGGCGGCCAGATAAAATTACTTTTGATCTCGGAATCTTCATCAGTGAATCCAACTTAGTCGTTTAATACCATTTTTGGCTCAATATTTGAAAAGTACAATCATTTGAGTGAAATTATAGCTCTTCAACTCTTATGAAAGTTGTAACTGTTTATTTTTACCTGTTTTTCCAGTGTAGCTATCAAAATCATTTTCAGGCAGCGCTATAGTCTTGATGAAAAGACCAGTTTTGACTGGATTCGGTAGGTGAATCAAGGCTATATCATGGATTAAAACTGATAGGTTCCATCCGGGATGTATAACATACCTTTTGGCTGTCAACCTTTTTTGTGTGTTTTCTAACTTGCTTATATTGTGAGCTCCCAGTATTACTTCCAAGGAAACCACACTGGAATAAATATTTTGTTTTGTTATTTTTGTATCAAATTTAAAGAGTTTCTGCAAAATGAGATGCAGGTTGAGCCCACGTAAAGGCTTCAAAGAGTTATTACTGTCTCTAATGTAATAAAAGGCCTATGTTAGGAATACAGAAATAAATTTTTATCTGAGGAAGTTTATTAAATGAAACTCGAATACTTGAGGATTGCAGCCGACAAGCGGCGTTAATAATTGAAGTAGAAAGTTAGCATAAACAACAGGCGACAATTTTAAAGCAAAAATGTATTAATCAATGGGCCGATTCATTTAAGTTCAATCAATGGATCGACTCATTTAAATTTACAACAGGAGGTCTTGGGAACGAAATTTTCCACACTAGATAAGGGTAGTTAATATGCAAATATTCGAGGCTAAGATTGGGAATTCTCAGTAAAGTCGAGATAAGAAATCGGCAAGTCAAAAGATCTGAATGGTATTGACGTGTGTAGGTGTTTTGAAGTTTTGCATGTTGGGAAAAAGGAAAGAGACGTCGTTGAGCACTAGTGATAGACAGTCACTAATCGTTTCGTGGTCGGTATACGGTTCGAGTTTTACTTTAATTCCGTTTAAAAAAATACAGGGGTAAAATATAGTGTTTGTTCTTGATGGTGTGTTGTGCCTTGGAGCTGAGGCCAACCCCCTCGTGTAGAGGGTTCAACTTTTGAACATGGTATCTGGTTTTGTGGATAGATGTCCCGAAAAAGATAGGATTTCGTTGTCTGTAACTTGACTTACATCTTTTTATTGGCTTTAAATGGAAATTGTTTACAATTAAGAACGACAATATGACTTAATAAAATTAACAGTCCATGATCCTGAAGTCTTCCAAAAAATTGATTAAAATAATACTTATGATTTGAGTTTAGAATATCGTTTTACATTAATTGCTTTTCAGAAGACTGAAAAATTTAAATAATTTAATATTATATTGATTGACACCATATTAGTTCATTATATATGATATCTCGTTTAAATGTGTTATTTGTTGCTCTGTAGCGAGCACCTTCTTCGCTCCTTGTCCAGAATGCTGCTTTGCTCTGCTGCAGCTTGTCGGCGTATCGTATAGAGGACACGACTAGTCTTAAAATTCCTGACTGACCATCCCCGCCGAGTTCAAGTAGGGCAAGGCCCACAGCGTTCGACGATCGTTCCGATGTGGACAAAATTATCTGTTCAAAAGTTAGATGTACTCGTACAATATTTTTGAAATTAGGAAATATAAAAAGTTTCACACAGTTACCCTTATTATATTGAGGATAAAACCAGTGGCGGCTCGTAAAAGTATAAGATGGTGAGGCACATCAGAAAAAAAAATATTATTGTAATATGCCCTCTAAAAGGTAACTCTTGCATACAAAGGTGCATTGTAATATCTATCAGACTTTTTAGAATTTGTCGATTTTCTTTGACTCTAGCATTAAAATTTTGAATTCAAATTTGACGCGCATTGTCTATCGCTATGGCGATATTTTGTTTTTGTTTCCTCATAAGGGTAAATTTTTCAAATCGCTATACCCCCTTCTTGACCAAACTCTGACGGAATTTGTATTAGTTTCTACGAATAAAATGCTACCACCAAATCACAACAAAGCGAAAACTAACCAGATTTCCCGATTAACCCGAATAGTGCAGAATAATTGCAGTTCGCTCTTCGGCGAGGCATGCCTCAAATCTTTCTTTAGAAGCCGCCTTCAAGGGCGTAGGAATATTCTCGAGTTCTCGTCGCGTCGATCTAGATAACGTGCTTGGCAAGGAAGCGAGTGAGGCATGCCTCGAACCGTTTAATTCTTAAAGAGGAAGTGAGATTAATATACAAGAATCGTGAGATTGAGCAAGGATATTATGGAACAGAGACCCAGTGCCGTACCGTATGATGTGAAATGGATTAATGAAATATTTGATTAATACGTGTCATTTCCAGAATTTATTTGGAGAGGCATTGCCTCACCTGCCTCATAGGATAAGCCGCCACTTGCTAAAACTCTTATAAATCAAGGGTAAACGGCCCTCTATGTTACACTAAAGAGTGTTGTAAACTAAAATAAATATAAGACATACTCTATTAGACAATGTGCTGCAGTGAGAACGAAGGAAGGAGTAATCAAAGATCCACCACAAAATGTTACGGTTTCATTCTGTTTTATCTTAATGCCAACCTGGTACACTATCGAGTGTGGAATAGCATCATTACCTCCTATTATTCTTAATTTAGTGTTTGCTGCTCTGTCTTCTGGATAGCTGAACTCATGTGCATCTAGAAATGGTATCTGGAATCAATTGAATTGTTTGAAATTGAAAAAATCCGATCCTTCTAGCAAAGGAGGGAAAAATTAAAATTTTTTTCAAATAATATTAGGTGTACCGGAAAGTTTTGTCCGTTTTTAGAATGAAATAAAAGAATAAAATTTTCATGCTTTGAATGAACTTTAATGAATAATATAACTGCTATCATTATTTTAGACTGATTATGCGAAACGTAAATATATTCCTTGAGATGAGTTACTGAACGGAAAGTTTGAGCGAAAAACGCTGATGTCGGAATTAACACATGTGGTTCGACAAGGAGCCGAAGCTTTCGAAAATTGCTAAGTAGGAATTTTGAGTGGGTGAAAGAACTAAAAATTTTGAAGGAGAAAACCGACTCGTACGAGGTATTAAAAGGGCCAAAAGAGAGCTTGTCGGAGAGTCTTGATACGCTGGAAAAACTAGTAAGATCGTCGAGAAAAGATCGTGGTGCGAAACTCGAATTGGTCTCAGAATTTAGCATTACTATAATCATATTGAGAGATATAATTAATTAAAATAATAAGATGCGGTTTTTTACTTGATAGAAGAATAATCACAAACTTTGAATATCAAATCAGATTTAATCTGTTATTTATTTTTAATTGAATTTATAATATTAATGTAAGGTTGAACTGACCTTATCTGAATTATTATATTAATTGTTTTTGAGGATGTGCTATATGATTTTGAGAGTTTTTGAAGTAACTTATTTAAATATTTAAACATATTAAATATTTCAAATAAATTAGTTTTGAAGAAGTTCTTAAAATTATGTTGTGTTTTTTTCAAAAAGATTCAGTTTTCATATATATAAGACCAGAAACTAAACATGTTTTCAAATGTTTGTCAAGGGCAAAACATACGTTCCACGTGCCTTTCTGACGAACAGGTGGAGTACAGGTGCGTATGTTTGGAACGAAACATTCGATATTACTTATTTTTAATTTTAATTAATAATTTATTTTTTGGGTTTTTTATTCCTTTTGAGATTGTATAGTGAATTTCGATTTTATACGTCTATTAAATATAAGCAGTGCTTATTTAAGACATTAATTTAATTCTAAAAAATTTTTTGAAATTAAAATTGTAGAAGACTAACTGATTAAATCTGTTTTGATATTCAAAGTATATAAGTAATTATTTTTGGAAGTCTAAGAATTGTGTCAGATGAAATAGGCAAATTGAACAGATAGTTGTTCGTGTGGAAATAGGCTGTTACGGTATCGGGACCATAAACACCATTCACAATTTCAGCAGCCTGGTCAGTAGTTTCACCTTTATCAAAGAAAAACTGTAAAATGTACCGATTTTCTCATTGTTTACTTCCATTTTTAACACCCTGTAATTCACAACTAAATGGACCAAATGAAAAAAACAGCAAGAGAATTTTTTAATGTGAAATGTCACCTTGATAACGTGCATAAATCTGAAATTGTTTAATCGATACTTTACGAGATATCGATCACTACAGCCATGTATCGAAAAAAAAATTATTTCTTTTTCCTCAACTCTTATTTCATACAGTAAATATGGCGGATACACCAAGAGAAATTTTACGACTCGCTTTTCTGAACTGAAGTAATTCTATCAAAAAATTTTTCCCTTCAACTAATTTGTTGCTATTTTGAAGTTTGCAATAAATATTTGACTTCATATTGTCGCCTATTTTGAACTTTATATGAATGTCACTAGCGCAACCACCAAAATTATTATACATTAAACTGACAGTATTTATAATAGTATTTGTTCATTTTTGAATGAAATATATTAAAAGATTCCATAATTGCCTAAGAGTAACTTAATAAATGACAAGATGATTAATGGAGATCTAAATAATTAGTTTTCACTTAAAATAATTTCTGAAATGGAATACAGTATGATCATGGTTGTTGTACTCACGATAAATAGAATAAAAATGTAACAGAAGATGAACATACTGCTTATTTTCATCACTTTGGGGCGATTTTTTCAAGAGTTTAGCATCATGATTTATCCAAATTTTGATTTTTATACATTATCAGTATTGTTCAGTGGCTTGATAAAGATAAGATTATATAGTTGAATGTGAGAGATTAAGATTAATTCTGAAACATTTCACATATGCACCTCCTACAATTATCTAGAATGGGTATAAAAAATTCAATCAAACCTTGCCCACATTTTTATAGAGATCATATAATAAATTGAAATTAATTCACAGGAAATGCACAGATGATCAGACATAGCATGTACTTTGATCAAGTATACCGGTTGCCCAAGTTATCGTTGGGCACATTTCACAAGGTAATTTTACAGGCAATTTGCGACACAAAAGTTCCTATAGAGTATAGCCTAATTATTTTTAGTTGTGAAGTTATTTAAGATTCTTCTATTCTGTAACGTTTCACAATTTTTTCATTAAATCATAGCATAACTTGAAAACAATCATTTTAATCAAAATTCAATGTACACTACTGCAAAGAGCGGAAAATTGTCTTCAGACAAGGATGGTTTCTTGGAGATTCTTATAAGATACTTACTTATTAAGTTAATATAGGGTAGTTAAGGAAAAAATGATTACAAAATTGTGAAACGTTACAATCTTGAATAATTTTACAACAAAAGATAATTGGACCATTCTCCATAGGAACTTTTGTGTTGCAAATTGCCTTGTGTAATATGGACAGAGATAACTTGGGCATTCTGTATAAAATAATACTTCTTTCTTTCGGAATTCTAGGAAAAAATGGGATTTTTATTTATTCTCCACTATTTCTGGAGATTTATTATTTTCAATCATTTATATTTATTATTTACAACACTAATCATAATCTTTATAAGAAACTATAATAACAACATAAATAAACGGTCCTGTTGCATTTTATGCCGATTGGACCACCTAATCTTAATGTAATTCATAAACATTATTAAGTCTGTGACTACATAAAAAAGAATAAGAATGAGCATTGAACCGTAGACGTAAATAGAATAATTCTATGGATTGAAATATAAACAAGCCTTGACTGAAAAGTTTAACTGAATTATGTATATAATTTGAAATAATAAACTCAACATACATATTTATCCTATTAAGCTTTTCATATTTGTATAACATATGAAGTTTTGAATTATTTTTAATGTATTTTAGTATCTGAAGCTTAACCTTTAAAATGGTAGTAGATTTCGATATACTTGAACACTGTCGAAAAGTGAGAGCCGATCATGGGCCTCCGTACACCTGCCCTGTCGAAAAGTGTGGCAGGAATTATAAATCTGTATGTGGACTATCCTACCATTTGAGAAGCTTTGATCATGACAATCCTACCCCGTTGCCACCTGTTACTCCGAGCACCCCTAAGAATAAAAAAGGTTGATATTCTTATATTGATTTTATGTTCTTCAAACTTAAATTTCTTTTATCTAGGTGCTAGAGCAAGGGGTACTCCTGCAAATGTAAAAGCTACTCCAGTACCAGAACCTTTAACTTACGAGGAAGCACAAAAAATGGTCGAATTTCATGTAGATGGTAACATAATTCGCTGGAACATCAATGATCCATTGGAAATGAGATCAAAGGAGGAGTTTGAGAAAGAAAATCCTTCAGGAGAAACAGTGGTTGCCGGTTTGTATTGGACTTTACATACAGTATTGTGCGAATTAATGTGAATGCAGGCAAAAATATCATAAGTGCACGGTTTATTTGAAAACAAGAATTATATTATTAATCAACATGATATCAAATTTTTTGCAAGGGATATATATTGTCTTTCAGGTTATATATTAGTTTTAAACCGTTTTGGCATTTGCTTATTTTAGAATCTGAATGACCGCTCTTACCATTCTTTCCTTTGTTGGGCAATCCAGTTTGAGCAATCTTGCTATTTAACATTAATTCCCACAATATTACATTATAATGTTGATTAATTTTATAAGTGTTATATATTTTCAGTTCCGTCTGAAATTGTGAAATTACCCGAAGCAAGTTATAAGGAATTAGATAATTATAATATTTGTGATGCGCCTCCAAGACCTAATGCCTATATAAGATTTATAGAAAAAAGTACGGAAGAATTGGATGGAGAGGTAATTTATTATTTATTTCATTTTTGCTTAACTAGCAATATTGATGTCACGTTTAGTGATTTTAAAATTTTGAAGTATGCCTGAGTTGAAAAAAGTTCAGTATTACTATCTAAATTTTCATTCTTTTATCAATATAAATCCTGAGTAATTTTCCTTTTTTATAGGTGGAATATGATGTAGATGAAGAAGACACTGCGTGGATGTCTTTGATGAATGATAAAAGGGAAGCGCAGGGTTTAAGTCCCGTTTCCGTAGATTCTCTGGAGCTACTCATGGATAGACTTGAGAAAGAGTCTTATTTTCAAGTGAGTGCTCTTGATATGAAAACGATGTTTTAATTTGCTAATTGTTATTATTATCAGGCTTCTGTGAATGGGCACACTGGGGCTATAGTCGATGATGATGCAGTATGTTGCATATGTATGGATGGAGAATGTCAAAATACCAACGTTATCCTTTTTTGCGATATGTGTAACTTAGCAGTACATCAAGATTGTTACGGTGTTCCGTATATTCCAGAAGGGCAATGGCTTTGTAGAAGGTGAGCGGAAAAATAAAATTGAGTATTTTGTGTTAATGAAAAGCATAGTTTGAAGCTAAATCAGAAGTTTATTATCTTTAGTCTTGAAAAATGGTGTTTCATTATTTGTTGACTGATTCTATTTTCTGAAATCATAAACTTTTATGATCGATCAAAAAAAAGAATTAATCCCTTTCTGAAAAGTTTAGGATTTGTAGTTTAAAATTTATATATAATTTCAAGAAGCATCTGTTGTTCAGAGTTCTTTGTTAGTAGGTAAAAATTTGGGCAACTTGGTAGAAAAATAGGGTGCTGTTCAAAAGTGATCTTCCAAATTTTCAGCCAAATCCCTAAAAGGATTAAAAAATCTAGAAAAGTATTGATGTTAACTCAGTAGCTTTTGCACGTTTATTGAATAGTCCAGAGAGGGAGAGAAAATATATTTATTGCTCTAAGCAAATGGCGAACGACTTTCATCTTTCTGCCAATATAAAATAGAATATTTATATACATAGTTTTTTCTTGAAAATGAACTGTACGTAATTATTGAAAAAAAAATTGAAAGTGTGAAAGGTTCCTTAGGCAACCATTAAGGGTTTGATTGGGTGTTTTCTTTTGTTTTGTTCTTGGTTTGGATATTGTAGAACAAGTTGGAGGATTTAAAAGTTGTGCGGTCTGCTCTCAAATTTCTTTCCTGAGGTTTGAAGTCACTTACAATTGGGTCTTCTTCATTTTTCATGGAGAAGATCATTTAGTGGGGTTATGGAATGGATTAGCAAATTGGCTAACAGATCAACAATCAACAAAATATAAAAGTATAGCCAGAAACCGTCCTTACGTCACTGAAAAGACAAGGCTACATATCAAGGAAACCAAAAAAATCCCTATAATGATACCATTACAAAAGGAACAAAGGATCGAATTTTGTCAACGTTTTGAAGAAGATAACTTTAATAATGTCTTTATATTTGATGAAAGTTGTTTCCAACTTGGAGGAAATCACTTAAAAATCCTATCAAAACAACCTTTAAAATTCAAATTTTTGAATTTACCACCAATAATGGTTTGGGGAGCAATGTCTCAGCATGGTGCTACGCCATGATGGTACCATTAATAGTGAAAAGTATTGTTGCATTCTAAACGATTTCCTCCGGCGATGCTTTATATCCGGAGGGATGACATTTTCAGCAGGATAATGCAAAGTACCATACTTCGACCTATACTCAAGCTTGGATGCAAGAATAAGAAATGGTAACAAGCATGTCTTGGCCAGTAGCTTCACCAGATCTTAGTCCCATTGAAAACATATGGGCACTAATGAAGATTGAAGTTGAACGAGCAGCACCAACCACCAAATAAAGATGATTTAATTCAGACAGTTTTACAGTCTTGGAATACCGTCATCGAAAATTATGGAGGTGATCTAGTTTCGGGTGTACCTTGACGTTTAGTCAAGTGTTTACAGTTAAATGGAAGAGTTGTATACATTCTGTCAAGAAAGTACCGGGAATTATCGATTTAAATCTGGCGGGGCAATGAGGCAGGTAAAATTTTTTTTTCCTAGGTTGGTACCACTGTCCTTAATTACTATGCCAAGCTTAAGCGGGATCTGTCAACTAGTGTGTTTGCAACAGCTGATTAAGTCAGTCGATGTCAGAGTGCGTGCCGATTTTTACTATGGGTGATTACGTTGAGCAAAGAATTTGTTTAAAGTTTTGTGTTGCAAATGAATTTTCGTGTGCCGATGCATTGAAAATGTTGCAAAAGGCCTTTGGTGATAATTCTCTATCGAAAACTCGTGCATATCAGTGGTACAGAGCCTTCAAGGGCGGTCGTGAAGTGGTCGCCCATCGACGGCTTCGATCGAAGATAACGTCGATAAAATTAAGGAAAGGGTGCTGGAAAACCGTCGTTCCAGCTTGAGAGAGATAGCAGACGATCTTAAGATATCCCACGAGTCCGCACGTACGATTTTGATTGATATTTTGGGCATGAGAAAGGTGGCCGCACGACTCGTACCGAAAGACCTGAATTTTCTTCAAAAACGTCATCGCGAACAGGTTGCTTCAGACATGCTGGATCGCTGTAATTCCGATTCTACATTCATGGAACGCATTATAACTGGTGATGAGACCTGGGTCTACGAGTACGATATGCAAACAAGCCAGCAATCATCGGAATGGGTGGCAAAAAATGAGCCGAAACCGAAAAAACCACGCCAAAGCCGCTCGAAAATGAAGGTGATGCTCATTGTTTTCTTCGATATCCGTGGCGTGGTGCACTACGAATTCGTTCCAGAGGCTCAGACGGTAAACAAGGAGTATTACCTAGGCGTTATGAAACGTTTGCGTGAGCGAATCCGTAAGAAGCGGCCAAATTTGTGGGCGAACAACTCATGGATTTTGCACGACGATAAAGCGCCTTCTCACCGAGCTACGATTGTGACTGACTTTCTCGCCAAACACTCAACAAACGTGCTTCAGCAACCACCGTATCCGCCGGATTTGGCTCCCTGCGACTTTTTTCTCTTCCCAAAACTAAAATTGCCCCTTCGTGGCACCCGTTTTGAGTCGATTGAAGCCATAAAACAAAATTCGGCGCGAGAGCTAAAGTCCATCCCGGAAAGCGCCTATAAAAAATGTTTCGATAATTGGAAGTGCCGTTGGCATAGATGTATTGGAGCAAATGGAGCCTATTTTGAAGGCGACCCAATAAATTTTGACGATTAAATGTAAAAATGTTGTTTTAATTGAAAATTCCCGGTACTTTCTTGACAGAGTAGTAAGTAAATAAGATGAATACTTTGTTATAATTTTCTAATTCAAGAATTAAAAATATATACTAAATAATTACAATTGAGCTTTGTTTTTTCCGGATACTTAGAAAGACTATATTAAGGATTTAAATCCTAACTGTGAATGAGAGATGCTTCGTTCAATAAAAAATTTCGAGAGGACTTTTCACCTTTCTTTTCAAATGTTTCCCTAAATTTGGTAAAAGGGTGATGAGCCGATAACTTGGCACTTGTTTATAGTCTGTGGCTTGTTTGTCGATTGTTATAATAGTTCCATTTTTCCAGTATTCAGGCAGTGGTTGTAAATCTTTATTTCCTCATGAACTCTGGAACTTAATCGGAGTAGTATTTTCCTTGTTACATTGTAACCAGGTGCTGTGTTTTTTCCATGTAAAGCTTCTTCATACTCTACATCAATTATTTCTGGGACCGGGTCTATATTATTTGATTTTACCGCTTTTCTGATGTTTTCTACTTGAGTTTTAAATTTTTGGTTGAAAATTTTGTTCTTCTTAGTGGTGAATGTATCTTAGTAATATTCTTTAAATGCTATGCACTTAGTTGAGTTTGTGAATTTCTTTGTTGTGTTTGTTCTAGAGTATCCTCAGGTTCTTGTCATTGTTAATTTTCAGTTCTCTGTGAAATTGTTTTCTCTTTTCTGGTGAGTTTTGGTGTATACTTGTTATTGGAGTTTCGGCATTGATAAAGTTTTCCATCTCGTCACTGACTTGTTCAATGTTGCATTCGTCTAGATTCAAATAGACATCCTTTGTTATGTGTGGTAGTTGATAAGATAAGAGTTAGTATAATCTGAATGGCTAAGTGGTCAGATCCTAAGTCAGAAATCAGTTTGGTTTTTATGTATTCTTTCAGGTTATTGGTGCATAGAACTATATCTGGGGTACTAGATGGATTATTACTCATGATAAATGTTGGTGGGGTTATGATTTGAATGATGTCTGAGTTTCCTAGGAATTTTCTGATTTGTTTATTCTTCTTTCTATTGCAATTATAGTCACCAATAAGTAGAGGAGCATATTTGACACCTCCAGTGTTGGCCAACTATCAAACATGCACGAAACCAATGCTATGACAAATGGTAATATCAACTGCTATCAGCAATACCAAATGTCTTCTAACCCATATATTTGTGTCCTTGTATTAAATAATTTAATATTTGATATTAATTCATTAAAAAACATTTGCTACTTTCATTAATAGGTGTTTACAATCACCGAGTAGAGCTGTTGACTGTGTTTTGTGCCCCAACCAAGGAGGGGCTTTCAAACAAACAGACAGAAGCCAGTGGGCCCATGTAGTATGTGCATTGTGGATACCAGAAGTCAGGTTTGCCAATACGGTGTTCTTGGAACCAATTGGTAGGACATGTTTGTTTTCAATTTATCCAGGATCTATATTTTTAGAAATTTCTACAAAATTTCGGGTTTTTCTATTGTAGACTCCATCGAAACAATACCTGCCGCCAGGTGGCGCTTGACGTGTTACGTTTGCAAGCAGAAGGGGGTGGGTGCCTGCATACAGTGTCACAAGGCGAATTGCTATGCAGCTTTTCACGTAACCTGCGCACAGCAGGCTGGGCTTTATATGAAAATGGACACTGTTAAAGATGGCAGCGAGACGCAACCTGTATTGGTTCAAAAAATCGCCTACTGTGATACACATGCACCTCCTGATCATGGTGAGTAAAAGAAATCATTTGGATTTTTAATTTTTTTAAATTCAAACGGAAAATTTTGATGATTTTTTTATCATCCTGTTCAAAGAAACTATTTCGAAACTGGATATAAAGGTTTTGCCATAGAAACTGCTTGTAAAAAGTTGAGGATGCATATTTTTTGTATCATCATAATTTTTTAATTATAGAAACTTCTTCTGGTTCATCGGTTTTTATCAGGTTTAATCAATTTTTGTACATGTGTGTCAGATATGCACATTTTAATGATTTTGTTTTCAGTTTATATTTCTTTTTGAATACATTCAAACTGTTGTATGCTATTCAAAATCTAATTTTAATTGTGCCAAGACAAGTTTTATCTGAGGAAGATGCAGGTAGAGCCCTTAGGATGCTTCAGACTGGTTGTAAACCAGTGCAAGTGGCGAATTTCTTCAATGTTAGCTAAAGTGTGATATTACATTTATTTACTTTACCACTGGAACTGTTCGTCAAGGACCCAGAAATGATGTACCATGTGCTATAATGTCAGTAGAAGACGGTTTTAACTCTTTCAGTGAGAAGACAGGTTCTCAGCATTGGCAGAATGGCAAGTCAATGTTTTTGAAATACCATAGGCAGTTTCCTTAAGCACACTCAGAAAAAAAACTCCATGAAGTCAGTCTAACATGGAAAGTGTTGTTTAGAAGAGTGGACAATGGAGTGAGATCAATGGCGATGCTCTTTATTGACGAGTCCAGATATGGAAGTTTTTCTGATAGTCAAGTATGGGTGTGGACATGTTCACACAGTTCAAGAAGTCCATTCTTATTGAGGAGGCACAATTAGGATTTGGGGTAGATTTTGTTGACAATGCACTGCTACACAGATCTCACAAGGTGATTACTGATAAAAAAAACCAGGGTATTCCATATCTAGCTTTACCTGCAAGATCCCCTGGTCTAAATTCAATCGATCACACTTGGGACCAATTACGAAGAACACTTGATGCCCCACAGATAACAGGCAGAAATGCTTCAACATCTTCGAGAATCTGTGACCATAACTTTCGCAAAAATTTGAGCAGGATATTCTCAACAACTTGGTTGAGAGTTTTTCAAGGGACCTGACAGTTACTCTACATATACACATTTCAAGGGAAACGTAATTCAATATCCTTAACTTTTGAAGAGCAGTTTATTTAGTGTTACTAGAATCTAATTTTCTTAATTCATTATGAATGGATTTGAACCATAAAATTCAAAATATTCTTAAATGTTCATATCATACTTAAATTTCATGAATAATTACATTGACAATGAAATAGTTGTAAAACAAAATGATTACAGGCGAGTCACAAAAAGAAGATTCCAGACAAAAGATGAAACAGGCAAGAAAGATGTTGGCCAAAAAAAGGACCTCAGCCCCAATTATCCTCATACCTACCATTCCTCCAGATCGTATTCAAGAAATTGCCTCTCTAGTGAACATAACTAAAAAATCCCAATTTATTCAACGTCTAATAGCTTATTGGACGTTGAAGAGGCAGTATAGGAATGGGGTACCTTTGTTGCGAAGGTTGCAAAGTGCTCAAGGAGGTAAAAAACTACTATTTTCTTTATAATTCACTCATATTAATCATTAGAAAACTAAGAGAAAAATTATTTGCCAATCATATTGGTTTTCGGTCATTTCAATACTTTTAAGCTACAATATTTTGTGTTTGCTCTTCTTGAAACTTATGTTTTTTGGTACATATTTTAACTTTCCGATTTTTTTCAATTGAACACATTGTAAACAATCGGAATATATTTATTCTAACATCATGAAGTGGAAAATTTGTTTCAAACTTATTCACTAAATGTTCGATTGTTCTTTTATCCGGACGATTCTAACGACCAAATGTTTGAGTCAAAGCACGTAAAGTTGAGTAGCAAATCGCCGTAAGCAGTAAGTTTTGAGATATTGCAACTGGATTGACGTAATTGATTGCGCTAAAAAACGCGATAGTTGGGATCTAACTGCTTGTAGTTATTTCCCTCAAAATGGTGAACCTAAACTTCCGACTGCACCTTCCTTAATTAAACGATATGTGAAAACTTCTCAATAATTTCTCAACTCAATATCTTAATAATTTCTATATATTTTAATTGGAGGTTCTATCTTGAAGTTAGCAATATTTCTTTTGTGCTTATCAATTGTACATAAAATATATTCCTCTACCATAGCTGTATTGTTTTTTCTTTCTTTGTCTACCTTTCTTCTTTGGTAGGAATGTATTTGTTTAAAATAACACTTATTTAGATCTGTTATTTTGATCTTTTCTTTTTTCCAATCCTTGGAGAAATTTTCGTAGAATATTTGGAGGTAAAATCACGATCTAACATTTTAACACAAAAAACTGCTACTTCTTCAAGGGCCTCAAATATTTCATTTTCTTCCCCATCAAAGAAGAAATTCATGATGAATGATAATGGCTAATAACCTCGAGCAAAAACGACACAGGCCTTTTCTGTTCTACAAAGGTTCACCTTGTTACATCATCTTTCTTTTTTCTGACCCTTTTGGCGTCCTCTTCCTTAACTTCAGTTTTGACCACTGTTTTCGCTTTCTCTTTTTTCGTGATTTTAATTGCTGGCTCTTTCTTCTTAGGCTCATCAAAGTAGTCCTCTTCCTCACTTTCACCTTTTTCTTTCAATGGGAGCGCCCCATTTTTAAATTGACATTACTCACGCATGACAGCCATTGTTTATTTGTGACATCGACAGTTGCATTTGTCAATGTCTACCATTTAATCATGGAAAGGTACATACTCCAACAACGTTTACAAATAAACCAAATTTATTATGAAAAATCGCGATCTGTTACTCAACTGTGACTCCAATATTTGGTTGTTAGAATCGTCCGGATAAAAGAACAATTGAACATTTAGTGAAGAAGTTTGAAACAAATTTTCCACTTTATGATGTTAGAATAAATATATTCCGATTGTAAAGTTTTCACATATTGTTTAATTAAGGAAGGTGGAGACGGAAATTTAGGTTCACCATTTTGAAGGAAATAACTACAAGGAGTTAGATCCCAACTATCACGTTTTTTAGCGTAATCAATTACGTCAATCCAGTTGCCATATCTCAAAACTTAAGTAGCAGTATTCGTAATTTGAAGAAAATCAATATAAGCAGCCGATTTGGCTTGCTGGGCTCTAGAATTTCACTCAGTTCCGTATTCTTTATTAGTTTGCATGATATGTGTGTTTAAATAATTATTCATACCTTTAGGCTCGAGAGATTCATTCTCTAGTAACATAGACACTTTGGAGCTCTGTCGACAGTTAAAATATTGGCAGTGCTTGAGGCAAGATTTAGAAAGAGCAAGACTTCTGTGCGAATTAGTTCGAAAGAGGGAGAAGACCAAGTTGTTGTACACAAAATATGTCGAGAAATGCTACAAGATCCAGCTAAAACCCTTCCAAGCAAGTTTGGAAAATGTGCTCAACCTTATCGCTGCTAAAGACACCAATGAAATCTTCAGTGAACCTGTAGATCTAGAAGAGGTATGTATGCAATTTTTCCAGATCACAAAAGGGAACATTGATGAAAAACAATTTTTGCAGGTGCCAGATTACATGACCGTTGTTTCCGAACCAATGGATTTAAGCACGATGAAAGCAAAATTGGACAGGGAGGAATATCCCGATTTGAAATCAATGGAGAAGGACTTTGATCTCATGATCGCCAATTGCTTGGCTTACAACAACAGAGATACTGTATTTTATAGGTTATATTGTAAACTTCTTAGAGTGAATTCATAATTTCATGTAATTTAATTTGTAGGGCAGCGATAAAAATGAGAGATCAGTGCGCTGCAATATTCAGACAATCTAGGAAAGAATTGGAAGCTGCAGGTTTGTTGAATGAAAACAAAGAGGGCGCTCAAGGTTCTTCCAATGAGGAATCTTTGGCAAGTGACATAGACAAGGAACTTGAAAATTTGCAAGTAAGTAAATAAATACAAGTTCTTGTTTGGTTGAGTATGAAAATAGTCCCCGAAATTCCTGATTCTGGCTTTGATTTAAAAATAATATCAAGGTTAAAATTAGAAAAAAACTATGTCGATGTCGTGAATGTTATAAACAAATGATGGATAAGACATGGGTACCAGAGTTAAAAAGATAGCCAGAAAATGGACTGAAAAGGATTAATCTAATAAATCTTAGCGTCTGTTTATTGATATGCATAATAGTTTTGTTTATTTTTTTTGTTTTGGGTAGCAATAACCTTTAAAAGATTTCATAACATTTGGTTCAGTCGTTGCCGAGATATTGAAGGTTAAGTGACGCTATATTTGTTTTTGTTTAAATGATGGATAAAAACGAGTTTGGTGTGTTAATAAAGTACTGTTTTTTAATGGGAAAAAACACCATTCAATCTCACCAATGTCTTTAGAAGTTTTACCCGGAAAAGTGCAAACAGCCAATTGCCGATGGTAGGCGGATTTTAAATGAAGATGACGGCATCCAGGTCCAATTGAGGCGGCTACTCCGGAAATATCCAAAAAATTTTGGAAACTGTTATGTTTGATCGTGAAGTGAAGTTACAAGAGATTGCTGCCATCCTAAAAATATCAAAAGGTGTTCAAAGTTGTGCATGAAAATTTGGGTATGAAAAAGTTTCTACCAAGTGGGTGTCGTGTTTGCTCACTAAAGAACAAATTGATAATTTCGAACTCTGCTCGAAGAGGATTTTTGACATTGCTGCATGCTATATGCCAGAGTCAAAAAGAGCATCAGCCGAGTGGGGAGGAGAGGGCTAAAGCCAGCCAAAGCGTATGAAGATGCAATAGCCCGCAGGCAAGGTCATGGCCTCTGCCTTTAGGGACACGCTAGGAATTTTGCTCATCGACATTCTTCCGAAGAAAACAACGGTAAAATTGAACAATTTACGATTTGAATTGCTTCCATATCCCCATATTCTCCAGATCTGACCCCATCCAAATAGTTGAATTCAAACTTGAAGAACACCCTAATGATTCTATTCACAACTTTCAATTTGGTTTTGGCAGGAAGAAAGCTACAGTTCACCCCCCTTGCATCTCAAATTTCCTGTATGCATAATTAAACAAAGGAAAATGACAGCTGTCTTTATGAATATTAATAAAGCATTTAATAGTTTGTGGAGAAAGGGAGCAATAAAATACCTAGGAATTCAAATAGACAACAAAGCCAACTTGAAACATCATTCTATCAATAGAGCAAAACACTTAAAATGTTTGACATACAGGGACCAAGGAATTAACACAAAAATAAATTCAATCATTGACAAATCCATATGTAAACCAATAATTGAGTATAGACATTCCTTGTACACGAATTGCAGAGAGTCAGTGATGAAAAATCTGGACTGGGCTGAGATATGATCCCTGGGAACAATAACAAAAATGGGGCATCAAAAAAACATATACTGCAAAATCCCCCTAATCAATTATTATACCAGAGAATAAAGATACAACCAATCAGTGAACATATAAAGAAATTGAACATGAATTCCATAGAGGCTAAATGAATTATAATAATAATGAAAATATGAATAAAAACAATATTCTCATTTCCGCTAATATTTTATTGACACTACGATCGTTACGTCATACCATGACTTCTTCAGGTGAGTATTACAAGATACTGAGTATACCGTGAACAAGAACTACATTTTATAGTACATGGATATAACAAAAATAGAAGAGGGGGTGAAGAGAGTTTTACAATACTTTTGGGAAACTGAAAAATGGTTCAAAAAAGATTCAACAAAGGGGAGTTACTTAATTCAGTTTGGTTATTCAATAATATTTTTCTTTTGTGATATCTATTAATTTCTAAAGTTTCTAATAAGTTTAATCTAAAACTTTTGTTTTCTAAGTGTAAAATTTCAAAGTTACTATTAAAACTATGTCCTGTGTCTAGAAGGTGCTCTGCGTAGGTTGAATTTCCCTTTTTGTTACAACAGCATTTTTCATGTTCCCTGAGTCTCGTCTGGAACGATCTTCCTGTCTGACCAACATATACGAAATGGCAAGTACCGCAAGTTAACTTATAAACACCTGATTTCTTGTTCTTAGATGATTTATCTTTATTATTTTTTATTAATTTTCGAATTTCGAATTTTCGAATTTTGTCAGACAGGAAGATCGTTCCAGACGAGACTCAGGGAACATGAAAAATGCTATTGTAACAAAAAGGGAAATTCAACCTACGCAGAGCACCTTCTAGACACAGGACATAGTTTTAATAGTAACTTTGAAATTTTACACTTAGAAAACAAAAGTTTTAGATTAAACTTATTAGAAACTTTAGAAATTAATAGATATCACAAAAGAAAAATATTATTGAATAACCAAACTGAATTAAGTAACTCCCCTTTGTTGAATCTTTTTTGAACCATTTTTCAGTTTCCCAAAAGTATTGTAAAACTCTCTTCACCCCCTCTTCTATTTTTGTTATATCCATGTACTATAAAATGTAGTTCTTGTTCACGGTATACTCAGTATCTTGTAATACTCACCTGAAGAAGTCATGGTATGACGTAACGATCGTAGTGTCAATAAAATATTAGCGGAAATGAGAATATTGTTTTTATTCATATTTTCAAGATGAATTTCCGTCAAGTAAAGACCGAAACAATCATAGATATAATAATAATGTTTATTTCCCAAAACTACATAAATGAAAGAGTTCTCACAATTAATATAATAATAATAATAACAACAAAAATGTGATTTACTTCAAAATAAATTTATAAAAATTTTATACTAAATTATAACAATCTGAATTAATACAATAAAAAATATATTTGCACAAATACTTAAATAAAGCAATATGATCCAAAAAAATAAATAAATAATAATGATAATAACAAACAAGATCCACGTGCTGAAAACAAGCAACCTTCACCACTCCAATGCGCCTTCAAGTAGAAACCGCGGCCACCCTGTCAATGTCATCTAGAAGCAAATTTTTCAACCAGATTTTCAACTTTTTTTTGTATGAATGAAAGCTGTTCATATTTCTTATATTAGGTGGAACTTGAGAGTAGATTCTTGGAGCTGTATAGTAAAACGATCTCTGACCCACCGCTTTAGCTGCCCTTTCTGTGACATACTCGCAATCTCTCCTGTGCCTTGTGTTGTGATTATGTTTTATAAACGACAGTTCTCCCCTGTTTCTGTACTGTAGGCAAAGAACCCTATAATAGTAAAGTTTTTCCATGTTGAACATTGTTACCTCATCGAAAAGTTTTTGTGTGGGATAAGTTCGTTCTTTGTTATAAATAATTTTCAGGAAGGTTTTTTGCATAATTTTCAGTTGTATTTTATGACATTTGTACGTTCCGCCCCAACCTGATATTCCGTATTGTAAATGTGTTTCAACAAGTGCGTGATAGAGAATTTTGAGAAAACCATCTTCCATAAGCTTTTTTAGGCGTTTAAAAATTAGAAGATACAAATGATGTCATGCATCAGTAGAACCAGTAGAACACTCACAGGAAATTCCCAACTTGCACTTTTACTAAAGAAACTAAATAAGAAGCCATGAAATTTCCTAAACTTCTTTTTGATGACTTGTTATCGATGAAGAACAGTTATCATTATTATTTGTCTTTGGCAAATGTCTTCTGCAGGGCCTTCATTCTCAAAATGTGAATTAATGTTTTCTTTAAAAACGTTTTAGGGTAAAACAGGACACGATGTTATTGCTAAATTGGAGGATTTGTTAGCTAAGAGTCAAGCTCTCAAGCACGGTCTAGCAAGAGCTAAGAGAGTGAAACTTGTTAGAAGTGAACTGAATAAGGCCAAAAGGAATTTGGCTAATACTGACAGCTCCCAGTCTGATCAAGAGGCAGAGTTGCCAGATGCTAAGACTGCGTGTAAAAGTGCCAGTAAGTGAAAATTGTATTTAAGATTTTAAGTTTTAGCTATTTTTCCGTAAAAATAATTTTTATATCAGTAAGAAGTCTGAAATGAAATAAGAAATGACTTCCTTTTAGCACACATAAGCCATAGCCTTTAATAGGTAACGATTGAAATTAAATTTATTTATTAATTCAGTTTGAAAAAGTAGTAAACACTACAAAACTCGAGTCACTGTATATTCAGTAATAAAAAGTGATAAAGAACGAAGTAATTTCTTATTTAATTCCATTTTAAAATTATCACAAAGTAATATACCGTAATGCCTCCGAAGTATGTTTATTCCGAAACATTCAGAACATTTATTAAATGCATTTTCATGAATGGACTTAGTAATTGCCCTGAATTCTCGTTTATGTCTAGTCGAAAAACGACACATTTCATGCCCAAACAATCATTTAACATGATACGAATTAATTGGCAAGACATACAAATTTCAGAAGCTATCTCTCTCAGACTTAAACGACGATCTTCATTCACCTTTATTTTGGTTATGTTAAGTTTAGTTGAAGTGGTTGAGGTTCTATTTAGTTTGGTTAGTTTATAAGGAGGACAGTGAAACCTTCATGAAGCATTAGGTAATTTGGATGAATATTAAAGCAACTATTTTCAGGTGCATCACCTTCTGGAGGTGTAAATAGGAGAACTGCAGTTTTGTTGACGAAGAAAGCTCAAGCTGTATCAAAAAGGCCTGTTGAAGAACAGTCTGAAACTTCCAAGTAAGTGTGAGCGACATAACTTTGACTCAAACTTTTCTCAAATCATGACTGTTATGAAATATTTGAATTAAGATTCAAATACTTAAATAAATAAAAAGGGTTAATATACTCTTCCACGTTGGACATTCAGGAAGGTACCAAATATAGTTTTTATTGTTAATAAAATAAAATTGCAATAGATATATTAAATGGATATAGAATATTCAGTATTGAAACAGTTTTTTTTGTTGATTATCCTTTTATTGTAGCATTCAACATTAGCTAAATATCATGTATGTATGTAGAAATTTAACTTAAAAGAAATTCATTAATTTTTATACCATCACTACTTGTTTCGTAACTCTCGAACCACTAACTGCAGAACATTGTGGTAAAAAAAAATTGTATTCAGCGTAACTTGAATTGTGTGGCAATCTGAAGATATCCAATCTGACACTGTCATCGTGAAGTTTCAGATTTTTAATGGTGAATGTACTTGGAATGTGTTGTCATACGAGTGATATTTGTGTTTCTTATACATACTTGAAACATTATCTTGGTCAAAAGGTGGAATTAAATCATGAACATTTCCGTTCAATTATTTTCTATCACTTTCGCCATGAATTAAACTAGCAGTGATGTACCACTCAACTTGCTTCAACTTTTGATGATGAAGCACCATCTTGAGCCACTGTTTCGCTGGTTTTCCGAATCCAATTGTGTCCAAAGATTCGTTCGTGTTAGTTGATACATTGACAATGCCTCAAAAAAAATTTCATGTCACTTGGTGCAAAGAAATGTTGAAAAAATTCAATCGCGGTGCTTCAGAAGATCTTGACAGACGACTAATTATCGATCTATGCATATGAACTCGAAACTAAACAACAATCGGCTATATGGGTCTTTCAAGATGCGCTTCAAAGCAAATGGTCACCTGTTCCTTTGGAATAACTGGACATGTCACCACAGTTCCGGTAGAGCAACATGGAATAGTCAATTCTGATTGGTACACCAGAATTTGTTTGCCAGAAGTGTGCAGAAAAATCAGGGAAACTAATCACATTCTCTACCTCAACAATGTCGGTTCTAACACATCAACTCAGACAAAAACATCGAACTGATGTTTGCCACACAGTCCTTATTCGGCACCCAATTATTTTTTCATGTACGCAGATCAAAAATAAATAAAGGACAAGAAGAAGCGGCTGATACTCATTTGATACCTGAATCAGAACGGGAAAAATGCTTCGAAAATTAGTTGACATGTAAAAGTGTATTTATCCCAATGGAGAATAATTTGAAAATCATTAAAGCCATTTTCAATTATAATTATTTGTTTTTATTTGTCTACCTCGGAACTTAAGCATCAAGCCTCATACTGTTTTAGTGGCGAAAATGGGTAATCTGAATTATTTGGTAGTAATAAAACATAGTTTTTTTTTAAATTATCAACTACCATAAAGTAACAGACAAAACACCTCAATTAAGTAGTTATTTGAATGAATACACAAATGGTTTTAAAACATTTTACTAATTAAAAAAGTATTTGCTACCTGTCTGTAAGAAGAATTTAATAATCGTTGGATGGGTTCTGTATTCCTAATTTATTTTCTGCATATGTTGGTATGTTACAATCCTTTAGACTTTGAAATAATGTAGTTAAAAATTAAATAACCATATTGAAGTTCAATTCAGGTTAAAATACTAATTATTTCATTGGGCTCTCATAGTCAGCAAAGTTTTTGACCGATTGTAGAGAACTAGAGAAAGGATAAATTATGGAAAGCTGCAGACATACACTTGTTATAACATTGCTGAAGTAATATTCTCTACTCCCACAGCAGAAATCGAATTTTTACTAGACTTTACTTTGCTGTATATGCACATTGAATAGAAAAGACTAACAAGGGGATGCATAAAGATTATGTATTCAGGGAGGAAAGAGGCCACCTCATACCTAAAAGAGTTAATATACACACCTTGTCACAGAATACATCGTCTTTGAACCCAAAGAGTTTCTGGGCAATGAAATTATGAAAGATGTAGTGTCAGATCCTGGAGTTCACTCAGTTAGCTTAAGAAAGGGGGCATAATAGATCATTAGGGGTCGAAGTACACTCAACACTTAAACTAAATTTCTAACAATGAATATTTGCACAATTTATTAATTCAAAGAATTATTCCACCAACTTTGTGTCTTCTTTAGGTTTACATTTCCAACTAACTCTAGAAATTATAACTTTCACTTCGAAATTAAAATGGAAGCAGTAGAAATTAACAGGCACAACCTTAAAATTCTTCTCAGCAAGCAAACAGATGTTGTCAGATATTCAATAAAACAGAGTGCATCATCTTTCACACAGAGAGAACAAGATACACCATACCTAGACAAATGACATTGAGTAACACGGAGACAATAACTATAGAAAAAGTTAAATCCTTAGGAATCTGGTTAGACAATAACATGAAGTGGAAATCACACATCGAAAAATTAATCAAAAAATTGAATACAGTCATCTATACCTTCAACTTTATAAAGCACCACGTTCAAAAAGTAGATGTAATGAAAATATTATATTCTTCCAACTTCCAGTCGCTAATCTCTTATGAACTTATATTCTGGGGAAACATTACACTTCAGAACAGAATATTTCTCACACAAAAACGAGCATTGAGAGTAATACTACACATGAAATATAGAGACTTATGCAGGGGTGTTTTCAGGATTAATGGTATTCTAACGTTAACATCAATTTATGTACTTCGATGCTCAGTTTTTCTTCTTAACAACAGGAAATTATTTGAACCATATAGCAACTACCATAACTCTAGAAGGACTTATTCATACATGTACCCAAGGAGACAGCTATCATTCACACAATGCAACACAGAATACACTTGCAGGAAGATTTATAACTCCTTGCCCAGAAACTTTCATGTTATAAACAATATAAAAATATTCAAAAGAGAACTAATAAAGTACCTCATAAATAGGAAACCATATAACTTGAATGAACACTTCGAAACGTGTAGAGAACATGTAATATGACCAAGATTGAATATATTTGACTTGTCGTCTCTTCTGTGCATACAATGAATGTATGTGATTAATAAAATACTATTATTTTTACCTAACGAGATACTTCAAATAATTATGGTTATTTGTATCCCTTTTTCGCCCATTTTTCCTTATCTGTATTTCCGAAACTTGATGGTTATATTCATCCGCCTTTTTTCTAGAATTTGCCTAAACCACAGCTATATAAGTGAAGGGGCAATTTTTAGAGTTAAATGTAAACTTGGAGAAACCACAATGTTGGCGAAACAATTGTTGTGAATTAATAAATTGTAGAAATATTCTTTATCATTTTATTTAATTAAAATGAATTTCCATCAAGTAAGAACTGATTTAATTAAAAAATACTAATTTTTAAATTCTAATATAGCCACTGATTTCCATCTGAAGTAGTTTAGTGTATCTGTCAAGCTTTGACAAAATATAATTTGTTCTTGCAGCTTATGATGAAGGGACACTCATTCTCCAGTTTAGAACAAAGGTTGATTATGAAGATTTTTTCATATTTTGATCTGTATAATCACGTCGTAAAATATTTTAACGTTAAATTTGGATTTCCTGTATATTAAATAGCACATTCAATGAATATCAAAATTGCTGTTATAGGAAGAAAAAGGGTAGACAGAAGAAAACTGTGGCACCTTCTTCTGAGAACTCGGAAGGCAAACTGAACTCTGTGCCAGACAGTTTCAGAGTGTACAGAGCTGGAAGCCAAACATCCGGTGATGAGAACAGTGACAGCGGTTCGAGCCTCTCCACTTGCTATTCGCACGACCCTTCCGAAATCGACTCGGACGAGGAGAGCGATTGCAGCGATACCACTGTGGATGGGGCCGATGGTATCGGAGAGAAGGTGCTTGAGCCTTTCCAGTTGGTTTGGGCAAAATGCAGGGGCTATCCTTGGTACCCCGCTCTTATAATTGATCCCGGCATGCCGACAGGTAAAATTTTGACTATTCTACAATCTTGCGACAACTGAGAATGGTTTGGATTGTAGGTTATGTACACATGGGCGTTCCTATGCCGACTCCGCCAGCAGAAGTCCTCTCCCTGAGGTCGAACTATGAGGAGCATGTTTATTTGGTTTTGTTCTTCGACGCTAAGAGAACCTGGCAGTGGTTACCTGCTGAAAAGTTAGAAATTCTTGGTATGAATCCGGATAGAGATGAGGCAAAGGTAAATATTCATTGTTAATGTTGCATAAAAAAATAGAATATTTTGCAACCTTCACAAATTCATATATGTATTAGAAGAACCGTTTGTGTTAATAGCTAATTGGAAATTTGAATTTAACTACAATGCTTTGAACTAGAAAATTTTTTTAAAAATAAGGTATCACAATAAATATAACTCAAAGGTACTATTAGACATATGTTTATGAAAAAATTCTTCAAATTTTACACTTACATTTATTCCAATATTGGATGGAGTAGTCCGTTAATTTGTAATAGTTCATTTTAAAATGGAATGAAAAAGAATTTATTTTGTTTTCTATCACTTTTTATTACTGAGTATACAGTAACGCAAGTTTCGTAGTGTGTACTACTTTCTAAAACTGAATAAACAAATTGTATCACAGCAGTTATGTGAGGTGAGGATATAGTAGAATAAATGGAATGAAATAAGAAATTACTCAACTCTCATCGGTTATATATTCATTGAAGGTTTAGACTTGTGCTAAACTTCGAGAAGTGGGATGTGCCAAAGGTTACTCTGCTTGTTTAGAAATGAAACTATTAAATCAGGTACCTTTGGCACACCCCACATCTCGAAGTTTTCCCGAAGCCAATAAATATGCATCTACATCTATGTTCTAACCTTAATAAAATGAGAAGGTAGCAATTTGTGACAATAAAACATTGCAATATAAATTAAGCAAACTCTCAGAATATAAGTAATTTAGTATATTTTTCTGTTCATAGGTTAATGAATCAAGGAAGCCAACTGATCGTAAGGCAGTCAAAAAAGCTTATGAAAATGCACAAAACTACATCTCCCTAATTGCTGAATTCGAGAAGAATGAATCTACCACATGAATCAATAAATTAGGGCATAAAATAAAATCAAACAACAAATAATCTCAAGTGTTTAATGTTTTACTTCGAAATAATAACATTTTGAAGTACTTAAAACCAATGTATAGTTTTTATGTTTAAACTTATGTATAAATAAACATATTTAATGATAAAAGAATTAAAAATTAATAATCACAACTATTTTCTTTTGCTTCTTCACATTCCACCGCATTTACCAAAACAAGCTGAAAATAAATAATGTATTAGGGATATACATATATGTTGGAAAAAGGATTACCTTTGGAATGTTATCTCCGGAGCACCTGGATCTGATCCTGTTTTGAAGCCTGAAATGAACAGAATTGTTTAAAGGCCTTCTAATGACAAATTTGATTATATACTATACCTAAGTAAAGGACTGTTGGAATGAATCCATAATGGAACACTGTTTTGCCTAATTCGATAACGATAGACAAGCGTTGTTTTACATCCTCTGATAAAACCATTTTGATTTATAATATACAGAAATCCACAAATTTGCCTTCTAGTTTTCCTCAATCTTTTCGAATGAATGGAAACGAAAGTTGGGTTAAGCCATGTATGTTCTGTAATTTGGCATGTGTCAATTTCTTTTTTTTAACTCATTGATGTTTGCATCAATTCTGAATATATTTCGAACTATTTTCTTCGAATAATAAAAAATTTAACAAATTTATGACATGCTTCCTATTATTTCTTATTTTGAATTATTTTCCTCAAATTTTGTAATTAACAAAAAACATAAAAAACAAGTCTACAGATTAATTTCAAGAGGTGGGGAAAAAGTGATAAAAGTTTGACAAATATTTTGACATATGATAATAGACGATGGAGCAGTGGAACGGGGTGTCTCGAACGGTTTATTGTTGGGGTGTAGTCAATATATAATTCGAATATAAATTAAAGGACTCGATTAATATCAATTGGTTATAGTGCAAATAATGTTCATACAGTTCGAGTGTGTCTGATATTAATTTCGTTGCTTATTCCTACGAGAACTGTTTGAAAATGGATTATTATAGAACCTTTATGCATCACTTTTGGAGTGAACATGTTTGGTTGCCCCCAAATACTACATGGGCCGATATATCACCGGAAGCTAGTGAACACATAAATCATACAAATTCAAAACATCTATTTTACCCGATGCCCATGGCATTCGGAATGTTATTAATTCGATATGTCTTAGAAAAGTAATGTTAGGTTTTCTAGGTTAGAAATTAATTTACTTTATGCCTATTATGATTTTAGATATTGGTTTGCGCCAGTAGGGAGATCGTTAGGAATTAAACATACTAGACCCAAGAGAGCCCCCATAGTAGCGGCGCTTGAAAATGCCTATATTGCTTCTAAAAAATGGAAACATAAACAGGTAAGTATGTATTTTACAGTTGCTTACTGTTTCCTGTATTTGAAGAAGGAAGTCTCATGACAAATCATAATTTGAGGAGTTCATGCATTTCTTAATAGATTTAGCTCAAAATGTCCAATAAACACTGTGTTTTGAAGGCACCTGATTTCTATTTTAGATACAAGGGTTGGCAAAACAGTTGGATATGTCTGAGAGACAGGTGGAGAGGTGGCTGAGATTAAGGAAAGGTCAAAACAAACCCTCTACCCTCACCAAATTTTGTGAAAATGCTTGGAGGTGTTCCTATTACATTTTTAGTTTCATCTATGGAATATACATTTTATGGGACAAACCATGGCTGTGGAATATAAATGAATGCTGGTGAGTACAGAATTGAACTAAATTCAAATAGTTAAAGATGAGATTGAATGTGAAATGTTTGTGTCGTTATTTTTGTGAAATTTTCAATCCAATCATGACATGAAAATTTTTATTTTTTATATCTGTACATTATTGAAAGAAGTCTTAGCAGGAAAATTTAATTAATAAAGCAACTGATACAGCTTTTATACATTCATCCATCTACCACTGTAAATTCCTCAAATTTATTTCAATAACTTGTTATGAGGGTATAGAATTATATTTATGGTCCTTCAATGAATAATTTGAAGTTCTTTATGAATATTAAAATTAAAATAAAACAGAAAAATGTTTTTAATACCCATAAAGTGGTTTTATTCAATAGATAATTTTTGGGGCATAATTGCTTGAATATGATTTTGGGCAAGTGGCCCATCTGAGTAGTGCAATCTGGTGCTCCCATTTTTAAATCCTTTTCCCAGTAAATTAGATTGTAATTCAGAAATAACGTAACAAATGTCGGCCCCAAGTGTTCAAATGCTTATTGTTTATCTGAGAAGACATGACATTTTCTGTAGCCTCAGAGAAATTATTGTAATGGCATCAAATCGCAGAAATGAAGTGGCCAGTTAATATGTCCATTTAGTGAAATTGATCGTTTGCTTCCCTTGAATTAATTGTGGAGTATTATGTGTGTGGCGCCGTCCTGCTGGAACCTCACAAGTGCAACATTAATGTATTCAAATTGAAGTAAAAAAAAGTTGATAATCATGGCTTAGTCACCATTGACTCAACTATTCTGACCAAAGGGTGACTTTCTGTATGGTGTTTGGGCAATGGCTTTTGATCATCATCACTCCAAATGCAGCAATACTGTTTAGTGTCATCGCCATTTAATCAAAAATGTGTTTCATCATTAAACAAACCTTTCAAATAAAATTATGGAACAAATTGCAAGCATTGTTTCAGGGTGAGTCATTTCATGATGAATTGCCTAATCAAACTATAAAACAGTGTTTATTTAAAATTTTCTACCTTTAAAAATAATATCCTTTCGAATGTTTGAATTGAAGGAGTTACTTAATCATAGAAATCAATTCTCTTAAAGAATTTTTTTCTGAGTGAAAGATGACTCGTGAAATACCTTTAATAATAATAAATATAGTAATATTTACTGTTTTGATCAGTCTACATATCTCTTGTTCCATGAACTGGTAGATAATAAGGAAAATATATTTTGCATTCTATAAATATATTTAAATCAGTAATTTGAAGATAAGGACTGTTTGAACCGAAAAAAGATATGATTAAAGCATTTATTGAATTGAAAATCTAAAAACAGTATCTAAGATGAATGCTCTGACGTAATTTGGAAGATTGTTACTACAGAAAGATACGACCTTAAAAATGATCCATATTTTTTTTTCCGCAATCGTTCTAGGGAACAGCATATGATTTTCTAATATTGAGCCAAAAATGGTCTTAAACTACTAGGTTGGACTTGGTGGTGAAGAATCCATGGTCAAAAGCAATTTGGTCCGGCTCTAAACACGCTAACAGAAAGAGCTAGAGCAGAACAGGAAGGTTTGGGGGTCTAAATTTCTCGGCTGAGTTCGTTAATGGGCAGTTATTCATGCATGAAAATTGTTCATATTTTTCCCAATATTTTCGAAACTATAGATTCGATCCATCTAAGATTCCTTATTAAGAAGTAGAATAATAAAACGCAAATACGTGCGAAATTTCGTGAGGATCGTATGATTAGAAGTTAAAAAAAAATTTTTGAGCGGATCAGTCTTGACCGCTACCTTAAACACTATAACTTTCGAACGGAAAGCTGTAGAGACTTCAAACATTCAGGGTTGGTTTAGGGTCTGAAAGCCCTGGTTATTACATGAATGGAGTATGCGATTGGCTCTAGGTGAAACATTATAACAATTTTATTCAAAATAATTCGCACAGTTTTTATGTTTCACAATTTATTCAGAATCCTGACACGTGTTTCGGTCTTTCGACCATCTTCAAAGTAGTAGAAAAAGGAACTGAACTTAAAATTGAAAAAGGTTCTTTTATTACACTTAAGATATCTGTGTATTTTTGTGGCGCATGGATATTATAGGGGTGTTGCCGAATAGTATTTGGGAATTTGTTGAATTCTCCTTTTTCTCAATGTCTCTTTTTATTGAAAGAATCTCCAAATAGTCCATCAATATACTCTTATTAACATTATATAGTAAAGTGGCCTCTTTATCATTAAAAAAGTTATTATTTTCTATACAATGTTCTGCAGAATCGGTTGATTTCTGGTTTTTCATAATAGACATCCTATGTTCTTTGATTCTGTGTTGTAAACATTGGCCTGTTTGCCCTATATATGTAGTATTACAATCCTCACAATTAATTTGATAAATCCCCGATTCGGAAAAGTTCTAAACAGTCTGAAGCCAAAAGATTTACAAACAATGTGAAATTGCTTCTGCAAGACCTTCACAACATCTACCCTCACGTGGAAAGATCAGTTAAGAACAGAATAACTAGAATATCGAAAAAACTTAGAAATGAACTGAAGGATGATGCAGCGGATATTGACAGTCTTAAAAGCTTTGACACAACAAGTGATGGAGATGTTTCATCTGACTGTACATCCACACCGGCGAAAACATCTTAATGAAGCTAGTTCAGTGGAATTGCGACGGGTTTTACCCTCGCTTAGAGCGCATTCAGCAAGTCATCAGTGAAATGTCACCGGATATAGTCTGCCTACAGGAAACTAATTTTAAGCACCTGACATCTATATGCCCATACTATGCAGATGTACGTAGACGATATGGTATCAAAGAACGGCCGAATGATGTACTAAGCTCAGTCACCCAGATCAAAGCAATCTTACGATTTCTAAGAGATTATGAACTGTTCTATAGCATCTAAATATCTATTGACGTTATATTGTTTACTCTCATTGTAACCTCGTGTCAATGGCCATAGTAGTCGAGACACGTAAATTTAAATAAATAAATAAATAAATAAACAGTCTGAACAGCATAAATGAAAATATCAAATTCACAATAGAAATGGATAAAAATTCTTCAATCATTTTCTCAGATCTTAATATAAGTCAGTAATAATAAGTTCGAATTCGATATTTTTAGAAAAACCTACCACTAGTGATACTATAATCCATTCAAAATCCAATCAGTCATTGCAAATTAAACTGTCAACATTCCATAGTTTCATTTTCATAGACTTTTGAGCATCCCGTTGAATTAAGTCAATTTCCCAAAAGAAGTCCATATAATTAAAACTATAGAGGTGAACAATGGCTATAGAACTGAAATCATTGACAAATGATTAATAAGAAAACTTACCACAATATTAAAAAAAAAATTATATCAATATCAATGAATGATTTGAATAAAATTATCTGTGTTTAGTTCGTTATTGGGTAAATCACAGAATTCTGTGTTTTTATTCATCATATGCAGCTTCTTTAAGAAATAATTCACAAATTTAAAATTTTTAGAGGAAATGGGCTATTGAACAAGCGCGTAAAAACTCCTGACTTCACGTCAGTGCTGTTCTAGAATTTTTAATCCATTCACTGTTTGTTATTACCCCGTTTCATGTGGTCGCAAATGTTTTAGGTGTGTCTGAGTAAATCCAAACACATTAAATTGTAATACGTTTTTTATCTTCAATTTTATGTCTTCATTTTCCGCCAGTCACATTAACTGGCTTTTAGTGAAGGATTGTCACCATTACACGAAGAGAATGAATGGACTGATTTGTTTCCCATTTAATTAATTAGTTTTTTGTTTCAATGGAGTTTATTACAATTTGATGTGATAATCAGTTTTATCTATGTGAATAAGTAATATAAATGCTTGTGTATGCAAATTAGGTACAACTCTAATACGTAATTTTCAAAACAGAGGTTATTTTCTTGTCAGTTTTTTTGGGCACCTTCAGCACTTCTATGAACTTGCAACATTTTTTTCAAGAAAATACTATTATAGTAGTATTAATTTTTTTTGTTCAATAGTTGTTTTAAAAGATTCATTCGATTTTTGCTAATAAGAAGTCTATCTAGAATATTGAAAGTCATCTGTTGATATTTTTATTCAATTTTGTTTCGTTCTTGTTTTATTAAAACCAAATTCCTTTCCGAAAATGCAAAACATAACCTCAAAAACAACTTGCTCAAAAATAAGTTCCTTCAAAAAAATTCCTAAAAACATGCAAACATCTTCAACAAGCAAGGAGATTAACATAATAATAAATCTGTGTATTAAAAAAGAAATTTTCATGTAAAAATTAAAAACCACAGTTTTTCAGTTTTTTCTTAAACTTCGAATCGTCCTTTCATTTAACTAAAGTGTAAACCACAGCGTTACCGAAGAAATTATGGTTAATTATTAAATTAATGTAATAATAAATTAATTATGTAATAAATATTCTTTATTACGTTATTAAATTAATTTCAAGTAGCTGAAACTGGCAGGAAAGAGTTTACAACAAAAAATTATATGAGAGGCCTCTCTTGATTTTCAAAAACAATTGAATTTTTAAGTTCTCTTGCATCAATTTAGAAACTGTAGATATCTCGATTGGTGTTCTACGTAACTTAAAATTCTGAATTTCGTATAATGTTTTTAATTGTCCGAACGACGCAGCATTACCAAAATCAATTTGACCTGGAATCCTTAAACAATGAATTCCGTGAATATGTAGAGCCGACCTTTAATCACAAAGAATTTTTATTTGAATTGATGAGAAACCACTTCAAAACTTATTGACACCCTGTATCATTATCAGCAAATATTCGTGAAATTGGCCTATCACAATCGTAATTATAGTTTAACACTTCTTTGTCTTTCATTAATGGGCTCATTGAATTATCGAATTCGAGTTTTGAAGATTAGAGATTACAGTCACGGTTTGCGCTATTGTTTGTTCAACTTCTGATTTCAAAGTTCAGAATTGAACTTCGGGTCAAACAGATAAATGAACATAATTTCGAGAGTGTCTGAGTACTTAATAAAAATGCTTCAAATTCATCTTTATCATAAAGATCATGTAGCGTACACTCGTTTACCTCGACAACTACGATGTGCGCCTTCTGAAAAATCTGAATTACATCGTGAATTCTACCAGTTAGTTTATTGGAATGTGAGCATAGCTCTTTCACCAAGTGACTACTCAGCAGTCTCCATAATCTGCCCCAAGAAGCAGAAAGTGTGATGGGGGTCATCGCGCATGGCGAGAACCACTCCGAAGAGTTGAACCCACCAAGCTTCCAGTTTCGGCTTCAGTCCGAAAACCTACTGGTAGCAGCGGAGCACTGTCCAGCCTCTACTGGCTCTGCATGGTCAGTACCCGAGTTGTTTACGACGCAACTCACACGCCGAAGGCAGTAGTCCCATGAACCATGATAGTCTCAAGATTGATGCCTCAATTGATCCTGCTACGAGCACCGTCAACCCGGTCTGTACGTCAAGACCCACGAACCCTTGTGGAATCTTTCAATTGATCCTGGCTTCAAGCACAAACGGTCTAGCCGTATCGTCGAGATCCACAAGTCCCAGAAACGTCTCACAATCGATCCTTGTTGAGGATGAGGCCGGTCGAACCGTCAAGTCCCGCTAAACCCTGAAGCATTTCTCGAGATACCCTGAACATGGGTTGCTGCGAACAGATAGAAGGAATACCCTCCTAGTCCAGCATGCAGATTGTAAACCACTGCCCCCTCGAGTCGAACACCAATTGGGTGGCCAGGTCGTACGAATACTTCCCGAGGGCCCCCCACCCTCTCGAGGTAACGCAGTATGCTACATAACGCACTCGGCCATTGGTTAGTAAACTCCGGAGATTTACTGCAATAGGGTAGAGTACGTTACTTTTAAGGGATAGGCCCTGTGCTGCGAATGACTCCCTTATCACTGCGTTGATCAACACGGCTCAGCCCTCCATTCCAACTTTACGGTGAAAATAGGACCCCATTCGGTCGATCTTCCACCATACGGGTCCAGTGACTGGCATCACTTTAGGCATCAGGACTTGACCCTCCATTTCATCGGGATGAAATTGGGGTCCTAATCGAAATAAGCGTCCCCGCGCGTCAAGCTATAATGCCATAGGGGGCGAATCTGTATTATAATCAGATTACAACTGTAAAGGTACAGGAAACACCGATAAGGCGTGGTGTAATTCAGGAATGTGTTCTATCCCCTCTTTTATTATTATTTATAGCGGCGTCTGTCCACCCTACGACTGCGTTATTATGGTTCGCTAGGTACTCTGAGGCGATGTGCATGGCTGTGTCCTCAAGACACAGCGTGCATTCATCCAAACCGATGTGCAAATTCGCTTTCAGCCTGCAGCGACTGACCTATCATGATTCCGACAAGTATTCTGAGTTTGGCCTTATCCAGACCTAGCGCAGCTTTTGCCATCTTTTGGTTCGAAGCCATTCAAACGCCTTCGAATGTTTCAGGCCAGAAAGACTCTCGTCTTGAGTTCATTCTGCCTGTTATCGTCCGCTTACCCACGTCATTTGGTATTCCCAGGAATGCTTCCGGGCTTACCAGAGGCAGCGTGGCTCCAGCAAACGTCAGCCGATCTGCCTTTCTTTACCTAAATAGTTTGAGTGACTCTGTATCCAAACAAGAGTGATCCTGTTACATACCGAGCCTGTTTAAAGCCGTGCGGCAACTCCAGACTGTTTTCGATGTACAACATCGGATTCTAGAGCTTTTAGTACTGACTGACTATCGCTAAATATTTTGATTTAGCCGTCGTTGATTTGCCGTTTTATCAGTAGATCTGCCGCGGTCTCAGTGGCGAATAGTTCTGCCTGAAATATGGTTGAGTATTGAGCGAGACTTAATGAGATGTTGATTCTCGGTTTGTCCCATAGACTCCCGTTCTGTCGGTCGTTCGCGAGCCATCTGTGAACAAGCCAAGGTCGGTCCTCAGTAGAACCTCAGCATGCTGGGTCCAGTCGTCCCGGCTGGGGACGCCTCTGTTATAAAACCTCTATTCACATAATATATTTCGAAAAGCTCTCTCTAGTAAAAAAGGAAGGAATCAAAATTGGAGGCGTAATCATTAATAACATACGATACGCCGATGATACCGCAATATTGACAAAGAGTTTTGAGGACTTGCAGACGCTCGTGAACAGAATATATGAGGCTAGTTGTAGGTGAGGGATAAGCATAAACATAAAGAATACGAAATGGACGCTCACTATCAAATAATAATACCATACTATCATGAATAGGATTTTAAGTTCTGTTCTTTTCAGGTTTGAAAATGGGTTAAATATCCGAAACATACAGTGTGGTCCAACGAAAACTTAACTCCTCGATTTTCCGGCTTTAAAATTAAAGTGTGAACAACTTTTTCGCTCTTCGCATCTCCGTAACTGCAACTCCCTTCGTCTCTTTCATGCTCCCTCATTTTGTTTACGACTGAATCAGTAGCGTCAAATTTGGCAACCAGTTGCTCAACATTTTGTCCAGGATGTTGTTCGTGAAATAAATTCGCTGTTGTTCGCGCAGAGTCGTTATTTCTAAGAAATAATTTTATCATTTCCACCCTTTTTTCTACGGAATACACCATTTTAATTCCACTACAAATTTACAATCGCTTTGAAAATTCATGTCTACTTTTTTTGGACAAAAAATTAACAACATAACTACTAAATACCATTGAAATTTATCGGATACGAATAATATTCTCGAGATAAATCTCACATTGCCTCTTTCACTATTTTCGCTGTTATTTCATTATCGATGGATATTTTGAAGCGAAATTTTAGGGTCAGATAGTGCTCGATACGATCTTCAAAATTAGTCATCGCAATATCCCTCATCCCTTTCAAAATCAAGGAGTTGTGCTCCCCGTTGGGGAGTTGAAGTTACGGGGATGAAAAAAGCGAAAAAGTTGTTCCCCCTCGAATCAGAAACAGGTCTGAGCGATTTTCCACATTTTCATTTTAAAGTCGAAAAATCGAGGTGTTAAGTTTTCGTTTGCCACCTGTATATGTCAACAGACATGAAATAAACAGTCAAACTTAAGCCAAGTGTTTTGATTTACTTTATTAATTTAAAAATGTTTGACCAAGTGATATGCGAGAAATCAATACCATTTTTAGTTTTAATCAAAGTCGTCTACTTTCGAAGTTGCTAAATCGCCTTAATCATTTTAATTTTTTTGTGTGTTACATTTCTTTCAATGGAAATATGCATCAGTTGGTGCAGATTTACTTTTATTCGTATTTTTGGTCAAGGATTTTAGTTACGGCAGCGATGTCTTATGATGAGTTTATACTCTAGTTATAGGTCATTTACCTTCTCAATTATGCAAGCCTATTGACAGGAGACCTTAAACTTTAATCACTGAATTATTAAAAAGGAAACTATGCTAATTTCGAAGAGGAAATAATGACCCTTTGTATAAAATTCGCTGTATTTCCTGCTTAATTCCATCTATCTTGCGCTTCCTTAAAAGGATATTTCGTGTCTAAGTATATTTATTTACTTGAACCTTGGCTCAAGTTTAATTTGTGATCATCACAAATTCTTGATAAAATTGTTATCTACCACTTTATTTACTATTGGAAAGAAGGATATGTGTATTGTAGGCCAACAAGTATTATTTTTTTTTAAATTTTATGACCAATGGGAAAATATCGTTTTGTAAAATGAAAGATACAACTTACAGAATTAAATATACGTATGTTTTATCAATAAAATTTGTATGAATGGTTTGTCTGTTAAGTTTATTTCGACTGGGAGATCGCGTAGAAATAAATTTGAGCGTGGGAGAATTGAATGTTAATGGGATCAGCATTTTTTTGAGATGCGTTGCCAAAATTAACGAGTTCGATTAAACGAGAGCTAGGAAGTTTTTGATTAAAAATACTTGTATTTGGAATATAACAGATAATAGCTTGATTAATTCTACGAAACGTCTACAGATTTAATCTGGAAAATCTCTTGAAAACTTTTTAGATTTGAATTGAAAAAATGCCTTAGAAACACTGTTCCAATTTATAAGACATATAGAATTATCAACATATATGAGCGCCAGTTAACCATTAAAGAATCATTAGAAAACAAAGTACTGACCAAAATCATCCATCATTCAAGACAAATTTATTTCGATTGGATATTCAGGAATAACAAATTCCACCACCAAAAAATGTTCCACATAGAATTCAAGAATGTCTCTTTTTTTTTCACTTTTAAGAAAATAGATGGCACATTATCCAGAAAAGGAATCTTAAATTCTGATCCATATTCTCCTCGGTTGGAAATTATTTGGGTGGTAAATAAAAACAATAAAAAAATATCAACATATCGGGTGTTTTTTTTTAGATTCATAGAACTTTCGATAGGGATAACTGTGATTTGACAGAAGGTAGAAGCCATGTTGTTTTGACATTTCTGTTCAGTAGGCATTGACAAATTATTATGGAAAGACTCACGCCGCAACAACGTTTACAAATTGTTGAGGTTTATTTTCAAAATCAGTGTTCTATTCGCTAAACTTATAGAGCACTTCGTGGAATGTATGGTTTACATAATCGTCCATCAGAGCAGCTTATTCGTCGAACTATCGATAGATTTCGGACATTTTCTCTACTCAATGCAACAACAACAACAAGACAAAGAACTGTACGTACAGAAGAAAATATCGCTGCTGTGAGTCATAGTGTTAATGATGATCTAGATTTGTCTGTTCTTCGACGTTCACAACAAGTTGGACTCTGTGCGTCCACCACATTGAAAATTTTGCGTGAAGATCTTGGTCTACACCCATACAAGATCCAACTGGTTCAAGAACTAAAGCCACTTGACCATAATAAGTGTCGTTTGTTTGCTGATTGGGCCCTAGAGCAGCTTTAAGATGATCCACTTTTTTATCGTAAAATTGTGTTTGATGATGAAGCTCATTTCTGGTTGAACGGCTGTGTAAACAAGCAAAATTGCTCTATATGGAGTGAAAACAATCCTCAAGAAAATCTGAAGGTTCCATTGCATCCTGAAAAATGCACTGTATGGTGTGCTTGATACGCTGGGGGCATCATCGGTCCATATTTCTTTAAAAACAATGCTGGAGCTAATGTTACTGTGAATGGTGCTCGTTACAGATCGATGATCAATGATTATTTGTTTCAAAATTTGAATGGTATCGACCCGTAAGTGTTTTAGTTCCAACAAGATGGTGCTACACCTCATGCTGTTACCGTAACAATTGATTTATTGAATTTATTGGCGATAACATTATTTCGAGAAATGCTCCAATTAATTGGCTTCCAAGATCATGCGACATAACTCCGCTCAGTGGCGGATTATCCGTAAGGTAAACTAGGCACGTGCCTAGGGGCGCGTAGTTACAAGGGGCGCGCGAGCTCAGAAGTTTTAATTAAGATGGCCATTTATGGCCGGTACAGGGGCGCCGACAAAGTTATTGCCTAGGGCGCTCTGGACCTTTAATTCGCCACTGACTCCGCTGGATTATTTTCCTTGGGGTTATGTCAAGTCATTGTTTTATGCTGATAAACCAGAAACAATAGACGCTTTGGAAGCCAACATAACTCGTGTTATCGATGAAATAAGGCCTGAATTACTCGAAAAAGTGGTCCAAAATTGGTCTGATCAAATGTGGTTTCACAGAGCTAGTCGTGGTGGACATATGCCGGAAATTATTTTTAAAACATAAATGTCATAAAATTATCTTTCAAATAAAAAAATCTTAATCAATCTTAATTTAAATGTGTTTTATTCCAATTTAAAGTTCGATCACTTTAAAAAAAACTCGATACTATGAGAAGTTAATCACTTACCAAAATAGGTAACATCTCTTCGAGAATTGGAACTATAGCACGATTCTAAGAGATAAAATACTAGATAATCCTATTTCAAAATAATATATTTTTAACAATTTTAATTTATTTATAACCACCATATCTTATCGTTGTCTGGACGGAAGTCCAAAAGGCTATATTTGCAATATTTTTTGTAGATAAATACATATGCTTCTTGGAAACTACACTATTGATTATTTTTCGGTTTTTCCAATGGAATATTTGTTATGAATAATGTTATCCTTATACCCTAAAATTATTTACGAAATAGATTGTTGGCGAATTTTTTAGATTGGGTAAGAATTAAAAATGGAAATATCAAAGGGCGTTTTGGAATCGATGCTATGAGTGAAAAATAATTATCTCGTTGGTTGAGAATGATTGGACATTTGCTTTCTCAAATAGAAATTTTGATAGTTGTAAAATGTATCAAATGAAAGTGAATATACAGGGTTATCTATTTTGTCCTTCCGGAAGTAAGCTATGTTGATGATACTAATTTGCTCCTTATTGATTCCCTTTGGCCAAATCTCAAGAGTTTGGCTCTGGAAGTTTTGGAGCATACAGAAACATGGTTCACCTCTAACAACATGCTCTTGAACAAGGAGAAATCAAACTTTGGACATTGAAGGTGCTTTTAACAATACGCTGCCGGCTTCTCTCGCTGAGGCTATTTCTGCGAGAGGAATCGACCCGCTAATTTGTAGATGGATACAGGCAATGCTATGCGGCAGAATTAATGACCTCGTACCAGGATGAGGTCTTCAAGTTTCAGGCTGCGAAGGGCTGTCCGCAGGGAGGTATTCTCTCACCCTTACTGTGGACTCTTCTCGTTGATGGTCTGCTAGCGATCATTTCGCTGTGGGGAGTCGACGTTCAAGCATTTACTGATGACCTGGCAATCATAGTGAAACGTAAATCGGAGATGACGATATCGGCCGTCCTTCAAGAGATACTGAACACTATTGACAAATGGTGTATAAGAGAAGACATATCTCTTAACCCGCAAAAGGTAGTTATAGTACCTAAAGCCTAGAGCCCAGGCAGATTTCTGGCTAAAACAAATTGTAGAAATTACTATGTTTTACTACCAATAAAAATATATTTTTATTAGTAGTAAAACATAGTAGTTTCTACAATTTGTTTTAATTATGATCAACTACCAAATAGTAACGGCTGAAACAATTCAGTAGATGTACTGGCTATACACTATGGTAATTAGACCACGGATAGTGTATGGCGTTGTAACGTGATGGAAGAAAGGTCAAAATAAGCTCAGCTCACTACAGAGACAGGCTTGCCTTCCAATTACAGGTGTGTTTCGCACCACACCCACGGCTGCCAAGAAGGTCCTACTAAATCTACCACTCCTGCACCTACTCGTGCAGAGGAAGGCGGAACGGACCACATTCCCAATATATTAACTGGCGATCGACATGCCAGAGGCAATAGTGATGGGTTTCTAGAGGCTCAGGACTGCTGGACGAGCTTTTAACGACCAGTACCTTATCGATGCCCTCGGATCTAATGTCAAAAGTCACGAGCCAAGAACGTCATTTCAATGTAATCGTCCCCAGCCGGGACGAGTTACTCTGGTTTGGATACCGAGTCACTCAAACTATTTGGGTAACGAGGAGGCAGATCGGCTGGCGTTTGCTGGAGCTGCGCTGCCTCTGGTAGGACCGGAACCATTCCTGGGAATACCACATGAGGTGGCTAACGAGGCGCTAACAGGCAGAATGAACTCAAGGCTAGAGTCTTTCTGGCGGAGTCATTCTGGCCGGAAACATTCGAAGTTGTTCCTTGGAACAGCTTCGAACAAAAAGATGGCGAACCTAGCGCTGGGTCTGGATAGGGCCAAACTAAGAACACTTGTCGGAATTATGACAGGTTACTGCAGACTGAAAGCGCATTTGCACAAAATCGGTCTGGCTGAAAACGACCAATGCAGGCTGTGTCTTGAGGACACTGAAACAGCCATGCATATTGTCAGTGAGTCGCATCAGATCCGAGGTCTTTGGTCAGGCTTTTATAGCCCACTGCGAACTGAAAAAATGACCGCTGAACAAGATTATCAGTTTTATCCAAAAACTGCATCTCGTCGGGGAGATATAAATTAGGGGTGAACCACAATAGTCCGTGCGAACGAAGTGGTAGGGTGGACCGACGCCCGCTCGCCATAAATAACAATAACAACAATAACATCCTACCAACTCGAAAATAGAAACTCCAGAATACATCAAATTGAGTGGTTGCAAGTACAATACAAGTTCCTGGGACTCTATATAAATGAAGAACTGAATGGGAAGCAGCATATTAGGTACCCCAATAAGAGATTAGGGACAGCAATCTATGCCTTTAGGATAATTTCCAAATACTTGTTAAAAATAGTATACCATGCAACAATAGAGGCCAAAATGAGATAATTAAAAAATTCGATTTCTTGGAACATCAGAATTTATTCATTTTTGGGCTAAAATCATTTTTCAATAATTCGAATGTATCTTTGATGTTGATTGGATAGAAATCCAATAAACAACAATAACCCCTCTATGCGGTAGATATATTAGGTTTTCCAATAGAAAACATGAAATGATAAATCGCTAATTAGGTAACTCTAAATGATGCCCCTCCCAAATAAAATTGCATCTTTGGTTTTACCACTTATTGCTTGGTCTTGGAGGGAGTAATAAGTATTTATTTCAACAGCACTATTCTGATCGTTAATAAACAGTGCAATTATCAAATTTAATTAACATGTCACTTGATGCGAGTATGCAGAAAAATAATATTGTTTCATATGAAGAACTTCCTTATACTTATTCAAAAAGACGATTGTTGTATTCTGACTTTTCACTTTCGTGTTGCTTTTTATTGTTATTTCTCCTTCAAATCTGTTCGTTCTTTTATATCTTTACTCTGATGACTGAGATTAATGAAGTATCCAGAGTTAATGAAGAAATTTTGAAAGTGTCCAAGCTTCCACCTAACGAGCGAAGCAAGAGATCCTTTGAGAGCTTCGGATTTCCCAATAATTTTGTAACATATGTAAGTTAATCAATTAATTTTTGAGAAAAATTTTGTCGAATGTTTATTAATCAGACACAGCGAAAATAAACTTCACGTAATTGATTTCAGACCCTATGTTCGTGTATCTGCAATTTTTTTTTTGATGAATCGATCCTAACTTAATGCAAATTCATTTTAATTGAATAAAATACTAAACGTATTTCGAAAATTCATAAGTTAACAAGAATTGTGGAAATATTCTTTATTATTTTATTTAATGCAAACTTTTTTGTGTATTGAATACAGGTAACAGTTCTGAAGATAGACCTCAAATTCTGTATCATTAATCAGATACAAGAACTCCAGAATCATATCGAAGGTGATGGAAATCATAAAATTCGTTTTGAAAATTTTATCTATTATAGTTTTTTATTTTTGGACAACAAAGATGTCCCTTAAACTTCATATGGAGTTACTGCGGCACGTTTTTTTTAAATGAGAGGTAATTTTTTTGTGTTTTAAACAAGCGGCGAAATTACAATAATCAGTTTTTCCCATATATCATTAATTAAAATGAACATGTTTTCAGGATTATTCATGCAGCATGGTCAGAAATTGTCTGCCTGAAATCTTAGGGGATCTCTCGACAGCGTGTAAGTTTTTATCATTTAAGAACGGGTTCATGAAATCCTTTGCTTCGTTCACGAGCACGTTATCTTTTATATTTTTATTGATCGTTTTTATTTGGCGAATTTGAAGGTACACTTATGAATACCAGTGAGTTTTTTCAAATGTCTTTTCGAAGAAGTGTTACATAGTTTTTATATATTTTTTGAAAGAACTTTCTTCAAAAGAGATTGTTCCGAAAAATCTCCTAATTTTATGTTGGACATTTTTAGAGTGAAATTTGTTTTTTCACAATGCCAATATGACACAGCTTTGTCTTCACTGAATTTTTGTTGAGTAAATTCGATCAATATTCTGTATTTTCTTTTGATTCTTTGATATCCTTTTGATACTAATGATTAGTGTTAATTATATATGAAGGTGTCCCATAATTAGACCGACAAGCTTCTAGTTGATGTTCTAGACATTATTTTAGAGATTTTCGACCCAAATCATATAATGCAAAAATGCTTCGTTAAGGAGCTAGTAGTTCTTTAAAAAATGAACTTTAAGTAAATTAAATAATTTTGTATGATTGTTTTATAAGGTGAAGCTTTTATAAAATAATTGAAATCAAGTACAAGAAATTGATATTTCACCTACTTTATTACGATTCTTTAGATAACGAGCATTGAGTAGTGAACGGAGAGAAAACTTCAAATCAATTTTTCTGAAAACCGGTGAAATCACACAAGAGCACCTTTTTTCAAGAAAAATATCAGAGTTTATCAATTTGATGTATAACTTGTAAAATAATGAAAGGCAAAAGAGTTGTTACTAAAAATACCCTTCGCCTTCCCAAAATGATACGCTTATGTTTGACATGAAAAGAATGCACTCAAACCATTCGATGCGTATTTTTGATATAAGCCAATGTGCAAAATTTCAACACCTTTAGGTGACGCCTTTTTGGAGATATGTAACAGAAAGTGTTGCCTGGACCTCATCTTCAGAGAGCTCTAGCTCCTCAACGAAGCATATTTGCATTATATGATTTGGGTCGGAAGTGTCTAAAATAATGTCTACAACATCCACTAGAAGCTTATCGGTCTAATTATGCGACACCTGTATATTTATTGAAAAGTGTACAATGTTCTCTAAGGCATTTACTACTCTGTCAAGAAAGTACCGGGAATTTTCAATTAAAACAACATTTTTACATTTAATCGTCAAAATTTATTGGGTCGCCTTCAAAATAGGCTCCATTTGCTCCAATACCTCTATGCCAACGGCACTTCCAATTATCGAAACATTTTTTATAGGCGCTTTACGGGATGAACTTTAGCTCTCGCGCCGAATTTTGTTTTATGGCTTCAATCGACTCAAAACGGGTGCCACGAAGGGGCAATTTTAGTTTTGGGAAGAGGAAAAAGTCGCAGGGAGCCAAATCCGGCGAATACGGTGGTTGCTGAAGCACGTTTGTTGAGTTTTTGGCGAGAAAGTCAGTCACAATCGTAGCTCGGTGAGAAGGCGCGTTATCGTCATGCAAAATTCATGAGTTGTTCGCCCACAAATTTGGCCGCTTCTTACGGATACGCTCACGCAAACGTTTCATAACGCCTGACCCTCTGGAACGAATTCGTAGTGCACCACGCCACGGATATCGAAGAAAACAATGAGCATCACCTTCATTTTCGAGCGGCTTTGGCGTGGTTTTTTCGGTTTCGGCTCATTTTTTGCCACCCATTCCGATGATTGCTGGCTTGTTTGCATATCGTACTCGTAGACCCAGGTCTTATCACCAGTTATAATGCGTTCCATGAATGTAGAATCGGAATTACAGCGATCCAGCATGTCTGAAGCAACCTGTTCGCGATGACGTTTTTGAAGAAAATTCAGGTCTTTCGGTACGAGTCGTGCGGCCACCTTTCTCATGCCCAAAATATCAATCAAAATCGTACGTGCGGACTCGTGGGATATCTTAAGATCATGTGCTATCTCTCTCAAGCTGTTACGACGGTTTTCCAGCACCCTTTCCTTAATTTTATCGACGTTATCTTCGATCGAAGCCGTCGACGGGCGTCCACTTCACGACCGTCCTTGAAGGCTCTGTACCACTGATATGCACAAGTTTTCGATAGAGCATTATCACCAAAGGCCTTTTGCAACACTTTCAATGCATCGGCACACGAAAATTCATTTGCAACACAAAACTTTAAACAAATTCTTTGCTCAACGTAATCACCCATAGTAAAAATCGGCACGCACTCTGACATCGACTGACTTAATCAGCTGTTGCAAACACACTAGTTGATAGATCCCGCTCAAGCTTGGCATAGTAATTAAGGACAGTGGTACCAACCTAGGAAAAAAATTTTTACCTGCCTCATTGCCCCGCCAGATTTAAATCGATAATTCCCGGTACTTTCTTGACAGAATGTATTTAATTCAATTTTAAAAGTTTTCGAGAAATTTTATAAGATTTAAATTTGTAGTAGGTAGTACATAATTTCTCTGTTTGATATTTAAGATATTCAGAATGAATAACACCTGGAATTTTACAATGAATTTCATTCATATCAGGAAGCCATTATATTAAAGAATTTGTCTTATTATTTTTGATTGTCTATGTCTTTTTTATTTTTTCAATATAATTCAAACAGTTTTTATGTTTCACAATATATTCAGAATCCTGACACGTGTTTCCGTCTTTCGACCAGCTTCAAAGGAGTACACAGGGCCGTCTTTAAACTATTTGAGGCCCTGGGCACATTAGGATCATGGGGCCCCTATGACCTTGAGAAAACACTATTTAGTTACAATAGATAAAGAAAGACAAACAAGGTTCTAAATTTATTAATTTTATTAATATAATAAGCGCAGGTATTGTAGTAGGTCATTATCATCAGATTTTTCAAAATTAATGTTTTTCGGTAATACCTAAATATCGGTTATCATTTGGTAATCTGGCAGGAACTAGGGGGCCCCATTCGATCGCGGGGCCCTGGGCACGTGCCCATAGTGCCCAGTGGGGAAGAGGGGCCTGGGAGTACACAAAGGAACTGAACTTAAAATTGAAAAAGGTTCTCTTATTACGGGGTGTTGCCAAATAGTATTTGGGAATTTGTTAAATTCTCCTTTTTCTCAATGGCTATTTGATTGAAAGAATCTCCAAATAGTCCATCAATTTACCCTTATTTACATTTTATAGTAAAGTGACATCTTTCTCATTAAAAATATGATTATTTTCTATACAATGTTCTGTAAAACCGGTTGATTTCTGCTTTTTCAAAATAGACATCCTATGTTCATTGATTATACTGTACTTTTACTATAGTGTATGTTGTAAATATATATATATATATATATATATATATATATATATATATATATATAATTACATAATCTCAACCCTTACTAATTAAATGTATCTTTTCCTATACGCCGTAAGACCTGTATATTGCAATGTATTATTTTGCCAATTCTGCATTTTTCTATTGCATCATATTTGTTATTCCCATTCTTGAATCATATTACTGTCAGCATCTATTCCGATAAGGAAACCCATAAAGGGAATTGAATCTGTTTGTTTCAACAGCGATAGACTAGAGTTAGACTTGTTCAGGACGTACCATTGTATTCTTGTTTTTCGAAAATAAATTGTTTTTTTAAAAACTTGGTTTTCTACCCTAAAAACTTAACTATATATATATATATATATATATATATATATATATATATATATATATATATATATATTTATATAAAAGTAAAAGACACGGTGGTTAAAAAAAAATATATATATATATATATTTATATATATATATATTTATTATATATATATATATATATATATATATTCATAATATATATATATATATATATATATATATATATATATATATATACATTTATAATATATATTTATAATATATATATATATATATATATATATATTATAAATATAATATATATATTATAAATATATATAATATATATATATATATATATTATAAATATAATATATATATTATAAATATATATAATATATATATATATATATATACATATATATATTTATAATATATATATATATATATATACATTTATAATATACATTTATAATATATATTTATAATATATATATATATATATATATATATATATATATATTAGGGTGGGTCAAAAAAATCGAATAATTTATTTTTGACTTTATACTCTGAAAAAAAGGTTCGTAGACACCTAAAAAGAATTCTCTTCAAGTATGAGCTCTTAATTATAACGGGAAGGTCCTCCACTTTGCGAGTTTCAATTTTTTTCGAATAATCAGATAAAAAAATTTATATCTCCCTTCCAACTGTTCGGAAAAATATTCCGTGGCATAGACTTTGTGAGAAATTAAATGCTTTACAAAAAAGGTCTCTTATGATTTTTTCAATAAATTAAACCGATTAAAAGATATTCACAGTTGAAGTTCGGCTATTTTAAGGAAAATATTCGTTTTTATTATAAATTTTATAAGTCGAATTGCGGAACTCATGATTTTGTAGGAAATTTACTGCTCTACAAAAATGGTCCCCTATGATTTTTCGATTAAGTGAAGCCGTTACGAGATATCCATCGTCAAACATTAACGAATATCAATATTTCCAGTTTTTGATCAATAATTCGATAAATTTCAATTTAAATTATTAGTTTCAGGAAAATTTATATATATATATATATATATATATATATATATATATATATATATATATATATATGCTACATATATAGGGCAGACAGACCGATGTTTACAACATAGAATCAAAGAACATAAGATGTCTGTTCAGGATTTAAACCCGGGACCTTTCGGTTTCCAGCCCAATGCTTTAATCACTGAGCTATTGGCACTCATCAACTTTGATTGTATAACAATTTTTTACCATAAAGCTTCAATTTTCGACAAAAAACCACACGAATTTTTTTATACTCCTAATACATTCAATCCATTCAATGTTTTTATTCAGTTTATGGTGTCGCGGGTCCACCAGGACTGATACGACTATCAGGACAGATGGGACTATCAGGACCGATGGGACTACCAGGACAGATGGGATTACCACGACCGATGGGACTACAAGGACAGATGGGACTACCAGGACCGATGGGACTACCAGGACCGATGGGACTACCAGGGCCGATGGAAGCATTACCGATGGAACTACCAGGGCCGATGGAACTACCACTACCGGTAAAACTACAAGGACCGGTGGAAGAACTACCGATGGGACTACCAGGGCCGATGGGACTATCGGGTTACTTAGGAATGGATGGTAAGTAACACTGAAACATACAACCAAATTTATGTAGAATCAACTAGTAATTCATTTGCATATTAAAGAATATTTTGTTATGAATTTTAAAGGACGTTAGACTAGTTTAGGCACATATTAAATTTAAGTGGAGTTTTTTGAGGTCAGTTTTTTATTTTGACATCTACAGTCGTTCACCAACTGAATCATGGATAAACCAGGTGTAGAAATATGAAAGCGGAATTTCCCTACAGATGGTGTTAGCCATTAGTTTAGGGATCGTGAGACCGCTCCTGCAGTGCCATTTTTCCTTCTTACAACTGACAAAGATTTTCAACCCACAACAACCCAAGTTCTATACACCGGTATACTTTTCTATAACTTTAAGCATGTAGAGTTTTGTGCCCAAGAAATACGGTTTGCGGACAGCATTCTGTCGAGGAATATCTTTAAAAGTATTTTTGAAGTGTGACTCATTAGGCTAATTAATCGGAAGTCATTACACCTATTAGATATAAATGAATGAATTCTTGCCTCACTTCATTGAGCTTATTGAGGTAATTCCGAGTTGTAGCTGCCTATTCAGTTCAAGAGAGGTAGTGAACTTCAACACTAAGCAAAGTGTTCATGAGTTTCTTTTTAGAATCTGCACTGAACTTTTAATTGAAATAAAACACATTTAAATTAAGGTTGAAGCCAAATTTTTTTTTATTTGAAAGATGATTTTATGATATTTATGTTTTAAAAATAATTTCCGGCATATGTCCTCCACGACTAGCTCTGAGGAACCGCATTCGACCAGACCAATTTTGGACCACTTTTTCGAGTAATTCAGACCTAATTTCATCAATAACAAGAGTTATTTTGGCTTCCAAAGCGTCTATTGTTTCTGGTTTATCAGCACAAACCAATGACTTGACATAACCCCAAAGAAAATAATCCAGTGGAGTTATGTCGCATGATTTTGGAGGCCAATTAATTGGAGCATTTCTCGAAATAATGTTATCGCCAAATCTTTCTTTCAATAAATCAATTGTAACGGTAGCAGCATGAGGTGCAGCACCATCTTATCTTATCTTAAGGAGCCTTGGCTACCTTAAGGAGCCCTGGCTACCTTAAGGAGCCCTGGCTACCTTAAGGAGCCCTGGCTACCTTAAGGAGCCCTGGCTACCTTAAGGAGCCGTGGCTACATTAAGGAGCCGCGGCTACCTTAAGGAGCCGCGGCTACCTTAAGGAGCCGCGGCTACCTTAAGGAGCCGCGGCTACCTTAAGGAGCCGCGGCTACATTAAGGAGCCGCGGCTACCTCAAGGAGCCGCGGCTACCTCAAGGAGCCGCGGCTACCTCAAGGAGCCGCGGCTACCTTAAGGAGCCGCAGCTACCTTAAGGAGTTGTAGCTCCTCGAGGTAGCCACTGCTCCTCAAGGAAGCCACTGCTCCTTAAGGTATCCACTGCTCCTACAAATCCTTAAGGTAGCCACTGCTCCTTAAGGCAGCCTCTGCTCCTCAAGGTAGCCCCACAGCTCATTAAGTTAGCCGAGAGCCGTTAAGGTAGCCGCTGCTCCTTAAGGTAGTTACTGCTCATTAAGGTAGCCACTGCTCCTTAAGGTAAGTTTTCTTTTTTTTAAGATCACTTCACGTTCGAATATATTGTGTATATGAAGAAATTTTGAATTCAGATTCAATCCATGATTATTATCTCTGTTTCACAGTATATGTTGGACGTTTGTTACAATTATTTGTGTATTAATTTTTAGGAAGTTTGCTGTGTTTTAGGTTAGAATATATTGTGTATATAAAGAATTCAGGCAATTGATGTCCGAAATCAAAATTATATGCTGGGCCCAATTGAGAAAGGAGACCATACTTTTGCCCTACTCTCGTTTGCTCATTGAGGTAGCCATTGCTCCTTAAGGTAGACATTGCTCATCAAGGTAGCCATTGCTCATTCAGGTAGCCCTTGGTCATTGAGGTAGACGATATTAGTTAAGGTAGTACCTGCTCATTAAGGTAGCCACTGCTCCTCAAGGTAGTTACTGCTAATTTGGGTAGGAGAACTTAAAGAAGCCACTGCTCCTTAAGGTAGCCACTTCTCCTTAAGGTAGCCACTGCTCATTCGGGTATCCACCGCTCCTACAACTCCTTAAGGTAGCCACGGCTCCTCAAGGACTACTCCTCAAGGCTACCTTAAGGAGCCGTGGCTACCTTAATACACAAATAATTGTAACAAACGTCTAACATATACGTGAAACAGAGACAATAATCATGGATTGAATCTGAATTCACAATTTCTTCATATACACAATATATTCGAACGTGAAGTGATCTTAGCCATTGCTCATTCAGGTAGCCCTTGCTCATTGAGGTAGACGAAATTAGTTAAGGTAGTACCTGCTCATTAAAGTAGCCACTGCTCCTCAAGGTGGTTACTGCTAATTTGGGTAGGAGAAGTTAAAGAAGCCACTGCTCCTTAAGGTAGCCACTTTTTCTTAAGGTAGCCACGGCTCCTTAAGGTAGCCACGGCTCCTTAAGGTAGCCACGGCTCCTTAAGGAGCCCACTGCTCATTCGGGTAGGAGCAGTGGCTACCCGAATGAGCAGTGGCTACCTTAAGGAGCAGTGGCTTCTTTAACTTCTCCTACCCAAATTAGCAGTAACCACCTTAAGGTAGCCACGGCTCCTTAAGGTAGCCACGGCTCCTTAAGGAGCCCACTGCTCATTCGGATAGGAGCAGTGGCTACCCGAATGAGCAGTGGCTACCTTGAGGAGAAGTGGCTACCTTAAGGAGCAGTGGCTTCTTTAACTTCTCCTACCCAAATTAGCAGTAACCACCTTGAGGAGCAGTGGCTACCTTAATGAGCAGGTACTACCTTAACTAATATCGTCTACCTCAATGACCAAGGGCTACCTGAATGAGCAATGGCTACCTTGATGAGCAATGTCTACCTTAAGGAGCAATGGCTACCTCAATGAGCAAACGAGAGTAGGGCAAAAGTATGGTCTGCTTTCTCAATTGGGCCCAGCATATAATTTTGATTTTGGACATCAATTGCCTGAATTCTTTATATACACAATATATTCTAACCTAAAACACAGCAAACTTCCTAAAAATTAATACACAAATAATTGTACCAAACGTCTAACATATACTGTGAAACAGAGATAATAATCATGGATTGAATCTGAATTCACAATTTCTTCATATACACAATATAATCGATCTGTAACGAGCACCATTAACTGAAACATTAGCCCAGCATCGTTTTTAAAGAAATATGGACCGATGATGCCTCCAGCGTGTAAAGCACACCATACAGTGCATTTTTCAGGATGCAATGGAACCTGCAGAACTTCTTGAGGATTGTTTTCACTCCATATACGGCAATTTTGCTTATTTAAATAGCTGTTCAACCAGAAATGAGCTTCATCACTAAACACAATTTTACGATAAAAAAGTGGATCAACTTCAAGCTGTTCTAGGGCCCAATCATCAGACAAACGACGCTTATTATGGTCAAGTGGCTTTAGTTCTTGAACCAGTTGGATCTTGTATGAGTGTAGACCAAGATCTTTACGCAAAATTTTTCATGTGGTGGATGCACAGAGTCCAATTTGTTATGAACTTCGTCGAATATAGAAATCTGGATCATCATTAACACTATGACTTACAGCAGTGATATTTTTTTCTGTACGTTCAGTTCTTTGTCTTGTTGCATCGAGTAGAGAAAATGTTGTCCGAAATCTATCGATAGTTCGACGAATAAGCTGCTCTGATGGACGATTATGTAAACCATAAATTTCATGAAGTGCTCTATAAGTTTGGCCAATAGAACACTGATTTTGAAAATAAATTTCAACAATTTGCAAACGTTGTTGCGGCGTGAGTCTTTCCATGATAATTTCTTAATGCTTACTGAACAGAAATATCAAATGGCTTCTACCTTCTGTCAAATCAAAATTATCCCTATCGAACGTTCTATCACTCTAAAAAAACACCCGATACATCATATGTAGCTTCTTCAAGAAAATTTCAAGCGAAATGGATTGCTAAATAAGCGCACGTCAGTACTTTTCCAGTGTTTTTGTTATTGTTTTCTGAATGAGTTTTTTTTTTTCTTTCTGTTCATGAGAAAATTTATAATTTTGTTTTCGAAATTTTGTTTTGTTCATCGTATTTAATTCCCTTCTCAGTGCAATTTCATATGAGAAAATGAAAAATGGTCTAATGATCATTGATGTATAGGCAGCGAGTTTATGAGAAGGTTTAAAAAGTTGAAGATGGTTGTATATGTCGTTGTAGGTTTTTGAATATATCAAAGGAACTCTCTTTATTATTCTTAATCAAAATTATGTCCAAGAAAATCTTGCTAGATCATCCTGGAGTCAATAGAGGTTTACAAAAATTATCTCCATTCTGCAGTAAACTATGAAATGAGCAGACAGACCTGTGTGATTCCCCACTTTTCTAAGTTCTCAACATACCGAAGTCTTTCATGAATATAAAAATCCTTTGAGATACAACTTTTTATACAGCACTATGAAAATATAGTGAAAACTACAGAACTCGGTGTAATTCACCACTTTATCTTTAACTCGTTCAGAGTCGTTTCCCTTAATATATAAGTGTGTTTATCTCGTTATAAAAAGGGTAACTTTTTGAAACTTTTAATATTTCCTACTTTCAATAAAAATAAAGTTAATTCCAATTTTAAAATAATGAAATAAGCAAAAATCGAAATAATACCTAATATAAACCTTTTTCTGACTATCAACCCTTACCACTGTCACCACTTACTCTCTACATTCTACTTATAATTCCTGAATCTAGTTCCCAACTCGAAAATATATCAAAATATACTTACTTTACTGAACTCTCTTTTTGGGAAAGAATTTGGGTTCGTGCTCGTCGCACGAAGGACAAGTCTTTTGTTTTAAAAGTATTTTCTGAGGAGATGGATAGAGCAAAAATAACACATTTAAATGAGATATCACATATAATGAACTATTATGGTGTCAATTAAAAGAAATTTTAATATTTACAATTTTTCACAGTCTTTTGAAAAGCAGTTGATGTAAAATGATATTCTAAAATCAAATCAGTAATTGTTTAAATCAATTTTTTAGAAGACTTCAGGACCCTGGACTGTCTATTTTAATGAGTCATACTCTCGTTCCCGCTTATGAACAATCAATATTCAACTAATAAAAGTTTTTTGTGAAGTTACAAAAACAAAAAAAAATCCTACCTTTTTCGGGACACCGATCCACAAAAACCCGATGTTCAATAGCTGAACCCTCTACACGGGGGTGTTGGCCTCAGCCCAAAGGCACAACACCCCTTCAAGAACAAACACTATAATTTAGCCCTTTATTTTTCAACCTGAATTAAACTAAACTATCCCGACCACGAACCGATTAGTGACTGTCTGCCACCAATGGCTGACAACGACTCTCTCTTTTTTTTTCGAACTTCCAAAACTTTGGCTTCTATCCTCCTACCGAAGTTTTACTGAGTCGGCTTTTTCTAAGTTCCCATCGTTTCAACGCCTACACACGTCTAGACCATCCAGATCTTTTGACTTGTCGATTTCTTATCTCGACTTTACTGAGAATTCCCAATCTTAGCCTTGAAGTCCTTTATGTCGTCTGCACTAAAATCATAATCGCTAACTTCCGTTCCCAAGACCTCCTCGTTGAAATTTAAATGAATCGATCTATTGATTAATACATTGTTGCTTTAAGAATTAACGCCCGTTGTTTAGGCTACATTTCTATCTCAAATAATTAACACCGCTTGTCGGTCCTCGAGCTTTATTATAATAGAATTCTTTGGATCAAAATTTATTTTCTTATTTCTAAGTGAAACATAGGCCCTTTATTACATCGGGTCATTGTATCCTCAATAATGAAAAAGTGATGGACAACGAAGTAATTTCTTATTTATTTATTTTCAAAATGGACTATCAGGGAATAACGGATTTTTCCACCCATTGATTTGAATATAAAGTAATCGTTTTTATGTTCATTATTTGCAGGAATGCCAGGTGCCAAAGGTGAACCTGGACTTCCTGGACAAGCTGGGCCATCCGGACCAATAGGACCTGGAAGTCGAGCAGGATGTGATGGTAAGATAAAACAGATAAACACTATTCAGGTTACATAACAATGACGCTTTCATCTATGATATGACGCTTGCATCTACATAAGATTACAGATACTTGACAGAGTGGTAGTTCGGTGAACATACATTGGCATCTCGGATAAAGCAACATTCTTATACAATGAAATTGAAAAATACTTTACCTACACAAATAAAATTTCAGACAAAAATTCTTATTTCAGAGTCTTATCCATCATCAGTGAAATTTCTGATGTTTTTTCAGTTCAATTAAAAATGGAATAAATAAGAAATTATTCCTTTTTTATCACTTTATTAATATTGAGGATACAATATGACCCAAGTTTTATAATTTTTGCTACATTTCCTAGTGTAACAAATATTAGGTTTTATATATTTATATGAAATGGATTTTAAGGTTGAAGAAATCTAATTTCTACTTGTATATAGCGTAAATTAAAACTGATGGTGCATGCAATCTTCTAACAGCAAAGAAAGTTTAGATAAAGTTTAAGGTCCATAAATCTAGTAGTCCTATAAACGTTCAAGTATCATTTGGTTCCATATCTTTCTATCACATGTTGAATGTCTGTTTGCATTGCATTTTGATATTTGTGTAAATGTCTTTAGATATACCTTTATAAAGGACATCAGGTGTTTGATTTAATGGAGGCCGGAATTAAGAAGAAGTGTTAGGCATTTGACAATCAATCAATCCCTAGACGATTGATATAAAAAATCCTACATATTTATGGACTCCGAAATGTGGCGATTACCAAAGGTTCGTTTAGTAGTTTTATTACGAGATTGTGATAATTTTTGTAAATTTCTATTGATTCCAGTCTAGTTTCCTGCCTTTCGCTTCCAGATGTAGTATTTTAAGATTACCTTATTCTGAAAAAACGTGACTCGTTTCGAAAAAATGTTTCGCAAAATTAGTGTTATCTTTTCGATTCTTGAATGATGCTTGGTGTTATATGAGTAGTTTCAGTTCTCCTGGTTTGCCCTACATATACTCTACTACACTAATGACAAGTTAATTTATAATCTACTGAATTATTAAGTCGATTGCTTTTGTTGTTAACATCGAAAAAGAGATTGGAAATTTTTATGTGAGGTTTGAAAGCTATTTTTATGTTAGTTTTTAAAATTATCTGAGCTATTCTTTGTGAAGTTAGTCCAAATTATGTTTATTTACAACTTTTGTTCTTGTTTTTTTGTGAGGTATGTTTTTTGAGAATGTGTTTTTTTTGTATTATGGAAGAACATTTAATTTTTTTTCGATTGTTTATAACTATTTGTTTTTGTGTATTTAATTATTTTTCAGAGCAATGCTATGAAAGGAAATGGAAAATGCTCTATGCATCATTCATCTATAGGCAGTGAGTTCATGAGAGTTCGGATGGTTCGAAAATTTGGGTATGATTGTATCTATCGTTGTGCGTTTTCTGAATATATCAAAGGAAATCTCAATTATATTCTTAATTAAAGTTATTTCCAGGAAAATTTCAAAATAATACATCTGGAAGCGAAAGGCAAGAAACTAGACATCCTGAAATCAATAAATTATTCATTTCATAAATATATAAAATCCTTTGAAATACAACTTGTTATACACCAGTATGAAAATGTAGAAAAAACACCAAAATTCGGGTCATTGTATTCTCAAAGAAAGTGTAGTAATTTCTTATTTATTTCATTTTCAAAATGGACTTTCGGAGAGTAATGGACTTTTCACCCAATTCGATTGAATTCGATAAAGTAATCGTTTTATGTTCGTTATTTGCAGGAATGCCGGGTGCCAAAGGTGATCCTGGATTTCCTGGACAAGATGGGCCAGCCGGAATCAAAGGTGTTCAAGGACCAATAGAACCTCAAGGTCTAGCAGGACGTGATGGTAAAAAAACAGATATACACCATTTTTTAATAGATAATCTAAAGAAGCTATCCCACTTCTGAACACAGGTTTAGCAGTAGATAAACCATATTGCTAAATGGCTAACCTTCAACTAAACATATGATCACAGTTCTGTTCGACATGTCATTGAAACAAGGCTGTGAAATCCGGACCATGAAATGGACAACCCGTTATGATAACATCTAAAGCACAGAATAGAAAAACTGACACAATTGAACTGTAAAGAATTAATAATCATTAATTTTGTTTCGTTGCTTTCAGGAAAGCTAGGTATCAACTTTGGATCACCTGGACCAGCAGGAGCTAAAGGTGATTTATCACCTTTAGGTCAGACAGGTTCGGAGGGACCTAAAGGTGAAAGAGGATTGAACGGTGAGCAAAAAAGTAAATTTGCTTGAACATTATTCTTACCATTTATTTTTCATTATTTATATTTAGGAAATTTTTTGCACTTAAGTTATGAACACTCTGTAATATTAAATGATATTATCGAATTGATAAAGTTTAGTCCCGGATTTCCTAAATAGATTCAATCTGATATGACTTTTTTTCAGGTGAACCTGGGACGGATGATGCAAACACAACAAATATAAACTGATAACATTAAAAAAGGGCCAATTTATTTCAATACTTCCTATTGGAGAGGGTTGCATAATGAATAGAAGATGGCAATTTATTTTTTACGTAAAATATTTAGGAATAGGTCAGTCAAGAAGACACATATACTATAGTAACAAAATTTTGATACAAGTTCAGATGTTTTCAGTTGGAGATATTAAGAAAAAATCTTTGAACTAATTGATGTAATTAAATATTATTCAATTACAAATACTAATGAATTTCAAATAATTTGACAACACTTATGTACATCAATATCAAATGAAAAAACGTCAAAGACATTTACAAACGTTATGTTGGCATGTTAAAATACACGTCCAGAGTATACGGCTTTAGATTAATCAACAAGTACTAAGTTATCTAGTAGATTTATTGTCTTGGGTAGTTCATTGTACACATAGGCTTTTTTTTGCGAGTATTTATTTATGGATAGCTAATATCTAATGTCCTAGTACTGGAAGATATATTAACATGTTCATTGATAAAGGATATTATATTTTTATGTGAGTAAATTAACCATTCATATTAATACAAACCATAAACTGAAAATTTACAATTCAATTTGAAGACACCCCTACAAAATTCCATATACCCCATCTTAAATATTTTCCGAATCACCCTCTTTTGTGCTATAGAAAGTTTTGATACGTCACTCAAAAAATAATTCCGTATCTCGTAACAAATTCAAAATTTGCAAGGTAATGAGCTATCCCGTATTATACAGCGTACTCTAAAGAACACTAACCTTTTAATCGTGATCATCTAGTGGCGGGAGAATAGGACGTTACGTTGTGTAGACAACCCAAATTACGACTAATGAGAGCAAGGAAACATTCAAAACACAGTAACGTCAGAATAATGAATTTATATAATTAATATTGAAAAGAACAACCCTCAATGAACGGAAACAAACAATTATCTACTCAACTCAGAGTTTTATAGAGTTACACAGCGAACCCAATAGCGCCCCGGGTCTAAATGACTTATTTCTACATATCGTTAAATCGGTAACTCGCTCAAATCGAATATCATTCTTATACAGCGGAAAGGGATAGAGAGGACAGGATACAGCCAGCATGCACCTTCAAATGGACTGTTTATGGCCTCCTCCGGGTGAACAAGGACCAGGAAGGCTCAGATATTACTAAAGAACAAACCGAACACTACCTAAAGGGTAACACAAACTAATACTGGGGATATCACAATACCTCGGAAAATGATCTAGCAATCACTCGCACACTCTCGCAGTAGCGTTGGATATCGGGAGCTATTTACTGTCTCTATACGATATGTCGTCCTCTACCAGGACTACTTAATGATTTACCCTAAAGAACGCCACTGGTTTAGAAGAAATACAATCTCTCAAAGTAGAATACAACGTTAAGTATAAAAAATACAATATTTGTTTGCGGAGGTAGAGTCCCGCACCTGACTAGATGTATGAGAGCGAGGTTGTACTTTAGAACAAAAAGAGTCAGGGATAAAAACCTTGACCTCTCTTCAGCTCCCATACATTCTTCAACCGTGTCCTTCCCTTTATTCAAAAAATTAAGGTTCTAGAAATCTCGTTTTGTTTCCAAGCTGGCGGTTCAAACATGATCGAATCATTTCGAGATCCGTGTTATAGATCAACAAGACTGTATAGATGGGGAAAAACGTGAATCAAGTTTGTCGCTTTTTTTGTAGCGACTGGTGTATGAAACAAATTCAACTAGAGAAACCTCTTCTTTTTCATAGGGCTAAAATTAAAACAAGTGTTCAGAAATTACTATGTTTTACTACCAACACATTGAAATGTTTACATTCATACAACTTTACAACAAATACATTTTAATTATTTGGTAGTAGAACATAGTAATTTCAAAGAACTTGTTTCAATCTTCAAATTCACTATTGGAATAACAGAAATATGTTTTAACTATAATTATTTATTCCTTATAAAAATATAAAATCTAGTAAAAGAGATAAAATTAACATACATATTTAGAATATTCCTAGATGCTTGGACCTTAATTGGGTGAATGAATTCTTTCCTTGGATTACTGAGTAAAAATTATGAATCAGTCCCAGTAGATATTTTATTGACTTGCCTATACCAACAAAAAAAAACAACACCTGACAATGGTTGAACATACATTCTGTCAAGAAAGTACCGGGAATTATCGATTTAAATCTGGCGGGGCACTGAGGCAGGTAAAAAATTTTTTTCCTAGGTTGGTACCACTGTCCTTAATTACTATGCCAAGCTTGAGCGGGATCTGTCAACTAGTGTGTTTGCAACAGCTGATTAAGTCAGTCGATGTCAGAGTGCGTGCCGATTTTTACTATGGGTGATTAAGTTGAGCAAAGAATTTGTTTAAAGTTTTGTGTTGCAAATGAATTTTCGTGTGCCGATGCATTGAAAATGTTGCAAAAGGCCTTTGGTGATAATGCTCTATCGAAAACTCGTGCATATCAGTGGTACAGAGCCTTCAAGGACGGTCGTGAAGTGATCGAAGATAACGTCGATAAAATTAAGGAAAGGGTTCCATACATTCATGGAACGCATTATAACTGGTGATGAGACCTGCGTCTACGAGTACGATATGCAAACAAGCCAGCAATCATCGGAATGGGTGGCAAAAAATGAGCCGAAACCGAAAAAACCACGCCAAAGCCACTCGAAAATGAAGGTGATGCTCATTGTTTTCCTCGATATCCGTGGCGTGGTGCACTACGAATTCGTTCCAGAGGGTCAGACGGTAAACAAGGAGTATTACCTAGGCGTTATGAAACGTTTGCGTGAGCGTATCCGTAAGAAGCGGCCAAATTTGTGGGCGAACAACTCATGGATTTTGCATGACGATAACGCGCCTTCTCACCGAGCTACGATTGTGACTGACTTTCTCGCCAAAAACTCAACAAACGTGCTTCAGCAACCACCGTATTCGCCGGATTTGGCTCCCTGCGACTTTTTCCTCTTCCCAAAACTAAAATTGCCCCTTCGTGGCACCCGTTTTGAGTCGATTGAAGCCATAAAACAAAATTCGGCGCGAGAGCTAAAGTCCATCCCGGAAAGCGCCTATAAAAAATGTTTCGATAATTGGAAGTGCCGTTGGCATAGATGTATTGGAGCAAATGGAGCCTATTTTGAAGGCGACCCAATAAATTTTGACGATTAAATGTAAAAATGTTGTTTTAATTGAAAATTCCCGGTACTTTCTTGACAGAGTAGTAATATTACATCAAGGTTATGTGACCCAACTAAGTGTACCGCAATAAAATTATTGATTCAAATTGTTTTGAATGACATTATGAAGTGTGCAACATCAGGATTTCTATTCTTTACACTGTGAGTGTAAATATAGCTGGAGAAATGTTCAATATAATAAGAAGAATTGAGTTTGCGGTTGGTTCTAGGTGAAACATTATAATATTTATATTAAAAATAACACTCGGTTTATATTTCACAGTTTATTCAGAAATCTGACACGTGTTTCGGTATTTCAACCATCTTCGGAGGAGTACAAAAAGTAACTAAACTTAAAATCACAGAGGTTCATTTTTATTACAATTACAACATCTGTTGCTTTTTATGGCACATTTTTACAACAGAATCCAATACAGGCGTACTAGGAAAGAGTATTTGGGAATTGGTCAAATTTTCTTTATTCTCTAAAGATTTTTTGATTGAAAGAATCTCCAAATAGTCCATCACTTTACCCTTATTAACATTGTATAATAAACTAACATCCTTTTCGTTGAAAAAGTGATTATTCTCTATACAATGTTCTGCAAAACCGGTTGATTTATGGTTTTTTAGAATTGATACCCTATGTTCTTTCACTCGAAGTTGTAAACCCCGACCTGTTTGACCAATATATATAGCATCACAATCATCACATTTTAGTTGGTAAATTCCCGTATTAGTCATATTAGGGTTCCTTTCTTTATTATTCCCTAAGAGTTTGGCTAGATTATTTTTATTGACTGTTATCGAACTAATTCCCATTTTCCGGAAACCATTACAAATTTTGTAACTAATACCTTTTATATACGGTATAGAGTACCACATTAAATCTCGGTTATAATCCTTTGAATTTATATAAAAATTTTTTAAAATATATTTAAATGCTTTCTTTTTAATCATTTTGTCAATAAGGTCCGTTCTATAGCCATTATTCAAAGCTATGGTTTTAATTATATTAACTTCTTTTTTGTAATTAGTTTCATTCAACGGGATATTCAAGAGTCTATGTATGAAGCTATGGAATGATGACATTTTAATCTGCCATGACTGATTGGATTTGGAATGTATGGTGGTGTCTGTCGTAGTCGGTTTTCTGAAAATATCGAATTCAAATTTGTTATCTAAATGAGAGATTTTGAGATCTAAAAAGCTAATCGACGAGTTTTGTTCAATTTCTATGGTAAATTCGATATTTTCATTCAAGTCATTGAGAAAATTCAAGAATTGTTTCAGCTGTCTGTCGGTTCCGGTCCAAATGCAAAAGACATCATCTACATATCTAGCCCAAAAATGGATATACTTAATTAGTCTATTTGTTTTATTCGTGAATAATAAATTTTCTAAATATGCCATGAATATTTCAGCCAAAAGTGGACTTATAGGGCTACCCATTGGTAGGCCATTAAATTGATTAAAAAATTTGTTATTGAATTTAAAATAATTTTGGTCTAAACACATTTCTAGAATTTTGTATAGATTATCTTTGTTTGTTGGTGTTAGATGGCTGTTATTTATCATAGATTTCAAGAGTGGCTTGAGCTCGTTTGTTGGTATCGAAGTAAATAGGCTTTTTACGTCAAAAGAGATGAATTTACATTTGTTCGGTACGGTAGTCTGTTCTAATTTTTTAATGAGTTCAAGGGAATTTTTGACACTATACGGAGAAGTGCAATTTACTACAGATGGTAGATTTTTTGCCAAATCTTTACATAAAATATATGCTGGTGCGTTTATATATGAAACCACTGGTCTCATTGGAATATCTTCCTTGTGTAATTTAGGCATTCCATATAGAACAGGAGCAGTAGGGTTCATAACACATAAAGTTTTTAGATTTCTGTCACTAAAAATATTCTTATATTCAATAGTTAGTTTCCTCACCGACTTCTGGAACGAGTTTGTTGGATCTGATTTTATTTCTCTGAAATCTTCAGATTTTAATAAATTTTCCATTTTAATTTTATACTCAGTGTTCGTCATGATAGTTAATGTATTTCCTTTATCTGCTTTTTTTATAATTAGATCATTCAACTGAATTTTACGTTTGAGTTGCTTTATAATTTTTCTTTCGGAGTTGTTAAATTTGGAAATGTTTTTAGTATTAAAATTTTTTGCTATTGAATATAATCTTAATTAAAAGCCCTAGTCAAGATATAGCTAAAGTTCTTTTGATCAAAAAGTTTATATTGCAAATATATGAATCCCTTCAAGAGTTGGTAGAATGAAATTTTTGATAGGTACAACAGCAAATCGTTTTTTTTTTGTACTACAATTAAGAATATCGATAGTATGGTCCCAGAAAATTTTGATTTCAGGATTCCTGCTTACAGGCCTCTTCAACAGTTTTGCTGTTGACTTCTTCATGGTAACATTCAAGGAATCTAAGTGTTTATGAAGTATCAGCAGCCTCTGGAGGTAACATTTCAGGTTGAGGTTGCTCTCAAAAAATCTCATTAGTACCCAAAAATAAATACTTAGGTCTTTCGGCGATATGTCGTCAAGTGGTAAGGTTGGTGCGAGCGATGCTCCTCAAACTGAGATTCATAAATGCGGATATTGTAAAAATAACGTAGTGAAAAGCTTTGTGAAGTGTGCTATATGCTCTAAGTCATTTCACCCCAGTTGTGGTGTGAAATATGGAAAATGCTGCGATAAAGAAGTAACGCCCCATAGTTTGAGCGTCGTGACTGATAATGAAAATTCTCAAAAGAAAAGTGGATCTACTATAACTCAAGATTCTACGTCGAAGGATCTGTTATTAAAAATTATCGAAGAGCTAGAGGCGAAAAATCAATTACTTATTGAGAATACGTCGCATCTCCGGTATAAAATTTCTATTTTGAATAAGGAATCGGTTGAAAAAGATGTACGAATTGCAGAATTGAATGAAAAACTAAATGAATACCAGAAGATACCTGATAATGATAACAGTGTTTTCAAAGCGAGCTCAGTGAATTCTGATGGTAATGCTGTAACTGGAGATCTTGCGATGATTCACCAGCATAATAATTACGCTGCGCGGCTGCGGACGGGATCAGCGATTGCAGAAGGCCCTAGAATAAATACGTCAGATACTTCAAAATCAAGACAGAAACTTAAAAATGTAACATTGAAAGATGTAAACAAAGCTATTCAGGATGCTAATAATATGCAATTACTGAGCAAATGCATTGATTTGGAGAATGATGTATTGGACAAAAAACCAGGAAAAGATACTCCGGAATCAGAGTGGAAAGTTGTAAAGGCAAAGAAAGCTAAACCCAAATCCCAAAGGACACTAGTAGTGGGAAACTACGGTGGGCCATCTACAGTAGAAGGTGTTGAGAAATTCAAGGCCTTTCATGTTTCCAATCTTAAACCAACTACGACAACGGAGGACCTGCAGATATTTTTAGGTCAAAACTTCACAGGTGTTAAGTGTGAGTCAGTTAAATCAAGATACCCTGATATTTATGCTTCATTCAAAGTTTTGATCAAGGAAAGTGAAGTCGATAAAGTGCTCGTGAGTTCCAACTGGCCGAATAGGGCAAGCGTTCATCGGTTTTTTCAGCCCCGGCGCTCCCGTCTTCCTCCACATTAGGAATTCATTCGGTGGCGTCCTCAACTGATGGAAAAGGTAAAATAAGAATAATTCATCAAAATGTCCAGTGTATTGGTAATAAAGTACTTATGTTGAATAATCTTTTTTCTAAAGAAAAATGTGATTTTTTACTAGTTAGTGAACATTGGCAGGACAAAGTTAATATCGATATAATTAAACTCAGTAAATTCTCACTATGTACAAGTTATTGCAGGATAATAATGAAACATGGTGGTGTTGCCATATATAGAAATGATGATTTCATTCAGGATATTTCTGTTGTTAATATTGACAACCTCAGTATTGAGGGCGTATTTGAATGCTGTTGCATCAGAGTTCCAGCTAAAAATTTAACAATTGCTGCTTGTTATAGGCCTCCATCAGGAAATTTTGACACTTTCCTGCAAGTTTTCAATGAGCTCCTTGATTTCCTAAGTAGATTCCCCGGTAAGATCATCATTGGCGGTGATTTCAATGTGGATCTTTCAGTTGGTACTGGTGGTGCAAGTTTCTTTCGTGATTGCATTGCTTGTTTCAGTTTTCAGCCTGTTATTTCCTTACCTACTAGAGTAACTTCAACTTCAAAAACATGCATAGATAATTTTTTGATTAATTTTGACAGTACTTTTACGACCGATGTAAAAGATTTTTTCATTTCTGACCACCGCGCGGTAATAATAACTGTGGCAGTGGATGCTCTGCATAGTAACCATAGAAATTCAATTTACTCCAGAGTCCACAGTGCTCAAAATATAGAGACATTCAGATCCTTTTTGAGTCAGGAAAGCTGGAACGATGTTTTTCGGTCTGCTTGTCCTAATACGGCATTCAATTGTTTTTCACAGATACTACTCTATTATTATGAAAAATCATTTCCTATGAAAAAATTCAATTCTTCTTACTCACGAACCAAGATTGATGGTACAGAACTGAGAGAGCTCAAGAATCTGGTTAGTCGTTTTGGTGAACTTGCCAAACAGGATGACCACTTCAAGCAACAGTATAGATTTTACAGTAAACTTTATAGGGAAAAACTATCTGACACCCATAAAGAGCAGTACGATTTGCAGATTTCTGAATCAAGTAATAAAACAAAAACTACATGGCAGATTATCAATAGAATTAATAAAAAGGAATACAGTAGACAGGATATAACTATAACTGAAAATGGTATCCGAGTACCCGATACCACTGTAGCTAACAACTTTAATTCTCATTTTTTGAATTACCAGTCATTAGCGGGTAGTTTTGATGACGGGTTTATTGATGGTAATGTCCGTTTTAATGACGCATCACTCTTCATGAATCCTGTGTGTGAGGAAGATATGCTGCTGTTGATTGCTAGGCTCAAGAACACATGTTCGGCGGGATTTGATAATATCTCCAACAAAATAATAAAAATATGTAGGTTTGAAGTCTGCAAACCACTGACTTATATTTTGAATCTATCACTTGAGAATGGAATTTTTCCGGAGAAACTCAAACTCGCAATAGTAACACCTGTTTATAAAAGGGGTGACTATAATTCTTATGATAGTTATCGTGCTATAAGTATCCTATCTAGTGTAGGCAAAATTTTTGAGCTCAAAATGAACGATTTTTTAGTTTCATTTTTCCAAAAGCATTCCTTACTCTCATCTGCTCAACATGGGTTTACAAGGAATTGTAGCACGGAAACTGCACTCTACGAATTTTATAGAGAAATTGTAGCAGATGTGGATAGTGGTATTGAGGTTGTCGGTCTGTTTGTGGACTTTTCGCGGGCATTTGACTTCGTCAGCCATGAGCTTTTGATCCATAAATTGAACCGTTATGGCATTCGAGGTCTTAGCTTGGATTTGTTCAGGTCCTACCTGACGGGTAGATCGCAAGTAGTGAGGATTGGAGAAGTGGTAAGTACAATCAAGAGTATTGCGGCAGGGGTTCCTCAGGGATCAATTCTCGGCCCTAAGCTATACGTGATCTACAGTAATGATCTCCCATCATTTTTGAAAATAAGATCACCATTATGTCGTATAATATGTTACGCAGATGATACAAATATTCTGGTTTCTGGTTCTGACATGGAACAAGTTAAAAGGGCTACTGCCAATGTCTGTGCTGATATTTTTGAGTGGTCGAGGAAAAATCGGTTAATGGTCAACTGCTCAAAGACTCATGCAGTACATTTTTCGTTGAGGGCACCACAGCCAGGACAGACTGTGATTCGGACTCCTGAATGCGAGATTCCTTTTGTAGATCATACCAAATTATTGGGTATAGTACTTGACTCTCGGTGTCGGTGGAGTAACCACATCGATTTTTTGTGTGGAAAAATCCGTAGTGGTTGTTTTTCACTTAGATTTATGAAAAACCACTGTAGTCATGCGATACTAAGAACTATTTATTTTGCCAGCATCCACTGTCACTTAAGATATGGTATTTTGAACTGGGGTTGTGCTGCGGAAATCAGTAGAGTTTTCATCTTACAAAAATATGCAATTAGAATTTTAGCTGGAATTCCTTTCCGAGAATCTTGTAGACCAGCTTTCAGAGACCTAAGAATATTAACCTTGGTAGGAATTTACATCTATGAAGTATGTTTATATGTATATAAAAATAGATCAATATTTGCTAATGACAATAGTCATGATTACAACACCAGATGCAAACACTTGTTGATACCGAAAGCTCATATTACTACATATTTTCAAAAAAATTTAAATTTTGTTGGTTGTAAAATTTTCAATTCACTTCCTGTTGAAGTGAAGAATTCGTCTAATGTTTATATATTCAAGACTAAGGTTAAAACATTGCTTTTAAGTAAAAATTGTTATTACTTAAAAGAGTTTTGTGAATTTAATTGACGTTTTCTTCTGTTATATGCTGTTTTATTGTAGGAATATTTAACTGAAGAAATAAAATTATTATTATTATTATTATTATTATTTCCTTCAGTGCCGGATTAGCCACGTAGCAAGAGTAGCAAATGCTACGGGCCCCGCAAATTGGAGGGCCCCGCGCTCAAATAGGTATTTCGCAATTACACCACTTCAACAGCAAGACATATGTAGAAAATGTTTTGTTCACAAAACTACTACCAAACTACAAGTAATTTGATTTTTTTCTTAACGAAATAAACGAAAAAAGACAAATAGTCGGTATTTTGTATGTGTAAGAAAAGGAAAGCGAGTATTTGTCCGCTCGGTTGGTGCCATTGGCGGGCGAACCGAGCCGACCCGAACTGCGCGCATGGCTATTTCCGCCTCACCTCTAGGTATAATATCTATCACGAAAAACGTTGGTATCAAAATGAACAACAATAATTTGAAATTGTACCACATTTTTTAAATTGAGCGCTAGCCACACACAAGTTATGTGTTGTACTACTTGCACTGCACTAAACACAAGTTGGCAACACTGCAAAACTATTTGGGGAATTCCCTGATATTGTCATCGATCGAGCTAGTCGTAACTCGAACAAATAAATTAACTCTGACAGTACGCTATGTTCTGCCATCTGGACCAGTGGAAAGATTTGTTAAGTTCTTGGACATGGAAGGTCATACTGCTGAACAACTCGCTCAAAGTTTACTAGATTTCTTGAGTGAGAGTGGCATTGATATCAAAGATTGTCGTGGGCAAAGCTATGATAATGCCAGCAACATGAGTGGGAAATACACCGGTTTACAGGCCCGAATTAAGGAAATAAATAAGTACGCAGAATACATTCCCTGCCTTGCACATTCATTAAATTTGGTTGCTAAGTGCGCTGCAGACTGCTGTACAGAAGCATTACTTTTCTTCGATTTCATTGAAAACCTCTATACATTTTTTTCCGCTTCTACCTACCGATGGGGTCGTCTTACGAATGCACTTAAAGATTCCGCTTCGAAAATTCCGATTTTGAAACGGTTATCAGACACTAGGTGGTCAGCCCGAGCTGATGCTACGAAGGCACTTTTATGTGGTTTTACCACTATTAAGCAAGTTTTGGAAGACATTTTCAATAATGTGGATCAGAAAGCGGAGTGCCGTAATAAAGCTTATGGACTAGTTTCAACGATGAATAAGTTAGAAACGGGAATAATGACAATTACTTGGAACGGAATCCTAGAAGGCTTGCAAGCGACAAGTGCTTCGCTACAATCGTCTGATCAAGACCTTAATACGGGATACGCCCTTTATGAATCATTATATGGCTACGTCCAAGCAATGCGATCCACATTTTCAGATATTGAGGCAAGAGCCAAAGATTTGACTAACTGTGAAGAATACCAGCAACGACATCACGACGAATCAAGAGAAATACAAAGTACGACCATTTCAGCGGCTCTAATACACTCGACGACTTTGTTGAAAATCAAACACCTGGACAACGTTTCGAATTTGAGGTGTTTATTGTCATAATTGATAACGTACTGTCTGCTATAACTAAACGTATGAAAGCATATCATAAAATTACTAGTGTTTTTGAAGTATTTCGATAGATAAAATCTCATACAACAGAAGAGATTTTGGAAAAATTGTCAAGGATGGTCAGTGCTTACGAAGATGATTTGGAGAACAGCCTAGGCGGCGAATTAGTGCAGTTCGCAGAGCTGCTGAAAACAGATGTGGCTACTGTAATTGACAGCAAGAAACAGGAGCCTCTGGAACTGCAATTTTATAAACTTTTATTAAATAATTCTTTAGAATCGTGTTTCCCAAATTTAGAAATTGCCTTGCGTATTTACTTATCTCTCATGATCACTAACTGCAGTGGCGAACGTTCTTTTTCAACCATGAAACGAATTAAAAATGAATTAAGGAACACTATGGGCCAAGAACGTCTTAATCATCTCACGTTGTTGAATATAGAGCATGACTTGCTTAAAGAAGTCGATATTGAAAGTGTAATCGTTAAATTTGCCCATAATAAATCCAGAAAAGTTTATTTGTAACAGTTTTGTTATATTTAATACCCTTTTGAGAACCGATAGCAAACCAAGGGCCCCTTGAAAGAATTTGCTACACGCCCCGCGCTGGCTTAATCCGGCACTGTTTTCCTTGATTCTCATATGAAATGGCATTTATACTTCTTCACATTTAAATGTGCTGTATCTATGTCTTTTTAGATGATGTCTGTGATTTGTGGCATATTCACATAAGTGACATTTGTGTTGCTTTAATTTGAAACTGACAGAATTTGCCTTTGGAGATGCATAGCTCAAATTTATTTCGCTTCATATGTTAATGAACCGAATTTATATGAATTCTTTTTGACTTGCAGCATAATCACATAAGTGACATTTATGTTACTTCAAATTTGAATGAACGGCATCTGTATGCTTTTTAAGATCACTCTTTCGAAATGTAGCATAATTACATAAGTGACATCTAGGCTTTTTCAAATTTAAATGAACCAAATCTGTATGCATTTTAAGAGTATCTTTTCTATATGCGGCGAAATCACAGAGGTTACAATTATGTTTCTTTGTAATCAAGTGAACACTATCTACGTGGTATTTTAGAGAATCCCTAGATTTTGCCGAGTACTCACACAGATGACATGCATGTTTCTTCAAATTCAAATGAACTGAATCTACATGTCTTTTGAGAGTACATTTTTTAGTGGTGGCATAATCACATCGGTCGCATTTATTTTGCTTCAAATTTAAATGAACCGCATTCATATGACTCCTAACGCTAGCTTTTATGTTTGTAGAATATTTACATAAGTGACACTTGTGTTTCTTCAAATTTAAATGGACTGAATCTGTATGTATCTTAAGACTGTTTTTTCTATATGTAGCAAAATCACATAAGTTACACTTATGTTTCTTTAAATTCAAGTGAACACTATCTATATGGCATTTCAGAGTATCCCTTAAATTTGCCGAGTAGTCGCATAGGTGACATGCGTGTCTCTTCAAATTCAAATGAACTGAATCTGTATGCCTATTGAGATCACTTTTTATATTCGTAGAATAGTTACATAGGTGACACTTATGCCGCTTTAAATTCAAATGGACCGCATCTATGTGAATTTTGAGACTACTTTTTATATTTGTAGAATAGTCACATAGGTGACACTTATGCTGCCTCAAATTTAAATGGACTGCATCTATATGAATTTTGAGTCTACTTTTTTGATTTGCAGAATAATCACAGAAGTGACATCTATATTTCTGCGAATTCAAATTAACCAAATCTGTATGCATTTGAAGAGTTTTTTTTTTATATGTAGCAAAATCACAAAGGTTACAATTATGGTTCTTTAAATTTAAATGAGCACAATCTATATGATTTTCATGTGTATCCTTTGGATTCGCTACATACTCACATTTACCATATTGCTTTATATCTGCATCTTTATTCCTTTTAAGAGTTTGTTCTTCATTTGTAGGATAATCACGTTTGTTAAGATTAATATTATCCACGTTTTTTCCTAATATTTTGGTGCCCGATCCATCTGCTCCCACCTGCTCAGAATTATATTTACACATATTCGAACTGCTAAATTTTTTATGACAATTTCTAACTTTGGAATTCAACAGGCTTGCCTCATGATATCCAGATAAGTCACTTGTATTAATTTCATTTTTAATTATATATTCCTTTCTACCATAAGCTGCATTTTGATCGATGAATTGTTCAACAATGTCAATATCATGAACTTTCGTTTCCTTGGCTTCCCAACTTTGTTGACTATCCAAGTGCTTAGAACTGAAACAAAATTATCATTAGGTTTTTCAAAATTATCATTAGGTTTTGCAACACAAAACTTTAAACAAATTCTTTGCTCAACGTAATCACCCATAGTAAAAATCGGCACGCACTCTGACATCGACTGACTTAATCAGCTGTTGCAAACACACTAGTTGACAGATCCCGCTCAAGCTTGGCATAGTAATTAAGGACAGTGGTACCAACCTAGGAAAAAAAAATTTTACCTGCCTCATTGCCCCGCCAGATTTAAATCGATAATTCCCGGTACTTTCTTGACAGAATGTAAGTACCACTTATATCAAACGACATATAAAATAAACATTCATTATAAGACATCCAAATGATATAACAAAATCCAATAAATAAAAATTGTTAACCAAAATCCTATATATTAAATATTTTGAATAGACAAAATTTTTGTTTTTGCTGATCAATCTTATGTAAACAAATATCTTTAAAAAATATTTAACATAATCTTAAGAATTTCATCATAAAACTATCTTACTTAGAATATTAAATATTATTGGATATCTAAGTTATTTTCTATAAAATCTAAAGATGTGTAAAAACATTACTGAAAAACAAGTTTTAAGAGAGACTTTGCTTCGTCAGTATTCAAATAATTCATATTCAATAAATTTATGATTTTTTAATAATATTGAATATTCTAAGTAAGATAGTTTTATGATGAAATTCTTAAGATTATGTTAAATATTTTTGAAAGATATTTGTTTACATAAGATTGATCAGCAAAAACAAAAATTTTGTCTATTCAAAATATTTAATATATAGGATTTTGGTTAACAATTTTTATTTATTGGATTTTGTTATATCATTTGGATGTCTTATAATCAATGTTTATTGTATATGTCCTTTGATATAAGTGGTACTTATATGACATTATTTTTAATTTAATTCTTGAAGTTATAATTATTGAATATAATTTTTTGAAATTAAATATGTAGAAGGCTAATATTGAAATATTTAAATAATTTTATCTACGTTATATCAAGAATTAACCTCTATTTATGTTATGTGATTCTTAATATTTTGATTTCGAAATAATTCTAATTTTCTGCTTAGGTACATCACCTCTTTATTCTATTTTATGTTTTCTTATGACTGTAATATCTTTTTACAGAATGGTCATATGACTGAGAGAATTTTAATGTTTGCCAATAAAATTGAGAATGTCAACCAAGGACCAAACGTCTTTTTAATATTAATAGTACTTTTTTGTTTTGCTTGTGGAATTCAATATCCTAAGAAAAACCAACATTATTCTATATACTTCCAAGCAGCTAGCACAAAAGTTGATATGCACACTAAATGAGTTATTTTTTGCTAAAAAGATAACATGTCCATAATTAATAAGTTTTCATCTATTAAACCATTGGATAAATATGACTGATTTTGTTTACTTCAGAATTGTGATATTCATCTCCTCATCACGTGCGCAATAAGAATTTTTGGCACAGAACTTCTTATCTTGTGGCAAATTTAATGCCGTTTCCAGATATGTGGTCAAATTTGATGAGGTTACAAGGATAACTGACGTATAATTGATTTGTGAAAAAACTTGAAATATTTCGCGGAATCAATAAATGTTAAATTGAAGAATAATTTGTATGATCTTCTATTGAAGTTTGGTCCTTTTAAAAGTAGGCACCCTGTATAATCAATAAGGGCTATAGCTCCAGATTTACATGGTTTACCCTTCAAAATGGAATTTTTATCACCAATAAGTTAAGGAAATAGTTAAAAAATTTCAAACTACACGTTCTGAGAATAATAAAGTCAAAAATTTACCAATCTGAGGAAACCAACATTTCTTCCTTAACATTAATGTCCATTTTTATTCGATTCAAATGCCTTTCTTCAAATAATTGAACTCATTCCCATTTGGGTCCTCCTAATCCTATTTCTACTTCACTTGAATACTATTAATGAAGATTAACTATACATTTAACGAATAACAAACAAGTTACATTATATAATAAGAATCCACATGAATCTCCCCAACATAGATAAACGAGCATATTCTAGTTTATTTATGCTCTCCAACTATGACGTAAATAAATTTAGAGCCATAGATACTCTAAAAAATACTTTGTCCATGTATAGAACCATTTTGTTCCTATAATAATAAGAAGCAGTTTTTGGTTTCTGACCCTAGATAAACATCAATCTAAGAATTAGTAAGTGCCATGGTCTGGATTAAGGACGCAACAGAACCATAGACACTCGATAAAGTCACAGAACAATAAATTAAATATTGAATGGAGTCATCTAACATCATCTAGTTTAGGTGTCGCTTTATTTGTAGCGACTGGTGCATGAAGCAAATTCAACTAGAGAAAACTGTATTACCAACTCTCAAGATAAATGCATTACCTCTGCTTTTAGAATATTGCATTATGGACGCTTGGCGCGAATATTTGAATCTTCTTTCAGTTTTTCCTAGGGCTAAAATTTTGAGTTAGATGAATGTGTAAGATATTCGAATATCTGTGAGAAATCCATATACAGAATCATAGATAAAAGAGAATGTCTCGTTTATCTATGAACAGCTGTCACGGAAAGAATGCGACAAACAGATACCATGAATCAAGGTCAGCATGGAGGACTTATATTGAGCTGTCCCGTACATTACAGAGTACTCTAAAAGATCCGGGATGTTACGTAGTACTCTAAGATCTGGGGGTTTACGGAGTTCTCTAAAAGATCTAGGGTTTTGCGGAGGACTCTTAAACATCTGGAATTATACGAAGTAATCTAAAGAGCGCTAACCTTTTTATCGTGATCGTCTAGTGGCGGGCGAATAGGACATTACGTTGTGTAGGCAACCCAAATTACACCTAACGAGAGGAAGGAAACTGACGGGGGGTTCAAATATTCGAAACACAATAATACCAGAATAATATATTTTTATTTATAATGTACAAAAGCAACAACCCTCAATAAATGGGAACACATTCATCAGCCTGTGGTTAAATCTACTCTACGCAGTGGTTCGCAAAGCGGCCCTGTGAAAACAATAGCGCCCCGGGTCTAAATGACTTATTACTACATATTGTTAGGTCGGTATTCGCTCAAATCAGATATCCTTCTTACGCAGCGGAAAAAGGGTAAAGTTATGCAGGAAATGGGGGATACAGCCAGCATACGCACCTTCGACTGTACTTCCGGTAATCAGTGCTGAACCTCAACTACAAGGGGTAAGTCTAAATGGACAGTAAGGTAAGGGTAATTGTGGTATTCCCTGGAGATCTCCTTGAAGAGGGGATCTAACCTGATTCGAGTCTACCGGAGAAGTTACTATCAAAGGAACTGTATCTGACCTCCTCGGGCCCAGGGAGGCTCAGATATTACTGAAGAACGAACCGAACGCTACCTGAAGGGTCACGTAAACTAATCCCTGGGGATATCACAATACCTCGGAACAATTATCTAGCAATCAGGATATCTGGAGTTATTTACTTTCTCTATACGATATGTTGTCCTCTACCAGGACTCCCCAGCAATTTACCCTAAAGAACGCCACTGATTCACATGGAATACAATCTCTCAAAGTAAGCGGGCACATGCATGTGACAAATAGGTAACACAAACTGACCAGGACATTATAAAATAGATAAAGTACCCCATTACCCAGGCGTGTTAATGGACGTTACAATAAGAACAAAGAAATGGGTATCCGGGGGATCACACAAGAGTACATACAAATCAGTTACATATCAAGCACCGCAATTAGTAAGAAAAGATAATACAAATCCCTATTGGCAAGCTTTACGCAGATAAAGAACCACTATTTACAAATACAGCAAAAAGCAATCAGGCACCGAGAGAAAGTATACAATACAACCAGAAAACTTGTGAGGGTTGCTTAAGTTATGTACAAAGGCAATGCAATTTAGTTAAAACATTCCGGTGGGATTAAATAACGGCAAAGCAAAAATACAAGAATGGAAAGCGAAGTACAATGAACGAACGTGCAGTCATTAATTTCACATTAACACAAAGGTGGTATTTAAAAATGCAAAGCATGCAATTAATCAGAAGCATTTAAAAGAAGTTTACTTACTAAGAGTTACCAAGGGACACTGTTATAAATACTATTATCTCGAGTAGACTACTAAGTTGCTCAGGAGGTTTATTTCCAAGAACCTTCCTCTCGAATGAATTCAAATACAATGGGGACGCTATAAGGACCTTGTTCTCCTTTGTTATTCTCACTAATCATTTACTTGTCAAGTCACCGCAACACAGAGTATTTTTACACAGAAATTAAAGCGGGAAAATACAATGACATAATGGTGGAATTTATATAATCTATCAGGGACTCTGTGACTCGTATGATCCTTAGAGGATCCGGATCTCTTCAATATCAAGAAGTTTTAGTCGCCCTGTACGTGAACATTATGAAATTATTTCGTTTTCGTGACCACAAACAAGTAGTTCATAGAAAAAATTCAAAACTCTGCTTGGCATTATCACACAGGGTGATGAATAAATATTTATTTCTGAAGAAAAAAATATTTAAATTTTTTTAATTGGCTTGATTGATATTTCACAGGTATGACGACTTTTTTTCCATCAATAGTAATAAAATAAAATAATAAAGAATATTTCCATAATGTTTTTATAAATTGAATTGCCATCAATAGTAAGCTGTTCGACAGATCTCATCTCACTGATTTGATTGTCTATTTTCGTTTTTCTGAAATTAAAATCCTCTTTTTCATTGAAGTTATTAACAGTATTATGTAATAGTTTTCTGGGAAAAATAAAGGATGTCATTAGTACTTAATACTTCCACATAGTTAAATGTATAACTCCACATGCAGTTGAAGATACTTCATTGAATTTATTGTATATTCATTCATTTCATACAAGTAACATTTTAATATATCAACACATTTTCTTGTCCCTTGGATTTGAATGTACAGAATTGATATGTTTTGTGAGACAGCTCTTTTTATTTGACCCATAATCACATATATTGCATTGATGTTGTTTTAAATTCAAATGAACTGAATCTATATGAATTTTGAGATTGAATCTCTGATATGTAGAATACTCACATAGGTGGCATTTATATTGCTTCAAATTCAAATGAACTGAATCTATATGAATTCTAAGTGATCTTTTACGGTCTGTAGCATAATCACATAAGTCACATTTGAATTGCTTCAATTTTAAATGAATTGTATCTATATGAACCTTGAGATGATGCTTTCGATTTGAAGAATATTCACATAAGTGACATTTATGCTGCTTCAAATTTAAATGAACTGAATCTATATGATAATTGAGATTTCCTTTATGATTCGCAGCGAAATCACATAAGTGACATTTATGCGGCTTTAAATTTAAATGAAATGAGTCTAAATGATTTTTCAGACAATCTTTTCGATTGGTAGCATATTCGCATAATTCACATTTATATCTCATCAAATTTAATTGAATTGATTCCTGATACCTTCTAAGAGTTTGTCCTTCATCTGCATCAGAATCACATTGATTAGGATTCGTATTATCTATGTGTTTTCCAATTTTAGATCCACCTGCGCCCGTATGCTCTGAATTATATTTAAATATATCCGAATCACGAAATACTTGCTTCAATTTCAAATGAACTGACTCTACATGAGCTTTGAGACGAGCTTTCCGATTTGAAGAATATTCACATGAGTGACATTTATGTTGCTTCAAATTCAGATGAACTGAATCTATATGACTTTTGAGATTTCCTTTAAGATTTGAAGCGAAATCACATAAGTGACATTTATGTGACTTTAAATTGAAATGAACAGAGTCTAAATGATTTTTCAGGTGATTTTTTTGATTTGTGGCATATTCGCAAAAGTCACAGTTATATTTCATCAAATCTAATTGAATTGAATCCCGATGCTCATCAAGCTTTTGTTCTTTATCTGCACCGTAATCGTTTTTATTAGGATGAATATTATCCAAGTGTACTCCAATTTTTTTAGTGTCGGATCGATCTGAACCTACATGCTCTGAAATATATTTACACATATCGGTATCACTAAAGTCTTGATGACAAATTTCAACTTGGGGGTTGAAAGGACTTTTCTTCTGGTAAAATTGTCCAGATAAGCTGCTTGTATCAACTTCACTTTTAATTATGTTTTCTTTTTTGCCAAAAACTTTATTTTCATCGATTAATTGTTTGATAATATCAGCATCATCAACTTTCACTTCCTCGGCTTCCCAGCTTTGTTGATGATCCACATTCTGAGAACTGAAACATCAGAGTTCTTGCTAATTTTTCAAAAAAATTCATTTACTTCATTTTTATTTTATTTGAAGTCCTACTAAATACGAAACAGTTATTATAACGTTATTATTATTATAATGTTCGGAAAATGATCAGTAGATGTGTTGTGTTTTTTTTACTGCTTCCAAACTGGATAGTGGGTACAAAATTTGTGATTCGAGTTAGGTTTAGGAATTATTATTATACATCCAGACTTCCATATGAACAAAATATCTGCAAACCTTAAAATTTTGTATTATATGTGAATATGTATCTCCATGTCAAATTGTTTAATTATTTTCCATGTAATGACATCCACTCCTGGTGCACTGCTTTTGGTTGATCATATGCAAATAATAACTTAATAATTTCTGAATAATTCAACCTTATTATTCTCAGTTACATACCATCTTGCATTTTCCTCCAAGTCAGGTATGATACCCTTGGTTCGTAGATATTGTTGCATGCTTCAACCTATATGTGTTCCCTATACTGTTACACTATTTTCATTATAAGCGTTGATTTGGTTTTTCATTTAGAGATTCTTTATTCTTACAGTATTCCCTGTACATTTTTCACTTTATTCTAATTAGCTTCATTACGAAGGATGGGAGTTCATGTTTAAAAGTAAATAGGTTTTTTAAATGGACAGTTGGCTTTGATGCTTGTAGAGTCTTATTCAAGGATTTCAATGTATTCCTCATTTAGATCATTTCCCATGTTTTGTTCTATGCAGCTGTATACTAAACTTCATCCCCCTAGTGTTCAAAACCCTTCCAGTTTTTATAGAAAATATGAATCCGCTGACTCATTATTCCGAACTCCTTTTCAACTTTTCAATCCAAGTATGCATGTGTTTTAATGCTTGCTGTATGAAACTATACGTGATTTGTTTTTTGCTAACTTTTTTATGTAATCAAGAAGTTAATCAAAACACTTACATACCTATCAGAGGAAAACAATATTTCTTCTTTAACATCAATGTTCATTTTTGTACACTTGTTCCAGACAGCAACGTGCTATCGTTTTGCCCAAATGTCTAATTTTTCTTCTTTCATTCCTATTTGGGGTTAACCCTCCTGATCCAACTACTTCACTTGAGTAATATTAAAAAGACGAGAAATATATGTTTCAACAAACACCATTCAAATTACTAGAGCAAACATCAACATATGAAAAACCTTTCAATTTTAACATATTTACAGCCATTTTGTATCAGACCATAGAGGACAGGAAAAATATAACAACATAAATATTTTGTCTACGACAGTTACAGTTCTAATTTTTCATTCATTCATTCATATTCTCTTCTATGGCCTCAACTTTCAGGTTATGTAGCCAGTCACTAATCTTTTTGTAGTTTTCAATCAATCTTTCACTCATTCATGCATGGACTTTGGACAATTTTTATTATTATACGATTCACCGACATACTCATAACCAATTTGTTAGGATAATCGACTGTATCGATGAATTTCACAAGAATTTAATTTTATGGGATATTAAACTGCAATTTTCCACCACCCGCTAGCTACTCTATAGTACCTGAATGACATTCTATTTTTTAATAGAGTTGTTAATGGATGTGATAGTTTCCTGAGAAAAAAACTATACCATTTCCCAAGCACACCATCATGGAAACATTTACTGATGATAGATTTGCAGACAAATGGCTACAGAAGTGGAGAATCAAAATTTACAAGATTAAGTCTACAAAAGTGGACTTCACACTGAGAAGAGATCAATGACCACCTGTTTTCATTAACAATGTAGATGCTGGACTGTCGAAATACTTGAGGATGCATTTGGACAAAAGACTCACATGGAAAGAGCATAACAAATTGATTTCAGGGTGAAAGATTTATATTGGATAATAGGAAGAAAATCCAATTTATTGCTGGAGAATAAAATTTTAATATACAAAACTGTCATCAGAGCAAGATGGGTATATTGAATAGAATTGTTGAGCTGCAGAAGCAAGTCAAAAATGGCTATTGTTCAGAGAAGCTAGTCAAAGATACTTCGTATGATAGCAAATGCTCCATGATATGTTACTAATCAGACCTGAAGTTACCACACGTGAAGGACATCATCATAGAAAAAAGTATAAATCACCATGAAAAAGTACATAAATAATACTTCTCTCCAACCATTACTCAATCCACAAGATGGCAGAAGACTCAAAGGGAACTGGTCAGCAGATCTGCACGTATAATTAGCAAAAACGGTATATGTAGAATTAAAAAAAATTAGAAAAAAACACCCAATTGTAAGCTTTAAGACCATGCTATATTTAAATATAAATGATGTCTATTTTTTGCCAAATATAACGCAAAAAAGTAACTCAATTGGGACAATAACTTACACATCGGAAAAAAACAATATTTCTTCTTTAACATCAATGTTCAAATTTCTTCGATTCATATGCCTTTCTTGAATCAATCCAGCTCTTCGCTTTTTTCCTAATTGAGATCAGGTTTTAACTACCCCACTCTAATAATATTAACAATTATTAACTATATATGAGATAAGATAATAATGCTGTAACATCAACCTAACCTACCAGGATAATTTACAACCATAGATCAATAATTCTTATAATATAATTAATTCTTATTTATAACTATATATTAATCTATGTTTATAACCATTTTGTACAACATCATAGAGGGGATATCACTGAAATGTCAAAAATCATTGAAACAAATTTCCCAATATCCTCATATCTTTTTAGTGACATCTGTCAACAGTAAACTGTATTACTCTGGGAAGACATACCCTATACATATTCAGTAAAAGAAACCTATTTACTTGCAGGTACAATTAGCACCTCCTGTTGTTTAGGTGGTATTGTCATGAGCATCATGATGACTTACAGCATCTAAGGCGCCCCTGTCAGTTCTCTGAATTAACGAAACGTAGCAAGAACTTTGTCTTAGTTAGAAGTCATTTTAATAGTTTCACTATGATCATCAGCGAATATATTTCGGGTCAATCACAGTATACTGAAGACTAACTAACACACGTAATGTGTAGTGTCAATTACAGATTACTAATCTGTGGTGTCAATATCATGTCAGTAATTTTAGTTTTATATCCTTATACTTGGAGTTGGTAATACTGCATTCCTTTCGGGATTCCCAACTTCGAAAACAGCACTACAATTATCCTTCATTTTTGGACATGTAGATATTGCCGAGTTCCTGTTGAATAATGGTGGTATTTGCGATATTTCATTTCTAAATGAGCTAAGAGAACGAAGTTCCTATCAAAACTTTATAAGTTGGGAGTTTTCAATTCCAAAAATCCTTTTAATAGAAAATTTATTTTTATTCATAAAAACTGGTGATTTTTATGGAATTGAGAGAGTTATCGCAAAAGGTTTACCTTTGAACTGCGTTAATATACACAAAGGATCTCCGTTGCATTTTGCTGTATATAAAGGTAACATTAATGTTGTACGAATCTTTTTGATTATTAATGTTTGGACAAGTATTGTTCATAAAAATGGTTGGATACCATTGCAGTTTTGATAACAGATGTCTCTACTAGTTTAAAATATTTTTCATGTTCCCTTAGTCTTGACCAGTTTGACCAACAAACTGACAAGTAACGCAAGTTAGCTTATAAACACCTGATTTATTGTTCTTAGATATTTTATTATATATTCATTATTCTTTATTAATTTTCCTAATGAATTATTGCTTTTGTAAGAGAGGTTGAAGTTATAATTCATCTTTAAATATCTAGCTACCTTTTCTGTATTTGTTCTTAAGTATGTCAATGAAATATATTTATTTTCTATTCAATTATTGCTATTGAGGTATACTAATGAAAAAGTTAGTTTTAATTACACTGAAACTATTGTTTAATGCAACCTGTTTAATAGTATTGTACTTTTTGTCAAAATTCTCATGTATCATAGGTATGGTGACTAATCTATATAACATACTACAGTAGAAACTCGATTAACCGGACTAATTGTTGTCAATAGGTATACGGATAATCGAATGTATGAAGAATAATGTTATGTGTTTATTAAAAATAACAAATACATAGTATCAACGAAACTCAATGTTTATTAAGAAATTAACGCTTATGTATGTACATACATATTTTCTTAGATTACATACATAATACTAAGCTGCAGCGTTAATCATGAAATAAAATATTTAGGTATGTATGTACGAATAATTTGTTTACAATATGTATTTGGTAATTTGCATTTGGTAATCATGAAATAAGTAGGTAATAAGTTTAATTTGGTTTAAAATATTTGGTAATTGTCATTTGACGTAAGCAACTTTTTCTCTTCGTTGCTGCTATATCATGAATTCGTATCAGTTGTAGTAAACTCACAGTATCACTCTCTGTTTTTCTTTCAAACTACTTGAGAGCTGTTTCCAGGGCATGAAATGCTACATCATGAGATGGTCCTGTATCATTTTCCACGTTTATATTTTCCTCTGTTTCATCTTCCTGCATTTCCTACTGTTCATATCATATCTGCAAAATGTTTTCTACGATTTCGTAATCAGACATAATCTGAAAGCCTTGATCATTACTGTCACAAGTGACCCACTCTTTCAAATCATCATCATCATCACAATCCTGACATATTTTATCTTTGACATTACCTCATTCATATCCTCCAAAATAGAATCATCAGTATTGGTTATTGCATTATCATTCATTGCAAGTTCCGACATGTTCATGCTTGCATAAATTCGACTTGTAGGTACACATAAATTGGTCGCGGTTGGTAGTCCGGATAATCGCGAATCCGTTCAACCGAGGGCCGGATAAACGAGTTTCTACTGTATTATATGCTGCTAATTTCTAGGAAAATGGGTGATTTGAAATAAAATGAATTGTGCTGTCAGTATAGGTTGGTTTCCAGTGTATTGAAAAATCATGTTTTTGTTAAGTTTTGTGATGGTCAAGTCCAAAAAATTGATACTATTGTTTTGTTCTAATTCATAGGTGAATTGTATGGTTGGGGAGAATTCGCTTAGGAAGTCCACAAAGAAAATTGTCTATCAGTGCCATTGAATAAACATGAAATGTCATATACATTCTGTCAAGAAAGTACCGGAAATTATCGATTTAAATCTGGCGGGGCAATGAGGCAGGTGAAAATTTTTTTTCCTAGGTTGGTACCACTGTCCTTAATTACTATGCCAAGTTTGAGCGGGATCTGTCAACTAGTGTGTTTGCAACAGCTGATTAAGTCAGTCGATGTCAAAGTGCGTGCCGATTTTTACTATGGGTGATTACGTTGAGCAAAGAATTTGTTTAAAGTTTTGTGTTGCAAATGAATTTTCGTGTGCCGATGCATTGAAAATGTTGCAACAGGCCTTTGGTGATAATGCTCTATCGAAAACTCGTGCATATCAGTGGTACAGAGCCTTCAAGGACGGTCGTGAAGTGGTCGCCCATCGACGGCTTCGATCGAAGATAACGTCTATAAAATTAAGGAAAGGGTGCTGGAAAACCGTCGTACCAGCTTGAGAGAGATAGCACATGATCTTAAGATATCCCACGAGTCCGCACGTACGATTTTGATTGATATTTTGGACATGAGAAAGGTGGCCGCACGACTCGTACCGAAAGACCTGAATTTTCTTCAAAAACGTCATCGCGAACAGGTTGCTTCAGACATGCTGGATCGCTGTAATTCCGATTCTACATTCATGGAACGCATTATAACTGGTGATGAGACCTGGGTCTACGAGTACGATATGCAAACAAGCCGGCAATCATCGGAATGGGTGGCAAAAAATGAGCCGAAACCGAAAAAACCACGCCAAAGCCGCTCGAAAATGAAGGTGATGCTCATTGTTTTCTTCGATATCCGTGGCGTGGTGCACTACGAATTCGTTCCAGAGGGTCAGACGGTAAACAAGGAGTATTACCTAGGCGTTATGAAACGTTTGCGTGAGCGTATCCGTAAGAAGCGGCCAAATTTGTGGGCGAACAACTCATGGATTTTGCATGACGATAACGCGCCTTCTCACCGAGCTACGATTGTGACTGACTTTCTCGCCAAAAACTCAACAAACGTGCTTCAGCAACCACCGTATTCGCCGGATTTGGCTCCCTGCGACTTTTTCCTCTTCCCAAAACTAAAATCGCCCCTTCGTGGCACCCGTTTTGAGTCGATTGAAGCTATAAAACAAAATTCGGCGCGAGAGCTAAAGTCCATCCCGGAAAGCGCCTATAAAAAATGTTTCGATAATTGGAAGTGCCGTTGGCATAGATGTATTGGAGCAAATGGAGCCTATTTTGAAGGCGACCCAATAAATTTCGACGATTAAATGTAAAAATGTTGTTTTAATTGAAAATTCCCGGTACTTTCTTGACAGAGTAGTACATATCTATACCAATAAATGAAGCATTTAAAGTAAGGGTTTTTTATTATACTGGTTTCCAGAGAATCCATAAAAATTTCGGAAAGTAACATGCAATGGAGTGAAGAGGTAGTGTCGAGTGTTAAATAAGTGGTAAGTCCCATTTCTGGTATATTGTTTTTATTTTGGTATAAGTACTTGAGACATAAATATTTTATTCTGAAATGATCCAAATGTTCAAAATTCAGAAAGAGCACCTTTTGTATGCAACAAATTCTAAAATTTAAATTTTACAATTTTTCTATCACAAAACAAAAAATCCAATGTATAAAAGAGTAAGGGTTATTTTAACTGCTTACCTTATTTTTACTACATTTTCACCCCCCGGAATTGAACTTTCAAGTTTAATTTATGCTGTAAATCATATCTATACGAAATTTAAACTTGACCTTCCTACTTGCGGCATAATCACATAAGGTACATTTATGTTGCTTCAAATTCAAACAAATTGAATTTATATCGTTCAAGGCTTATTGTTTCAACTGCAGCATAATCACTCCTATTACATTGAAGTTACTTCACATTCAAATGAACTAAATGTATATGACTTTCAAGATGAATTTTTTGCTTTGCAGTATACATTCTGTCAAGAAAGTACTGGGAATTATCGATTTAAATCTGGCGGGGCAATGAGGCAGGTAAACATTTTTTTTCCTAGGTTGGTACCACTGTCCTTAATTACTATGCCAAGCTTGAGCGGGATCTGTCAACTAGTGTGTTTGCAATAGCTGATTAAGTCAGTCCATGTCAGAGTGCGTGCCGATTTTTACTATGGGTGATTACGTTGAGCAAAGAATTTGTTTAAAGTTTTGTGTTGCAAATGAATTTTCGTGTGCCGATGCATTGAAAATGTTGCAAAAGGCCTTTGGTGATAATGCTCTATCGAAAACTCGTGCATATCAGTGGTACAGAGCCTTCAAGGACGGTCGTGAAGTGGTCGCCCATCGACGGCTTCGATCGAAGATAACGTCGATAAAATTAAGGAAAGGGTGCTGGAAAACCGTCGTACCAGCTTGAGAGAGATAGCACATGATCTTAAGATATCCCACGAGTCCGCACGTACGATTTTGATTGATATTTTGGGCATGAGAAAGGTGGCCGCACGACTCGTACCGAAAGACCTGAATTTTCTTCAAAAACGTCATCGCGAACAGGTTGCTTCAGACATGCTGGATCGCTGTAATTCCGATTCTACATTCATGGAACGCATTATAACTGGTGATGAGACCTGGGTCTACGAGTACGATATGCAAACAAGCAAGCAATCATCGGAATGAGTGGCAAAAAATGAGCCGAAACCGAAAAAACCACGCCAAAGCCGCTCGAAAATGAAGGTGATGCTCATTGTTTTGTTCGATATCCGTGGCGTGGTGCACTACGAATTCGTTCCAGAGGGTCAGACGGTAAACAAGGAGTATTACCTAGGCGTTATGAAACGTTTGCGTGAGCGTATCCGTAAGAAGCGGCCAAATTTGTGGGCGAACAACTCATGGATTTTGCATGACGATAACGCGCCTTCTCACCGAGCTACGATTGCGACTGACTTTCTCGCCAAAAACTCAACAAACGTGCTTCAGCAACCACCGTATTCGCCGGATTTGGCTCCCTGCGACTTTTTCCTCTTCCCAAAACTAAAATTGCCCCTTCGTGGCACCCGTTTTGAGTCGATTGAAGCCATAAAACAAAATTCGGCGCGAGAGCTAAAGCCCATCCCGGAAAGCGCCTATAAAAAATGTTTCGATAATTGGAAGTGCCGTTGGCATAGATGTATTGGAGCAAATGGAGCCTATTTTGAAGGCGACCCAATAAATTTCGACGATTAAATGTAAAAATGTTGTTTTAATTGAAAATTCCCGGTACTTTCTTGACAGAGTAGTACTTACATTGATGTTGCTTCCAATTCAAAAATGAATTGAATTAATATGGTTTTCAAGGCTGATTTTCTGATTTGCAGCATAATCACACAAGTGACATTCAAATTGCTTCACATTTAAATGAATTGAACTTATATGATTCTTAAGGGAATACTTTTGATTTGCAGCATATTCACATAAAAAACATTTGAATTGCTTCAAATTCAAGTGAACCGAATCTATATGCCTCTTGAGGTGGATTTTAAGATTTCCAGCATACCGACATAAGGGACATTTATGTTGCTTCAAATTCAAATGAACTGAATTTATATGCTTTTTAATTAAAGATTTACTGTTTGTAGTATAATCACAAAACTTGCATTTATCTTGTTTCAAATTCAAATGAACTGAATCTATATGACTTTTAAGGTTGTTTTTTCGATTTGAAGCATATTCACACAAGGTACATATATGCTGCTTTAAATTCAAATGAACCGAATCTATATGAAATTTAAGGTTAACTTTTTGATTTGCACCATATTCACACAAGTGACATTTATGTTGCTTCAAATTCAAATGAACTGAATTGATATGCTCCTTAAGGAAATATTTACGATTTGCAGTATATTCACATAGGCTACATTTATGTTGCTTCAAATTCAGATGGACTGAATCTATATGCCTCTTAAGGTGGATTTTATGATTTGCAACATATTCACATGAGGTACATTTATGTTGCTTCAAATTCAAATGAATTGAATTCATATGCTTCACAAGTAAATATTTATGATTTATAGTATAATCACACAAGTTACATTTATGTTGCTTCAAATTCAAATGAATTGAATTTATATGCCTCTTAAGGTTATTTTTATAATTTGTAGCATAATCACACAAGTTACATTTTAGTTGCTTCAAATTCAAATGAAATGAATTTATATGGTTTTCAAGGCTGATTTTTTGATTGGCAGCATAATCACACAAGTTACATTCAAATTGCTTCACATTTACATGAACTGAATTTATATGGTTCTTAAGGGAATATTCACGTTTTACGACAGAATCACTTAAGTTACATTTGAATTGCTTCAAATTAAAATGAACTGAACCTATATGAATTTCAAGTCTATTTTTTCGATATGTAACATATTCACATAAAGTACATTTATGTTTCTTTAAAGTCAAATGAATTGAATTTATATGGTTTTCAAGGCTGATTTTTTGATTTGCAGCATAATCACACAAGTGACATTTGAACTGCTTCAAATTCAGATGAACCGAGCTTATATGAATCTCAAGTCTATTTTTCTTATTTGTAGCATATTCACACAAGGTGCATTTATGCTGCTTCAAATTCAAATGAATTAAATTTATATGGTTTTCAAGGTTGATTTTTTGATTTGCAGCATAATCACACAAGTTACATTTGTGCTGCTTCATATTTAAATGAATTGAGTTTATATGCTTTTTAAGGGAAGATTTTCGACTTGTAGCAAATTCACACAAGTTACATTTGTGCTGCTTCAAATTTAAATGGATTGAATTTATATGCTCTGTAAGGAGATTTTTAACATGTGTGGCATATTTACACGAGGAACATTTATGTTGCTTAAAATTCAAATGAATTGAATTCATATGGTTTTCAAGACTGATTTTCTTATTTGCAGCATACTCACATAACCTACATTTATATTGCTTCACATTCAAAGGAACTGAATCTATATGATTTTTATGCTGCTTCAAATTCAAATGTGGTTGATTTCCAGTAACTGTTTGATCACAAATATTAAAATTGTGAGTTTCTTGTTGGGGGTTTTCTTCCAATTTAGATAATATAAGTTTTTCAAGGTATTCTTCTCTATCATGTATTCCAATTTCATCAGTAAATTGTTCACCAATGTCTACATCTTCCATTTTGAGGTTTTCAAATTTCTCTCCGTTACCTGGATATGGGGAACTGTAACCAAAGAATTGGTGCAATAACAAAAATCAATAATTTTTCTTACATTTCGATTCTCCAAATTTTTGAATCTTTCAACTTGCTCACTTCAGCAAGCTCTTATTACAGAGTGTCAAATACCCAGGAGATACAACAAAATGACCTTCAACAAATATACAACTTCAGTTAAAAAGAAAACTATAGCAAAAGCCAAAACTTTTATCAAACTTACTATAAAGAATAAAGGAATAATCACGAAGAACGCAGTACAGAATATACATGACAATATGAAAACCTGCACATCCAATCTTCTTTAATTGTCGACATCCAGCCCTAAACAATTTGAAAACTGCAGACAGAAATTACAACCCTTCGTACAATTACAAAAATTAGACACCCTTAAAACAAACTTCACAAGCTGTTTAATAAATTTTTGTACCATTTAACGAAAATACAACCAATAAAAAAAAGATTTGAAAAACCCAATAAAATTTTTCATATGTGTCTGAAAGAACTCGCAAAACAAGCAGCTAGAAAATATCTACCAAAATTAATGATACTGGCATTGAAAGAACAAGAGAGGAATTAAATAGATCTACTTTCATAATATGCTTACATATCATTAATAATTTATTTTTTTGATATGTTAAGAAATCTGTAATTACGAATGTGCTGAAGAATCTTGGGTTGATGGAATTTTGATATAAGTAACAAATTTTTTATTATTTATTAAAATACAAACAAATAAAAAAGAATTGTCTAATCTTGCTTTGATATACAAGATTTCTATTATTCAAAAACCTGAATGAGACCTCGTGGATCCTACTTTCTTCAGGATGGTGATCTAGGATTGTGAAATTGGGAAATTCGGACCTTTATGGGGACAAAATGGGTCTTATCAACAAAATAAACTATATGATAACAAGATATTCTGGATACTACTTTTTGCAGGGTGTTGATCTAGGTTTGTGAAATTAGGAAATTGGGATCTTTATAAAGAAAAAATGGTTGTTCTTGTCACAAAATTACTATAACATATTAAGTCTGTCCTAGTTCCTTGTCTCGAGGCAGTTGCAACAATAGGTTTATGTTTTTTCACTGTATCATTCATCGTTAAAGGATTAGGAAATTTTGTGAGAACATTCGTAACAAAGTTCTGAAAGAAAAGGCATCGCATAGTACGCAAAATTAAATTGCAATAAATCTGTGGAAAGTTTAAGATTTTGTATAAAGAAAATAAAGGCCACAAACCGAACTTATTAGAATGTGAAGAAATAAATCGGATAAGGAATTCAGGTAATATTCCCTGAATGACTAGACAGAATTATGTTTAACTCTGTTGGATTTATTCTGTTATTTATGCCAGTGGTTTTTCCTCTGTAATGAAAAACTTTGAACTCCTTTTTAATAACGTATGTAAATAGTTCTTGTTCTAGTTGTTGGAAAACATTTGAAGGAGTTACAATATAGCAAAATGCCTAATGTTTTGGGTTTTTAACCTATTCAATTAAAAGTGATAGAAAAATCCTAACCTTCTTATAATTGAAAAAATTCCTACTTTCTCATTATATTAGAAAGTAAATGTTTCAAACAAATAAAACACTTACCAATCAAGAGAAGTACATATTTTATCTTTTACATCAATATATTGATTAACAGTATCCATCTTATGTGTTTTGTGATAAAGATTCTTCAAGAATTAATACTATCTTCAAATGAGTTATAGATATTCCACTGCTATCTTTAACCACTAAGAAATAAACATAGATAAACAAGAATGTACATTCTTGTTTATCTATGGAAACAAACTTGTTTTGAAGATAAAGTATTGGAAATTCAAGCTTTTCAAGAAAGCAAAAATGTATGTGAGCATAGACAACTATTAATATAGACTGCCAACTAAGACTAAATTCTGGTTCCGCTTCATTACTCCGAACCATGGATAAACAAGACGTAGTTATAGGTAGCGGTAGGCGAGTGTCTCATCTAATATGTCTCGTCTATGGTTCGAACTACGAAGAGACTGATACAGGCGTCGCCGATGTCGCTTACATGTGCAACTGCCATAAACAAAATCAAAACAAAACTGCGGGAATGTTGGGTTGGATGAATGTGTTAGATATCCGAATATTACAATGTATTATATTGCAAATCCAGCATTTTCCTATTGCACTATATTTGTTATTACCTTTATGAATCATATTGTTATTCAGCACCTATTCCGATAAGGAGACCTATAAAGGGAAGTGAATCTGTTTATTTCATCGGAGATATACTTAGTTTAGACCATGGAGTATAGAAATTATTATCCTCAATACGTCTATGATTTAGACGCATCATTGTATTCTTGTATTTCTAAATGAATTGTTTTTTTTAAAACTTGGTTTTCTACTATAAAAACATATTTATATATTGAAGATAGGAATCACTTCAGAAAATAAGTTTTAATAACGAATTCTAGTGATATAAAAAGGTTAGTTTGGACAACTTTTTTTCATTTTTAGACAAATTAGAAGAGAGCAACATTTTTTCACTTCAGATTCGCAATCTACTCCTAAAAAACTTTATGTACTGCATTTATTCTCAATATTGATAAGAGTTCCGTAACATTTATCTTTAGTTAAATTATATTGTGCCAACCTTCAAAATGAAAAAAGGATGATGTTTTTAGCAACCCAGGTTTTGAATAGAAGCATATCCTCGTCGTTGAGAATGTTGAATTAGGAATTAAGAATTTGGTGTAGATTGTACTGCTACATTTTGTGACAATTTGAATGAAATATTTACTGAATGTAAGCAGTAAATTTAGCGAAAACTTCTTCAAAATACCTATAAAAGTAGATTCATTGTCACGAGTTAGGCGGAAGTATAAATAACATTACATTCAGTTTTTTGAAAATATACAACATTCCATTTAAACAAGAAAAAAAAGTCTTTGTACTGATAACAAGGTTGGTTGTATCTGTTCTTGAAAGTAGATCTGGAAGTACATACTTTGTAGGGTTTCATACCACTGATTGTTCTCAGTAATAAAAATAATCTTATTTATTTAGTTTAATTGATTATGGCAATATCCAACTTAAATAGAACTCGAATCTTTATATGTTTAATTGTAACAACAAAATTGAATCAATATTTTCTTAGGAAACTAAGTTTCTATTTTGATAAACGATGAAAATGTCTCAAAAAATGCATAAAATTCCAAGAAACCTGAAGGAAATCTGCAGAATGAAGAAATTTATAAAAAATTTAACTTGCATTCCAAAGATCAAAAGAGATTGACAAAACTGTTTCGATTGCAAAAAACTCATCGATTAACAAACCCGGATCAGAAAAATGCAAAATACAAATTAAAATACATTAAATTCTTCAAAATAACGCATGAAAAACAAATTTCTAGAGCTCATAGAGTGAAATATATTTTTAAAGTGTTGTTAATCATCCCGTTTTTTTGTGAGCAAAACAGTTTTATCAAATTTACGGAACTTCATCCACAGGATGGTAGAAGACTCAAAAGGAAGCCAGCGGGTCTGATGGAGGATTGAAGAAGACTAAATCACTAGAGAAGCACTCATCATATCATCTGAGAGCATGCAGCTCTTAATCCGTGGCATCAGACCATACAATAAATGTATTCTGATTGCTGATGAGATGTTCAATTTTAAAACAAATGTTCCTTAGAATTCTTAATATTTTTTTGAAAAAATGTCATTGTATAATTTCAGCTATTAATAGCAGAAATGAAGTGTACTATATTTGTTATTACCTTTATGAATCATATTGTTATTCAGCACCTATTCCGATAAGGAGACTTATAAAGGGAAGTGAATCTGTTTATTTCATCGGAGATATACTTAGTTTAGACCATGGAGTATGGAAATTATTATCCTCAATACGTCTATGATTTAGACGCATCATTGTATTCTTGTATTTCTAAATGAATTGTTTTTTTAAAAACTTGGTTTTCTACTATAAAAACATATTTATATATTGAAGATAGGAATCACTTCAGAAAATAAGTTTTAATAACGAATTCTAGTGATATAAAAAGGTTAGTTTGGACAACTTTTTTTCATTTTTAGACAAATTAGAAGAGAGCAACATTTTTTCACTTCAGATTCGCAATCTACTCCTAAAAAACTTTATGTACTGCATTTATTCTCAATATTGATAAGAGTTCCGTAACATTTATCTTTAGTTAAATTATATTGTGCCAACCTTCAAAATGAAAAAAGGATGATGTTTTTAGCAACCCAGGTTTTGAATAGAAGCATATCCTCGTCGTTGAGAATGTTGAATTAGGAATTAAGAATTTGGTGTAGATTGTACTGCTACATTTTGTGACAATTTGAATGAAATATTTACTGAATGTAAGCAGTAAATTTAGCGAAAACTTCTTCAAAATACCTATAAAAGTAGATTCATTGTCACGAGTTAGGCGGAAGTATAAATAACATTACATTCAGTTTTTTGAGAATATACAACATTCCATTTAAACAAGAAAAAACAGTCTTTGTACTGATAAAAAGGTTGGTTGTATCTGTTCTTGAAAGTAGATCTGGAAGTACATACTTTGTAGGGTTTCATACCACTGATTGTTCTCAGTAATAAAAATAATCTTATTTATTTAGTTTAATTGATTATGGCAATATCCAACTTAAATAGAACTCGAATCTTTATATATTTAATTGTAACAACAAAATTGAATCAATATTTTCTTAGGAAACTAAGTTTCTATTTTGATAAACGATGAAAATGTCTCAAAAAATGCATAAAATTCCAAGAAACCTGAAGGAAATCTGCAGAATGAAGAAATTTATAAAAAATTTAACTTGCAATCAAAAGAGATTGACAAAACTGTTTCGATTGCAAAAAACTCATCGATTAACAAACCCGGATCAGAAAAATGCAAAATACAAATTAAAATACATTAAATTCTTCAAAATAACGCATGAAAAACAAATTTCTAGAGCTCATAGAGTGAAATATATTTTTAAAGTGTTGTTAATCATCCCGTTTTTTTGTGAGCAAAACAGTTTTATCAAATTTACGGAACTTCATCCACAGGATGGTAGAAGACTCAAAAGGAAGCCAGCGGGTCTGATGGAGGATTGAAGAAGACTAAATCACTAGAGAAGCACTCATCATATCATCTGAGAGCATGCAGCTCTTAATCCGTGGCATCAGACCATACAATAAATGTATTCTGATTGCTGATGAGATGTTCAATTTTAAAACAAATGTTCCTTAGAATTCTTAATATTTTTTTGAAAAAATGTCATTGTATAATTTCAGCTATTAATAGCAGAAATGAAGTGTACTATATTTGTTATTACCTTTATGAATCATATTGTTATTCAGCACCTATTCCGATAAGGAGACTTATAAAGGGAAGTGAATCTGTTTATTTCATCGGAGATATACTTAGTTTAGACCATGGAGTATGGAAATTATTATCCTCAATACGTCTATGATTTAGACGCATCCTTGTATTCTTGTATTTCTAAATGAATTGTTTTTTTAAAAACTTGGTTTTCTACTATAAAAACATATTTATATATTGAAGATAGGAATCACTTCAGAAAATAAGTTTTAATAACGAATTCTAGTGATATAAAAAGGTTAGTTTGGACAACTTTTTTTCATTTTTAGACAAATTAGAAGAGAGCAACATTTTTTCACTTCAGATTCGCAATCTACTCCTAAAAAACTTTATGTACTGCATTTATTCTCAATATTGATAAGAGTTCCGTAACATTTATCTTTAGTTAAATTATATTGTGCCAACCTTCAAAATGAAAAAAGGATGATGTTTTTAGCAACCCAGGTTTTGAATAGAAGCATATCCTCGTCGTTGAGAATGTTGAATTAGGAATTAAGAATTTGGTGTAGATTGTACTGCTACATTTTGTGACAATTTGAATGAAATATTTACTGAATGGAAGCAGTAAATTTAGCGAAAACTTCTTCAAAATACCTATAAAAGTAGATTCATTGTCACGAGTTAGGCGGAAGTATAAATAACATTACATTCAGTTTTTTGAGAATATACAACATTCCATTTAAACAAGAAAAAACAGTCTTTGTACTGATAAAAAGGTTGGTTGTATCTGTTCTTGAAAGTAGATCTGGAAGTACATACTTTGTAGGGTTTCATACCACTGATTGTTCTCAGTAATAAAAATAATCTTATTTATTTAGTTTAATTGATTATGGCAATATCCAACTTAAATAGAACTCGAATCTTTATATATTTAATTGTAACAACAAAATTGAATCAATATTTTCTTAGGAAACTAAGTTTCTATTTTGATAAACGATGAAAATGTCTCAAAAAATGCATAAAATTCCAAGAAACCTGAAGGAAATCTGCAGAATGAAGAAATTTATAAAAAATTTAACTTGCAATCAAAAGAGATTGACAAAACTGTTTCGATTGCAAAAAACTCATCGATTAACAAACCCGGATCAGAAAAATGCAAAATACAAATTAAAATACATTAAATTCTTCAAAATAACGCATGAAAAACAAATTTCTAGAGCTCATAGAGTGAAATATATTTTTAAAGTGTTGTTAATCATCCCGTTTTTTTGTGAGCAAAACAGTTTTATCAAATTTACGGAACTTCATCCACAGGATGGTAGAAGACTCAAAAGGAAGCCAGCGGGTCTGATGGAGGATTGAAGAAGACTAAATCACTAGAGAAGCACTCATCATATCATCTGAGAGCATGCAGCTCTTAATCCGTGGCATCAGACCATACAATAAATGTATTCTGATTGCTGATGAGATGTTCAATTTTAAAACAAATGTTCCTTAGAATTCTTAATATTTTTTTGAAAAAATGTCATTGTATAATTTCAGCTATTAATAGCAGAAATGAAGTGTACTATATTTGTTATTACCTTTATGAATCATATTGTTATTCAGCACCTATTCCGATAAGGAGACTTATAAAGGGAAGTGAATCTGTTTATTTCATCGGAGATATACTTAGTTTAGACCATGGAGTATGGAAATTATTATCCTCAATACGTCTATGATTTAGACGCATCATTGTATTCTTGTATTTCTAAATGAATTGTTTTTTTAAAAACTTGGTTTTCTACTATAAAAACATATTTATATATTGAAGATAGGAATCACTTCAGAAAATAAGTTTTAATAACGAATTCTAGTGATATAAAAAGGTTAGTTTGGACAACTTTTTTTCATTTTTAGACAAATTAGAAGAGAGCAACATTTTTTCACTTCAGATTCGCAATCTACTCCTAAAAAACTTTATGTACTGCATTTATTCTCAATATTGATAAGAGTTCCGTAACATTTATCTTTAGTTAAATTATATTGTGCCAACCTTCAAAATGAAAAAAGGATGATGTTTTTAGCAACCCAGGTTTTGAATAGAAGCATATCCTCGTCGTTGAGAATGTTGAATTAGGAATTAAGAATTTGGTGTAGATTGTACTGCTACATTTTGTGACAATTTGAATGAAATATTTACTGAATGGAAGCAGTAAATTTAGCGAAAACTTCTTCAAAATACCTATAAAAGTAGATTCATTGTCACGAGTTAGGCGGAAGTATAAATAACATTACATTCAGTTTTTTGAGAATATACAACATTCCATTTAAACAAGAAAAAACAGTCTTTGTACTGATAAAAAGGTTGGTTGTATCTGTTCTTGAAAGTAGATCTGGAAGTACATACTTTGTAGGGTTTCATACCACTGATTGTTCTCAGTAATAAAAATAATCTTATTTATTTAGTTTAATTGATTATGGCAATATCCAACTTAAATAGAACTCGAATCTTTATATGTTTAATTGTAACAACAAAATTGAATCAATATTTTCTTAGGAAACTAAGTTTCTATTTTGATAAACGATGAAAATGTCTCAAAAAATGCATAAAATTCCAAGAAACCTGAAGGAAATCTGCAGAATGAAGAAATTTATAAAAAATTTAACTTGCATTCCAAAGATCAAAAGAGATTGACAAAACTGTTTCGATTGCAAAAAACTCATCGATTAACAAACCCGGATCAGAAAAATGCAAAATACAAATTAAAATACATTAAATTCTTCAAAATAACGCATGAAAAACAAATTTCTAGAGCTCATAGAGTGAAATATATTTTTAAAGTGTTGTTAATCATCCCGTTTTTTTGTGAGCAAAACAGTTTTATCAAATTTACGGAACTTCATCCACAGGATGGTAGAAGACTCAAAAGGAAGCCAGCGGGTCTGATGGAGGATTGAAGAAGACTAAATCACTAGAGAAGCACTCATCATATCATCTGAGAGCATGCAGCTCTTAATCCGTGGCATCAGACCATACAATAAATGTATTCTGATTGCTGATGAGATGTTCAATTTTAAAACAAATGTTCCTTAGAATTCTTAATATTTTTTTGAAAAAATGTCATTGTATAATTTCAGCTATTAATAGCAGAAATGAAGTGTACTATATTTGTTATTACCTTTATGAATCATATTGTTATTCAGCACCTATTCCGATAAGGAGACTTATAAAGGGAAGTGAATCTGTTTATTTCATCGGAGATATACTTAGTTTAGACCATGGAGTATGGAAATTATTATCCTCAATACGTCTATGATTTAGACGCATCATTGTATTCTTGTATTTCTAAATGAATTGTTTTTTTAAAAACTTGGTTTTCTACTATAAAAACATATTTATATATTGAAGATAGGAATCACTTCAGAAAATAAGTTTTAATAACGAATTCTAGTGATATAAAAAGGTTAGTTTGGACAACTTTTTTTCATTTTTAGACAAATTAGAAGAGAGCAACATTTTTTCACTTCAGATTCGCAATCTACTCCTAAAAATCTTTATGTACTGCATTTATTCTCAATATTGATAAGAGTTCCGTAACATTTATCTTTAGTTAAATTATATTGTGCCAACCTTCAAAATGAAAAAAGGATGATGTTTTTAGCAACCCAGGTTTTGAATAGAAGCATATCCTCGTCGTTGAGAATGTTGAATTAGGAATTAAGAATTTGGTGTAGATTGTACTGCTACATTTTGTGACAATTTGAATGAAATATTTACTGAATGTAAGCAGTAAATTTAGCGAAAACTTCTTCAAAATACCTATAAAAGTAGATTCATTGTCACGAGTTAGGCGGAAGTATAAATAACATTACATTCAGTTTTTTGAGAATATACAACATTCCATTTAAACAAGAAAAAACAGTCTTTGTACTGATAACAAGGTTGGTTGTATATGTTCTTGAAAGTAGATCTGGAAGTACATACTTTGTAGGGTTTCATACCACTGATTGTTCTCAGTAATAAAAATAATCTTATTTATTTAGTTTAATTGATTATGGCAATATCCAACTTAAACAGAACAGATCAATCTCGAATCTTTATATATTTAATTGTAACAACAAAATTGAATCAATATTTTCTTAGGAAACTAAGTTTCTATTTTGATAAACGATGAAAATGTCTCAAAAAATGCATAAAATTCCAAGAAACCTGAAGGAAATCTGCAGAATGAAGAAATTTATAAAAAATTTAACTTGCATTCCAAAGATCAAAAGAGATTGACAAAACTGTTTCGATTGCAAAAAACTCATTGATTAACAAACCCGGATCAGAAAAATGCTAAATACAAATTAAAATACATTAAATTCTTCAAAATAACGCATGAAAAACAAATTTCTAGAGCTCATAGAGTGAAATATATTTTTAAAGTATTGTTAATCATGCAGTTTTTTGTGAGCAAAACAGTTTTATCAAATTTACGGAACTTCATCCACAGGATGGTAGAAGACTCAAAAGGAAGCCAGCGGGTCTGATGGAGGATTGAAGAAGACTAAATCACTAGAGAAGCACTCATCATATCATCTGAGAGCATGCAGCTCTTAATCCGTGGCATCAGACCATACAATAAATGTATTCTGATTGCTTATGAGGTGTTCAATTTTAAAACAAATGTTCCTTAGAATTCTTAATATTTTTTTGAAAAAATGTCATTGTATAATTTCAGCTATTAATAGCAGAAATGAAGTGTACTATATTTGTTATTACCTTTATGAATCATATTGTTATTCAGCACCTATTCCGATAAGGAGACCTATAAAGGGAAGTGAATCTGTTTATTTCATCGGAGATATACTTAGTTTAGACCATGGAGTATGGAAATTATTATCCTCAATACGTCTATGATTTAGACGCATCATTGTATTCTTGTATTTCTAAATGAATTGTTTTTTTAAAAACTTGGTTTTCTACTATAAAAACATATTTATATATTGAAGATAGGAATCACTTCAGAAAATAAGTTTTAATAACGAATTCTAGTGATATAAAAAGGTTAGTTTGGACAACTTTTTTTCATTTTTAGACAAATTAGAAGAGAGCAACATTTTTTCACTTCAGATTCGCAATCTACTCCTAAAAAACTTTATGTACTGCATTTATTCTCAATATTGATAAGAGTTCCGTAACATTTATCTTTAGTTAAATTATATTGTGCCAACCTTCAAAATGAAAAAAGGATGATGTTTTTAGCAACCCAGGTTTTGAATAGAAGCATATCCTCGTCGTTGAGAATGTTGAATTAGGAATTAAGAATTTGGTGTAGATTGTACTGCTACATTTTGTGACAATTTGAATGAAATATTTACTGAATGTAAGCAGTAAATTTAGCGAAAACTTCTTCAAAATACCTATAAAAGTAGATTCATTGTCACGAGTTAGGCGGAAGTATAAATAACATTACATTCAGTTTTTTGAGAATATACAACATTCCATTTAAACAAGAAAAAACAGTCTTTGTACTGATAAAAAGGTTGGTTGTATCTGTTCTTGAAAGTAGATCTGGAAGTACATACTTTGTAGGGTTTCATACCACTGATTGTTCTCAGTAATAAAAATAATCTTATTTATTTAGTTTAATTGATTATGGCAATATCCAACTTAAATAGAACTCGAATCTTTATATATTTAATTGTAACAACAAAATTGAATCAATATTTTCTTAGGAAACTAAGTTTCTATTTTGATAAACGATGAAAATGTCTCAAAAAATGCATAAAATTCCAAGAAACCTGAAGGAAATCTGCAGAATGAAGAAATTTATAAAAAATTTAACTTGCAATCAAAAGAGATTGACAAAACTGTTTCGATTGCAAAAAACTCATCGATTAACAAACCCGGATCAGAAAAATGCAAAATACAAATTAAAATACATTAAATTCTTCAAAATAACGCATGAAAAACAAATTTCTAGAGCTCATAGAGTGAAATATATTTTTAAAGTGTTGTTAATCATCCCGTTTTTTTGTGAGCAAAACAGTTTTATCAAATTTACGGAACTTCATCCACAGGATGGTAGAAGACTCAAAAGGAAGCCAGCGGGTCTGATGGAGGATTGAAGAAGACTAAATCACTAGAGAAGCACTCATCATATCATCTGAGAGCATGCAGCTCTTAATCCGTGGCATCAGACCATACAATAAATGTATTCTGATTGCTGATGAGATGTTCAATTTTAAAACAAATGTTCCTTAGAATTCTTAATATTTTTTTGAAAAAATGTCATTGTATAATTTCAGCTATTAATAGCAGAAATGAAGTGTACTATATTTGTTATTACCTTTATGAATCATATTGTTATTCAGCACCTATTCCGATAAGGAGACTTATAAAGGGAAGTGAATCTGTTTATTTCATCGGAGATATACTTAGTTTAGACCATGGAGTATGGAAATTATTATCCTCAATACGTCTATGATTTAGACGCATCATTGTATTCTTGTATTTCTAAATGAATTGTTTTTTTAAAAACTTGGTTTTCTACTATAAAAACATATTTATATATTGAAGATAGGAATCACTTCAGAAAATAAGTTTTAATAACGAATTCTAGTGATATAAAAAGGTTAGTTTGGACAACTTTTTTTCATTTTTAGACAAATTAGAAGAGAGCAACATTTTTTCACTTCAGATTCGCAATCTACTCCTAAAAAACTTTATGTACTGCATTTATTCTCAATATTGATAAGAGTTCCGTAACATTTATCTTTAGTTAAATTATATTGTGCCAACCTTCAAAATGAAAAAAGGATGATGTTTTTAGCAACCCAGGTTTTGAATAGAAGCATATCCTCGTCGTTGAGAATGTTGAATTAGGAATTAAGAATTTGGTGTAGATTGTACTGCTACATTTTGTGACAATTTGAATGAAATATTTACTGAATGTAAGCAGTAAATTTAGCGAAAACTTCTTCAAAATACCTATAAAAGTAGATTCATTGTCACGAGTTAGGCGGAAGTATAAATAACATTACATTCAGTTTTTTGAGAATATACAACATTCCATTTAAACAAGAAAAAACAGTCTTTGTACTGATAAAAAGGTTGGTTGTATCTGTTCTTGAAAGTAGATCTGGAAGTACATACTTTGTAGGGTTTCATACCACTGATTGTTCTCAGTAATAAAAATAATCTTATTTATTTAGTTTAATTGATTATGGCAATATCCAACTTAAATAGAACTCGAATCTTTATATATTTAATTGTAACAACAAAATTGAATCAATATTTTCTTAGGAAACTAAGTTTCTATTTTGATAAACGATGAAAATGTCTCAAAAAATGCATAAAATTCCAAGAAACCTGAAGGAAATCTGCAGAATGAAGAAATTTATAAAAAATTTAACTTGCAATCAAAAGAGATTGACAAAACTGTTTCGATTGCAAAAAACTCATCGATTAACAAACCCGGATCAGAAAAATGCAAAATACAAATTAAAATACATTAAATTCTTCAAAATAACGCATGAAAAACAAATTTCTAGAGCTCATAGAGTGAAATATATTTTTAAAGTGTTGTTAATCATCCCGTTTTTTTGTGAGCAAAACAGTTTTATCAAATTTACGGAACTTCATCCACAGGATGGTAGAAGACTCAAAAGGAAGCCAGCGGGTCTGATGGAGGATTGAAGAAGACTAAATCACTAGAGAAGCACTCATCATATCATCTGAGAGCATGCAGCTCTTAATCCGTGGCATCAGACCATACAATAAATGTATTCTGATTGCTTATGAGGTGTTCAATTTTAAAACAAATGTTCCTTAGAATTCTTAATATTTTTTTGAAAAAATGTCATTGTATAATTTCAGCTATTAATAGCAGAAATGAAGTGTACTATATTTGTTATTACCTTTATGAATCATATTGTTATTCAGCACCTATTCCGATAAGGAGACTTATAAAGGGAAGTGAATCTGTTTATTTCATCGGAGATATACTTAGTTTAGACCATGGAGTATGGAAATTATTATCCTCAATACGTCTATGATTTAGACGCATCCTTGTATTCTTGTATTTCTAAATGAATTGTTTTTTTAAAAACTTGGTTTTCTACTATAAAAACATATTTATATATTGAAGATAGGAATCACTTCAGAAAATAAGTTTTAATAACGAATTCTAGTGATATAAAAAGGTTAGTTTGGACAACTTTTTTTCATTTTTAGACAAATTAGAAGAGAGCAACATTTTTTCACTTCAGATTCGCAATCTACTCCTAAAAATCTTTATGTACTGCATTTATTCTCAATATTGATAAGAGTTCCGTAACATTTATCTTTAGTTAAATTATATTGTGCCAACCTTCAAAATGAAAAAAGGATGATGTTTTTAGCAACCCAGGTTTTGAATAGAAGCATATCCTCGTCGTTGAGAATGTTGAATTAGGAATTAAGAATTTGGTGTAGATTGTACTGCTACATTTTGTGACAATTTGAATGAAATATTTACTGAATGTAAGCAGTAAATTTAGCGAAAACTTCTTCAAAATACCTATAAAAGTAGATTCATTGTCACGAGTTAGGCGGAAGTATAAATAACATTACATTCAGTTTTTTGAGAATATACAACATTCCATTTAAACAAGAAAAAACAGTCTTTGTACTGATAACAAGGTTGGTTGTATATGTTCTTGAAAGTAGATCTGGAAGTACATACTTTGTAGGGTTTCATACCACTGATTGTTCTCAGTAATAAAAATAATCTTATTTATTTAGTTTAATTGATTATGGCAATATCCAACTTAAACAGAACAGATCAATCTCGAATCTTTATATATTTAATTGTAACAACAAAATTGAATCAATATTTTCTTAGGAAACTAAGTTTCTATTTTGATAAACGATGAAAATGTCTCAAAAAATGCATAAAATTCCAAGAAACCTGAAGGAAATCTGCAGAATGAAGAAATTTATAAAAAATTTAACTTGCATTCCAAAGATCAAAAGAGATTGACAAAACTGTTTCGATTGCAAAAAACTCATTGATTAACAAACCCGGATCAGAAAAATGCTAAATACAAATTAAAATACATTAAATTCTTCAAAATAACGCATGAAAAACAAATTTCTAGAGCTCATAGAGTGAAATATATTTTTAAAGTATTGTTAATCATGCAGTTTTTTGTGAGCAAAACAGTTTTATCAAATTTACGGAACTTCATCCACAGGATGGTAGAAGACTCAAAAGGAAGCCAGCGGGTCTGATGGAGGATTGAAGAAGACTAAATCACTAGAGAAGCACTCATCATATCATCTGAGAGCATGCAGCTCTTAATCCGTGGCATCAGACCATACAATAAATGTATTCTGATTGCTTATGAGGTGTTCAATTTTAAAACAAATGTTCCTTAGAATTCTTAATATTTTTTTGAAAAAATGTCATTGTATAATTTCAGCTATTAATAGCAGAAATGAAGTGTACTATATTTGTTATTACCTTTATGAATCATATTGTTATTCAGCACCTATTCCGATAAGGAGACCTATAAAGGGAAGTGAATCTGTTTATTTCATCGGAGATATACTTAGTTTAGACCATGGAGTATGGAAATTATTATCCTCAATACGTCTATGATTTAGACGCATCATTGTATTCTTGTATTTCTAAATGAATTGTTTTTTTAAAAACTTGGTTTTCTACTATAAAAACATATTTATATATTGAAGATAGGAATCACTTCAGAAAATAAGTTTTAATAACGAATTCTAGTGATATAAAAAGGTTAGTTTGGACAACTTTTTTTCATTTTTAGACAAATTAGAAGAGAGCAACATTTTTTCACTTCAGATTCGCAATCTACTCCTAAAAAACTTTATGTACTGCATTTATTCTCAATATTGATAAGAGTTCCGTAACATTTATCTTTAGTTAAATTATATTGTGCCAACCTTCAAAATGAAAAAAGGATGATGTTTTTAGCAACCCAGGTTTTGAATAGAAGCATATCCTCGTCGTTGAGAATGTTGAATTAGGAATTAAGAATTTGGTGTAGATTGTACTGCTACATTTTGTGACAATTTGAATGAAATATTTACTGAATGTAAGCAGTAAATTTAGCGAAAACTTCTTCAAAATACCTATAAAAGTAGATTCATTGTCACGAGTTAGGCGGAAGTATAAATAACATTACATTCAGTTTTTTGAGAATATACAACATTCCATTTAAACAAGAAAAAACAGTCTTTGTACTGATAAAAAGGTTGGTTGTATCTGTTCTTGAAAGTAGATCTGGAAGTACATACTTTGTAGGGTTTCATACCACTGATTGTTCTCAGTAATAAAAATAATCTTATTTATTTAGTTTAATTGATTATGGCAATATCCAACTTAAATAGAACTCGAATCTTTATATATTTAATTGTAACAACAAAATTGAATCAATATTTTCTTAGGAAACTAAGTTTCTATTTTGATAAACGATGAAAATGTCTCAAAAAATGCATAAAATTCCAAGAAACCTGAAGGAAATCTGCAGAATGAAGAAATTTATAAAAAATTTAACTTGCAATCAAAAGAGATTGACAAAACTGTTTCGATTGCAAAAAACTCATCGATTAACAAACCCGGATCAGAAAAATGCAAAATACAAATTAAAATACATTAAATTCTTCAAAATAACGCATGAAAAACAAATTTCTAGAGCTCATAGAGTGAAATATATTTTTAAAGTGTTGTTAATCATCCCGTTTTTTTGTGAGCAAAACAGTTTTATCAAATTTACGGAACTTCATCCACAGGATGGTAGAAGACTCAAAAGGAAGCCAGCGGGTCTGATGGAGGATTGAAGAAGACTAAATCACTAGAGAAGCACTCATCATATCATCTGAGAGCATGCAGCTCTTAATCCGTGGCATCAGACCATACAATAAATGTATTCTGATTGCTGATGAGATGTTCAATTTTAAAACAAATGTTCCTTAGAATTCTTAATATTTTTTTGAAAAAATGTCATTGTATAATTTCAGCTATTAATAGCAGAAATGAAGTGTACTATATTTGTTATTACCTTTATGAATCATATTGTTATTCAGCACCTATTCCGATAAGGAGACTTATAAAGGGAAGTGAATCTGTTTATTTCATCGGAGATATACTTAGTTTAGACCATGGAGTATGGAAATTATTATCCTCAATACGTCTATGATTTAGACGCATCATTGTATTCTTGTATTTCTAAATGAATTGTTTTTTTAAAAACTTGGTTTTCTACTATAAAAACATATTTATATATTGAAGATAGGAATCACTTCAGAAAATAAGTTTTAATAACGAATTCTAGTGATATAAAAAGGTTAGTTTGGACAACTTTTTTTCATTTTTAGACAAATTAGAAGAGAGCAACATTTTTTCACTTCAGATTCGCAATCTACTCCTAAAAAACTTTATGTACTGCATTTATTCTCAATATTGATAAGAGTTCCGTAACATTTATCTTTAGTTAAATTATATTGTGCCAACCTTCAAAATGAAAAAAGGATGATGTTTTTAGCAACCCAGGTTTTGAATAGAAGCATATCCTCGTCGTTGAGAATGTTGAATTAGGAATTAAGAATTTGGTGTAGATTGTACTGCTACATTTTGTGACAATTTGAATGAAATATTTACTGAATGGAAGCAGTAAATTTAGCGAAAACTTCTTCAAAATACCTATAAAAGTAGATTCATTGTCACGAGTTAGGCGGAAGTATAAATAACATTACATTCAGTTTTTTGAGAATATACAACATTCCATTTAAACAAGAAAAAACAGTCTTTGTACTGATAAAAAGGTTGGTTGTATCTGTTCTTGAAAGTAGATCTGGAAGTACATACTTTGTAGGGTTTCATACCACTGATTGTTCTCAGTAATAAAAATAATCTTATTTATTTAGTTTAATTGATTATGGCAATATCCAACTTAAATAGAACTCGAATCTTTATATATTTAATTGTAACAACAAAATTGAATCAATATTTTCTTAGGAAACTAAGTTTCTATTTTGATAAACGATGAAAATGTCTCAAAAAATGCATAAAATTCCAAGAAACCTGAAGGAAATCTGCAGAATGAAGAAATTTATAAAAAATTTAACTTGCAATCAAAAGAGATTGACAAAACTGTTTCGATTGCAAAAAACTCATCGATTAACAAACCCGGATCAGAAAAATGCAAAATACAAATTAAAATACATTAAATTCTTCAAAATAACGCATGAAAAACAAATTTCTAGAGCTCATAGAGTGAAATATATTTTTAAAGTGTTGTTAATCATCCCGTTTTTTTGTGAGCAAAACAGTTTTATCAAATTTACGGAACTTCATCCACAGGATGGTAGAAGACTCAAAAGGAAGCCAGCGGGTCTGATGGAGGATTGAAGAAGACTAAATCACTAGAGAAGCACTCATCATATCATCTGAGAGCATGCAGCTCTTAATCCGTGGCATCAGACCATACAATAAATGTATTCTGATTGCTGATGAGATGTTCAATTTTAAAACAAATGTTCCTTAGAATTCTTAATATTTTTTTGAAAAAATGTCATTGTATAATTTCAGCTATTAATAGCAGAAATGAAGTGTACTATATTTGTTATTACCTTTATGAATCATATTGTTATTCAGCACCTATTCCGATAAGGAGACTTATAAAGGGAAGTGAATCTGTTTATTTCATCGGAGATATACTTAGTTTAGACCATGGAGTATGGAAATTATTATCCTCAATACGTCTATGATTTAGACGCATCCTTGTATTCTTGTATTTCTAAATGAATTGTTTTTTTAAAAACTTGGTTTTCTACTATAAAAACATATTTATATATTGAAGATAGGAATCACTTCAGAAAATAAGTTTTAATAACGAATTCTAGTGATATAAAAAGGTTAGTTTGGACAACTTTTTTTCATTTTTAGACAAATTAGAAGAGAGCAACATTTTTTCACTTCAGATTCGCAATCTACTCCTAAAAAACTTTATGTACTGCATTTATTCTCAATATTGATAAGAGTTCCGTAACATTTATCTTTAGTTAAATTATATTGTGCCAACCTTCAAAATGAAAAAAGGATGATGTTTTTAGCAACCCAGGTTTTGAATAGAAGCATATCCTCGTCGTTGAGAATGTTGAATTAGGAATTAAGAATTTGGTGTAGATTGTACTGCTACATTTTGTGACAATTTGAATGAAATATTTACTGAATGGAAGCAGTAAATTTAGCGAAAACTTCTTCAAAATACCTATAAAAGTAGATTCATTGTCACGAGTTAGGCGGAAGTATAAATAACATTACATTCAGTTTTTTGAGAATATACAACATTCCATTTAAACAAGAAAAAACAGTCTTTGTACTGATAAAAAGGTTGGTTGTATCTGTTCTTGAAAGTAGATCTGGAAGTACATACTTTGTAGGGTTTCATACCACTGATTGTTCTCAGTAATAAAAATAATCTTATTTATTTAGTTTAATTGATTATGGCAATATCCAACTTAAATAGAACTCGAATCTTTATATATTTAATTGTAACAACAAAATTGAATCAATATTTTCTTAGGAAACTAAGTTTCTATTTTGATAAACGATGAAAATGTCTCAAAAAATGCATAAAATTCCAAGAAACCTGAAGGAAATCTGCAGAATGAAGAAATTTATAAAAAATTTAACTTGCATTCCAAAGATCAAAAGAGATTGACAAAACTGTTTCGATTGCAAAAAACTCATCGATTAACAAACCCGGATCAGAAAAATGCAAAATACAAATTAAAATACATTAAATTCTTCAAAATAACGCATGAAAAACAAATTTCTAGAGCTCATAGAGTGAAATATATTTTTAAAGTGTTGTTAATCATCCCGTTTTTTTGTGAGCAAAACAGTTTTATCAAATTTACGGAACTTCATCCACAGGATGGTAGAAGACTCAAAAGGAAGCCAGCGGGTCTGATGGAGGATTGAAGAAGACTAAATCACTAGAGAAGCACTCATCATATCATCTGAGAGCATGCAGCTCTTAATCCGTGGCATCAGACCATACAATAAATGTATTCTGATTGCTGATGAGGTGTTCAATTTTAAAACAAATGTTCCTTAGAATTCTTAATATTTTTTTGAAAAAATGTCATTGTATAATTTCAGCTATTAATAGGAGAAATGAAGTGTTTTACTTTAAAACATATACGATGAATTTCTGTCAAATAGAGACCAAAACAATCAAGAATTTAATTCAACAAATATCCACACAATTTACATTTAAATGACTACAAATTTAAATGAATGGAATTTATATGACTTTTGAGAGAACTTTTCCGAATTGCCGAATATTCACACAAGTGACATTTAAGCTGTTTCAAATTTAAATGAATGGAATTAATATGACTCTTGAGATTATCTTTTCGATTTGTAGAATATTCACACAAGTGACATTTATATTGCTTCAAATTGGAGTGAATCGAATCTATATGAATTTTGAGGATAGGTTACATTTATGCTTTTTCAAATTTAAATGAACTGAATCTATATGATTGTTGAGATTATTTTTCTGATTTGTAGAATATTCACACAAGTCACATTTAAACTGCTTCAAATTTAAATGAACTGACTTTACATGATTTTTCAGACTAATTAGCTGGTTGGCAGCATAATCACATTGGTTACATTTATGCAACTTCAAATTTAAATGATATGTAGCTATATGATTTTTAAGGTAAACGTTTCGAGTTGTGGAATATCCACACAAGTAACATTTATGTTTCTTCAAATTGGAATGGATCAAATCCATGTGAATTTTGATATAAAATTTTTGATTTGTAGAATATTCACATAGGTTACACTTATGTTGCTTCAAATTCAAATGGACTGAATCGAAATGAGCTTGCAGATTAGATTTATGATTTGTAGCAAAATCACATAGGTTGCATTTATTTGCCTTCAAATTGGAATGAATTGAATCTATATGAACTTTCAAATGAACTTTTTGAGTTGCGGAATATCCACATAAATGACATTTATACTTCTTCAAATTAAAATGAACCGTTTCCGTATGATTTTTGAGAATAGCTTTTTGATTTGCAGAATAATCACATAAATTACATTTATGCTGCTTTAAATTCAAATGAACCGAATCTATATGATTTTTGAGATGACTCTTTCGATTAGTGGAACATCCACACAAGTGACATTTATATTGCTTCAAGTTTAAATGAATGGAAACTACATGATTTTTGAGATTAGATTTATGATTTGCAGTATAATCACATAGCTTGCATTTATGTGCCCTCAAATTGGAATGAACCGCATCTATATGAATCTTGAGACTGCTCTTTGAATTTGTGGAATATTCACATTTGTGACATTTATGTTGCTTTAATTTCAGATGAACTGAATCAATATGAATTTTAAGATGGCTCTTATGATTCGTACTATAATTACATAGATTGCATTTATGTGCTTTCAAATTAGAGTGAATTGAATCTACATTATTTATAAGATTATCTTTTTGATTTTCAGAATATTGATATGAATTGCAAATTTTCTTCTGTTTAGAAGGTAAACTTTTGCGTTTTTTAATTTTTTCTTTGAAATATAATCTAGGATCAGAGTCGCTAGTTTTTTGCTGATTATTATCCAGTTTGTCAGAGCGAAATCTCTTGTTCTCCAATCGTTGAGATGAACCACTTAGGTTATCATATTCCCTTTTAATGACTTCCCTGTCATACACTCCAGTTTCATCGACAAACTGCTCTACAATATCCACATCTTCGATTTTTAGATCTAAATTCTCAAATTCCTTCACGTTATCAGGATATGGAATTCTAGAATGAATGAAACAGTTAATCGAGAGCAATTTAAAAATTTTTTAGGATGATAAAAATGAAAGTAGCCTCTGCTTCCAATTTTCAGAGAAAGAGTAGAAATATTGATAACGAAGTCTCACAGAATAATAAAAAGTTATTAACAAATAAATCTCCCTTTCTGACATCACATTAAATGATTCAATTTCAAAATTATAATTACCACTGAAATATGTGAGTATATAGTAGTACCCAGCTGAGAAAGCAACGCAGCCGTAGCATCCTAGAGTACCTGAAGTTTGTCAATGGTTTGACATGAATGACTTATCTTTAACTAATCTCAAAGTTTTTGAACAAAGAACTCTCGAATGCCCTTGACAGCTACTATTCCTCTGGGTGATTAGAACCTGTTCAAGTTACTAAATATTTTGACATAAACATCAATACATTCCTGGATTGGAGCATGCATATAGAGAAACTTATTTGTCCTCAAATATGGCATTATATTCAGGGGGAACAGTTTCCAGATTCAGTTACTTTTTGTTATACAGAAGAGAACTGTAATATCAACGATGAATATGAAATTTAAAGATACTTGCAGAGGAGTTTTCAGGGATATGCAAATTATGACTATATATGGTCTATATAATATATATTTGAGTGTCTAATATTTTCTTCAAGCATTGATTTGAATTTGGATAACTATTCATAGTTATGGGAATTTAATCTATTCTTTCCATATACTAGCATTAACAGAAAAAGGTTCCTATTATGTGCATAAAATTGTATAATAGATTACCACCCAGGTATATTCTTAAGTTCAAAAACGTTCTCACAAATTTAGAACCATAATCAATTAATGATTACCTTAATTGCAATAATTTGATCGAATTGATTTGAATTCTACATCACACCTTTTGTGATGTAATTTCTTTTATCTCTCTCTTACTAATTGTATGTATATAGGTGATATGAAATGAAATAGCTTATTTTTATAATGGAGAATTTTAAACACATCAGCATTAATTGAACTCAATAATTTCAGATTAAATAAGATCCAATAAATTTTAGTTACGAAATTAGGTACTTACGAATCAATAGAAGTACATATTTCTTCTTTTACTTCATCAGATTGAGTATGAACTTCCATCCTACTACTGCGTTCTTAAAAATTCAGGAAGAATTGATGTAAATTTTATTTCTTAATCACCTTACAATTGTAAAAACCAAAAATTTTGACTTATACCATAAACTCAAATACTGAATTTCAGATTTCAATATTTCAACAGATGAAACTTGTTTGAATAAAAATTCATTTGTACAGAAAAAAATTTGACATATTCACTTGTGATAAAATATACACATTTCAGCAATATTTAAGTGTTGTTTATCAACTTTATAAAACACCAGAATTATGTTCTGTGGTGCTGTTCTCAGATTACCAAATTTCAGTTGTCATAGACCTTTTGACCTACTCTCAAGGTAATAAACATTGTTTATTTACTCTCTTATTAGTCAGAAGGACAACATCGTGGCAGAAAAATCTTTGATTTGGTTTGGCAAATGGACGACATAGTTGTTCCGCGGTGCAGAGGACAGAGAAATAATCATAGATAAACTTTATATTTATTGTTTGTCTATGGAACCGATGGTTAGTCTACATGCGAATATAACATGATAGTGCCATACATAAACGAGAATGGCTCGTTTATCTATGATAGTTTGTCTATGAATAGGTCAATGGATATACTGAAGAATCCAAAAAAAAATATTCAGATCCAGTGCATAGGAATACCTAAGAAATAAATAATAGTAGTTTGGCTATGTATTGTAGTTTGAGGTCATAGATGCACCATCAATTTTTATATACTTTATCCATGGCATAGATAAACAAGGCAATACAATTAGTTTAATAATCTGTGCATCCATAGATAAACGAGGTTGTATCTTATCTAACTATGTTTGAAGATAAGAGTGGCAGAATACTCACATCAGGGCTGCCGTTATAGTACAATTGTACTATTTACAGTACATTTTCAACAGAAATATGCAATAGTACATTTTTATCAGAAAAATAAACATTCTAGTACATTTTGGATTTCAGTAATTGTAACATTTTTCCGTGGTTGGTAGTGGTACGAACCACAGAACCGAGTTTATTTCTGTCATTGTATTGTCACTTTGTCAGCTGTCAAGACGTTGCGTTGCACTTAGGTTATGTTGTTTTTGTTTACTTGTTTTAATACTGTAGAATTATCGGTAATACTGCCAAATATAGGAATAAGTTTTCATAATAAATCAATTTTTCCAACAGATGTACTTGTAAATAAGAATATTCTTATTTATCTATGTATATTGTCGGAAGCTTGCGGCAGCACTGACTCGCATACATGTTTTCTTTCGTGAAAAGCATGTATTCTCAATATTTTAACTTCAAAACAAGTATATTTCTTAGTGGTTAAAGTTAACAGTGGAGTATCTATAACTCAGTTGAAGCTAGTATTAATGCTTGAAGAATTTGTATGAAAACATATGAGATGGAAGTTGTTAATCAATATATTAATGTAAAAGAAGAAATATGTACTTCTCTTGATTCGTAAGTATGTTTTATTGTAGTTTAAATGATACACATATATATTGTTGATTTCTATTTATTATTGCGAGTTGCTTACATGACGCGTTTCGTTTACATAGTAACTTCAAATGCTTATAAACAACTAGTCTGAAATTTGGTAACATACTCTATTTAAATATTTTCTGTTTTCAGATAAGGGTACAATAAAAAGTTTTTATTACTCTGGTAAAACCACTGGGTCCTTAGTTGAATAGATCCAATAAAGGTGAACTGAATAAGTTTGTTTATTTCTAAATTTTCCAACAGGTTCAATTTTAAACCCTCATTTTCTGTATGCAAAATCTTAAAACCTTCATTGAAATCATGTTTCTCTTTTATTAAATGTTCCGTATATGTAGGAGTAGAATTTTTCAAATATTGGATGGAGTAGTTCCTTACTTTGTGATAGTTCATTGCAATTAGGATTACTCTATCACTTTTCATTGAATAGGTACATTGTAGCTCTTTCAAATGTTTTCCAACATCTAGAAAAAGAATTGTTTACATACCATATTTAAAGGGAGTTAAAGTTTTTTATCACTGAGGAAAAACCACTGGCATAAATAACAGAATAAATTCAACAGAGTTTAACATAATAATTCTGTCTAGTCATTCAGGGAATATTCCCCGAATTCCTTATTCGATTTATTTCTTCACTTTCTAATAAGTTCGGTTTCTGGTTTTTTATTTTCTCTATGATAAATCTTAAACTCTTCATAGATTTATTGTGATTAAAATTTTCATACTATGTGATGTCCTTTTCTTCAGAACCTTGTTACCAATGAGTCAGATTTGTTTTCAACAAACATGAGTAAAGTACTCACAAAACATCCCAGTCCTCTAATTGTTTCCTCCATGTTAATTCTCTAACGATGAATGATACAGTAAAAAACTAACTAACCAGCCATTTTGTCTCCATAAAGATCAACAAAACTTAGATCACCATCCTGCAAAAAGTAGAATCCAGAATGTCTCATTTTATGGTAATTTTTTTATAAGACCTACCGGTGTTTCCATAAAGTTCCAAATTTCATAATTTCACAATCCTAGATCACCATCCTCAAGAAAGTAGGATCCAGGAGGTCTCATTCAGGTTTTTGGAAAATAGAAATCTTGTCTATCAAAGAAAGGTAAGACAAATATTTTCTATTTGTTTACATTTTAATAAATAACAAATTTATTGCTCATATCAAATGGCCATCAACCCAAGGTTCTTCAGCCCATTTGTAATTACAGATTTTGTAACATATAAAAAAAAAAGAGATTAATAATGATATTACGAGTGGTTAAAACTCAGAAAATTTTGGAAAATTCCTATTTTTCAATGTAGTCTCCTAAACCTCAATACATTTGTTAGATCGAGAAAAAAGCTTCTCTAAACCTTGTAAAAAATATTCTTCCGGCTACTCCTCAAAATAGGTATTAATTGCTACCTTCAGCTTCTTCTTTCTATTAGTCGTATTTTCGTTAAATTATTATTACCCTGATACTCCTAGATCTTCTGTGAAGATCCCTTTGAAGCATTTTCAGCTTGTGAGAGTTAGGAGCTCACTTTTGTTCTGGGTAGGCTTTGTTACTGCCTTTCGGTAACGATCCTTATGATCTACCACTGAGCTGTCTGCACAAATGGTATAAAAATGTATGGATGGATTCTGAAATTAGTTTCTTTTGTTGTCAACTTCAAGTTTATTTTAGGGGTGTCTAATTTTTGTAATTATACAAAGGGATGTAGTTTCTGCAATTTTTAAGTTGTTTAGGGCTGACTGTCGCCAATTGACAAAGATTGGATGTGCTTTCTTCAGTACAGGTTTTCATATTGTCGTCGTGTATATTCTGACTGTGTTCTTCTTATTCTTTATAGAAAATTTGGTAAAAGTTTTGGCTCTTGCTATAGTTTTCTTTTTAATTGAAGTTGTATATTTGTTGAAGTTCATTTTGTTGTCAACTTCAACTCGTTGGTTTTTTGATGATTCTTTTTAATGATATTTTAGGCGAGGTTGGACAAATTTTATAATAAAAATTATATAATGTGATACCATAGAGTTAGATTTCAGTCGCCATTTACTGAGGCTCATTTCTTATTTATTCATCATGGATTGTAATCCATTGAAGCAGCTTGTTAGTGAATTGTTGTGTGATATAATGAATGTGTCATCTGTGCACTGTAGTAAATATTGTTGGTTCTTTCTTGCCTTTGGGATATAATTATACACAAGTACCTTGAGAAAAAGAAAGATAGAGATTGCTACATCTTGTATTTGCTACAATTTTTTTCTTACTGCTAATAGAGAGCATTGTCACCATTTTGTGTTTTAGATGAGTTATACCTGTTCATATACTTTGAATCTCTGATTTTCCAAGAATGGTAAAAAAGGTAACATCATATCTTACATAAACTAGGTAATGCTGTAATCAATACATCATTCAATCCACTCCAAATCTCTTACTGAGGAGCATTCTTTGATTTTATCATATTTTCGAGTACTAAATTACTTAAAAATCACTTGTATCAATTTGCTCAGAAATATTGTGTAATACAATCTTGCTGAAATGAGCAAAATGAAAAATTTGGAGAATCGAAATGTAAGAAAAATTCTTGATTTTTGTTACTGCACTAATTCTTTGGTTACAGTTTCCCATATCCAGATAATGAAGAGAAATTTGAAAACCTCAAAGTGGAAGATGTAAACATTGGTGAACAATCTATTGATGAAATTGGAATACATGATAGAGAAGAATACCTCGAAAAACTGTCCACCAACTTCTCCATATTGGAAGAAAACCATGAACAAGAAACTAAAAATTTTAATATTTGCGATGAAACTTCAGTTACCGGAAATGAAAAGGATCAACCCCATTCGAATTTGAAGCAACATAAATGTTACTTGTGCTATTATGCTACAAATCGAAAACATCATCTTAAAAATCATATAAATTCAATTCATTTGAAATTGAAGCAACATAAATGTGCCTCATGTGAATATGCTGCAAATCAAAAAATTAACCTTAAATTTCATATAGATTCAGTTCATTTGAATGTGAAGCAACATAAATGTATGTTATGTGAGTATGCCGCAAATAAGAAAGTCGGCCTTGAAAACCATATTAATTCAATTCATTTGAATTTGAAGCAACATAAATGTACCTTATGTGATTACGCGGCAAATGTTAAAAGTGTCCTTACAGAGCATATAAATTCAATCCATTTGAATTTGAAGCAGCACAAATGTAACTTGTGTGAGTATGCTGCAAATCGAAAAGCTTCCCTTAAAAATCATATAAATTCAATTCATTTAAATATGAAGCAACATAAATGCAACTTGTGTGATTATATTACATATTATAAAAATAGTCTTAATATACATCTAAATTCCGTTCATTTGAAGTTGAAGCAACATAAATGTACCTTATGTGAATATGCTACAAATTCAAGAAATAGACTTGAAATTCATATAGGTTCAGCTCATTTGAATTTGAAGCAATTCAAATGTAACTTGTGTGATTATGTTGTAAAACGTGAATATTCCCTTAAGAAACATATAAATTCAGTTCATGTAAATGTGAAGCAATTTGTATGCAACTTATGTGATTATGCTTCAAATAAAAAAATCAATCTTGAAAAGCATATAAATTCAATTCATTTGAATTTGAAGCAACATAAATGTGACTGGTGTGATTATACTACAATTAATAAAAGTAACCTTAAGAAGCATATAAATTCATTTCATTTGAATTTGAAGCAGCTCAAATGTAACTTATGTGATTATACTACAAATTATAAAAATCATCTTGAGGGGCATATAAATTCAGTTCATTTGAATTTGAAGCAACATATGTGTACCTTATGTGAATATGTTTCGAATCGAAAAAATAACCTTAACACTCACATAAATTTCGTTCATTTGAATTTAAAGCAACATAGATGTAAGTTTTGTGATTATAATACAAATAGTAAATATGCAATTAAGAAGCATATTAATTCAGTTCATTTGAATTTGAAGCAACATAAGTGTCCCTTATGTCAGTACGCTGCAAATCAAAAATATCACCTTAAGAGTCATTTAAGTTCAGTTCATTTAAATCCGAAGTAAGTTTAATGAAACTTGTGTGATTATGCTGTAAATCAAAAAAGCAGCCTTAAAAACCATATAAATTCAGTTCATTTGAATTTGAAGCAACATAAGTGTCCCTTATGTCAGTACGCTGCAAATCAAAAATATCACCTTAAGAGTCATTTAAGTTCAGTTCATTTAAATCCGAAGTAAGTTTAATGAAACTTGTGTGATTATGCTGCAAATTAAAAAATCAGCCTTAAAAATCATATAAATTCAGTTCATTTGAATTTGAAGCAACATAAGTGTCCCTTATGTCAGTACGCTGCAAATCAAAAATATCACCTTAAGAGTCATTTAAGTTCAGTTCATTTAAATCCGAAGTAAGTTTAATGAAACTTGTGTGATTATGCTGTAAATCAAAAAAGCAGCCTTAAAAACCATATAAATTCAGTTCATTTGAATTTGAAGCAACATAAGTGTCCCTTATGTCAGTACGCTGCAAATCAAAAATATCACCTTAAGAGTCATTTAAGTTCAGTTCATTTAAATCCGAAGTAAGTTTAATGAAACTTGTGTGATTATGCTGCAAATTAAAAAATCAGCCTTAAAAATCATATAAATTCAGTTCATTTGAATTTGAAGCATCATAAGTGTCCCTTATGTCAGTACGCTGCAAATCAAAAATATCACCTTAAGAGTCATTTAAGTTCAGTTCATTTAAATCCGAAGTAAGTTTAATGAAACTTGTGTGATTATGCTGTAAATCAAAAAAGCAGCCTTAAAAACCATATAAATTCAGTTCATTTGAATTTGAAGCAACATAAGTGTCCCTTATGTCAGTACGCTGCAAATCAAAAATATCACCTTAAGAGTCATTTAAGTTCAGTTCATTTAAATCCGAAGTAAGTTTAATGAAACTTGTGTGATTATGCTGCAAATTAAAAAATCAGCCTTAAAAATCATATAAATTCAGTTCATTTGAATTTGAAGCAACATAAGTGTCCCTTATGTCAGTACGCTGCAAATCAAAAATATCACCTTAAGAGTCATTTAAGTTCAGTTCATTTAAATCCGAAGTAAGTTTAATGAAACTTGTGTGATTATGCTGCAAATCAAAAAAGCAGCCTTAAAAACCATATAAATTCAGTTCATTTGAATTTGAAGCAACATAAGTGTCCCTTATGTCAGTACGCTGCAAATCAAAAATATCACCTTAAGAGTCATTTAAGTTCAGTTCATTTAAATCCGAAGTAAGTTTAATGAAACTTGTGTGATTATGCTGCAAATTAAAAAATCAGCCTTAAAAATCATATAAATTCAGTTCATTTGAATTTGAAGCAACATAAGTGTCCCTTATGTCAGTACGCTGCAAATCAAAAATATCACCTTAAGAGTCATTTAAGTTCAGTTCATTTAAATCCGAAGTAAGTTTAATGAAACTTGTGTGATTATGCTGCAAATTAAAAAAGCAGCCTTAAAAACCATATAAATTCAGTTCATTTGAATTTGAAGCAACATAAGTGTCCCTTATGTCAGTACGCTGCAAATCAAAAATATCACCTTAAGAGTCATTTAAGTTCAGTTCATTTAAATCCGAAGTAAGTTTAATGAAACTTGTGTGATTATGCTGTAAATCAAAAAAGCAGCCTTAAAAACCATATAAATTCAGTTCATTTGAATTTGAAGCAACATAAGTGTCCCTTATGTCAGTACGCTGCAAATCAAAAATATCACCTTAAGAGTCATTTAAGTTCAGTTCATTTAAATCCGAAGTAAGTTTAATGAAACTTGTGTGATTATGCTGCAAATTAAAAAATCAGCCTTAAAAATCATATAAATTCAGTTCATTTGAATTTGAAGCAACATAAGTGTCCCTTATGTCAGTACGCTGCAAATCAAAAATATCACCTTAAGAGTCATTTAAGTTCAGTTCATTTAAATCCGAAGTAAGTTTAATGAAACTTGTGTGATTATGCTGCAAATTAAAAAAGCAGCCTTAAAAATCATATAAATTCAGTTCATTTGAATTTGAAGCAACATAAGTGTCCCTTATGTCAGTACGCTGCAAATCAAAAATATCACCTTAAGAGTCATTTAAGTTCAGTTCATTTAAATCCGAAGTAAGTTTAACGTAACTTGTGTGATTATGCTGCAAATCAAAAAAGCAGCCTTAAAAAACCATATAAATTCGGTTCATTTGAATTTTAAGCAACACCAATATACCTAAAATATAATTGTGGAAATAATCTATATTATTTTATTTAATAAATGTACCTTAATGTAATATACTGTAAATAAAACATTCATGTTTAGTCATATAAATTTTGTTTATTTGAATGGGAAGTAATTTAAATGTAATAATGTGATTATGACACAAGAAGGAAGGTCAAGTTTAAATTTCATATAAATTCATAGCATGAATGCAACTTGAATGAAAGTTAATTTCTGGGATGTGTAAAAGTGTGGTAAGCTGTAAAAATAACCCTTACTCTTTTGTACATTGGATTTTTGCTTTTGTGATAGAAAAAATATGAAATTTTAAGAATTTATTACATACAAAAGTTGCTCTTGCTGAATTTTTAAAATTTAGATCATTTCAGAATAAAATTTTTTCATTTCAATGTATCCAACAGAATAAAACTTATTTTCTCGTTACTTTCATTACCTTCAAGTTGGGAGCATGTAGCTAGGCCATGTAAAGAGATGACATAAACCTTAGTAAATTTTTTGTTTAGAATGATTACTCAGGTAGTTGCACTCTATTGTCTTGCCAGGGTGAGGTTAAATGTTTGAAATATAGTCCGTCTAGAAAGTATCTGGTATTTATTTTTTTTCATAATTTTAATATACTTCTTTTTTGTAACATTCTAAGACAAAAGTTATGTATAAAATAGGTTGCGCAGATAGTCGGCTATGGCCAAAGTTGCATGGCAAATATTGTCGATTGTCAACAGGTATACCATTTATTATGGTATTATATTTGTATAGAAAAGGTTTTCGAAACGTTAAAAAATTAGTGCAATTGACTGAACTGGGAAAAAGTGCTGTAAATGAGACAATACAGAGGATAAAAAATGGCATGGATATTTGGCATAGACCAGTTTCAGGAAGACCGCGTAAGATTGAATTTAAACGCTTTATTGGCCTTAGGACGACACAATCTGCGCCTGGGGTATCGCAAATTGGCTAACAGATATAGAAATCAACGAAATATCAAAGTATGTCCAGAAACGGTCCGTATGTCACTGAAAAGACAAGGCTACATATCAAGTAAACCAAAAAAATACCTATAATGGCACCTTTACAAAAGGAACGAAGGATAGAATTTTGTCAACGTTTTCAAAAAGATAATTTTAATGTCTTCATATCTGATGTTTAGGTGGTGTTGGACTTAGTATCCTAATTTATATATTTAATATGCCTATTGTCCAACCTGTTGCTTAGGTCTTAGACATAGACATAAATTAACAACAATATAGTCTTGTTGATCTATGGTTTCGGTGGTGTTGTCTTTGACGCCTTCGGATTGACAATTAGGAGCACAGAATATATAATTATTCTACAGTGGTTAACGTTGACAGTGCAGTATCTAACTCATTTCGAAGATAGTATTAATTTGTGAAGAATTTGTATGAAAAATCACAAAACACATGAGATGGATGATCTTAATCAAAATATTGATGTAAAGAAAGAAATATGTGCTTCTCTTGTTTGGTAAGTATGTTTTATTTGTTTGAAACAATTCAATTATAAGAAGAAGGTTAGGATTTTATTTATTGTTGAATTTATTCAATAACGTCCTTATCCGATTTATTTCTTTAATTTTTAATAAGTTCGGATTCTGACCTTTATTTTCTTTATACAAAATCTTAAACTCTTCATAGATTTATTGCATTTAAAATTTTCATACTATGTGATGTCCTTTTCTTCAGAACCTCGTTACGAATGGGTCAGATTTGTTTTCAACAAAAATGTGTAAAGTACTCACAAAACATCCTAGTCCTCTAATTGTTTCCACATGTTAATATTCTAACGATGAACGATACAGTGAAAAAACTAACAACCTGTTGTTGCAACTGCTTCAAGACAAGGACCTAAGACAGTCTTAATAGTTTATAGTAATTTTGTGAGAAGACCAGCCATTTTTTCTCTATAAAGACCCGAATTTCCTAATTCCACAAATCCAGATCACCATCCTGCGAAAAGTAGGATCCAGAATGTCTAATTTTACGTTAATTTTTTTAAAAGACCTATCATTTTGTCTCCATGAAGATCAAAATTTCATAATTTCACAATCCTAGATCACCATCCTGAGGAAAGAAGGATCCAGGAGATTTCATTCAGCTTTTTGAAAAATAGAAATCTTGTCTATCAAAGCAAGGTTAGATAAATCTTTTCTGTCTGTTTATATTTAAATAAATAACAAATTTATTGCTCATATCAAAAGGCCATAAACCCAAGATTCTTCAGCCCATTTGTAATCATAGATTTTTTAACATATAAAAAAAATAATAATGACATATAAGCATATCATGAAATTAGATTTGTAGAGTTCTTTCAGACACACATACAAATTTTTATTGAGTTATTCAAGACTTTTTTCTGTTGGTTGTATTTTCGTTAAATGATAAAAACATTTATTGAACATTGTTTTTGGAGTGTCTAATTTTTGTTATTATATGAAGGGATGTAGTTTCTGCAGTTTTCAAATTGTTTAGGGCTGAATGTCGCCAATTGACGAATATTGTATGTGCCCACTTCAGTGGAGGTTTTCATATTGTCGTTGTGTATATTCTGACTGTGTTCTTCTTATCCTTTATAGAAAGTTTGGTAAAAGGTATAGCTCTTGCTATAGTTTTCTTTTTAATTGAAGTTGTATATTTGTTGAAGTTCATTTTGTTGTCAACTTCAACTCGTTGGTTTTTTGATGATTCTTTTTAATGATATTTTAGGCGAGGTTGGACAAATTTTATAATAAAAATTATATAATGTGATACCATAGAGTTAGATTTCAGCCGCCATTTACTGAGGCACATTTCTAATTTATTAATTGTAATTCATTGAAGCAGCTTGTTAGTGAATTGTTGTGTGATATAATGAATGTGTCATCTGTGCTCTGTAGTAAATATTGTTGGTTCTTTCTTCCCTTTGGGATATAATTATACACAAGTACCTTGAGAAAAAGAAAGATAGAGATTGCTACATCTTGTATTTGCTACAATTTTTTTCTTACTGCTAATAGAGAGCATTGTCACCATTTTGTGTTTTAGATGAGTTCTACCTGTTCATATACTTTGAATCTCTAATTTTTCAAGAAAGGTAAAAAAGGTAACATCATATCTTACATAAACTAGGTAATGCTGTTATCAATACATCATTCAATCCACTCCAAATCTCTTACTGAGGAGCATTCTTTGATTTTATCATATTTTCGAGCACTAAATTACTTAAAAATCACTTGTATCAATTTACTCAGAAATATTGTGTAATATAATCTTGCTGAAGTAAGCAAGATTCAAAAATTTGGAGAATCGAAATGTAGGAAAAATTGTTGACTTTTGTTATTGCACCAATTCTTTGGTTACAGTTTACCATATCCAGATAATGAAGAGAATTTTGAAAATCTCAAAGTGGAAAATGTAGACATTAGTGAACAATGTATTGATGAAATTGGAATACATGATAAACAAGAATACTTTGAAAAACTTATATTCTCCAAATTAGAAGAAAATCCCCAGCAAGAAACTAACAATTTTAATATTTGTGATCAATTAGCAGTTACTGGAAATCAAAAGGATCAACGACATTTGAATTTGATGCAACATAAATGTATGTTATGTGAGTATGCTGCAAATAATAAAATCAGCCTTCAAAACCATGTGAATTCAATCCATTTGAATTTGAAGCAGCACAAATGCAACTTGTGTGAATATGCTACAAATTGGAAAGCTGCCCTCAAAAGTCATATAAATTCAATTCATTTAAATATGAAGCAACATAAATGTAATTTGTGTGATTATGCTGCAAATCAAAAAATCAGCCTTGAAAACCATATAAATTCAATCCATTTGAATTTAAAGCAACATAAATGTAGTCTATGTGAATATGCTACAAATCAAAAAAATAAACTTGAAATTCATATAGATTCAGTTCATTTGAATTTAAAGCAATTCAAATGTAACTTGTGTGATTATATTGTAAAACATGAATATTCCCTTAAGAACCATATAAATTCAGTTCATTTAAATGTGAAGCCATTTAAATGTAACTTGTGTGATTATGCTTCAAATAAAAAAATCAATCTTGAAAACCATATAAATTCATTTCATTTGAATTTGAAGCAACATAAATGCAACTTGTGTGATTATACTACAATTTATAAAAGTAACCTTAAGATGCATATAAATTCATTTCATTTGAATTTAAAGCAACTTAAATGTAACTTGTGTGATTATAATACAAATTATAAAAATAACCTTAAGAGGCATATAGATTCAGTTCATTTGAATTTGAAGCAACATGAATGTAACTTGTGTGATTATACTACAAATAGTGAAGATTTAATTACGAGGCATATAAATTCAGTTCATTTGAATTTGAAGCAACATGTATGTACCTTATGTGAATTTGCTTCTAATCGAAAAAATAACCTTAAAAGTCATATAGATTCAATTCATTTGAATCTGAAGCAACATGAATGCAAGTTTTGTGATTATACTACAAATAGTAAATATTTAATTAAGAAGCATTTAAATTCAGTTCATTTGAATTTGAAGCAACATAAATGTACCTTATGTGAATATGCTGCAAAACAGAAAAAACACCTTACGAGTCATATAAATACAGTTCATTTAAAATTGAAGCAACATAAATGTACTTCATGTGAGTATGCTACAAATAATAAAAATAATCTAACATTGCATATAAATTCAATCCATTTGAATTTGAGAAAGCACCAATGTACCTCATGTGAATATGCTACAAATAACAAACATACTCTAACAGAGCATATAAATTCAATTCATTTGAATTTGAAGCTGAACAAATGTAACTTGTGTGAATATACCACAAATTGGAAAACTGCCCTCAAAAGTCATATAAATTCAATTCATGTAAATATGAAGCAACATAAATGTAATTTGTGTGATTATGCTGCAAATCAAAAAAGCAGCCTTGAAAACCATGTAAATTCAATCCATTTCAATTTCAAGCATCATAAATGTACCTTATGTGAATATGCTACAAATCAAAAAATTAAACTTGAAATTCATATAGATTCAGTTCATTTGAATTTGAAGGAATTCAAATGTAACTTGTGTGATTATGTTGTAAAACGTGAATATTTCCTTAGGAAACATATAAATTCAGTTCATTTAAATGTGAAGCAATATGAATGTAACATGTGTGATTATGCTTCAAATAAAAAAATCAGTCATGAGAATCATATAAATTCATTTCATTTGGATTTGAAGCCACATAAATGTTACTTGTGTGATTATACTACAAATTATAAAAGTAACCTTAAGAAGCATATAACTTCATTTCATTTGAATTTGAAGCAACATAAATGTAACTTGTGTGAGTATACTACAAATTATAAAAGTAACCTTAAGAAGCATATAACTTCATTTCATTTGAATTTGAAGCAACATAAATGTAACTTGTGTGATTATTCTACAAATTATAAAAATAACCTTAAAAGGCATATAGATTCAGTTCATTTGAATTTGAAGCAAAATTCAGAATTATTGAGACATTGAAAAATATTTTATTGATTGTATATAAGGATATCAATTTGATAGTTTTTGTATGTAGTTTCAATATTTGTAGTTATTTGTGTTATATATTAGTTACTATATTGTAGAAATTAGACTATATAATTCTGAATTTAAAGTAATGTATATTATTTTAATTAATTAATGTACCTTATGTGAAATAATTTAAATGTAATAGGTGTGATTATGCTGTAAATAAAAAAATCAGCCTTGAAAACCGTATAAATTCAATACGTTTGAATTTGAAGCATCTTAATGAATCTTGTGTGCTTATACTGCAGATCATAAATATTTACTTAGGAGACACTTAAATTCAATTCATTTGAATTTGAAGCAATACAAATGTGATTTGTGCGAATATGCTGCAATTAGGAAGGTCAGGCCTAAATTTCACATAGATTCAGAGCATAAATGCAACTTGAACAACAGTTCAATTCTGGGGAGTGTAAAAGTAGAGTGGTAAGCAATAAAAATAACCCTTCCTTTTTTGTACATTGTAATAGAAAAATTGCGAAATTTTAGAATTTGTTGGATATAAAAGGTGCTAGTAGAATAAAACGTATTTTCTCGTTACTATCATTACCTTTGAGTTGGGAGCATGTAGCTAGGACATGTAAAGAGATGACATAAACCTTAGTAAATTTTTTGTTTAGAATGATTACTCAAGTAGTCACACTCTTTTGTCTTGCCAGGGTGAGGTCAAATGTTTGAAATATAGTCCGTCTAGAAAGTATCTGCTATTTATTTGTCGATTGTCAACAGGTATACCATTTATGAAATAATGTCACAACTAGAAGAAAGAAAACAGGTAGAATATTTGTATAGAAAAGGTTTTCGAAACGTTAAAAAATTAGTGCAATTGACTGAACTGGGAAAAAGTGCTGTAAATGAGACAATGAAGTGGATAAAAAATAGCATGGATGTTTGGCATAGACCAGTTTCAGGAAGACCGCGTAAGATTTAAGGAAACAATTTAAAGCTTTATTGGCCTTAGGACGACACAATCTGCGCCTGGGGTATCGCAAATTGGTTAACAGATTTTGAAATCAACAAAATATAAAAGTATGTCCAGATACCGTCCGTATGTCACTGAAAAGACAAGGCTACATATCAAGGAAACCAAAAAGAATACCTATAATGACACCTTTACAAATGAAACGAAGGATAGAATTTTGTCAACGTTTTCAAGAAGATAATTTTAATGTCTTCATATCTGATGTTTAGGTGGTGTTGGACTTAGTATTCTAATTTATATATTTAATATGCCTATGGTCCAACAACACCTGTTGCTTAGGTCTTAGATGAACTAAAATTACATTCGCGTTTATCTAAGGTTTAGGTGGTGTTGCTCTGCCTGTCTTTGACGCCTTCGGATTGACAATTAGGAGCACAGAATATATAACTAACAGTGGTTAAAGTTGACAGAGCAACATACATCAACAAGACTATATAGTTGTGACACTTACTGTAAAAAGACTGAATCAAGTTTGTAGCGACTGGTGCATGAAACAAATCCAACTAAAGAAAACTGTATTACCAACTCTCAAGAGAACTGCATTACCTCTGCTTTTAGAATACTGCATTATCGACGCTTGGCGCGAATACTTGAATCTTCTTCAAGTTTTTTCTAGGGCTAAAATTAAACAAGTGTTCAGAAATTACTGTTTTATTACCAAAACATTGAAATGCTTACATTCACACAACTCTACAACAAATACATTTCAATTTTTTGGTAGTAAAACATAGTAACTTCTGAACACTTGTTTTAATTTTTAACCCTAGGAAAAACTGAAAGAAGATTAAAATATTCCTTTCAATCCTCAAACTCACTATTTGAATAACAGATACATGTTTGAACTATAATTATTTATTCATTATAAAAAATAGAAACTATTAAATAAAAAAGAGATGAAATTAACATAGGTATTTACAATATTCACATTTAATTTTTCTGTAGTACAACATAGTAATTTCCAAAAACTTGTTTCAATGTTCAAACTCACTATTTGAATAACAGAAATATGTTTGAGTAATAATTATTCATTGGTTATAAAAAATAAAAAAAGAGATAAAATTAACATATTTAAAGTATTCCTAGGTGTTAAGACAAAAATTGAACCTTGAGAACGTTAATTTATGAGATCTTCTTTAAGATTCACAATGTCTTTCAGCTTGGTCCTTAATCGGGTCAATAAATTCCTTCTCTGGATTACTGAATAAAAATTTTGATTCAGTTCTGGTTGCTATTTTATTCACTTGCTTTCACCACCAGAATAAAGAACACCTGAAGAGTCAAGCATAATATTTGATAAAGATTATGTGATGCACAGTTCATTATTTGAAAATTTAAATTCTTAAATATGATATTTTCAAAACATTTTGAGATTTTTCTTCTCTCACAAAGTCTTGGAATGAAATGAAAGAGATCATTAAAACACTGATTAAATAAAAAGAAAGTATAGTGTCCCTGTTTCATCAAATTTCCAAATTGATATTTCCTACACTCAATAAAATGTAAATTTTTTAACAACTCACTATGACCATGTAAATTAATCCTACAGATTACACAGTTTATAATAGATGAATCGTTTGATATAATTTTACAAATTGCACCACTCAACCTGAAGAAATTCTTTTCCTATCAACATTTGGCACTTATCCAGAAACTGGCCCGTAACATTTCAATATCTGTTACCTCAGGAAAATCACCTAGAGAAAAAATAATATTATAAGATCACCCAGAGCAATTTGTTGGTGCCCCTTTTTTGGCCAAGTTAATAACTCAGCTGTATAGGTCTATGGTTCGAGGATTCATCATAGCTGGGGATAATGTCCATGTGTGCTGTATAAATGCCATTTGTGATGAAAAAATCAAGAAGTGATTTTATGTATGTCTGTTGGCCAATAGGTGGCTATGCCAGTGTAATTATAAGGCGTCATTCAAATATTGTGTTTACTGTTATAATCACCGTATATCAATTGAATCGATAGATTAATTTCAATTTTTTGACGTGACAACGTCTTATAAATTGGTTTGCCGGGTGACACTTCAAGAAACTGCGTTACGCTCCGCTCACGTTATGCGCTCACAATGAGAGCGAGTGAGAGGCACGCGTCCCTTCCACTCGGGCATGGTTAGCCCGCCTAAGAGCGAGAGAGACAGACATAAAAAGTGAAAGGCACGCGTCCCTTCCACTCGAGCACAGTTAGCCCGCCTAAGAGCAAGAGAGACAGAGCGAGAGAGAGAGAGAGTGAGAGAGATAGGCATACACACCGGTTCATGTCTTGCGCTTCTATTTCGCTTAGGCGCCTGCATACAAGTTTACACGTTGCCAGTTAATTGTAAAACGATTGTGTAGTGATAATGTGAAGGTAGTTTCGTCCATCGCAACAATTCAAACAGCAAAGGTAAATAATTTCAGACTGATAATATAACATGATGAAATAAATGACTAAGACATAAGTGAATAGGTTATGTTGTAGTAATCACAATGTTGTGGTAGTTTTCAATCAAAAAAGTAGTAGAAATCGTTTCTCAACCAATAATAATTTGTTTAACTTGAAAAAATGAGCGCGACTTGCTATGTAAAAAATTGAAATAACAATGTTTAACCTCCAACCTGTCAAATCGAAACTTTCAAACATTCAAACCGAGACGACTAATCACTGTGCAAGGTCGTAAGCGCGCGATTTACAAATTCAAAGATCAAATGTGAATTAGTTTTCTCCTTTTAGAAAATACACTTTGAATTAAAATCGATTGATATTAACAATTAATGTGATTTAAATAAATGTTCTAACTTTTAAATTTAGTTTTTATATTTATAACAATGTAAAACAAGTTAAATTTATTAATAACTTATAACAACTGATTGATAAATAAAATTTTGTTAATATGAAATTCAGTGCGAGATTCTTTGTATTAATTAATGTTTTAAATATAATTCTTTGTATAAATAAATGTTTTAAATTGTTACTATTATTTCATCCTTCTTCCTACTATACGAATGAATATTCACATTAAAATTATTTTACCACTCAAAGTCGTTGTCACGTAAAACTTTCGCCCGTATACCGACTTTACAGGCAACAAATTTTTTTATTTCACCTTTACTCACATATATCACAAAAAATAATACATTTCAATAGCACAGCTAAGGAAGCTAGGCACCTAAGCGCAAGTGGCTTGATTTGATGAGATAGCAGACTAGGTGCTGTAATGCGGGAGCTGAAAAGCTGTTCTTTCAGTGAAATGTGTTTCAGAAATAAGCATTATGTATATTTTATATAAATTCATGAAAGTTGTGAATCCAGGTTTATAATTTGGTAGGCCGCTTGCATTCCATGAAGCTATCCGTATTAACTTCACCATTTTTGATCTAATTGAGATTGTTAACTAGTGTTATGAGCAGATTTAGGAAAATCTGATTTTGGTTCATCATTTGTGTGATCATGTCGTGTCGTGTGCTTTGATATCTGAGAAAAAGCCTGTCATCATGGCTTCTAAGGAATTTCTATTTTGCTGCTGAAAGTAACAATTTTCCTTGTTGGAGTACTCTGGCATAAGACGGTCTGTTTTGTTAGAAGTATTTAAATGAAATTAATTTCGGAATTATTTCTGACACTTCAATATACAATATACTACTCTGTCAAGAAAGTACCGGGAATTTTCAATTAAAACAACATTTTTACATTTAATCGTCAAAATTTATTGGGTCGCCTTCAAAATAGGCTCCATTTGCTCCAATACATCTATGCCAACGGCACTTCCAATTATCGAAACATTTTTTATAGGCGCTTTCCGGGATGGACTTTAGCTCTCGCGCCGAATTTTGTTTTATGGCTTCAATCGACTCAAAACGGGTGCCACGAAGGGGCAATTTTAGTTTTGGGAAGAGGAAAAAGTCGCAGGGAGCCAAATCCGGCGAATACGGTGGTTGCTGAAGCACGTTTGTTGAGTTTTTGGCGAGAAAGTCAGTCACAATCGTAGCTCGGTGAGAAGGCGCGTTATCGTCATGCAAAATCCATGAGTTGTTCGCCCACAAATTTGGCCGCTTCTTACGGACACGCTCACGCAAACGTTTCATAACGCCTAGGTAATACTCCTTGTTTACCGTCTGACCCTCTGGAACGAATTCGTAGTGCACCACGCCACGGATATCGAAGAAAACAATGAGCATCACCTTCATTTTCGAGCGGCTTTGGCGTGGTTTTTTCGGTTTCGGCTCATTTTTTGCCACCCATTCCGATGATTGCTGGCTTGTTTGCATATCGTACTCGTAGACCCAGGTCTCAATGCGTTCCATGAATGTAGAATCGGAACTACAGCGATCCAGCATGTCTGAAGCAACCTGTTCGCGATGACGTTTTTGAAGAAAATTCAGGTCTTTCGGTACGAGTCGTGCGGCCACCTTTCTCATGGCCAAAATATCAATCAAAATCGTACGTGCGGACTCGTGGGATATCTTAAGATCATGTGCTGTCTCTCTCAAGCTGGTACGACGGTTTTCCAGCACCCTTTCCTTAATTTTAACGACGTTATCTTCGACCACTTCACGACCGTCCTTGAAGGCTCTGTACCACTGATATGCACGAGTTTTCGATAGATCATTATCACCAAAGGCCTTTTGCAACATTTTCAATGCATCGGCACACGAAAATTCATTTGCAACACAAAACTTTAAACAAATTCTTTGCTCAACGTAATCACCCATAGTAAAAATCGGCACGCACTCGACTGACTTAATCAGCTGTTGCAAACACACTAGTTGACAGATCCCGCTCAAGCTTGGCATAGTAATTAAGGACAGTGGTACCAACCTAGGAAAAAAAAATTTATCTGCCTCATTGCCCCGCCAGATTTAAATCGATAATTCCCGGTACTTTCTTGGCAGAATGTATATTAAAAATCATTCATTTAAATGGTATAATTTATAATACATACAAAATATATATTTCTTTAAGCAAAAAACGTTTTTCACATTGACATAAAAAGAATATATACAAATGTAGGAATACAAGGTAAAAAAGTACATAAAAGCTTTTATATTTAATTCTAAACTTGCTTCATAGTAATTATCTTTATAGGTTTGGTACTTGCAAGAATTTCCAGAAGCTCTTTTTCTAAATTGTAATCAGTTATGTCATTATTTGAAGTGAATAATTGGGCCAGATGTTCAGTAAATTGTTGTGCCATTTCTTAATCGATCCTTGCCCATTTCATTGTTGTTCCTGTTATGTTGCTCAACGGTGGTACATGTTCCATTTTTTTTATAGATCACCACACTGAATTTCTATCGAGATTAGTGACATACTCACTGAATGATTTTTCCCTAGTTTCATTAACTTTGAATTTCAATTCGTTTGTATTCCTATGTAAGGTGGTGTTATCTCCTGGAGAGTGTATGAATTTATTTGTAGAAAATTTGCATGAGTGACATTTATGTTGATTCAAATTTAAATTAACCAAGTCTATATGATTTTTCAGATGAGCTCATGCAGCTTAATCACATACGTTAATTACATTTATGTCACTTCAACTTTAAATTAACCAAATCTATATGACTTTTCAGATGAGATTTTCGCTTAACAGCAATACGCATAAGTTAGTTACATTTATGTCGCTTCCTATTTAAATGAATGGAGTGTATATGACTTTTCAGAGTAGCTTTTACATTTGCAGCATAATCACATAAGTGACATTTATGTTGCTTCAAATTTAAATGAACTGAGTCTATATGTTTTTTTAGATTATTCTTTCCACTTGCAGCATAGTCACATAAGTTACATTTATGTTGCTTCAAATTTAAATGAACCGAGTCTATATGATTTTTCAGAGTAACTTTTAAATTTGCAGCATAGTCACATAAGTTACATTTATATGGCTTCAAATTTAAATGAACAGAGTATACATGATTATTCAGAGTAGCTTTTACATTTGTAGCATAATCACATAAGTTGCATACATGTTGCTTCGAATTTAAATGAACAGAGTCTATATGAGTTTTCAGAGCAAATTTTAAATTTGCAGCAAAGTCACATAAGTTACATTTATGCGGCTTCAAATTTAAATGAACTGAGTATATATGATTCTTCAGAGTAGTTTTTGCATTTGCAGCATAATCACATAAGTTACATTTATGTTGCTTCAAATTCAAATGAACCGAGTCTGTATGTTTTTTTAGATTATTTTTTCCATTTGCAGCATAGTCACATAAGTTACATTTATGTTGCTTCAAATTTAAATGAACCGAGTCGATGTGATTATTCAAACCAGCTTTTAAATTTGCAGCATAGTCACATAAACAGCATTTATGTTGCTTCAAATTTAAATGAACAGAGTCCATATGTTTTTTTATATTATTTTGTCCATTTGCAGTATAGTTACATAAGTTACATTTATCTGGCCTCAAACTTAAATGAACTCTGTTTATATGCTTTTTTAGATAATTTTTTGTATTTGCAGCATAGTCACATAAGTTACATTTATGTGGCTTCAAATGTAAATGAACTGCGTTTATATGCTTTTTTAGTTCTTTTTTTGTATTTGCAGCATAGTCACATAAGTTACATTTATGTTGCTTCAAATTCAAATGAACAGAGTCGATATGAGTTTTCAGGCATTGTTTTAAATTTGTAGCATAATCACATAAGTTACATTCATGTTGCTTTAAATTCCTATGAACTGAGTCTATATGATTTTTCAGATGATGTTTTACATTTGCAGCATAATCACATAAGTTACATTTATGTTGCTTCAAATTCAAATGAATAGAGTCTATATGATTTTTCAGGCAACGTTTTAAATTTGTAGCATAATCACATAAGCAACATTTATGTTGCTTCAAATTTAAATGGACTGAATCCCGAGGCCTTTTAAGAGTTTGTTTTTCGATTTTTTTGGTGACAGATCCTTCTACAGCCACACACTCCGAATTATATTTACATATACTGGAATCACTAAATTCCTGTTGACAAATTTTAACCTGAGAGTGGAAAGGACTTATCTTCTGATGAAATTGTTCAGATAAGCTACTGGTATCCATTTCACTTTTAATGATATTTTTTCTATCATAAACTCCATTTTCATCGATGAATTGTTCGACAATATCAACATCATCAGCTTTCATTTCCTTGGATTCCCAGTTCTGTTGGTCATCCAAGTGCTGAGGACTGAAACATAAGAATTGCTGCTATATTTTTCAAAATTCCAATAAATTCTTCCCCTTCATAGTACAGTGACATTAAAAGAAACCAAGTTCACTTGGAGGGTTTCACATGTGAACAAAAATGTGGAAAATATCAAGATTCATTTATACAGGTTTGCAACAAACTTTACTTAATTTTAAAGACCAAAGCAGGTAAAATATAGTAAACAGAACATTTTCTAAGCTTTTAATGGAGCTTCTAAAGTTTTCACTTTGTTGGGATCAGAGCTTTCAAAATCAATTGTATCAATTGTTTTAGAAACATGTAAGGAATATTTGATGCAGTAGTCTGTAACTTTGTGATAGTTCATTTAAAAAATGGAATAAATAAGAAATTACTTTTTATTTATTGAGGAAACAGTGATCTGAATTTCGTAGTTTTACTACATTTTCAAACTGGTGCATAATAAGTTGTATTTCAAAGGTTTTAATTTTAGAGTTATCTTTTTGATGTTTAAATGCTACTTGATATTCGTTAAAGCTTTGTGTGAAAGTTGGTTTGTCCTACATTATGGGCTGCCGAGTTGAGTGAAACTATATCTAGAGTACTGAGTCATTCAAACTAACTTTTTCATCAACTGCGATAAAGAAAAATGGCTGAGTGTTTTCGATGATTCTTAGATGTTGCAACAGAATTTTATTAATTCCTTAAATTCTAACTTCTCCAAGATGAAAACTAGCAGAGGCAGGAAACAAATAATTTAAACTCTGGATAGTTGAAGGACTCCTTTCGTCTGTTGTTAAGTGGAACTCTCATAAAAGAAAGTTAATTAAAAACTTCACACAGGAATTAGAGGAAGAATACTAACAGTATAGGAATGAACTGAACTCTCTTATAAGAAAAACAGCAAATGGATATTATAAAGACAAAATAAATGAAGCAGTAAAAGATAGTAAGAAAATTAAGGATGTCATAAACAAAATATCGGGTGTTGATGGAAGATTCAAAGAGCAACAAGTAAACATATTCAACTCAAAAATTAACATTAGGCAATGCAATGGATTGCTGCATTTTGCATGAAAGACATAGTTTCTTGTAAAATAGTAAACACCTATAAAAATTGCTAATATTTTCCCTAAGTTTGACTGTAATTTATTGTTATTGTCTATGTTGAAGTTTCTCATTATTTAAAAACATCTTTCAACAAAAATTACATTTACAGAATAAGTATGTTCCATCCATTTTAAGTATATTTTACGCTCTCAATTTTTCTGAAGAATTGCAATAAAAAGGAAAACAACAGAGCATCAAAACACAGTAGCTCAAAGAAGGTAGATTTCTTAAAATCTGCGGCACCCTCAGTAAAATTTCAGAAGAGTTGAACAACTCTGTGAAAGTTCTGGAATGTACGGTAAATACAGAATATTTGGAAATTCAGAATAAGGAAAAGCCTGAATTTAATATGGACTTGAATAATGGAGATTACTCAGATGTAATCATGTTTAAATTGAAAGAAAAAGAGTTCCAATATCTGTTCAAATCTACAATCAAAATGTTAATAAATCAAGGACCACAGATCGAGAATTTAATAATAATATCAAAACATTTGTGGGAAGGAAATAAGTTTGGAAATGAGACGCTAAATCCTTCAAGAGATGTTTCACAACTTTATTGTTGCTTCTTCAAGCTCCATAAAGAAACACATAGATATAATAGACAATAAAACATTGTAAAACTTGCATACTAATCTACATTCCTCGGAAGAATTAAATATCCCGTCCATTTTTACCATTCGAAATAATGTCAAGTTTCAAAATGAACAAATGAATAATTCACTTTTAGGTGAATTGCACAAGTCAGTTCGTGAAAACGATATTCTCCTTCACACGATAAAAACATAAATATTTACATGCTCCGCTGAAAAACAGAGGACTGAGGCTGAGTTCTTTCATAAACAGTTACTCTGAAATGACCAGACATCACCACCCCCTCAAGTAATGACTCAAAATCAGAAAGATAATTGAGCTAAATGATATATAAAAAATAAATTAATTGGCAAAATATATCAAAATAAAGGGTACAAACAAGGAATTATAAATAGTAGTACAATAGAGGCAACAAAAACGTTGAGAAATGTTACTTAAAAAAATGATTTAGCGCCTCATTTTCAAACTTATTCCATTCCCACGAATATTTTGATTCCTTATAGAAGAATACGACATAGTGAAATGCAGTTTAATGATAACCTTCCAGAATGAAATCATCATCATCAATATGTTATAAAATTAGTTAGAACATTTTAAAATACAGGTAATGTAAATAATAAAAACGCCATAAGAATACAAATATAGTTATTTTTTCTGTTAATGTTAAATCATTACCAACAAAAGCATCATATTTATAAATTTAATATTTTGAAATTTCTTTTACATTCATTCAACACTAATATGAATGATGAAGGCCTTGTTGTGATTGATTTTATTGTATGTTAAAAATTGTTCTATCCTGCATGTGTAATTAGCTGAAAATGTGTATGAATAGAATTGAAAAAAAAATTATTACATTCATTGTAACCTTTAGGGCATGGCATCTAATTGTTCTGTCTAATTATGCGGGATTTCTACTTTTTTGCCAACAACTATAGTATATAGAGCAAAACAAAAATCGGAAATTTACCTATTGTAGGAAACAGATATTTCTTCTTTAACATCAATGTCCATATTTCCTAGATTCAAATGCCTTTGTGCAATCGATCAATTTCCTTGCTTTCATTCCTATTTGAAGACAGCTCTCCTGATCCTACTGCTCCACTTCAATTATTTTAAATATAAAAAAGGAAATATATGTAATTTAAAAATTAAATTTAAGAAAGATTAAATTCAGATTGTCTCAGAAATCCACGTTTCTATCTTGACAGACAATTAAATTTTTCAAAAATTGTACACAATTCTTATAGAAATGAAGAAAATCTGTAGAATAAAAAAATTTATAGAAAATATAACTTACATTCCCAAGATCAAGACACATTGACCAAATTGTTTGGTTCGAAAAAAACTTATTAACAAAACCTGATCTGAAAAATACAAAATACAGGTTCAAATAGGATACATCTTCAATAACACTTGTAATACATAATAAACTCAAATAACCCGGTCAAAACTTTCTTAAAATGTGTAGACTGTGGAGAGGAACGTTTTGAGGTTAACTCATTGATTTATGTACTTCTTCTCTTTTATATGTGCTTGGATACTATGACCATCGACAAAACTTCAACTTTGACTGCTGATTTCAAATCAAAGGGTATTGACCATACACGTTTTAAAATTAGGATAATAAGTCTATGGTCTTGACTAAGTCAACAATAAGCAGAATTTTATAAGGAATTTTCAGTTGAGATCAAAAACATTATTCTAAATATAGATAATACAGATTTAACAGGAAATTTGTATATAAATATAAGGTGTTGACAAAATAACTATTCTGAGAGATGAGCTCTTTTGTATAAATAAGAAATAAGCTGTCTTCAAAACTACCACATTTGTCCTCAGAAGAATTATTTATTTAATATTATACGATAGTCGGATATAATTACACCGTAATTTAAACATTGATTATACCCATAGATAATCTCATAGACTTATTATCCTAATATCACTATGGATAATCTACAAGTTTGTGTATGATTACATCATAGATAATCAGTGACTTGGCTTGACAGTCTTGTCACAAATTTCATATTGCTGTTTGACATATATAAACAAGGCTACATATTGAATTTATTAATCTGTGCTGTTTGAAATTGAATCCTAATAAAAGAAAGACTTGTGTAGAATGAATGTTTTCAATCCATATAATGATGTGGAAAAAGAAATGTGTGCTTCCTCCGATTCGTATGTATATTTAATTTGGTAACCATATTTCATATCATTATATCATTTTATTGAAGTATTGCAATATGATTACTAACCATCACAAGGTAATGGTTATATTATATAACTTAACTTAATAATCTTATATGGTAATTTTCACATTTAGGCAATATACGAAATTCATGAAGGAAATTCAATAAGATGTGAAAAATTTAATTTGTATATTTAAAGTGTCAGTCGGAATGAGGTTAATTTATTCAAGTGTTGTTAAATTTATTAGCTTATGGATAGTTTTTCTTATAGAAACAACACAATGTAGGAAAACTATTCCTGTAATACACATACGAAATCTTGGGAAATTTACAAATATAATTTCAAATGGGAATTGTACAATTTATGTTCATGTTATAAAGAACAATTTCATCTGGTTTACAATTTGTTCTGATAAAGAAAAACATTATAATGTAAAAAGAACGCGATTATGAAATGCAATCAAAGATAAGAAATTGTAAAACTGGTGTGTAATCATTTGTGAATGCTATTGTGCAATTAAAAAAATATGCCAAGACGTTACTTGGCATAAAATATAATGATGCTTAAGGCAGGAATGATGTTACTACTGCTTTGGATATCATTCAAAGTTTTATTTCTTGCCTCTGGAACCTATATCCTGAAAGTGATAGCATATGTGGGATACATTCTGGTCGATTAAGAATTACAACTTCAAGACAAAAACACCGTGTTTTATTAATTTGTAGTATAAAAATATTTCTCTTATGGAAGCCATATCGGGGAAGTAAATTATTCCATAAATTTGTTGAGTTTTTGGACAGAAATTCATTTACAATAGTAGTCTTGTACTCAGTACTTCGGCACTTGTCAAATGGCTAGTTGAAACAATTGTTCAGGATGCTATAAATTGCTTGGTGAGACATAGAAATTTCAAACTTAAGCAACTATTTTCAGTCACCATTTCCTTTAGTTTAGAGATGTAAAGTTCTGTCGATGACGCCAACAGCCGGCCAGAGTGCAGAGCGATGCAAATCTTCCACCACATTTTAATGCACTCATTCTTAGCACTTTCGCGCAAGAAATTCCATTTAGAATGCAAAATTCAAGACGTGTTCTTCGTTCGTTATTTTTATTCATTTTAAAAATCGCCAAACGAGAGAGATAAACTAACCAAATGGAGCACTGTAAAGAAAGTAAATAAGTGACACTCAATCTCCCTGCGATATTATCACATCGGCGTGGTCTATTTGAGATTTAACAAAATAAAAAATGATGAATCCGAACTTTGAGAGTTGTTCAAATATTTCTTTCGTTATTAACGAAACTTCATAACAACCCTTTATTATCAAAAAGGTGAGTTTTTATCAAGATAAAGTTTCTGAAGATGCTTTTAAATAATTACTTTAGTAATTGTAATGTCTTTATTATTTTTAATGAAGGTTAAAAATAACATTACACATAAAGATGATAAATCGTATAAATTAACCTGATTGCCCATAGGTTTATGTTGCACAGACTGGAAGAACTTTCTGACATAGAATTTGTGAACATTCGAAGAGTTTCCTCAATAACAAAAGTAATTCCACATACTCGAACCATTTGTTAGAAACAGGACATACTTTCAACCATAATTTTGAAATATTACATATAGGAAGTAAAAGTTATGCCTTAAACCTGTTAGTCCCTTGAGAGAAATAAACACAACAAAATTGGATTAGTACTTAACGAACAATTAGACTTAAATAACTCATCCCTGTTAAATATATTCAGATAAGCTAGAATTCACAGAGACCTTTTTTTGGACCTGCTCTAATATAATTAGCAATCGATTTCGAAAACAAATTTAGGTTTCCAACATGTAAATTTGGAAAATCAGAATAACCTAATTTAATATTATTCAGTATGGATTTTCATCAAGTAAAGACTGATTCAATTAAACGTTTGAATCTTTTAGGGGTTACTACCAGAGGTATAAAAATTGTCTTTCTGAATTGGTGGAATTTAGATTACTATTTCGAAGTTAGGCTTATTCATCGTACTTACCTGATAACGTCAGTCATAACATCAAATGCTTAATATACGAAATCCTTCGAGCTACTGCAGCCAATTTGCAGTATTTTAGGAACAAGGCCAGTATCAATCAAAACTTTATACTGTGTATTACTGAACAAAAAGGAAAAGTTTGGTGTAACCCATAGACTTATTATCCTAAGTTTTAATAAGTCTATGGTGTAACCATTTCAAAAGTGTGTTCCGTTTGGAATCAACCCATTGTTTACGAACATTTTTATTGCAGGATTACTAACCTGTTTAAGCATTACACTTTTTATCAGAAGATTAAATTTTCATTCGTTCACTGTCACCTGAATAAGAGCTCAGATTTATCTGTTTGAAATTTTGAGCATTAAATAAAAGCAGATAATTAATTGTCTATTCTACAATTTTCTTTGTTTCAGGGTCTCATGTGCAGATAATAAAGAGAACTTTAAAAGCATCAAAATAGAAAATGTGGACATTGTTGATGAAATTAGAGTTAACGACAGCGAAGAATACATAGTTAAAAATGAACAGTTTAATGAATTATTCCAAAAAATCAATTATGAGGAATTCAGCCCCCCAAAATTGGAAGAAGATAAACAAGAAGAAAACGGCAATAACATTTGTAACCAAAACTTAGATGTAGATGAGAATGTTGCATCACAACATGAAAGCAACTTATACGATTATCCCAAAAACCAAACAGATTATGTCGATTTCAATACGAAGGAAAAAAATCCTATAGAATCGGTTCAGTTGAATTTGAAGCAACATAAATGTAACCTATGTGATTATTGCACTCATCAAAAGGGTTACATTAAAAGTCATATAGATTCGGTTCATTTAAATTTAAAACAATATAAATGCCACTTATGTGATTTTACTACAAGTTGGAAAAACCATCTCAAGATTCATATACAATCAGTTCATTTAAATTTAAGGCAACATAAATGTGATTTATGTGATTATGCTGCAAATCAAAAAAGACATCTCAAATTTCATATCGATTTAGTTCATTTAAATATGAAGCAACATAAATGTAACTCATGTAACTATTCTACAAATAGAAATGATTCTCTTAAAAGTCATATAGAATCGGTTCATATGAATTTGAAACAACATAAATGCAATTTATGTGATTTTATTACAAATAGGAAATACTACCTCAAAGATCACATAGAGTCTATTCATTTGAATTTAAAGCCGTACAAATGTAACTTATGCGAGTATGCTACAAATCGGAAAAACAGTCTCAAAATTCATATAGATTCAGTTCATTTGAATCTGAAGCCGCACAAATGTAATTTCTGCGATTATGACACAAATAGGAAAAACTACCTCAAAATTCATATAAATTCGGTTCATTCAAATTCGAAGTAATGTATGTGTTAAAATAAATTAATTCTGCTGATCTGTACCATCAATCATTAATAAGAAGTATGAGCTATGGTAATAGAAAGTTCTAGAAATCGAGACAGTGTAACATACGTCTGTAGTGTATTATTAATATTTTAGAGTCTCTGTGTATGTATTTTGCATACAGATGGCGCTAGTGTATTATTAATATCTTGGAGTCGCTGTGTATAGGGAATATAGATACTTGACAGATTTGGAATCACTAGCATACATTGCACTGACGAAAACCAATCGGTTTGAAACGTGCGCATGTCTGTAATTTGCCTCTGTGATCAACAAAACCTTGTCGAGTTTGTTTGAGTATAGAACTGTTATACAGATTTGTGTTACACAGTCTCGATTTCTAGAACTTTCTATTAGCGTAGCTCATACTCCTTATTAATAGTGTACATGTAACTTGTATAATTTTACTACAAACCTTGAACTAACTTTTAAAAATCATATTTATTCAGTTCATTTCAACGCGAAGCAGCATAAATGTAACTTATGTTCTACATATCTGAAACATAAACCCATAAATCACATTCATTCAATTTTGAAGAAGCATAATTATTACTTATGTAGTTTTAACACATTAGATCTCTCTAATTTAAAAGACCATATAAAACGGATACAACTTCGGTTGATGGCCTTTTGGATCTTGTTGCAATATATCACTTCTTGATCGAAATATTGTTGATGATGTTTACTTCCTTCTAATTCACTAATTATCTGTGACAAAATAAAAACATATTTATGTATTACGCCTTCAAATAAAAAATATTATGTAGTTCAATATTTTTGTTTTATTTATAGAATGTTTATACCTGTCGTTTATTGGTTCTGTTGATGGTATTGAAAGGAGTAATATATTCCTTTTCTTCCAATATCTAGATATACAGTAGACTCTCAATATAGTGAACTAATTAGTGCACGCCTAGTTCATTTTTTGATTTTTTAATTGAAACGAAGCTCAACTGAAACAACAGATATGGATTTAAATCCTGCTATGTTGGGGTGTGTTATATATGTTAGTAAGAATGGAAATGATGAAGATTAAATTGAGTCTAGCATACATAGCCTAAGTAGCTGAAGACAAATAAAGGGAATATGAATGAATAACCTAAAAAAGGTTTTGGTTGGTGCCCTTTTAAATATGGAGAGCAATAAGCAGCATTTTCGTCATATTTGACTTTTTTACTATAGAAAAGGTAAAAATGTTGTTCAAGCCAGAAAGAAAGTAACTGATCTATGAAGGAGACGAGTTAAAAGTACGCCAGTGCCAAAACTGGTTTACAAAATTACGATCCTGCAATTTTGATGTAGAAGATGCATCATGTTCCGGAAGGCCGGTTGATAAAGATACGATAAAGGCATTAGTTGATGCAAATCGGCGAATAACAACACGTGAAATCGGTGAGAGGTTAAATTTATCGAATTAAACTGTTTATGACCACTTGAAAGGCCTGAGTTTAACCTCGAAGCTCGATATATGGGTTCCCATGTTCTCACGGAGAGAAATTTGTGTCGTCGCGTTGACGTCTGTGATTCGCTTCTCAAACGTCATGAAAACGATCTATTTTTGAAGCGCATCATTACTGGGAATGAAGAGTGGGTTGTTATATAACAATGTCAAACGCAAGAGATTGTGGAGCAAAAAAGATGAATTGGCTCAAAGCATTTCGAAAGTCAATATCCATCAAAAAAGGGTGATGCTGTCTGTTTGGTGGGATTTTAAAGGAATCTTTTTTTCTAACTTTTACCGGATAACAAAACAATTAATTCGGAAGTCTACTGCATCACCTGGACAAACTGAATAATGCCCTTCAACAGAAAAGGCCAGAATTAATCAACAGAAAAGGCCAGAATTAATCAACAGAAAAGGCCAGAATTAATCAACAGAAAAGGTGTAGTGTTCCACCAAGATAATGCGAGACCTCATACAAGTTTTGTCATTCGCTAAAAGCTTTTACAGCTTGATTGGGATACACTGCCGCACCCACCATATTCTCCAGATCTGGCACCTTCTGATTATTATTTGTTCCGGTCATTGCAACATTTTTGGACGGTAAAACCTTTACTTCAAATGAAGAGGTCAAACATCACCTGAATCAGTTTTTTGCCAGCAAAGACCAAAAATTTTATGAGAGTGGAATCGTGCTACTACCAGAAAGATGGTGTTGAACCAGAATGACTCATATAAAATTTAATAAAATATTTATTCGTTATACGAAAATTGTCTTTCATTTTTTAAAAAAAAATTTGATTACAACAAACCAATACGTCTCTGGTTCTTCAAGTTTGTAGAATGTTACCAAAGAGATTATTTGCAGAAAAATTGTACATATCGATGTTCTTTTTTTGAAATATAAATCTATAGGTCTTTGTATTGAGTCACAAGCAATAATTTTATGAGAATGAAGGAATTCATGCAATCATACAATATAAGAAAAATTAAGATTTACAGATTTAGCTATGTACTCATAGTTTAGTATAATCTACATAGCTGCCATACCAGACATCTTAGAAACTTCGTTCGAAATCAGGTTTCTGCATCTCAAGAAATTATTTTCAAAGATACAAGCTGTTCCCATATTCAACAAACGAGTGATTTTTCAAATGGATTGCCTGTATATTTTTATGTATTTTCAATGACCTCCATCTCTATTAAAATGCAAAATCTTTTTAAGTGCTTCATTTTCTTCACTGCAGAAAAGATTCATTGCTCTTCCACTGCCCCGTGTTAACTAGGCTACTGTTATTAAGTGGATAGATCCATGTGAGTTACAAATGGGACTGGTTCAGCAAAATAACTACCGAAAATTAAAGATACTCACGAAGCACCTATTTTTTCTTCCACATTATTACTTTGATCAAGAACAATCTATCCTAACAGTTTATGAGTCTTTTCTATCACAAAGATTTTAAAGAAAACTATGATACCTTCAATGGATTTTCCTGTTCGCTCTGATTATGAACGCCTTAAAATATAATTCATACAATAATAACTGAAATATCGAATTATGGACTTTAACCTATAACGAGCATACCACAGATTACCAAAGCCTCGATCATAGAATTATGTGATTATCCTGTGGATCTAACCTATTCTCAATGTTTGTTATCCTGGGATTAAAAACGTGAATTAGTGAATATATCCCAAAATAATGTAATTTAATTCTGGGGAATAGAATAAAGATTCGAAATGGATAATATAAAGGCGGAAAATGAAATTGAAAATACTGAAATTTTTGGATATCATATTTATAAGGAAGAAGAGATGAACTGTCCAGATACGTCTTCTAATATTTGGTAAGAAATAAAAATTTCTCTTCTACATAAAAATATGACTAGTACGTTTCATATTTCTCACCAGTACTTTATATTTTATTCTTTTCTACAGAGAAATTTCATTTATTTATGTTATATATCTATTCGCATATTCTAATAATTTAAGTAGATGATCTGATACATAAGATACACGGGATAACATAGTTTTAGTGTAATCAATTGAATTGAAAGTAGTGGAATGACAGAAAAATGTTGTAGAAACAGATTAGTATTTCTCGGTCTTCTCTAAAGTGTTTACTACAAAACCCTGCTATGGCAGAAGGTTTATATTCCTTTCTTCTGATAGCTACTCATTTAATTTTTATGATTTCATTCTTCAGAAATCTGTGACTACATTGAATGAAGTTATTCGTGAAATTGTGTAAAAAATCACTAATCACTACATACACATTATGCTTGCTCACCTATGAAGTTTTAAACCAAGCCTAACCTAACCTAACTACACAGTTATACGCTTCTCATGAAGTAGGCGTAATGAAAAGTGTTTATTTAATATCAAATACAATACAATCACAAGATAAACTGCGGAAAAACTTTGAAGTTATCTCCTGAAAACATAAATAAACAATACAGAAAGTTTAGCATTTACTTGCTCATTTTTCACAAAATCTCCCTCTCATATATGGTGTTCACATCGAAAGTCATGTTTATGGATTTCCAGGTAAACCTAGTGATAGTTTAAATTCAATCAAATAATCAAATCTTACACCTAAAGTTTTGATGTGATTTCTGATCTTTATTTTTGAATACATTGGAAAATTATAGGGATTCTATCGGGGGGATTTTGCCCAAGTATTATTTATTAGTATGTCATTATATTAAAATCACTCTTGAATGACTATTTAAATGGTTTCAGTGCCTCACATCAAGATAATGAAGAAAAATTTCAAAGTAGTGTTGTGAAGATTGAAAATGTGGACGTTGTTGAACAGTTTATTGAGGAAAATGGAGTTTATGACAGGAAAGAATACATTGTTCAAAGTGAATATGCGAATGGTTTATCGCAACAAATTGATAATGAGAATTTTTTTCCCATCAAATCAGAGAAAAAACATTATCAAAAAAATGAGAATTGTAACATTTGTGATCATAGTTCAGCTATTAAAGAAACAATGGAACAGCACAAAATGTTCATTTCGAATGTGAAGCAAGTAGAATATCATTTAGGTGAATTTAAAGGAAATGAACAAAATAGCCTGAAAAAAGATTCAGTCAATTCAAATATAGAAGAACATAAATATCTCTCATGCAATTTCGCTAAGAATTCAAGACGTGACCTCAAAATTCATTTAAATTTGAAACAACATGAATGTATGATTATGATTATGTTACAAGTAAGAAAGCCTACCTCAAAACAAATATTGATACAATTCATTCAAATTTGAAACAACATAAGTGTCACTTATGATTTCAATAGGAGAACTGTTCGAAGTTAGTCGCGATCATTTCGACTCTCGAAATAATAAGTTTTTTCATATATTGAAGAAAAATAGTTGGTGGAAAAAAACGCAATTTCAAACTAAAATCAAAGTGGTTTGATTTTTGCGAACATTCTACGAAAAAAACAATGTGAATAATTACAAATTTTAATTATAAACAAGGTGAATTTGTTGAAAATTGTTTGTGATTGAGACATCTGGGCATCTGGCAGATCTGATAAGTGGAGTCAACAGATAAAATTCCATAGGCGTCCGGCTGCTTTTTACTGCGTTAGTATGGGAGGAAAAAGTAAGCCACAAAAATGCAAAGCTTGCATTAAGGCATTAGGGAAAACTCTACCCAAAGTTCGCTGCAATGGACAATGTAAATCTTGGTACCACGCTACGGAACAGTGCACCTCACTACCAGACAAGGAATTAGTGCAAGTTATCCAAAAGAAAAAACTCTGGATATGTCAGGTCTGTGCCGGAACAGAAGAAAGTGAAGAGTATGAGGAGGAAGAAAGTGAAGAGGAAAGTGGTGATGAAAGAAACAGGAAAAACTCGCCAAAAAAACAAAGAACAAGTTTTGGTGGAAATAAATCCTTGAATACTGAAAACAAACTGGATACACTATTGAAACAAAATGAGAAAATACTGATGAAATTGGAAACGATTGAGAGGGAAAACAAGCAGATGAAGCAAGAACTCAGAGAAATAAAAGAAGAAAATCTTAGGCTTAGAAAAGAGGTAGACATTCTGAAATCTCAAAAGGAAACAAGTAAACAAGATTCCCTGAAAAATAATATTATTATTAGTGGACTTCCGCTAAATGAAAATACACATGAGAAAGAACTAAACAGTTATGTACTTGGAATTACAAATAAATTGGGTATCACGGCTACCGATGAAGGAGACTTTAAGTGTATCAAAATGGTCAGAGAAAATTCCAAACTCGTGAAGGTTATATGGTCAAAAACTGAAATAAAAGAACTTATAATGCAGAAGAAGAAAAACAACGAACTGAATACGAAGCAAATAGGACTATCAACTGATCAGGTAATTTATATTAATCACGATATGACGCCCAAAAATCAATTATTGCTAAAAAAAGCTAGGGAAATCAAAAAGTTAAATAGGGTTAAATATGCCTGGTATAACGATGGGAATGTTTTTGTTAGAAAAACTGACTCAAGTCCTATAATAAGAATTAATTCAGAAGAAGACTTGATTAACCTTAAAAAAAACTAAAAAATACAAATAAAAATGAAAAATTACACATTCTCTACTTAAACATACGCTCAATAAGAAAAAAAAACAAATTCGAAAACCTACTCTACTATGCATCAAAATTTAATAACCCACATATCATAGCTATAACGGAGTCATGGCTGAAAGAATCTGAGACTGCATACTACAATATTGAAAACTATAATGCCGTTCATGATTGCAGGAAATCGAAAGGAGGTGGAGTAATTATGTACATCAGACAAGAACTCAATTATGAAATTTTAGAAGTTGAAAAACTAGATAAAATGAACGTTTGTGCCGTGTACTTGCCTAAATATAAAACGAACATTCTTAATATCTACCGTGCTCCAAAAAATAACGTGCATCATTTTATAGATTGTCTGGACCAATTGCTGAATAAAAATTGCATAATTGTTGGTGATATGAATTTGAATGTAGCTCCTGATAATAATACTAATGTAGTGAAAAAATATAAAATATATGATTCATATATGATTCAAAATATAAATAAAAGGAATATAATTACAAGAAGGAAAAACTCGGTGGGTACAATAATAGACCATCTTATAACACACAAGAACAAGAAGTGTTCTATAAAGCCATATGATACTGCAACATCTGACCACAAATTACTGAATATAAAAATCAATTTCAGGAACAAACTACCTAATGTCAAAGAAATAAGAACAATTGAAAAAGTGGATTACGATAAATTACGTGAACTACTTCAGGGAGAAATGCAAAATGTGGAAAGTATCGATAAACTGGATAAAGTCATTTCAGAAATAAAAGCTCAGTGTACTTCCTTCAAAGCAATCAAAATTTTAAGGAATAATAATTGGTTCAATTACACAGTTCAAAATTTAATGAAAAAACGAGACACAGCATACAAAAAAATGAAAAAACATCCTAATATTGAGGAATATAAATATCTATTTGACACACTAAGGAAAGAAACTCATAAGGCAATAAAAAATGCCAAAAAACACTATCTTGATGAAAACCTACAAAAAATTGGAAATGACACAAGGAAAATGTGGAAACTATTGAATAGCACAATGAACATCAAACTAACAAGCTCAGCAGATATTTACAAATTGAAGCTTAATGATAAAATAATAACAACCAACCATGAAATTGCTTCTTCATTCAATGAGTACTTCACAAATGTAGCAATAAATCTCCAAAGTCAGTTACCCTTGATGCCTTACAATGATAATGAAAATATAATTGCTGACAAATGTATCTACCTCAAGAAATGTACGGAATCTGAGCTGAGAACAATTGTATTTTCTTTGAAAAACTCGCCATCGAAAGGATTTGATGAGATCTCCTCATATAATGTAAGAGAAATATACCATACAATAAAAGATAAATTATTGGAACTGATAAATGAGTGTCTTAGTGTGGGTGTTTATCCGTCCTACATAAAAATAGCCAAAATATTACCTGTATTTAAAAAAGGAAAAAAGGAAGATATCAGTAATTATCGTCCCATTTCAATTACCCCAATTTTATCGAAAATAATAGAAAGAGTGATTAAAGACAGATTCATCAAATTTTTTGAACTCTCCCCACAACAATACGGATTTCAAAAATTAAGCTCAACATTGGGTGCTACGACTGACTTGATAGAAAGTATAATTGAAAAAACGGACCAGGGCTATTATGTGACGACGGTATTCATTGACTTGAAAAAGGCGTTTGACACAGTGGATCATCAAATACTCCTCGGGAAGCTTCATGATATGGGCATTCAGGGTGCTGCTTGGAGTCTTCTGAAATCATTCCTAAAGAACCGCCAACAATATGTATTTGTCAATAAAACAAAAAGTCCTAGGAAAAATGTTAGATGTGGTTTACCCCAAGGATCGGTCCTCGGACCACTACTCTATTTATTATATGTGGAGAGTCTTGGAAAAATTGATCTCAGTGCAGAATATTATATGTTTGCCGATGACACAGTCTTGGTATTTTATGAAAAGTAAATAAGAGTTTATCCGAATTTTACAAATGGCTGTGCCGAAACAAACTGGTAGTGAATGAGGATAAAACAGTGTACATGATCTTCAAACCAAAGCGAAAAGAAAAATCATCTATTAATCTCGACTTCACGATAAATGGAAAAAACATCAGAAAAGTAACACAATACACTTACCTTGGCTTGGTTATAGATGAAAATTTGAACTGGGAAAAACACATTGACATGATCTTTGGTAAACTGGCTGGATTAATAGCCTGCATGAAAAGAGTGGGCAACTGTTTTGATGTCAAGCACAAACTTCTGGTTTACAATTCACATATTAAAAGTGTCTTAACATATCTACTGCCAATTTGGGGAAATACCACGAAGTTTAATATAAATCGGCTTCAGAGGTTACAGAACAGAGCAGTGAAAACTATTTTCAATCTCAAATTTGAAACAAGAACAAATCTACTTTATGAACAATACCCAATTTTGCCAATTAAAAAACTCATAAAACAAGAGCTGTGTGCGTTGGTTTTCAAAATAAATAATAACTTACTGAAAACCAAGGTCTGCTTTGAACAGTTTCCACACGACTATGAAACAAGACACAAGACACACAAGACAATTAAATTTATTTTAGTCTTTACTATAAATATAAATATTAATTTATGTATAAGAAATGTATATCTGTGATAACAACTTATGTTGATTAACAGTATTATCAATAAATCAAATCAAAATCTTATGCTATTTTACTACAAACCTAAAAAGAAATCTCAAAAGTCATATAAATGCAATTCATTTAAATTTTAAACAACATAAATGCCACTTATGTGAGTATGCTTCAAATCGTAAACCGAATCTCAAAAAGCATATCAATTCGCATCATTTGAATTTGAAGCAATATAAGTGTGATTTCTGTGATTATGCTACAAATTGGAACTCCGCTCTCAAACTTCATCTTGATTCGATTCATCTGAAGTTGAAGAAATATAAGTGTCACTTATGTGACTTTATCACAAGTTATCAACGTTCTCTAAAAAAACATATGAAAATTTGAAGAATCTGTCTGAAAATTAACTGGAAGTTCGTATAAATTCGTTTCATTCAAATTATAAACAACATAAATGTCACTTGTGCGCCTTTACTACAAGGAAGAAAGGTTCTCTCGGAGCACATATTGATGCAATTCATTCAAATTTGAAACAGAAAAAATGTCACTTATGCAATTTTGCTACCAACTTAAAACAAAACCTCAAAAGGCATATAAATGCTGTTCACTTAAATTTGAAACCACATAAATGTCACATGTGTGAATTTTCCACAAATGAGAGAAATAGTCTCAAATGCCATATAGATTCGGTTCATTTGAAGTATAAACAACATAAATGTAACTTATGTGATTATGCTGAGACTCAGAAAACTACTCTCAAAATTCATATGATTGCAATCCATTCAGATTTGAAGCAACATAAATGCCACTTATGTGAATATGCTGCAAATCGTAAACTAAATCTCAAGATGCATATCAATTCCCATCATTTGAATTTTTTTTTTTTTTTTATTATCATTTATTCATTAGCAATCAGAATACAACAATTCTATGAGCTAATTTGCTGTCTACAGAGCTTTGAGCTCTCAAATGATTTGATATGGTCTTCTCCAGTGAAAAGACCATTTTAAATCTACTTCATATCAGCTGGCCAGGTCCTTTTGAGTCTTCTCATGTCTTGAGGTTGAAGCAACGGTTGTAGTAAGTCGTTTATATGACCATCTAACTTGGTGTGATGTTTTTGGCTCTGTTCCTTGATGACATCCTTCACATAAGGTATTTTCAAATCTTCATGCAGGTTTTGATTTGACACATACCATGGAGCATTTGTTAGCAATCTCAGTATTTTCGATTGGCATCTCTGGACTAGAGTTACATTGGACTTACTTGTACATCCCCAAAGTTCAATTCCGTATGTCCATATGGGCTTTATGACCGTTTTATATATCAGCAGCTTGTTTTCTAATGAGAGTTTCGATTTTCTACCTATAAGCCAGTTCAGTTCTTTAGTTCTAAGGTCTATTTGCTTCCTTTTTTTAATAATATGCTCCTTCCAGGTTAGTCTGCTATCTAAATATTTAACAGTTGGGGAATTTGGTATCTTTATATTGTTCATAAAGATGGGTGGACACTGGTCTCTTCGAAGAGTATAATTTACTTGAACTGACTTGGTTTCATTAACTTTTATCTTCCACTTATGCAGCCATTCTTTTATTTCATCAAGATGAATTTGCAATATTAGATGCCTCTTTGGGATCTTCATGGCTTGCAAGAATTGCAGCATCATCTGCAAAAGTTCCCATTATCGTATTCGCATTTGTGGGCATATCTGCCGTATACAGCGTATACAAAAACGGTCCCATAACACTTCCTTGGGGAACACCGGACTGAATAGGATAAAAATCAGACACTTTATCATTCACCCGTATTCTGAATCTCCTTCCAGTAAGATAAGATCTCATCAACTTGTAGCAGTATAATGGCAGACATTTCTTTATCTTATACAATAGTCCAGAATGCCAGACTTTATCAAAGTCCTGGCTTACATCCAAAAAAGCAGATGTGCAGTATTGTTTGAGTTCCAGGGCTTTGCTTATCTCATGACTTATTCTGTGTGTCTGCTGTATGGTGGAGTGATTTGTTCTGAATCCAAATTGGTGTGGAGGAATCCATTCTTTGGTGTTGGGATCCGACTTTATTCTCAATAGCAAAATTTTCTCCAAGATCTTAGATAAAGTTGGTAGTAAGCTAATTGGTCTATATGATGTTACAGCGTTTGGATTCTTGCCGGGTTTCAGTATGAGGATTATTTCTGCAGTTTTTAGGTGTTCTGGCCAATAATTTTGTTTCAGGATAGCATTGAATATATATGCCATCATTGCTACTCCTTTCTTAGGCAGTTCCTTGATCATTTTTGGTGTGACCTCATCTATTCCAGCAGCTTTTCGTGTGTTCAGGTATTTTATTTCTTTTTGTAGTTCTTTTATGGTGATACTTTTAATAGGAGTCGTATTAGAAGGAATATTTAATCTTCTTAAATATTCTGTGGGAGCCTACTTCTGAAGAAAAGTGTAAAACATATAATGTTCCAGAGGAAATCAAAAGACTTCTAGCACAGAAGAGAAGAGTTAGAAAGAGATGGCATCAGACACACTCGCCTGCAGACAAGACCATCTTGAACAGATTAACAAATGAACTAAAATTTAAGATGAAAGAACACAAAGAATTGTCATTCAACAACTATGTGTTAAGTTTGAATAGATATGATAATTCAGTGTGGAAAGCAATAAAAAACTCAAAAAAACCAAAAATCCATATACCACCTTTACGCAACATACCAGGATCAACTATTCAATGGGCAAGGACTGACAATGAAAAGGCTCAAACATTTGCAGAACACCTGGCTGAAGTATTCACACCCAATGATGACATACACGATTACGAGGTTGAAAGAGAAATCATTTGAATTTGAAGCAATATAAATGCGATTTCTGCGATTATGCTACAAATAGGAACCCTGATCTCAAAGTTCATCTTGATTCGATTCATTTGAATTTTATGAAATATAAATGTCACTTATGTGACTTTATCACAAGTTATCAACGTTCTCTAAAAACATAAAACATATGAAACGGCATAGAAATTTTAAAAATTTGTCTTCTTAATGATGAATCAAAATGGTTCAAATACAATGAATTTTTATTATTTTTAATTGTTTTTACTAATTTAAGTTCATGCAGATTGTTGATGGCTCACATTACAAAGATTTTTTTTGATATTATAGATACATATTCCGTTAAATACTTTGTTTTAATTTCCTCATTAGCTATTACTCAGTACAAAACCTTTATAGGGACTTTTTTACATTTCAATAAAGAGTATCACTTTTCTCTATTTTATTCATCTCTCTTATTTTGTTATCTGTAGTTTGAGTGTTTGGGTAAATGTATAGAAGAAGCATATGCATATACCAATTATGAAACGAATTAAAAAGTCCTGTTCTTGGTGTAAACTCACTTCTATTCTTTGCCAAGATGTTATTTGAGTTGTCCAATTTTTTTATAGATATATTATTGGAAATATTTCTGGTAAATTACCATGGCCTTAATTTCCCAAAATTTCAATGTTACAGGATGGATTATTGTATCATTTTTAGACTTTATATTGTGTGGCCTTTACTTGATAGAAATCCATTCTACATTTTAGTTAAATGAAACATGTACATGTAGTATTTTTAGTTTTTGAAATATTAAATAAAAGCATAATGGACAACGGATACAAATCAGAAAATATATGCAGACAGTTCCAAAAATTAAAAAATTAAAGTTACAGAGATCCACAACCTTTCTAATATCCTAAAACACAGTTAGTGTTCAAACAAAGGCAAATACAGTATTTTATGAGTAAATACACAGATACCTTAGCAATAGGAACATGTAACAAAGATCTTCGAGGTAGTTTTTACAATGGAGCTTTGGTTGAGAATTCATCAACTATCTAATTAGATTATTATAATCTTGACGTATAATATAGTTGGGCAGGAATTTATTGTTGTAACGTAGTCTCTGCTGCACATTGTTCTAGTGCGAATTTAACTACCTATTCCTTATAATATTTATATGTAATAATGGTTTAATAATGGGAAATCCACTCAGTTCAATTTTAGCTGAAATATTCATGGACGATCTGGAATCAAAAATACACCTGAATCCTATAAGCAAATATTTTCTTTATTGGTACAGATATGTAGATGGCATTTTTTGTTGTTTCAAGGGCACCGACTGACAACTACATATCTTCACGAATTTCATTAATAAACTCCACCCAAAAATCAAATTCACAATCAGAAGAAGAAAAAAATCAAAGTATTAATTTTCTTGACCTCACTATAACAAGATTAAATAATTCACATGATTTCAGTATTTTTCACAAACCAACACATACAGACATCACAATACATAAAACTTCAAACTACCCCACCAACCAAAAGATGTCAGCATATAATAGTTTTATTCATAGATTATTGAATGTCCCTTTAAATTCAGAAAACTTTATGAAAGAATTAAATATTATTAAACAAATAGCGTCAAACAACGGTTACAATCCCTTTCTTATAGGCAAAATGGTATCCAATAAACAAAAGAAAATGGCATTAAATCTCGTGTACCCAATCATAAAAGAGGACAATATACAGAAATATTTTTCCTTATCTTATGTCAATGGATTATCTGAAAATATTGCTAAATATTTCAAAAGTTGTTTCAATTATAACGGGGCTTTTAAGACAATTAATAACCTTAGTACCTACATAAAAAACAATAAAGATCGTACAAATAAAGAAAATAAATCCGGAGTCTACAAGTTGACTTGCAAAGATTGCCTTTTAGTATACATTGGCCAGACTGGTAGATCATTCAAGAAACGTGTCCAAGAACACCAAAGGGGTTATATATCCAATTCTGTACATTCGACATATGCTAATCATCTTAAGGAATTCAGCCATAATTTCAACAATAATTATGAAATTATCCACGTTGAAAGCAAGAGTTCTAGATTAACACTTTTAGAATTTATTGAAATCAACAGGTATAATGCCCAAAAAATCCTTTTGAACGAACAAACAGATGTCGATCATTCTCCATTACTGAATATTCTTCCTTAATGGCATTTTTAGCGGCAAACTCCAATAAACACCTAGAGTTTTTATGACTTGTGCTTCCATTATTTGGTCACGTACCTAAAAATGTATTTAAACTCGGTTACACTGAATACCATCAGACAGTACAATGTAATACCTGAAGAAGCCATATCGTGGTGAAACAATTGTTGTAGTAGTACAAACATTTTTGTGGAAATAAATTACTGTCTCATATACATTTTTTAAATTTTATTTATTATGTTTTATTCCAAATTATTTTGTTGAACCAATTATTTTATATTTATAATGTTAATGTACAATTTTGTACTTTCTAGATGATCAAACTCATTCTAAAAGCGAGGCAAATAGCACTGCTTGGAAACCTGCCAGTACTCTGCTTCATGTATTGGCAATGTACGTTCAGTAACCAGCAGTATTTGTTTACATAGGAATGTTTTGTTTTATTTTAATAATTCCATTTGCGAAAAAAAATTAAGACTAAAATGAAATATCTGCTTGACACAGGATAAGGGGATTTTCTGTATGGTGGTTTTTCCTTAAGGACAAGCGAATTATTTTCACACAAAATATGAGGTTGATCAATTTGTGAATACTCCTATGAAGCAGCAACAAATGATCATTCAACTCAATTTATACATATTTTGGAGCCTCATTGATGCATATTTCCCATTCCTAAATTTGTTCTTTCTATTTAAGCCTAAACAAGGCTTCCAACATTTGAAGTCTCAAGTTTTTCTCTGAAAAGTCATGGTGCTTGAAAATAAATAAGAGACTATTTAATTTAACCACATTACTCTTTTCATTATAAATCATTTTACACAAAAAATATACAAATATAGGTATTAGATAAATTCCAAAAATAGCTGTATCGTCAGTAAATGTTTCCATGATGTTGTGTCTATTTGTAGGCAGATCTGCTGTATTAAGCAGATATAGAAATGGACTTTTCCCTGAGGTACTCCAGATGTTTGTTATTCGGTACTTTTCAGATATTTTCTTATTTATCCTGGTGCTAAACTGCCGTGTTACTCAGATATGACTTCAGAAGTTGGAAGTAGATTATGAGGAGAAACTTCTTTATTTTGAACAGCCAATCTAGATATAGTGATATTTAAGGGACATATGGACAGTATTCTTAGTGTTCTAAGAATATTTCGATAATAGCAGTTGTTCATAATGAGGATTTGACTGATAACGATAACATTTCAATCAAGTAATTTTATAAGATAAAAAGGAGTAAAGAATAATTCGTTAATCATTATTTATTAATGATGATAGCCAAGAAGTATAATCTAATGTTTGTTAAAGCACTGTTTTTTTAGTTTCAGTGCCCCGTATCCAGATAATAAAGAAAACTTTAAGGTGAAGGATGAAGATGTGGACTTGGCAGAAAAATTTATAGATGACATTGGAGTATATGACAGGAAAAATTTCATGGTTAAAATGGAACACCTGAGTGATTTTTCTGAACGAATTGATAACCAGAGTCTTTGCTCCCCCAAAGAGGAAGGCAACTGTCAACAAGAAACTAACAGTTCTTTTATTTTTGGCCAAAATTCAATTAATGGGAATGGAAGGGGTCAAGATAGAGACTTTCCTTCAAAACTGAAAAGGCACGAATGTAACTTTTGTGATTATAATACAAATCACAAAAATGATCTTAAAAGTCACATAAATTCAGTCCATTTAAATTTGAAGCAACATAAATGTAACCTTTGCGAATTTGCAACGAATCGAAAGTTTGACCTCAAAACTCATATACATTCAGTTCATTTAGATCTGAAGCAATTTAAATGTCACTTGTGCAAGTATGCAGCAGGTCAGAAAAAATATATCAAAAGACATATAGATGCAGTTCATTTAAATTTTAAACAGCATAAATGTGACCTGTGCAATTACGCTACAACTCAAAAAATTCACCTTAAAAATCATATAGATTCGGTACATTTAAATTTGAAGCAATTTAAATGTTGCTTTTGTGAGTACGCAGCAAATCGGAATAGCTATCTGAAAAGTCACATCGATTCAGTTCATTTAAATTTGAAGCAATGTAAATGTCACTTGTGTGAGTACACTACAAATCAGAAGAACGAACTCAAAACTCATATATATTCGGTTCATTTAAACATGAAATTTAAATGTCACACTTGTGAGTATGCTACAAATCATAAAAAGAATCTCAAAAGACATGTAGATTCAGTTCATTTAAATTTAAAACAGCATAAATGCAACTTATGTGATTATGCTACAAATCGAAAGGCTCATCTTAAAAATCACCTACATTCAATACATTTAAATTTGAAACAGCATAAATGTCATTTGTGTGAGTATGGTGCAAATCAGAAAAAAGATCTCAAAAAACATATAAGTTCAGTTCATTGAAATGTTAAACAGCATAAATAGAAATTAGTGAAAGTTATGTTAAATTCATAACAATACCTGTTAACTTTATTTGATTGACTTGAGGAATATTATTTTTGTGATTCAAAGGTATTATTGTCTTTGTTAACCAAATGTGAGTGACATTAAAATGTAATTTGTGCGTGATCTTTCATTTCATAGGCGATTTTACTCCCTCCAAAGCGTGAGTAAAGTGAGTCTTTTACTCCCTAGGGTGAAAAAACATAGCCAACTTAAGTCAGAATGATATTTTGAACAAGGTCATTCTAATTTCCACATATTTATTATAAATAAATGATAATAATAATAACTGTTCTTTATTGATAAAAATCATAGACTTATTATCCTAAGGAGACGGAACATCTTGAAATCTTATGTGTTAGGAAGCCAACATTGGGATTGATTTGATAAAGATGAAGAGAACAGAACTAACGACAAAGATGAAAAAATCAGATACTCATACATCGGCAACGTTGTAAGGAACTAAACAATCTTCAAACTCATAACACCATGGGCGTGCGATTTTAATTTCCGTGATGATACAGGGATTAATTCATTGGACAAAAGCAAACTCAACGCGAGGTTCAATTCCCCAGAATTAATTTGTTTATTCTAATCTCCAGACCACTTAATGTTAAACTTAGGAACGGCGGCTTCTAAAGGAACTTATTTTACTCTGACCTATATATTATAATAACAAACTACACATTAAAAAGTTCATTAGAGCTGATTGTACGAAATGTAAACATATTCCTTTAGATGAGTTTAGGAACGGATATTTCCAAAGAAAAACACTGACGTCGAAAATTAACACGTGTGGCTCGGCAAAGAGCTGAAATTTTGAAAAGTGCTAAGTTGCAATTTTGAGCGGGTGAACAGATCAAAAAAAAATTGGAAGGAGAAATCCGACGCATACGAGGGCAGAAGAGAGATTTGTTAGATAGTCTTGACACGTCATTAGTAAGATCGCGATGCGAGGCTCGAATTGGCGTCGGAATTTAGCATTATTATAATTATTTTTTTGTGTAAGAATTGAGTCAGAAGAATAAGAGAAATTGAATGTAGTGCTAAGTTCCGGGACCAAGGAATTCAAGGTTGTTAAATAGGTCTTTTCTTGTAGAAAATCGCTTGTGCCCAGTTTTGTTTTGAATCTATGGTCTTGGAGTTTAGGGGTAAGAAGTATTTAAAAATTTTGGTATATTATTCAGGTTGAAATTGTCTGATTAAAGTAGAGTCAGAAATTAATTAAGTAGGTTCGTAATTATTATGTTTGAAGAATTTAAACAGAATTAAGAATTATATTCATGATTCGTAGTGCTTGAGGGATCCGTTTCGTCCTCCCCTTAATTATTCATTGTCATATTTATTTGAATTTTATTGAGTTTAGGATTGATAAAACTGTTGTATTTTGGCACTTTATCATTATACTCCTTAAAATCTATAATTGAGTTTCATTACCATTTTCATTATCACAGAGAAAATTTATTAACATCAAAGACTTTCCATTTTCGCGAAGGGCGGACTCTTTTTAGGACCGCTCGACTAGGATTGGTTCGCACCCCATTCGTAAATAAGTCAACCTAGTAATATTTACCATTCAACCACCTCTCACGAAGAGATGGCTTATTACAGGTGACCTCAATAAGTCTATCTGGTCATTTGGTAAATCCCCAAAATTGTTAGGGCTGCTGTTGGAAGAAGAAGAAAACTTGCTATATGTCTGTGTTCTTAGTTTCATATACCAATATCCAAAACTTTAAATAATCATAAGTTGAAGGTTCTACAGTGGTTGAGAACGTGCTCTGGTGAAATAACATAGTAATACAAATATAAGTGTGATATTTTCATTCTGTAAAAATGGAGAAAAAATTCGAAGCAAATGATATTATGATTAAAGAAGATGCTTACGAAATGAAAGCAAATGAAAACAGTGAATTTTTTGGAAGTGATATGTATGAGGGAGTAGAAATTACCTGTCCACCTATGTCTTCTCATATTAGGTAAGTAATAAATATTGTTCTCTATTTGTTGTTTTGCCTAAGTACTCTTTAAATAGCTATATCCAATCTGTTTTAAAATTTCTCTGGCTACCACATTCTATATTTGTACCAAACTTAATAAATGCTTATTGATACAGTTTTTTATAAACATTAATGTCATCTCCAACAACAATTTGAAGAACTACCTGTTGCGTAAAATAGTGTAGTTCTATAGGTATCAATACAATAATCATTAATTATATAGTAAGGATTATAAGCTATTGTTACAGTATTGAGACCATAAATACCATTCACTATTTCAACTGCCTATCAACCTTTCAATCCCAACTTAAAAGCAAGATACAATGATCACTTGTTAGTTCTTTATTATTCAGGAAAAGTTCCCCTTGATTAACAATTTAATTGATTTCAGGGCTTCACAGCAAGGCAATGAAGATAAAATAGAAAATTTGCAGGTGAAATTGGAAAATGAAAATATCGCTGCAATTGAAGTTTATGACAGGAATGAACATAGTGTTCAAATTAAACATGAATATACCATGGAACCATCACAACAAATTGATGAGACTCTTCATCAAAATAGCTCGAAAGGAGATTCCGTTCATTCGACGGAACATAAATGTATCATTTGTGATTTTGCTACAAATGATAAAAAAATTCTTAAGCACCATATGAGTTCAAGTCATTACAATTTGAGGCCCTATAAATGTGCTTTCTGTGGTTACGCTGCTAATCGGAGTTATCATCTGAAAGAACATATAAATACAATTCATTTGAAAAATAAACAACATAAATGCTGCTTATGTCGTTATGCTGCAACTCGAGAATATAATCTCAAAAAACATATAGACTCAGTTCATTTGGATTTGAAAAAACATAAATGTGCTCTATGTGATTATGCTACAAATCATATTCATAATCTCAAAAATCATATCGAGTTTGTTCATTTAAATTGTAAGCAACATAAATGCTGTATATGCGGTTACAGTACAAATCGAGAAGATCAACTCAAGCGTCACATAGATGGAGTTCATTTAGATTTGAAATTACATAAATGTAACTTATGTAATTTTAACACAAATTGGAAACACCATCTGAAATCTCATATTGATTCAGTTCATTTAAATTTGAAGGAACATAAGTGCCACTTATGCCATCATGCCACAAATAATAAAATACTACTCAAAGTTCACATAAACTCGGTGCATTTGAAGTTGAAGCAATTCAAATGCAGCTTATGTGAATATACTGCAAACCTTAAAGGACACCTACAAGATCATGTAAAAGCTGTACATTCAAAGTGTAAGCAACATAAATGCCAGTCATCTCATTTTGCCATAAATTCGATAATAAACAAACTCAAAAGTCGTATAACTTCAGTTCATTCAAATTTGAATAAACATAAGTGTTACTTATGTAAATATGGTACAAATGATAAAAGACTACTCAAAGCTCATATAAATTCAGTGCATTTAAAAGTGAAGGAATTTGAATGCATGTTGTGTGATTATGCCACAAACCATAAAGGTAGGCTCAAAACTCATATGGATACAGTTCATTTGAATTTAAGGGAGCATAAGTGCCCGTTATGCGAGTATGCTACAAATCGTAGAGACACACTCGAAAATCATGTAAACGCAATCCATGAAAATTTGGAGCAACATAAATGCAATTTATGTGATTTCGCCACGAATTGGATACAAAATCTCGAAAGTCATATAGCTACAGTTCATTTGAAATTGAAGGAGCATAAGTGCAACTTGTGTGAATATGCTACAAATCATAGAATACTACTCAAAAACCATTTAAATGCTGTTCATTTGAATTTTAAGCAACATAAATGCAGCTTATGTAGTTTTGACACGAATTGGAAGCAACAGCTGAAAATTCATTTGGATACAGTTCATTTAAAATTGAAGAAACATAAGTGCCACTTATGTGACTATACAACAAATAATAAAGGACACCTAAAAAGTCATATCAAATTTGTGCATTTAACATCAGATCAAATTAAATGTAACTTATGTGACTATTCTACCAGTAACAATGGCAATCTGAAGAGGCATAAAAATTCAGTCCATTCAAATTTGAAAAAGCATAAATGTAACTTATGTGACTTTAGCACAAATTATGGAAGTTCTTTAAAAACTCATCTGAAAGGAATTCACCGAATTTCAAAATAATGTCTTAATTTGAAAGAGATTGATTTGTATTGTGATTCATCTGAAATAAAATAGGAATAGCTAATAATTTCAAAGATAATATGAATTTTTTTTGTAACTTGTGTTCAGAAAATAATGGTAGATGCATATAACACACATGTGAAGAGTCAATTAGCGACTTTGTATTTTTGCCGATAGATTAAAAAAATATTCACCAACATTTAGGATTGAAACTAATTAATTTTAAGTATGTAAACTTGACGAAGCCATGGTGTTGGCGAACCAATTATTAAATTAATAAATTGTGGAAAAATAAACTTTATTATTTCATTTCATTCCTCCTCCAGAATATACCCTATGTTATCATTCGATAATGTTATAACCACAAATTACAGAAGGCTATTAATTAAGTAATCTGTGGGTTTAACCTTGTGAATGAATGTAAGAATGTTATCTAGAATAAATATTATTACTTATTAAAAATTTAAGTGTTATATCTTCTTAAATATTACCATAAAATATTACAACAGGCATCATTGTGTTGAAACTTGTATTTCGCAAAGAAATTCTACCTTTTCTTGAATCTGGGTAAGTTGCTCTTGTCGTTGGGAAGAGAGATAACTTCAAAACCGCTGCATACCTATTACAGTCCATTTTATTTATATATATTTTCACTGTTTCACGAAACACTCCAAAGTGTAGTATTCTAAAAACTATTTTGAAAGGAAGATTAGAGAAAACCTGTCCAGCATATCCAATCGATTTGTCACATATTTTTATTATTATTATCTAACTTAAAGAGACTCCCGTGCACAGATATATAGCGGAAATATCGGGAAAATACGGTAAAAACCCTGAAATTATGAAGAACTCAAAATTGTGCTCAGACAGCATCATGGCCGCTTAACACAAACGACATTTTAAGAAACTCACCTCAAAAAAAAAACGTTTCTTCAAAGCCCTTGTGAAATGAGATGAGTACGGTAACAATATTAATTACAAGAATAATCGCAGAAATACCGGATCCGATCCCTTCAAGATGTCTTCGGGTTGACTAAAACACTTGTTACTGTCATTCGAAGATCTTCAATTTGCTTTCACCGTAAACCGTTTAAATTGGTTAAAGACGATCAAACCAAATATCATTCTTCAAATTTTTCTGATTGGTCGAAATTTACCTAGAAGTCTTTTAAATGGCACAATTACGACTTCGTCACTTTTTCAGTGTTAGAAAAAGAGCCTTTTCTGAAATAAAATTGCTCTCTTTCCATCTTTGTGGTTGACATGCGGACTATTGTTTTAGTATTAAACATAGAATATAGATAACGACAAGAAGGCTAATGCAAAATTCCGTGAGATGTGATATTAACAAGTTTCTGACTCAACTTTTTTTCTTTGGAATATAGTTGATACCATATAGATTATAGGGCTCAAGACGGGTACGTAGCTGAAAGAAGCAAGTTTGAAGACTTCAAGCAATTTTAATACTGCAACTATGTCTGCTGAATGACTTGTCTCAAAGAACAAAAGCGAAACACCGTTAACTCTACACAAATGTTATCCACAAAAATATATGTCCCTAAAAATTAACATAGTCCACAAAATAATTTTCAATGACGTCATATTTAGAAAAATAGGATAATTACTTAAAACCAAATTACATCACAGCATAGAATGGAAAAAACAGAAAAACTGATCTTAAATGATCATAAATTGATAAAAGCCAAATAAATAGAAATAGTACAATATGATATTCTTTATTTAAAGATAAAAATATTATTACATGGATTATGTCATATTTAATTAAATAAAGCAATTCAATGCGTGGATTACACATGATAAAAATAAATTGCTTCGAAATTATTCAACAACAATCTGTGTACACTTCCGAAAAAAACAGATTTTATGCTTGGCTGACTTTCAAATAAAGTATAGGGTGTCCTTTCTGGGGGGGAAGTACTTGCCGTCTCAAAAACGTCCGTCTTCACTGCCCCACCCTGTGTCATCCTCAAATTTTATCCTCACAAGTATTATTAGTTCTATATTAGAGTATTTGACAACTTATTGCATTAAAGGCTATTCTCATTAAGTTTTCATTCAAATTAAAGCTTTTGGTTCAAATTTGTGGATCCGTTTCAAATGAGTTTTTAGGGACTGCTGATGATTCGTAGAAAAATCACAAAAGTGACATTTATGTTGCTTCATATTTAAATGAACTACATCTATATGATTTTTAAGACTCATTTTCCGATACGCCGAATATTCACATAAATGACATCTGTGTTTCTTCACTTTCAAGTGAGCTGTATCTATATGTCTTTTCAGATGATGTTTGTGATTTGTGGAAAATTCACATGAGTGACATTTGTGTTGTTTCAAATTGAAATGGACAGCATTCATATGAATTTGGATGTACCTCTTTAGATTTGTACCATACTCACAAAAAAGACACTTGTGTTGCTTTAAATTTAAATGAACCGAATCTATATGATTTCTGAGAGTGTCTTTATAATTTGTAGAGTATCTGCACAGGTGACATTTGTGTTGCTTCAAATTTAAATGAACGGAACTCATATGAACTTGGAGATCTTCTTTCAGATTTGCAGTATATTCACATGACTGACAATTATGTCGCTTCAAATTTAAATGAACGGAATTAATATGATGTTTCAAACGGTGTTTCTTATTCGAGGCATAATGACAAAAGTTGCATATATGCTGCTTCAAATTTAAATGAACAGAATTTATATGATTTTGGAGATCTCTTTTCAGATTTGTAGCATACTCACATAAGTGACATTTATGTTCCTTCAAATTTAAATGGACAGAATTCATATGATTGTGTAGATCTCTTTTCTCATTTGTAGCATAATCACAAAAGTTGCATTTATGTTGCTTCAAATTTAAATGTATTGTATCTATATGCCTTTTCAGATGATGCTTGTGATTGGTGGAATATTCACATGAGTCACATTTGTGTTGCTTTGAATTGAAATGGGTAGAAAGAACATGATTCTGGAGAGCACTTTTCAGATTTGCAACATACTCACATGAGTGACATTTATATTGTTTGGAATTTATATGAACTGAATTTATGTGGCATTTCAAAAGGTATTTCTGATTTGTAGCATAATCACATAAGTTACATTTATGTCGATTAAGTTTATAATGAATTGAATCTATATGATTTTTAAGTCGATATTTCTGATTTGTAGTATAGCCACATAAGTGGCATTTATGTTGCTTCAAATTTGAATGTACAGACAGGTTACATTGATTTTGCCCTTGTTTGGGAGGAAAATCTCCATGTTGTTCCTTTCCATCTCCAATAACAACATTTTGTCGATAAATATTAGAACTGTTAGTCTCTTGGTGATTTTCTTCTGATTTTGGAGAGCAAAGGAGCTCTGTATTAATTTCTTCAGATAAATCCCTTGAGTGTTCAACTTTAACCACATATTCCTCGCTGTCATGAACTTCATTGTCATTGATAAATTGTTCAGCAAAGTCTACATCTTCAACCCTCACTTTGGGGTTTTTAAAGTTCTTATCATTAGAAGGACATGAGGAGCTGAAAAAAATTTATTCTTACATTCTGTTTAACACATCAACAAGCATAACTATAATGTAGTTTTATTTATTTATCATCAATTTAAACTACTGTTTTTATACAGTACCGAAGTATTCTTACACTACTCCTAGTTCTCAAGAAGATAAAAATGCCTCACCCTTTAACACAACTTGTAAATCACAGTTTGAAAATGTGGTAACACTATCACTGTATATCTATTTCACAAAAAGTGACCGAAAACAAAGTAATTTTCTTGAGACTTGAAATATTGGAAGCATCATTTAGGATTAAATATGAAGATCAAGTACAGGAATGGGCAAGGAGAAACCAAAATATGCGTAAATTGAATCAGTAGTTGTTGAATGATCATTTATAGCTGGTACATATTGATCAATCTCATCTGGTGTGAAAAGTATTAACTTGTCCTTAACGGAAAACCGCCATACAGAAAATTACATTAACCCGTGTTAATCCAACATTTAATTGTAGTCTGCAGTTTTATTTGGAAGATGGAATTATTAAAATGAAAATAAAACAAAACATTTCCCAATAAACAAACACTGAACATCGATTGCCAGTACACGAAGCACAATACTGCCATGGTTTCCAACCAGGGCTCTAAAAATGATTTTCTAGAAATTACAATATTGTATGAAAACATCATACATGTTACTATATGGAACATGTAAATGCACTTTCTAATTATAGTTCTTTATTTCAGTAGTTACTGTAGATTTAATAGTCTTATGGAATATCAAGAAGCTAAAAACTGATACAACACGGTAATAACTGATTCCATAAATTACAATTGATACTAAAAATTTTCAATGTATAAATTAACTTTCAACATTAATTATGATGACTCAACACCTAGTACAATTTATCCCTTGTACTTGTAATAGTTGCTAAATACAAAATTATGTAGCTCAGAACTACTCTTTTGACGCAGAGAATTGAATCAGCTAAATAATTTAGAATAAAATATAAAGAATAACATTTTGGTAACAAAATCAAAGATACTTACGAATTGAAAGAAGTATATGTTCTTTCGTCTACATTATTATTTTGATTAAAAGCCATCCTTCCAGCTTCAGAGTCTATAATCAAGATTTTAAAAGAATCAACATAACCTTCAATTAATTTGGAAACTTGTCTGTCCGCTTTTAGTTTAAACACCAATAATTAAATTCAGAATATAGTAATTGGAACATCAACTTTTAAATTAATCATTTTATTATAATCAATATAAAAATTATTAATATATCAGTTAACAAACTAGATTTGTCATTATCTAACGTGACACCCAAACAACAATAAACAATTTGACGCAAGACAAGTTCATACTTGTCATTTCGCTCTAATTGTGGCCTCAACTCTCAACTTATCAACCCAGTCATCAATTACGTATTTTTAATATCAATTTTTGCAATTATTGAAGAGATCCGTACTCTCGTAGGATCATACGAGTGAGAGAATCCCTCATAGATTATATACATCATACATCACGACATCACTACATCACGGTATTCATCCGCTTATTTCGCAGAATTCTACTATGCTCTGCTGCAGCTTCCCGATGTAGCATATAAGAGGCGCGACTGGTGTCAGACAATACCTAACTCATCCGTCCTCGCCGGGCTTAACTAGGGCAAAGTACAGCGTTCAACGACCGTTCCGACGTGGAACACATGGTCACTGGCGTCACAGGTAAACATGCGGACTAGGCCTGAGAGTTCGGGTGCGCATGCTTGGAATGAAACCCCGTCTCTCAAATTAGGAGGTAGAAGCTACCTCATAACATCCGCATTTCCTTAAGAGTTTCAGTATCATGTATTCTTTATTCATTAGTGGATTTTACTGTATTGACGCTCCAACTAGGGGCGACCTGTTTACTTTAATCTGAATTGACATTTAACATATTTCTTAGATGTAATCTTCATTTGATTTATTGGAATCTAGAGGTGTTTAACAATGGTACTTTGTATGAGAATTCAGAGTGTTTAGAGTGAATGGATTGTGAATCCACAATTAGATACTTAGACAACAACACTGTGTCTTCAGAATAACGCAACAAGACATTCTTGAACTATTATATTATCAGATATAAAGATTGTAATGAATGGGAAGTTATTTAACAGACACCACAACATCTGTGCCTTCAGAATGCCACAACAAGACATTCCTGAACAACGATATTATGCGCCCAGATTATAATAATCTAGTTAGATAAAGGGTGTGTAAATGAGGACTTCCTGACCAAAGGCTTATTGTTAAACTACCTCGAAGATCTCCAATGAATGGGGGGTTCGCTCTTGAAGCAAACCCTCAATCACGTCGGGGTCACCAATGAAGCTTTTAAGGAATGCGGGTGTTATAAGGGAGCTTCAACCTCTTAATTCGGAGGCGACGTTTCGTTCTGAGCATGCGCACCTGAACTCTTCAGGCAGGCGTAGTGCGCATGTCTGCCTGTGAGACTTTGTGTTCCACGTCGGAACGGTCGTCGAACACTGTGTGCTTTGGCCTACTTGAACCCGGCGGAGATGCTCAGTCAGGTATTGCTAAGATCTTGTCCTCTTTATGCTACGCCGGAAAGTAGAGCAGAGCAGAAATCCGAATGAGGAAGATCGCTAATAGTTATCTTATTCTGTTGGGGAAGTAAACTTCCTCTCTTTGCCAACTCATGCCTGCGCTCCTATAATACACGGTATAATGAACGATTAACCGTCATAAGCCACGGTATAATGAACAGCCAACCGTCATAAGCTCTAAATATGAACTACCAGAATCCGACAAGTATTCGATGAATAACCGGCTAATTGAGGTAGATTAGTCAAGTCAATCCTTATAAAAAGGTCTCACTCCATTGTGCTTGTTTGAATGAATTAAGAATAATTTGCAAAAAATTTATATTAAAAATGTGTAATTGATGACTGGGTCCATAACTTGAGTGTTGAGGCTATAATTACAGTGAATGAATGAACTGTCATACTTGTCTTGCGTCAATTTGTCAAATTGCTTATTGTTGTTTGGGGCGTCACGTTAGAGTATGACTAATCTGTTTTGTTACTTGATACATTAATATTAATTCTTATAAGATAATTCGTTCAAAAGATGAAGTTTCAATTATTGGTGCTTGGAGTAAAACCTCTAAAAAGTTTCTAAATTTGTTAAAGCTTTCGTTAATTCGTTTAAGATCTTTGTGAAAGGATCTGAAACTGGAAGGATGGCTTTTAATCAAAGTGATAATGTAGACGAAGGAATATATGCTTCTGCCGATTCGTAAGTATCTTTGATTTTGTTACCAAAATATTATTTATTATATTTCATTCTAAACTATTTTGCTGAATAAATTTTCTACATCAAAAGAGTAGTTCTGATCTTTATCTTCCAACAAGTGTAATTTTTATTTTATTGTTTTAGTATTCCTTGCCCAGATTATGAGAGAAACTTTGAATATCTCGAGGTGAAGATAGAAGATCTAGACAATGAGCAATTCATTGATGAGAATGGAGTTCATGAAGGAGTAGAATACATCTCTAAAAGAGAACACCTGAGTGGTCTATCAAAACAAATTGATAACAAAAAATTTAGTTTCTTCTCAGTAGAAGACAACTATCAGCAAGATAGTAGGAGTTCTAACATTTGCAAGGGTAGTTTAGTGAAACCTAAAAGTTTCCCTATTGAACAAAAGAAGAATCAGTTGTGTTATTTTTCAGAACAGAAAGTGGGCCTTAAAAGACATTCAAATTCAAGGCAATATGAATATCACTCATGGAAATATTCTGCAAATGAAAAATACAATCTAAAAAACCATATAAATTCAGCTCATTTAGAGATGAAGCTTCATGAATGTCAGTCATGTGATTATTCTACAAATATAAAAAGTAATCTCAGGAGTCACATAAATGCAGTTCATTTAAATTGGAAACAGCATAAATGTCACTCATGTGAATATTCTACAAATCAAAAATACAACCTCAAAATTCATATAAATTCAGTTCACTTAAATATGAAGCAACATAAATGTCATTTATGTCAATATTCTGCGAATCATACAATGTCTCTCAAACACCATATAAATTCAGTTCATTTAAATATGAAGCAGCATAAATGTTACTTATGTGGATATTCCACAAATCAAAAATACCAACTCAAAATCCATATAAATTCAGTTCATTTAAATATGAAGCAGCAAAAATGTCACTTATGTGAATATTCTGCCAATCATGTAGTCTCTCTCAAATACCATATAAATTCAGTTCATTTAAATATAAAGCAGCAGCATAAATGTTACATATGTGAATATTCTGCAAGCAGCAAAGGCCATCTCAAAAACCATATAAATTCAGTTCATTTAAATATGAAGCAGCATAAATGTCACTCATGTGAATATTCTACAAATATAAGAAGTAATCTCAAGTATCATATTAATGCAATTCATTTAAATTCGAAACAGCATAAATGTCACTTATGTGGATTATCTACAAATTATAAAGCTAATCTCAAGGTTCATATAAACTCGGTTCATTTAAATATGAAGCAGCATAAATGTCACTCATGTGAATATTCTACAAATTATAAAGGTAATCTCAAGGTTCATATGAATGCAGCTCATTTAAATATGAAGCAGCATTAATGTCACCTATGCATTCTGCATATCAAAAAGTATCTCCCAAAAATCACATGAATTGAGAGTTAATTTGTATTTGAAGCTACATGTGAATATTCTGTGAATCAAAAATATCATCTCAAGAATAATATAATTCCAGTTCATTTACATATAAAGCAGCATAAGCGTCACTTATGTGAATGTTAAATTAAATTTGAAACATAAATATCACTGACTGTTTTCAGACACAAATGTCACTTATGTGAATATTCTAGAAATCAACATCAAAGTTCATTTAAATTTAAAACAACGTAAATGTCACTCTCGATATCATCTAGATGCTCTAAAATCTCATATCAGGCGAGCGCATACATATTTGAAGAATTAAATTTCCATCTTTTAATTTAAGAATGACAAATTCAGATCCAGTTATTATTTTATTGACACAAGCCAAGTATGAAAGTGTTTTTTTTTTATTCGTGCTGTATAATTTCATAAGTAATCTTTTGGACATGATAACCTGATTCTCATTAGAGAGGAACAGAATTTGACAGTTCATAGTGTAATATTTTCATTCTGCAACTTCAATAAGAGTTAGAATTATGGATAACTTCTTGGCTAATTTTGCTATACATCCCTATGTATAGCTGATGTGTTATTGTTAAAATAATTCCAGCCAACTGCCGAAAGTTTGCAAATTGGGCTCTAAAGGTGTTAAAAGGCAATCCTGATTTTCGTGGAGAAACGAAAATTATATTTCCAGCATTGATCTACATCAAACTCTCATTTGAAAAAAACTCATTTTCTGGTATGGTTGTATCATTGGTTCATATTGAATTGTATATATACAAATTGATAATTTTTTTCTACAAAAAGAATGTTTAATTCCTTTGTACCAGTTCATAAGACAGTTGTTATGAAAAAAAAATGTTGAATGTATGCCTAGGATTCTGTATATTTCAAATTTGCATTGTGAACCATATAATATTCATCATATTAACGAACACTATAAAAAGTAGCTAAGTAGTTCAATAACCTTGTTAGGTTTATTTATTTGGCTTATTATTTTTTGGAATCAATAAATATTATAACTATAATTTTTATTTCTTCAAAAATGAGAAAGGATGTATCGTAACTTCAATGAGGAGCATTAAATACTTAATAATGTCTTCTTTCCACAAATCGAAATAAATTGTTGAAGGTAATATTTATTTTTAACAAAGAGGTGTCCCAGTACCTGAAATGCTGCAGAGTAATAGAAAATTGGTGTCAATGTATAGAATACTGCAAAATAAAATGTGTGGTTCACTTTAACATTTTTTTAATTGTAAATGGTAATAAATTTTTCCTTTAATAAACCAATTTTGAATTTAAAATGAGGTTGTTTTTATTGCGAAACCTGAATCTGAAATGTAAAAAGATTATTCTTGAATTTCTTCATTGTTTTTACTTCATGAAAGAATATAACATATTGTAAAGTCTCTATTATAGAAATCATGTTTATTTCCTTTGATTCCGTCGTTTCCTGAAATATTTGTTTTTTTCAGTTTCCATCAGTAGTGCAATCAAATCTCCTTGTTTTGATGTGATATCTTGAGTGAAAATGGATGATGAATGAAGGAACTTAATAATTTTTTCTATCCACCAATATTGTGACTTACTCGATAATGGTAAAAAGTAACAGCAAAAAAAACATTTAAAATCTGATAAATTCACAAAGCTTTAATATAACACATAATATACATGGTGTTTCTAAACTCCAAAATGTTATTAGGAGTACAAATAAGTTTCCGCCGTTTTTTAACACAAATTAAATATTTATTATAGAAGAACGATGTGAGACTGCTTGCTGAGTGACTTCTAATGTTAGAGCAAGTTTTTTTTGTGTTTGAGATGAATCTTCCTCCAATTCTGCATCCTTGTAAATTTTTGGCCTTCCACTGCGATCTTTGTCTTCAACGTCGAAATCGCCATTTTTAAACTTTTTAAACCACTCTCGACACGTTCTCTCACTCAAAGCACCCTCACCATATGCTTCTACGAGCAATTGATGCGCCTCAGCAGCAGATTTCTTTAAATTAAAGAAGTAAACTAATATTTCCCGCAAATGACGCTAACTTGGCTCAAATTTTGACATTTTCAACTTATAAAAATTATATTTTACCAATATAAAATCAATGATATTAATAGGTTATGTCGTTCTTGAATGTCCAAACTATTTTTTAAGCCGGTTATTATCTGCGAAAGCTAACCGAAACTCCGTGCTGGGCCATCTACAATAAAACGGGGGAAACTTATTTGTACTCCTAATACTACAAAGAGGAAGAAATCAACTCTTACAGTACTCAGCATCAGAACTTTTTGATAGTTCAACATTTTCCAAATTAAAATACTGAATTGAAAAAAATTCATTACGCAACTTTTTTGTTTTTTCTCCTGAAATTGTTAGTTTGATGAAAACATCTGATATATTACTGAAAGTCTCTTCACATACATTAACAGAAAGGTTATAATTAGTTAAAAAAAAAATTTAATGTAGTCATATTGATTAATATCAAGTATGTTGCTGTCAAGTAGAGTCTTAATGACAAATATTTTGTTTATCCAAATTTTTATAAGGTTTGAAAGATTTCCCAAAATAATACATTGGAAAAATTCCATTACTTGATTCAGTTGAAAAAAAGTGATAATTAACAAACTGAAAAGGCAACAAAAAGTAAAAATTATAATAATGTTACAAATGACTCCCCTGAGAATTAACTCTACTCTGCGTCTAAAGGAGTCAGAATCAGAAGAACTTTATTGATATTTAGGTTATACAATATAGTATACAGGGTATAATATTCATACATTTCCTTTTGACAATAGTTCCTACATCTAATGCTTAACTATTTTGTTACAGTATGTTGGCTTTTGGCCTTATTACTAAAGGAAGAGTGTATTCTTTAAAATAGTGGCATATTCGTACAGATGTGAACAGCACACCAGTACTTCCTTTGAATAATACCTATAATTCAGGACAGATGGCGCTGCTGAGAAAAATTCCATTCTATTATAGTAGTCTAAGATCCGAACCTAAATCGACCTTCACCGAGCTGATAATAGAATAAAACCTATTTTATAATAAATTAAGTATATTAGAAAATATATTAAAAATGGGTTTCCAAAAAAAATCCTGGACAAAATATTTTAATTATTTTTTTAAAAATCATTTTTCATTATCACGATAATGAGAAAATTTTATACTGGACTTAAAGTATAAAAGAATGTGCTAACGTAGGGTTGTCTATAATTTACCTGGACAAACTGCTAGGCTGTCAGGTATAAACAGGTATGACAATGCTAGTTACTTTCACTTGTTATAATAGAAAAAAATTTATATCAGCATAAGCGCTGTTTTATTACGAACACCTTGATATAGGGTTGTCTGCAAAAAATTTGGTCCTAATAGAGGTTTGCGCATTTTAAAGATTTTAATTTCAACGCGTGTGAAAATGAGTGACAGAGGGATCCGAGGTAAGTATAATGTGTAATAATAAAGGACCGAACATCGCAGTCGTTTCTGATGGGGCATTGAATATAAAAAAGTACCTACCATAGTTTACGTGCCGAGCATGCGCACTTTTATACTACTCTGTCAAGAAAGTACCGGGAATTTTCAATTAAAACAACACTTTTACATTTAATCGTCAAAATTTATTGGGTCGCCTTCAAAATAGGCTCCATTTGCTCCAATACATCTATGCCAACGGCACTTCCAATTATCGAAACATTTTTTATAGGCGCTTTCCGGGATGGACTTTAGCTCTCGCGCCGAATTTTGTTTTATGGCTTCAATCGACTCAAAACGGGTGCCACGAAGGGGCAATTTTAGTTTTGGGAAGAGGAAAAAGTCGCAGGGAGCCAAATCCGGCGAATACGGTGGTTGCTGAAGCACGTTTGTTGAGTTTTTGGCGAGAAAGTCAGTCACAATCGTAGCTCGGTGAGAAGGCGCGTTATCGTTATGCAAAATCCATGAGTTGTTCGCCCACAAATTTGGCCCCTTCTTACGGATACGCTCACACAAACGTTTCATAACGCCTAGGTAATACTCCTTGTTTACCGTCTGACCCTCTGGAACGAATTCGTAGTGCACCACGCCACGGATATCGAAGAAAACAATGAGCATCACCTTCATTTTCGAGCGGCTTTGGCGTGTTTTTTTCGGTTTCGGCTCATTTTTTGCCACCCATTCCGATGATTGCTGGCTTGTTTGCATATCGTACTCGTAGACCCAGGTCTCATCACCAGTTATAATGCGTTCCATGAATGTAGAATCGGAATTACAGCGATCCAGCATGTCTGAAGCAACCTGTTCGCGATGACGTTTTTGAAGAAAATTCAGGTCTTTCGGTACGAGTCGTGCGGCCACCTTTCTCATGCCCAAAATATCAATCAAAATCGTACGTGCGGACTCGTGGGATATCTTAAGATCATGTGTTATCTCTCTCAAGCTGGTACGACGGTTTTCCAGCACCCTTTCCTTAATTTTATCGACGTTATCTTCGATCGAAGCCGTCGATGGGCGACTACTTCACGACCGTCCTTGAAGGCTCTGTACCACTGATATGCACGAGTTTTCGATAGAGCATTATCACCAAAGGCCTTTTGCAACATTTTCAATGCATCGGCACACGAAAATTCATTTGCAACACAAAACTTTAAACAAATTCTTTGCTCAACGTAATCACCCACAGTAAAAATCGGCACGCACTCTGACATCGACCGACTTAATCAGCTGTTGCAAACACACTAGTTGACAGATCCCGCTCAAGCTTGGCATAGTAATTAAGGACAGTGGTACCAACCTAGGAAAAAAAATATTACCTGCCTCATTGCCCCGCCAGATTTAAATCGATAATTCCCGGTACTTTCTTGACAGAATGTATATTCCATGCCCCATCAGAAACGTCTGCGATGTTCGGTCCTTTATTATTACACATTATACTTACCTCGAATCCCTCTGTCACTCATTTTTACACGCGTTGAAATTAAAATCTTTGAAATTCGCAAACCCCTATTAGGACCAAATTTTTTGCAGACAACCCTATATCAACGTGTTCGTAATAAAACAGGGCTTATGCTGATATAAATTTTTTTCTATTATCATAACAAGTGAAAGTAACTAGCATTGTCATACCTGTTTATACCTGACAGCCTAGCAGTTTGTCCAGGTAAATTATAGACAACCCTACGTTAGCACATTCTATATGTTTTATACTTTAAGTCCAGTATAAAATTTTCTCATTATCGTGATGTTGCAACATATAATGAAAAATCATTTTTGAAAAAAATTATTAAAAATATTTTGTCCAGGATTTTTTTTGAAAACCCATTTTTAATATATTTTCTAATATACTTAATTTATTATAAAATAAGTTTTATTCTATTATCAGCTCGGTGAAGGTCGATTTAGGTTCGGATCTTGTACTATAGATAAACTATATAGTAAGTAGTTTGTCTATGCATTCTGCCATCTTCATTGTGTCAAATATTTAATTGAATCAGTCTTTACTTGATGAAAATCCATATTAAATAAGGTTATTCTGATTATCACAAATTTTATTGTTATTTAATACAACAATTGTTTCGCTATCACAGTAGCATCTTCAGGTAGGTTTATAATTTGAATGACTAAATTTATTTTTGAAATCAGTTGCTATTTACATTACAGTAGGTACAAAAAATTTTTATTGAGCACTCAAACCCAAAAATGGTCTTCGTAAATTGCAGCTTATCTGAATATATTTAACAGAGGTGAGTTATTTAAATCTGATTGTTCGTTAAGTGATACTCCAATTTTATTGTGTGTATTTATCTTTATGGATTCTAACAGGTTAAAGGCATAACTTTTACTTTCTATAAGTAGAATTTCAAAATTATGGTTGAAAGTATGTCCTGTTTCTAACAAATGGTTGGAATATGTGGAATTACTTTTATTATTGAGGAAACTCTTCAAATGCTCGCAAATTCCATGTGGTAAAGTTCTTACAGCCCTATGTAAACTTTTGGGCAATCACCGCAGGTTAACTTGTAAACCCCCGATTTATCATCTTTGTATGTACTATCTTTATTATTTTTAATGAATTTACTCAGGTTTGAATGAAGTTCTTGAATCATATTTATTTTTGAGGTATGTAGCAATTTTGTCAGAAATACCTTTAGTGTATTTTAAATATGGTATATTCCAATATGAAAGAAAATTTTAAATACACTAGAGGTGTTTCTGAGAAAAATGCTACATACCTAAAAAATAAATGTGATATAAGAGCTTCATTCAAAACCTATTCAAACCTAAGGAAATTCATTAAAAATAATAAAGACACATAAAGATGGTAAATCGGGGGATTATAAATTTTCATTTGAATAAAACGGAAATAGTAGAATACAATGCTCTTCATATCATTTCATACAAAAAAAAAATCATTAGGTTGGTATTTACATTGAGTCACAGGTAATGAAATAGAACAAAGCAACGCATGGAATAAACATGATAAAATAAATTATTTCAAAATTATTCACCAACAATCCATGAACTTAAATTTTTAAACAAAAGAAAAACAATATAAATATTTTAAAAAATTTTTAAACAATTTTAAAAAATTAGCCTTCTACATATTTAATTCCAAAAGATTATATTCAATGATTATAACTTCTGAAAATAAATTAAAATAATGTCGTATAAGTACCACTTATATCATGACATAAAATAAACATTCATTATGAGACATCCAAATGGTATAACAAAATCCAATAAATAAAAATTATTAACTAAAATCCTATAAATTAAACATTTTGAATAGACAAAATTTTGTTTCTGCTTATCAATCCTATGAAAACCAATATCTTTCAGAATATCCAACATAATCTTAAGAATTTTATCACAAAACCATCTTACTTAGACTATTCAATATTATTGGATATCTAACCAAGGTACTTTATATAAAAACTCAAGATATGCAAAACATTACTGAAAAACAAGTTTTAAAATCGACTTTGCTCATCAGTATTCAAATATTCATATTCAATAAATATAACATCAATTAATAACATATATTCAAACTCACCCTTCGCTCTCCAGAAAAAGTTCTACTTAAATGAGAACCTTAAATAGGTATTCACTACACACAGAAATATCTCTGTGGTTTAACCTGATCTAGAACATTTTGAATAGACAAAATTTAAAAAATTTTGTCTATTCAAAATGTTTAATTTATAGGATTTTAGTTAATAATTTTTATTTATTGGATTTTGTTATACCATTTGGATGTCTCATAATGAATGTTTATTTTATGTCATGATATAAGTGGTACTTATACGACATTATTTTAATTTATTTTCAGAAGTTATAATCATTGAATATAATCTTTTGGAATTAAATATGTAGAAGGCTAATTTTTTAAAATTGTTTAAAAATTTTTTAAAATATTTATATTATTTTATATACCTTCTATCAAGAATGACCTCTATTTACGTTATAAAAGAAAAACAGATTTTATGCTTAGCTGAGTTTCAATTAAAGTATCATACTCAAATTCTAACTTCTCTTGAATTATTAGTTTATTATTGCATTAAAGGCTATTCTTATTCTGTTTGATTTACAACAAAATGTTTACTATCTGATTCAAATTTGTGGATCCGTTTCATATGACTCTTTATAGACTGTTGATGATATGTTATGAAATCACAAAAGTGACATTTATGGTGCTTTATCTTCAAATGAACTACATCCACATGATTTTTGAGACTCATTTTCCGATATGCAGAATATTCACATAAATGACATTTATGTTTCTTCACATTTAAATGTGCAGTATCAATATGTCTTTTTAGATGATGTTTGTGATTTGTGACATATTCACACGAGTGACATTTGTGCTGCTTGAACTTGAAATGGACAGAATCCATATGCTTCTGGAGATACCTTTTCAAATTTGCAGCAAACTCACATAAATGACATTTGTGTTGCTTTAAATTTAAATGCACCGAATTTATGTGATTTTTGAGAGCGACTACATAATTTGTAGAATATTCACACAAGTGACATTTGTGTTGCTTCAAATTTAAATGAGCAGAATAAAAATGAACTTCAAACTGATATTTATTATTCGAGGCATAATCACATAGGCTGCATTTATGTCGCTTAGAATTTAAATGAACTGATTTTATATGATTTTTGAGACTGACTTTGTGATTCGCAGAATATTCGCACAAGTGACATTTCTGTTCTTTCAAATTTAGATGAACAGAATTTATATGATTCTGGAGAACTGTTTTTGCATTTCCAGCGTAATCACAGAAGTTGCATTTATGTTGCTTCAAGTTCAAATGTTTCGAATCTATATGTCTTCTTAGATGATATTTGCGATTTGTGGAAAATTCACACAAGTGACATTTGTGTTGCTTCAAATTTGAATATGCTGAATTTACATGAATTTTGGGATCATTTTTCTTTTCCCTAGTAAAATCAAAGATTTTAAACTCGTGTTGTCTTTGTTTGTAAATAAAATATTCATGTCGTTCCTTTCCATCTCCATTAACCACATTTTGGCCACCAGAAATATTAGAACTGTTAGTCTCTTGTTTGTGATTTCCCTCTAATTCAAGAGAACAAAGATTCTGGGTATCCATTTGTTCAGATAAATCCCTCAAGTGTTCAAATTTAACCGCATATTCCTCTCTATCGTGAACTCCATTCTTATCGATGAATTGTTCAGCGGTGTCTACATCCTCAACTTTTATTTCGAGGTTTTCAAAATTCTCTTCCTTAGAAGGATATGAGGCACTGGAACCAATGAAATATTAATATTAACAATTTATTCTTATTAGGAGTATAAATAAGTTTCGAGGGATTTTTTGTCGAAAATCGAAGCTTTATTGTGAAAAATTGGTTGAAAATTTAAAGTTCCAAATATACAATACTCATATGTGAATCGCTTGAGTCAGACTCTGCCAATAATGAAATCATAAAACTGAAATATGAAATTATGGTTTTAAAAACTGAAATAACAATGTTAAGAAATGAAAACCTTGAAGTTTCAGGGGTAAAAGATAATCAGTCCTTAAAAAATGTAAATACACAGATGATTAATAGCAGTGAACAGCCTAAAACAAATAAGGAGCGCAAGAAATCTACAAAAACATATGCGGGGGTAACGGAAAGTCTTGCAAGTGATCTTACTTCAATTGAATCTTCTGCAACTAAGGTTTCCGGCGGATCGAGTTTTAAGGGTACGCAGTCTTTACGGAAGAAACGAAAAACCGTTGATAACAATTCCATAAGCCTATTGTTAATGAAACCACAATTGATAGATCGAAGGGCTTATTGATAGGTAGTGTAAACCTAAAATGGCTTGGTTATATATCGGTAAAATAAAGAATAAAGGAGCAACCTCAGCTATGAAAATATACATGGAGATGAGTTGAAAATTGAGAAACTAGAAAGTAAAAGTCCTTGCTCATCAATTTTGATTTTATATTACAATAATTCATTAAAATCATCATGGAAACATATCTATCCTCATTCTTTGATAAGCGCAATCCACAGAAGAAACAAGAATTTATAGCGATGTTCCAATCAGAGCACACATCAGTGCTTCATATATCTCTCCCAAAATTGATGAAATTAACTGAATGCATCTTATGACATTGGTCAATTCCTCAACAAAGTACGAAAATGCATGTTCAGATTACCAGTACAGAAAGAAGTAGTTATTATGTAAATTAACATTTTTATTGATATAATTTTACATAATTAGTGGACTGAATTTAGATAACGAAACTAAAAATACTCACCAATCGGAAGAAACATATATTATATCATTCAGATCAACACATTGATGGAAAACGTCCATTTTACAAGATTTAAGGACTTCTTTCATAAAGGCTCTAAAATTATGGATATAACCTAACCGCTATCGCAAGACCTAATCATATATGTTCTGTGCTCTAACATTAATACATAAAATTAAATACTAATATTTCATATATCACATTATAAATAGTTTAAAAAACATCATGAGGCAAAAATACTTTTCGAATAATCTAAACAATTAATAACCTACTAAATAAACTTCATATTTAACGTTGGCCATACATTACGAAAACTGTTTATGGTAAGTAGCCATCAGTAATCTGTGATTAGAAATAAAATAACCTCTTTTCATTAATTCTCTTTTTATGTCCTTAACGATTAGGATCATGTAGACAGTTTCAATGCGTAATTAAGTTACCAAATGACTGAATTCTTCCATTCTGAAGAGATCCGTATTGTCGAAGTATCATGATTGAGAGAATCCCTCACGAACCACTGAGTAGAATAAATGTACCTGACGGATGATGTTTCTGTGCGTTCATTGAGGGTTTTATTTTTAATTCTCTTTTACGGCCTCAACTTTCAGGTTATGTAGCCAGTCACTAATTTTTGTATTTTTCAATCAACCTTTTATTCTCATTCATTCATGGACTTTGGACAATTTTTATTATTAGACGATTCACTGATACCTAACGCACACAAACACCCGTAATTTCTGAACCATAGCAAACGTCTCTGCTCACTATGTGGCATAGTGAATAAGTTTAGTTACAATGAAATTATTTATTGTTTCGTTTTACCGAGTAACTGTTTGTGTAAGGAAAAATTTTTATTATTCTAGGTTACATGAACGGAATCTGAGTCAGACAAATTTATTCAGAAATACAGGAAAACAACATGATAATAACATTATTACATTTTTTTTGGTGTCCAAAATTTCGTATAAAAATTGACTGGCTTTTTTAAATTTCTGTCTTATTTATTTCAATAAATTGTGATTGATACGATCAATCACAGAATATAAAAAAATTCATGATCAATTGTCAGGTTCACAGAGCTGGTAATTTGTAATAAAATCACCCGATTGTTGTTGATGAACTGAATCTATATGTGCTTTCAGAGAAAATTTTCGATTTGCGGCATAATCACAAAAGTTACATTTATGTTGTTTCAAATTTAAATGAACTGAATCTATGTGTCTCTTAAGAACTGATTTTTGATTCGCAGAATATTCACATGAGTCACACTTATGCTTCTTTATGTTGAAATGGACAGCGTCTACATGTTTTTGAAGACTGCCTTTGCTGTTCGTAGAATAATCACATAATTCACATTGTTGCTTCAAATTCAAATGAACTGAATCTATATGCTCCTTTAGATAAACTTTTTGATTTGAAGAATACGCACATAAGGTGCATTTATATCGCTGCAAATTTAAATGAACTGCATCAACATGTCTCTTGAGTGCGGCCTTGTGATTAGTACAATATTCGCATATGTCACACTTATGCTTCTTCATATTCAAGTGGATAGAATCTATATGACTTTCGAGAATAAGTTTACTGTTTGCAGCATAATCACATAAGTTACATTGATGTTTTAAATTCAAGTGAATTGTATCTATATGTTGTTTGAGGTGAGTTTTTCGATTTGCAGAATACGTGCATAAGGTGCATTTATGTGGCTTCAAATTCAAATGAACTGCATCGATATGACATTTGAGATTCATTTTTTTATTTGTAGAATATTCACATAACGTGCATTTATGTCGCTTGAAATTCAAATGCACTGTATCTATATGATTTTTGAGACTAAATTTATTGTTTGCTGCATAATCACATAGGTCGCATTTATGTTGCTTTACATTCAAATGGACAAAATCTATGTGATCTTTGAGTCTATATTTTTGACTTGCAGAATATTCACATAAGTTACATTTGTGTTTTTTCAGGTCTAAATGAACCGAGTTCCTATGATTAGTGAGGTGACCTTTATGATTTGTAGAATATTCACATAAATGACACTTATGTTTCTTTATGATTGAATGGGCAGAATTTTTTTGATTTTTGATAACAGCATAGTCACCAACATTAGATGGTTGCGTCAGATTGAAATGAAATGAATCAATATTATTATTGATGCTATGAGAATATTCTTCTATTTTAAAATTGACAGATTCTATATCAGTTTTCATGTAATTTTTTTGATTTGAAGAAAAATGCTCCTGTTCAGAACATAAACCTTTGGGTTGTTCCGTTATTTCTCCTATAACTAAATTATGGTCACTATTTTTAGAACTATAGGCTTCTTCCACTTTCGTTGAATAAAATGTCTTCTCATCAATTTGATGCACTAAACTATGTAACTGATCATATTCACTTTTAATGACATGTGTTTCGTTATCAGAAACTTGATTGTTAACAATGAAAGGTTCAGGCATGTCCTCATATTCAATCTTCACATTATCGCCTTCAAAGTTATCTTGATGTAGGGCACTGAAATATACAGAGTCAATCAAGAACAATTCTTTTTCACGATGATGAAATACAAATGAATACACTATTTTCTAACCTTCAGATAGTTTGACGAATAAATCCAATACTTTGTTCGAAAAATAATGAAAATTAACACTTTACTTCTAAACAGATCCCGTTGAAGAGAAAATTTAAAGTGGAAGTGAGAAGATTTATTTCCTATTATTTTCTTCTGCTTCTGCGTATTATTTTCATTATGGAGATTTTAATTCCGCATTGTATTATCACATTCATCCGCCGCCGCCGATTTCACAAGCTGCATTCTTGTATTTACCTTCTACAATAGATTACCACTTGCTCTAAGTGTATTAAGGTCAGTCTGAACATAGTAATACATGCTGTAGCATTCCAAATGACAGCAATAAGTGTAATGAAAACAAATAATTAGAATGAAAAAAATTGTGAGGCTGGACAGAATAAACTATAGAGAGGTTCGAAAAGTCAATATTTTCATGAAAGTAAAAATAAACTGAAATCATTTAACTCGATAAAAAATACTAAAATAAATTTACATCTTTTTCTTATTTCGCTAATAAAATGGGTCCTTTTATTTGAACTTAATATTAATTACATCTTCATTAGTGATCTGAGTAAGTTAACTTACCAATCGGTATAAATGAGGTCTTCTGTTTTCACATTAATACTGTAATCGACCTCCATTCTTTGAATATCTTCCATATCAAGTTTTTCAGAAATCAAATTATCCAATTAATAATTTCAACAAATTTCTTGCCAAGTATACACCTAGAAATATATTACATTAGGTAAAATAATATAAACAGCCAGTTCACATCTGCCCTGATAATATAAATTTTTAAATTAAATTGATGAATCTCGAAATTTCACGGAATTCAAATGAGAAAATATCAAATTGAGAGTTTACCATGAAGGTATTTATACATCCGTAAACATTGTGGGAACAGTGATGTTTATTGTGATGTGCCTTTTTTCAGAATATATGCATTAATTTTTATGAATAACTTCCATTTTCTAAAAGATATTTCTATAAAATAGAAATGTTTGCCAATATTGATCGACAATCTTGCATTTAATAAAATAATTCAGAGTATTTCAACAATTTATTCATTAATAACAATTGTTTCGCCAACACTGTGGCTTCTTCAGGTTCACATTTTGAACGAACTTTGAAAATTACACCTTGACTTCTTATATAACTATTAAAACTTGAAAAAAGGGGAGATACAGATAACTAATAATCTTTGGAAATATAGTGAAAAAACATAGACAAAAAAGGGATACCAATAACCATCAATTTAAAAAAATACTGATAAAGGAAAATATGCAAAAGGGGATACAAATAACCATTAAATATATGGGTGCTAATTATCTGAAATAACTTATTGGGTAAAAAGTGAATTCACTTTTGAGAAAGGATGATTTGCATGACTTAAGTATTTTTCATAAAACCGTTTATACAGATCATACATCGAATCATACTATTAACCAGAAAATGGCAGCATATCACAGTATGATTAACATAAAAACGATAACTTTTTTATAGAATTGAATATTATTAGGCAAATTGCATCCAATTACAATAAAGTAACATCCAAACAAAAAACCAAAAGAAAATTGCATTGATTCTAGTTTTCCCTGTAACAAAAGATTTTACTAAAAGATACATATTTGTCAAGTATTTGACTCCAATTTAGCTTTTAGAACGGCTAATAATTTTGGAACTCATATAAAAAATAATAAAGGTAAAACGAATAAATTTGAAATCGATAAGTTGACTTGCAATGATTGCCCTAGGATGTATATTGGTTAAACAGGTAGATCCTCCAAAAAAAGAATTCACAAACATCAGTGGAGTTATACTTCAGACATATGCTAGTCATTTGAAAGAATTTGGACATAATTTCAACAATAGCTATTAACCTACAATTAAAACAAGTTTTAGAATTTACTGTTTTACTACCATTAAATTGATATTTTACACATTTAATTCTGACTCGAGTTTCGGGAATTAACCATCCTATCTTCAGACAACTGAAGACTTAACAAGCAGCATAGGGTATTTATGCATATACAGAGGTAATAATAACAGGTTAAAGAAGAGAGGACGCCTAACAACTATTAGAATGTCGGCATGTCAAAGAAGATTGGTAAACAGATGTTACTCATTTAAATATCCCAAAATTTTAGATTTACATACAGTCATTAATTATTTTTATTGTGAACTAATTAGTATCCAGTATTCAGGTAGCGCTAGTAAATTCTCATTTCATCAAGAACTTTGGAACTTAATTGGCGCAGTATTTTCATTAATAGTTATTTGTGTCTCTTTTTTGCATATGTTTTCTTATCTACGTTTCCTAAAATTGTTAGTTTCTGGGTGGGAAAAAAACGTGAAAATTATTCAAGTACAGATACTTAATTGTTGGTATTTTCAGTAATAGTTATTTGTGTCTCTTTTTTGCATATGTTTTCTTATCTACGTTTCCTAAAATTGTTAGTTTCTGGGTGGGAAAAAAACGTGAAAATTATTCAAGTACAGATACTTAATTGTTGGTATTTTCAGTAATAGTTATTTGTGTCTCTTTTTTGCATATGTTTTCTTATCTACGTTTCCTAAAATTGTTAGTTTCTGGGTGGGAAAAAAACGTGAAAATTATTCAAGTACAGATACTTGATTGTTAAGCTTATGAACGGAATGCTCCATCCACGAAATTCCTAATAATCCATATATAAATGAAGCTCCTCTAAATAAATGGTTATATCAAATAAATTTTTGGAGCTGCGTTGAAGTTATCAATAACTTTTTTGACCTCATTATTATGGGATTGTCAAAAATTGTATTTACTCACCAATCGTCAACAGGGTTTTTTCCTTGGTGAAAGATAAGTTATTAAATTTCCATCAATATTTGAATCAATACTCCACTAATTTTTTCAAGTTTTTAATTGATTCAACCTAAAATGAATGAAATTTTCAACTACATAGCCTGAAATTTGTATGTATGACATGTAAGTTAAATTAGATCTTTCCATATTCTTTGATACAATCTACAATAGACCTACATACCATATATAAGCTCAAGTTTTGTTTAAATTACGAATCTAATCTGTGAAGGTTTTTCTATAAACTTTGATGAGAGAAACTAATCTCTGATGTGCCCACAGATTACGTTAATAATATTAAATATCTGAAATTCCTGCTCCCTAGTGATTCATTACGACTATGGTCCATGGCATAGACTACTCATAGACAATAGATAATAAGGCTATACTAATTTAGTGTCGTCGTAGACCCTTAACTAAGATATGATTCTTGCACGATTGTTTAATTCAGTTATCGTCCGCCAGGCTATACTTTAAATTTCATTTGTCAAGCTTTGTTGGGGTCATAGACAAACTCTTGTATTTATCTATGGTTGCGGCCATTTTGAGGTACATGAATGAGTTTGAATCTATTTTTATGGATTCTTTTGACGAAAAATTCAAAAGTAAATTGTCCATTGTGCATAGTTTGATTATTCACGCATGTAGTTATTGAAGTAGTCCTTGCTAATATTAATCGTGAGCAGGGGGATATTTCAATCGATAAGGCATGGACATAAATGAAGAAATAATGTCTGCTGGGTAAGTTATTGATTGATGATCCATTGATATACTTAGTGTTGAGCAACTATTTGTTAAGATTATTTGCATTTAAAGAATTTAAAGTTAACTCACATAATAATAATTTTTGTTGAAGTAAAAAGGAACAACAAAAGAACACTAATAAATTACCATTACATATACTGTTTAGGAAAAAAATATTCACCTTATAGTTTATAATTTCTAAAATAAAGAAAGTACTAAGATTTTTTTTTTATTCATAAATAAACAAAATGAATCCTCCAAAACCTTACTGTTGTGCGCAAGAGCACTCCAGCCATGAAATATTTAAGAAAGAAGCAACACTGAACAATTCACAAAGGATCCCAAAATAGAAATTAAGTCACCTTCCAAGAAACATTATTAACAATAGCAACTATTTGACTTCTATCAGTCCCTCTCAAATAATTCTTTATGGTCTTGCTGAGCATGTTGAAAGAATTTAGTGAGTGGAAGCTATTTCTGAGCCCCAAAGAGTTCAGAACGTATGGACAGAGGTATGTATGCGTACCCTGGTCAATCCTGTTTTGCGTTTTGCGCAACAACACTCTTCATTCAGCTCTCCCACAGTTACTGTAGTTGTGATCCAGGTAAGTAAGAATTCTTTTATTTTTAAATATACATTCTGTCAAGAAAGTACCGGGAATTATCGATTTAAATCTGGCGGGGCAATGAGGCAGGTAAAAATTTGTTTTCCTAGGTTGCTACCACTGTCCTTAATTACTATGCCAAGCTTGAGCGGGATCTGTCAACTAGTGTGTTTGCAACAGCTGATTAAGTCAGTCGATGTCAGAGTGCGTGCCGATTTTTACTATGGGTGATTACGTTGAGCAAAGAATTTGTTTAAAGTTTTGTGTTGCAAATGAATTTTCGTGTGCCGATGCATTGAAAATGTTGCAAAAGGCCTTTGGTGATAATGCTCTATCGAAAACTCGTGCATATCAGTGGTACAGAGCCTTCAAGGACGGTCGTGAAGTGGTCGCCCATCGACGGCTTCGATCGAAGATAACGTCGATAAAATTAAGGAAAGGGTGCTGGAAAACCGTCGTACCAGCTTGAGAGAGATAGCACATGATCTTAAGATATCCCACGAGTCCGCACGTACGATTTTGATTGATATTTTGGGCATGAGAAAGGTGGCCGCACGACTCGTACTGAAAGACCTGAATTTTCTTCAAAAACGTCATCGCGAAAAGGTTGCTTCAGACATGCTGGATCGCTGTAATTCCGATTCTACATTCATGGAACGCATTATAACTGGTGATGAGACCTGGGTCTACGAGTACGATATGCAAACAAGCCAGCAATCATCGGAATGGGTGGCAAAAAATGTGCCGAAACCGAAAAAACCACGCCAAAGCCGCTCGAAAATGAAGGTGATGCTCATTGTTTTCTTCGATATCCGTGGCGTGGTGCACTACGAATTCGTTCCAGAGGGTCAGACGGTAAACAAGGAGTATTACCTAGGCGTTATGAAACGTTTGCGTGAGCGTATTTGTAAGAAGCGGCCAAATTTGTGGGCGAACAACTCATGGATTTTGCATGACGATAACGCACCTTCTCACTGAGCTACGATTGTGACTGACTTTCTCGCCAAAAACTCAACAAACGTGCTTCAGCAACCACCGTATTCGCCGGATTTGGCTCCCTGCGACTTTTTCCTCTTCCCAAAACTAAAATTGCCCCTTCGTGGCACCCGTTTTGAGTCGATTGAAGCCATAAAACAAAATTCGGCGCCTATAAAAAATGTTTCGATAATTGGAAGTGCCGTTGGCATAGATGTATTGGAGCAAATGGAGCCTATTTTGAAGGCGACCCAATAAATTTTGACGATTAAATGTAAAAATGTTGTTTTAATTCCGGGTACTTTCTTGACAGAGTAGTATACATAAGAAGGGTGTGTACTAAAACTATCTCCCATCACTTACTTCCGACTCCAAGTACAGCCTATCCATAGAATATAATTTATCCCTGTAAAGTATTATCCTCAGGAAAGAATTTTGCAAAATCTGTAGGCTCCTTAAGTGTACACCACAAGCTAAAATACCATATCAAAGACGGGATTCCACCAATGCACAATACAACATCTTCAAGTATTCAATAAACCACACCATGTACATGAACGTTCCACTGCAAGAACCGGTCAATATTTCATTATTACCTCTACAGGAAATATGTTTTCAATTAGAAATTTGCTATTTCAATGTACATAAATCTCAACACTGCAACATCTGACTGATAACAATTTACATTATTTGCAGATATTCTTAATTTATCAGTATATGTAGATAGTTTTTTCAGTATTCATGACTGAAAATATTAACATAACCGAGATAATAAAAAAATACATCTTTAAATGATTTCTAGGTTGAGAAAAATCAAGCTTTTTGGTGAATACTATTTTGATGCCATTCCATTATAAGGTTTTTATTGTTAGGAACTCATTTGTGAAGTAAAGAACTGAATTATTATTATTTATTTAACGTGAATTTACAATTCAACTAAACAGAATTACAAACAAAAATTATTCTCCCTGGCAGGTTAAAAAAAATCCTTTCATGGATCTGAACAAATGTATGCCCAATTTGTCATGAAATTTAGGAAAAACACGAAGTGGTATTTCTTTCAATGAACGGAGTCTATGTCTCTGAGAAAAGACCATTTTTTGATTTACAGGAAAATCACATAGATGTCACTTGCATTTCTTCAAATTCAAAGGAATTGAATCTGTACAACTTTTGTAATCGTTTTTCTGATTAGTAGCAAACTCGCATGAATAATTTTTTATTTACTGAAATTTGAATGAACAGCAACTATGTGCTTTTTTAGACTCTTCTTTGTATTTGTTGCATACTCACAAACATTTATTCTGTCTTAAATTTTTGTGCACGGATTCCATGTGCAGTGTGAAGTTAATTTTATGATTTGTTGCAAAATCACATAAGGGACACTCATGTGGCTTTAAATTCAAATGGATTGAATTTATATGCCTTTTGAGAGTATCTCTTCGATTCGCAGCATAATCGCATGTATTACATTTATATTGTCTTGCATTCAAGTGTTTAGAATCTATGTGCTGTTTAAGACAATTCTTATTGCCTGCTACATAATTACAAAGGTGACATGGATATTTGTTTAAATGCAAATGAACTGAATCCATATGAATTTTAAGACGTGATTTACGTTTTGTTATATACTCACAAAAGCTACATTTAAACGATTTAAAGTGATGAAAATCTGTATGTCTCTTAAGACTAGGTTCATGATGTGTGGTGTATTCACAAAAATCGCACTTATATTCATTTTGTTTCAAGGAATTACAATCAATGTGTTCACCAATTTTTTTTTCGATCCCAGCTGCGGCCACTTGTTCTGATTTATATTCATATATATTGGAATCTTGATGATGAGTTTTTCTAGTTTTAATATTGAAGAAACTATCCTCTGTATGAAATTGTTCATGTAGGTTACTTGTACTGGTTTCTTTTTTGATAATGTATTCTTTTTCATGATCAACTCCATTGTCACTATTGAAATGTTCAACTGTTTCGACATCTTCAACTTTTATCGCACTGGTTCCACAGCTCTCTTGATCATTTAGATGCGGCCAAATACTGAAATATCCCAAATGTAATTATATCTGTCAGCATTTTTCGAAGAAGATAATAATAATAATGCTGTTGTTTATTTACTAAAGCAATTTTTACAATTTTTTCACTTCGTGTTTTTTCGAATTCATGATTTACAATTTAAAACATAGCAAATAAACAAATATCCTCTAAGGTTGTGTATGGGACGTCTGCTCACAATATCTAAATTAACATAATTTATCATTAATCCCAAAAATCACAATCGAAGGTTTATCTATTTTATTTTATCTTTTTTGTCATTGTGGAATTTATCAAGCCTTTAGTAATCCATTCTTTACATTTAATTTTATTTTTAGTTTGTTTTCTCGTACTATTTTTTTTTAATCACTCAGTTAAGTTGTCTGTACGGAACTGCTATCTCATACGATAATCAAGGAAAATACATTTAGTTTTATTGACTAATGAGATTTTTTGAGAACAACTACAATCGAAAAAGTTCCAGCAATTAAATACAACAATTAAATAATATTCAAATACTACACCTGGATCTGAAGGACAAAAAAATTAGACATCCCGAAATCAAATTGCGATCTATAAAAATTACCAATTCCAGCAATAAAACTATTTAATGAGCAGATGAACCTGTGGGTTTTCCACGTTTCGAAGTTTTACACAAACTGAAGCCTTCCTTAAATATATAAAACCTTTGAATCATGTTATATACCAGTTTGAAAACGTAATAAGACTATGGAATTCGGGTTAATGTATCCTCAACAATAAAATAGTGATAAAAACAAAGTAATTTCTTACTTATTTATTTATATCACAAAGTAACAGACTATTGCATCCAATATAATCATTACAATCTAAATATGCATAGCCAAGAAAAAGATAATAGAATAATAAACAAAGTTCTTACTTATTACTGAAAGACCTATCTGGGTGATTAATTCCTTTATCTTCATAGTTATTTTCTTCCATTATGTCAATATTTTCGATTCCAACTCCTTCTAGTTCATTATTCTCTTGTTTAATAACAACATCAACGATTTTTGTTTCCATTTTAATAATCATCAAACATAGTATTAAATCACATCCCAACAACACTTTGAATATCAGCTAGTAAATAATTGAATTCGTAGATAAAAGAGTGCCTCCTAATATATGAATTAAATTATCAAGAACTAACCTTAAACTCCATCCACAATGATTTGTTATGATTAACATAACCACAGATTACTTACATGTTACAGCAACACTACCTAGGTGGTGTTGGTTACAGATTACGCTTCTGTGCGCAGATAACAGAATACAAATATTAAACCGAAGTCTATTCCACAGATTACTGCTAGTAGTGTAGCTTTCTGTAATCTGTTGGCTCATAACCTTTAAATGTACCTAACTATGTTCTAACCTTTAATTTTCCATTTCATGTTGTTTTTGTAGTTCATTACACAAAGCTTTCAGTGAACCCCCAAATACTCCCTGTTCCCTGTGTATTCTGTAAATCCTTGTTGGTAGGTGTGTTTTCATTTCATAACTGCTGACGTAGAATTAGTATTTTCATTTCATACTGCATTAGGTAATTTGTGCTTCAGTTATTTTTTTCGGTTGTTTTAACCTGGAGCTATTGTTGATTTAATCATAACTGATAAGTTGAATTTTTATAAAGTCACATTGTTGAAATGAGTACAATAAGTACCGGAATTCCAACCCGGGTCTTTAATTTATTATCTCCTCGATCTAAACAAGTAACTGATCGTAAATAATAGTATATATATATATATATAATAGATTGGATCTCATTATTATTTAAGATGACATTAAATCTTTACTTAACAAGAAAGAAAATCAAAAGTATAAATCTCCGGTTGATGAATGCAACAAATTTTTTGATATGTCACAGGGGAAATTCGAGGTTATACTTTATAAATAACTGTCATGTACTAGATATAAAAGTACTGATTCTTTGTTCATGTTGAGTTAAAGGATAAAAATTCTATCAGTAAACGCTTGTATTCATTCCCTGATTATACGGGCTATAAAATTTTATAAATTTGAGAGGGACTCAATTGTATATTTTGATTGCCCTGATAAGGCTAATTATTTTACTGAAAATAATAAAGTGGATATAAACAAATATTCAGTTTACGTTCCTTCTAGGATAATTTCCACAATGATTGTTGTTAGGGACATAGGGCACTGGTGAGGATGATATATTGGACTACGGTGCACAATCAGTTTTCCTATCATCCTCAGAGGATATTTCCCCACCTAAAAACTGGGTTACTTTAGCTCAGGTCAATCACAGTGCAAATTACATCCCGAATAATGCAAAACATAGAATAGAATATTGTTTTTATTCATACTTTCGAGATGAATTTCCGTCAAGTAAAGACCGAAACAATCATAGACAAAATATGATACGTAAAGAATTCATGTAGCAGGAGATATTGAGGAGTCTACGGATTTCTGATCCTTCTGTTCGGACCGTTCCACCTTTCATGACCCCATAAATGCCTTTTCCTTATACTGCTCTTCTTACAATTCTTCAATGGAATCTTAGATCTGATAAATCTAATTACAATAATTGACAACTTCTAGTTTAAGACTTTAACCTGAGTAGAAGAAATAAGATTAAACATCTTGGAAAAGATTCTTTTAGGTCCTTCTGTCAAGATCTCAATTTTTCCTGGAACAAAAGTCCTGGAATCAGATAAAAAATATTCTGCTGCGAATAGGACCTTCATTGATTCCCATTATACCTGATACTCTTTCTCGCAGTATTTTGGGTGGCTCCGGTACACTGTATAGAGTAGATGCCTTCCAGAGTGTGCTTGCACCTGCTGAGATCACTTTGAATGAACTTTGCTTGGTCATTAAGGCCACAAAAAATTCAGCCCTAGGTCTAGATGGCTTAGATTATCCTCTGTATACCAATATTCCCACATCCTATAGATCTAAATTACTCTTGATTTTAATAATCTACTCAAAACAGGAATAATTCTCCCACCACTCAAAAAATACAGGATTATATCCATTATAAAGCAGGGTAAACCCCCACTTCTTCCAGATAGCTACTTACCTAACTCTCTTGATCCGCGTATGACAACATTTTTTGAACAATTGGTCAAGACAAGAATTGAACCACTAATTGAAAAAAAAAATTGGGGCGTAGAAATATCTTTGGTTTTCATAGTTAATAGGTTTTGCCTCAACTCTCATCATAATATAATAATAATAATATCAATTAACGACTCTTTTACTGTGTTCACCTCTCATGTTTATACGGCTTTTAGTGTGGGAAGTTATGTTATGGCTGCGTTTCTAGACATAAAATCGGCCTATGACCATGTTATATTGGATGTCTTTGAAAACGACATGGAGGCTTGCAATATTAACAAGCTTTATCACAGCCATATGTGAGTTTTTCTGGGACAGAGAGCTATACATCCATAGTTCGGTTTCGGGAGATCTATTTTAGTAGTTATAGTATATATCATGTCTTAGTAAGCTCGTATGCTTTCCTATTGTATGCCTCCATTTGTTTGATATCTGTTAGCTATCACTACTTCTACATAGCAAGCTTTCACAGTAGTCCAATATTAGTGTATAATTATCATACTTTTAAATCTCCATGGTTTGATATGGGTACAACTTAGACTCCTCAGTCCCGGGAATCAACCCATTGCATATGGTGGAATGACTGGTGTTTCAATGGTACAGATTGTGGGTACATAGCATCACTGTTGAGCCCAGCTACTCCTCTGGTAAGGGGACTGCTTCACTGCCAGATTACAGCGCTTTGAAGAAAAAGAGAGCTTGTAACATAATTAATATTTTTATATATGATATCAGAATTATTAGTTGGGGCGATTTCTTGATAGAATAAGAAGTGGCAGGGAAGTTTTCAGTCGTGTTTTTATATATATTCCTGCAAATATTCATGAAAGGATGGATTCTGGTCATTGTGTTGGAGTGAATATTTCATTTGAATCGTAAGTAAATGTTGTAACCATAATTTTATTCATTGAATTTATCCTAAATAATTTTTATGAATCAATTGTGATGTGTGACTAGTCTTCATTACACTAATGGATAATGCTACTATTCTTTTTGAAAGTGGAAAGTTTTAATTAATTTCTAATAGCTATCATTTAATGCATGTTTTGAACTGAACGTTGTAGTGAAAATTTTATTTTTACACAGAAAAATCTTATTGCAGTTGTGATTTAAATTTCATCCATTTTTTTAGCCTTTGGATATTCGATAAAAACTACACTATATATACCCATAGTGATTACTGAAATAAATTAATTATTGTCATATATATATATATATATATATGTATATATATATATATATATATATATATATGTATATATATATATATATATATATATATATATATATATGTATATATATATATATATATATATATATATATATATATATATATATACATACACATAGCAATGTGCGTGTATGTATATGTACAATTTTTTGCTTTTTTTATTTTAATAGCGAATCAACTAAAGCATCGACTACAGAGGTACGAATCATAACATCAAGGAAAAAGACAAATGCACAAAGATGTAGAGAATATCGTGAGAGAAAGAAATTACAAAATACAATGGTACAAAACATAACTGCAGAGAGAACAGATGAATGTAGTGAGACTGATCCACCACAAGCTAAAAAACCTAAAACTAATGCAGAAAGAAGAAAAAAACATTATGAAGCGCAGAAATTAAAGAAACAAGAAAGTAAAAAAATACCTAAAACTGTTAAACAAAAAAATAAAGAATATTACGAAAGGAAAAAAAAATTTCAGGCTTTATACACTCTAAATCATCATTCAGATGCGTAAGTATGATTTCAATTGTATAGCTCACTTTAAACGTGATTTTGTTCGTTCAGGTGGAGTTGCGATTTATCACAACACAAAGATACGTCCAATCTTGTAACACCAAATATGTCGGTCATTATAAACAATATTCAGGAGTTGCACGTAAGACGTACAAGTGTTGCACATTTATGTGCAGCAGAGTGTGTAATGGAAAACGGCGTTACCTTAATCATGGCAGTCATATATGTCTCACCAAATAACAAATTAATAGATATTCAGGAGTTCATTCATCGAGCACTGCTAGAGTATTCTAAAGATTTATCTCAAACGCTTAGCAGATACAACAGAAATTTAGATAAACATCCACTCATTTTGGTCGGTGATTTTAACTTTCAACTTCAGTAATGAAAAATCTAAACCATCGCTACAGTTTCTAGAGGAAGAATTTGATTTAAGAATAAACAATAATCCAGCAGAATCAACGACAAAATATAATACTACCATCAATGCAGTTTTTTCAAGACATTTAAATAAAATAGAATCCCAAACATATGTTTCCTACTTCAGTTACCACAAGCCAATTATTACTAAAATTGAACCTACTAATTAAGTTTATATTACATTATATTTGTTAATAATAAAAAAAATATTATCATAACTTTAAAAAAATAAAATTTTATTACAATTCCTTCACTAATTAATCGAAAGGAACTTCGTTCCATCCAGGAGTCCTTTGACACCTCTCAATTTTTTATATTATTATACTGTACTAGCTGATCCAGCAAACGTTGTTTTGATATATAAAATATTTCTAGGAAATTTTTTTGATTATACTTCATTTAATAATTGTTGTTTATCAAAGTAACAAATATATTTTAAATTAGTTATCCGTGTTTCTATTACTAATTATGGCAATTGAAAAATAATTGGATATCAATCTTTCAGTGCAAAAAAATTATTATAATTTATATTCAAACAAGTCAATGCATGATAAAACTTATTGTATAATATTAAACGATCGCTTGCATTTGTATTTTAAAGTGAATGTTTTTTTTGTCATTGACAATTATATACCGATTTTATTTTAATTGTATTGAATTTTTTAATTATCATTTTCAGTGATATGCCTCCCAAAAAATCTAACCTCAATAATGCCAGTAGCCGTGAGGTACGACGTAAACGTACTGAGAGAGCCTTCATGTCAACAAATCAAATCATTACAGCAAATTCCACTGAAAGGCATAGAGCCGCAAAAAGTCATATGCGAAAGGCAAGCGAACATCGTGATGAACGTCTGCGGCTACAAAGAGAAAGGTTTGTGGCTTAGACTTGAAGAACCAGTGTTTCTCCCAGGGACAGCTGTATGTTGCATGCTCCCATGTTGAAAAACCATTGAATTAATTTATTTTGACGAAAGACAGATTAACGAAAAATATTGTTCATCGCTTAGTTCTAAATGAAAGTAATGATTAATAAAAAATTAAATTAGGTAAAATAATTATAATTTCAGTTTTAAAAATCAGTATTATCTAAGTCATTAAATTAATAAAAATTAAACATTTACTATCCGTTGAAATTTAATTTGCACTTTTCATCATTCTTTATCAATCACTTCCTTAATAATACCAATAGTATCAAATAATTAAACCAAGAACAAGAAAACCATATATATATATATATATATATATATACTAGACTGGGCCAAAAAAACGACTTTTTTTTTAATGATACTGTGAAAATATCATTCATGATGATAAAAAAAAATTATCGTGAAAGTTTGAGCCCTTAGTAATAGTATTAAGGGGTGTATCGTTACGACTCTTGGTTTTTTAACAGTAATCGCATTTTTTCACTCAAACCTCGACAATTATTTATCTGAAAAATTTGAGCGATGCGTATTTTCAAAGGAAATTAATTTCCCTACAAAAAAGCTCTCTTTGTAAATTACTGTAAAACAAGCCGTTTGCTTGTTATTGTGCCTTAAACATTGTTTAATTTTTTCAATTTTGCGTTTCGATTTTGCATTTTTGTAACGACCGGAAATATCAATATTTTTATGGTACAAAATACGTATTTTGAAGGAAATTTAATACTCTATAAAAAAATTTCTTAACATTTTTCATTAATTAATTTATTACTTAAATATTAAAAATAACTTTTTTCTGTTGGACCACTAAACTTTTTTCTATAAAATCATAATTTTTTAATGTATTATTTTGCTTTTTAACGATTAGTTATATACATAAAATCATTTTTAATGTATTTAACTAACTCTAATAATACAAAAATTTTAGTTTCTTAATCATAAGTTATTTATTTGTGTAGAGACACAGTTTTATTTACAGAAAAATATTGAATAATAAATCAAAACAAATAGAAGTAATAAAAGAGATAAAAAATCATTTTATTTTCACTTATAATTTATATTTCACAAAAAAAAGCTCATATTGCCTTAATTATTATCAAGTCATGGAGATTGATCGATTGAAAAAATAACTACTCAATGAAATTACTTTTATTACAATTTGGAAACTTTTTTCAATGTTCACTAAGGGCTAGCAACAAATATCGAAGTTGTTCTTCGTTTTTAGTGAGACACTTATTGTAATCTTCAATTAATGATACACCACGCTCAGCAACATCATTGACGACAGCTAATTTTCTGAAAAATTGCTTACACTCTTGAAAACTATCATTATGGGGCCAATTGCTTATATATTCATCAATAAAATCATACAACAAATCAAATTCTTTGAATATGGTGAGCGATTCGACAGAAATGAAGTCACTGATATCTTTTTCTAGCAATTCATCTGAATCGCTTGCTACTTCATATTTTCTGGTTTTAGTATTTGAAGATTTTTTATTTATCAGGTTTTCAATCATTTTCTTCTTCACTGTCATGTCAATAGAATCATCAAATAGAGACATTATGGCTAATTGATCACTCAAATACCATAAATGTCTCACCATTTTCTTGAGAGCAACTTGCGATACAGTCAAGTTAATTTTTTATATAATATCAATTGTTGCATCAAAGTCAGATCATTATTTGGAGCCAAGATTGCCTAGGGTGAAGTAAACCAATATTCTATATAAGTTGTAACAATGAAAATACAAATATGACGAAGATTATTCAATTCATGAGCTGTCATCTTAAACTCTACTCGAAAAATAAACAATTTTATACAATAAATCGCCTTAGATATCCACGAGCGTGACTCGTGTATTATTAGAGTTAGTTAAATACATTAAAAATGATTTTATGTATATAACTAATCGTTAAAAAGCAAAATAATACATTAATAAATTATGATTTTATAGAAAAAAGTTTAGTAGTCCAACAGAAAAAAGTTACTTTCAATATTTAAGTGATAAATTTTTCAATCAAGTGGAAAAAATCATGTGTAACGCGAAAAAAACGATAAATTACTTTTGAATTTAATTTCAACGTCAAATAACTTTGGAAGGAGTGAAATTAATGAAAAATGTTAAGAAACTTTTTTTATAAATTTTTCAGATAAATAATTGACGAGGTTTGAGTGAAAAAATGCGATTACTGTTAAAAAACCAAGAGTCGTAACGATACACCCCTTAATACTATTAGTAAGGGCTCAAACTATATCATATATATATTGGTAACAAAATAAATTTTTATTTTATAATCCTCCAAAGATTGGTCTTTGACTATTTAATTGTTTTTAGTGCCCATCGTGTAGATGATGAGAAGAGCATGGAAAATCTTGAGGTGAAAACAGAAGATCTAGACATTGTTGAGGAATTCATTGATGAGAATAGAGTTCATGAGAGAGAAGAATACATCGTTAGACAAGAACTTTTATGTAATTTATCGCCTCAAATTTATAACAAAAAATTCGAACCAAAAAAGAATTATGAGAAAGATAATAGGAGTTCTTACATTTCTGAGGACCTCGACAAACGTTAACATTCAAGGAAACATAAATGTTACTTATGCAATTATTCCCCAAATGTAAAATTCAATCTCAAGAGTCATATACATTCTGTCAAGAAAGTATCGGGAATTATCGATTTAAATCTGGCGGGGCAATGAGGCAGGTAAAAATTTTTTTTCCTAGGTTGCTACCACTGTCCTTAATTACTATGCCAAGCTTGAGCGGGATCTGTCAACTAGTGTGTTTGCAACAGCTGATTAAGTCAGTCGATGTCAGAGTGCGTGCCGATTTTTACTATGGGTGATTACGTTGAGCACAGAATTTGTTTAAAGTTTTGTGTTGCAAATGAATTTTCGTGTGCCGATGCATTGAAAATGTTGCAAAAGGCCTTTGGTGATAATGCTCTATCGAAAACTTGTGCATATCAGTGGTACAGAGCCTTCAAGGACGGTCGTGAAGTGGTCGCCCATCGACGGCTTCGATCGAAGATAACGTCGATAAAATTTAGGAAAGGGTGCTGGAAAACCGTCGTACCAGCTTGAGAGAGATAGCACATGATCTTAAGATATCCCACGAGTCCGCACGTACGATTTTGATTGATATTTTGGGCATGAGAAAGGTGGCCGCACGACTCGTACCGAAAGACCTGAATTTTCTTCAAAAACGTCATCGCGAACAGGTTGCTTCAGACATGCTGGATCGCTATAATTCCGATTCTACATTCATGGAACGCATTATAACTGGTGATGAGACCTGGGTCTACGATATGCAAACAAGCCAGCAATCATCGGAATGGGTGGCAAAAAATGAGCCGAAACCGAAAAAACCACGCCAAAGCCGCTCGAAAATGAAGGTGATGCTCATTGTTTTCTTCGATATCCGTGGCGTGGTGCACTACGAATTCGTTCCAGAGGGTCAGACGGTAAACAAGGAGTATTACCTAGGCGTTATGAAACGTTTGCGTGAGCGTATCCGTAAGAAGCGGCCAAATTTGTGGGCGAACAACTCATGGATTTTGCATGACGATAACGCGCCTTCTCACCGAGCTACGATTGTGACTGACTTTCTCGCTAAAAACTCAACAAACGAGCTTCAGCAACCACCGTATTCGCCGGATTTGGCTCCCTGCGACTTTTTCCTCTTCCCAAAACTAAAATTGCCCGTTCGTGGCACCCGTTTTGAGTCGATTGAAGCCATAAAACAAAATTCGGCGCGAGAGCTAAAGTCCATCCCGGAAAGCGCCTATAAAAAATGTTTCGATAATTGGAAGTGCCGTTGGCATAGATGTATTGGAGCAAATGGAGCCTATTTTGAAGGCGCTCCAATAAATTTTGACGATTAAATGTAAAAATATTGTTTTAATTGAAAATTCCCGGTACTTTCTTGACAGAGTAGTAAATTCAATTAATTTAAATTTAAAGCAACATAAATGTCACTTATGCAGTTATTCTGCAACCGTAAAATTTCATCTCAAGAATCATATAAATTCAATTCATTTAAATTTCAACCAATATAAATTTCACTTATGCAATTATTCTGCAAATGTAAAATTTAATCTTAAGAATCATATAAATTCAATTGATTTAAAATTGAAGCAACATAAATGTCACTTATGTGAATATTGAACAAATAAAAAAGCTCATCTCGGGAATCATATAAATTCAGTTAATTTAAATTTGAAACATGAGTGTCCTTCATGTGAATATAGGACGAACCATAAAGGAGACCTTAAAACACATATTGAGTCGATGCATTTAAATCAGAAGCAGCATAAATGTCACTTATGCAAATATTGCACGAATTATAAAGTGGTTCTCAAAAAACACATTGATTCAGTACATTTAAATTTAAAGAGACATAAATGTTGTTTATGTGAATATTCTGCGAATTATAGAGCCTGCCTCAAAAATCATATAAATTCAGTGCATTTGAATATAAAGCAGTATAAATGTCACTTATGTGCATATAGCACGAATTTTAAAAATGTTCTTCGAAAATATACTGAAAACATATGCTTTATTTATATACTAGGTAGCTTCTACAATCCTTATTAAATACTAGTATATAACGCAAACAGAAAAATGGCAAATATAATGTCTTTGAATGCTTGTGTCTTTTATTTTTTGCAAATCCAACATGAAAAATTATAACAAATATCAATTGAAAATTAATTTGAAGGATTTTTTTCAAATATTTCGGACAATAACTGGATCAATTCTCAGAAACCTCTACAACTTTAATCTAAAAAGTCTCTTAAATATTTTTTAAAATCAAATTGAATGAAATATCTGAGAAAAGCTGTTTCACTTTCTAGACATATAGAATTATCAAGATATATGTGCGGTAGTTAACCAATAAGAATCAAAAGAAAACATAAAATACTGACATTTCTTGGAAAGTGATATTGAAAAAGTTACCCATTGTTATGTTGAATCAACTGAGTAATTATTGTCAGCTCCTCTGAAGAAACCTCGATTAAAACCTATAGCCCGAGAAGCTTCTGATGATAGAACAGAAAGACTAAAATATTCGATGTTAAGAAAAGGTCTGAAAGAAGGTGTTAAATCCAATAAAGAATATATGACATCAATAGCTGTAGCAAATGTTGAAGAATTCTATTTTAAGATTAAGGAAGGAGTTTGAGCAATTGGATTTGAAAAAATGTAAGAGCAAGTTATACTTTGTGTATTTTAGTGAACCTCTATTGAAAATTCAGTGTAGTGTTGTAGTGTTGGAAGACATACCGCTGAATGTGTTTTATGGGGATATGGCAGTTCAGGATCTATTCAATAATAGGATAGAAAATCAGCAACTCGTAACTGATATAACTCAAATGACATATATTTTAGAAAAGACAACGTCTATCTTTAAAAATAAATTGATGGAAAACGACTTGAAAGAACGTATCAATAACCAAACACTTCTTACATTTCATTATAGAACAGATCCAACTCCTTGGATAACCTAACAGATATTCCTTAAGATACGTGTAAATACAACATTATTTTGCGGATTGCTGTATTCAATTTCGCCTCATGCATATAAGATTCTTAGCAATTATGGAATTTTATTTCTGCCTAGTTCATCAACAATCAAGAGAATGTGTCAAAAATTACTTCTGTATAAAACAGCACAAATCTGGCATTTTATATTATACCCGTTCTAAATTTAATATTTTGTAATATGAGGATAACTACTCGATAGTACTTATGATTGACGAAATAGATATATATATCGAGGAGGCAATGTTGTTGGGAATACTTATAATAATTCTGATAGAGCTACAAGTGCACATGTGTTTATGATCAGCAGTCTCTTATCAGCATATAAAGAAGTGGTGCATATTTTACCTGTAAGAATTTTAAAAGCAGTTTCATTACATCAATTCATTAAGAAAGTTGCCTCAGAAGACATCGGATTCGAAGTTTTTGCTGTTTCAGATAATAATGCTATTAATCAGAAAGCAATGAGTTATTTATGCGACACAGATATTTTGAGTAATGTTGATAGGAATCCAGTAAATATAAATAGACCTTTGTTTTTTATCATAGATCCTGCACACATTCTCAAAAACATAAGAAACAATTGGATCAATAAGACTTTCCAGAAATTTGTTTATCCAGAATTTATTGAGAAACATTTAAAAACTGTATCATTAAATCCATTAAAACAAATACATCAATCAGAAAAAAGGCAGTTTTTAGAAAATGGTTACATATTATCTTTGAAGGCACTTTTTCCTACATCACTGGAACGACAAAATGTCAATTTAATATTGCAAATTTTCAATTCGAATATTGTTAATGCTCTTAGAGAACTAGGAGGGAAAAAATTTCGATTACTTTGAGGAAACTTCTGACTTTTGGATGTTATATGCACTTGGTGGGATATTATTAATGTTGAAACTCCACTGAAAGGTCAAAGATTAGTATAACGAATTACAGAGATTCTTGAAGATTGCACAAGATTTTATAGCATTTAATTTTCAATTTTGCATCAACTAATGCCATTATCGTGTCTTTATCAGCTTCAACCAGCTTTCCGGAACGTGGTAAATTTTCGACATCAAAACTGCTGAATTTAAATTTTACAAACTAGTTTTGGCACTGGCGTACTGTCAACACATCTTCTTCATACACATCGGTTAATTTCTTTTTGGCTTGAACAGCATTTTTACCTTACCTCTAGTAAAATAATCAAATATGTCGAAAATGTTGCTTATTGCTCTCCATATCAAAATGGGCACCAACTAAAAACTACTGCGTAGAATGAATTAAACTTTTTCACACACAAGCCTTGCTATATCAAAAAATATAATGATTATGCGGTTTAAGTGTGAAGTTGGGTTCGAAAAAATACAATTAAATCCTCTGTTGGAATAAACGAAATTACTTTCCGAACAACCTCATATATTAACAACAAACAAAGCTTGTGCGAGTTAGGGAGTTCAGTTGTGCTCTGATGAGGATTTGTTGCTGCATCCTTACGCCATTTTAGGTCACAGCACTGTTAATTTTCGACCCAACAGTGAAATGGTGGCCGAAATACTGAATTTCAGATTGATTATGTATTTTCGAAAATATTGGGAAAAATTTGAAAAATCGTTTCTTCGCTGTCGTGATGTGCCGGTGTTAAGGGCTAAAGACGGTTCTGTCCATTAAATACAGTAGGCCAGTTCAGATTGTGATTTCATGGGAAGCACATGTCAGTGAATTTGATCAGTGTGATATTTCGGAAACGCGATAAATTAAAATTTCGCGATCAAACTCATACGGTGCCACAGATTTCGAGAAATTTTTCTCAAAAATGATTTCGGATGAAAAAAGTTCAGAAGAATCTACAGACGATCCATTGTTCAAGAAACCTTCTAATAGGAAACGTAAGAAGAAAGGATTATCTAAAAACAAAAACAAAAAAGTCAACGATAACAAAACTCCCGAGACAGAAATTAGCCAACCGCATCTGGAACCACAAAAAAACAACCAAGATAACAGTATCGCTATGGAAACGGACATCCCATCTCATTCTTCCACACAAAACATTTCAACTACTAAAGGAACCCATACACAGCAAGGCAAAACTGAAGTACAACCACAAACAAATCCCAACAACAAGACTACCTTTAGGAATTATTCAGCAAGAATGAACGAAATAAACAAAACGGAATACAAACAACTATTTTATCTAACAGCAAATGAAAACTTAATAACAGACAGAATTAAAATGGCAGATGAATGGAACAAGAAATTTATAGAATCTACAGATATTGTGATAAAAACCAAAATCGGCTATCTTATCAAATCCAACAATGAGAAAGAAAAAATCGTTAATGCTTTAGAAGAAATGAAAACCCAGAAAATCATCACCCAATTTAAACAGACAATACCTTACATCCAAGGAAAGGAAAGACTAGAACCACAGCAAACTTTCTCAGTAGTAATAACCGGAGTGGAAAAATCTATCCAAGATGAAGAAATTAGTGAACATCTTAATAAATTGAATTTGAAGCACAGATTTTGCCGAAGAATTATATCTAGGAATTACAATACGCCCACAACTTACATAAGAATTATCACAGGAGAAGCTACAACATCCGAAAGATTACTCAATGAGGGAATGTTCTTCAAAAATAGGCACTATCTAGTTTATGCAAGTCATCCTCCTGAACCCATACCAATTCCATGCAACAAGTGCCAACAATTCGATCATATAACGGAAAACTGCACTCAACAAGCAAAATGCAACAAATGCCAAGGCGCCCACAAAACATCACAGTGCAGAACTAATCTACCACCTAAGTGCAGTGCCTGCGGTTCTGAAGAACATCAGGCATGGTCAGGCAAATGTCCAAAACATCCTAAAAAACCCATCGAAGGTATTCCGAATGCAACCATAAGACGTCTTAATAAAATGACCAGGGAAATAGAAGACTTACATAAGAAGAATAACAGAATACATGCACCTATAACTATACACGACGAAATTGTAAATACCTATATGAGAAAACTGAACAAGCCCAAATACACAAACAGGGAAGAACTACTGCAGAAACTAAAGAGAAGATTCCTGACACAATTTAAAGTTGATACAACTGCAGTTTTTTCAGGAAACCGAGTATATATCCTCATGTTCGATGTGGAAGATCAGAATGAACCGTCACCAACAGAACCTATCGACAACAATATTAACCGCCAAGTTCAACTCTAAAATTAAAATTCTCTACAACAATATCAATAGTTATCTACCAAAAAAATATTTGATCAACAACTTCATTGAAGAGAATGAGATACAATTAGCCATGTTCGTAGAAGCCAAAACCAAAAAGGAACACAACATCTCCTACAGAGATTGGGATATTATACATAGGCTAGGACATACAATTATCAATACACGAGGCGGGAGTATAGTACAGTGCCACCCCAACCTGAAAATGGGTAAGGACAATTCACCTAGTATTAATAACAACCTCAATGAAGCAACACATTTCACAATCCCTTTTAAAGATGACAAATTGCACATCATTTTGATATATATACACCCTCATTCCAAAATCGACGAAACTATATTCACAAAAGCAGCCTTATATAAATATTCTATAATCATTGGCGACTTCAATCCCAATCGAACAAAAAATAGACAAATTAACAAATTTCTCCAGAGCGGTTCCTTCAAAAAATATATGACACCTCCAACATTCTTGATGGATAATAACCCTGATAGTACTCCTGATTTGTTGATATACTCCACAAATTTAGAAAGTAACATCACAGATATAGAGCTTGTGCCTGACCTGGGTTCCGATCACCTAGGAATGGTTATTACATTGGACATGAATACACAGCCAAAAGAAACTCAAAAGAAAAAAACGTTTCAATTCGACAAATGCAAGGTCAATAAAGTGAATGAGGAGATGGCCAAGTTCATTCACTCTCATAGAAAATCAAATATGGACGAGGACTACATCACAGCATTCAATAATAGACTATCTGAATGTATTCGAAAATATACACCTACTGTAACACATCACCCATTCCTTCATGAATTACCACCCTTCATAATTTCAATGATCAAGAACAAACGGAAAATGTACAGAGAATATCGCCGCTCCCACAACCCACATATTAAAACCCAAATAAATGAATATAACTCTGCTATTCATAAAATGATCCAACAGTATAGAATCCATAGATGGAATGAAGCCTGCAAATCAATTAGCAAAACCAAAGGAAGAACATTTTATCAGCAAATCAAAAAGCTTTCAAAGTACAAACAATTCCATAAGATTCCCACTATCATAGAAAACAATAAAGAATATAAGACAGATTCCGAAAAGGCAGAAATATTTGCAGAGCACTACAAACAAGTATTTCAATATGGCAAGGATAGGAATTTTGACGTTGAAACAGAGACAATGGTTGAGGGCTGGTACAGGGAATTTTTTAACAACCCACCTGTGAACACTGATTCAATCGAAATAGAAGAAGCCACCTACTATGAAATGCTACATAACACCAAGAACAGTTCACCAGGATCAGATAATATACCGTGGAATATCGTTAAAAAACTACAGCAGAGCATACATGAACATATAACAAAATTATTCAAATGGTGTCTCAATAACCAGTCCTTTCCGGAAGTATGGAAAACAGGAACAATCACCCTCATAGCAAAACAGAACAAGGATCACAAAAAAACAGAAAATTACAGACCCATAACGTTGCTACCTGTACTTGGAAAGCTTTTTGAAAAAATAATTAAAAACAAACTTGAAGAACATTTCCACGAATTAATTCCTAACTATCAGTTCGGCTTCCGCAAGAAAAAGGCTACTGTTCACCCACTGACTATCTTCATATCCAACTTACAAAATGCACAATTAAACAATAAAAGAACAGCAGTAGTTTGCATTGACAACAATAAAGCATTTGACAGTGTGTGGATAAAAGGATTACTATATAAAATGTTTAAGAAAGACACACCTGCATATTTGATACATATAGTAAGAGCATATCTGGAGAACAGAAAACTAAAAATTAAAATCAATGAAGCAATATCCACCATCTTCACCCCTATGCAAGGAACACCTCAAGGATCTCCTCTATCGCCCCTGATATACAACATCTATTGCAGTGACATGGGCACAATACACAACCAAAAACAATACATACTACAATATGCGGATGACACTACAATAATATCACATGAGAAATCATTGAAAAGCTGCATTGATAATCTACAAGAGTACATAAATACATTGACAATATGGTTTTCCAAGTGGAGGTTGAAGATTAACCCAGAAAAATCCCAACTGATAATTTTCAACCATAAAATTAATCATCAGTCCCCCATCATTTCAATAAACAATAAATCAGTCAAACCAACACCTTCAATAAAATATCTCGGAATTCAAATTGATAATAAAGCAACCCTTAAAATACACGCAAATAATACAAAGAAGAAAATTATCAGCAGAGCCAAGCACTTTAGAAAATTGACATACAGGAACGAAGGAATCAACATGAAAACAGCATCCATCATCTATAAATCCATATGCAGACCATTAATTGAATATGGACATCCCCTTTATGCAAACTGCAAAGAATCTGTGATGAAAATTTTAAAGGTGGCAGAGACAACATCCCTAAGAGACATTACCAAAATGAGACACCCAAAGAACAGACTGTACAACCCTCCCAACGATCTCCTTTATCAGATAACCAGGATAGAACCCATAGAAGACAGAATTAAGAAACTGAACACAAAATTCAAGCAGCGCCTTTACGAACTGGAAGATATAAAGACTCTCATGCACAATGATCCAGTAGAACGCCCCCGAAGAAAATTCCCAACCCAAACGCTAATGCAGAGACTGAACACCTATCAAAACTAAGATATTGTAAAATTGTATAAATAATGACCTTTTTTTTTTTTTTTTTTTGTGTAAACTTGCTCTAAGATTTTGTTAATATAACTTGGGCTGAAGGACCTCGGTCGATTGCCGGTTGATAACTTGTTATCAATAAAGATCAGTTATTATTATTATTATTACAGTAGGCGTGGCTTAGAGAATTAGCGCCAAATATCTGGCTGCTCCTGATACATTTAATATACCTTTTAACTGTTTGCCTATGCCTGCATAAAGGTAGCCCTGTTCTAAATGTACCCCATTGTTATATACTTTCTAGGAGTGAGTGTGGCTCATATTGCTCCTGATTTATGCCAGAATAGGACGACAGCGAGGAGGTCCGCGAAATGTATCAGGAGCATCTTAAGTTTCCCGATAAATCTCAGAATATATTTGACCTTGAACTCCATTCGGAACGGGGCCGTATTTAATTCATTATGTCAACGAGGAGGTATTTGCAATGTATCAGGAGCAGTCTGATATCGACCTGTTTTTGAACAGGACGGTATTCATCTTTTATGGCATCCACTAAAAATGTTGAATAAGGTTTTTCTAGGTAGTTTTCAATTAGAAGTACTTCACATGGAGTTTCATAATTGGATTGAAGACAACTTAGGATTCAAAATTCCAGTTATTCATAATTTTCAATAAGTTGGGAAAAAAACATTATTTTCAAAAAGTAAAGGTTGCTTCATAATGCTGGTCTCATAGAAATCTTGGTTCTTATTGGCGAAAAACTCTAGTAATTGATTTTCAGAATCTTGAGTCATGTATGACGAAACAAGTTGAATTCGATAAATTTAACCTTTCACCGATCTCACGAGTTGTTATTTACCGATTTGCATCAACTAATGCTTTTATCGTGTCTTTATCAGCTTCAACCGGCCTTTCGGAACGTGGTGCACTTTCGACATCAAAATTACCGGATCTAAATTTTGCAAATCAGTTTTGGCACTGGCGTACTGTGAACACATCTTCTCCATACACATCGGTTAATTTCTTTCTGGCTTAAAGAGCATTTTTGCCTTTTCTATGGGAAAAAAGTGAAAAATGACGAAAATGCTGCTGTCCATATTTAAAATGGCACCAACCAAATACTATTGCGTAGAATTAATTGAACCTTTTCACACACAAGCCTTGATATATCAGCTCTCAAAACATATAATGATTATACGGCTTAAGTGTGCAGTTGGGGACCACGAGTATAAATCCTAAATAGTTTCATTGATACTTTACGCCATCTTTCGAAAAAATAATGGATTTCTTTTATTAACGTTAAATCCCGACACAGTTTATGTTGGTCAAAAATAGACTTGAAAAAATTCTTCTGGGTGTACGTAGTACTTTTAATACCACAGAATAAGGAATATTAAAATTACTGATTTGTGACACTTATTAGAATTCAGTTTGTTATCGATAGCAGTCTTATCTATCTCATTCCAATTAAAGATAAGTAATTAGGACCACAATTAATTGAATAAAAAATTTTAATATTTCTTCTTATAATTTCACAGAATCATCTCTAATGAAAAAACATATTTTCGTCCTCTCCATGGAGAACTTGAAACTATCTATCGGTCTCAAAACCGTCACATTCTTCAATTTTATTTCTTCAATAAAGTTGTAAGCATCGCAGCGTATTTTGTTATCTTCGTATTATCGAGCTGAGAAGCGTCTTCATATTCACGGTGGCAAATTTCTGACCTGCAAAATTGTAACGAATTGAAAGAATTATCCTTCGAAATGTGGCAACTACACAAAAGAATTGGCAACTACACAAAAATTAAGGTCCATCAGACTGGAGATCCGCTCTTAGAATTTTTTTATTGAAATATTTTGTTAATTTTGTGCTCTTTTATTGGAAATTTATGCTGTATATTATGAGTTTTGTGTCGGTTCAATTTGCGAGATATTTCGAGTCCTTATCGTGAATCATTAACTTGACGCTGTCAATCATATGACGGATTGTTGAAAGTTTCTTCCTTCGATAAATTGTACTCATATTGTGCTATTTTGTGCCTGTTCAGTTTCCGAGATCGTGAATTTTACCGGTAAGGTTATTGGTATGTGAGCATAGCTCATAGATTAACAATAATATATTCTTGTTGATCTATGGCATATCTCTTTCACTAAGTGACTACTCATGAATGTTGGCTCATTACTCTGAAAGCTGGGCTGATTTCTATGCATATCTGTCACACACAGAATCTGTGTGTGACAGATGACAGAACATCTTGATTTTCTGCTTGTCAAATTCATGCACGTTACATGTATATAATATAATATAGTTATTTAAGTACAGTATTTTGTTTATATCTAGAAAGTCTGAAATCTGTTAAATCTTTATGAAGGAAAAAGCTGGTAGGATGAATGCCTCTAATCCGTATGATGATGTGAAAGAAGAAATGTGTGCTTCCTTTAATCTGTAAGTATCTCTAATTGGGTAATCAAATATTCATATTTCTTCCCTAGTTATTTTGTGGAATCATTTACAATTTGTTCAAGATTCTTCGTAATAAAAATATTACAAGTGAGACGAAAAAATTCAACAATAATGTTAACCGTTAAATGCCTGCCTTGAAATTAGATCCTTGTGGAAAATTTAATTTGTATATCAAAATTTTCTTTATTAATCTTAATTCGTATGTTATTGAAATTTATTGAAGGGTGTTGAATCATTCATTTAGTTTATGGGTATTTTGTTTTTCTAAAACAATATATCGAAATGAAGAACCACAATACTGATTGTCATATCTCTACAGGAAGAAGATAATTTTAGTTGATATTATCCACAAGTACTTCATTTTAGTCCAATTTGATTTCAATGGATAAATATATAATGATCTTGAATATTACAGTCGCTTCTGTCTATACTTTATCAAAAGGTTGGGTGTTTCTCTGAGGCATGGTAGGAAGAAAAATTAAAGTGGAGGATGTAGTTACGTGTATTATGAAACTGAAGGGCATTTTGCCAGCAAAAAAGTTTATTTATTGAAGATATAGAGGGTATTCTCAAACCATATGAAGACGACCAAAATGCTGACTGCATGATATTGACAGTGGAATTAGGCTCACCCCTAAGAGACAATTTATTGTCACTATGGATCTGAGAGATCCAAATTAGGAAAATTTAATAATTTCAAAATATACTATTTCATTTGTCATTCAATAGGCTGGATAAATGTATTGCGGAAAAACAAAAATAATCTCCCCCTATCTGCAAACTCAAATAACATAAAAAAAAACATGTAAATCTACTTCACATGACAATTCAAGTGATTACATAACTCGGAAAATGAAAAATCAATCCCCAAAACAAGGAGATAAAATCAGGTAAAATATATAATTTATTCATCATTATCATCAGAATTGACATTTTGTCGGTTTCACAACGATCAGCACACAAAAAGGGACAGTGGTTTATGAATATCATGCTAAAAAAAAAGAGTTCTTCTTTTGAAGCCAGTTATCGAGCCATTTTCATACAAATTAAAGCGTTGTTCAGTGATGCGAATGAGTGATAATCGAAGCTTAATCTGGATACCCCACCTCATCAACGTTTCGGTTATTACTGGAAAGTTCCCTACTATTCTGAGGATGACCAGGGTAATTCCTATTCACAAAAAAGATGCCACTGACGAAATGGCTAGCTATCAACCAATATCTATACTGAGCTCTTTGTCCAAAGTGATTGAGAGACTGGAATTTGTATATAACTGCATAGATGACGGAATTTGTGTAGCTGTCTAATTTTTCGATGAGTCTTGTGGCATTTGACCACCGAGCAAACTCTCTGATTTTGAACATCAACAAGACTGGTCTTAAACTTGTGATTTCGTGGATCGGTTGATTCTCGATCTGTCGCGGGCTAAGTTACAGTCTGTTGATTGTGTGAGGATTTGCGAGTGGATAAGAATTTGAGTTGGTGCGATCATGCGAACTCTGTGGTCAGAAGGTTAAGCGGTGGTTTTTTCTCCCTGAAGCACTTGAAGCATTTGTTGCCGTTGGAAGTCTTGATGAATGTATACATTGCATATTCACACATGAGTCATAACACCATCCTGTGGGGCGGATCCTCGGGTAGTTGTGCGGTGTTTATTGCTCAAAAAGGGATAATGCGCTTGATTTTTGGTCGTAGACCTCAGGAGTCCTGTAAACTGATATTTATAGAACATAAAGTTTTGCATGTACACATAAACGCATGTTGTGGAGATAAGGTGTATTTACATCGCTCTCTACGAATTGTTGTTTTATTATAGTATTTTGTTACTTTTTAAAAGTGAATTTTATATCAAACCATTCCAAAAGTGTCGGGAAATATTTTTCGCGACTCTGTTGTTGTATTTGAGAAGTTTATCGGCTGATTTCTGTCAAAATTTTGATCCCGATTCCAGTGAGAAATTTCCGCCTTGAGGTGGAGAGACGGCACGCAGTTCACATCTGGAGCGCCCTGGTGTTTAGTGAGGTGGACTGTACGGGAGCATCATGGTGATATGTAACGTTTGCACCGCAGGCTTGACAAGCAAGACTCCAGGGTTGAAATGTGCAGGTTCTTGCTCATTATTTTACCATGGGAAATGTGTTGCATGAGTAAGCAGTCTGTGGTGGATCTCCAGCTTCCTGGTGCGTCATGGCTGTGTCCTGAATGCAGATTGGTCGAAAACAAAGGTCGATCGTCCGTTGTGGTTTCTCCTGGTGTGAAGGAGGATATGGATCCACCTACATCGGCGCTCACCTTGAAAATTGTTCAGAAAACCCAAGATGATATATCAAATTTGAATAAGAAACAGCGGGAAATTATTCATTCCGTCTCCTTTTGCAGTGATCAAATATCATCTTTTCAGATGATTATCAATAAGGTCAATGATAAATTGGATATAATCGAAAGATTAACACAGGAAAATATTAGTCTGAAGAACTAATAGAGTTGAATCATTGGAACAACAGTTGAAGTCAAATAACTTGGAAATTCTGGGTGTGCCAGAGAAGTCGAATGAGAAATTACCGGTTATTTTGCAGAAGATCTCCGAAAATATTGAGTTTCCCATATCTTCAGGTGATGTTGATGCCTTGTTCAGATCAAGCACTAGCATCATTGGTAAGTCTAGGCCAATCATCGTCAAGTTCAATCGAAAAGTCGCTAGAGATGAATTCTTGTCCGCTGCCAGAATGAAGCGCAAATCAAATAGAACGTCGTCTCCCGGACTCAAGATTAATAACATTTCTGATCAGCTGTTCATAAACGAACATCTCACAAGATACAATAAAATTTTATTGAATAAGGCGAAGGAGTATGCACGAAAAAATAACTACAAATATATATGGGTCAGAGAGGGCACTATTTATGCAAGGAAAGATGATAAAGCCAAAGTCTTTAGAATATTCACTGAATCTGACTTGGAGAGACTAAATTAATTTACTTCTTGCTCCATTTAAAAGTTTGATTGTAGTGTTTTATGATGATACTGTCTTTTCTGTATCAGAATGTACGGGGATTGAGATCAAAATTGTCCAACATTTACAATAGTTCTTTGGCTTGCAGTTGTGATATTGTGTGCCTTGCAGAGACGTGGCTTACTGATTCAATAGTCGATAGTGAGGTTTTTTGTAATTCGTTCGAGGTATTCCGTCGCGATGGAAATGTGTGCAGTTCGGGTAAAAAGGACGGTGGTGGTGTCTTGATCGCACTAAATAAAAATTTGTGTGCTACTTTGAGATCTGAATGGATGTCGGACGCCGAGGATCTTTGGGTGACTATAACTCATGGCTCGTCTCAATTTCACATATGTTGTGTTTATATTCCCCCAGGCAACTCCCATCAACTACAGACTTTTTGTTCTGAATTGGAAGAAATTACTAGTAATCATCCGAGTGATGATCTCATTATTTGTGGAGACTTCAATTTACCATCAATTAATTGGCAATATGACAGTGTGAATAAAAATTGTATCCCATTAGATTTCACTGATGTTCATACAAATTTATTTGTTGATACTATTTCTTACTGTGGTCTTTCGCAGTTTAATCGCTTTGTGAACACCTGTTGGAACACTCTTGATTTGATATTGAATAATAATTTTTCGGTTGGGGATGTTAAAATTTCTGAATCATCCCTCGTGGCCGAGGATAAATTTCATAATACTCTGGAATTCGAATATGTAACTCAGATTGGTTTCACTGCTGCTAGAGGGAAGGTTAACGGTGGTTTCAACCATTCTAAAGCTAATTATCGGGAAATAAGTAGGGAATTGGGTGAGGTTGATTGGGACAACGCTTTTAAGAATAAAAATATCGAACTATCTAATCTCGCTGCCGTTGACGTTTTTTCTGATTCTTTATTGGCCTTCTCTTGCACTTTGAAACGATTTCTGGGAAATTACTGAATTTTGTTTTATATTTGTATTTTTTTTTTTTTTTTTTAAATTTATGGTTCAGATGAATTTACTGTTTTCGTTGTTATTGGTTTTTTAAGTAACATTGTGATTGGATTATTAGTGAATACATAATTTTGGGTTCGTCCCATCTTGTATTCCTTTAAATAAATAAATAAATAAATAAGTATTTATATTTTGAACTGCTTGTTGTTTACTGTGGGAAACGTTCTATCTCTGAAGAAATACCATGAATATGATACCAGACAGAAAGAAACTATTACCATTCCTCCTCACAGAACTGTTATATTTGAGAGCTCACCAATATACAGTGGCATCAAACTATTCAATCATTTACCGTTGAGATTGAAGATCTCTAGGAATTTGAATTTAAGAAAGAAGTTAAAGAGATATTGCTGAATAAATGCTTCTACAATAAGACTGAATATTTTAGTACTGTCTTGATATGATTGCTAATAAATGTGGATATTCTTTTCATTCTAATCATTTTCTATTTTTTATATACTGCTATTTGACTTATCCTAGACCTTTATAGTGCCTTAAAGGATTCAATAAATTTATTATTATTATTGTTTAGTATTTCATCATCCTGAAAAAAATTTTCGAATTGTTCTCAGATGATTATTTAATTGGTTTCAGTGTTCCATACCCTGATAGCAAAGAAAACTTTGAGAACCTTCAGGTGAAGATTGAAGATGTGGATCCATTTCAGCCATTCATCAATGGAACTCAAACTTATGATGGAGAAAACGAAGGATATGAGTACAAACGCTTTCAACAAAATGATTACAAAGGATTATGCTCTCCTAAAATGGAAGAATATAAACTAGAAACCAGCAGTTCTAACATTTGTGACTATAGTTTGGTTAGTGATGGTAAAATGAACCAAGGTTTTCCTTCTGAACAGCAGCAATATAAATGTAACTTTTGTGATTACTCTATACATCAAAAACGTCATCTCAGAAATCACATAGATTCACATCATTTAAATATTAAGAGGCACAAATGTCACTTATGTAAATATTCTTCAAATCAAAAAGGTAATCTCAAAAGTCATATTAATGCTGTTCATTTAAATTTGAAGCCGTATAAATGCACTTTATGTAATTATGTTTCAAAACATAAGGTTAGTGTAAAAAATCATATAGATTCATTTCATTTAAATTTGAAGCAGCATAAATGCGACTTTTGTGGATATTCTACAAATCAAAAACGTTGTCTTAAAATTCACATAGACACGGTTCATTTAAATATCAAGGAACATAAATGTCATCTATGTGGATACAGTACTTATCAAAAAACATGTCTCGAAGGACATATAGATTCAGTTCATTTAAAGTTGAAGCAACATAAATGTAACTTGTGTGAATATTCTACAAATCGAAAAAGTAGTCTCAAAATTCACGTAGATTTAGTTCATTTAAATATTAAACGGCACAAATGTCACCTATGTGAATACCGTTCAAGTGAAAAAAAATATCTTAAGGGACATATAGATTCAGTTCATTTTAACTTGAAGCAACATAAATGTCACTTATGTGAATATTGTACAATTAATAAAATCCATCTTAAAAATCATATAAATTCAATTCATTTAGATTTAAAGCAACATAAATGTCAATTTTGTGATTTTACTACGAATTACGGAACTTCTTTGAAAGGTCATATGAAACGCATTCATGTAAATTTTAAAACCTGATAATCATTTTGTACATCTAAATTGGAAAAAGAACTGTTCAAGGTTGTGTTGTAATTTTACTGTAATGAGAACAGCAGTTCGAGTGATCATTTTCTCAGTGCAGAAATTTGTGAATATTTTAGATTATTTATATTTGAGGTAGCATGAATACCATTTATTTGAATATTGTGTCGATTGAGATCATCTGAAAATACAGATTCATTTAATTTAAATTTGAAAATAATTTTTTTAATTTTATTGAGATGGTCTTTGCTTGGTGGAAAATTATAGTAAATCATATTACTTAGATATTATTTGCCAAAATGTAATTTATCACATAGATACTCTGTACTTTGTCTTGAACCATTAAAATTGAATTTTATGTAAAGTTACTTGAACTAAATTTTTGATGTTTGATTATTTAGAACGAATAAGACTCATTTGCTTTGAAGAATTTCTCTAGTTTTTTTTGAATTGCTCTATCCTTTTTTCCCATCATCCATTTCGATGAAAGAAAGCCTAAATATTGCTCTACCCTTTGCATTATCTAACTATAAAAAAGGCATGAAAATACATCGAGACGTTTTATTAGCTTGAACAGATAAAGAGGCAAACATTAAATTATCTTTTTTTTGTGCTCCGTTATCTTTCTTTTATTGTTCCTAGTCGATTTCAAGCAAATCTATTCAATCTACAGACATTCCAATTTGACTGTTATTATTATAGAGGGTGTTCCAGACTTCGACCTCAAGTCATATTAGTTAAAAAAAAATATATAAGAAAATCTAAAATAGGTATTTTTAAAAATATAGGCATTTCAAAAAAAATTGGGAGGTTCAAACCATGCCAATTAGAACTGGTGAAGAAACCACTGCAAACTGTAAGACATCACTTCTTTCTGTGAGTTATTTTGGATACTAGACTCGCTTGGTATGAGCACATGAAACAGCTCAAGTCTGACTGCATAAAGAGATGTATATCATGATTACAACTTGTTTTAATTAAATCAAAATACCTACGGAACAATGATCTAGCAATCAAATACACATTTTCACAGTAGCGTTGGACATCCAGAGCTGTTTACTGTCTCTATATGATACGTCTTCCTCTACCAGGACTACTCAGTGATTTACCCTAAAGAACACCACCGGTTCATAAGGAATACAATCTCTCAAAGCAACCGGGCGCATGCATATAGCAAATATGTAATACAAACTGACTAGGACATAATAAAATAGATACAGCATCCCATCACCTGGACCTGTTAACGTTACAATAAAAGCAAACAAAGTTATAGATAATCGGGGGATCACACAAGAGTACATGCAAATCAGTTACATATCAGGCTCTGTGAATACCATGAACACTACAAATAAAGAACCACTATTAATAAATACAACAAACAGCAACCAGGCACCAAGAGGAAGTATACGATATGAATAGATAACTTGTAAAGGTCGTGCCACTTTAGTTATATACAAAGGCAATGCATTTTAGTTAAAACATTCCGGTCGGATTAAATAACACTGAAGTAAAAATGCAAGAATGAAAAGCGATGAGTGGAAGTACAAATAAACTCCAATTTGAAACTTTGAAATTCAGTTGTCTTAATCTCTGTTTTTGATGACCAATTTTTTCAGAGTTCTGTTTGTAATGTCGTCATGTTGTGCTGTGCTGTCCTTTCCACTTGCCTAAATTCGTAGAGTTCGACTTTACGTTCGTTAAATTAACAAATACAAAAAAAATGATACTTTGATCTCAACTGAAAATTCCTTAGGAAACCCATAGATTAACAATATTGTATATTGTATTATATATTGTATATCGAGTCATCAAGTTGTTCAGCTGTAGTTCAGTTGGCTGTTATTTAAATATTTACAGATATATTCTGTTAGCCTTCTACATATTTAATTTCAAAAAATTATATTTAATATTATAACTTCAGGAATTAAAATAATGTCATATAAGTACCACTTATATCAAACCATTTTAAAATGAACATTCATTATAAGATATCCAAATCTATTCATTTTATTTCATTTCATAAAGCAATTAAGAACAACTGAGTTATATAAACAAAAAAAGAAAAAAAAACGGATAAATTCTTTCACTTGAACCCAGGTTGAACACTCAAAAAACTAATATATTAAAATAAAATTTAAACATTCGCCACCTGGTACTCTCGCTCGTGATCGATTATATATTGTATTGTTGATCTATGAGGAAACCCTGCTGACTGTTGACGTCAAGACCATAGAGTTATTAATCTAATTTTAATACGTCTATGGTCAAGACCCATTTATTTGAAATCAGCAGTCAAAGTTGAAGTTATGTCGGTGGTCTTGGTAACCATGCAACCCATAAAATAGAGGAACTAACAGATTCTATGAGTTAACCTCATAACGGTCCTCTCCACATTTTATGCATAGATCAACAAGACTATATTGTATTATTGTTAATCTATGATTTTATGACAGTTTTTGACAAGGTTAGTTGAGTTTCTGATGTGTTTTGGAAGATTTATCGTATTTTAACCTGTATTTTGTATTTTTCAGATCAGGTTTTGTTAATAAGTTTTTTGCAGTTTGGTCAATGTGTCTTGATCTTGGGAATGTAAGTTATATTTTCTATAAATTTTTGTATTCTACAGATTTTCTTCATTTACATAAGAATAAAGAAGTGTACAATTTTTCAAAAATTCCATTGTCTGTCAAGATAGAAATGTGGTTTTCTGAGACAATATGAATTTAATCTTTCTTAAATTTAATTTTTAATTACATATATTTCCTTTGTTATATTTAAAATAATATTATTCAAGTGGAGCAGTAGGATCAGGAGAGCTGTCTTTAAATAGGAATGAAAGCAAGAAGATTGATTGATTTCACAAAGGCATTTGAATCTAAGAAATATGGACATTGATGTTAAAGAAGAAATATCTGTTTCCCCCAATAGGTAAATTTCTGATTTTACTTTTGCTTTATGTACTATAGTTGTTGGCAAAAAAGTAGAAATCATGCATAATTTGATATAACAAGTAGATGCCAGACCCTAAAGCTTTCAGTGAATGTAATAATTTTTTTTTCAATTCTGTTCATACACATTTTCTGCTAATTACACATGCAGAATAGAATAATTTTTAACATACAATAAAATCGATCACAACAAGGCCTTTATATCATTCATATTAGTGTTGAATGAATATAAACAAATTTCAAAATATTAGATTTATAAATATGATGCTTTTATTGGAAATGATTCAACTTGTTTAACAGAAAAACTAACTGTTTCTGGATTTTTATAGCGTTTTTATTATTTACAATACCTCTATTTTAAAATGTTCTAACTAATTCCATAACATATTGATGATGAAGATTTAATTCTGGAAGGTTATCATTTAACTCAATTTCATTGTCATATTCTTTCTTCTATAACAAATCAAAATATTCGTGGGAATGGAATAAGATTTAAAAATAAGTGAAGGAGAATATCGTTTTAATAAACTGACTTGTGCAATTCGCCTAACAGTGAATTATTCATTTGTTCATTTTGGAACTTGATATTATTTCAAATAGAGGTTAATTCTTGATAGAAGGTATATAAAATTATTTAAATATTTTAATATTAGCCTTCTACATATTTAATTCCAAAAGATTATATTTAATGATTATAACTTCTGAAAATAAATTAAAATAATGAAGGGTAAGTGAATATTTGTTGTTAATTGATGTTATATTTATTGAATATGAATTATTTGAATACTGAAGAAGCAAAGTCGATCTTAAAACTTGTTTTTCAGTAATGTTTTACATATCTTGAGTTTTTATATAAAGTACCTTAGTTAGATATCCAATAATATTGAATAGTCTAAGTAAGATAGTTTTATGATGAAATTCTTAAGATTATGTTGGATATTTTTGAAAGATATTGGTTTTCATAAGATTGATCAGCAGAAACAAAATTTTGTCTATTCAAAATATTTAATTTATAGGATTTTGGTTAATAATTTTTATTTATTGGATTTTGTTATACCATTCGGATGTCTTATAATGAATGTTTATTTTATATGTCAATTGATATAAGTGGTACTTATATGACATTATTTTAATTTATTTTCAGAAGTTATAATCATTAAATATAATCTTTTGGAATTAAATATGTAGAAGGCTAATATTAAAATATTTAAATAATTATTTCAAATGGTAAAAATGGACAGGATATTCAATTTTTCCGAGGAATGTAGAATAGTATGCAAGTTTTACAATGTTTTATTGTCTATTATATCTATGTGTTTCTTTATTGAGCTTGAAGAAGCAACAATAAAGTTGTGAAACATCTCTTGAAGGATTTAGCATTTCATTTCCAAACTTATTTCTTTCCCACAAATGTTTTGATATTATTATTAAATTCTCGAGCTGTGGTCCTTGATTTATTAACATTTTGATTGTAGACTTGAACAGATATTGGAACTCTTTTTCTTTCAATTCAAACATGATTACATCTGAGTAATCTCCATTATTCAAGTCCATATTAAATTCAGGCTTTTCCTTATTCTGAATTTCCACATATTCTGTATTTACCATATATTCCAGAACCTCCATAGAGTTGTTCAATTCTTCTGAAATTTTAGTGAGGGTGTAGCATATTTCAAAAAATTTACTTTCTTTCAGCTACTGTGATTATCTTGATTATCTGTTGTTTTCCTTTTTATTGCAATCCTCCAGAACAATTGAGAGGGTAAAATATACTTAAAATAGATGGAACATACTTATTCTGTAAATGTAATTTTTGTTGAAAGATGTGTTTAAATAATGAGAAACTTCAACAATAACAATAAATTTCAGCAAAACTTAGAGAAAATATTTGCAATTTTTATAGGTGCTTACAATTTTACAAGAAACTATGTCCTTCGTGCAATATGCAACGGTCCACGTCAATTAAATTCCAGCGCTCATGAAATAAAAAAAAACAACCAGTTCCTGAATACCAGATACTTCGCAGCAGAGTGGAAAAAGGAAACTATTATAACAATCCACAAATATGGCACAGACTATAACCAAGTATCTAGCTATCGGCCCATCACCCTTTTACCAATTGATGTTAGATTTAAGGAATTCATAACATTCTGATGCGACATCTAAAAATCATCGAAAACACTCAGCCATTTTTCTTTATCGCTTCAGTTAATGAAAAAGTTAGTTTGAATGACTCAGTACTCTAGATATGGTTTCACTCAACTCGGCGGCCAATCATGTAGAACAAACCGGAGAACTTTCACACAAAGCTTTAACGAATATCAAGCAGCATTTAAACATAAAAAAGATAACTCTATAATATATAAAACCCTTTGAAATACAACTTATTATATATCAGTTTGAAAATGTAGTAAAACTACGAAATTCAGATTACCGTTTCCTCAATAATCAAAAAGTAATTTCTTATTTATTCCATTTTTAAAATGAACAATCACAAAGTCACAGACTACTGCATCAAATATTCTTTATGTGTTTCTAAAACAATTGATACAATTGGTTTTGAAAGCTCTGATGCCAACAAAGCGAAAAACTCAAGAAGTTCAATTAAAAGATTAGAAAATGTTCTGTTTACTATATTTTACCTAGTTTGGTGCCCAAAATTAAGTGAAGTTTTTTGCAAACTTGCATAAATAAATCGTGATATTTTCCACATTTTTTGTTCACATGTGAAACCCTCCAAGGAACCTTGAATTGGTTCCTTTTAATATCACTGTACTATGAAGGGGGGAATTTATTGAAATTTTGAAAAATATAGCAACAATTCTGATGTTTCAGTCCTCAGCACTTGGATGATCAACAGAACTGGGAAGCCAAGGAAGTGAAAGCTGATGATGTTGATATTGTTGAACAATTCATTGATGAAAATGGAGTTTATGATAGAAAAAATATCATTAAAAGTGAAATGGATACCAGTAGGTTATCTGAACCATTTCATCAGAAGATAAGTCCTTTCCACTACCAAGTTAAAATTTGTCAACAAGAATTTAGTGATTCCAATATATTTAAATTTAATTCGGAATGTGTGGGTGTAGAAGAAGGATCTGTCACCGAAAAAATCGAAAAACAAACTCTTCAAAGGCCTCAGGATTCAGTTTGTTTAAATTTGAAGCAACATAAATGTTGCTTATGTGACTATGCTACAAATTTAAAACATCATCTGAAAAATCATATAAACTCAGTTCATTTGAATTTGAAGCAATATAAATGTAAATTTTGTGATTATGCTGCAAATGTAAAAGATCATCTGAAAAAACATATAAACTCGGTTCATTGGAATTTAAAGCAACATGAATGTAACTTATGTGATTATGCTACAAATTTAAAACATTGCTTGAAAAATCATATAGACTCTATTCACTTGAATTTGAAGCAACATAAATGTAACTTATGTGACTATGCTGCAAATGCAAAAAATAATCTACAAAAACATATAAACACGGTTCATTTAAATTTAAAGCGACATAAATGTAACTTATGTGATTATACTGCAAAGCAAAAGAATCATCTGCAAAGTCATGTAGACTCGGTTCACTTAAATTTGAAGCAATATAAATGTAACTTATGTGACTATGCTGCAAATTTGAAAGTTTCTCTGAGTAATCATGTAGACTCGGTTCATTTAAATTTGAAGCAACATAAATGTAACTTATGTGATTACGCTGCAAATGTAAAAGCTACTCTGAAGAATCATATATACTCAGTTCATTTAAATTTGAAGCCACATAAATGTAACTTATGTGACTATGCTGCAAATTTAAAAGTTGCTCTGAAAAATCATATGCACTCGATTCATTTAAATTTGAAGCAACATAAATGTAACTTTTGTGATTATGCTGCAAATGTAAAAGCTACTCTGAATAATCATATATATTCAGTTCATTTAAATAGGAAGCGACATAAATGTAACTAACTTATGCTGACTTGGTTAATTTAAATTTGAAGCAACGTAAATGTCACTTATGTGATTATGCTGTAAATGCAAAAGCTACTCTGAATAATCATATATACTTAAAGCAACATAAATTGACAGAATGAATGACAGTTCATGTAAAATTGAATCAACATGAATGTCACTTAAAGAACCGAGGGAAAAATCATTTAATGGGTATCTAATCTCGATAGATATGATAATTCAGTGTGGTAACCTATAAAAAACTTAAAAAGACTAATGAAACATGTACCACCGTTGAGCAACATAACAGGATCAACAATGAAATGGGCAAGGATCGATGAAGAAATGGCACAACAATTTACTGAACATCTGGTCAAAGTATTCACTTCAAATAATGACATAACTGATTACGATTTAGAAAAAGAGCTTCTGGAAATTCCTGCAAGTACCAAACCTATAAAGAAAATCACTATGAAGCAAGTTTAAAATTAAATTAAAAAAGCAGTTTATGTACTTTTTTACCCTGTATTTTTTATCTTGTACTCATACATTTGTATACCTCCAGTCAAATTTATAAACAATTAAAAAAAAATGTATTTGATCTCAATTGAAAATCTTGCCGATTGTTGACTTAGTCCAGACCATAGACTTATACTAATTTTAATACGTCTATGGTCAAGACCCATTCATTTGAAATCAACAGTCGAAGGTGGAGTTCTGTTGATAGTCTGATTAAGCACATATATAAGAGACAAAAAAGAAGTTGAATCTATGTCCAAACTATTAATTTGTAGCCATAGACGTATTAAAAAAATTAATAAGTATGTTTGTAGCTTATTTATGCATGTTTCTTCTAGGTTAAGTCTCATGAGAGTTTAGTGCATCAAATTAGTGTAGCTTTGTTTATCTGTGGATTTAATCTTGGTTTCCTGCGCGTCAAACTTATAACTTATAGTGTGTAATTATTTATATAAAGTATTATTTGATAATTACAGGAAAGCCTGAAATCTGTAAAATCTTTATGAAAGAACAAATTTTTAGAATGGAAATCTCTTATCAGTATGATGCGAAAGGAAGAATATGTACTTCCTTCGATCTGCAAGTATCTCTAATTGAGTAATCAAATTTAATTAATCTTATTTCATCCTGAACTAGTTTGTTTGATATGTCCCGATGTGTTGAAGATTCTCCATAAAAAAAGGATGTTCATAAAACACTTTATTTTTTAAATAATATACATGTGCAGAAAATATTGGTAGTGCAACGAGAAAGTTCAACTATAATTTTAATCTTTAAATACCTACCTTGAATTTGTGCTTGTGAATTTGTGAAATTTTAACACATATATACATTTATTATAATTGCAAATGAAATATTGTTTACACATAGTTTGCATCGAATTTATGAATTAAAAAATGCTCTGTTGATGCATATTCTGCATTTTTTGTTTTAAAAAACTAGGTTGATGATAATCTTCTAAATTCTTTAAGTGTTGAAATGCAATTAACGCGTTAGTCGTAAAAGTTTGCAAATCATTTATAACTTTCAAAGCCTTTCTATATGTAGTAATACTGTTATTGCTTTCAACAGTGTCAAGTTCGAGATCGTTGTCTTTTTTCTTTTTTGGTGAATTACATTCTGTCAAGAAAGTTTGTTTTAAAAGCCTAGGTTGATGATAATCTTCTAAATTCTTTAAGTGTTGAAATGCAATTAACGCGTTAGTCGTAAAAGTTTGCAAATCATTTATAACTTTCAAAGCCTTTCTATATGTAGTAATACTGTTATTGCTTTCAACAGTGTCAAGTTCGAGATCGTTGTCTTTTTTCTTTTTTGGTGAATTACATTCTGTCAAGAAAGTACCGGGAATTGTCGATTTAAATCTGGCGGGGCAATGAGGCAGGTAAAATTTTTTTTTCCTAGGTTGGTACCACTGTCCTTAATTACTATGCCAAGCTTGAGCGGGATCTGTCAACTAGTGTGTTTGCAACAGCTGATTAAGTCAGTCGATGTCAGAGTGCGTGCCGATTTTTACTATGGGTGATTACGTTGAGCAGAGAATTTGTTTGAAGTTTTGTGCTGCAAATGAATTTTCGTGTGCCGATGCATTGAAAATGTTGCAAAAGGCCTTTGGTGATAATGCTCTATCGAAAACTCGTGCATATCAGTGGTACAGAGCCTTCAAGGACGGTCGTGAAGTGGTCGCCCATCGACGGCTTCGATCGAAGATAACGTCGATAAAATTAAGGAAAGGGTGCTGGAAAACCGTCGTACCAGCTTGAGAGAGATAGCACATGATCTTAAGATATCCCACGAGTCCGCACGTACGATTTTGATTGATATTTTGGGCATGAGAAAGGTGGCCGCACGACTCGTACCGAAAGACCTGAATTTTCTTCAAAAACGTCATCGCGAACAGGTTGCTTCAGACATGCTGGATCGCTGTAATTCCGATTCTACATTCATGGAACGCATTATAACTGGTGATGAGACCTGGATCTACGAGTACGATATGCAAACAAGCCAGCAATCATCGGAATGGGTGGCAAAAAATGAGCCGAAACCGAAAAAACCACGCCAAAGCCGCTCGAAAATGAAGGTGATGCTCATTGTTTTCTTCGATATCCGTGGCGTGGTGCACTACGAATTCGTTCCAGAGGGTCAGACGGTAAACAAGGAGTATTACCTAGGCGTTATGAAACGTTTGCGTGAGCGTATCCGTAAGAAGCGGCCAAATTTGTGGGCGAACAACTCATGGATTTTGCATGACGATAACGCGCCTTCTCACCGAGCTACGATTGTGACTGACTTTCTCGCTAAAAACTCAACAAACGAGCTTCAGCAACCACCGTATTCGCCGGATTTGGCTCCCTGCGACTTTTTCCTCTTCCCAAAACTAAAATTGCCCATTCGTGGCACAAGTCGAAAAGTTTATCTAAAAAATCATATAGATGTAGTTCATTTTAATTTGAAGCAATATAAATGTCACTTGTGTAAATATTCTGCAAATCGCCAAGATAATCTCAAAAATCATATAGATTCAGTTCATTTAAATTTAAAGCAACATAAATGTGATTTATGTGAATATTCTACAAATCAAAAAGTTCATCTTAGGGGTCATATAGATTCAGTTCATCTAAATTTGAAGAAACATAAATGTCAATTATGTGATTTTGTTACGAATTATGGAAGTTCTCTGAAAGATCATGTGAAACGCATTCATGCAAATTTGAATACCTAAGAAAAATTTTTAGATTTCAATTTGAAAAAAGAACAGTTCAAGGTTGTGTTAAAATTTTACTGCTATCAGAATATCAGTTCAAGTAATAATTTTCTCATTGCACAAATTTTGTAATTGTTAATTCACCAAACAAAAGTTAAACTCATACACATTCCATTCATTTATAAATATATAGTTACTTATCATGGAAGTTATCTGAAAGTTCATATGAAAGGCATTTGTGCAAATTTGAAGACCTAAGAAGTATTTGTAGATCTCAAATTTAAAAAAAGAATGGTTTGAGGTTGTGTTGCAATAAAAGTATCGTATCATTTTAAGTAATAATTTTCCCAATGCAGAAATTTTTAAATTTTGAAGATCTTACAAATCAATAGCTGAGTTCAAAATGCATACACGTTCAGTTCATTTAAATACATAGTTACTAGAACCAATGTGATTATGCTAGAAGTTGGAACGTTAGTCTTTGAATTTGTATATATTAAGGTTATTTACGTTTGATACAGCACAAGTACCACATGTGAATATTCTACTAGTCAAGATCATCTCAAAAGACAGATTCAATTCATTTATGTTGAAAAAAAATGTTTTATTTCATTGAGATGGTCTATACCTGATGGAATATGATTTTAAACCGTAGATAATAATAATAATAATAAAGTTTATTTCAAGAATAAACACTTTACATCACGGAGGAACATGAGATATGACCTGTATGCGATTAAATGATATTACTTAGATATTGTTTGTCAAAATGTAATTTATTAGAAAGCTACTGTGTAGTAGATCAAATGTCTTATTCATACTAAATAAGTGGGAATTAAAAAATTGTTATTTGTTGTAGTGTTTAATTAAAAATTAATTTAGTCTGTTCGGAAAAGTACTCAACAATATTCAAAAATGAATCAAGAAATATCTATGTGTATTTAACTGGCAACATTGAATAGCGACATATTAAAACATGCAAGTCTTTAATAATTTTTATAATTGAAAATTTGGCAAGTGATATAAGTCACAAATAACAGAGTTTCTTCAACCTTCAAAAGTTATTATCGTCTGACAAGATTTTGATGACACTTGACTTAGATACGAATTTTATTTGATAATTTAAAATAACAAACAAAACGTGTTGACACAATGAAAAAGTCAGAGTTAAGATCCTGTCTGAATAGACGAGGAATTTTCTAGTGAGATGATTTCGACTACTATTATACTGTTGGGTCAAAATTAACGGTGGTGTGCCTTTGGTGGTGTAAGCAGACAGTACCAAAGCCTAACCAGAACATCACTGAACTCCTGCCTTGCACAAGCTATATAGTGTTTCTGAGGGATCTTCACAGAATAACAAGGAGTATCAGGATAAATAAATTTGTTAGTTACATTTATTTTTGAAAACTGTAAATTCAATAATCCAATCTCTATATCTTATACTCTGAAATCCACTACTATGGACGAAACGTACATTAGCTCCAATAAAATATAGAAACATTTATAACGTTAATTATGAACATTTATATAAAGCTGAATTAACCCAAGAGGAGGAAGATTTTCAAAATAAATCATGAAGTATCTACATGCAACATTGCATAGTGTCATATTAAAGCATACAAGTCGTTATTAATATTTATAATTGAAAATATATAATGCTCCTCCCTCCATGCTCATTTATGTTCCTGCAAAACTTCGTATCCATAGAGTTTATAAGCTGGTAGTTGTTCATATGTCTGCCAGTGTTCAGCCCGTGCTGTGAATTCAACTATTGTATTGTTTAATTGTACTTCTAGACCATTTATGGACGTTGATATAGACTGTATTTAACTGCATGAGCTTGTAATTAGCATTATATGTTTTTTCAACTGATTATTTGAGAGAGTTGGTTTATTCTGTGTTGGTGCTAAGTTTTCGGAATAAGATTTCAAGATATCCACATCCCTACTAATCCCTACTTCCCTACTATCCCTACTAATATTATAAATGCGAATGTAAGTTTGTTTGTTACGCTTTCACGCAAAAACTACTGAACCGATCATCATGAAACTTTGTACATATACTCTTGAAGGTATTAGAAGTAACATAGGGTACTTTATATTTAAAAAAAAAAATTTTTTTACGAAAGATAAAACAATTGTTTGTCAAAAAATCGTCAAATTTAGCTACTTCAGTAATGAAGTTTTACTATTATTATACCCTTACCCTTTATCTTTCATACTTATTTAATGACTCCACTGCGGGCGAAGCCGCGGGTAAAAAGCTAGTAATATTATAAATGCGAATGTAAGTTTGTTTGTTACGCTTTCACGCAAAAACTACTGAACCGATCATCATGAAACTTTGTACATATACTCTTGAAGGTATTAGAAGTAACATAGGGTACTTTATATTTAAAAAAAAAAATTTTTTTACGAAAGATAAAACAATTGTTTGTCAAAAAATCGTCAAATTTAGCTACTTCAGTAATGAAGTTTTACAGTCATGAAGTTTCAACCCTGAATACTGTAATACCGTCCCATTGTATTACCGGCGGTAACGAAATTATCTAATTCAATTGAATATAGTTTCAACTGTTTATAATTTTTCTATACTTATTGTGACTTTCTTTTGTCGTTACATTTTTCTATAGTTAATCTAATTCAATTGAATATAGTTTCAACTGTTTATAATTTTTCTATACTTATTGTGACTTTCTTCTGTCGTTACATTTTTCTATAGTTATTGTGACTTTCTTCTGTCGTTACATTTTTCTATAGTTATTGTGACTTTCTTCTGTCGTTACATCCCTACTATCCCTACTTATCCCTACTATCCCTACTAATCCCTACTTAATATTATAAATGCGAATGTAAGTTTGTTTGTTACGCTTTCACGCAAAAACTACTGAACCGATCATCATGAAACTTTGTACATATACTCTTGAAGGTATTATAAGTAACATAGGGTACTTTATATTTAAAAAAAAATTTTTTTTACGAAAGATAAAACAATTGTTTGTCAAAAAATCGTCAAATTTAGCTACTTCAGTAATGAAGTTTTACTATTATTATACCCTTACCCTTTATCTTTCATACTTATTTAATGACTCCACTGCGGGCGAAGCCGCGGGTAAAAAGCTAGTAATATTATAAATGCCAATGTAAGTTTGTTTGTTACGCTTTCACGCAAAAACTACTGAACTGATCATCATGAAACTTTGTACATATACTCTTGAAGGTATTAGAAGTAACATAGGGTACTTTATATTTAAAAAAAAAAATTTTTTTACGAAAGATAAAACAATTGTTTGTCAAAAAATCGTCAAATTTAGCTACTTCAGTAATGAAGTTTTACTATTATTATACCCTTACCCTTTATCTTTCATACTTATTTAATGACTCCACTGCGGGCGAAGCCGCGGGTAAAAAGCTAGTATTTTTATAAAGGAAAATTAGGCGGGAAGAACTTGTACTTGTCACTGTCGATGGCAGAAGTAAGAGTTTACACTCGCTTCGTAGACTTGCGCGCGTGTGTAAATGTAAACATAACCTCGAGAGAGGAGCGTCGGTTTTCTCAGGAATGGCTCAATCTTCGGCGACTGTACGCCGGCTTTGTCCATTAAAAGTTAAGGATAGACACAAAGGGAAGTCGACTGAGCTGCTCTCACATGTAAAGTTATTGTAATGAATTACCTAAGGTCAACGTGAGTGTTATCTGTATGATGTATTCTTTATTCATTGGTGGATTTTACTGTAATCATGCTCCAGCTAGGGGCGATCTGTTTAATTTAATCTGAATTGACCATTTAACATATTTCATACATGTAAACGTCTTTATCTTAATTTCATTTAGTGGAATCTAGAGGTGGTTTACAATGGTACTTTGTTTGAGAATTCAGAGTGAATAAAATGTGAATCCACAATTAGATACTGACACAACAACCCTGTGTCTTCAGAATGCCGCGACAAGGCATTCCTGAACAACTATATTATTAGGTATAAAGATTATATATGTAGTTAATTCCGCAACAAGGCATTCAAGAGCAACCATATTATTAGGTATAAATGTTATAATGAATAGGTAGTCAAATAAAAGAAACCACAACCTCTGTGTCTTCAGAATGTCGCACAAGACATTCCTGAACAACGATATTATGCGCCCAGATTATAATATGTAGTAGGTGTGTGAATGGAGAATTCCTCATCAAAGGGTTATTGTTAAACTACCTCGAAGATCTTTGTTGCATGTTCCTATTGCCACGTTATCTGTGTGTTCACTCAATTTATTACTGTATTTACCTGTGCTTGCACACTATGTTTTAGGATATTAGAAAGGTTGTCGATCTCTGGAACCTTAATTTTATTAATAAAGGGAAGGACAGGGTTGAAGAATGTATGAGAGCTGAAGTTTTTATCCCTGACTCTCTTTTTTGTCTTAAAGTACAACCTCGCTCTCATACATCGCGTCAGGTGCGGGACCCTGCCTTCCGCAACCAAATATTGTATTTATTTTTACTTAACCTTGATGTTTGCTCTTTGTTTCGGTTGATTTGATCTTCGACATTTCTACAGCGTATTTGACTTATTTCTGACTCATTATTTGGGACATTTGTGTGGTTAGGTCTGGAAGATGGTAGTTTCAGCGTTCCTAGAGCTATCATCGCTGTCTTTTAGCGTAAGTTCTTTTGTTAACAATGTTCTCTTCTGTCTTTGTACTCTGTCATTGTTCACTATCTTGCCCTTGCTCACTGTTTTTTCTTATTTGTTTACTGTTTTCACCTTGATTAAGTTTTTGTTTTTTATAATTTCCTGATTTTGTACTTTACTTCAGTAATTCTCGGCGGTATGTTACTTCAATGCTCAAGATATTGTTATCCTTTTGTATTTGACCAATTTGTAGACGTTGCTTGCAATTTGTGATTGTTAGAGTTGCAGCCTGTTCCATATATTTAGGGTGGAAGTTTTCTAAGTATTTATAACACTTTATTGAATCCACTACTTTTTTTTGCATTGGATTTAAATTCACTTTTTCTCACAGTCGTCTTCGCATTTTCCCCCTATATTGGTGAACTTCAGAGTACAAGATATGCAGTTTGAATTATTGACCTGTTTGTTCGTATTATGATTTTGAGAAAAAAAAATGGCATTTGTTACGAAATGAGGAAATATAGTCCTCAAATAAGATCCACGTACCTTTGCGGTCCACTGGATTTACCTTGCTTTTACCTCATCTATTCAAAAATATACTTACCTTTGCACATCAAAGTATGAATTATTGCATTTTCGTCCTTCAGGGGTGTGGAATGTCATAACACAAGCTCATCAGTGCTTAGATGTGTTTACACTCTATGGAGAGGACAGGTAATACTATAATGTCATTTAATATGCATGTGTGAACTGTATTTGAAAAAATGTTGGAATAAATTTGATTTGATTTTATATTGAATTTATGGTTTTCAAAAAAAAATGTTTGTCTAATAAATTTATTTATGTATATACATTAAATTTTTTCATTTATTTGGTTTTGGTTATCCAATTCAGAATTAAAGAGACTACGTTGAAATGCTTCACAGATCATGTACTATAGGTTTACCATATTTGTTTAACAATTATGACTGGCAGGAAAAATTTGAATTACATAAATGATATAAGTACATAATAAAATCACAACACAATCTTGTTAAGTACTTGTCAGAACAATATAAACTACATTTATTATCAATTAATCATAACAATTTTTAATTCCCTCTTATTTAATATTAGTGTTGGGTAGTACACATTTTAAAATATAGTTTGTAAGAGGTGGTACAATGTATCCCTTCAAATAAGGCGAGGCGCTCATCTACTCATCTACTGAATGTGAGGTTATAATTGTTCGAAATCTTCAAAAATTGCAGTGATGATCTATTTTCATTTAATTGAAAAATTTGATGTGCATTTGCCCCATTCGATTCAAAAAGAATTTTCAAATGTTATCAGTCCAACAGTGAACAGGGTTTTCACTATGATCAATACAATATAAACTCATTACCATACTTTTTTAATCTTCAGGTTTGAGTTGGAAAGCTGTTGGACAATCGGAATACCAAACTTTCTAAGCCCCAACCTGTGGTTTTCAACGAAATTATATGACAGAGAAATTAGAAAAGCGAATTTATTGGGAAAATATATTCACTTCGATAGAGTATAAATAAAATAATATGTTTGAACGTATCTACATTATAAATTCGAACTCAAAAATAAAATTTGGGAGACTTCGTTACCACTCAATCGGTTCCTACGTTCAACAATCATTTGTCCGGCTTTCGAAAATAATCTCTCCGGAGGAACAGACGTTGGTAATATACATAATTCTCTTTTAAATAACTCATACAATCTAGGGTATGCTTCTCTTTTACTGTACCACCATTTCGCAGGACCTTGTGATCTCGGCAGAACATGTTCCTCTAAATACTTATCCACTTCTATTTTAGCATCTGTTGTTGGATCGGTGTTTTTCAAAATATCATCAACTTTATCGTCAAAATCGTCCCAAATACTTCGTTTTCTCTTACAAGGTATTGGACAATCCGGAAAAGAAGAGGATAAATATACCTGAATACATTTCTATATGGGGATGTATTAGGAGAGTTTCCTTATACATTACTCCAGTCATTCAATTTTATAAATGCTTGAGGTATGGACATACCTTGACTAATTGTAATGGTCAGAAGCGGTGCAGAAATTGCGGTCTCTCTCATGAGGAAGACGAATGTCCTAATCGCGAAAAGGATCTTTTGAACTGTGTTTTTTGTTCGCAAAAACACTCTTCAACTGATAGAATATGCCCGGAGTTCTCACGTCAAAAAGAAATAAACACTTTAATAGCCGTAGAAAATATTTCCTATTACGAAGCGGTAAAACTTGTCCCGAAAACATACTCTTTCACATCCCTCTCTCCCAATACAGATCCAATCAATCTTTCAAATACTCCTCAAAAATTCCCATCTATTCGAACTCACCCTAATTCTTCAACAAAACCAAATTTAATCAATGTTCATGACAGAAGAACTTTAATTAACCCCCCAAAAAACCTTTCCTTCTACTCCGAAATAACAAAAAAAAGAAAACTCCCCAACCTCGTCCAAGAAGGATATGATAAAGCAGCGCATCGCCAACAGCTAATACATAACAACCCCAATCATCCCCTCTCTCCCATTACTTCTTCCACTAACTATTCCTTCTCATCTCCCAAGGCAATTGAAAATCAGATCTCCTTACCAGATATCATTACATACCTACAGAAATTAGTTACCCAGAGTCTTCCAGTAAACATACAGTCAAGTTCACCCCAAATTGCTCAAGAAGCACATCAGTTAAATTCTATTCCAAATCCAAACGCAAATTAACTTTATTGTTTATTTACATTTACACTTGAAAAAAAAAAAAAAAAATTCGGTCGATCAAGGCAAATCTTGACATCCTAAGGAACAAAATCCATGAACTTCGTCCATCTCTGGTTTTGTTAACCGAAACTTGGTTGAATCCAAGTTTTAACCTCAAAATCACAAATTATAATATAACACGAGAGGACAAACAATCAAGAGGGGGTGGTATTGCCATTCTCGTCAGGCAAGATCTGAATTTTCGTACACTTCCTTTTCACCTCACAAACCCACCGGCAGATTTTCAGGTTCAGATCATTCAGGTGACCAACCTTACCGTAGTCAACATTTATTGTCCACCACAGACCAAATTTGAAAGCTTAATGTGGAATTCTATCCTTCGTCAAATTTCCCCCCCTTTCATAATAGCAGGGGACCTAAATGCCCAAAGCCCTCTATGGGGATCTTCTTTTTCCAATTTTAACGGGTCTTCTTTACAGGCAACAATGCTGGACCATGATATTTGTCTTCTTAACACTGGATCCCCAACCCGAGTGACACCCCCTGGCCAGAGCATGAGCGCACCTGACATCTCCCTGACATCTAGCGATCTATTACTTTCTCTAAGCTGGTCTATAGATGATGATCCCGGCAATAGTGACCATTTTCCCATCATAATAGAGGGAATAGAGGATTCCCCATCCCCAGCACCAACACCCTATTCAATCTCCAAGTTCTGCATCTCCAAGGCAAATTGGGAGAACTTTCGAAACAACATCCTCCATTGTTTGAGATCACAACAAGTTCAGGACCTTGAATCCTATCAAAACATGATTGTCTCATCAGCTGAAGCTACGATCCCCCTCAGGAAAGTTAGATCCCGTCTCTCCTGCTCACACTCTCAGGTGTGGTGGGACGAAACTCTCACCGAACTCAAAAAAAAGATCCATGTCCTTCAGAGGATATCTTTCGTCTCCAACAATGGAAAATTTTATCAAAGCGAAACAGGCTCAGGCCCTGGCCAGGAGAAACATAAGACAAAAAAAAACAGACTCATTCCGAACATTTTGCGAGGGACTAGATCACCAGAATGGTAGGAACCTGTGGTCCAGTGTAAATAGATTTCGTAGGGGTATCTCTCTTACTCCCTCACCAAAACCTTCCTTCCCCATAGGACCCTCAATATTGTCTCGACTATGTTCCACCGACCCCCCTTCCCTTTCTACATGTGTCGCACGGGATTCCATACCATTTGCACCCATAACCCTAGATGAGCTCCTCCAGAGTTTAAAATCGAAAAAGGATTCCTCCCCGGGTAAAGATGGAATCACATATAGCATGCTTCAGAACCTTCCAATGGAGGCAATCACTCTCCTGGTTCGTATTTTCAACTCCAATCTAAGAAACCCTGATATCTCCCAATCGGTTAGAGAAACGATATTTGTCCCCTTTCTCAAGTCAGGGAAATCTCCGGATGACCCCCACAGCTACCGACCGATTGCCCTAACTTCCTGTCTGACAAAAACTCTGGAATCACTGTTAGCCACAAGATTGGAACGTATATATGAATCAAATATCCCAGAGGCCGAACTTCAATTCGGCTTTAGGAAAGGAAGATCCGTAGCGGATTCTCTCACCTATCTGATTACCAACATCCTCACCTCTTTTACGAAACATGAGGTCGTTTTGGCTGTGTTTTTGGACATAAAACAAGCGTATGATTCCGTACGCTTTCATTTTCTCCAACAATCCCTTTTATTGGAGGGAATACCTCCTGAGATTATATCCTTGCTCAAAGCACTTATACATAGCAGGAACACCTATCTCATAGACCCCTACACCAAAGAACTCATAGGCCCAAAACAGGCAAACCTAGGTCTTGCTCAGGGTTCCCCCATGAGCCCCATCTTATTTAATTTCTACGTCAAGGATATAGCCGCTTTCATATCCGCCCCAGAGGTAAGAATTATTAATAATGCGGATGATACCACCTTAATTGTATCTGGAGCTAATTTCAAGTCTGCATTTAAGTCCATGACTTCTGCGTTGGGAAAATTTCAGAAATGGGCGGAATCTAAAAGCCTCCAAATATCTGCCGAAAAATCAAGTGCCATTTATTTTCACAGAAACAGACGTTTTAGCAACCTTCCCCCTCTCTCCCTTTATGGTCAGAACATACCCTGGAAGGAATCCACTAAATATCTGGGGGTTACCCTCCAATGTAATCTTAAATGGTCTCTACACATTGCGGAGGCTTGCAACAAAGCATTCCATGGCATAAACATTATTAGGTCCCTATCAAGAACGTGGTGGGGTTCCCAACCCTCAACTATGTTAATATTGTACAAGTCCATAGTACGTCCACATCTAGACTACGGATCCCTTTTTTATGGGGGAGTCCCTAAGAAAACCTTGTACTTACTTGACAAAACGCAGTATTCAGCACTACGAGCATGTTTGGGTCTCATGAAATCCACCCCAATAAATGTAATTTTGGCCCTTTCGAATGAGTTGCCTCTCAAATCCCGACGGCTCTGGCTCGCTACGAAGTTTATTTCGAAGCAATACAGGCTGAAAAAAAATCCCATCATGGACTCCTTAGTTTCCCTGCAACACTGGTGCAATGTATTCGGGGATTCCATAAATTTGCCAATACTTGATGCTTTAACAGTTATAGGCGATCCCAGCAACATTCACTCAGACCTTTCCCTTCCTTGTCATAACACGAACATACAAGCGCATACAGAGAAGATCAAATTCTATAAACTTGGTCTAAAAAAGGATTCCCCAGATAACTCATCCCTGTTTTATTCAAAGTGTCAGGAAAAGTTCCCGGACTATGTGAGGATCTTCACGGATGCTTCCAAGTCTGAATCCAGAGTAGGCATTGGTGTATATTCCCCCTCCCTCATTTCCCTCTCTGAACCCCTTCCTGGGTTTTTCAATATATGTACGGCTGAATTATTATCCATTCGAAAGGCAGTTTCCCTCAGTGAAGCAAAAAATCTTAACAAGGTGATAATTATAACTGATTCCCTCAGCGCCCTAGAAAAATTGACCAACTGGCGGATTCACTCGTCAAACGATCATATCTGTTTAGATACAAGACAGAGCATAATATCTCTCAGACACAGAGGATTTGTAATATCTCTGGTCTGGGTACCCGGTCACACTCAGATAGCAGGTAATCACAGGGCAGACTCACTGGCAAGAGAGGGCTCCCTCAGAACCCCCTCAAGCTCCATTAAAGGAGATGTCAGTGAGTTCTGGCCTCACTTCAGGAGAATCATTTGGGAGAGATGGAGAAGAGAATGTGCAGAGATTGGTCTTCAGAAGGGACGCACCTTCTTCCAGATGATTAACCCTGAATCACTTGGAACCAAAACATGGTTTCATGATGTCTCACTTCCGAGAAAATATATAACCACAATGAACAGAATTCGATCGGGTCATTGTTGCTCTCCTTCCCATCTGAGGAGGATGGGAGTCGTTGATGAAGATACCTGCAGTTGTGGGGAAAGAGGAGATCTTGTACATGTCTTTTTGTGTTGTCCGGACAATTGCATTAATATAAGGAAATTATATTCTGACATCATAGAAATTCTGAAGAGCAAAATATCCCTTCCATTATCTTTGGAAGACATAATATTCATCAACAACAGGGATCTAATAAAGGTTCTAGTAAATTTTCTAAGTATCTCAAACATTAAACTGTAGTGGGTAAATGTTTAATTGTTTGCGGAAAGTATATGTTTCACCAACGTTTTACTGTTTCAGTTGCTAACTTCCTACCTGATCATCCTATTGTGAAAGAGTCTATGTGGTTGTTGTCCTCACCTACCTGTAATTATCGAGAGTCTCCCAGCGGGATATTTAAACCTCTCACCACACAAAGATGAAACCGGAATTTTCCTCAAACCCTGTTGGTTATTGATTACATCATGACCCGTCCAAGACGGAACCAACAGAAAACTTACACTGTGTAGATGGTTTCGAAGCCTAGCACATATAAAGGACCAGAAGAAGAAGAAGAAGTACAGGATCTCAAAAAAATACACGAAATAGATCACGTCAAGATACAGTGGCAAAAATACTCTAAAAAATCTCCAGTGACCCAGTGCTACAGATGTCAAAAGTTCGGCCACGGCTCGTCAAATTGTAATCAAACCCCAAAATGTGTCAAGTGCGCGAAAAACCACATAACAAGTGAATGCCCAATAACCGAAAGAAATAGCAATCTGCTTCAGTGCGCGAACTGCGATGGACCACATACGGCAAACTACTCTCAGTGCCCGGCTAAACTAAGGTATGTTGACTCAATGACACACAATTCACCTCAAAAAAAAAACCGATAGTACCCCAATACTGACTGACCTACATAAATTTCCCCCGATCAGAAAACAATTCAGAAACGTAGAAAAACAATACTCCTTCAACGACATACTTAAAAATTCTTCCCCAACTCAGACCAATAAAATTTCAATGGCGCCCTCAGATGCAACGCAAAATAACGTTGATGATTTTCAGACGTTATTAAACGAAATTAAGGAACTGAACTCAATATGTAATATATCCCAACTAATATCACTGGTCAGAGACATTAAAAACCAGTTCAAAAATTGTACTTCTCCACTAAACAGAATTCTTATTATTCAAAAATTAGCTGAAAAATATGGTTTTTAATAGCTCTAAAAAAGATCTCAATTTAATAACTTGGAATGCAAACGGCATCTCCAATAAAATAGGCGAACTTGAATTGTTAACAAAAGAGATAAAAATCGAAGTAATTTGCATACAGGAAACAAGACTTAATAAACGGAAACCCCCAAAAATACCCAATTACTATTATATTAACAAACCGAAAACTACATCCGGAGGTCTGCTAATATACTATAAAAAACATTTAAAACCGATTGAAATTCCAACCCAAACGATACACTCCGAATCCCAGGCAATTAGACTAAACGATATTACAATAGTCAATTTTTACAACGGTCATAAAAACCCAATTGATACAGACGAAATAAACTTCCTAATGGGTCTAGGTAAGAAGGTTGTTATTTCAGGGGACTTCAATAGTCGAAGTACTTACTGGAACTGCATCGGCTCTAATCGCAATGGTACTATTCTTCGCAAGTACCTGGAAAGTACCAATTTTACATTACATTTTCCAAGAAATTCTTACACATACTATCCAGTTCACCAAGTTAATCCCTCGACCCTCGATTTCTTTATTTCTAAGAATATTCAAATAACCCAACCTCTTACAATTCAGGCACTTGACTCTGACCATTTCCCAGTAGCGGCAATAATTCCAAAATCCTATTCATCAATAAACACTAAACCAAAAGATTTTTTTCACACAAACTGGAACCATTTCAAAAAATTAATCAATCAAAAGCTATTCATTAATAGAGAATTCAACTCAGAGGAGGACATTAACAATAGCATACATGCATTCACCAAACTAATTAAACATTGCCAATTCAACTCAACAATTAAAACAACAAACACTGACAATAACCACCTCGTAATTCCCCCGCCGGTACTTGAACTTATAAAAACTAAAAACAAACTAAGAAAAAGACTACAACGGAACTACAATGTGGATGTCCATAAGCAGTATAAATATCTAATTAATCTAACTAGATGCTTAATCGGCTCGCTTAAAACATTCCAATGGGAAAAGTTCACCTAAAACTTAACAAATTCAAACGAAATGTGGAAAATAGCTCGATCATTAAAACAAAATCAGAACACCTTCGGAATTTCCACATTACTTGGACCCCAAGGATTAATTTTTGATAGTGGTAACAAAGCAGAACACCTTGCAGAAACCTACTGTAAAATACATAATTCTACCCGCGACTTATCCCATCAGAAGACCAGAAACTTAGTAAAGGAAACTGTACAACATTTCTTTAACCATTCCCACGTTATATCACCAGGATCACTAACTTGCCCAAACGAGATAAATAACATATCAAGTCCTTCAAAAATAATAAAGCTCCCGGAGAAGATAAAATCAATAATCGAACACTGAAAAACCTTCCTAGAAAAGCTATTCTTCAACTATTTTATATTATGAACAGCTGTTTGAAATTTTGCTACTTTCCCCAAATTTGGAAAAATGCAATTGTCTTGTCCTTCCCCAAACTAAAAAAAGATGCGAAATTCGCAGAAAATTATAGACCAATCAGCCTTCTGCCTACAATGTCAAAAGTTCTAGAAAAAATTATCTTGAACAGAATGAATGAACATGAAAATAATAACAACATACTCATAAACGAACAATTCGGTTTCAGATCATCACACAGTACTATTCTTCAACTGGCCACAATAACTGATCAAATAACAAAAAATTTTAATTATAATAGAATAACGGCCATGCTGAATTTAGATATTGAAAAAGCTTTTGACACTGTCTGGCATGAAGGCCTTATATATAAACTCATAAAAACCGAATTCCCGTCATATATCATAAAAATAATAAACTCGTACCTAACCGATCGCACTTTTCAGGTTGAAGTAGAAAAAAGCATTTCAAAAAAATATACTATTAACGCCGGAGTACCTCAAGGCGGGTTGCTATCTCCTTCTCTTTTCAATTATTACATAAACGACATTCCAAAGTCTAACAAAACGCAATTAAAAATTTACGCCGACGACACCGCAATATTATCCGAATCATCAAATTCCAACCAAGTGAATAAATACATTCAAGAACATCTAAACGTTCTGGAAAAATATTACAACAAGTGGAAAATAAAAATCAACGCCAGCAAAACCACTCTCATCCACTTTACGCATAAAAAGAAACTATCGCAAAATCAAAACTATCTGACTTACAATGGATAATATTGATGAAGACGATATTAAAACCTCCACATCTTCATTATTTATTGTTTCTATTTCTGGATATTCAATAGCGATTGTAGATAGAACACTATTTTTTATTTTCAACATTCTGTCAAGCATATCAAAAGTAGAGTTCCATCTAGTGGAAACATCTTGCTTCACTTTGAGTTCAGGCTCTCCCAGTTTTTGCTGCATTTTTCTGAGACGTTCTGCGGCCAGTGGACTTCTCCCAAAGAGTTCCACAATGTCCTTCACTCTTGAGGTTGTATCCCTAATTTCGCAAAGGGCTGCTTGCACAATTAAATTTAGTGAATGTGCAAAACAAGAAATCTGTGGCCAATTATTCAACCTAATGGCGGCTTTTATATTATTCGCATCGTCACTTGTAGCTGCTTCAATCTTGTTGCTGATGTCCCAATTTTCAACAATTCTTTTCAATTCCTGTGCCAAATTTTCCGCAGTATGCCGATCTGAATATTGTAGACATTCTAGCATATATGTTTTCAGTTCTGTCTGTTTGTTGAAAAAATGAACAGTCACGGCCAAGTAATTATCATTATGCTCCGATGTCCATCCATCTGTCGTGATACTTACATAGCTGGCTTCTTTAAGCTCTGATTGAACCTTTTCTCTTATTTTGTTATAAGGGTTAGTCAAGAGAGCATTTGATAGAGTCTTGCGAGTTGGTAATGTGTATCTTGGATTCAATTGTTGAATGAAATCCTTGAATTCAGGTGACTCTACGAGATGGAATTCCAAGTAATTCTTCGTGAAAAGTTTCACCAAGATTTCATTCAGATGCTCAGTTTTCTTCGCTGGTAATGGTTCGGAAAAATGTTGCATAACTTTAGGTTGTGGAGGTAAAGATGTTATAACATCATAAGTTCCTTCGGATGAAATATCTGTACTATGTTTGGGATCTTGTGATACTTCAGCCTGAAATGTGGAAGGCATTGAAGATGAAGATGTAGAAGCTTATTTTGAAAACTCGTTAATTTTGAGAAAAACATGCGGATGTTTGCTTTTAGTACGCCGAATCAAATTATAAGCTCCACCGCCTTTGTAGGACATTTCCTTTCCACAGAAATTGCATTTCGCTTTTTCATTCTTCAAGTCAGTGAAAAATTGCCATGCTTTGGAGGTTTTCTTCTCATCAGCCATGCTTGGTAAAATTACTGTGTGAAATAATGGAAAAGGTGCTTACTTTCATTCATGTTTAATTGTGAAAATGAATTGTGCTAATAGCAGCAAATTTGTTGCGAGTTTAAAGACCAACATTCATGAGCAAAAAATATTTGAAAGGTCTTGATATTACTCTCAACCCATTCCACTTTGATTTAATTAGAGGCTATAGCTTATGAGTTGAAAACTTCTATTTCAACGACACTAAACTCATGTGTTCTGAAATACATTCCATTAATATCATACAAAAATCAAAAGGCGCAGAATATTAGATAGTAATCAAAGTATCATCAAATACCTTCAATTTAATACATTCCGAAGAAACTAACCTCTTTTTGTAGAAAAATAATTTTACGTTCAAAAACTGGTGAATCGACTGGTGCAATGATTCTGCGAATACTCCAAATCCAGAATGAGGATGATTTATGATGCCCTACGACGTGTAATACGAAATACGACACAGAGTATCGTAGCATCGCGAACATCGATCGCCTCATGGGATGCCTCATTGAGTAGTAGTGGGACATTCGAATTGAGACAGTACAATTTATAAAAATGAGCCGCTCTTACATTTCTTGTACGGGACAAATGAACCTTGTAAGACGTACCCAACACTATTTAATATGAATATATTGGATCCGTTACACACTAGCTTTCTAATAAATTACATTTTAACAAATAATATCCGAGCAGTATAATTTAATATATGGTATCAATTTTACAACAAGTCAAAACCATCTGATTGAAAATTAAAACGATATTTTCAACTTTTCAGACTTTGATGAATTGAAGCTGTCTTTTTGAGATAGTGAAAAATTCACATAAATGGTAGTTGTGCTACTTTAAATGTAAATAATTTAAATATATACAGACTAATGTTTTGATTTCCAGCATAACCACATAGGTTACAGTCAAATAACAATATATTTAAATGAACCAAATGTGTGTAAACTTTGAGCATGATTTTCCATTTGTAAAATATTCAAAATTCAAAAATTTTCACTCAAACTGATATTCTTATTGCAGTTAAATCACAACACAAGCATTGACGGCTCTTGGAATCGTAATTTATAAATGAGTTTTAGGTCTTCAAATTTGCATGAATGCGTTTCATATGAACTTTCAGATAACGATTTGTAATATAATAAAATCGTTAAATTGATATTTTATTGCCTCAAATTTAGGTGAACTGCTTCTAACTGAGCCTTGATACGAAATTTTCGATTTGCAGAATATTCACACAACTGACATTTAAGTTAATTGAAATTTAAATGTACTGAATCCATATGAATTTCGAGACCTTGTAGTCGAGTTGCACAATTGACATTCATACTATTTCAAATTCAAATGAACTGAATCCATATGATCTTTTAGAGCAGATTTTTGATTTGCAGAATATTCACACATGTAGCATTTCTATTGCTTCGAATTAAAATGAAATGAATCTATATGAATTTTGAGAGAACTTTTACGATTTGCAGAATATTCACACAAATGACATTCATACTGCTTCAAATTCAAATGAACTGAATCCATATGATCTTTTAGAGCAGATTTTTGATTTGCAGAATTTTCACACATGTAGCATTTCTATTGCTTCGAATTAAAATGAAATGAATCTATATGAATTTTGAGAGAACTTTTACGATTTGCAGAATATTCACACAAATGACATTCATACTATTTCAAATTCAAATGAACTGAATCCATATGATCTTTTAGAGCAGATTTTTGATTTGCAGAATATTCACACATGTAGCATTTCTATTGCTTCGAATTAAAATGAAATGAATCTATATGAATTTTGAGAGAACTTTTACGATTTGCAGAATATTCACACAAATGACATTCATACTGCTTCAAATTCAAATGAACTGAATCCATATGATCTTTTAGAGCAGATTTTAGATTTGCAGAATTTTCACACATGTAGCATTTCTATTGCTTCGAATTAAAATGAAATGAATCTATATGAATTTTGAGAGAACTTTTACGATTTGCAGAATATTCACACAAATGACATTCATACTGCTTCAAATTCAAATGAACTGAATCCATATGATCTTTTAGAGCAGATTTTTGATTTGCAGAATATTCACACATGTAGCATTTCTATTGCTTCGAATTAAAATGAAATGAATCTATATGAATTTTGAGGGAACTCTTACGATTTGCAGAATATTCACACAAATGACATTCATACTGCTTCAAATTCAAATGAACTGAATCCATATGATCTTTTAGAGCAGATTTTTGATTTGCAGAATATTCACACATGTAGCATTTCTATTGCTTCGAATTAAAATGAAATGAATCTATATGAATTTTGAGAGAACTTTTACGATTTGCAGAATATTCACACAAATGACATTCATACTGCTTCAAATTCAAATGAACTGAATCCATATGATCTTTTAGAGCAGATTTTTGATTTGCAGAATATTCACACATGTAGCATTTCTATTGCTCCGAATTAAAATGAAATGAATCTATATGAATTTTGAGAGAACTTTTACGATTTGCAGAATATTCACACAAATGACATTCATACTGCTTCAAATTCAAATGAACTGAATCCATATGATCTTTTAGAGCAGATTTTTGATTTGCAGAATATTCACACATGTAGCATTTCTATTGCTTCGAATTAAAATGAAATGAATCTATATGAATTTTGAGAGAACTTTTACGATTTGCAGAATATTCACACAAATGACATTCATACTGCTTCAAATTCAAATGAACTGCATTTATATGTTTTTTGAGATGAGATTTTCGATTTGCAGAATATTCACACAAATGACATTCATACTGCTTCAAATTCAAATGAACTGAATCCATATGATCTTTTAGAGCAGATTTTTGATTTGCGGAATATTCACACATGTAGCATTTCTATTGCTCCGAATTAAAATGAAATGAATCTATATGAATTTTGAGAGAACTTTTACGATTTGCAGAATATTCACACAAATGACATTCATACTGCTTCAAATTCAAATGAACGGAATCCATATGATCTTTTAGAGCAGATTTTTGATTTGCAGAATATTCACACATGTAGCATTTCTATTGCTCCGAATTAAAATGAAATGAATCTATATGAATTTTGAGAGAACTTTTACGATTTGCAGAATATTCACACAAATGACATTCATACTGCTTCAAATTCAAATGAACTGAATCCATATGATCTTTTAGAGCAGATTTTTGATTTGCAGAATATTCACACATGTAGCATTTCTATTGCTCCGAATTAAAATGAAATGAATCTATATGAATTTTGAGAGAACTTTTACGACTTGCAGAATATTCACACAAATGACATTCATACTGCTTCAAATTCAAATGAACTGAATCCATATGATCTTTTAGAGCAGATTTTTGATTTGCAGAATATTCACACATGTAGCATTTCTATTGCTCCGAATTAAAATGAAATGAATCTATATGAATTTTGAGAGAACTTTTACGATTTGCAGAATATTCACACAAATGACATTCATACTGCTTCAAATTCAAATGAACTGAATCCATATGATCTTTTAGAGCAGATTTTTGATTTGCAGAATATTCACACATGTAGCATTTCTATTGCTCCGAATTAAAATGAAATGAATCTATATGAATTTTGAGAGAACTTTTACGACTTGCAGAATATTCACACAAATGACATTCATACTGCTTCAAATTCAAATGAACTGAATCCATATGATCTTTTAGAGCAGATTTTTGATTTGCAGAATATTCGCACAAATGACATTCATACTGCTTCAAATTCAAATGAACTGAATCCATATGATCTTTTAGAGCAGATTTTTGATTTGCAGAATATTCACACATGTAGCATTTCTATTGCTCCAAATTAAAATGAAATGAATCTATATGAATTTTGAGAGAACTTTTACGATTTGCAGAATATTCACACAAATGACATTCATACTGCTTCAAATTCAAATGAACCGCATTTATATGTTTTTTGAGATGAGATTTTCGATTTGCAGAATATTCACATAAGTGACATTTATATTTCTTCAAATTAAAATGAAATGAATCTACATGAATTTTGAGAGAACTCTTACGATTTGCGGAATATTCACACAAACGACATTCATGCTGCTTCAAATTCAAATGGACTGCACGTATATGATTTTTGAGCTGAAATTTCCGATTTGTAGAATATTTACATAAGTAACATTTATGCTGCTTCAAATTTAAGTGAAGTGAATTTATATGCATTTTAAGACTACCTTTTAGATTTGCAGAATATTCACAAAAGTTACATTTATATTGCTTCAAATTAAAATGAATTGAATCTATATGAATTTTGAGAGTAGTCTTCCGATTTGCAGAATATTCACACAAGTGACATTTATACTGCTTCAAATTCAAATGAACCGAATCAATATGATCTTTCAGAGCAAATTTTTGATTTGCTGAATATTCACACATGTGACATTTATGTTGCTTCAAATTGAAATGAAGTGAATCTATATGAATTTTGAGAGTTTTCTTCCGATTTGCGGAATATTCACACAAATGACATTCATACTGCCTCAAATTCAAATGAACTGAATTCATATGATCCTTTAAGTCAGATTTCAGATTTGCTGAATATTCACACATGTGACATTTATATTGCTTCAAATTAAAATGAAATGAATCTATATGAATTTTGAGAGATCTCTTACGATTTGCAGAATATTCACACAAGTGACATTCATACTGTTTCAAATTCAAATGAACTGCATGTATATGATTTTTGAGATAAAATTTTTGATTCGCAGAATATTCACATAAGTGACATTTATGTTGCTTCAAATTTAAATGAAGTGAATTTACATGAATTTTAAGTTTGCCTTTTAGATTTGTAGAATAATCGCAAAAGTGACATTTATATTGCTTCAAATTACAGTGAAGTGAATCTATATGAATTCTGAGAGAATACTTCCGATTTGCAGAATATTCACACAAGTGACATTCATACTGCCTCAAATTCAAATGAACCGAATCCATATGATCTTTTAGAGTAGATTTTTTATTTGCTGAATATTCACACATGTGACATTTATGTTCCTTCAAACTAAAATGAAATGAATCTATATGACTTTTGAGAGAACCTGTCAGATTTGCAGAATATTCACACAAGGGACATTCATACTGCCTCAAATTCAAGTGAACTGCATGGATATGATTTTTGAGATGAACTTTTTGACTTGCAGAATATTCACATAAGTGGCATCTATGTCGCTTTAAATTTAAATGGAATGAATCTGTATGAATTTTAAGATTACCTTTTAGATTTGTAGAATATTCACAAAACTGACATTTATGTTTTTTTTGTTCAGAAGGAAAGTCTCTGTGTTTGTTTATTTTGTCATTAATAACCAAGTTATCATTGGGAATGTTAGAACTACTAGTTTCTAGCTGATTTTCTTCCATTTCAGGAGAGCATAATTTTTTGTCATCTGCCTGTTGAAAGCAACCAGTCATGTGATCGCATTTTCTTCTTACATTTTCTCTGTCATAAGCTCGAGTTTCATCGATGAATTGCTCAACAACATCCACATCTTCAATCTTCATCTGAGTGTATTCAAGGTTCTCTTTGTTATGAGGGTATGGAACACTGAAATCAATTAAATGGTCACCTGAGAACACTGAAATTTTTTCGGGATGATAATATGCTAAATCAACAGTCTCGGCTCTGATTTGCAAGTCAGAATGAAAATGATGATAAGATACTGCAACATGGAACAGCAAAAATAGTTGAAAGTTATTGATCAATTTTAATGAAACTGGCTAAACTTCATAATGTCAAATAAATGATGAATATTGAAAATAAACTTCTGGCTAAAAATTTCGAAAACAGTCGATGAATGGGAGAATATTCCACAAGAGAATATTCGGAGGCTCATCACCAGCATGCAAAGACATACTGATACTGAAATTTTCAGTTGCGATACTTTTTAAATTTCGAAGTTTTTGATTTTTTTCAAAAACAGCTTATTATTTTAATACAAATCGAATAAAAAGTTTCATTTTTCTTTGGGCAATTCTCTTTTCAGAAAATTCATGATTTTCGTAAAAATTTTAACTAAGGTATTTTTAAGCAGTAATGATCAAGTGACCCGTTTTTTCTGCTCGCCAGTGTATCATCAATTATATTTATTATATTAAGTTACCAAACGAGATACTTACGGGTCAAAGTAAGCACATATTTCTCCTTTCAAATCATCTTTCTGATACATGATGTCCATCCAGTTTTTTCTTTCATAAAAATTCTACAAATTTCATGATTTCTAGATATAAAAAAAATACTAGTATATAGTTAATCAATAATTATAAACGCGTAAAACGTAGCACATGCACAGTAGAACCATAATTTTTTTCTCTCCAGTAATCTGTCATTTGTCAGAATAAGTTAATAATTCAGAGTGACAGATTACGGAAATAATAGTTAACGACACATTCTCGATATTCTATGATAATAGTCTTCAGTAATCTGTTTCAAAGTAGTATATTTAAAAAACATCATATATGTTGTGCTATCCCGTACATTACAGAGTACTCTAAGATCTGGGATGTTACGTAGTACTCTAAGATCTGGGGGTTTACGGAGTACTCTAAAAGATATAGGGGTTTACGGAGTACTCTTAAAGATCTGGAATTATACGAAGTAATCTAAAGAGCGCTAACCTTTTTATCGTGATTGTCTAGTGGCGGGCGAATAGGACGTTACGTTGTGTAGGCAACCCAAATTACACCTAACGAGAGCAAGGAAACAGTGACGAGAGGTTCAAATATTCGAAACACAATAATACCAGAATAATATATTTTTATTAATAATGTTCAAAAGCAACAACCCTCCATAAATGGAAACACATTCATCAGCCTGTGGTTAAATCTACTCTACGCAGTGGTTCGCAAAGCGGCTCTGTGAAACCAATAGCGCCCCGGGTCTAAATGACTTATTACTACATATTGTTAGGTCGGTATTCGCTCAAATCAGATATCATTCTTGCGCAGCGGAAAAGGGTAAAGTTATGCAGGAAATGGGGGATACAGCCAGCATGCCCACCTTCAACTGTACTTCCGGTAATCAGTGCTGAACCTCAACTACAAGGGGTAAGTTAAATGGACAGTAAGGTAAGGGTAATTGTGACATTCCCAGGAGATCTCCTTGAAGAGGGGATCTAACCTAATTCGAGTTGACCGGAGAAGTTACTATCAAAGGAACTGTATCTGACCTCCTCGGGCCCAGGAAGGCTCAGATATTACTGAAGAACGAACCGAACACTACTTGAAGGGTCACGTAAAGTAATCCCTGAGGGTATCACAATACCTCGGAACAATTATCTAGCAATCAGGATATCTGGAGTTATTTACTTTCTCTATACGATATGTTGTCCTCTACCAGGACTCCCCAGCAATTTACCCTAAAGAACGCCACTGGTTCACATGGAATACAATCTCTCAAAGTAAGCGGGCACATGCATATGACAAATAGGTAACACAAACTGACCAGGACATTATGAAACAGATACAGTACCCCATTACCCAGGCGTGTTAATGGACGTTACAATAAGAACAAAGAAATAGGTATCCGGGGGATCACACAAGAGTACATAATACAAATCAGTTACATATCAAGCACCGCAATTAGTAAGAAAAGATAATACAAATCCCTATTGGCAAGTTTTACGCAGATAAAGAACCACTATTTACAAATACAGCAAAAAGCAATCAGGCACCGAGAGAAGGTATACAATACAAACAGAAAACTTGTGAGGGTTGGTTAAGTTATGTACAAAGGCAATGCAATTTAGTTAAAACATTCCGGTGGGATTAAATAACGGCAAAGCAAAAATACAAGAATGGAAAGCGAAGTACAATGAACGAACGTGCAGTTATTAATTTCACATTAACACAAAGGGGGTATTTAAAAATGTAAAGCATGCAATTAATCAGAAGCATTTAAAAGAAGTTTACTTACTAAGAGTTACCAAGGGACACTGTTATAAATACTATTATCTCGAGTAGACTACTAAGTTGCTCAGGAGGATTATTTCCAAGAACCTTCCTCTCGAATGAATTCAAATACAATGGGGACGCTATAAGGACCTTGTTCTCCTTTGTTATTCTCACTAATCATTTATTTGTGAAGTAACCGCAACACAGAGTATTTTTACACAGAAATTAAAGCGGGAAAATACAATGACATAATGGTGGAATTTATATAATCTATCAGGGACTCTGTGACTCGTATGATCCTTAGAGGATCCGGATCTCTTCAATGTATATGAAGTTATCTCTGATGGGGATCTATGTCACAGATCACAGATAAGCTACAATAGTTTTGATAACATTAATAATCTCAAGATACCAGCGTTTAATAGTTTGTCTATGTGACAGACTGACAGATGATAGCACAAAAAAATATAATCCTGGTTTCTGCCATAGATAATCGAGAATGTCATGTATTTTCTGGTTTATCTATGGTTTCTGCTCTGCGTGTCTTACGCTTTATGTCTGTATAATTATTAACTGTTTTAATATATAGTTATTAATTAATCATAAACATTTTCTTCAAGAAAACATAAAATCTGTAGAATCTTTATGGAAGAGAAAACTGGTAAGATGGACATTTCCTATCAGTATAATGATGTGAAACAAGAAATATGTGTTTCCTTTGATCCGTAAGTATCTCTAATTTGGTAACTAAATATAATTGATCATATTTAACCCCAAATTATAATGATTAATCAATTCCGATGTGTTGAAGATTTCCCTTAAAATAAGAATTATGGAACACTATTCTTTAAATAAAATACTTATTTAGAAAATATTGCTAGTAATATGAGAAAATTCTCTTATTCTTAATCGTTAAATGCCTATCTTGCATTTATGTGAATTTTCTGAAAGAAATTTGGTTTATATATCATAAATAATTATTAAATTAGAAAATATTAATCTTAATTCATATATAATTCATATCACCTTATGGCTTCAACTCTGCCAAATAAAACCAATGCCAGTCATACGGAATATTCAGTTGTTTAAACGGTAACCTATATTTGTCATCACTTTTTTGGTTTTTACATGATAATTTAACGGTTCTTGTAATTATTAGCATGATGTTTTTCTTCAACATTAGTCACTCAATTAAGATTCAATTTTTGCTGTTCCATGTACAGCTTCTGACTTGCAAAACAAAATCGAGACTATTAATTTAGCATTTTATCACCCTGAAAAAACTGTTTACATCGTTTTCAGATGACCATTTAATTGATTTCAGTATTCCATATCCTGATAACAAAGAGAACTTTGAAATCCCTCAAGTGAAGACTGAAGATGTGGATTTAGTTGAGCAGTTCATCAACGAAACTCAAGCTTATGACATAGAAAATGTAAAAAGTGAATACGATCAACAAATTGACGACAAAAAATTATGGTCTCCCAAAGTGGAAGAAAATCAACTAGAAAGTGACAGTTCTAACATTTGCGATAATTTCATTATTGGTGACAAAACAAACAAATACAGAGATTTTCCTCTTGGACAAAAACAACATAAATGTTATGTTTGTGAATATTCTACAAATCTAAAAGGTAATCTTAATGTCCACATAGATTCGCGTCATTTAAATTTGAAACAACATAAATGTCATTTGTGTGAATATTCTGCGAATCGAAAGAGTTCTCTCAAAACTCATATAGATTCATTTCATTTTAATTTGAAGCAACATAAATGTCACTTGTGTGAATATTCCGCAAATCATAAATTTGCCCTTAAAAATCATATAAATTCAGTTCATTTGAATATTAAGCGGCACATATGTCACTTGTGTGGATACTGTACAAATCGAGAAGAATATCTTAAGGGACATATAGATTCAGTTCATTTAAATTTGAAGCAGTATAAATGTCACTTGTGTAAATATTCTGCAAGTCGAAAAGCTTATCTCAAAAATCACATAGATGCAGTTCATTTACATTTAAAGCACCATAAATGTCACCTGTGTAAATATTCTGCAAATCGCCTAAATACTCTTAAAATCCATATAGATTCAGTCCATTTAAACTCGAAGCAATATAAATGCCACTTGTGTAAATATTCTGCCACTCGACTGTATAGTCTCAAAATTCACTTAGATTCGGTACATTTAAATTTGAAGCAGCATAAATGCCACTTGTGCGAATATTCCGCAAATCGAGAACTTTGTCTCAAAATTCATATATACACGGTTCATTTAAAGATTAAGATGAACAAATGTCACTTATGCGAGTATCACGCAAGTCAAAAAGGTAATCTCAAAAAGCACATAAATTCGGTTCATTTAAAGTTGAAAGAATATAAATGTGATTTATGTGAATATTCTGCGAATCAAAAGGTTCACCTCAAGGCTCATTTAGAAGCAGTTCATCTAAATTTGAAGCAACATATATGTCAATTTTGTGATTTTATTACCAATCATGGAAGTTACCTGAAAGTTCACATGAAACGCATTCATACAAATTTGAAGACCTAAGAAAATCATTTGTAGGTCTCGATTAAAAGAAAAAAATTCAAGATTGTTTTATGATTTTACCAAAATAATAATTAATATCAGTTCAAGTAAAAATTTTCTCAATGCAGAAATTTCTGAATTGTGAATATTTTATAAGTCAATATTTGAGCTCAAAGTTCCTACACATTTGGTTGACTTAAACTATTTGAATGTAGCCTATGTAATTATGCTGAAAATCAGAATGTTAGTCTCAAAATTTGTATATGTTCATATTATTTACATTTAAGCCCAACTTCCATTTATATAAATATTCTACTAATTGAGATTATTTCAAAAGACAGATTCAATACATTTAAGTTTGAAAAATATGAGAAAGTTTTTTTATTTCATTGAGATGGTCTCTTCTTCATGGAAAATGATTTTCAACAGTATATTATATAATAACTGTGATTTGACAGAAGGTAGAAGCGATGTTATTTTGACATTTCTGTTCAGTAAGCATTGACAAATTATCATGGAAAGATTCACGCCGCAACAACGTTTACAAATTGTTGAAATTTATTTTCAAAATCAGTGTTCTATTCGCCAAACTTATAGAGCACTTCGTGATATGAATGGTTTACATAATCGTCTATTAGAGCAGCTTATTCGTCGAACTATCCATAGATTTCGGACAACATTTTCTCTACTCCATGCAACAACAACGAGACAAAGAAATGTACGTACAGAAGAAAGTATCGCTGCTGTAAGTCGTTGCTGTACTAGTCTGTCAAGAAAGTACCGGGAATTTTCAATTAAAACAACATTTTTACATTTAATCGTCAAAATTTATTGGGTCGCCTTCAAAATAGGCTCCATTTGCTCCAATACATCTATGCCAACGGCACTTCCAATTATCGAAACATTTTTTATAGGCGCTTTCCGGGATGGACTTTAGCTCTCGCGCCGAATTTTGTTTTATGGCTTCAATCGACTCAAAACGGGTGCCACGAAGGGGCAATTTTAGTTTTGGGAAGAGGAAAAAGTCGCAGGGAGCCAAATCCGGCGAATACGGTGGTTGCTGAAGCACGTTTGTTGAGTTTTTGGCGAGAAAGTCAGTCACAATCGTAGCTCGGTGAGAAGGCGCGTTATCGTCATGCAAAATCCATGAGTTGTTCGCCCACAAATTTGGCCGCTTCTTACGGACACGCTCACGAAAACGTTTCATAACGCCTAGGTAATACTCCTTGTTTACCGTCTGACCCTCTGGAACGAATTCGTAGTGCACCACGCCACGGATATCGAAGAAAACAATGAGCATCACCTTCATTTTCGAGCGGCTTTGGCGTGGTTTTTTCGGTTTCGGCTCATTTTTTGCCACCCATTCCGATGATTGCTAGCTTGTTTGCATATCGTACTCGTAGACGCAGGTCTCAGCACCAGTTATAATGCGTTCCATGAATGTAGAATCGGAATTACAGCGATCCAGCATGTCTGAAGCAACCTGTTCGCGATGACGTTTTTGAAGAAAATTCAGGTCTTTCGGTACGAGTCGTGCGGCCACCTTTCTCATGCCCAAAATATCAATCAAAATCGTACGTGCGGACTCGTGGAATATCTTAAGATCATGTGCTATCTCTCTCAAGCTGGTACGACGGTTTTCCAGCACCCTTTCCTCAATTTTATCGACGTTATCTTCGATCGAAGCCGTCGATGGGCGACCACTTCACGACCGTCCTTGAAGGCTCTGTACCACTGATATGCACGAGTTTTCGATAGAGCATTATCACCAAAGGCCTTCTGCAACATTTTCAATGCATCGGCACACGAAAATTCATTTGTAACACAAAACTTTAAACAAATTCTTTGCTCAACGTAATCACCCATAGTAAAAATCGGCACGCACTCTGACATCGACTGACTTAATCAGCTGTTGCAAACACACTAGTTGACAGATCCCGCTCAAGCTTGGCATAGTAATTAAGCACAGTGGTACCAACCTAGGAAAAAAATTTTTTACCTGCCTCATTGCCCCGCCAGATTTAAATCGATAATTCCCGGTACTTTGACAGAATGTAAGTCATAGTGTTAATGATGATCCACCATGTAAAGAACACCATACAGTGCATTTTTCAGAATGTGATGGAACCTGCTATGGAGTGAAAACCATCCTCAAGAAGTTCTTCAGGTTTCACTGCATCCTGAAAAATGCACTGTATGGTGTTCTTTACATGGTGGAGGCATCATTGGTCCATATTTCTTTAAAAACGATGCTGGAGCTAAAGTTACAGTGAATGGTGCTCGTTACAGATCGATGATCAATGATTATTTGTTTCAAAATTTGGTGGTAAATCACAAGAATTCGGTAGCCAATTGTGATCACCCCTTTGTTTGAGAAATAACACGGCCAGGAAACTGCAAAATTATCACCATTTTTGTAGTAAATTTTAACAATTTCAACGCGTTGTTAAAGAGTGTATCATTCCATTTTTAGTAATGACGTAGTTTTTATTTGTCAAATGTCAAAAGATGACAGCTGCCCAGATAGCGGGGTATTCAAAATGAAACCTCTTACTGGAAAACCCTTTAAATATGAAATCTTTAAGAGAAAATTTTAAATGCATTTTTTACCACTCTTCTAGATCTTGATGGTCAGTTTTTAAACTATCGTTTTAATGTCATATTGAGGTCCCGGATAAATAAGTCTTCAAATGATACGCCCCATTACTAACAATAACATGTGGCATTTCTGTTGTCAAGCCTGGCGAAGTTTTATCCTTTATTGTATTGTATTGAAGCACTGTTGGCTGGAGCAATTATTTGAACATGTTTTCCGTCAATTGACCCGGTACAAAAAGGAAAATTCCATATTTCCCCAAAGTTTCGAGCTACTTCATCCCACTTTTTCAGTTGTACAGACAGGCAGATGTTCAGATTTTATAGTTTGAAATAATCACATTTGAAACATCCATAACAATTAACTAGACTGTGAAATATCCGAGGCGAAAACTGTATTAAATAGTTTCGAAGGAATCTCCGTAGCTTAATTCCTGAAATAAATCTTTTTAATTGAAGGATGGAAAGAGAGAAAAACAAAAAAGACTAGGCCGAACACTGGTTAAAAAGACGAAGTGGTTTGGATCAAACAGTTATGCCTATATAACATCGTGCATTTTAAAAAGTTCGGATAGCCTAAGTCGTCGGAGATATCGAATTAAAATCTATAATTAATCTTAATGCACCAGTTATACCAAGAACAGACTTTTAAACTGATATCCATATTCAACACCAGCACATGGTACATAATAATTCCTAATAACTCCATGCCAAGATCTCCTATAGTTAAGATTATGATGAAACTTTTTCAAATAATATGTTATTTTCATATTTTTATAGGAAGATTTTTTATTTTTTTGTAAAAAGAAATATAAATTGAGTTGCTTCAGCTGTTTTTTCATTTACCAAACATTTCTTAACGTTAATAGCTTCTTTAAATGTAGTATTCTTCAGTGTAACCAATTGTGTAATTTAATTTAGAATATAATCAAACTGAATTCTATTCATCCTAAAATAACCATGATGTTTTGCATCCTCATCAATGAATTCCTTGTACCAAGTTCAATATTCACCTTCATATTGAGTGTGGATAGCTCAGCGGGAGAGCATCGGACTCGTGACCGGGAGGTCCAGGGTTCGAGTCCTGTTCAGGTAGAAAAAGAAATTTTCTAGTTGGACGGGTATCTGCCACCATTTCACTGTTGGGTCAAAAATTAACAGTGCTGTGACCTAAAGTGGCGCAAGATCGCAGTAACAAAGCCTACACAGAACACAACTGAACTCCTAACTCGCACAAGCTGAAAAAGCTTCTGAGGGATCTTCACAGAAGATCTAGGAGTATCAGGATAATAATAATAATAATAATAATAATTTTCTGTTCTTAAAAATTGGGTATACACCAAATTTTAGTTGAGTTTGGTTTTCAAAAAATAAAATATAAGGTTGCTCGGAAAGAAATTTCGTTTTTTCCCGACAGGATTAAATTGCATTTCAGACTTAAGCCCCACAGTAATTATATGTTTTAAGAGCTGATATAGCAAGGCTTGTGTGTGAAAAAGTTTAAATATGGAGCAATCAGCAGTTCAACAAGAAAATGTCGAACAAAATCTGAATCCAATCAGTGCCAACACTAAGTTTTTTTACATTCTATTGAAATATATAATATGATCTAATTTAGATGATTTCATGAAATAAATTGTTAATTGATGCTATATAAATCCACACTAAATAACATTTTAATTACTTTTTTATAAATGAATACACATTAAAATGAGCTAAAAACTACTTATGGTTTATTACCAGCCGTATCTGTTAATTACAATAAAGCTCTAAGGCAGTAAATTGCTTTAGGCGTATCACCTGGTCACCTTAAGGTTTTACAGATTTCTGTAAGTATATGTCACTTGTAGGTAAAGGTAATGTAGGCATTTTTTATTTCAAATTGAGTTTTTGACATATGGATTATAAGATCCCGATCTATGTGACAGACCTACGAAACACAGAAATCGTTTATCTATGGACAGATGAGAGGACTGATTTCGGTTCTCTGGTTTTTGTAGGCTTTATGTCTGTATAAATATATAAGAATGTAATCAATTCTTATTTCTATAATTGAAGAAATAGACGATTTGATGTCATGATTCTGGAAGATTTTATTTTCTTTAGTTTAAAACATGCCAGAATAACATACACAAAATAAAATAATAACATACGAAGAAATAAAATAAATAGCTTACAAACCTGGAAGAAATCATAAACAATGCTATTTCTTCGGGTTTCTCAATTCATATTTCTAACAGCTAACTAAATATGACATGTGACAATTTTAGGTTAAAATCTTAGACATAGAACATAGAAGTTACAAAGTTGTTTTCCCTAAAAATAACAGTTTTATTTTTACTTCTCCCCACACAAAGTATGCACCCCTCACTGCATGTTTGCGTTTTCACATGGGAGCAACTTAGTTACATGAAAATAGTTATTGTCCTTTCTTTTATTTCCAATATCTATCTCGTATATAGTGTTAAAAATTTTTTTTCATTATTGGAAAAGGTCCTATTGTATTCATGATAACGTAAAGAATTTTTATATGCTATTTCCTTATCTTTTGGTAAATTTCTCTCTTCAATAAGTTCTTCTGGAGCAATGGGATCAGTTCTTCTCATATTATTTATCTTTAAGAGATTATTCTGTTGATCGTTTTTTATTTCATTTAATTCCACCAAATTAACTGTTCTAATACGTTCGTCCATATTCTCTGTTTCTTCCATAACTGGGTTTCTAGAAAGGCAATCTGCTTCTACATTTCCTTTTCCTGGTTCATATCTAATCTCAAAATCGAATTGTGATAAAAAATTCATCATTTCACCCAGCTCTTCATCTGGTCTTCTACGAAATTATTTCCCTTCTAATGGCTTATGGTCAGTAACAACAATAAATTTATGTCCTATTAGCCAATATTTCCAAAATTTAATTGCCTCTTTAATTGCCAAACATTCTAGGAATATTGCTTTATTGTTCTTTTGATATTTATTTAGTTTTTTAGAAAAATACGCTATGGGTTTCATTTCACCATTAATCTGTTTTTGTTTAAGAACAGCTCATATTCCTTGAATACTGGCATCGGTATATATAGTAGTATAGGCACTTGGGTCGAAAATTGCAAGAATTGCAATAATTTCTCGAAAGTTGTTACATTTGATCGATCAATTCTATCTTGTAAAAAATTTGGCAATTTTGTCACAATTAAATCAATTAATATGTCGATTTATCATATTTACCAACTAAAGTAATTAAGATACCATTATACACCACTTAAGTTTTGAGCCAAATCCCGAATGTTGAAATTCCCAGTATTATAGTAATGCCCAATAAAATAATTAATATAAAATTACCAAGAAATCTGTTTGAGTAACTGAATGAAATTCCCAGTATTATACTAATGCCCAATAAAATAATTAATATAAAATTACCAAGAAATCTGCTAGAGTAACCGAATGAAATTCCCAGTATTATACTAATGCCCAATAAAATAATTAACATAAAATTACCAAGAAATCTGTTTAAGTAACCGAATGAAATTCCCAGTATTATACTAATGCCCAATAAAATAATTAATATAAAATTGCCAAGAAATCTGTTCGAGTAACCGAATGAAATTCCCAGTATTATACTAATGCCCAATAAAATAATACTGGGAATTTCAACATTCGGTATTTTTCTCATCTTAAATGGGGTATAATGGTATCTTAATTACTTTAGTTACATTAGAAAACGTTTGTATGGGAAACAGAAGAGGGCTGTTTTTAGGGTTTTCCCGGTAATTATTCGAATTTTTCTCACCTTTTAAACATTGCCTAGACCTCCACGATCATTTCAAGACCAAGATAAGAAAAATCCGTTCTGCCGTTCTCGAGTTTTAGCGAGACACGAACAGCAATTGATTTTTATATATATATATAAGATAAGATAAGAAGATAATAACAATTACTTTTATTTTTTTGTTCATAACTAGGAAATTTCAAGACTCATTTCGAGGCATTTCATCTAAATTTGGAGCAATATAAATGTCAATTATGTGATTTTATTACAAATCGCAGATGTTATCTGAAAGTTCATATGAAACGCATTCATGCAAATTAGAAGACGTGAGAATCATTTGTAAATCTCAATTTAAAAAAGAATCGTTCAAGGTTGTGCTGTGATTTTACTGCAATAAGAATATCGGTTAAAGTAATAATTGTGAATATTTTACAAATCAGTAGTTGAGCCACGAAATAAAGCTGATTTAATTCAGTCAGTTTAACAGTTCTTTACTACCATTACCGAAAATTATGGAGGTTATCTAATTTCGAGTGTACCTCGACGTTTAGTCAAATGTTAACAGTTAAATGGAGGTTGTATAAGTATATAAGATGAATTTTTTGTCATAATTTTCTAATTCAAGAATTAAAAATATATACTAAATACAAAATCCTCGAGGCCTTACTTCACTTACCACGTAGTAGTCCCACTCCTCTGATTAAGTTTTCAAGCGAAATGATGAACCAAAAAAAAAGAAGTATCAATATCGGACAATACAGACAGTGAATATTCAAGTTCCACGTTATCATGTTTTATCAGAATACGTGAAGGAAGTTGTGTAGTCGTGATTTCCCGAAAAACACATAGTATTCTTCTGAGAAAAATGTCTAGATATATTGTTCGACATTAATCAAAATACACGAAGCTGATCATTTCTGAGATAGTTTTGAATTTCGATAAAAATTGGTTCTTATCAGATTATAGGATTATTGTGACAATTCAGGTATGTTTTAGTTTATATAAAAAAGGGGAAGATTGTTTCCTTAAATTCAGTATTTGTTTCCTACCTTCCATCTTTCACAATGAGCGGAATTAAGCTATTCACTAGAAAAGAAGTGTCAGAGAATAATGGTTCAAACAGTTCGGGAATTTGGGTTATCATCAAGGAAAGTGTTTATGACGTAACGAATTTTCTGAAAGTTGTGAGTAACATTTGAATATAATTTTTTGGTACAAACAAGCAAATATGCGAAAGCACTTCGGAAAAGACACATTACGAAGTGGCCAAATGGTAATCTCATAGAAAATCAGAGAGACAGAAATTTGTTATTGGGATGTTCGGAAAATAATTTCGTTGTTTTTGGGGAAAATGAAAGATAATTTTCGTATAATGAATCTGTAGTCTACACCTCTGCACGGAATCAAGGCAAGGGTAAAATACCGTTAATCCATAGTTTAGTTTGGACAAAACGAGAGTCTCACAGAGATACTTGCGTGACTGAAAATCCAAACAATATCTCTGCCGATACAAAAGGGCGCAATGCAAGGAAAGAATTCCTCAACAGAAACGAGACATGCTCCCTGAATCTCAACTGGCAATCGAAAAAGATTCCCAGGTTTCTACAGCAGGTGGAGGACGGAATTCTTTCACCGCCCATCTTGATCTCAACCATACCCTGAAATGTCCTGGGAAAAAAGCATATATAAAAACATTTTTTAACATTTATCTTCAAATTATTCATTTGGGAATAGCGCATAATTAAGTCTAAATCCTCATTCGACCGCTCGACAGCCTGAGAAACAGAGGAGGGATGAAAAGAGCTGAGTGTCATCACAATAAAAATAGGTGGATGCGAATCTGACCACTTTATGCATGTCAGCCACATATATAAGGAAAAGCAGAGGGCCAAGAACAGATCCTTGCGGCACCCCTGAAGTTATAAGGCAATAATCTGAATATGTATCACGCAATTTAACGCACTGATACCTATCAAAAAGGTAAGACTTGAAAAATCTCAGGGCAGTTTCATCAAAACCAATATAAGTTAATTTAGCACAAAGCAGTTCATGGTCCAGGGTATCGAATGCCCTTGCGAAATCCAATAAGGTGAGAATTGAGGCATGTCCCCCATCCAAAGATCGCAAAATATCATCAGTGATGTTCAGCAGAAGAGTGGTAGTACTGTAACCCCCCCCCCCCCCCTGAAACCCGACTGCCGCGCAGTGAGAATTCCATTGTCGGTGACGTATTTATAAACCTGAAGAAACAATATCCTCTCCAGAACCTTTAGAGCTGGTAGCACACTTATCGGACGAAAATCAGATAAGCTCTCAGGACTAGGGATCTTGGATATAGGATTCACAATAGAGTACTTCCAATCATACAGACAATAACCAGACTTCAATGCAAACATTAACAATGTGCGTCATGAAGGGCAGAGTAACACCGAGGGATAACTTAAGCATTATAGCAGATATACAATCAATCCCTAGAGCGTTCGAACAAAGATCCAAGACAACTGATTTTATCTCGTCTGTAGTCGCAAACCTGATCGAAAATTTTTTATTTGCATCAAATCTGTTCGAGCTTTAATAACTGGTTCTCTCCGGGCAAGAATTGGAAGGACTAAAAACCGACCGAAAATAGTCATTGAATTCATGACGGTTAGAAGAGCGTTCAGGCACAAAATTCTGTGAACAAGGATGCAATGTCCTGAAGGATTTCCAAAAAAATACGGAACCCCTAGATCTGGCCTGGGACATGAAACTGCATTTCTCCCTTCGCACAGCAGAAGTAAGAACATTTCGCAGATGATTATAATAACTGTAATCAGCTAAGTTCTTCGTAAGCTTATATCTAGATACCGCCCGCCATGACGGTTCAACATGTATTCCTAATGACTGGTCTTTGCTGAAAAAAAAACTGATCCAGGTCATTTTGGACCTCTCCATTTGAAGTAATGGTTTTAGCGTCCAAAAAATTTTGCAATGATCGGAACGAATAAAAATCCAAAGGCGCCAGATCTGGAGAATATGGTGGGTATAGCAGTGTATCCCACTCAAGCTGTAAAAGCTTTCGGCGAGTGACCAAACTTGAATGAGGTGAATTCTACCAGTTAGTGTATTGGCATGTGAGCATAGCTTTTTCACCAAGTGACAATTAGCAGTCTCACAATCTGAACCTAGAAGCAGAAAGTGTGATAAGGGTTACGGCTTATCATCGCGCATGGCGAGAACCACTCGGAAGAGCTGAACCCACCGGCTTCCAGTTTGTACTTCAGTTCGAAAACCTACAAGCGTATGACTGATAGCAGCGAAGCATTAGCCAACCTCTACTGGCTCTGCATGGTCAGTACCCGAATTGTTTCGAACGCAACTCACACGCGGAAGGGGCTTCTTATCCATCCATCCGAACGCAGTCCCATGAACCAAGATAGTCTCATGATTGATATTGACTTTCGAAATGCTTTGAGCCGGTTCATCTTTTTTGCTCCATGATCTCTTGCGTTTGACAATGTTATATACAACCAATGTTTCGTCCCCAGTGCGCTGCAAAAATGGATCATTTTCGTGACCTTTAAGAAGCGAATCACAGACGTGAACGCGATAATAAAAATATCTCTCCGTGAGAACCCATATATCGAGCTTCTGTAGTAAACCAACATGATAGAGAATTAATGAAATGGCTCTAATGATACAGAGGTTAATCCAGTGGACGATATCAAATCCAATGCGAGGTTCAATGCCCCTGAATTAATTTGTTTATTGTCTACTAAAATGAAACTGTGCTTTCTAAGGCATTTATTTAATGTAATTTCAAAAATATGTTCGAAAAAAACTCTTATTCAATTAAAATCTGTAGCAGAATAAATCTGTTTGATATTTAAGATATTCAAAGAGCCCTCTATCAAAAACCGTCCTTTTTGAGAGAAAATGAATTTATTCCATACATTTGCATCATACTGTATATAGCTCGTTATAAATTTTACTTTCTCTCTAAGGACGAGCCGTCACTGTAAAGACGTTCTGCATAATTTATAATCACGGTACAGAAGACGGTCAAGAGTTCCAAAGATGATTTCTGAAGGTAATAATGCTGATGCAATTGGGAAAACCCTCGTAGAGCATATCAGTATTAATTATTATCATTTACTTATCGGGAATCCCACAGTTGGCACGTTCGAAGAATAATGAATAACGTAGCAAAGTAGTTGCCCCTAAAAAGACAAACATAATCGCTTGAGGAGGAATTAAGATGAACAGTCGCAGTAGGTTGTTGTGCTGGAAGTGATATGTGATAAAAATTTAAAAGAATAAATCGTATTCAGAACAATTCGTGCCATGGATCAAGTCGTTTATTACCGATTCGATGAAATAAAAAGCAATAACGGGAAGTCAACAGATAAGACGTGGATTTTAGTGAAAAATATAGTGTACGATGTGACTGATTACATGAAAGATGTAAGGTTACTTATCATTTCATTACGAAGTGGTTTATTTCGTCTTAGGAAGTTGGGTCAAAGCAGGATTGCCACAGCTACCAAAATTTCGGTAGATCTACCGAATTTTGGAAATTTCTACCGATTTAATCCGAAATTTGGCAGAAATTCCTGAAACTAAAGGGTCTTTCATTGACAGCGCCTCATTTGTTTTGTAAATAAAACACACTATTTATTTGAAAATTATTGAAATTTTTGTTCCATTATAAAGTACAATGGATACCATTAGTTATGAAAAAAATATCATTTAAATGTGCAGCACGGAAACGCTGGTAGGAACGAAGTCGTTGAACCCCATTTTCCATGACTCTCGCAGAAACCAGGTCGGATATTAGCAATTACTCGTTCAATATTGATCTCTAAACCGTCTAAATTTGCTGGATGATTGCTGCAAACCAATGACTTATTGTAACCCCCAAAGAAAGAAGTCAAATGGAGTTAAATCGCTGAGAATGATTTTCTTATTAAAATCTGCATCATTTCCGATTTTTTCTAAGCATCAATTACTGAATACACGACGCTTTATATGATCTGTTGGTTTGAGTTCTTGGGTTAAAACAATTTTGTATGGACGTAAACCAAGGTCTTTTCGTAAAATTCGCCACAAAGACGTCTGGGAGATGCCTAGTTCTTTTTACCGCGAGAAATCGATAAATTTTGGTCTTCACGTACGGCAGCAATATTCTCTTCACTTCTTGCGTTTCTTTGTCTCACTGGCACTGTAACATCATCAAGTGTAAAATTTGTTTCAAACTCTTTCACTAAACGTTCAACTGTTCTTTTATCCGGACGATTATAACCAAAAATTGGAGTTAAAGCACGTAAAGAAAGACTAACAGATAGCGATTTTTCATGATTGGATTACTTGTAAACGTTGTTGGAGTGTGTACTTTTACATGATTAAATGGTAGACATTGACAAATACAACTGTCAATGTCACAAATAAACAATGGGCTGCCATGCGTGATAATGTCAATTTAAAAATGGGACTTTCCCATTGAAACACCCTTTCTTATCAAAACCGAACGAACCTATTTTAATTCCTAATTACTGATCTAGCCATCTCGAAAATGATTAACTATTTCAATTCTTAATTTAATGTTACTTCGTATGTTAAGGTAGTAAAATTAAACTTTTTTCTAGCATCCTGGTGGATCTGAGCTAATCGAAGAATACGCCGGGAAAGATGCCACATCAGCATTTTATGACGCAGGTCATTCCAGTGACGCACAAAAACAACTCAAAGGGATGAAAATCGGGGAATTACATCCAGTAAGTACGGAGTGAAATTATTATGTAAACATGAACTGGTAAATGTGTTCAGCTCTGATATTATTCTTTATACAGAGTTGTCCACTTGTTTGAATAAAAACTTGAACAGTCGATAGAATGTTCAACGTTAAGGCAAAAATGTCGTATAAACATTGATCCATAATGAATGAAGTCATTGTTTTATTGGCGTATATATATGGCCTGATTTGAGCATGACAAAAGTTTTTTCTGCGTTAGTAACGTGAAAATATCGAAAATACATTTATTTACTTGAATTAACTCGCAAAGGTATGTCTTGTATGTATTTTACATACCCTAGATGGCGCTAGTATATTGTTAATATTGTAGCAATCTTCTTCGTTCCTCGTCCAGAAACCTGCCTTGCTCTGTTTCAGCTTGACCGGCGTATCATATAGAGGACACGACTAGTCTAAATATTCCTGACTTACCGTCCCCGCCGAGTTCAAATAGGGCAAGGCACATAGCGTTCAACGACCGTTCCAAAGCGGAACACATAGTCACTGGCGTCACAGGCAGTCTGAAGAATTCAGGTGCGCAGACTTAGAACGAAACGCCGTCTCCCTATTTAAGAGGTAGAAGCTCCCTCACAACACCGCATTTCCTTCGAGAGCTTCAATACATTAGTGACATTGCACTGGCGAAAACCAACCAGTTTGAAACGTGCGCATGTCTGCAATTTGCCTCTGTGATCAACAAAACTTTATCAAGTTTGGGTATAGATTTGTTATACAGACGTATGTTACACTGTCTCGATTTCTAGAACTTTCTATTAGCGTAGCTCACCCTCCTTATTAATAACCGTTTAACTAGAAATGAGCCTCATCGCTGGGAATGATTTTCTTATGAAAATCTGCATCTAGGTGACTTGAGATAGAACTTTATCGCCAGAAATTGAAGCAAGTTGATCTGCACACTACTGTTGGTTTAATTAATAGAAAATCAGCGCATGAAAAATTTCAGGAGATGATTCGTTTTTTTTGACTAAAATGAATGTTTCAAGTATCTGACACAATTAGCACTCGTATGACAACTCATTCTGAGTACGTTAACCATTAAAAATGTCAAACTTCAAGATGGCAATGTCAAAATTGACATTTTCACATCAGTGTAGTCACACATTCTGTCAAGAAAGTACCGGGAATTATCGATTTAAATCTGGCGGGGCAATGAGGCAGGTAAAAATTTTTTTTCCTAGGTTGGTACCACTGTCCTTGATTACTATGCCAAGCTTGAGCGGGATCTGTCAACTAGTGTGTTTGCAACAGCTTATTAAGTCATTCGATGTCAGAGTGCGTGCCGATTTTTACTATGGGTGATTACTATGGGACGATAACGCGCCTTCTCACCGAGCTACGATTGTGACTGACTTTCTCGCCAAAAACTCAACAAACGTGCTTCAGCAACCACCGTATTCGCCGGATTTGGCTCCCTGCGACTTTTTCCTCTTCCCAAAACTAAAATAGCCCCTTCGTGGCACCCGTTTTGAGTCGATTGAAGCCATAAAACAAAATTCGGCGCGAGAGCTAAAGTCCATCCCGGAAAGCGCCTATAAAAAATGTTTCGATAATTGGAAGTGCCGTTGGCATAGATGTATTGGAGCAAATGGAGCCTATTTTGAAGGCGACCCAATAAATTTTGACGATTAAATGTAAAAATGTTGTTCTAATTGAAAATTCCCGGTACTTTCTTGACAGACTAGTATCTCAGAACTTAAGGAGCAATCCTCGTAGAATTTCAACACCTTATATTCTGAAATGAATAGAATTATTGGTGCTTGTTAATTCACAAAGTATGCAAGCCCCTTCATTTAATAAAAAACCTACTAATATATTCATATATTTTTTCAGGATGAACGGCTGAATAAAAGCAAAAACTCTGCACCCAAAGTTATTGAGAATAATGAAACTTCGTCAACACAGAACAGGTAAATTTGAAATTGTTGATAGTGCATACATATTTTCGTCCGAAATGATGCAAAGTAAACTTGGATCTCCGAAACTATAATGAGTAGAAATTAGTTCGTGCAGTTTTGATAACAGATGTACTAGTTTATTGTTATGTTTCAATATAAAGAAAAAGGCTGCCGAAAGTCATCGTATTTTAGTGGATCAGGCAAGGATCAATGAAGATTCATGGCAAACGCAAGAGGAACTTCACTTGGGGATTCAAAAGCACTTGGGGGTGGTTATTTTGGAACAAACTCATGATGGAAATTCGTCCCCCTCAAAACAAAAGTTGACTTGCTCTTCAAAATCTTCGAAAATTCTTCGTTTCTGAGTTATGGGGGGGTCAAATTTTCGTTGGGACAGCCCGTATAACCAATTTTTCACAATCAAGCTTCAGTTTTCGACAGAAAACGCACGAACTTATTCATACTCCTAATATCAATTCCAATTGACTGATAATTTCCATCAAATACTTTTGCAAACCTTATTAATGAGTGTATATTTTTCAGGAGCTTTCTCAACATCATCTCCTGTGGATTATGTGGATGAAGTTATGCCCCTAGAAATAATAACAATGATCTGATTTGAGAGTGACTCATTATGAATTCACCAATAGTGAAGTGAATTTGCAAATCTATTGGAAAAATAAGAATATATATTAAGGAAGCCGAAATATTGATTAAGAATATATCTTGTAAAAATCAAATCTGCACTCTTAATGGACAGGCAGACGAATAAATTAAATACATAAAGTAAATGAATTTTTTTTTCATAAGTGTATTCCGGAATTACATCAAATACAATGTAAAAATAGAAATATGTATTTCTTTAAAGTTGATTATTGGAAAGGAATCCTGAATGATAAAACTGAATAATTTTCGGCTATCGTGTTACGTGACGATTAAATGTAAAAATGTTGTTTTAATCGAAAATTCCCGGTACTTTCTTGACAGAGTAGTAATTATAATAATGCTAAATTCTATATATCACGATTTTTTCTCGACGATCTTATCAATTTTTGTCATGACTCCCCGACAAACTCTATTTTGTGACATAATCACATGAGTGCCAATCAAATTTCTGTTTCTTATTGCAATTGTCTGCGTGCATTTCAAAATTTTCTCCAGAATATTCACATAGATCACACTCAAAACTAAGAGAATCATCTGCAGTCACTTTTTGTGAAATATTTTCACAAATATTAGAGTCACAGTCTTCTTTATGTATTTCTTCCAAATTGAAAACTTCAAGTTTCATTTTGGTAGTTTGTTTTGACAGGTTCTTATATTCATTTTTGATCATGTATGTGTCTTTATCGCAATTCAAATGCTTTTCCTTTAATTGTGTTTTGATTTCCAAATCTTCAACCATCACCTCATCAGATTTTGAGTTTTCATCTTCTGGAGACAGAATACTGAAAGAAATTGACAAACTGTCAGTATATTGGAGGAGGCTGAAATTGGAGCCTCATCATTAGTATTGTGAAAATAGTGAGAAATCGTTAAAATCATGGCACAGTTTTAGAATTTAATATGGAACAAAGTACCAGTTTGAAATTATAAAAATCCTGAATACTATCAGAGATATTCAAAAATCCAAGATTGAAAGATATCGAAATGATATAATATTCATTTATTAAATTGATTTACCTCATTATAATCATTACATCAAAGAATTTCACAAATAAAATAATATTAGTTAAGATACTTACCAATCAGAAGAATCTTATTTCACTTTTAACATTTACTTCGATATCCATCTCATCTATATAACCGTTTGATACATTACAGTTTCGCTGGAATATTTTCAAACCAACATTTGAAGAATTGAACTAAAGCTTCAGTTTTAAATTTCAAACATTACTTTGCTTTTATAATAATCCTCAAAAAATGCTCAAAATCTAAATAATTACTTTGTCATTTTGTTTCGATACCCGACATGGCCACAGATTACGGATAAGAGTTAATCTGCGTAGATAAACGAGAATTTTCATTTATATATGGTTAATCTGTAATCTGTGGACATGGCAGATTACTATAGTCCATAGACTTATCCTATTATGTCTGCGGTCTATACCATACACATTATACTACTATTATTCGTATTCTGTGCACTATACACTGTTATTATATCTCAGAGTAATAAACATATTTATTGCTCTGAGCAACACCACCTAAACCTGTTGTTTAGGTGGTGTTACTCTGAGTATTACATCTATGCCATAGCATAGAGTAATACATTCTGTCAAGAAAGTACCGGGAATTATCGATTTAAATCTGGCGGGGCAATGAGGCAGGTAAAAATTTTTTTTCCTAGGTTGGTACCACTGTCCTTAATTACTATGCCAAGCTTGAGCGGGATCTGTCAACTAGTGTGCAACAGCTGATTAAGTCAGTCGATGTCAGAGTGCGTGCCGATTTTTACTATGGGTGATTACGTTGAGCAAAGAATTTGTTTAAAGTTTTGTGTTGCAAATGAACTTTCGTGTGCCGATGCATTGAAAATGTTGCAAAAGGCCTTTGGTGATAATGCTCTATCGAAAACTCGTGCATATCAGTGGTACAGAGCCTTCAAGGACGGTCGTCAAGTGGTCGCCCATCGACGGCTTCGATCGAAGATAACGTCGATAAAATTAAGGAAAGGGTGCTGGAAAACCGTCGTACCAGCTTGAGAGAGATAGCACATGATCTTAAGATATCCCACGAGTCCGCACGTACGATTTTGATTGATATTTTGGGCATGAGAAAGGTGGCCGCACGACTCGTACCGAAAGACCTGAATTTTCTTCAAAAACGTCATCGCGAACAGGTTGCTTCAGACATGCTGGATCGCTGTAATTCCGATTCTACATTCATGGAACGCATTATAACTGGTGATGAGACCTGGGTCTACGAGTACGATATGCAAACAAGCCAGCAATCATCGGAATAGGTGGCAAAAAATGAGCCGAAACCGAAAAAACCACGCCAAAGCCGCTCGAAAATGAAGGTGATGCTCATTGTTTTCTTCGATATCCGTGGCGTGATGCACTACGAATTCGTTCCAGAGGGTCAGACGGTAAACAAGGAGTATTACCTAGGCGTTATGAAACGTTTGCGTGAGCGTATCCGTAAGAAGCGGCCAAATTTGTGGGCGAACAACTCATGGATTTTGCATGACGATAACGCGCCTTCTCACCGAGCTACGATTGTGACTGACTTTCTCGCCAAAAACTCAACAAACGTGCTTCAGCAACCACCGTATTCGCCGGATTTGGCTCCCTGCGACTTTTTCCTCTTCCCAAAACTAAAATTGCCCCTTCGTGGCACCCGTTTTGAGTCGATTGAAGCCATAAAACAAAATTCGGCGCGAGAGCTAAAGTCCATCCCGGAAAGCGCCTATAAAAAATGTTTCGATAATTGGAAGTCCCGTTGGCGTAGATGTATTGGAGCAAATGGAGCCTATTTTGAAGGCGACCCAATAAATTTTGACGATTAAATGTAAAAATGTTGTTTTAATTGAAAATTACCGGTACTTTCTTGACTACTAGAAGTATAAATTTATTTACATAAGGTCATAGTTAATCGGCGAGAAGTTCATTCCGCGGACGTCTTTCAGAATGTGTACAATAGATAAAAGAATATATTCTTGTTAATCTATGATGTGTACGTTTCAATGTTTGAAAGGATATCGCAAATCAAATAACTAAATAAATTGAATTGTTTAATCTAATGACTTCAGAAAATAAATCCAGAAGAATATTATGTCCATGATATTTGATGAAAAACTGGGATATATAACTAAGGATTAAATTAGGGAAAATATGAAACAAACTTAATGACTTAAATGGACATTTATATGGAGTTGACAACAAAGTTTTTAAATATTTTATAAGGCGAAACTGGCTTTTATAATTATTTATCACAGCAAGTAAACAATTCCATCTCAATATTGATTGAACTTTTTTTTTAGATATTTCACAATGAAGACAGAATAATGGATGTGACCTCATTGCTATAGAAAAAATTGATACAAATATAGCAATTGAAAGTTTGAATAAAGTTCTAAAATAAAATAAAATGGAAACAAAACAATATTTAGTAGGGAGTATATTTTTTCAATAATGAAAAAGAACCAATTAAAAATGTAACTTTTAGTGTTATCCGATACAAAAACTGGAATTTGATGGTGTGCGAGTAACAATCACGCAAAAAAATATACCTATCAATTGCAAAATATTAACTCGTTCCAGTGGGAAAGACCAGGCAAGTACACTTGGAGGTATATTATTCATAATATATCTTGGGTATTTTACTGCACAGGATGCGGGGAAAGATCTATTACTAATGTTAGAACCTTATAGTCTGCCAAAATATTTTGAAGCGCCTGTAGGAGGGCATGTGACATCATTTTATTTAAATTGTATTTTGTGTTCACATTCAATTTTTTTAAAATTCGAAATAAAGAAACATTATTATTATTTTTATGATAGATTGGGCCGTTGCTTGGTAGAAATCAGTTGTAATTGTCATTATAAAATAAAACACTTGTTTACATTTTCTACTTTATTTTTGGTATTGACGTACGTTTCGTCTTTGCTAGAAAGACTTCATCAGAATACGAAGTAACAGTTGTTGCACAATGAATTTATAAGATTTTTTACAGAAGGTGTACATGTGTTTTTAATTGTTCGTCGGGTTGGTTTTCTCAAAGAATATTCCCTTCAGAATCGTGTTCACTCGATCCCTTGTAAATATTGAATAGAGGGGTGTAATAAAAATCTATTTGTTCATTTACTAGGTTATTGCTGTTTTTATGTTTATTTATTTCGTAAATTTCCCATAAGTTCAATTTTAGACCTCTATTTTCAACATGTAGAATTTCTATTTCTTTTGTGAAAGAATGGTTATTTTCAAGAAGGTGTTTAGCATAATGTGAATCTTTTTTATTTTTATCGAAACTTCTTTTATGTTCTGTTAGGCGTGTACCGAAATTTCTACCTGTTCTACCAATATAAATCTTTGGGCAATCTGGGCAAGTGAGTTTGTATACACCTGATAATTGAAGTTTATCCATACTGTTTTTATTGTTTTTGATGTATTTGCTAATAGGATTGTTTGTCTTGAAAGAGACTTTAATATTTTCTTTTTTGAGTAGGTTTTTTAGTTGAATACTAATGTTTCCGAGATATGTGAGGCTAACGTATTTGTGTTCAGATAGATCAGATGTTACTGGATAAATTTCTTTTATTGTGTTTTTGTGTATACGTTGGTTAATTAAATTATCTGTTAGAGATGTATTATATCCATTGTTGTAAGCTATTTGTTTAATTATACATTTTTCTTTTTGGAAATTGACTTGGTTTAGTGGAATGTTCAATAAACGGTATATCATACTATGGAGAGCTGCTAGTTTGTGTTGGAATGGATGAAAAGAATTACGGTGTATAATGGTATCTGTTTGTGATGGTTTATGATAAATTGCGAAGTTATGTTTATTGTTTTCTCTAGTTATCGTGGGGTCAAGAAAGTTGATGGATTCATTATGTTCTATTTCTGAAGTGAAAACTATTTTTGGGTGGAGATTATTTATAAAATTCTCAAATGTTGATATTTGTCTGTTAGTACCTACGAAATATGCAATTATATCATCCACATACCTATACCAATAAAGGATGTATTTTTTGAAAGGATGTTTATGAATTTTGTGTTCTAAGAAATCCATGAAGATTTCCGCGAGTAAAGAGCTTAGTGGATTTCCCATGATTAAACCTTCTTCGCTAGTATATAAAGTATTGTTAATTTTAAAGAAATTTTGGTTTATACAAATATTTAATAAGTGTATTATTTCTGATTTTATGACGGGGTTTACTTTGTTATAATTTAAAAGTTCTTCTATCAGTTTTAATGTTTCCATTGGGGGGACACTAGGAAAAAGGTTTTTAACATCCCACGAAATCAATTTTGCATTGTTAGGTAAAGTTATATCTTTAATTTTTTTAGTTAGTTCTGCTGAGTTTTTTATGGAATATTTAGATGAAAATTTGGTTTGTTTTTTTATTATTTCAATGAGGTGTCTAGATAATTTGAAGGCCGGTGCTGTACAGTATGGAACTACGGGTCTGATGGGATAATTTTCTTTATGCAATTTAATGAAAGAGTATAATTCTGGTGGTTGGGGATTACTATTAATCAATCTATATTTTTCTCTATCTGATTTCCCCAACCACCAGAATTGAACTCTTTCATTAAATTGCTTAAAGAAAATTATCCCATCAGACCTGTAGTTCCATACTGTACAGCACCGGCCTTCAAATTATCTAGACACCTCATTGAAATAATAAAAAAAACACACCAAATTTTCATCTAAATATTCCATAAAAAACTCAGCAGAACTAACTAAAAAAATTAAAGATATAACTTTACCTAACAATGCAAAATTGATTTCGTGGGATGTTAAAAACCTTTTTCCTAGTGTCCCCCCAATGGAAACATTAAAACTGATAGAAGAACTTTTAAATTATAACAAAGTAAACCCCGTCATAAAATCAGAAATAATACACTTATTAAATATTTGCATAAACCAAAATTTCTTCAAATTTAACAATACTTTATATACTAGCGAAGAAGGTTTAATCATGGAAAATCCACTAAGCTCTTTACTCGCGGAAATCTTCATGGATTTCCTAGAAAACAAAATTCATAAACATCCGTTCAAAAAATACATCCTTTATTGGTATAGGTATGTGGATGATATAATTGCATGTTTCGTAGGTACTAACAGACAAATATCAACATTTGAGAATTTTATAAATAATCTCCACCCAAAAATAGTTTTCACCTCAGAAATAGAACATAATGAATCCATCAACTTTCTTGACCTCACGATAACTAGAGAAAACAATAAACATAACTTCGCAATTTATCATAAACCATCACAAACAGATACCATTATACACCGTTATTCTTTTCATCCATTCCAACACAAACTAGCAGCTCTCCATAGTATGATATACCGTTTATTGAACATTCCACTAAACCAAGTCAATTTCCAAAAAGAAAAATGTATAATTAAACAAATATCTTACAACAATGGATATAATACATCTCTAATAGATAATTTAATTAACCAACGTATACACAAAAACACATTAAAAGAAATTTATCCAGTAACATCTGATCTATCTGAACACAAATACGTTAGCCTCACATATCTCGGAAACATTAGTATTCAACTAAAAAACCTACTCAAAAAAGAAAATATTAAAGTCTCTTTCAAGACAAACAATCCTATTAGCAAATACATCAAAAACAATAAAAACAGTATGGATAAACTTCAATTATCAGGTGTATACAAACTCACTTGCCCAGATTGCCCAAAGATTTATATTGGTAGAACAGGTAGAAATTTCGGTACACGCCTAACAGAACATAAAAGAAGTTTCGATAAAAATAAAAAAGATTCACATTATGCTAAACACCTTCTTGAAAATAACCATTCTTTCACAAAAGAAATAGAAATTCTACATGTTGAAAATAGAGGTCTAAAATTGAACTTATGGGAAATTTACGAAATAAATAAACACAAAAACAGCAATAACCTAGTAAATGAACAAATAGATTTTTATTACACCCCTCTATTCAATATTTACAAGGGATCGAGTGAACACGATTCTGAAGGGAATATTCTTTGAGAAAACCAACCCGACGAACAATTAAAAACACATGTACACCTTCTGTAAAAAATCTTATAAATTCATTGTGCAACAACTGTTACTTCGTATTCTGATGAAGTCTTTCTAGCAAAGACGAAACGTACGTCAATACCAAAAATAAAGTAGAAAATGTAAACAAGTGTTTTATTTTATAATGACATTATTATTAATGTTTTCACACATGTTGATTTAAACATCTGTGAACTGAATCCGTATGATTTTTGAGACTAATTTCATGATCTGATTCATAATCGCACATATAACATCTGTGTTTCTTTAAATTCAAATGGACAGTATCCACGTGCTTCTTAAGTAGAGATTTTCTATTTCCCGCATAATCACACAAGTCACACTTATGTTGCTTCAAATTCAAGTGGACATAATTCACGTGCAACTTAAGATCCTGTTTTTGATTCGCTGCAAAGTTGCACAAGTGACACTTATGTTGCTTCAAATTCAAATGGACAGAATCTATGTGCATTTTTAGGTGAATTTTTCTGTTTGCGGCATAATCGCAAAAATTGCACTTGTATTCCTTCAAATTCAAATGAACGGAATTTATGTGCGATTCGAGATGATTCTTCCAGTATGAGGCGTAATCACATAATTCGCACTTGTGCTCCTTCAAATTTAAATGAAAAGAATCTATATGAATCTTTATGTAACTCTTCCTACTTGTAGCATAATCACACAAGTGACATTTATGCCTTTTTAAAATGGAATGAATAGAATCTACATGCATTTTGAGATGAGACTTTCTGTTCGCAGCATAATCGCACAAATTACATTTGTGTTTCTTCAAATTCAAATGAACCGAATTTATGTGCGATACGACATCATTTTTCCGATTTGAAGCATACTCGCATAAGTCACACTTGTGTTCCTTCAAATTTAAATGGAAAGAATCTATGTGTCTCTTGATATAATGTTTCCTCTTTGCAGCATAACCGCACAAGTGACATTTATGTTTTTTTAAATTGAAATGGACAGAGTCGATGTGAAGATTGAGATGAACCTTCTGATTCGCAGCGTAGTCACACAGATGACACTTATGTTCTTTCAAATTCAAATGAACTGCATTTATATGTTTCTTCAGATCCATTTTCTGATTGGAAGCAAAATCGCATAGGTGACACTTATTTTTCTTCAAATTCGTATGGGTATCCAAGTGTACTTTGAGATCGTACCTACGGTTTGTAGCATAATCGCAAAATGAGCAGGAATGCTTTTTAATATTCAAATGCTTTGAATTTACATGTAATTTAAGCTCGTGTTTTCGATTCGTTACATATTCACATAAATGACATTCGTGTTGATTCCGCTTTTCATGAACGTGTTTTTCTAAACTCAAGTGAACTGCATTTATATGCCTCTTCAGATCCATTTTCTGATTCGAAGCGAAATCACATAGATGGCACTTGTTTTTCTTCGAATTCAAATGTGTGTCCAAGTGCACTTTCAGATTGTGCTTACGATTTGTGCCATAATTGCAGTAAGAACATTTATGTCTTCTGATATTTAAATGTTTCAAATCTACATGTAATTTAAGATCATGTTTTCGATTCGTTACATATTCACATAAATGACATTTATGTTGGTTCTGCTTCTCATGAATATGTTTCTCTAAATTTAAGTAATCATCTGCAGACACTATTCCTACATTATTTTCACAATTATAGTCAAATATTTCTTGCTTATTAATTTCTTCCTTTTTGAAGAAAGGAGACCCTTCCCCTTCAGTTTGCGGCGATGGGTCTTCTAAGCCTTTATATTCACTTTTGATTAGGTATGTGCTTCCATCATGGACTCCAACCTCCTCAATAAGTTGTTCAACAATTTCTACATCTTCAATCTTTATTTCATAAGATTTAGAGTTGATTTCTTCCTTTGGCAATAGAGCACTGAAAAAAATCAAATTGAGAACTTGTTTGACTTGAATTTGAGCACACTGTAGTACAGCGGGTCAAAAAAGGGAAGCTTCTTTTGCATATGATTTAAACAATACTAATCTCTTGTTCCAGGGAACAACGTGCTATCATTTCGTCTGAATATCTATAATTTTCTAATGTTAGGTAAAAAATAATCTTAAACATCTGATCTCATTGACGAATTTGAGGTCAAAAGCAATTTTGTCCATCTGCACAGATAATAAACACTCGATGGATGAGATTTGGGTTGTTTCTACATCTTCAGTTCTATCAGGTAATTGTTGATGTGACTTCAACATGACTGTTTTATATGTACCCACAAATAAAAATCTAAAGTAGAACGAAATAAAAATGACTTCGTTTTCTATTACTTCTTATTACTGAATATACAGGGTGTCTACTTTTAAAAGGACCAAACTTCAAGGGGGGATCATACAAGTTATTTACAACAAAAAATTTCATATAACACATGGTCGAAATGTTAATGGTTATTCTTCAATTTAACATTTTAAGTTTTTCCATAAAATCAATTATACTTCAGTTATCCTTGTAGCCTCATCAAATTTAACCACATATCTGGAAACAGCATTAAATTTGTTTATGTGTGCCAAAAAATTCTTATTTTGGGCGTGGTAAGAAGATAAATATCAGTCATATTTCTTCAAAGGTTTTATTGATGAAAAATTATTAATTATGGACATGTTTTCTCTTCAGTAAAAAATACCTCATTTAGTGCGCTTTCGAATGACATATCCACTTTTGTGGTAGCTGCTTGTCCTCTGCCATAATATCATCATACTCCCGAGTTTAAAAGTGCATTGTTTATTCAGAACATAGGTCAAGTGTCAAATGAATATTTAAAATAACAGAAGTTGCCGTATCAACTGGTATATTCGTTTATCAGCCCACTTTTACAAAAATGATCTTTGATACTTAAACTGCCCAATGATTGATTTGAAAGTGGGATATTTTGCAAATACCACTAGTAAGTAATGACTAGTATGTTATTATTTATAGTATTCGTATAATATGACATCGAATCTGAGCCACAGGTCCTATTTTCCGAACAAATCTTAATAACGTAGTCTTGAACACCTGATTCATAAAATGCCAGAGTAATATTTTTTTTATTAAAGTTTATTTTGTATTACGGTTATTAAAACATCCTTCACAATGTCCAATAAAAAATTTATATAGAAAGTAACGATAGATACTTACGAATAAGAGGAATCAGGTATTATTTCATTTGTAACATTAACTTCGATATCCATCTTATCATGTATTTCTTATACAAAGTTTTGGCGGAATATTTCAAATCCAACACACATAGCATTGAATTTCAGTTGAGCTAACTTTATACATCTAATATATATATTCAAAAACAAACAAATATAATTTTTTTATGATTTACAAGATAAATCAAAATTTGACATTATGACATCTGTCAATGTTTAGGGAGAATCATAGAACTCTAAACATTCAGTTGATAGTAAGTTCATTAATTCATTGGGGAGCTTTGAATAAAAACTATTCTTATTTCATTCAAGAATGAACTATCACAAAGTAACAGATGACTCCATCCGATTAAAAGTTGGGAAGCTCTCTCTTTCTCGTCATACATGGAAAGAGAATGAATACTGGGCATTAAAATTTTGGGGACACTATTGAGGCCGTCTATTTTGTGACGTCATAACGTCAAAGAATTAGTCACGGTATATAAGATTTTATCGCATTTCTTATACTGAAAGATTATTTTTGTGTGCCGACAAAGAATAAAAAATTAACCTTCAATTTCAAAACAAACAAACTGTTCTCTTTTACACGTCTAATAAAGGAGATTCTTTATGTATGAGGAATGTATAGATGAATAAAAGGTATTTCACGGTAGCTTATTCAAATCTTTTCACGCAATACTTGTGAAAAATAAAGCTACTTTCATATAAAAAAATATATATTGTGCTATCCCGTACATTACAGAGTACTCTAAAAGATCCGGGATGTTACGTAGTACTCTAAGATCTGGGGGTTTACGGAGTACTCAAAAAAAGGGTTTACGGAGTACTGGTCAACTGACCTTAACAAAAGGACAACTGTTACTCATGACGGGAGTTTTGAGAATTTCAAGATATAAATAATTGATAAGAATACAAAACAACTTTTTATTTTTGTAGCATTCTATTAATGTTTTCTGTGCAGTGTGTGTTTGACTTTCATGGAGAACACATGTCTAGCATCCTAATGCGAATTGATAGTTTACAAGTGAAAAAGCTAAAAACCGGAGATAAGCGGAAAATAATTCAGAAAATTCAAAATTTCTCGAAACATTTCCACCAGCGCCGCGGAGTTCGAGGCTTTCCACGCTGAGATGTCTCAAAATAGCGGCACTTCGTCTTACGTAACATCGGAAGATGGCGAAAATTTTCAAGAAGTTACCAAGAAAAAACGTAAAAAGAAAACAAACAAAGCAGATCAAACAGCAAAAAAGAATAAGGAAAGCAAATCCCCAGAAATTATTTTCAAAGAACCACAATTATTAAGTTTGAAATCCAAACCAAATCACAACAAAAAATGCGAACGAATGGAGATAGATAATGGAACATCTGATAACACAACACAACAGAACAAATCAAGACGAGAAAATGTAAACATAAACACTCCACAAAAAATGACATACCCACGTAAACACAACCAAAACACCGTGATTTCAACAAGAATGAGCGAAATTCGGAGAATTGAATATGCAGTGCTATTCTATTTATCAGTGGATGAAGCCATTATAAAAGACCGAATTCAAATGTCCGAAGAATGGAATAAGAAATTCCCAAATTCAGCTGATGTTATTCTTAGAACAAAACTGGGATACCTACTGAAATCTAATAGTAAAAAAGAGGAACTTAAAACTGCTCTAGAAGAAATGAAGATTAACAAAATTATCATTAATTATAATGAAACCAAACCATACGAAAGAAATAGTGAAAGAAAAGAACCTCAAAAAACTTTCTCTGTAGTTATTTCAGCCGTAGAAAAATCCATTGATGAAAAAGACATCAGTCAACATCTGAATAATCTAAACCTAAAACACAGATACTGCAAGAGAATAATAGCAAGAGCAACAAATACACCAACAGGACATATCAGAATAATAACTGGAGAGGAAGCAACATTTGAAAAACTGTTGAACGAAGGAATGTTCTACAAAAATAGACATTATCTCATCTACCCTAGCAATCCCCCTGAACCTACTCCAATGCCTTGCAGCAAGTGTTTATTATTTGACCACACAAGCGAAAACTGCAAAAGTCCTCTCATATGTACAAAATGCCAGGGCCCACACAGAGAATCACAATGTAAAACCAACCTACCACCCAAATGCAGGTCATGTGGCTCAGAAGACCATCAGGCATGGTCCCCTAAATGCTCAAAACACCCAAAAACACCTATTGATGGAATACCTAACGTCTCAATCAAATCACTCAACAAGAAATCAAGAAATATAGAGGAACTGCACAAAAAACAAAGCAGAATACATAGCACGATAACCATTCACGATGATATAGTCAACACATATATAAGGAAACTGAATAAACCAAAAAACACCAACAGAGAAGAACTCATTAATAAACTAAAACGCAGATTCATCAACCAGTACGATATCGATACCGTTGCTGTTTTTTCAGGAAACAGGGTATATATCTTGATGTTTGATGTAGAGAACCCAGACGAATCCTCACCAACCGAGCCTAAAAACAACAGCATTCAAGTTCAATTCTGAAGTGAAAATATTGTACAACAACATCAACAGTTATGTGCCCAAAAAACAACTCATTAATAACTTTATTGAAAACAACGACATAAAATGCGCAATGTTCGTTGAGGCAAAAATCAAAGATGAGAACACTGCGACTTACAGAGATTGGAAAGTTATCAATAAAATAGGTAACAAAACACTTAACACAAGGGGAGGAAGTGTTGTACAAGGTCATCCATCTCTGAAGATAGGCAAAGAAAACTCACCGGTGATACAGAATTATCTGAATGAATGTATTCACTTCACAATACCAATTGGAACTGAAAAGATACATATTTTTTTAGTGTATATACATCCGCACTCTAAAATCGAAGAGACTATATTCACAAAAGCTGCATTGTACAAATACGCCGTGATCATAGGGGATTTCAATCCTAACAGGCAGAAAAACAAACAACTTAATAAATTCCTGCAGAACGGAACATTCTCCAAACGTCTGACAAATCCTACCTTCCTCATGGATGACAATCCAGACAGTACTCCAGACCTGATTCTCTACTCCACTAACCTGACGAGCAACATCGTGAATGTCGAGCTTGTTCCAGACCTGGGATCAGATCACCTGGCAATGGTAATTACCCTTGATTTAATGCGAACACCAGAAGAAGTGCCTAGGATGATAAAATACAATTTTCGCAAGTGCAACATCAAAAAAGTCGATAAAGAAATGATGAACATCATAAATGAAAACAAGAACGTAAATATAAACGAAGACTACATCACAGCGTTCAACAACACCCTATCAAACAGCATAACAAGGCACTCACCCATTGTTAAACATAACCCGACCCTTCATGAACTTCCTCCCTACATAATAAAGTTAATCAAGATGAAACGTAAAATGTACAGAGAATATTTGCTTCAACCCAATCCGAACATTAAAAGGAACATCAATGAAATTAACAAGAGCATTCAAACAATGATTCAACAATATAGACAACATACATGGATAAACGCTTGCTATGAAATTAATAAGACATCGGGAAGAACATTCTATCAGCAGGTTAACAAGCTTTCCAAATACAAGAAATTTAATAGTATATCAACCTTAAAGGACTCACTGAAGGAATACAACACGGATAAAGAAAAAGTAGAAAAGTTTGCTGACCACTTCAAAGGCTCCTTTAACTATGACAAGAACTCTAAATTTGACAAATCTCACGAAGCGCATATTAACTCCTGGTATGACAACTATTTTAGCAACCATCAAACTACAACTGCAAATGATAACATCAAAATAGAGGAGGAGGACTATTATGAAATTCTTCACAAAAACAAGAATAGTGCTCCAGGAGTGGATTCTATCCCATGGAATGTTGTGAAAAGGTTGAATGAAGATATACACTCGGAAATTATAAAGATCTATGAATATTGTCTCAACTCTGGATTATTCCCCAAGATTTGGAAAACGGGCATCATAATTACCATCCCCAAACATAACACAGACCATCACAAAGTAGAAAATTATAGGCCAATAACACTACTGCCAGTATTGGGAAAACTATTTGAGAAGATCATCAAAAGGAGACTGGAGGAACAACTGAAAGATGCCATACCCAAGCAACAATTCGGATTTCGCCCCAGAAAATCGACTATCCACCCAATGACCATCTTTATTTCCAACACTCAAAATGCACAACTCAATCGGAAGAAAACAGCTGCGATTTGCTTAGATATCAATAAGGCATTTGATAGCATATGGCATAAAGGTTTGCTTTTCAAACTCCAAAAACTGAACACTCCTAAATACCTAATAGAAATAATCAAGGGCTTCTTAGAAGAGAGAATACTTGCAATTAAAATAAACGAGACAATCTCCACTTGTATTTCCCCTGAACAGGGCACCCCACAGGGATCACCACTCAGTCCATTCCTCTATAACATATACTGCAGCGACATATATAACGGATCCAGCCGAGCCCAATATCATCTACAGTACGCAGACGACACAATAGTCGTTTCACATGAGAAAAGCGAAAGGAAATGCATGGAAGGCTTACAACTATACATGGACAATATGGTTACTTGGTTTCACAAATGGCGGCTTCAACCAAATCCTGGCAAATCCAATTTGATAATATTCAATCATAAAATACGTCCAAACTCACCAACACTAAAGATTGAAAACAACATCATTTCACCAGCACCCTCAATTAAATACTTGGGAATACATGTAGACAACAAAGCTAACATGAAACTGAATTCAAATATCGCCAAAAAAAAATCAATAAATCGAGCAAAACACTTCAGATGCCTTACATATAAAGACCAAGGAATTAGTTTAAAAAACTCGGTCAAAATTTACAAAAGTATTTGTAGACCCATCCTAGAATATGGGCACCCCCTGTACATAAATGTGGCAGATTCTGTATTACGAAACATTGAAGTAGGAGAAAGATCGGCACTAAGAATCATAACACGATTAAGACACCCACTCAACAAACTGCACAATCCGCCAAACGAGCTACTCTACGAAAAAGCTAACATACAACCAATTAAAGAAAGACTGATGGATCTGAATAGAAAATTCTCAGAAAGACTCAAAGACCTAGAGGATGTTGCAAGTATGATGCACAATGAGCCAGTAACCACCCCCCCAAGAAAATTCCCAATTCGAAGCGTGATGGACAGACTTCATGAACTACAATAGAATATACTTAATTCATAAATTTCATATGCAATGTATAATTTATGTAATTTTTTTTTTTTTTTTTTCTTTTTTTGTCACAAAGTTGTATAATCCACCAGGCTGAAGGACTTAGGTCGATGGCCATTGACTGTAGTCAATAAAAACTGTTATTATTATTATTATTGTTTTCTGTGAATTGAATCTGCATGGTTTCTGAGACAAATTTCATGATCTGAGGCATACAACATTTATATTTCTTTAAATTCAAATGAACAGTATCCACATGCTTCTTAAGTAGTGATTTTCTATTTCCCGCATAGTCACACAAGTCACACTGATGTGGCTTCAAATTGAAGTGGATGGAATTCACATGTAATTTGAGATCCTGTTTTTGATTCGCAGCAAAGTCACACAAATCACACTTATGTTGCTTCAAATTCAAATGGACAGAATTTATGTGCGATTCGAGATGATTCTTCCTGTACGAAGCGTAATCGCATGAGTTGCACTTGTGTTCCTTCAAATTTAAATGAAAAGAATCTACATGTATCTTAATATAATATTTTCTGTTTGCAGCATAATCGCACAAATTACATTTGTGTTTCTTCAAATTCAAATGAATGGAACTGATGGGTGATATAAGATAATGTTTGGAGTTTGAAGCATACTCGCACGAATCACACTTATGTTCCTTTAAATTTAAATGAAAAGAATCTATGTGTCTCTTAAGATAATGTTTCCTCTTTGCAGCATAATCACACAAGTGACATTTATGTTTTTTCAAATTGAAATGTACAGAGTCGATATGAAGATTTAGATGGACTTTCTGGTTCGCAGAGAAATCACACAGATGACATTTATGTTCTTTCAAATTCAAATGAACTGCATTTATATGCCTCTTCAAATCCATTTTCTGATTCGAAGCAAAATCACATAGATGACACTTATTTTTCTTCAAATTGAGATGGGTGTCTAAGTGTACTTTCAGATCGTGCTTACGATTCGTGCCGTAATCACAGTAAGAGCATTTGTGCCTTTTAATATTTAAATGTTTCGAATCTACATGTAATTTAAGATCGCGTTTTCGATTTGTTACATATTCACATAAATGACACTTATGGTGGTTCTGCTTTTCATAACTACATTTGTTGCGTTTATTTTGCAAATCGTCTGCAGACACTTTTTCTACACTATTGTCATAGTTAGAGTCAATGACTTCTTTCTTATATATTTGTTCTTTTTTGAAGAAAGGAGATCCTTCTCCTTTAGTTTGTGGCGATGGATCTTCTATGCCACTAAATTCACTTTTGATTAAGTTTGTGCCTGTGTCATGGACTCCAACTTCATCGATAAATTGTTCAATCATTTCCACATCTTCAACCTTTATTTCATAAGATTCAGAGTTGATTTCCTCCTTTAGCGTTACCGTACTGAAAAAATTCAAATTGTGAACTAGTACTGCTTGAATCTGAGCACACTGTAGACAAGAAGTCCAAAACAAATAGAAGCTTATCTTGCATATGATTTTGATTTAAATAATACTAATAATCAAATATCTTTCTTTCAGATGATTCTTCTTTTTTTATAAGACAAAAAACAAATTATAAAGTGTAGAAAAAATTTTGGCATATATACAGGTGTTTCTAAATTGATTCGAAAAATGTTGAGAGATGGTTCTTTGGCAGCAGTTAATGGGGGTGTTTCATATTATATAGGGTGAATCATAACTATAAGGACAATGGAACTGGGCTACAACAAATGATAGAAGTGTTCTCTTATTCATTTTGTTACACAACTATGTGAATCATAACAATTGGGAAATTGGTTAAGAACTGGTCAAATTAAGTCAAGGGTTATTACGACCAAATATGCCTTAATAAAATATTGCTGTGGAAAAAGATACAGGACAAGTTGAATTTTTTTTTGTTTTTTGCTAATAATTTCACTGTTTATTTCTCAATTGTTATCAGAATCGACACAGAGGCATGACTTTGGACGAGGAATATTATTTTATGTATTACTTCACTTTTTGTTATAGGGAGCGCCATGTGAATTATTCCTGATGATGAAATTAAGTAGTAGCCTTTTCTGAAGAAACTTGATAGTGATTTTAATTAGAAAATACGATGTGAAAACTGTTTATTTATATATTAGGCTAGAGAATGGTCACCATAACCATCCACTAAAATACGAAGACTTTGGGCATAGCTTTCAAACTGATGGAAACGACTTTTTGTGTCACATTCAATTTGTCCAGGAGCTCTTGTTGAATTTGAGTATAATCTTCATCCAATAACACTTGCAATTTGTTGTCTGTGAACTTTTTTTATGATTATATATAAATTGTATATAAAATGAGGATAAATACTTACGAATCATATATTTCATTTTTAACCTGAACTTCGAGATCCATCTTATCTATATTCTCATAATATACATTCAGGTTTTGCAGAAGTATTTAAAATCAAACACTAGTTTAGCTGTGCTAATTGATACTATAGTACAAAAATTCTCACAATATTTATGTTATTTGCATCATTTGCAAATAGAAATCAATATAAAAACTCTGTGATTAAGACATCTGTCACTGTCAATTATCGGAAACCTGTGTATAGGCCACGGAATTTAGAAACATAACTAGTAACATAGACGAGCATTTTACCTAGAAACATTATAATAAATAAAATTATGCCGTAGCATTAGCATAGACGTATTAATAACTTAGGATAATAAGTCTATGGTTCCAAATCAGAGACGCCTGTGTCAGTTTCCGCGAACTATTTGTATGTGGCGAGAAATATCCATATTTGGATTCAAATAGTATCCTGATATTTTACAGAATCTAGGCTTCGGCTAAGAGTTCGATCCAGTTTGAATTGGGTGAACAGCTTGAGCAATGTCGTGATATACGGAGTACTCTAAGAGATCGGGGATTTTAAGGAGTACTCTAAGAGATCCGAAGTTTTACGGAGTACTCTAAGAGATCTGTGAGTTTATGTAGTACTCTAAGAGATCTGGGATTATATGGAGTACTCTGAAGAACGCTAACCATTTTATTGTTAGCATCTAGTGGCGGGAAAATAGGACGTTATGTTGTGTCGGCAACCCAAATTACACCTAACGAGAGCAAGGCAACAGCAACGGGAAGTTCAAATATTCAAAACATAGTAACATCAGAATAATACATTTCTAGTAGTACTATTCAGAAGCAACAACCCTCAATTAATGGAAATAAACATTTATCAGCCTATAAAATAAAATAGAAAAAGGCTTTTTACTTGATAGAAGAAATATAACAAAATTTGAATATCAAAACAGATTTAATCTGTCACTCTTCTACAATTTTAATTTAAAAACAATTTTTATTCAAAAAACTTTTAGAATTAAATTTCTTCTTTAGTAGTTTTAATATCATGTTTCAGAATTCATTTCCCCAAAGTCCAATAATAAACATATTGCAAAACAATCTAAGTTATAAAACCGATCCCCCACATAGCTGCTTTGAAACAGAAACTTGATGTACTTTATGTGGTGTCAAAAAATAAGCCTGAATATTTACAACAATATAAAATAACTATCTTTAACCAAATGATTGAAAGAAATCATTTAGTTTCAAACTTGTTTTTCACTGTATTGAACTCATTGTAATAAATAAGAAACAACATTATTTAATTAAGAAACTTTTAAAAGCAATAAAATTGGATAAAATAATAAGAAAGGGTTTTCTATTTGATAAAAGGATTATTACAAAATTTGAATATCAAAACGGATTTAATCTGTTAGTCTTCTACAATTTTAATTTCAAAAAATTTATTCAAGAAACTTTAAGAATTAAATTAATGTCTTTATTAGCACTGCTCATATTCAAATTCAATAAAATTGGAGTTGACTCAAAATAATATGTTCCTTCGGTGAGTGAAACAAATATTCTCTTGACATTTTTATATAATTCATTCGATTGAGCGAAGGGTATTCATTCACTTCAATATATGTTTACTTAAAACAAAAGCATATTTAATTACCAAAATGTTTCAGTAATGTAGCCCACTAGAGATAACATTTGAATCAAATGAATATGTTTTGGAGGTTAATAAGTATGCACTCCAAATAATCAGGTCATTTTTATTGAAATAATTTTTTTAATGGAAAAAATATATGTTCAAAATAACAGAATATTCTGTTCAGCTGTAAATTTGAGTTATCCAATTGGGTTATTCTTTCACCCAGCTGAGAATTGAATTGTACTGAGAAAAACTTGGTCAGTAGATAGGAAATATAAAAAATATTTCCATGAAATTAGGCTTTATCTAATTTCAGATAATTTTTTGAGTTGGAAATACTGTCATGCTTAAAATTTCATTTTGAAACAATATTTAACTATATAACTAAATATAATATAGAACCCCTGAAAGACGAGAGCATAAAACTCCTGTACGAAAAAAGAATGCAGAAAAAAATATACCTGAACTATATAACCAAAATGGACAATGTTGAAGAAGCTGTATTAAGTTATCCAATGAATTGGGTTATTCTTCCACTCAGCTGAGAATTGAATTGAATTTTCAGAAAATATTTTATATTATAATTTTCAATTACAATGAAAGAACGAATAACAGGCAAATAAATTAAACGGACCATTGTTGATGCAATAGCTCATTTTATTGCTATGATAAAAATATCAATTTATAGACACAGAATACTAATAAGTTTATTAGTATTACAACCAAATCTCTGCGCATGTTTCAAATCATATATGAATAAATCATAAAAAAAGTAAAATAAATGAAGAAGAACTCAAGAATAATATTCTATGGTCTTCCTTAAACAGGAAAGTTTATAATCTGGCTTTATTAAAAATATTGTGCAATAGTTTTTCAATACAGATAAGAGTGTATAAGTGTAAAAGTGTAAAACGAAAAATATAGCTGATAATTCTAGTGATCATAATCGAATACTTTAAATATATATCTTGGTATGTATAATTATTTATAATTTAATTTATCGAAAAAACTTTCAACTATAGGAAAAATATCATAGAAACAATTTATTTTCCAAATTTTAATTGGAGTAGTCCTTTATTTTGTATAGTTATTTCGAATTAAACAGGAATACCTTTTCAAACATCAATTCACCGTAGCCATAACTGAATTTTAATTTTTTACCCTTTGCTTGTATAAAAGTCTTTTCCAAAAACTTCATCAGGTGTGAATTTCAAAATTTTTTATGAACTTGGGAGGCATTATTAGGATGATAAATTTCTATAAAACAACAGTGAAAGAAATTGTAATTATCAATTTATTTTGAATACTAGATTTAAAAAATACTTCATAGGTTTGACTACATGTTGGATTTTACACTCATGTAAGGGATGAAAATTTTCAGGAACTAACGCTTACATTGTACCCTAACTCATACTCCTTATTAATAATGCTATGTTATGTTGAACGGGTACCTTATGAGCGTCACCACATTTTTTTTATTGCCAATCTGTTTTAGTTTTTCAGTCTTCTGTTTATGTTATTCTAAATTTAGTTTGATTCAGTAAGTTAAGTGTAGAACTACAAGTAAACTGTTGACGGAATCTACTAAATTTGCAATGGATTTACTGTTTTGAAAATTTTTACCGTGAGCTTATGTTATATCACAGTAACATCTCAATCCATTATGCATCGATTATAATGGAAAAGCAACAACTAGGTGTCGGAAATTATTAATTGACAATAAAATTTAAACCACTCTTAACGATAAATCAACATAAAAAAAATAATTTTGCTTAGAATAAAATTAAATATGAAAAATCGGACTTACCACCCAAATTGTTTTAAATAAAGATATAAATATATTTCAATTAGCATTTATTTCTATTTCTATTCTCTCTTTGATAGATCTTGAAAGCATATATTCAATTTTCAACAACATTATCTTAGAACACTCTCATTCATCTCAAATGATGTCGATTCTATTTAGAATAACAAATAAACATTATTAATATTATCATCAATATTATTACTAGTGTAGTCGATTGATCAATATTTATCGATCGATTCGTCTTTTCAATCGATATATCCATTTCAGGCGGTTCGAAAATTTGCGGATGGCCCTCGTATCGTACACCACAGAAGCGCTCCAAGGTCGAACAAATGGCCAGCGCGGGAAAAGTCGCGACATTCCCGTTTTCATCCGCGCGTATCGAAGTAACGGAAAGTCATCGGGAAAATATAATAGCCTTACGCCGTAGCGGACTTTTCGATCCGTATACTTATTTTCGCGACGGGCTTCACCCGTTTTTCCGACGGTTCGAAAATTTTCGAACGACCGTCGTATATTACTTCACGGATGACCCCTATACGTACACCACAGACGCGGTAGGACCGGTGTGGGCGGGGCTTGCTTCTTTACAAATGGCGAGCGCGGGAAAAGTCGCCAAATTTCCGCTTTTCATCCGTTCGTATCGAAGGAACTGAAAGTCATCTGGAAAATATAATGGCTTTACCGGGTAGAGGACATTTTGTACTTTCGATACGTATACGTATTTTTGCGACGGGCTTTGCCCGTCGCGAGATTTACGCAAGAAAGTTTAGCACTACGTAGCTACTCCGAAGTCTGTGGTCCGTTGCCATGACACTTAAAAACTTTAAAACATTTAAAAAATAATATATAATCAAAAATATATTTTAATTCCGTCCGTATCCGTTATATTGAGTAAATTTGAATTAAATATCCAGTTTCCAAATGCCCATTCAGCGAACACACACGTTGTTGTCTATGGTCGTTTACCTTCAGCTTCCGGGTCAGTTGAATTTTGTAATGGTGTAGATCCAAGTCATGATGCAAAATTCGACAAATTGCGGTATGCGAAAAGTGGAGTTCTCGTGAGCAACGCGAAATCGACTGTCTCGTATTCTCCTACACACTCTCACGAAAAATGGCGATATTTGCTGTAGACCTTGCGTTTCTCGTTGTAGGGGTGTTGGTTCGTTGTTTACTGAACTAGTGGATATTCGTCAATATGACTAGCGAAATTTCTTCCTTTAAGGTATAATATTTATGTTGTTGCGTTCAACAACAGGTGCTTCCAATATCGGAGCGTGCCCTCTGATGAGGTAATTATCTCAAGCATGTTTAGAGTGTTTTTAGTTATTCACTTGTAATAACTGTTTTTATTATTTCCAGCGTTGAAAGGGATCATCAAGTCACACAGTAAAGATGACTTCTGAAGCGAGCAAAAATGTACCTTTGTTCCAACCTCCTGTGAAGGTGAGTGTCTTAAAATGTTTGTCATTGTTCTAAAATTTTGCAGATTGGTTCCATTATAATCTGTGTATTACTTGTATAAGCAGTCAATGTAATTAACCCTAAATGTTGGGAGACAATTTTCATTATTCCTTGAAAATTGTTTATATAGAGAAAACGAAAATGAATTTGGTTATCTGACGCTGTATTTATGAAACCACCATGGTAGTTTATTTTTTATGAGTAAGTAAAACATTTAGATATTAATAAAAATTTATTTCAGGTCATTCGTGAAAATGATCCGGTCCTCAACAGGATTAAGAGCGTGCTAGGTGATGATGATCGAGTGAAGGACGATTTGAAACCTGGAATGGTGTTAGGTATACCAACACACCAGTGCTTCCCTATCCAAGAATGGGAGAAGGAATTTAAGTAAGTGAAAATCGCTCACGATTAATACCCTTTCATGTAAATATATTCTTGAATTGAGGGAATATTTATTAGAGAAAAAATCATTCCTGTACACACGTGCTTATCACTTATGCTTAATTTTGAATGTCAAAACAGATTTAATCTGTTAGTCTTCTACAATTAAAAAAAAATTTATCCAAAAAACTTTTAGAATTAAATTAATGTCTCCAATAAGCACCGCTTATATCTAATAGACGTATATAATCAAAACTCAATATACAATGCCAAATATTTATTTATTTATTTTAAATGACTTTTTTATATTTGTTGGTTTATTTACTCTATTTGACATTGTATATTGAGTTTTGATTATATACGTCTATTAAATATAATTATTGTAGACATTAATTTAATTCTAAAAGTTTTTTGAATAAAAATTTTTTTGAAATTAAAATTGTAGAAGACTAACAGATTAAATCTGTTTTGACATTCAAATTTTGTTATATTTCTTCTATCAACTAAAAAGCCTTTTTCTACTTCAACTTATGCTTAACTTTCCAATCTCGTTCTATCTGAATACATTCCTAATCGGAAGGATCTCTATAGAATAAATTAACAAAAATATGATTCAGATATGTGTTGGATATATACTACTCTGTCAAGAAAGTACCGGGAATTTTCAATTAAAACAACATTTTTACATTTAATCGTCAAAATTTATTGGGTCGCCTTCAAAATAGGCTCCATTTGCTCCAATACATCTATGCCAACGGCACTTCCAATTATCGAAACATTTTTTATAGGCGCTTTCCGGGATGGACTTTAGCTCTCGCGCCGAATTTTGTTTTATGGCTTCAATCGACTCAAAACGGGTGCCACGAAGGGGCAATTTTAGTTTTGGGAAGAGGAAAAAGTCGCAGGGAGCCAAATCCGGCGAATACGGTGGTTGCTGAAGCACGTTTGTTGAGTTTTTGGCGATAAAGTCAGTCACAATCGTAGCTCGGTGAGAAGGCGCGTTATCGTCATGCAAGATCCATGAGTTGTTCGCCCACAAATTCGGCCGCTTCTTACGGATACGCTCACGCAAACGTTTCATAACGCCTAGGTAATACTCCTTGTTTACCGTCTGACCCTCTGGAACGAATTCGTAGTGCACCACGCCACGGATATCGAAGAAAACAATGAACATCACCTTCATTTTCGAGCGGCTTTGGCGTGGTTTTTTGAAGGCTCTGTACCACTGATATGCACGAGTTTTCGATAGAGCATTATCACCAAAGGCCTTTTGCAATATTTTCAATGCATCGGCACACGAAAATTCATTTGCAACACAAAACTTTAAACAAATTCTTTGCTCAACGTAATCACCCATAGTAAAAATCGGCACGCACTCTGACATCGACTGACTTAATCAGCTGTTGCAAACACACTACTTGACAGATCCCGCTCAAGCTTGGCATAGTAATTAAGGACAGTGGTACCAACCTAGGAAAAAAAAATTTTACCTGCCTCATTGCCCCGCCAGATTTAAATCGATAATTCCCGGTACTTTCTTGACAGAATGTACTTCGGATGATTCAGTCCTTTTAAGTAAGCATTTACAATCAATTGTATTAAATTCAAAACCATTTACACAACAGTATAGTAGATAAGTATAGAAGAAATATTCTTCATAAACCTTTCCGTAAGATAACTTCAATTAACAACTTTTGATTTATTCAGTAAGTTTTTGTTTTCCACCAATGAAGGGTTTACAATATTTTTGCTGAACAACTCTCCATATATCGGGGTTTTTTTTTTTAGTGATAAAAATTTCGATAGGCATAACTGTGATTTGATAGAAGGTAGAAGCCATGTTGTTTTGACATTTCTATTCAGTAAGCATTGAAAAATTATCATGGAAAGACTCACGGCGCAACGACGTTTACAAATTGTCGAAATTTATTTTCAAAAGCAGTGTTCTATTCGCCAAACTTAAAGAGCACTTCGTGAAATTCATGGTTTACATAATCGTCCATTAGAGCAGCTTATTCGTCGAACTATCGATAGATTTCGGACAACATTCTCTCTGCTCAATGCAACAACAACAAGACAAAGAACTGTACGTACAGAAGAAAATATCGCTGCTGTTAGTCAGTTAATGATGATCTAGATTTGTCTATTCGTCGACGTTCAGAACAAATTAGACTCTGTGCATCCACCACATGGAAAATTTTGTGTAAAGATCTTGGTCTACCCATACAAGATCCAACTGGTTCAAGAACTAAAGCCACTTGACCATAATAAGCGTCGTTTGTTTGCTGATTGGGCCTTAGAGCAGCTTGAAGTCGATCCACTTTTTATCGTAAAATTGTGTTTAGTGATGAAGCTCATTTCTGGTTGAACGCCTATGTAGACAAGCAAAATTGCCGTGTATGGAGTGAAAACAATCCTCAAGAAGTTCTGCAGGTTCCATTGCATCTTGAAAAATGCATTGTATAGTGTGCTTTACACGCTGGAGGCATCATCGGTCCATATTTCTTTAAAAACGATGCTGTAGCTGATGTTACAGTGAATGGTGCTCGTTACAGATGGATGATCAATGATTATTTGTTTCAAAATTTGAATGGTATCTACCCAGAAGTGTTTTGGTTTCCAACATAACTCGTGTTGTTGATGAAATAAGGCCTGAATTACTCGAAAAAGTGGTCCAAAATCTGTCTGGTCGGATGCGGTTTCTCAGAGCTAGTCGTGGTGGACATATGCCGGAAATTATTTTTAAAACATGCCATAAATTTATCTTTCAAATAAAAAAAGTTTGGCTTCAATCTTAATTTAAATGTGATTTATTTCAATTTAAAGTTCTATCATTCTAAGAAAAACACACGATATTAATGACATCAGTACTTGATCGCTTACTGTCATTGGTTCGTAGTACGAATGCTCACAAACCACTACACAATTACATTCCGTAATACCAAAAACATATTCTTTTTTGTAGGATAGGAGAACCGATTTTCAAAGTTCCCACGTATAATCCCAAGCTCCAGAGGGCGAGAAAGCAACAATCTGCCAAAAAGATTCCAGTTCCTTCAGACTACATAGTCGATAGAATTATTCAGGATATGATGACGTTATATCATATTATCCCAAATATTGAGAAGGAGAAGAAAATGATGATCGGGAAAAATAATTCTTCCCTTTCCACGCCAATAAGAAATGTAAGTAAACTTTAAATTTGCATTATATTTGGAGAAAATTCAACACATTTATTTTTATGGAAAATATTGATAAATTTTAATTTCGTTACCTAGTTTGTGATTAATAGCTCAATTTTTTGCTACAGTCAGCACAAGTACCAACACGTCCAGCACCAACAACTCAAGCACCAACTCGTCAAACGCCAACATGTCCAGCATCAACACGTCAAACACCAACATGTCCAACACCAACAGGTCAAACATCAATATTTCCAGCTTTAACACCTAAAGCACCAACACGTCAAACACCAACATGTCCAAAACCAACACCTAAAGTACCAACACGTCAAACACGAACATGTCCAGCCCCAAAACCTAAAGCACCAACACGTCAAACACCAATATGTCCAGCACCAACACGTCAAACACCAACATGTCCAGCACCAACACGTCAAACACCAACATGTCCAAAACCAACACTTGAAGTACCAACACGTCAAACACGAACATGTCCAGCCCCAAAACCTAAAGCACCAACACGTCAAACACCAATATGTCCAGCACCAACACGTCAAACACCAACACGTCAAACACCAACATATCCAAAACCAACACCTATAGCACGAACACGTCCAGCACCAACAAGTCCATCATTCAATCCCAGTAAGTGAATTTTATAAATCTTATTCCATGTAGTATAGAATGAAATTTGCAAACTTGAACGTTCTTTAAACAGGCATAGTAAAAAAAATGGTAAAAAGCATTGATGGAAGAGGAGATTTGTGCGCTAGTTCATATTACCTACTATTCCGACGAAATATTTTCCTTCGGTCTTTTGTAATCAAAAAACTACCCTGGAAGTTTTATCCTTAAAAAATGCGGATCTCATCCAGTGAGACTAGATTTTGAGGGATAAGATAAGAAAGGCAAAAAGGGAAGCGTGCCATAATGCGCTAGAATTCTGCTGATTGAAACTACTTCAGGCCGAGTAATTGGCAGCAAGTACCATACCGTAAGTGCACTGGTTGTTATGTTATGTTATTTATGGCAAGCGGGCGTCTGTCCACCCTACCACTGCGTCCGCACGGACTATTGTGGTTCACCCCTAATTTATATCTCCCCGACGAGATCCATTTTTTGGATAAAACAGATAATCTTGTTCAGGTGTAATTTTTTCAGTTCGCTGTGGGCTATAAAAGCCTGACCAAAGACTTCGAATCTGATGCGACTCACCGCTGGGCACTCTGAGACGATGTGCGTGGCTGTTTTAGTGTCCTCAAGACACAGCCTGCATTGATCGTTTTCAGCCAGAACGATTTTGTGCAAATGCGCTCTCAGTCTGCAGTGACCTGTCATAATTCCGACAAGTGTTCTTAGTTTGGCCCTATCCAGACCCAGCGCTAGGTTCGCCATCTTTTTGTTCGAAGCTGTTCCAAGAAACAAGTTCGAATGTTTCAGGCCAAAATGGCTCCGCCAGAAAGACTCTAGCCTTGAGTTCATTCTCCCTGTTATCGCCTCGTTAGCCACGTCATGTGGTATTCCCAGGAATGGTTCCGGTCATACCAGAGGAGACAGGTCTTCCCTTATACACCATTTGTCAATAGTGTTCAGTATCTCTTGAAGGAGGCCGATATCGTCACCTCCGATTTACCTTTCAGTATGATTGCCTGGTCATCAGTAAATGCTTGAACGTCGACTCCCCACAGCGAAATGATCGCTATCAGGTCATCAACGAGAAGGGTCCACAGTAAGCCATTCGCAGCCTTGAACTCGAATACCTCATCCTGGTGCACTGGTACTAGCCGGCGGAAAATAACAGATGCGGTTTTCAGTCGATTCAATGGTGGATATGCGTTGAACACTCATAGCAGTTTTTACAAGAGTAACGCCAAGTTGGAACGATTCGGTTTCTTTTGACGTCTGTTGAAGTATGGAATGATATCATAGACCAATTAGAACGGCGCTATTTCTAACATTATTGTTATTACAAATGAGAACGGATTCAAATCTTTGATATGTTTCAATTTTTCTGTCGTATGCATTTCTTGAATCTATTTCGAATTCTGCTTTATCAGTTTCGTCGATGTTCAGGCTAATTATACCATATTTTTAACGGAGAATTTCATGGAGAATATAAGATATTAGCTCATGGAGTTTCAGATTTTTGGCAAATTTTAATTGAATGAATTTTTCCGAATCATAAGACGGTTTCAGAATGTTCAGTTTTAATACTTGAAATTTAACTGAAAAAAGTTGAAGTAATTGATAGATGTTGCCGAAGGAAGGTATGACGGATTTCGTAGTGTCTTTTTATTTCCTGAATTCATCATTGTCCAAATTTTTGAGTAATTCAACAAAAATATCACTTACTGCTAAACTTCAATATTTATTGATGAAATTTTGAAAACGAAACCAACATGCCGCTAATAAAAATATGTTCATTAATTTCTCTTTTTATTTCACAGAACGCAGAAAACTTCACCAAAATATGACAGGGACCTCAGCGTAAGTATCTTATCATTATACAATATAAAAATAATAAACTAGTCTTCCATCGAATAATTTGCTGTGATTATTAATATGTATTTCTTTTCGCAGATGTAAAAGCGTTCAACCGAATCTGTCCGCTAATGATGAAGAAATTCAGATAGAAAGTTACACATTGTTGTCGCCGATTGCAGCAACACCGCCCTGGGTGAGAGCCTTATCAGATAACTCAGTGTAAGTATATTTTCATTGTAATTCAATATAAAAACAATGGTCTTCTAGCGCGCACTTAATGCTTTATTATTACTAACATACATTTTTATTTGTAGGAATAAAAAATCCGCTTCGAAATCTAGTTCTGAATCAGAATCTAGGTCTGAGTCAGACTCTAGTTCTGAATCAGACTCTAGTTCTGAATCAGACTCTAGTTCTGAATCAGACTCAAGTTCTGAATCAGAGTCTAGTTCCGAATCAGAATCTAATATGGCATCATGGTTTGGTTACGTTTCGTCTAGCCCTGAATCAGATAAATAATCTTATAATCTGATACGGAGCTACAGGAAATGCCTGGTTACAACAGATACCTATATATTGACATAAAGCGTGGAGAATGGAGAATGAGGAAATACAACGAAACGAATCAGAAGTGGCAATGGCTGGGACCTAGGCAAACCAAACGCAGTGAAGAAGGTGGCTCCACGATTTCAAGTCTCAGGAGGAAAATAAGTGGCATCGAATAGCACAAATCACAGAAGTGAATGAACAATGGCTGAAAAAAGAACTGTTACCATGGACGGCGACCCCTATAAGACCATGTCACTCAAATTGGTGCGATCAGGAATTTGAAATAAAATAAAAATTACGATGTTGAAGAGATCCTCTAAGGATCATAACATCCAAATGATATAGGAGTACAAATAAGTTAACTCCGTTTTTTAACACAAATTAAATATTTATTATAGAAGAACGATAATATAAATTTATTTAAAATATTGCCCATCACTTGCAACCACTTTTATTGTGTTTGAGATGAATCTTCCTCCAATAATTCCTCCAATTCTGCATCCTCGTAAATTTTTGGCCTTCCACTGCGATCTTTGTCTTCTACGTCGAAATCACCGTTTTTAAACTTTTGAAACCACTCTCGACACGTTCTCTCACTCAAAGCACCCTCACCATATGCTTCTACGAGCAATTGATGCGCCTCAGCAGCAGATTTCTTTAAATTAAAAAAGTAAACTAATATTTCCCGCAAATGACGTTTACTTGGCTCAAATTTTAACATTTTCAACATATAAAAATTATATTTTACCAATATAAAATCAATGATATTAATAGATTATGTTGTTCTTGAATGTCCAAACTATTTTTTAAGCCGGTTATCATCTGCGAAAGCTAACCGAAACTCCGTGCCGCGCCATCTACAATAAAACGGCGGAAACTTATTTGTACTTCAATAAATGAAAATTGTTAACCAAAATTCTATAAATTAAATATTTTGAATAGACAAAATTTTGTTTCTGCTGATCAATCTTATGAAAACAAATATCTTCCAAAAATGTTTAACATAATCTTAAGAATTTCATCATAAAACTATCTTACTTAGAATATTCAATATTATTGAATATCTAACTAGATTACTTTCTATAAAATCTCAAGATACGTAAGAGCATTACTGAAAAACAAGTTTTAAGAGAGACTTTGCTTCGTCAGTATTCAAATAATTCATATTCAATAAAATATAAGATCAATCAACAACAAATATTTATTCACCCTTCAACAATTTAGAAAACTTCCGGTAAATAAATACTGAAAAATATATAAACGTTTTTCTAACTCTTAAACCTTACCACTGTCACCATTTACTACATTCTACTCATAAATCCTGCATCTAGTTTCCAACTCGAAAATAAATCAAATCACACACTTTACTAAACTTTGTTTTTTTCCAAAGTATTTTCTTCGGAGATGGATAGATCAAAAAATAACACATTTAAATGAGATATAACATATAATAAACTATTATTCAATAGAATTTTCAATATTTACAGTTTTTCACAGTCTTTTAGAAAGCAATTGAGGTAAAACTGTATTGTGTTACATAATGTTCATTTTTAAATTTAAGATTGAATAGTCACCTCTACCAAGTACAAACGGAATAAATTAATGTTCAATTTTCTATAATAACATTTAGCCAAAAAATAATATCATCCATTTGTATCTACATAATTCAATTTTATTTATATTTTTATCAATGAATAAGCAATATGGTCTCACAAGAGTCCAAGAAACCTGCGAACTTCCATGTTTGTGTTCAAAAACATATACAGTCGACTCTCATTAATTCGAAACTCGAGGGACTCTTGAAATATTACGAATTATCGAGTGTTTGAAATATCAAATGGTTTGAAATTTGTGAGAGAAAATAAATAAAACTTCGAATTATTAAGTGTTGGTTAATTTTTATTTATTAATATAAAAATGACAAGAATTAAGAGGTACATTCGTGTACATACATGTATTCGTAATGTGAATTAATTAATCTTTCGAAAGAACTTTGTTATACTGGTTTGCTTTAAAGCACAATTCTGCTGCTGACACTGCTCAATAACATTTTTTAAGAGAAAAAGTGCCTGAAATGCTTTTTCATCATTTTCGTTTTGTAGACAGAAGCTTTGTAAGGTATCAAATGAGGATCTTGCTTCCTTAACTGACACCTCTGCCAAAGGTTCCGATGTATCGTCCTCATCTTCATCGTTACTTTGCGTATCTGTCGCAGATAAAATTTCGCCATCGGTTAGTGAACCTGAGACAGCAACATTTTCATCCACTTGAACAAAATCAGAAAAACTCACACCGCTGATGTCAACTAATGGTTCTATTGCTGGTTCTTCATCATCTATAAGTATTGGAAGATTTTCTTGATTTTCTTTTAAGAAACCGGATTTTTTGAAGCAGTTGAGAATCGTTAGGGGTGTTACAGCTCTCTATGCTTTGTCAATTAGTAAAATAGCTGTCAGAACCGTGATATTTGCAGTTAGCTGTTTGTCGAGAGATTCTAAAACGATCTTAACAATTTCTTTGCGATAGAACGTCTTAAAATTATGGATAATCCCTTGGTCCAATGGTTGCAATTTGGAAGTTGTATTTGGCGGAAAGAAGTAGAGTTCCACGTTAGACAATGTAGGAGGACTGTTGTGGACAGTGCAGTTGTCTAAAAATAGTAAAATTTTCCGCTTTTGTCGTTTCATGTCCCCATTAACTGTTAAAAGCCAATCTTTTGCAACATCACTCTTCTTCTCACCTTCTTCTACTTTTTCGATTAACTTTTTCTTTTCAGCAATCGTCAAACATCTATACTTTCTAGGGCTCATAACTAACACTAACTTTTAATCTGCATACCAACGAAAGAGTAACAGTAACTGAATAACTAAACAAACCAATTCGTAAGAAGTGTGTGCGTCAAATAGTCAAACTAATCATAACAAAAACAAAGGCTCGTGTATCTTGATACAAGTTTGAACTTGTCGCAAAATGTACTTACAATCTTTCCGCCTCTTCTCTCTGCGACTTTGAATTGTCGAGTGTTGGACGCTGATGAGTTCGAATTAACGCGTCGTTTTGTTAAATAGCAATGATTTTTTCGTTCGAATTACCAAGTGTATGAAAATGTATTGATTTAGTTCGAAATATAAAGAGATTTAGTAGGGAACTCGTGATAACTTTGAATTATAGAGAGGTTCGAATTATCGCAGATTTGAATTAACGAGAGTCGACTGTACATATGTTTATGCTGTCTGCAATTTTCTATGAATTGAATGAACATGATTTTTGAGAGTTTGTTTAAGGTTTGTAGCAAAATCGCATAAGTTACATTTATGTTGTTTCAAATTCAAATGAACTGAATCTTTATGTTTAGTGAGATTATTTTTAAAATTTGTAGCATAGCCGCAAAACTCGCATCTATTGCGCTTAGAATCTGAATGAACTGAATCCATATGATCGTTCAGGTGACTTTTATGGTTAGTTGAATATTTACATAAGTGGCAGATGTGTACCTTTGTGTTGAAGTGAATAGAATCTATATGATGCTTGAGATCACTCTTCCGATTTGCAGCATAACCACATAAGATACATTTATGTTTCCTCAAATTTAAGTGAACAGACTCCGTATGAAGTTTGAGAGTATACCTTTGATGTGCTGTATAATCACACAAGTCACATTTATGATATTTGCAATTCAAATGAACTGAATTCACGTGCCTTTTGAGAGTTTGTTTAAGGTTGGCAGCAAAATCACATAAACTACATTTATGTTTCTTCAAATTCAAGTGAACTAAATCTATATGATACTTCAGATTATCCTTCCGATTGGCGGAATAATCACACGAGTTACATTTATGCTGCCTCAAATTTAAATGAACTGAATCTTTATGATCCTTGAGTATATTTTTCCAATTTGTGGAAAAATCACACAAGTTACATTTATATTTCTTCAAATTTAAATGAACTCCATCGATATGAGTCCTGAGATAATATCTACAATTTGTGGCATAATCACATAAGTTACATTCATGTTTTAAATTTGAACTAATGGCATCTCCTTTCAAGCTATTTTGATTATTTACTTCAGATTCACTCAAATGACATTCACCTTGCTTCTGGTGTGGATGAAATGATCTGTGCTGCTCCATTGTTTCTTCAATATCTAAACTATGGTTACAAATATTAGAGTTGTTAATCTCACGACATTTTTCTTCCACTTGGATAACAGGAAAATTCTTATTATTAATTTGTCGTGATGAATCATCACCACAATTATATTCACTTTTAACAATGTATTCTTTCCTGTCATGACCTCCACATTCATCTATGAATTTTTCGGCAATGTTCAGATTTTCAACTTTCACTTCGACACTTTCGAATATCTCTTCATTGTCTTGATGCGAGGCACTAAAATCAATAAAATTGTCAATTAAGGAAAGTTTTCTTTTCATTAAAACCGGAGACAAGCGGAAATATTGATCATTCACAAGATTTTGTCGATATACCAAGGATATTTCCAGGAACTCCAAGAGGTCCAAACGTTTACCATTATCACCTTTCTGTAAAATTTGTGTTTTACTAAAATCTATAAGATGGTTGGATGTGATACAATGATCGAAGAAGCCAGTTGTTGATTTATTTTGAAGAATCGATCTTTTATGATCTTCAATTCTGACTCCGAGAGATCGACCCGTCCGACCTATATAAAAAACAGGACCTTTGTCACAGAACAACTTATAGACAACACTCAGATGTGAATTATTTAGTCGATTCTTACCGCTAAGAAACATTGACCTCAAAATGTTCTTATTATATATATGTTTCACCAAGTGGTTAGCGAGGAATCAATTTCAATCACCAAAACTTTAGTTCAAGATGTGATATGTCTTCAAATATGAAAATTTTGATATATAAGAATTCGCAGATACAACAAAATGTCACACGTGAAAAGATCAAAATGAGGTATATACAGGTATTGTGTGTTTTAAAACAAGCATTTATAATTATAATTTATGGAACATAGTAGCCATAGATGAATAAAGCTAAAGTGCTTAGGCAAATGAAAAAGTATAATACAATATTTCTTTTCTCACCAACTATCAGAAGGTGTATGTGTACAGTTAATTCCTCCTTCCTCATAGATATTACTTCCAAAGAATCCAGTTTTTCCAATTTCTTTAATTTCGTAATCGTCTTCAACCTTAATATCAGCCACTTCTAAACTTTTTTCCATTTTTTCTAATTGAAAATAGCACACTTCTTATATCTATGTTATATTATTATATTTAGTTAAATATGTTTTTAACCACAGTTTGAATAAAGAATTCTCTATTCAAAGCTTGTTCCCTGTAGAGCCAAATTGTACATAGTAGTAAATTTACAATTCGTTTATAGGTCTTGATAATCCAAACTTGCTTTAAATGTTTTCAAATTAACGAAAACCCCAAACCCCATTATCCAGGCGTGTTAATGGACGTTATAATAAGAACAAAGAAATGGGTATCCGGGGGATCACACAAGAGTACATACAAATCAGTTACATATCAAGCACCGCAATTAGAAAGAAAAGATAATACAAATCCCTATTGGCAAGTTTTACGCAGATAAAGAACCACTATTTACAAATACAGCAAAAAGCAATCAGGCACCGAGAGAAAGTATACAATACAAATAGAAAACTTGTGAGGGTTGCTTAAGTTATGTACAAAGGCAATGCAATTTAGTTAAAACATTCCGGTGGGATTAAATAATGGAAAAGCAAAAATACAAGGATGGAAAGCGAAGTAAAATGAACGAGCGTGCAGTCATTAATTTCACATTAACACAAAGGTGGTATTTAAAAATGCAAAGCATGCAATTAATCAAAAGCATTTAAAAGAAGTTTACTTACTAAGAGTTACCAAGGGACACTGTTATAAATACTATTATCTCGAGTAGACTACTAAGTTGCTCAGGAGGTTTATTTCCAAGAACCTTCCTCTCGAATGAATTCAAATACAATGGGGAAGCTATAAGGACCTTGTTCTCCTTTGTTATTCTCCCTAATCATTTTTGTCAAGTCACCGCAACACAGAGTATTTTTACACAGAAATTATAGCGGGAAAATACAATGACATAATGGTGGAATTTATATAATCTATCAGGGACTCTGTGACTCGTATGATCTTTAGAGGATCCGGATCTCTTCAATATGTTTGATACTCTATTTCAATTAATTTATTTCATTGCTCATCTTTATGAGTGCCGATAACGCAGTGGGAAGAGCTTTGGACTCGTAACCGTTTTCTTTTAACTGTTGTAACTGCTAGTCAAGAATTTTTTCCTAGATCATTTCTATCGAAACCACTTGTTAATGTCATTTTATAGAAATTAGGATAATTTATTTGTTTCATACTATTTGTCATCCTATATATTAACATTTGCTGGTTCACATGTAATTGGTGTCGAGTTCATTTTATATTGAATTGTGTATCTTATCCATCTATTATCTGGCCAGATGAAAAATCTCTTTTTGCTGAATTTTCATTCGGTTCTCCCGAATAATCAATAATGAAAATATTTTTCCAGAATATGCCCACTGAAATAAACACTTTGTGATATTTCTGTATTCTCAGTAATTAACACGATTAATCTGGGTTTTTAGAACCGAAGTTGATGGCTGATTACTGTCGTATTCACAATTCTTGAGTGATTCTGATTCGAAGCAAAATCGCATAGGTGACACTTATTTTTCTTCAAATTCGTATGGGTATCCAAGTGTACTTTGAGATCGTACCTACGATTTGTAGCATAATCGCAAAATGAGCAGGAATGTTTTTTAATATTCAAATGCTTTGAATTTACATGTAATTTAAGCTCGTGTTTTCGATTTGTTACATATTCACATAAATGACATTCGTGTTGATTCTGCTTTTCATGAACATGTTTTTCAAAATTCAAGTGAACTGCATTTATATGTCTCTTCAGATCCATTTTCTGATTCGAAGCGAAATCACATAGATGGCACTTATTTTTCTTCGAATTCAAATGTGTGTCTAAGTGCACTTTCAGATTGTGCTTACGATTTATGCCATAATTGCAGTAAGAACATTTATGTCTTTTGATATTTAAATGTTTCAAATCTACATGTAATTTAAGATCATGTTTTCGATTCGTTACATATTCACATAAATGACATTTATGTTGGTTCTGCTCCTCATGAATATGTTTCTCTAAATTTAAGTAATCATCTGCAGACACTATTCCTACATTATTTTCACAATTATAGTCAAATATTTCTTGCTTATTAATTTCTTCCTTTTTGAAGAAAGGAGACCCTTCCCCTTCAGTTTGCGGCGATGGGTCTTCTAAGCCTTTATATTCACTTTTGATTAGGTATGTGCTTCCATCATGGACTCCAACCTCCTCAATAAGTTGTTCAACAATTTCTACATCTTCAATCTTTATTTCATAAGATTTAGAGTTGATTTCTTCCTTTGGAAATAGAGCACTGAAAAAAATCAAATTGAGAACTTGTTTGACTTGAATTTGAGCACACTGTAGTACAGCAGGTCAAAAAAGGGAAGCTTCTTTTGCATATGATTTAAACAATACTAATCTCTTGTTCCAGGGAACAACGTGCTATCATTTCGTCTGAATATCTATAATTTTCTAATGTTAGGTAAAAAATAATCTTAAACATCTGATCTCATTGACGAATTTGAGGTCAAAAGCAATTTTGTCCATCTGCACAGATAATAAACACTCGATGGATGAGATTTGGGTTGTTTCTACATCTTCAGTTCTATCAGGTAATTGTTGATGTGACTTCAACATGACTGTTTTATATGTACCCACAAATAAAAATCTAAAGTAGAACGAAATAAAAATGACTTCGTTTTCTATTACTTCTTATTACTGAATATACAGGGTGTCTACTTTTAAAAGGACCAAACTTCAAGGGGGGATCATACAAGTTATTTACAACAAAAAATTTCATATAACACATGGTCGAAATGTTAATGGTTATTCTTCAATTTAACATTTTAAGTTTTTCCATAAAATCAATTATACTTCAGTTATCCTTGTAGCCTCATCAAATTTAACCACATATCTGGAAACAGCATTAAATTTGTTTATGTGTGCCAAAAAATTCTTATTTTGGGCGTGGTAAGAAGATAAATATCAGTCATATTTCTTCAAAGGTTTTATTGATGAAAAATTATTAATTATGGACATGTTTTCTCTTCAGTAAAAAATACCTCATTTAGTGCGCTTTCGAATGACATATCCACTTTTGTGGTAGCTGCTTGTCCTCTGCCATAATATCATCATACTCCCGAGTTTAAAAGTGCATTGTTTATTCAGAACATAGGTCAAGTGTCAAATGAATATTTAAAATAACAGAAGTTGCCGTATCAACTGGTATATTCGTTTATCAGCCCACTTTTACAAAAATGATCTTTGATACTTAAACTGCCCAATGATTGATTTGAAAGTGGGATATTTTGCAAATACCACTAGTAAGTAATGACTAGTATGTTATTATTTATAGTATTCGTATAATATGACATCGAATCTGAGCCACAGGTCCTATTTTCCGAACAAATCTTAATAACGTAGTCTTGAACACCTGATTCATAAAATGCCAGAGTAATATTTTTTTTATTAAAGTTTATTTTGTATTACGGTTATTAAAACATCCTTCACAATGTCCAATAAAAAATTTATATAGAAAGTAACGATAGATACTTACGAATAAGAGGAATCAGGTATTATTTCATTTGTAACATTAACTTCGATATCCATCTTATCATGTATTTCTTATACAAAGTTTTGGCGGAATATTTCAAATCCAACACACATAGCATTGAATTTCAGTTGAGCTAACTTTATACATCTAATATATATATATTTAAAAACAAATATAATTTTTTTATGATTTACAAGATAAATCAAAATTTGACATTATGACATCTGTCAATTTTTAGGGAGAATCATAGAACTCTAAGACATTCTAGACATAGACTCTTCAGTTGATAGTAAGTTCATTAATTCATTGGGGAGCTTTGAATAAAAACTATTCTTATTTCATTCAAGAATGAACTATCACAAAGTAACAGATGACTCCATCCGATTCAAAGTTGGGAAGCTCTCTCTTTCTCGTCATACATGGAAAGATATAAATAATTGATAAGAATACAAAACAACTTTTTATTTTTGTAGCATTCTATTAATGTTTTCTGTGAACTGAATCTGCATGGTTTCTGAGACAAATTTCATGATCTGAGGCATACAACATTTATATTTCTTTAAATTCAAATGAACAGTATCCACATGCTTCTTAAGTAGTGATTTTCTATTTCCCGCATAGTCACACAAGTCACACTGATGTGGCTTCAAATTGAAGTGGATGGAATTCACATGTAATTTGAGATCCTGTTTTTGATTCGCAGCAAAGTCACACAAATCACACTTATGTTGCTTCAAATTCAAATGGACAGAATTTATGTGCGATTCGAGATGATTCTTCCTGTACGAAGCGTAATCGCATGAGTTGGACTTGTGTTCCTTCAAATTTAAATGAAAAGAATCTACATGTATCTTAATATAATATTTTCTGTTTGCAGCATAATCGCACAAATTACATTTGTGTTTCTTCAAATTCAAATGAATGGAACTGATGTGTGATATAAGATAATGTTTGGAGTTTGAAGCATACTCGCACGAATCACACTTATGTTCCTTTAAATTTAAATGAAAAGAATCTATGTGTCTCTTAAGATAATGTTTCCTCTTTGCAGCATAATCACACAAGTGACATTTATGTTTTTTTAAATTGAAATGTACAGAGTCGATATGAAGATTTAGATGGACTTTCTGGTTCGCAGAGAAATCACACAGATGACATTTATGTTCTTTCAAATTCAAATGAACTGCATTTATATGCCTCTTCAAATCCATTTTCTGATTCGAAGCAAAATCACATAGATGACACTTATTTTTCTTCAAATTGAGATGGGTGTCTAAGTGTACTTTCAGATCGTGCTTACGATTCGTGCCGTAATCACAGTAAGAGCATTTGTGCCTTTTAATATTTAAATGTTTCGAATCTACATGTAATTTAAGATCGCGTTTTCGATTTGTTACATATTCACATAAATGACACTTATGGTGGTTCTGCTTTTCATAACTACATTTGTTGCGTTTATTTTGCAAATCGTCTGCAGACACTTTTTCTACACTATTGTCATAGTTAGAGTCAATGACTTCTTTCTTATATATTTGTTCTTTTTTGAAGAAAGGAGATCCTTCTCCTTTAGTTTGTGGCGATGGATCTTCTATGCCACTAAATTCACTTTTGATTAAGTTTGTGCCTTTGTCATGGACTCCAACTTCATCGATAAATTGTTCAATCATTTCCACATCTTCAACCTTTATTTCATAAGATTCAGAGTTGATTTCCTCCTTTAGCGTTACCGTACTGAAAAAATTCAAATTGTGAACTAGTACTGCTTGAATCTGAGCACACTGTAGACAAGAAGTCCAAAACAAATAGAAGCTTATCTTGCATATGATTTTGATTTAAATAATACTAATAATCAAATATCTTTCTTTCAGATGATTCTTCTTTTTTTATAAGACAAAAAACAAATTATAAAGTGTAGAAAAAATTTTGGCTTATATACAGGTGTTTCTAAATTGATTCGAAAAATGTTGAGAGATGGTTCTTTGGCAGAAGTTAATGGGGGTGTTTCATATTATATAGGGTGAATCATAACTATAAGGACAATGGAACTGGGCTACAACAAATGATAGAAGTGTTCTCTTATTCATTTTGTTACACAACTATGTGAATCATAACAATTGGGAAATTGGTTAAGAACTGGTCAAATTAAGTCAAGGGTTATTACGACCAAATATGCCTTAATAAAATATTGCTGTGGAAAAAGATACAGGACAAGTTGAATTTTTTTTTGTTTTTTGCTAATAATTTCACTGTTTATTTCTCAATTGTTATCAGAATCGACACAGAGGCATGACTTTGGACGAGGAATATTATTTTATGTATTACTTCACTTTTTGTTATAGGGAGCGCCATGTGAATTATTCCTGATGATGAAATTAAGTAGTAGCCTTTTCTGAAGAAACTTGATAGTGATTTTAATTAGAAAATACGATGTGAAAACTGTTTATTTATATATTAGGCTAGAGAATGGTCACCATAACCATCCACTAAAATACGAAGACTTTGGGCATAGCTTTCAAACTGATGGAAACGACTTTTTGTGTCACATTCAATTTGTCCAGGAGCTCTTGTTGAATTTGAGTATAATCTTCATCCAATAAGACTTGCAATTTGTTGTCTGTGAACTTTTTTTATGATTATATATAAATTGTAAATAAAATGAGGATAAATACTTACGAATCATATATTTCATTTTTAACCTTAACTTCGAGATCCATCTTATCTATATTCTCATAATATACATTCAGGTTTTGCAGAAGTATTTAAAATCAAACACTAGTTTAGCTGTGCTAATTGATACTATAGTACAAAAATTCTCACAATATTTTATGTTATTTGCATCATTTGCAAATAGAAAACAATATAAAAACTCTGTGATTAAGACATCTGTCACTGTCAATTATCGGAAACCTGTGTATAGGCCACGGAATTTAGAAACATAACTAGTAACATAGACGAGCATTTTACCTAGAAACATTATAATAAATGAAATTATGCCGTAGCATTAGCATAGACGTATTAATAACTTAGGATAATAAGTCTATGGTTCCAAATCAGAGACGTCTGTGTCAGTTTCCGCGAACTATTTGTATGTGGCGAGAAATATCCATATTTGGATTCAAATAGTATCCTGATATTTTACAGAATCTAGGCTTCGGCTAAGAGTTCGATCCAGTTTGAATTGGGTGAACAGCTTGAGCAATGTCGTGATATACGGAGTACTCTAAGAGATCGGGGATTTTAAGGAGTACTCTAAGAGATCCGAAGTTTTACGGAGTACTCTAAGAGATCTGGGAGTTTATGTAGTACTCTAAGAGATCTGGGATTATATGGAGTACTCTGAAGAACGCTAACCATTTTATTGTGAGCATCTAGTGGCGGGAAAATAGGACGTTATGTTGTGTCGGCAACCCAAATTACACCTAACGAGAGCAAGGCAACAGCAACGGGAAGTTCAAATATTCAAAACATAGTAACATCAGAATAATACATTTCTAGTAGTACTATTCAGAAGCAACAACCCTCAATTAATGGAAATAAACATTTATCAGCCTATAAAATAAAATAGAAAAAGGCTTTTTACTTGATAGAAGAAATATAACAAAATTTGAATATCAAAACAGATTTAATCTGTCAGTCTTCTACAATTTTAATTTAAAAACAATTTTTATTCAAAAAACTTTTAGAATTAAATTTCTTCTTTAGTAGTTTTAATATCATGTTTCAGAATTCATTTCCCCAAAGTCCAATAATAAACATATTGCAAAACAATCTAAGTTATAAAACCGATCCCCCACATAGCTGCTTTGAAACAGAAACTTGATGTACTTTATGTGGTGTCAAAAAATAAGCCTGAATATTTACAACAATATAAAATAACTATCTTTAAACAAATGATTGAAAGAAATCATTTAGTTTCAAACTTGTTTTTCACTGTATTGAACTCATTGTAATAAATAAGAAACAACATTATTTAATTAAGAAACTTTTAAAAGCAATAAAATTGGATAAAATAATAAGAAAGGGTTTTTTACTTGATAAAAGGATTATTACAAAATTTGAATATCAAAACAGATTTAATCTGTTAGTCTTCTACAATTTTAATTTCAAAAAATTTATTCAAGAAACTTTAAGAATTAAATTAATGTCTTTATTAGCACTGCTCATATTCAAATTCAATAAAATTGGAGTTGACTCAAAATAATATGTTCCTTCGGTGAGTGAAACAAATATTCTCTTGACATTTTTATATAATTCATTCGATTGAGCGAAGGGTATTCATTCACTTCAATATATGTTTACTTAAAACAAAAGCATATTTAATTACCAAAATGTTTCAGTAATGTAGCCCACTAGAGATAACATTTGAATCAAATGAATATGTTTTTGAGGTTAATGAGTATGCACTCCAAATAATCAGGTCATTTTTATTGAAATAATTTTTTTAATGGAAAAAATATATGTTCAAAATAACAGAATATTCTGTTCAGCTGTAAATTTGAGTTATCCAATTGGGTTATTCTTTCACCCAGCTGAGAATTGAATTGTACTGAGAAAAACTTGGTCAGTAGATAGGAAATATAAAAAATATTTCCATGAAATTAGGCTTTATCTAATTTCAGATAATTTTTTGAGTTGGAAATACTGTCATGCTTAAAATTTCATTTTGAAACAATATTTAACTATATAACTAAATATAATATAGAACCCCTGAAAGACGAGAGCATAAAACTCCTGTACGAAAAAAGAATGCAAAAAAAATATACCTGAACTATATAACCAAAATGGACAATGTTGAAGAAGCTGTATTAAGTTATACAATGAATTGGGTTATTCTTCCACTCAGCTGAGAATTGAATTGAATTTTCAGAAAATATTTTATATTATAATTTTCAATTACAATGAAAGAACGAATAACAGGCAAATAAATTAAACGGACCATTGTTGATGCAATAGCTCATTTTATTGCTATGATAAAAATATCAATTTATAGACACAGAATACTAATAAGTTTATTTGTATTACAACCAAATCTCTGCGCATGTTTCAAATCATATACGAATAAATCATAAAAAAAGTAAAATAAATGAAGAAGAACTCAAGAATAATATTCTATGGTCTTCCTTAAACAGGAAAGTTTATAATCTGGCTTTATTAAAAATATTGTGCAATAGTTTTTCAATACAGATAAGAGTGTATAAGTGTAAAAGTGTAAAACGAAAAATATAGCTGATAATTCTAGTGATCATAATCGAATACTTTAAATATATATCTTGGTATGTATAATTATTTATAATTTAATTTATCGAAAAAACTTTCAACTATAGAAAAAATATCATAGAAACAATTTATTTTCCAAATTTTAATTGGAGTAGTCCTTTATTTTGTATAGTTATTTCGAATTAAACAGGAATACCTTTTCAAACATCAATTCACCGTAGCCATAACTGAATTTTAATTTTTTACCCTTTGCTTGTATAAAAGTCTTTTCCAAAAACTTCATCAGTGAAGGTGTGAAATGCAAAATTTTTTATGAACTTGGGAGGCATTATTAGGATAATAAATTTCTATAAAACAACAGTGAAAGAAATTGTAATTATCAATTTATTTTGAATACTAGATTTAAAAAATACTTCATAGGTTTGACTACATGTTGGATTTTACACTCATGTAAGGGATGAAAATTTTCAGGAACTAACGCTTACATTGTACCCTAACTCATACTCCTTATTAATAATGCTATGTTATGTTGAACAGGTACCTTATGAGCGTCACCACATTTTTTTTATTGCCAATCTGTTTTAGTTTTTCACTCTTCCGTATTTTGAACAGTCTTCTGTTTATGTTATTCTAAATTTAGTTTGATTCAGTAAGTTAAGTGTAGAACTACAAGTAAACTGTTGACGGAATCTACTAAATTTGCAATGGATTTACTGTTTTGAAAATTTTTACCGTGAGCTTATGTTATATCACAGTAACATCTCAATCCATTATGCATCGATTATAATGGAAAAGCAACAACTAGGTGTCGGAAATTATTAATTGACAATAAAATTTAAACCACTCTTAACGATAAATCAACATAAAAAAAATAATTTTGCTTAGAATGAAATTAAATATGAAAAATCGGACTTACCACCCAAATTGTTTTAAATAAAGATATAAATATATTTCAATTAGCATTTATTTCTATTTCTATTCTCTCTTTGATAGATCTTGAAAGCATATATTCAATTTTCAACAACATTATCTTAGAACACTCTCATTCATCTCAAATGATGTCGATTCTATTTAGAATAACAAATAAACATTATTAATATTATCATCAATATTATTACTAGTGTAGTCGATTGATCAATATTTATCGATCGATTCGTTTTTTCAATCGATATATCCATTTCAGGCGGTTCGAAAATTTGCGGATGGCCCTCGTATCGTACACCACAGAAGCGCTCCAAGGTCGAACAAATGGCCAGCGCGGGAAAAGTCGCGACATTCCCGTTTTCATCCGCGCGTATCGAAGTAACGGAAAGTCATCGGGAAAATATAATAGCCTTACGCCGTAGCGGACTTTTCGGACTTTCAATCCGTATACTTATTTTCGCAACGGGCTTCACCCGTTTTTCCGACGCTTCGAAAATTTTCGAACGACCGTCGTATATTACTTCACGGATGACCCCTATACGTACACCACAGACGCGGTAGGACCGGTGTGGGCGGGGCTTGCTTCTTTACAAATGGCGAGCGCGGGAAAAGTCGCCAAATTTCCGCTTTTCATCCGTTCGTATCGAAGGAACTGAAAGTCATCTGGAAAATATAATGGCTTTACCGGGTAGAGGACATTTTGTACTTTCGATACGTATACGTATTTTTGCGACAGGCTTTACCCGTCGCGAGATTTACGCAAGAAAGTTTAGCACTACGTAGCTACTCCGAAGTCTGTGGTCCGTTGCCGTGACACTTAAAAACTTTAAAACATTTAAAAAATAATATATAATCAAAAATATATTTTAATTCCGTCCGTATCCGTTATATTGAGTAAATTTGAATTAAATATCCAGTTTCCAAATGCCCATTCAGCGAACACACACGTTGTTGTCTATGGTCGTTTACCTTCAGCTTCCGGGTCAGTTGAATTTTGTAATGGTGTAGATCCAAGTCATGATGCAAAATTCGCCAAATTGCGGTATGCGAAAAGTGGAGTTCACGTGAGCAACGCGAAATCGACTGTCTCGTATTCTCCTACACACTCTCACGAAAAATGGCGATATTTGCTGTAGACCTTGCGTTTCTCGTTGTAGGGGTGTTGGTTCGTTGTTTACTGAACTAGTGGATATTCGTCAATATGACTAGCGAAATTTCTTCCTTTAAGGTATAATATTTATGTTGTTGCGTTCAACAACAGGTGCTTCCAATATCGGAGCGTGCCCTCTGATGAGGTAATTATCTCAAGCATGTTTAGAGTGTTTTTAGTTATCCACTTGTAATAACTGTTTTTATTATTTCCAGCGTTGAAAGGGATCATCAAGTCACACAGTAAAGATGACTTCTGAAGCGAGCAAAAATGTACCTTTGTTCCAACCTCCTGTGAAGGTGAGTGTCTTAAAATGTTTGTCATTGTTCTAAAATTTTGCAGATTGGTTCCATTATAATCTGTGTATTACTTGTATAAGCAGTCAATGTAATTAACCCTAAATGTTGGGAGACAATTTTCATTATTCCTTGAAAATTGTTTATATAGAGAAAACGAAAATGAATTTGGTTATCTGACGCTGTATTTATGAAACCACCATGGTAGTTTATTTTTTATGAGTAAGTAAAACATTTAGATATTAATAAAAATTTATTTCAGGTCATTCGTGAAAATGATCCGGTCCTCAACAGGATTAAGAGCGTGCTAGGTGATGATGATCGAGTGAAGGACGATTTGAAACCTGGAATGGTGTTAGGTATACCAACACACCAGTGCTTCCCTATCCAAGAATGGGAGAAGGAATTTAAGTAAGTGAAAATCGCTCACGATTAATACCCTTTCATGTAAATATATTCTTGAATTGAGGGAATATTTATTAGAGAAAAAATCATTCCTGTACACACGTGCTTATCACTTATGCTTAATTTTGAATGTCAAAACAGATTTAATCTGTTAGTCTTCTACAATTAAAAAAAAATTTATCCAAAAAACTTTTAGAATTAAATTAATGTCTCCAATAAGCACCGCTTATATTTAATAGACGTATATAATCAAAACTTAATATACGATGCCAAATATTTATTTATTAATTTTAAATGACTTTTTTATATTTGTTGGTTTATTTACTCTATTTGACATTGTATATTGAGTTTTGATTATATACGTCTATTAAATATAATTATTGTAGACATTAATTTAATTCTAAAAGTTTTTTGAATAAAAATTTTTTTGAAATTAAAATTGTAGAAGACTAACAGATTAAATCTGTTTTGACATTCAAATTTTGTTATATTTCTTCTATCAACTAAAAAGCCTTTTTCTACTTCAACTTATGCTTAACTTTCCAATCTCGTTCTATCTGAATACATTCCTAATCGGAAGGATCTCTATAGAATAAATTAACAAAAATATGATTCAGATATGTGTTGGATATATACTACTCTGTCAAGAAAGTACCGGTAATTTTCAATTAAAACAACATTTCTACATTTAATCGTCAAAATTTATTGGGTCGCCTTCAAAATAGGCTCCATTTGCTCCAATACATCTATGCCAACGGCACTTCCAATTATCGAAACATTTTTTATAGGCGCTTTCCGGGATGGACTTTAGCTCTCGCGCCGAATTTTGTTTTATGGCTTCAATCGACTCAAAACGGGTGCCACGAAGGGGCAATTTTAGTTTTGGGAAGAGGAAAAAGTCGCAGGGAGCCAAATCCGGCGAATACGGTGGTTGCTGAAGCACGTTTGTTGAGTTTTTTGCGATAAAGTCAGTCACAATCGTAGCTCGGTGAGAAGGCGCGTTATCGTCATGCAAGATCCATGAGTTGTTCGCCCACAAATTCGGCCGCTTCTTACGGATACGCTCACGCAAACGTTTCATAACGCCTAGGTAATACTCCTTGTTTACCGTCTGACCCTCTGGAACGAATTCGTAGTGCACCACGCCACGGATATCGAAGAAAACAATGAACATCACCTTCATTTTCGAGCGGCTTTGGCGTGGTTTTTTGAAGGCTCTGTACCACTGATATGCACGAGTTTTCGATAGAGCATTATCACCAAAGGCCTTTTGCAATATTTTCAATGCATCGGCACACGAAAATTCATTTGCAACACAAAACTTTAAACAAATTCTTTGCTCAACGTAATCACCCATAGTAAAAATCGGCACGCACTCTGACATCGACTGACTAAATCAGCTGTTGCAAACACACTAGTTGATAGATCCCGCTCAAGCTTGGCATAGAAATTAAGGACAGTGGTACCAACCTAGGAAAAAAAATTTTTACCTGCCTCATTGCCCCGCCAGATTTAAATCGATAATTCCCGGTACTTTCTTGACAGAATGTACTTCGGATGATTCAGTCCTTTTAAGTAAGCATTTACAATCAATTGTATTAAATTCAAAACCATTTACACAACAGTATAGTAGATAAGTATAGAAGAAATATTCTTCATAAACCTTTCCGTAAGATAACTTCAATTAACAACTTTTGATTTATTCAGTAAGTTTTTGTTTTCCACCAATGAAGGGTTTACAATATTTTTGCTGAACAACTCTCCATATATCGGAGTTTTTTTTTAGTGATAAAAATTTCGAAAGGCATAACTGTGATTTGATAGAAGGTAGAAGCCATGTTGTTTTGACATTTCTATTCAGTAAGCATTGAAAAATTATCATGGAAAGACTCACGGCGCAACGACGTTTACAAATTGTCGAAATTTATTTTCAAAAGCAGTGTTCTATTCGCCAAACTTAAAGAGCACTTCGTGAAATTCATGGTTTACATAATCGTCCATTAGAGCAGCTTATTCGTCGAACTATCGATAGATTTCGGACAACATTTTCTCTGCTCAATGCAACAACAACAAGACAAAGAACTGTACGTACAGAAGAAAATATCGCTGCTGTTAGTCAGTTAATGATGATCTAGATTTGTCTATTCGTCGACGTTCACAACAAATTAGACTCTGTGCATCCACCACATGGAAAATTTTGTGTAAAGATCTTGGTCTACCCATACAAGATCCAACTGGTTCAAGAACTAAAGCCACTTGACCATAATAAGCGTCGTTTGTTTGCTGATTGGGCCTTAGAGCAGCTTGAAGTCGATCCATTTTTTATCGTAAAATTGTGTTTAGTGATGAAGCTCATTTCTGGTTGAACGGCTATGTAGACAAGCAAAATTGCCGTGTATGGAGTGAAAACAATCCTCAAGAAGTTCTGCAGGTTCCATTGCATCTTGAAAAATGCATTGTATAGTGTGCTTTACACGCTGGAGGCATCATCGGTCCATATTTCTTTAAAAACGATGCTGTAGCTGATGTTACAGTGAATGGTGCTCGTTACAGATGGATGATCAATGATTATTTGTTTCAAAATTTGAATGGTATCTACCCAGAAGTGTTTTGGTTTCCAACATAACTCGTGTTATTGATGAAATAAGGCCTGAATTACTCGAAAAAGTGGTCCAAAATCTGTCTGGTCGGATGCGGTTTCTCAGAGCTAGTCGTGGTGGACATATGCCGGAAATTATTTTTAAAACATGCCATAAATTTATCTTTCAAATAAAAAAAGTTTGGCTTCAATCTTAATTTAAATGTGATTTATTTCAATTTAAAGTTCTATCATTCTAAGAAAAACACACGATATTAATGACATCAGTACTTGATCGCTTACTGTCATTGGTTCGTAGTACGAATGCTCACAAACCACTACACAATTACATTCCGTAATACCAAAAACATATTCTTTTTTGTAGGATAGGAGAACCGATTTTCAAAGTTCCCACGTATAATCCCAAGCTCCAGAGGGCGAGAAAGCAACAATCTGCCAAAAAGATTCCAGTTCCTTCAGACTACATAGTCGATAGAATTATTCAGGATATGATGACGTTATCTCATATTATCCCAAATATTGAGAAGGAGAAGGAAATGATGATCAGGAAAAATAATTCTTCCCTTTCCACGCCAATAAGAAATGTAAGTAAACTTTAAATTTGCATTATATTTGGAGAAAATTCAACACATTTATTTTTATGGAAAACATTGATAAATTTTAATTTCGTTACCTAGTTTGTGATTAATAGCTCAATTTTTTGCTACAGTCAGCACAAGTACCAACACGTCCAGCACCAACAACTCAAGCACCAACTCGTCAAACGCCAACATGTCCAGCATCAACACGTCAAACACCAACATGTCCAACACCAACACGTCAAACATCAATATTTCCAGCTTTAACACCTAAAGCACCAACACGTCAAACACCAACATGTCCAAAACCAACACCTAAAGTACCAACACGTCAAACACGAACATGTCCAGCCCCAAAACCTAAAGCACCAACACGTCAAACACCAATATGTCCAGCCCCAACACGTCAAACACCAACATGTCCAGCACCAACACGTCAAACACCAACATGTCCAAAACCAACACTTGAAGTACCAACACGTCAAACACGAACATGTCCAGCCCCAAAACCTAAAGCACCAACACGTCAAAGACCAATATGTCCAGCACCAACACGTCAAAAACCAACATGTCCAGCACCAACACGTCAAACACCAACATATCCAAAACCAACACCTATAGCACGAACACGTCCAGCACCAACAAGTCCATCATTCAATCCCAGTAAGTGAATTTTATAAATCTTATTCCATGTAGTATAGAATGAAATTTGCAAACTTGAACGTTCTTTAAACAGGCATAGTAAAAAAAATTGATGGAAGAGGAGATTTGTGCGCTAGTTCATATTACCTACTATTCCGACGAAATATTTTCCTTCGGTCTTTTGTAATCTGGAAGTTTTATCCTTAAAAAATGCGGATCTCATCCAGTGAGACTAGATTTTGAGGGATAAGATAAGAAAGGCAAAAAGGGAAGCGTGCCATAATGCGCTAGAATTCTGCTGATTGAAACTACTTCAGGCCGAGTAATTGGCAGCAAGTACCATACCGTAAGTGCACTGGTTGTTATGTTATGTTATTTATGGCAAGCGGGCGTCTGTCCACCCTACCACTGCGTCCGCACGGACTATTGTGGTTCACCCCTAATTTATATCTCCCCGACGAGATCCATTTTTTGGATAAAACAGATAATCTTGTTCAGGTGTAATTTTTTCAGTTCGCTGTGGGCTATAAAAGCCTGACCAAAGACTTCGAATCTGATGCGACTCACCGCTGGGCACTCTGAGACGATGTGCGTGGCTGTTTTAGTGTCCTCAAGACACAGCCTGCATTGATCGTTTTCAGCCAGAACGATTTTGTGCAAATGCGCTCTCAGTCTGCAGTGACCTGTCATAATTCCGACAAGTGTTCTTAGTTTGGCCCTATCCAGACCCAGCGCTAGGTTCGCCATCTTTTTGTTCGAAGCTGTTCCAAGAAACAAGTTCGAATGTTTCAGGCCAAAATGGCTCCGCCAGAAAGACTCTAGCCTTGAGTTCATTCTCCCTGTTATCGCCTCGTTAGCCACGTCATGTGGTATTCCCAGGAATGGTTCCGGTCATACCAGAGGAGACAGGTCTTCCCTTATACACCATTTGTCAATAGTGTTCAGTATCTCTTGAAGGAGGCCGATATCGTCACCTCCGATTTACCTTTCAGTATGATTGCCTGGTCATCAGTAAATGCTTGAACGTCGACTCCCCACAGCGAAATGATCGCTATCAGGTCATCAACGAGAAGGGTCCACAGTAAGCCATTCGCAGCCTTGAACTCGAATACCTCATCCTGGTGCACTGGTACTAGCCGGCGGAAAATAACAGATGCGGTTTTCAGTCGATTCAATGGTGGATATGCGTTGAACACTCATAGCAGTTTTTACAAGAGTAACGCCAAGTTGGAACGATTCGGTTTCTTTTGACGTCTGTTGAAGTATGGAATGATATCATAGACCAATTAGAACGGCGCTATTTCTAACATTATTGTTATTACAAATGAGAACGGATTCAAATCTTTGATATGTTTCAATTTTTCTGTCGTATGCATTTCTTGAATCTATTTCGAATTCTGCTTTATCAGTTTCGTCGATGTTCAGGCTAATTATACCATATTTTTAACGGAGAATTTCATGGAGAATATAAGATATTAGCTCATGGAGTTTCAGATTTTTGGCAAATTTTAATTGAATGAATTTTTCCGAATCATAAGACGGTTTCAGAATGTTCAGTTTTAATACTTGAAATTTAACTGAAAAAAGTTGAAGTAATTGATAGATGTTGCCGAAGGAAGGTATGACGGATTTCGTAGTGTCTTTTTATTTCCTGAATTCATCATTGTCCAAATTTTTGAGTAATTCAACAAAAATATCACTTACTGCTAAACTTCAATATTTATTGATGAAATTTTGAAAACGAAACCAACATGCCGCTAATAAAAATATGTTCATTAATTTCTCTTTTTATTTCACAGAACGCAGAAAACTTCACCAAAATATGACAGGGACCTCAGCGTAAGTATCTTATCATTATACAATATAAAAATAATAAACTAGTCTTCCATCGAATAATTTGCTGTGATTATTAATATGTATTTCTTTTCGCAGATGTAAAAGCGTTCAACCGAATCTGTCCGCTAATGATGAAGAAATTCAGATAGAAAGTTACACATTGTTGTCGCCGATTGCAGCAACACCGCCCTGGGTGAGAGCCTTATCAGATAACTCAGTGTAAGTATATTTTCATTGTAATTCAATATAAAAACAATGGTCTTCTAGCGCGCACTTAATGCTTTATTATTACTAACATACATTTTTATTTGTAGGAATAAAAAATCCGCTTCGAAATCTAGTTCTGAATCAGAATCTAGGTCTGAGTCAGACTCTAGTTCTGAATCAGACTCTAGTTCTGAATCAGACTCTAGTTCTGAATCAGACTCTAGTTCTGAATCAGACTCAAGTTCTGAATCAGAGTCTAGTTCCGAATCAGAATCTAATATGGCATCATGGTTTGGTTACGTTTCGTCTAGCCCTGAATCAGATAAATAATCTTATAATCTGATACGGAGCTACAGGAAATGCCTGGTTACAACAGATACCTATATATTGACATAAAGCGTGGAGAATGGAGAATGAGGAAATACAACGAAACGAATCAGAAGTGGCAATGGCTGGGACCTAGGCAAACCAAACGCAGTGAAGAAGGTGGCTCCACGATTTCAAGTCTCAGGAGGAAAATAAGTGGCATCGAATAGCACAAATCACAGAAGTGAATGAACAATGGCTGAAAAAAGAACTGTTACCATGGACGGCGACCCCTATAAGACCACTCAAATCACTCAAATTGGTGCGATCAGGAATTTGAAATAAAATAAAAATTACGATGTTGAAGAGATCCTCTAAGGATCATAACATCCAAATGATATAGGAGTACAAATAAGTTAACTCCGTTTTTTAACACAAATTAAATATTTATTATAGAAGAACGATAATATAAATTTATTTAAAATATTGCCCATCACTTGCAACCACTTTTATTGTGTTTGAGATGAATCTTCCTCCAATAATTCCTCCAATTCTGCATCCTCGTAAATTTTTGGCCTTCCACTGCGATCTTTGTCTTCTACGTCGAAATCACCGTTTTTAAACTTTTGAAACCACTCTCGACACGTTCTCTCACTCAAAGCACCCTCACCATATGCTTCTACGAGCAATTGATGCGCCTCAGCAGCAGATTTCTTTAAATTAAAAAAGTAAACTAATATTTCCCGCAAATGACGTTTACTTGGCTCAAATTTTAACATTTTCAACATATAAAAATTATATTTTACCAATATAAAATCAATGATATTAATAGATTATGTTGTTCTTGAATGTCCAAACTATTTTTTAAGCCGGTTATCATCTGCGAAAGCTAACCGAAACTCCGTGCCGCGCCATCTACAATAAAACGGCGGAAACTTATTTGTACTTCAATAAATGAAAATTGTTAACCAAAATTCTATAAATTAAATATTTTGAATAGACAAAATTTTGTTTCTGCTGATCAATCTTATGAAAACAAATATCTTCCAAAAATGTTTAACATAATCTTAAGAATTTCATCATAAAACTATCTTACTTAGAATATTCAATATTATTGAATATCTAACTAGATTACTTTCTATAAAATCTCAAGATACGTAAGAGCATTACTGAAAAACAAGTTTTAAGAGAGACTTTGCTTCGTCAGTATTCAAATAATTCATATTCAATAAAATATAACATCAATCAACAACAAATATTTACTCACCCTTCAACAATTTAGAAAACTTCCGGTAAATAAATACTGAAAAATATATAAACGTTTTTCTAACTCTTAAACCTTACCACTGTCACCATTTACTACATTCTACTCATAAATCCTGCATCTAGTTTCCAACTCGAAAATAAATCAAATCACACACTTTACTAAACTTTGTTTTTTTCCAAAGTATTTTCTTCGGAGATGGATAGATCAAAAAATAACACATTTAAATGAGATATAACATATAATAAACTATTATTCAATAGAAATTTCAATATTTACAGTTTTTCACAGTCTTTTAGAAAGCAATTGAGGTAAAACTGTATTGTGTTACATAATGTTCATTTTTAAATTTAAGATTGAATAGTCACCTCTACCAAGTACAAACGGAATAAATTAATGTTCAATTTTCTATAATAACATTTAGCCAAAAAATAATATCATCCATTTGTATCTACATAATTCAATTTTATTTATATTTTTATCAATGAATAAGCAATATGGTCTCACAAGAGTCCAAGAAACCTGCGAACTTCCATGTTTGTGTTCAAAAACATATACAGTCGACTCTCATTAATTCGAAACTCGAGGGACTCTTGAAATATTACGAATTATCGAGTGTTTGAAATATCAAATGGTTTGAAATTTGTGAGAGAAAATAAATAAAACTTCGAATTATTAAGTGTTGGTTAATTTTTATTTATTAATATAAAAATGACAAGAATTAAGAGGTACATTCGTGTACATACATGTATTCGTAATGTGAATTAATTAATCTTTCGAAAGAACTTTGTTATACTGGTTTGCTTTAAAGCACAATTCTGCTGCTGACACTGCTCAATAACATTTTTTAAGAGAAAAAGTGCCTGAAATGCTTTTTCATCATTTTCGTTTTGTAGACAGAAGCTTTGTAAGGTATCAAATGAGGATCTTGCTTCCTTAACTGACACCTCTGCCAAAGGTTCCGATGTATCGTCCTCATCTTCATCGTTACTTTGCGTATCTGTCGCAGATAAAATTTCGCCATCGGTTAGTGAACCTGAGACAGCAACATTTTCATCCACTTGAACAAAATCAGAAAAACTCACACCGCTGATGTCAACTAATGGTTCTATTGCTGGTTCTTCATCATCTATAAGTATTGGAAGATTTTCTTGATTTTCTTTTAAGAAACCGGATTTTTTGAAGCAGTTGAGAATCGTTAGGGGTGTTACAGCTCTCCATGCTTTGTCAATTAGTAAAATAGCTGTCAGAACCGTGATATTTGCAGTTAGCTGTTTGTCGAGAGATTCTAAAACGATCTTAACAATTTCTTTGCGATAGAACGTCTTAAAATTATGGATAATCCCTTGGTCCAATGGTTGCAATTTGGAAGTTGTATTTGGCGGAAAGAAGTAGAGTTCCACGTTAGACAATGTAGGAGGACTGTTGTGGACAGTGCAGTTGTCTAAAAATAGTAAAATTTTCCGCTTTTGTCGTTTCATGTCCCCATTAACTGTTAAAAGCCAATCTTTTGCAACATCACTCTTCTTCTCACCTTCTTCTACTTTTTCGATTAACTTTTTCTTTTCAGCAATCGTCAAACATCTATACTTTCTAGGGCTCATAACTAACACTAACTTTTAATCTGCATACCAACGAAAGAGTAACAGTAACTGAATAACTAAACAAACCAATTCGTAAGAAGTGTGTGCGTCAAATAGTCAAACTAATCATAACAAAAACAAAGGCTCGTGTATCTTGATACAAGTTTGAACTTGTCGCAAAATGTACTTACAATCTTTCCGCCTCTTCTCTCTGCAACTTTGAATTGTCGAGTGTTGGACGCTGATGAGTTCGAATTAACGCGTCGTTTTGTTAAATAGCAATGATTTTTTCGTTCGAATTACCAAGTGTATGAAAATGTATTGATTTAGTTCGAAATATAAAGAGATTTAGTAGGGAACTCGTGATAACTTTGAATTATAGAGAGGTTCGAATTATCGCAGATTTGAATTAACGAGAGTCGACTGTACATATGTTTATGCTGTCTGCAATTTTCTATGAATTGAATGAACATGATTTTTGAGAGTTTGTTTAAGGTTTGTAGCAAAATCGCATAAGTTACATTTATGTTGTTTCAAATTCAAATGAACTGAATCTTTATGTTTAGTGAGATTATTTTTAAAATTTGTAGCATAGCCGCAAAACTCGCATCTATGTCGCTTAGAATCTGAATGAACTGAATCCATATGATCGTTCAGGTGACTTTTATGGTTAGTTGAATATTTACATAAGTGGCAGATGTGTACCTTTGTGTTGAAGTGAATAGAATCTATATGATGCTTGAGATCACTCTTCCGATTTGCAGCATAACCACATAAGATACATTTATGTTTCCTCAAATTTAAGTGAACAGACTCCGTATGAAGTTTGAGAGTATACCTTTGATGTGCTGTATAATCACACAAGTCACATTTATGATATTTGCAATTCAAATGAACTGAATTCACGTGCCTTTTGAGAGTTTGTTTAAGGTTGGCAGCAAAATCACATAAACTACATTTATGTTTCTTCAAATTCAAGTGAACTAAATCTATATGATACTTCAGATTATCCTTCCGATTGGCGGAATAATCACACGAGTTACATTTATGCTGCCTCAAATTTAAATGAACTGAATCTTTATGATCCTTGAGTATATTTTTCCAATTTGTGGAAAAATCACACAAGTTACATTTATATTTCTTCAAATTTAAATGAACTCCATCGATATGAGTCCTGAGATAATATCTACAATTTGTGGCATAATCACATAAGTTACATTCATGTTTTAAATTTGAACTAATGGCATCTCCTTTCAAGCTATTTTGATTATTTACTTCAGATTCACTCAAATGACATTCATCTTGCTTCTGGTGTGGATGAAATGATCTGTGCTGCTCCATTGTTTCTTCAATATCTAAACTATGGTTACAAATATTAGAGTTGTTAATCTCACGACATTTTTCTTCCACTTGGATAACAGGAAAATTCTTATTATTAATTTGTCGTGATGAATCATCACCACAATTATATTCACTTTTAACAATGTATTCTTTCCTGTCATGACCTCCACATTCATCTATGAATTTTTCGGCAATGTTCAGATTTTCAACTTTCACTTCGACACTTTCGAATATCTCTTCATTGTCTTGATGCGAGGCACTAAAATCAATAAAATTGTCAATTAAGGAAAGTTTTCTTTTCATTAAAACCGGAGACAAGCGGAAATATTGATCATTCACAAGATTTTGTCGATATACCAAGGATATTTCCAGGAACTCCAAGAGGTCCAAACGTTTACCTTTATCACCTTTCTGTAAAATTTGTGTTTTACTAAAATCTATAAGATGGTTGGATGTGATACAATGATCGAAGAAGCCACTTGTTGATTTATTTTGAAGAATCGATCTTTTATGATCTTCAATTCTGACTCCGAGAGATCGACCCGTCCGACCTATATAAAAAACAGGACATTTGTCACAGAACAACTTATAGACAACACTCAGATGTGAATTATTTAGTCGATTCTTACCGCTAAGAAACATTGACCTCAAAATGTTCTTATTATATATATGTTTCACCAAGTGGTTAGCGAGGATCAATTTCGATCACCAAAACTTTAGTTCAAGATGTGATATGTCTTCAAATATGAAAATTTTGATATATAAGAATTCGCAGATACAACAAAATGTCACACGTGAAAAGATCAAAATGAGGTATATACAGGTATTGTGTGTTTTAAAACAAGCATTTATAATTATAATTTATGGAACATAGTAGCCATAAATGAATAAAGCTAAAGTGCTTAGGCAAATGAAAAAGTATAATACAATATTTCTTTTCTCACCAACTATCAGAAGGTGTATGTGTACAGTTAATTCCTCCTTCCTCATAGATATTACTTCCAAAGAATCCAGTTTTTCCAATTTCTTTAATTTCGTAATCGTCTTCAACCTTAATATCAGCCACTTCTAAACTTTTTTCCATTTTTTCTAATTGAAAATAGCACACTTCTTATATCTATGTTATATTATTATATTTAGTTAAATATGTTTTTAACCACAGTTTGAATAAAGAATTCTCTATTCAAAGCTTGTTCCCTGTAGAGCCAAATTGTACATAGTAGTAAATTTACAATTCGTTTATAGGTCTTGACAATACAAACTTGCTTTAAATGTTTTCAAATTAACGAAAACCCCAAACCCCATTATCCAGGCGTGTTAATGGACGTTATAATAAGAACAAAGAAATGGGTATCCGGGGGATCACACAAGAGTACATACAAATCAGTTACATATCAAGCACCGCAATTAGTAAGAAAAGATAATACAAATCCCTATTGGCAAGTTTTACGCAGATAAAGAACCACTATTTACAAATACAGCAAAAAGCAATCAGGCACCGAGAGAAAGTATACAATATGTATATATTATGTACAAAGGCAATGCAATTTAGTTCAAACATTCCGGTGGGATTAAATAACGGAAAAGCAAAAATACAAGGATGGAAAGCAAAGTACAATGAACGAGCGTGCAGTCATTAATTTCACATTAACACAAAGGTGGTATTTAAAAATGCAAAGCATGCAATTAATCAGAAGCATTTAAGAGAAGTTTACTTACTAAGAGTTATCAAGGGACACTGTTATAAATACTATTATCTCGAGTAGACTACTAAGTTGCTCAGGAGGTTTATCTCCAAGAACCTTCCTCTCGAATGAATTCAAATACAATGGGGAAGCTATAAGGACCTTGTTCTCCTTTGTTATTCTCCCTAATCATTTTTGTCAAGTCAGCGCAACACAGAGTATTTTTACACAGAAATTATAGCGGGAAAATACAATGACATAATGGTGGAATTTATATAATCTATCAGGGACTCTGGGACTCGTATGATCTTTAGAGGATCCGGATCTCTTCAATATGTTTGATACTCTATTTCAATTAATTTATTTCATTGCTCATCTTTTATGAGTGCCGATAACGCAGTGGGAAGAGCTTTGGACTCGTAACCGTTTTCTTTTAACTGTTGTAACTGCTAGTCAAGAATTTTTTCCTAGATCATTTCTATCGAAACCACTTGTTAATGTCATTTTATAGAAATTAGGATAATTTATTTGTTTCATACTATTTGTCATCCTATATATTAACATTTGCTGGTTCACATGTAATTGGTGTCGAGTTCATTTTATATTGAATTGTGTATCTTATCCATCTATTATCTGGCCAGATGAAAAATCTCTTTTTGCTGAATTTTCATTCGGTTCTCCCGAATAATCAATAATGAAAATATTTTTCCAGAATATTCCCACTGAAATAAACACTTTGTGATATTTCTGTATTCTCAGTAATTAACACGATTAATCTGGGTTTTTAGAACCGAAGTTGATGGCTGATTACTGTCGTATTCACAATTCTTGAGTGCGCTGGCCATAACGTTCAACACATCTGCATCTGTTGAACACACGTTGATAATTAAATAAAATAGAAGTTTCAAAGTTACAACACTAATTAAGCTTAACAAAAAGACAACTGTTACTCATGACGGGAGTTTTGAAAATTTCAAGATATAAAAAATAATTGATAAGAATACAAAACAACTTTTTATTTTTGTAGCATTCTATTAATGTTTTCTGTGAACTGAATCTGCATGGTTTCTGAGACAAATTTCATGATCTGAGGCATACAACATTTATATTTCTTTAAATTCAAATGAACAGTATCCACATGCTTCTTAAGTAGTGATTTTCTATTCACACTGATGTGGCTTCAAATTGAAGTGGATGGAATTCACATGTAATTTGAGATCCTGTTTTTGATTCGCAGCAAAGTCACACAAATCACACTTATGTTGCTTCAAATTCAAATGGACAGAATTTATGTGCGATTCGAGATGATTCTTCCTTCAAATTTAAATGAAAAGAATCTACATGTATCTTAATATAATATTTTCTGTTTGCAGCATAATCGCACAAATTACATTTGTGTTTCTTCAAATTCAAATGAATGGAACTGATGTGTGATATAAGATAATGTTTGGAGTTTGAAGCATACTCGCACGAATCACACTTATGTTCCTTTAAATTTAAATGAAAAGAATCTATGTGTCTCTTAAGATAATGTTTCCTCTTTGCAGCATAATCACACAAGTGACATTTATGTTTTTTTAAATTGAAATGTACAGAGTCGATATGAAGATTTAGATGGACTTTCTGGTTCGCAGAGAAATCACACAGATGACATTTATGTTCTTTCAAATTCAAATGAACTGCATTTATATGCCTCTTCAAATCCATTTTCTGATTCGAAGCAAAATCACATAGATGACACTTATTTTTCTTCAAATTGAGATGGGTGTCTAAGTGTACTTTCAGATCGTGCTTACGATTCGTGCCGTAATCACAGTAAGAGCATTTGTGCCTTTTAATATTTAAATGTTTCGAATCTACATGTAATTTAAGATCGCGTTTTCGATTTGTTACATATTCACATAAATGACACTTATGGTGGTTCTGCTTTTCATAACTACATTTGTTGCGTTTATTTTGCAAATCGTCTGCAGACACTTTTTCTACACTATTGTCATAGTTAGAGTCAATGACTTCTTTCTTATATATTTGTTCTTTTTTGAAGAAAGGAGATCCTTCTCCTTTAGTTTGTGGCGATGGATCTTCTATGCCACTAAATTCACTTTTGATTAAGTTTGTGCCTTTGTCATGGACTCCAACTTCATCGATAAATTGTTCAATCATTTCCACATCTTCAACCTTTATTTCATAAGATTCAGAGTTGATTTCCTCCTTTAGCGTTACCGTACTGAAAAAATTCAAATTGTGAACTAGTACTGCTTGAATCTGAGCACACTGTAGACAAGAAGTCCAAAACAAATAGAAGCTTATCTTGCATATGATTTTGATTTAAATAATACTAATAATCAAATATCTTTCTTTCAGATGATTCTTCTTTTTTTATAAGACAAAAAACAAATTATAAAGTGTAGAAAAAATTTTGGCTTATATACAGGTGTTTCTAAATTGATTCGAAAAATGTTGAGAGATGGTTCTTTGGCAGAAGTTAATGGGGGTGTTTCATATTATATAGGGTGAATCATAACTATAAGGACAATGGAACTGGGCTACAACAAATGATAGAAGTGTTCTCTTATTCATTTTGTTACACAACTATGTGAATCATAACTATTGGGAAATTGGTTAAGAACTGGTCAAATTAAGTCAAGGGTTATTACGACCAAATATGCCTTAATAAAATATTGCTGTGGAAAAAGATACAGGACTAGTTGAATTTTTTTTTGTTTTATGCTAATAATTTCACTGTTTATTTCTCAATTGTTATCAGAATCGACACAGAGGCATGACTTTGGACGAGGAATATTATTTTATGTATTACTTCACTTTTTGTTATAGGGAGCGCCATGTGAATTATTCCTGATGATGAAATTAAGTAGTAGCCTTTTCTGAAGAAACTTGATAGTGATTTTAATTAGAAAATACGATGTGAAAACTGTTTATTTATATATTAGGCTAGAGAATGGTCACCATAACCATCCACTAAAATACGAAGACTTTGGGCATAGCTTTCAAACTGATGGAAACGACTTTTTGTGTCACATTCAATTTGTCCAGGAGCTCTTGTTGAATTTGAGTATAATCTTCATCCAATAAGACTTGCAATTTGTTGTCTGTGAACTTTTTTTATGATTATATATAAATTGTATATAAAATGAGGATAAATACTTACGAATCATATATTTCATTTTTAACCTTAACTTCGAGATCCATCTTATCTATATTCTCATAATATACATTCAGGTTTTGCAGAAGTATTTAAAATCAAACACTAGTTTAGCTGTGCTAATTGATACTATAGTACAAAAATTCTCACAATATTTATGTTATTTGCATCATTTGCAAATAGAAATCAATATAAAAACTCTGTGATTAAGACATCTGTCACTGTCAATTATCGGAAACCTGTGTATAGGCCACGGAATTTAGAAACATAACTAGTAACATAGACGAGCATTTTACCTAGAAACATTATAATAAATAAAATTATGCCGTAGCATTAGCATAGACGTATTAATAACTTAGGATAATAAGTCTATGGTTCCAAATCAGAGTCGCCTGTGCCAGTTTCCGCGAACTATTTGTATGTGGCGAGAAATATCCATATTTGGATTCAAATAGTATCCTGATATTTTACAGAATCTAGGCTTCGGCTAAGAGTTCGATCCAGTTTGAATTGGGTGAACAGCTTGAGCAATGTCGTGATATACGGAGTACTCTAAGAGATCGGGGATTTTAAGGAGTACTCTAAGAGATCTGTGAGTTTATGTAGTACTCTAAGAGATCTGGGATTATATGGAGTACTCTGAAGAACGCTAACCATTTTATTGTTAGCATCTAGTGGCGGGAAAATAGGACGTTATGTTGTGTCGGCAACCCAAATTACACCTAACGAGAGCAAGGCAACAGCAACGGGAAGTTCAAATATTCAAAACATAGTAACATCAGAATAATACATTTCTAGTAGTACTATTCAGAAGCAACAACCCTCAATTAATGGAAATAAACATTTATCAGCCTATAAAATAAAATAGAAAAAGGCTTTTTACTTGATAGAAGAAATATAACAAAATTTGAATATCAAAACAGATTTAATCTGTCACTCTTCTACAATTTTAATTTAAAAACAATTTTTATTCAAAAAACTTTTAGAATTAAATTTCTTCTTTAGTAGTTTTAATATCATGTTTCAGAATTCATTTCCCCAAAGTCCAATAATAAACATATTGCAAAACAATCTAAGTTATAAAACCGATCCCCCACATAGCTGCTTTGAAACAGAAACTTGATGTACTTTATGTGGTGTCAAAAAATAAGCCTGAATATTTACAACAATATAAAATAACTATCTTTAACCAAATGATTGAAAGAAATCATTTAGTTTCAAACTTGTTTTTCACTGTATTGAACTCATTGTAATAAATAAGAAACAACATTATTTAATTAAGAAACTTTTAAAAGCAATAAAATTGGATAAAATAATAAGAAAGGGTTTTCTATTTGATAAAAGGATTATTACAAAATTTGAATATCAAAACGGATTTAATCTGTTAGTCTTCTACAATTTTAATTTCAAAAAATTTATTCAAGAAACTTTAAGAATTAAATTAATGTCTTTATTAGCACTGCTCATATTCAAATTCAATAAAATTGGAGTTGACTCAAAATAATATGTTCCTTCGGTGAGTGAAACAAATATTCTCTTGACATTTTTATATAATTCATTCGATTGAGCGAAGGGTATTCATTCACTTCAATATATGTTTACTTAAAACAAAAGCATATTTAATTACCAAAATGTTTCAGTAATGTAGCCCACTAGAGATAACATTTGAATCAAATGAATATGTTTTGGAGGTTAATAAGTATGCACTCCAAATAATCAGGTCATTTTTATTGAAATAATTTTTTTAATGGAAAAAATATATGTTCAAAATAACAGAATATTCTGTTCAGCTGTAAATTTGAGTTATCCAATTGGGTTATTCTTTCACCCAGCTGAGAATTGAATTGTACTGAGAAAAACTTGGTCAGTAGATAGGAAATATAAAAAATATTTCCATGAAATTAGGCTTTATCTAATTTCAGATAATTTTTTGAGTTGGAAATACTGTCATGCTTAAAATTTCATTTTGAAACAATATTTAACTATATAACTAAATATAATATAGAACCCCTGAAAGACGAGAGCATAAAACTCCTGTACGAAAAAAGAATGCAGAAAAAAATATACCTGAACTATATAACCAAAATGGACAATGCTGAAGAAGCTGTATTAAGTTATACAATGAATTGGGTTATTCTTCCACTCAGCTGAGAATTGAATTGAATTTTCAGAAAATATTTTATATTATAATTTTCAATTACAATGAAAGAACGAATAACAGGCAAATAAATTAAACGGACCATTGTTGATGCAATAGCTCATTTTATTGCTATGATAAAAATATCAATTTATAGACACAGAATACTAATAAGTTTATTAGTATTACAACCAAATCTCTGCGCATGTTTCAAATCATATACGAATAAATCATAAAAAAAGTAAAATAAATGAAGAAGAACTCAAGAATAATATTCTATGGTCTTCCTTAAACAGGAAAGTTTATAATCTGGCTTTATTAAAAATATTGTGCAATAGTTTTTCAATACAGATAAGAGTGTATAAGTGTAAAAGTGTAAAACGAAAAATATAGCTGATAATTCTAGTGATCATAATCGAATACTTTAAATATATATCTTGGTATGTATAATTATTTATAATTTAATTTATCGAAAAAACTTTCAACTATAGGAAAAATATCATAGAAACAATTTATTTTCCAAATTTTAATTGGAGTAGTCCTTTATTTTGTATAGTTATTTCGAATTAAACAGGAATACCTTTTCAAACATCAATTCACCGTAGCCATAACTGAATTTTAATTTTTTACCCTTTGCTTGTATAAAAGTCTTTTCCAAAAACTTCATCAGGTGTGAATTTCAAAATTTTTTATGAACTTGGGAGGCATTATTAGGATGATAAATTTCTATAAAACAACAGTGAAAGAAATTGTAATTATCAATTTATTTTGAATACTAGATTTAAAAAATACTTCATAGGTTTGACTACATGTTGGATTTTACACTCATGTAAGGGATGAAAATTTTCAGGAACTAACGCTTACATTGTACCCTAACTCATACTCCTTATTAATAATGCTATGTTATGTTGAACGGGTACCTTATGAGCGTCACCACATTTTTTTTATTGCCAATCTGTTTTAGTTTTTCACTCTTCCGTATTTTGAACAGTCTTCTGTTTATGTTATTCTAAATTTAGTTTGATTCAGTAAGTTAAGTGTAGAACTACAAGTAAACTGTTGACGGAATCTACTAAATTTGCAATGGATTTACTGTTTTGAAAATTTTTACCGTGAGCTTATGTTATATCACAGTAACATCTCAATCCATTATGCATCGATTATAATGGAAAAGGAACAACTAGGTGTCGGAAATTATTAATTGACAATAAAATTTAAACCACTCTTAACGATAAATCAACATAAAAATAATTTTGCTTAGAATAAAATTAAATATGAAAAATCGGACTTACCACCCAAATTGTTTTAAATAAAGATATAAATATATTTCAATTAGCATTTATTTCTATTTCTATTCTCTCTTTGATAGATCTTGAAAGCATATATTCAATTTTCAACAACATTATCTTAGAACACTCTCATTCATCTCAAATGATGTCGATTCTATTTAGAATAACAAATAAACATTATTAATATTATCATCAATATTATTACTAGTGTAGTCGATTGATCAATATTTATCGATCGATTCGTCTTTTCAATCGATATATCCATTTCAGGCGGTTCGAAAATTTGCGGATGGCCCTCGTATCGTACACCACAGAAGCGCTCCAAGGTCGAACAAATGGCCAGCGCGGGAAAAGTCGCGACATTCCCGTTTTCATCCGCGCGTATCGAAGTAACGGAAAGTCATCGGGAAAATATAATAGCCTTACGCCGTAGCGGACTTTTCGATCCGTATACTTATTTTCGCGACGGGCTTCACCCGTTTTTCCGACGGTTCGAAAATTTTCGAACGACCGTCGTATATTACTTCACGGATGACCCCTATACGTACACCACAGACGCGGTAGGACCGGTGTGGGCGGGGCTTGCTTCTTTACAAATGGCGAGCGCGGGAAAAGTCGCCAAATTTCCGCTTTTCATCCGTTCGTATCGAAGGAACTGAAAGTCATCTGGAAAATATAATGGCTTTACCGGGTAGAGGACATTTTGTACTTTCGATACGTATACGTATTTTTGCGACGGGCTTTGCCCGTCGCGAGATTTACGCAAGAAAGTTTAGCACTACGTAGCTACTCCGAAGTCTGTGGTCCGTTGCCATGACACTTAAAAACTTTAAAACATTTAAAAAATAATATATAATCAAAAATATATTTTAATTCCGTCCGTATCCGTTATATTGAGTAAATTTGAATTAAATATCCAGTTTCCAAATGCCCATTCAGCGAACACACACGTTGTTGTCTATGGTCGTTTACCTTCAGCTTCCGGGTCAGTTGAATTTTGTAATGGTGTAGATCCAAGTCATGATGCAAAATTCGACAAATTGCGGTATGCGAAAAGTGGAGTTCTCGTGAGCAACGCGAAATCGACTGTCTCGTATTCTCCTACACACTCTCACGAAAAATGGCGATATTTGCTGTAGACCTTGCGTTTCTCGTTGTAGGGGTGTTGGTTCGTTGTTTACTGAACTAGTGGATATTCGTCAATATGACTAGCGAAATTTCTTCCTTTAAGGTATAATATTTATGTTGTTGCGTTCAACAACAGGTGCTTCCAATATCGGAGCGTGCCCTCTGATGAGGTAATTATCTCAAGCATGTTTAGAGTGTTTTTAGTTATTCACTTGTAATAACTGTTTTTATTATTTCCAGCGTTGAAAGGGATCATCAAGTCACACAGTAAAGATGACTTCTGAAGCGAGCAAAAATGTACCTTTGTTCCAACCTCCTGTGAAGGTGAGTGTCTTAAAATGTTTGTCATTGTTCTAAAATTTTGCAGATTGGTTCCATTATAATCTGTGTATTACTTGTATAAGCAGTCAATGTAATTAACCCTAAATGTTGGGAGACAATTTTCATTATTCCTTGAAAATTGTTTATATAGAGAAAACGAAAATGAATTTGGTTATCTGACGCTGTATTTATGAAACCACCATGGTAGTTTATTTTTTATGAGTAAGTAAAACATTTAGATATTAATAAAAATTTATTTCAGGTCATTCGTGAAAATGATCCGGTCCTCAACAGGATTAAGAGCGTGCTAGGTGATGATGATCGAGTGAAGGACGATTTGAAACCTGGAATGGTGTTAGGTATACCAACACACCAGTGCTTCCCTATCCAAGAATGGGAGAAGGAATTTAAGTAAGTGAAAATCGCTCACGATTAATACCCTTTCATGTAAATATATTCTTGAATTGAGGGAATATTTATTAGAGAAAAAATCATTCCTGTACACACGTGCTTATCACTTATGCTTAATTTTGAATGTCAAAACAGATTTAATCTGTTAGTCTTCTACAATTAAAAAAAAATTTATCCAAAAAACTTTTAGAATTAAATTAATGTCTCCAATAAGCACCGCTTATATCTAATAGACGTATATAATCAAAACTCAATATACAATGCCAAATATTTATTTATTAATTTTAAATGACTTTTTTATATTTGTTGGTTTATTTACTCTATTTGACATTGTATATTGAGTTTTGATTATATACGTCTATTAAATATAATTATTGTAGACATTAATTTAATTCTAAAAGTTTTTTGAATAAAAATTTTTTTGAAATTAAAATTGTAGAAGACTAACAGATTAAATCTGTTTTGACATTCAAATTTTGTTATATTTCTTCTATCAACTAAAAAGCCTTTTTCTACTTCAACTTATGCTTAACTTTCCAATCTCGTTCTATCTGAATACATTCCTAATCGGAAGGATCTCTATAGAATAAATTAACAAAAATATGATTCAGATATGTGTTGGATATATACTACTCTGTCAAGAAAGTACCGGGAATTTTCAATTAAAACAACATTTTTACATTTAATCGTCAAAATTTATTGGGTCGCCTTCAAAATAGGCTCCATTTGCTCCAATACATCTATGCCAACGGCACTTCCAATTATCGAAACATTTTTTATAGGCGCTTTCCGGGATGGACTTTAGCTCTCGCGCCGAATTTTGTTTTATGGCTTCAATCGACTCAAAACGGGTGCCACGAAGGGGCAATTTTAGTTTTGGGAAGAGGAAAAAGTCGCAGGGAGCCAAATCCGGCGAATACGGTGGTTGCTGAAGCACGTTTGTTGAGTTTTTGGCGATAAAGTCAGTCACAATCGTAGCTCGGTGAGAAGGCGCGTTATCGTCATGCAAGATCCATGAGTTGTTCGCCCACAAATTCGGCCGCTTCTTACGGATACGCTCACGCAAACGTTTCATAACGCCTAGGTAATACTCCTTGTTTACCGTCTGACCCTCTGGAACGAATTCGTAGTGCACCACGCCACGGATATCGAAGAAAACAATGAACATCACCTTCATTTTCGAGCGGCTTTGGCGTGGTTTTTTGAAGGCTCTGTACCACTGATATGCACGAGTTTTCGATAGAGCATTATCACCAAAGGCCTTTTGCAATATTTTCAATGCATCGGCACACGAAAATTCATTTGCAACACAAAACTTTAAACAAATTCTTTGCTCAACGTAATCACCCATAGTAAAAATCGGCACGCACTCTGACATCGACTGACTTAATCAGCTGTTGCAAACACACTACTTGACAGATCCCGCTCAAGCTTGGCATAGTAATTAAGGACAGTGGTACCAACCTAGGAAAAAAAAATTTTACCTGCCTCATTGCCCCGCCAGATTTAAATCGATAATTCCCGGTACTTTCTTGACAGAATGTACTTCGGATGATTCAGTCCTTTTAAGTAAGCATTTACAATCAATTGTATTAAATTCAAAACCATTTACACAACAGTATAGTAGATAAGTATAGAAGAAATATTCTTCATAAACCTTTCCGTAAGATAACTTCAATTAACAACTTTTGATTTATTCAGTAAGTTTTTGTTTTCCACCAATGAAGGGTTTACAATATTTTTGCTGAACAACTCTCCATATATCGGGGTTTTTTTTTTTAGTGATAAAAATTTCGATAGGCATAACTGTGATTTGATAGAAGGTAGAAGCCATGTTGTTTTGACATTTCTATTCAGTAAGCATTGAAAAATTATCATGGAAAGACTCACGGCGCAACGACGTTTACAAATTGTCGAAATTTATTTTCAAAAGCAGTGTTCTATTCGCCAAACTTAAAGAGCACTTCGTGAAATTCATGGTTTACATAATCGTCCATTAGAGCAGCTTATTCGTCGAACTATCGATAGATTTCGGACAACATTCTCTCTGCTCAATGCAACAACAACAAGACAAAGAACTGTACGTACAGAAGAAAATATCGCTGCTGTTAGTCAGTTAATGATGATCTAGATTTGTCTATTCGTCGACGTTCAGAACAAATTAGACTCTGTGCATCCACCACATGGAAAATTTTGTGTAAAGATCTTGGTCTACCCATACAAGATCCAACTGGTTCAAGAACTAAAGCCACTTGACCATAATAAGCGTCGTTTGTTTGCTGATTGGGCCTTAGAGCAGCTTGAAGTCGATCCACTTTTTATCGTAAAATTGTGTTTAGTGATGAAGCTCATTTCTGGTTGAACGCCTATGTAGACAAGCAAAATTGCCGTGTATGGAGTGAAAACAATCCTCAAGAAGTTCTGCAGGTTCCATTGCATCTTGAAAAATGCATTGTATAGTGTGCTTTACACGCTGGAGGCATCATCGGTCCATATTTCTTTAAAAACGATGCTGTAGCTGATGTTACAGTGAATGGTGCTCGTTACAGATGGATGATCAATGATTATTTGTTTCAAAATTTGAATGGTATCTACCCAGAAGTGTTTTGGTTTCCAACATAACTCGTGTTGTTGATGAAATAAGGCCTGAATTACTCGAAAAAGTGGTCCAAAATCTGTCTGGTCGGATGCGGTTTCTCAGAGCTAGTCGTGGTGGACATATGCCGGAAATTATTTTTAAAACATGCCATAAATTTATCTTTCAAATAAAAAAAGTTTGGCTTCAATCTTAATTTAAATGTGATTTATTTCAATTTAAAGTTCTATCATTCTAAGAAAAACACACGATATTAATGACATCAGTACTTGATCGCTTACTGTCATTGGTTCGTAGTACGAATGCTCACAAACCACTACACAATTACATTCCGTAATACCAAAAACATATTCTTTTTTGTAGGATAGGAGAACCGATTTTCAAAGTTCCCACGTATAATCCCAAGCTCCAGAGGGCGAGAAAGCAACAATCTGCCAAAAAGATTCCAGTTCCTTCAGACTACATAGTCGATAGAATTATTCAGGATATGATGACGTTATATCATATTATCCCAAATATTGAGAAGGAGAAGAAAATGATGATCGGGAAAAATAATTCTTCCCTTTCCACGCCAATAAGAAATGTAAGTAAACTTTAAATTTGCATTATATTTGGAGAAAATTCAACACATTTATTTTTATGGAAAATATTGATAAATTTTAATTTCGTTACCTAGTTTGTGATTAATAGCTCAATTTTTTGCTACAGTCAGCACAAGTACCAACACGTCCAGCACCAACAACTCAAGCACCAACTCGTCAAACGCCAACATGTCCAGCATCAACACGTCAAACACCAACATGTCCAACACCAACAGGTCAAACATCAATATTTCCAGCTTTAACACCTAAAGCACCAACACGTCAAACACCAACATGTCCAAAACCAACACCTAAAGTACCAACACGTCAAACACGAACATGTCCAGCCCCAAAACCTAAAGCACCAACACGTCAAACACCAATATGTCCAGCACCAACACGTCAAACACCAACATGTCCAGCACCAACACGTCAAACACCAACATGTCCAAAACCAACACTTGAAGTACCAACACGTCAAACACGAACATGTCCAGCCCCAAAACCTAAAGCACCAACACGTCAAACACCAATATGTCCAGCACCAACACGTCAAACACCAACACGTCAAACACCAACATATCCAAAACCAACACCTATAGCACGAACACGTCCAGCACCAACAAGTCCATCATTCAATCCCAGTAAGTGAATTTTATAAATCTTATTCCATGTAGTATAGAATGAAATTTGCAAACTTGAACGTTCTTTAAACAGGCATAGTAAAAAAAATGGTAAAAAGCATTGATGGAAGAGGAGATTTGTGCGCTAGTTCATATTACCTACTATTCCGACGAAATATTTTCCTTCGGTCTTTTGTAATCAAAAAACTACCATGGAAGTTTTATCCTTAAAAAATGCGGATCTCATCCAGTGAGACTAGATTTTGAGGGATAAGATAAGAAAGGCAAAAAGGGAAGCGTGCCATAATGCGCTAGAATTCTGCTGATTGAAACTACTTCAGGCCGAGTAATTGGCAGCAAGTACCATACCGTAAGTGCACTGGTTGTTATGTTATGTTATTTATGGCAAGCGGGCGTCTGTCCACCCTACCACTGCGTCCGCACGGACTATTGTGGTTCACCCCTAATTTATATCTCCCCGACGAGATCCATTTTTTGGATAAAACAGATAATCTTGTTCAGGTGTAATTTTTTCAGTTCGCTGTGGGCTATAAAAGCCTGACCAAAGACTTCGAATCTGATGCGACTCACCGCTGGGCACTCTGAGACGATGTGCGTGGCTGTTTTAGTGTCCTCAAGACACAGCCTGCATTGATCGTTTTCAGCCAGAACGATTTTGTGCAAATGCGCTCTCAGTCTGCAGTGACCTGTCATAATTCCGACAAGTGTTCTTAGTTTGGCCCTATCCAGACCCAGCGCTAGGTTCGCCATCTTTTTGTTCGAAGCTGTTCCAAGAAACAAGTTCGAATGTTTCAGGCCAAAATGGCTCCGCCAGAAAGACTCTAGCCTTGAGTTCATTCTCCCTGTTATCGCCTCGTTAGCCACGTCATGTGGTATTCCCAGGAATGGTTCCGGTCATACCAGAGGAGACAGGTCTTCCCTTATACACCATTTGTCAATAGTGTTCAGTATCTCTTGAAGGAGGCCGATATCGTCACCTCCGATTTACCTTTCAGTATGATTGCCTGGTCATCAGTAAATGCTTGAACGTCGACTCCCCACAGCGAAATGATCGCTATCAGGTCATCAACGAGAAGGGTCCACAGTAAGCCATTCGCAGCCTTGAACTCGAATACCTCATCCTGGTGCACTGGTACTAGCCGGCGGAAAATAACAGATGCGGTTTTCAGTCGATTCAATGGTGGATATGCGTTGAACACTCATAGCAGTTTTTACAAGAGTAACGCCAAGTTGGAACGATTCGGTTTCTTTTGACGTCTGTTGAAGTATGGAATGATATCATAGACCAATTAGAACGGCGCTATTTCTAACATTATTGTTATTACAAATGAGAACGGATTCAAATCTTTGATATGTTTCAATTTTTCTGTCGTATGCATTTCTTGAATCTATTTCGAATTCTGCTTTATCAGTTTCGTCGATGTTCAGGCTAATTATACCATATTTTTAACGGAGAATTTCATGGAGAATATAAGATATTAGCTCATGGAGTTTCAGATTTTTGGCAAATTTTAATTGAATGAATTTTTCCGAATCATAAGACGGTTTCAGAATGTTCAGTTTTAATACTTGAAATTTAACTGAAAAAAGTTGAAGTAATTGATAGATGTTGCCGAAGGAAGGTATGACGGATTTCGTAGTGTCTTTTTATTTCCTGAATTCATCATTGTCCAAATTTTTGAGTAATTCAACAAAAATATCACTTACTGCTAAACTTCAATATTTATTGATGAAATTTTGAAAACGAAACCAACATGCCGCTAATAAAAATATGTTCATTAATTTCTCTTTTTATTTCACAGAACGCAGAAAACTTCACCAAAATATGACAGGGACCTCAGCGTAAGTATCTTATCATTATACAATATAAAAATAATAAACTAGTCTTCCATCGAATAATTTGCTGTGATTATTAATATGTATTTCTTTTCGCAGATGTAAAAGCGTTCAACCGAATCTGTCCGCTAATGATGAAGAAATTCAGATAGAAAGTTACACATTGTTGTCGCCGATTGCAGCAACACCGCCCTGGGTGAGAGCCTTATCAGATAACTCAGTGTAAGTATATTTTCATTGTAATTCAATATAAAAACAATGGTCTTCTAGCGCGCACTTAATGCTTTATTATTACTAACATACATTTTTATTTGTAGGAATAAAAAATCCGCTTCGAAATCTAGTTCTGAATCAGAATCTAGGTCTGAGTCAGACTCTAGTTCTGAATCAGACTCTAGTTCTGAATCAGACTCTAGTTCTGAATCAGACTCTAGTTCTGAATCAGACTCAAGTTCTGAATCAGAGTCTAGTTCCGAATCAGAATCTAATATGGCATCATGGTTTGGTTACGTTTCGTCTAGCCCTGAATCAGATAAATAATCTTATAATCTGATACGGAGCTACAGGAAATGCCTGGTTACAACAGATACCTATATATTGACATAAAGCGTGGAGAATGGAGAATGAGGAAATACAACGAAACGAATCAGAAGTGGCAATGGCTGGGACCTAGGCAAACCAAACGCAGTGAAGAAGGTGGCTCCACGATTTCAAGTCTCAGGAGGAAAATAAGTGGCATCGAATAGCACAAATCACAGAAGTGAATGAACAATGGCTGAAAAAAGAACTGTTACCATGGACGGCGACCCCTATAAGACCATGTCACTCAAATTGGTGCGATCAGGAATTTGAAATAAAATAAAAATTACGATGTTGAAGAGATCCTCTAAGGATCATAACATCCAAATGATATAGGAGTACAAATAAGTTAACTCCGTTTTTTAACACAAATTAAATATTTATTATAGAAGAACGATAATATAAATTTATTTAAAATATTGCCCATCACTTGCAACCACTTTTATTGTGTTTGAGATGAATCTTCCTCCAATAATTCCTCCAATTCTGCATCCTCGTAAATTTTTGGCCTTCCACTGCGATCTTTGTCTTCTACGTCGAAATCACCGTTTTTAAACTTTTGAAACCACTCTCGACACGTTCTCTCACTCAAAGCTCCCTCACCATATGCTTCTACGAGCAATTGATGCGCCTCAGCAGCAGATTTCTTTAAATTAAAAAAGTAAACTAATATTTCCCGCAAATGACGTTTACTTGGCTCAAATTTTAACATTTTCAACATATAAAAATTATATTTTACCAATATAAAATCAATGATATTAATAGATTATGTTGTTCTTGAATGTCCAAACTATTTTTTAAGCCGGTTATCATCTGCGAAAGCTAACCGAAACTCCGTGCCGCGCCATCTACAATAAAACGGCGGAAACTTATTTGTACTTCAATAAATGAAAATTGTTAACCAAAATTCTATAAATTAAATATTTTGAATAGACAAAATTTTGTTTCTGCTGATCAATCTTATGAAAACAAATATCTTCCAAAAATGTTTAACATAATCTTAAGAATTTCATCATAAAACTATCTTACTTAGAATATTCAATATTATTGAATATCTAACTAGATTACTTTCTATAAAATCTCAAGATACGTAAGAGCATTACTGAAAAACAAGTTTTAAGAGAGACTTTGCTTCGTCAGTATTCAAATAATTCATATTCAATAAAATATAACATCAATCAACAACAAATATTTACTCACCCTTCAACAATTTAGAAAACTTCCGGTAAATAAATACTGAAAAATATATAAACGTTTTTCTAACTCTTAAACCTTACCACTGTCACCATTTACTACATTCTACTCATAAATCCTGCATCTAGTTTCCAACTCGAAAATAAATCAAATCACACACTTTACTAAACTTTGTTTTTTTCCAAAGTATTTTCTTCGGAGATGGATAGATCAAAAAATAACACATTTAAATGAGATATAACATATAATAAACTATTATTCAATAGAAATTTCAATATTTACAGTTTTTCACAGTCTTTTAGAAAGCAATTGAGGTAAAACTGTATTGTGTTACATAATGTTCATTTTTAAATTTAAGATTGAATAGTCACCTCTACCAAGTACAAACGGAATAAATTAATGTTCAATTTTCTATAATAACATTTAGCCAAAAAATAATATCATCCATTTGTATCTACATAATTCAATTTTATTTATATTTTTATCAATGAATAAGCAATATGGTCTCACAAGAGTCCAAGAAACCTGCGAACTTCCATGTTTGTGTTCAAAAACATATACAGTCGACTCTCATTAATTCGAAACTCGAGGGACTCTTGAAATATTACGAATTATCGAGTGTTTGAAATATCAAATGGTTTGAAATTTGTGAGAGAAAATAAATAAAACTTCGAATTATTAAGTGTTGGTTAATTTTTATTTATTAATATAAAAATGACAAGAATTAAGAGGTACATTCGTGTACATACATGTATTCGTAATGTGAATTAATTAATCTTTCGAAAGAACTTTGTTATACTGGTTTGCTTTAAAGCACAATTCTGCTGCTGACACTGCTCAATAACATTTTTTAAGAGAAAAAGTGCCTGAAATGCTTTTTCATCATTTTCGTTTTGTAGACAGAAGCTTTGTAAGGTATCAAATGAGGATCTTGCTTCCTTAACTGACACCTCTGCCAAAGGTTCCGATGTATCGTCCTCATCTTCATCGTTACTTTGCGTATCTGTCGCAGATAAAATTTCGCCATCGGTTAGTGAACCTGAGACAGCAACATTTTCATCCACTTGAACAAAATCAGAAAAACTCACACCGCTGATGTCAACTAATGGTTCTATTGCTGGTTCTTCATCATCTATAAGTATTGGAAGATTTTCTTGATTTTCTTTTAAGAAACCGGATTTTTTGAAGCAGTTGAGAATCGTTAGGGGTGTTACAGCTCTCCATGCTTTGTCAATTAGTAAAATAGCTGTCAGAACCGTGATATTTGCAGTTAGCTGTTTGTCGAGAGATTCTAAAACGATCTTAACAATTTCTTTGCGATAGAACGTCTTAAAATTATGGATAATCCCTTGGTCCAATGGTTGCAATTTGGAAGTTGTATTTGGCGGAAAGAAGTAGAGTTCCACGTTAGACAATGTAGGAGGACTGTTGTGGACAGTGCAGTTGTCTAAAAATAGTAAAATTTTCCGCTTTTGTCGTTTCATGTCCCCATTAACTGTTAAAAGCCAATCTTTTGCAACATCACTCTTCTTCTCACCTTCTTCTACTTTTTCGATTAACTTTTTCTTTTCAGCAATCGTCAAACATCTATACTTTCTAGGGCTCATAACTAACACTAACTTTTAATCTGCATACCAACGAAAGAGTAACAGTAACTGAATAACTAAACAAACCAATTCGTAAGAAGTGTGTGCGTCAAATAGTCAAACTAATCATAACAAAAACAAAGGCTCGTGTATCTTGATACAAGTTTGAACTTGTCGCAAAATGTACTTACAATCTTTCCGCCTCTTCTCTCTGCAACTTTGAATTGTCGAGTGTTGGACGCTGATGAGTTCGAATTAACGCGTCGTTTTGTTAAATAGCAATGATTTTTTCGTTCGAATTACCAAGTGTATGAAAATGTATTGATTTAGTTCGAAATATAAAGAGATTTAGTAGGGAACTCGTGATAACTTTGAATTATAGAGAGGTTCGAATTATCGCAGATTTGAATTAACGAGAGTCGACTGTACATATGTTTATGCTGTCTGCAATTTTCTATGAATTGAATGAACATGATTTTTGAGAGTTTGTTTAAGGTTTGTAGCAAAATCGCATAAGTTACATTTATGTTGTTTCAAATTCAAATGAACTGAATCTTTATGTTTAGTGAGATTATTTTTAAAATTTGTAGCATAGCCGCAAAACTCGCATCTATGTCGCTTAGAATCTGAATGAACTGAATCCATATGATCGTTCAGGTGACTTTTATGGTTAGTTGAATATTTACATAAGTGGCAGATGTGTACCTTTGTGTTGAAGTGAATAGAATCTATATGATGCTTGAGATCACTCTTCCGATTTGCAGCATAACCACATAAGATACATTTATGTTTCCTCAAATTTAAGTGAACAGACTCCGTATGAAGTTTGAGAGTATACCTTTGATGTGCTGTATAATCACACAAGTCACATTTATGATATTTGCAATTCAAATGAACTGAATTCACGTGCCTTTTGAGAGTTTGTTTAAGGTTGGCAGCAAAATCACATAAACTACATTTATGTTTCTTCAAATTCAAGTGAACTAAATCTATATGATACTTCAGATTATCCTTCCGATTGGCGGAATAATCACACGAGTTACATTTATGCTGTCTCAAATTTAAATGAACTGAATCTTTATGATCCTTGAGTATATTTTTCCAATTTGTGGAAAAATCACACAAGTTACATTTATATTTCTTCAAATTTAAATGAACTCCATCGATATGAGTCCTGAGATAATATCTACAATTTGTGGCATAATCACATAAGTTACATTCATGTTTTAAATTTGAACTAATGGCATCTCCTTTCAAGCTATTTTGATTATTTACTTCAGATTCACTCAAATGACATTCATCTTGCTTCTGGTGTGGATGAAATGATCTGTGCTGCTCCATTGTTTCTTCAATATCTAAACTATGGTTACAAATATTAGAGTTGTTAATCTCACGACATTTTTCTTCCACTTGGATAACAGGAAAATTCTTATTATTAATTTGTCGTGATGAATCATCACCACAATTATATTCACTTTTAACAATGTATTCTTTCCTGTCATGACCTCCACATTCATCTATGAATTTTTCGGCAATGTTCAGATTTTCAACTTTCACTTCGACACTTTCGAATATCTCTTCATTGTCTTGATGCGAGGCACTAAAATCAATAAAATTGTCAATTAAGGAAAGTTTTCTTTTCATTAAAACCGGAGACAAGCGGAAATATTGATCATTCACAAGATTTTGTCGATATACCAAGGATATTTCCAGGAACTCCAAGAGGTCCAAACGTTTACCTTTATCACCTTTCTGTAAAATTTGTGTTTTACTAAAATCTATAAGATGGTTGGATGTGATACAATGATCGAAGAAGCCACTTGTTGATTTATTTTGAAGAATCGATCTTTTATGATCTTCAATTCTGACTCCGAGAGATCGACCCGTCCGACCTATATAAAAAACAGGACATTTGTCACAGAACAACTTATAGACAACACTCAGATGTGAATTATTTAGTCGATTCTTACCGCTAAGAAACATTGACCCCAAAATGTTCTTATTATATATATGTTTCACCAAGTGGTTAGCGAGGATCAATTTCGATCACCAAAACTTTAGTTCAAGATGTGATATGTCTTCAAATATGAAAATTTTGATATATAAGAATTCGCAGATACAACAAAATGTCACACGTGAAAATATCAAAATGAGGTATATACAGGTATTGTGTGTTTTAAAACAAGCATTTATAATTATAATTTATGGAACATAGTAGCCATAAATGAATAAAGCTAAAGTGCTTAGGCAAATGAAAAAGTATAATACAATATTTCTTTTCTCACCAACTATCAGAAGGTGTATCTGTACAGTTAATTCCTCCTTCCTCATAGATATTACTTCCAAAGAATCCAGTTTTTCCAATTTCTTTAATTTCGTAATCGTCTTCAACCTTAATATCAGCCACTTCTAAACTTTTTTCCATTTTTTCTAAATGAAAAAAGCACACTTCTTATATCTATGTTATATTATTATATTTAGCTAAATATGTTTTTAACCACAGTTTGAATAAAGAATTCTCTATTCAAAGCTTGTTCCCTGTAGAGCCAAATTGTACATAGTAGTAAATTTACAATTCGTTTATAGGTCTTGACAATCCAAACTTGCTTTAAATGTTTTCAAATTAACGAAAACCCCAAACCCCATTATCCAGGCGTGTTAATGGACGTTATAATAAGAACAAAGAAATGGGTATCCGGGGGATCACACAAGAGTACATACAAATCAGTTACATATCAAGCACCGCAATTAGAAAGAAAAGATAATACAAATCCCTATTGGCAAGTTTTACGCAGATAAAGAACCACTATTTACAAATACAGCAAAAAGCAATCAGGCACCGAGAGAAAGTATACAATACAAATAGAAAACTTGTGAGGGTTGCTTAAGTTATGTACAAAGGCAATGCAATTTAGTTAAAACATTCCGGTGGGATTAAATAATGGAAAAGCAAAAATACAAGGATGGAAAGCGAAGTAAAATGAACGAGCGTGCAGTCATTAATTTCACATTAACACAAAGGTGGTATTCAAAAATGCAAAGCATGCAATTAATCAGAAGCATTTAAGAGAAGTTTACTTACTAAGAGTTACCAAGGGACACTGTTATAAATACTATTATCTCGAGTAGACTACTAAGTTGCTCAGGAGGTTTATCTCCAAGAACCTTCCTCTCGAATGAATTCAAATACAATGGGGAAGCTATAAGGACCTTGTTCTCCTTTGTTATTCTCCCTAATCATTTTTGTCAAGTCAGCGCAACACAGAGTATTTTTACACAGAAATTATAGCGGGAAAATACAATGACATAATGGTGGAATTTATATAATCTATCAGGGACTCTGGGACTCGTATGATCTTTAGAGGATCCGGATCTCTTCAATATGTTTGATACTCTATTTCAATGAATTTATTTCATTGCTCATCTTTATGAGTGCCGATAACGCAGTGGGAAGAGCTTTGGACTCGTAACCGTTTTCTTTTAACTGTTGTAACTGCTAGTCAAGAATTTTTTCCTAGATCATTTCTATCGAAACCACTTGTTAATGTCATTTTATAGAAATTAGGATAATTTATTTGTTTCATACTATTTGTCATCCTATATATTAACATTTGCTGGTTCACATGTAATTGGTGTCGAGTTCATTTTATATTGAATTGTGTATCTTATCCATCTATTATCTGGCCAGATGAAAAATCTCTTTTTGCTGAATTTTCATTCGGTTCTCCCGAATAATCAATAATGAAAATATTTTTCCAGAATATTCCCACTGAAATAAACACTTTGTGATATTTCTGTATTCTCAGTAATTAACACGATTAATCTGGGTTTTTAGAACCGAAGTTGATGGCTGATTACTGTCGTATTCACAATTCTTGAGTGCGCTGGCCATAACGTTCAACACATCTGCATCTGTTGAACACACGTTGATAATTAAATAAAATAGAAGTTTCAAAGTTACAACACTAATTAAGCTTAACAAAAAGACAACTGTTACTCATGACGGGAGTTTTGAAAATTTCAAGATATAAAAAATAATTGATAAGAATACAAAACAACTTTTTATTTTTGTAGCATTCTATTAATGTTTTCTGTGAACTGAATCTGCATGGTTTCTGAGACAAATTTCATGATCTGAGGCATACAACATTTATATTTCTTTAAATTCAAATGAACAGTATCCACATGCTTCTTAAGTAGTGATTTTCTATTTCCCGCATAGTCACACAAGTCACACTGATGTGGCTTCAAATTGAAGTGGATGGAATTCACATGTAATTTGAGATCCTGTTTTTGATTCGCAGCAAAGTCACACAAATCACACTTATGTTGCTTCAAATTCAAATGGACAGAATTTATGTGCGATTCGAGATGATTCTTCCTTCAAATTTAAATGAAAAGAATCTACATGTATCTTAATATAATATTTTCTGTTTGCAGCATAATCGCACAAATTACATTTGTGTTTCTTCAAATTCAAATGAATGGAACTGATGTGTGATATAAGATAATGTTTGGAGTTTGAAGCATACTCGCACGAATCACACTTATGTTCCTTTAAATTTAAATGAAAAGAATCTATGTGTCTCTTAAGATAATGTTTCCTCTTTGCAGCATAATCACACAAGTGACATTTATGTTTTTTTAAATTGAAATGTACAGAGTCGATATGAAGATTTAGATGGACTTTCTGGTTCGCAGAGAAATCACACAGATGACATTTATGTTCTTTCAAATTCAAATGAACTGCATTTATATGCCTCTTCAAATCCATTTTCTGATTCGAAGCAAAATCACATAGATGACACTTATTTTTCTTCAAATTGAGATGGGTGTCTAAGTGTACTTTCAGATCGTGCTTACGATTCGTGCCGTAATCACAGTAAGAGCATTTGTGCCTTTTAATATTTAAATGTTTCGAATCTACATGTAATTTAAGATCGCGTTTTCGATTTGTTACATATTCACATAAATGACACTTATGGTGGTTCTGCTTTTCATAACTACATTTGTTGCGTTTATTTTGCAAATCGTCTGCAGACACTTTTTCTACACTATTGTCATAGTTAGAGTCAATGACTTCTTTCTTATATATTTGTTCTTTTTTGAAGAAAGGAGATCCTTCTCCTTTAGTTTGTGGCGATGGATCTTCTATGCCACTAAATTCACTTTTGATTAAGTTTGTGCCTTTGTCATGGACTCCAACTTCATCGATAAATTGTTCAATCATTTCCACATCTTCAACCTTTATTTCATAAGATTCAGAGTTGATTTCCTCCTTTAGCGTTACCGTACTGAAAAAATTCAAATTGTGAACTAGTACTGCTTGAATCTGAGCACACTGTAGACAAGAAGTCCAAAACAAATAGAAGCTTATCTTGCATATGATTTTGATTTAAATAATACTAATAATCAAATATCTTTCTTTCAGATGATTCTTCTTTTTTTATAAGACAAAAAACAAATTATAAAGTGTAGAAAAAATTTTGGCTTATATACAGGTGTTTCTAAATTGATTCGAAAAATGTTGAGAGATGGTTCTTTGGCAGAAGTTAATGGGGGTGTTTCATATTATATAGGGTGAATCATAACTATAAGGACAATGGAACTGGGCTACAACAAATGATAGAAGTGTTCTCTTATTCATTTTGTTACACAACTATGTGAATCATAACTATTGGGAAATTGGTTAAGAACTGGTCAAATTAAGTCAAGGGTTATTACGACCAAATATGCCTTAATAAAATATTGCTGTGGAAAAAGATACAGGACTAGTTGAATTTTTTTTTGTTTTATGCTAATAATTTCACTGTTTATTTCTCAATTGTTATCAGAATCGACACAGAGGCATGACTTTGGACGAGGAATATTATTTTATGTATTACTTCACTTTTTGTTATAGGGAGCGCCATGTGAATTATTCCTGATGATGAAATTAAGTAGTAGCCTTTTCTGAAGAAACTTGATAGTGATTTTAATTAGAAAATACGATGTGAAAACTGTTTATTTATATATTAGGCTAGAGAATGGTCACCATAACCATCCACTAAAATACGAAGACTTTGGGCATAGCTTTCAAACTGATGGAAACGACTTTTTGTGTCACATTCAATTTGTCCAGGAGCTCTTGTTGAATTTGAGTATAATCTTCATCCAATAAGACTTGCAATTTGTTGTCTGTGAACTTTTTTTATGATTATATATAAATTGTATATAAAATGAGGATAAATACTTACGAATCATATATTTCATTTTTAACCTTAACTTCGAGATCCATCTTATCTATATTCTCATAATATACATTCAGGTTTTGCAGAAGTATTTAAAATCAAACACTAGTTTAGCTGTGCTAATTGATACTATAGTACAAAAATTCTCACAATATTTATGTTATTTGCATCATTTGCAAATAGAAATCAATATAAAAACTCTGTGATTAAGACATCTGTCACTGTCAATTATCGGAAACCTGTGTATAGGCCACGGAATTTAGAAACATAACTAGTAACATAGACGAGCATTTTACCTAGAAACATTATAATAAATAAAATTATGCCGTAGCATTAGCATAGACGTATTAATAACTTAGGATAATAAGTCTATGGTTCCAAATCAGAGTCGCCTGTGCCAGTTTCCGCGAACTATTTGTATGTGGCGAGAAATATCCATATTTGGATTCAAATAGTATCCTGATATTTTACAGAATCTAGGCTTCGGCTAAGAGTTCGATCCAGTTTGAATTGGGTGAACAGCTTGAGCAATGTCGTGATATACGGAGTACTCTAAGAGATCGGGGATTTTAAGGAGTACTCTAAGAGATCTGTGAGTTTATGTAGTACTCTAAGAGATCTGGGATTATATGGAGTACTCTGAAGAACGCTAACCATTTTATTGTTAGCATCTAGTGGCGGGAAAATAGGACGTTATGTTGTGTCGGCAACCCAAATTACACCTAACGAGAGCAAGGCAACAGCAACGGGAAGTTCAAATATTCAAAACATAGTAACATCAGAATAATACATTTCTAGTAGTACTATTCAGAAGCAACAACCCTCAATTAATGGAAATAAACATTTATCAGCCTATAAAATAAAATAGAAAAAGGCTTTTTACTTGATAGAAGAAATATAACAAAATTTGAATATCAAAACAGATTTAATCTGTCACTCTTCTACAATTTTAATTTAAAAACAATTTTTATTCAAAAAACTTTTAGAATTAAATTTCTTCTTTAGTAGTTTTAATATCATGTTTCAGAATTCATTTCCCCAAAGTCCAATAATAAACATATTGCAAAACAATCTAAGTTATAAAACCGATCCCCCACATAGCTGCTTTGAAACAGAAACTTGATGTACTTTATGTGGTGTCAAAAAATAAGCCTGAATATTTACAACAATATAAAATAACTATCTTTAACCAAATGATTGAAAGAAATCATTTAGTTTCAAACTTGTTTTTCACTGTATTGAACTCATTGTAATAAATAAGAAACAACATTATTTAATTAAGAAACTTTTAAAAGCAATAAAATTGGATAAAATAATAAGAAAGGGTTTTCTATTTGATAAAAGGATTATTACAAAATTTGAATATCAAAACGGATTTAATCTGTTAGTCTTCTACAATTTTAATTTCAAAAAATTTATTCAAGAAACTTTAAGAATTAAATTAATGTCTTTATTAGCACTGCTCATATTCAAATTCAATAAAATTGGAGTTGACTCAAAATAATATGTTCCTTCGGTGAGTGAAACAAATATTCTCTTGACATTTTTATATAATTCATTCGATTGAGCGAAGGGTATTCATTCACTTCAATATATGTTTACTTAAAACAAAAGCATATTTAATTACCAAAATGTTTCAGTAATGTAGCCCACTAGAGATAACATTTGAATCAAATGAATATGTTTTGGAGGTTAATAAGTATGCACTCCAAATAATCAGGTCATTTTTATTGAAATAATTTTTTTAATGGAAAAAATATATGTTCAAAATAACAGAATATTCTGTTCAGCTGTAAATTTGAGTTATCCAATTGGGTTATTCTTTCACCCAGCTGAGAATTGAATTGTACTGAGAAAAACTTGGTCAGTAGATAGGAAATATAAAAAATATTTCCATGAAATTAGGCTTTATCTAATTTCAGATAATTTTTTGAGTTGGAAATACTGTCATGCTTAAAATTTCATTTTGAAACAATATTTAACTATATAACTAAATATAATATAGAACCCCTGAAAGACGAGAGCATAAAACTCCTGTACGAAAAAAGAATGCAGAAAAAAATATACCTGAACTATATAACCAAAATGGACAATGTTGAAGAAGCTGTATTAAGTTATACAATGAATTGGGTTATTCTTCCACTCAGCTGAGAATTGAATTGAATTTTCAGAAAATATTTTATATTATAATTTTCAATTACAATGAAAGAACGAATAACAGGCAAATAAATTAAACGGACCATTGTTGATGCAATAGCTCATTTTATTGCTATGATAAAAATATCAATTTATAGACACAGAATACTAATAAGTTTATTAGTATTACAACCAAATCTCTGCGCATGTTTCAAATCATATACGAATAAATCATAAAAAAAGTAAAATAAATGAAGAAGAACTCAAGAATAATATTCTATGGTCTTCCTTAAACAGGAAAGTTTATAATCTGGCTTTATTAAAAATATTGTGCAATAGTTTTTCAATACAGATAAGAGTGTATAAGTGTAAAAGTGTAAAACGAAAAATATAGCTGATAATTCTAGTGATCATAATCGAATACTTTAAATATATATCTTGGTATGTATAATTATTTATAATTTAATTTATCGAAAAAACTTTCAACTATAGGAAAAATATCATAGAAACAATTTATTTTCCAAATTTTAATTGGAGTAGTCCTTTATTTTGTATAGTTATTTCGAATTAAACAGGAATACCTTTTCAAACATCAATTCACCGTAGCCATAACTGAATTTTAATTTTTTACCCTTTGCTTGTATAAAAGTCTTTTCCAAAAACTTCATCAGGTGTGAATTTCAAAATTTTTTATGAACTTGGGAGGCATTATTAGGATGATAAATTTCTATAAAACAACAGTGAAAGAAATTGTAATTATCAATTTATTTTGAATACTAGATTTAAAAAATACTTCATAGGTTTGACTACATGTTGGATTTTACACTCATGTAAGGGATGAAAATTTTCAGGAGCTAACGCTTACATTGTACCCTAACTCATACTCCTTATTAATAATGCTATGTTATGTTGAACGGGTACCTTATGAGCGTCACCACATTTTTTTTATTGCCAATCTGTTTTAGTTTTTCACTCTTCCGTATTTTGAACAGTCTTCTGTTTATGTTATTCTAAATTTAGTTTGATTCAGTAAGTTAAGTGTAGAACTACAAGTAAACTGTTGACGGAATCTACTAAATTTGCAATGGATTTACTGTTTTGAAAATTTTTACCGTGAGCTTATGTTATATCACAGTAACATCTCAATCCATTATGCATCGATTATAATGGAAAAGGAACAACTAGGTGTCGGAAATTATTAATTGACAATAAAATTTAAACCACTCTTAACGATAAATCAACATAAAAATAATTTTGCTTAGAATAAAATTAAATATGAAAAATCGGACTTATCACCCAAATTGTTTTAAATAAAGATATAAATATATTTCAATTAGCATTTATTTCTATTTCTATTCTCTCTTTGATAGATCTTGAAAGCATATATTCAATTTTCAACAACATTATCTTAGAACACTCTCATTCATCTCAAATGATGTCGATTCTATTTAGAATAACAAATAAACATTATTAATATTATCATCAATATTATTACTAGTGTAGTCGATTGATCAATATTTATCGATCGATTCGTCTTTTCAATCGATATATCCATTTCAGGCGGTTCGAAAATTTGCGGATGGCCCTCGTATCGTACACCACAGAAGCGCTCCAAGGTCGAACAAATGGCCAGCGCGGGAAAAGTCGCGACATTCCCGTTTTCATCCGCGCGTATCGAAGTAACGGAAAGTCATCGGGAAAATATAATAGCCTTACGCCGTAGCGGACTTTTCGATCCGTATACTTATTTTCGCGACGGGCTTCACCCGTTTTTCCGACGGTTCGAAAATTTTCGAACGACCGTCGTATATTACTTCACGGATGACCCCTATACGTACACCACAGACGCGGTAGGACCGGTGTGGGCGGGGCTTGCTTCTTTACAAATGGCGAGCGCGGGAAAAGTCGCCAAATTTCCGCTTTTCATCCGTTCGTATCGAAGGAACTGAAAGTCATCTGGAAAATATAATGGCTTTACCGGGTAGAGGACATTTTGTACTTTCGATACGTATACGTATTTTTGCGACGGGCTTTGCCCGTCGCGAGATTTACGCAAGAAAGTTTAGCACTACGTAGCTACTCCGAAGTCTGTGGTCCGTTGCCATGACACTTAAAAACTTTAAAACATTTAAAAAATAATATATAATCAAAAATATATTTTAATTCCGTCCGTATCCGTTATATTGAGTAAATTTGAATTAAATATCCAGTTTCCAAATGCCCATTCAGCGAACACACACGTTGTTGTCTATGGTCGTTTACCTTCAGCTTCCGGGTCAGTTGAATTTTGTAATGGTGTAGATCCAAGTCATGATGCAAAATTCGACAAATTGCGGTATGCGAAAAGTGGAGTTCTCGTGAGCAACGCGAAATCGACTGTCTCGTATTCTCCTACACACTCTCACGAAAAATGGCGATATTTGCTGTAGACCTTGCGTTTCTCGTTGTAGGGGTGTTGGTTCGTTGTTTACTGAACTAGTGGATATTCGTCAATATGACTAGCGAAATTTCTTCCTTTAAGGTATAATATTTATGTTGTTGCGTTCAACAACATAATACAAGAAGGCGTTGTCCTTGTGCGGACGTATTTGGAAGTGCTCCTCAATTTGCACCATTTTGATGCACTTGTTTTTGACAGTTGAAAGTTTAAGTTGGTTCATTTGAATGCTAAGGTAGGAATTATCCATTATTTTTATTCATTCCGATTTTTCGTTTTGGATTGAAGTCATTTTTCATTCGGGGCATCGTTTGTTTATTTCCATTCACGGCGGCGGCAGCGAGCACCCGCGTATGCTTATCTCATGTGCTGTATCGCAGGTGTTCACACTTTTGATTGTAGTATTATCTGTTAGAGATTGAAATACGCTAATCAACATTAAAACGCTTATCCTCTGTTTTTCTCCTCCTCCTGTTTCCTATTTGCCGCGGTCGATTTTCTGTTATAAGTCTCTCCTATAGGCCCGGGAGAGTGAAGTGCGTTTGATCCTTTTTCCCTTCCAACAGATTAAATGATCGGTTAGTATCGGTTTATACTTCTGATCTCGCGACTTGTCAGTTTCTTTAGTGTTTTATATATTTCTTGAGTCGATTATTGCCAAGTCGTCATAATGCCAGCTTGTCTGAGTTGTTCGAGGGCTATATCACAGGATTCTGTTTTTGTTTCTTGCTCATCTTGTGGAAATCATTTTCACCTACAGTGCGTCCATTTAACCCCTGATGACAAGAAGGCCCTCGACGAGGTAGGCACCAAATGGTATTGTACCTACTGCACCTCGTCAAGGAGAAATAAGCGCATTCCTCCTACCAACTCTGCCATCAGTGATGCTAACAAGCAGTCCAGGTCCACTTCTAATCCTGATGATGCACCACTCACGATGCGTGAGTTTCGACTGATGATGGATAAATTGGATAGTCTGTCAACCAATATCGTTGCTATTCAAAACGATATTGCTACAATAAAAGAAACCCAACGTGATTTACAGATTGAAGTTTCTCGTTGCTCTTCTTCAATTGCCGAGCATGAACAAGTTCTAGCCCAACATGAACACAGGCTGGAACGGCATGAGTCTGATTTATCTAATGTGGTCGCCAACATTTCTGAGGTGAGGAAGGATGTTCAAGAGCTGCGGGCAGACCCCCGTTCATTTACCGAACCAAGCACTCAAGTAGACGCAGCCGAAATTATGGAGCGGGTTCGAAGATCGAACAATATTATAGTTCGAAACGTTCCGGAGTCGAACGTGGTTGAGCGGGATACTACCTTGGTCAGTCAAATCATAGAGCATATTATTCCTCAGCAATCTCATCATGTCGTCTCGATATCCCGGGTCGGCACTTTAGCTCCTTCCAGAAACCGTCCAATACTTGTGTCCTTCGGCAACCCTACAATTGTCAAAAAAATATTGAGGAATAAAAATCTTTTGAAGCGAGTGGACTCTTTTCGGGGAATTTCTATCTCTGACGACATGACACCAAATCAGTCCAATCATCTTCGAGAGTTGCGGGATAGACTTAGGCAGCGGCAGCAGCGAGGGGAGACTAATCTTACTATAAAGTTCATCAAGGGTACTCCAACTATTGTCTCCAGGGCTGTTGATGCTGACTCGGAAAACTGACGGGGCCTGTGCATCAATGGAACCTACTCTATGCAAATGCGCGTTCGCTGAAAAACAAGATGAATGAGCTCGCTGCGCTAGCCCACCACTTTAGACCTCACTTGATGTGCATCGCTGAGACGTGGTTCCATCCAGAGATACCGGACTCCACTTTCAGTATCGACGGTTACTCGTTGTTTCGGAGTGACAGTTCCACGAACGTTGGTTTTGGTGGAGTTTGTATTTATGTTGTGGAGGAGTTGTGTGATAGCTTCGATATCGGGGTCACTAGTCTTGCTTTGTCTGGCATTGATACTTTGTTTTTGGACTTGTCTTCCCCTCAATTCTCAGCCTATATCGGCTGCATTTACCGCCCACGTCCCTCGCCTTCGGATGGTTCTCTTTTCGAGCATCTAATCTCCATTACAGGTTGCAAGAAGAATATAGTCGTTGCCGGAGATTTCAACTTCAGAGAGCTCACATGGCCAATTACTGTTTCCCCACCTGGTGCTTCCCTGGCTGCGCAGTTCGCCTCGGTTCTCCAGGATGCAGGTCTTTTCCAGCTTGTCGACTTCCCCACTAGATTTGTGCCGGGCCAGACTCCGTCCACACTTGACCTTTTGTTGACCGACGATGATGCTTTAATTAATGGAATCACTCCTCATGACCCTATCGGAAGATCGGACCATGTGGTTATTACGGCTAATATCCAGTTCATGGGTTATCCGAAGATTAACTGTCGCAGGCAAAGGAAGAAAGTAATCAATTACCACCTCCTGAATCAGGGTTTGTCGTCGGTGGAGTGGGATCGGGTGTTTTGCCCTGGCACCGATATTGAGTCCGCCTGGAACTCCTTTGTATCCGTCCTGAGGGAGAATGTGGATGATAGCACCACATTTCGCATCATTCGAAGGATACCTACCAAACCATGGCTGAACGATGAAGTGATCAACCGGATCCGCTACAAAAGAGGTCTGTGGCAGAGATACCTACGTAATAGATCGCGGTCCAATTACGAAAACCATAGACGCTATTCGAACAGGCTGTCAGCATCCATCAAGGTGGCAAAGGACAATTTCGAGACCAAGTTGGCTGGCTCAGGAAACCGGAAGCAGTTCTATAAATATGTGCGATCAAAGCTCAATTCAAAAGTTTCAACACCTCATGTACGAAACCCAGATGGCGAGATTAGCGCTGATTTCCTGCAATGTGCAGAGTCCTTTGCTAATTCTTTTGCTTCTTCGTTCACATCAGAGCAGGATGGTCCGATTCCAGCAGTGAAGACACCAAGATGCAACCAGACATTGGATCGTGTCAGCTTTGTTTCAGCGGAGGTTGGTGATATCCTGAGATCACTTGACCCCACGTCCGCGCCAGGTGCTGACAACATCTCGGGAAGCATTCTTAAAAACTGTGCTGAGTCTTTAACAGATCCCATTACCAGACTACTAAATATGTCTTTTGAATCCATGGAGCTGCCTTCATTATGGAAATGTGCTAAAGTGACTCCAGTTTATAAGAAAGGGGACAAGCTTGATCCTTCTAATTATAGGCCTATAAGCCTGCTTCCGATCGTTGGCAAGATCGCTGAGAGATTGGTCAGTTCGAGACTCCTGTCATTTTTTCAGCACAATAACGTTATTCCGAGCGATCAGCATGGTTTTCTTCCGGGAAGGTCGGTTATAACGGCCTTGCTAGAGTGTTTGAACGAGTGGACTAAGTCGGTTGATCGGGGCATTCCGATGGATGTTGTGTACTTGGACTTCTCGCGTGCATTCGATCGTGTGCCGCACAGAAGGCTCCTTTACAAGCTCGAACATTTTGGTGTCAGGGGTGGACTGCTTCGGTGGATTGAGTCGTTTCTGCGGGATCGCCGGTTTCAGGTGAGGGTGGCTGACGTTGCTTCTCGGGAATTTGCGGTTGGTAGTGGTGTTCCCCAGGGGTCTGTCCTTGGTCCGGTCCTTTTCCTGGCCTACGTGGCTGATCTTCCGACGGGTTTGGTCTGCCGTCACTCTTCATATGCTGATGACATTAAGATCTTTGCCGACGTCTCCTCAAGTGTTGGTTTGCAGCGGGATTTGGATCGGATATTCGAGTGGTCCAATAGGTGGCTCTTGCCGTTGAATGTTGGGAAGTGTGTTGTCATGCATTTGGGAAGAGGAAACCCCGGGCATGATTACTTCATTGATGGGCACATGGTTCGCGTTACACGTTCCCATAGCGATCTTGGAGTTGTGGTTTCTGACGACCTCAGTTGGTCCCAACATATAAATGGTGTAGTAAGCAGAGCAAACAAGCTCATATACCTCATTAGGCGAACATTTCCTCGATGCTCAGTTGAAACCTGCAAATTACTCTACACGACCTACATTCGACCTATTCTGGAGTATGCTGGTCCTGCCTGGGCGCCTGTGCTCGTTCGAGATCGTGAAGCCTTGGAGTCGGTCCAGCGTAGGGCTACCAGGATTCCGTTTGGTGTCACACGTCCAACGTACGAGGAGAGACTCAGGTTGTTTGGTCTACCATCTTTTTCGGACCGTCGTGCGCGAGGTGATCTCATCGTAACTTATCGAGCCCTTCATGGGCTTTTCGGAAGTGACGTGAGTGGTCTGTTTGTGCTGGATCGGGCGGGCCTCCGTGGTCACCGTCTTAAACTATACCACGAAATTTTCAAGTGTACGGTTCGTGAACATTTCTTTTCTAACCGTGTGTTCCACGCTTGGAACGCCCTTCCTGGTGAAGTGGTATGTGCCCCGTCAGTGAACGCTTTCAAAAATCGGCTTGACCATCACTTAACAACTGGACCGTGATTATCATTCATTATTGTTTTTGCCTTGTCATTGTTGTGTTGCTTTTCTTTATTGGGTTCTTGTACGTCGTACACCGACAATGTTCTTTTTTGTTTTTGTATGTTTCTGAGATGTATAGGCATTTGCCTCTTCTCTTAGCTATATTAAATAATAAATAATAATAATAAACAGGTGCTTCCAATATCGGAGCGTGCCCTCTGATGAGGTAATTATCTCAAGCATGTTTAGAGTGTTTTTAGTTATTCACTTGTAATAACTGTTTTTATTATTTCCAGCGTTGAAAGGGATCATCAAGTCACACAGTAAAGATGACTTCTGAAGCGAGCAAAAATGTACCTTTGTTCCAACCTCCTGTGAAGGTGAGTGTCTTAAAATGTTTGTCATTGTTCTAAAATTTTGCAGATTGGTTCCATTATAATCTGTGTATTACTTGTATAAGCAGTCAATGTAATTAACCCTAAATGTTGGGAGACAATTTTCATTATTCCTTGAAAATTGTTTATATAGAGAAAACGAAAATGAATTTGGTTATCTGACGCTGTATTTATGAAACCACCATGGTAGTTTATTTTTTATGAGTAAGTAAAACATTTAGATATTAATAAAAATTTATTTCAGGTCATTCGTGAAAATGATCCGGTCCTCAACAGGATTAAGAGCGTGCTAGGTGATGATGATCGAGTGAAGGACGATTTGAAACCTGGAATGGTGTTAGGTATACCAACACACCAGTGCTTCCCTATCCAAGAATGGGAGAAGGAATTTAAGTAAGTGAAAATCGCTCACGATTAATACCCTTTCATGTAAATATATTCTTGAATTGAGGGAATATTTATTAGAGAAAAAATCATTCCTGTACACACGTGCTTATCACTTATGCTTAATTTTGAATGTCAAAACAGATTTAATCTGTTAGTCTTCTACAATTAAAAAAAAATTTATCCAAAAAACTTTTAGAATTAAATTAATGTCTCCAATAAGCACCGCTTATATCTAATAGACGTATATAATCAAAACTCAATATACAATGCCAAATATTTATTTATTAATTTTAAATGACTTTTTTATATTTGTTGGTTTATTTACTCTATTTGACATTGTATATTGAGTTTTGATTATATACGTCTATTAAATATAATTATTGTAGACATTAATTTAATTCTAAAAGTTTTTTGAATAAAAATTTTTTTGAAATTAAAATTGTAGAAGACTAACAGATTAAATCTGTTTTGACATTCAAATTTTGTTATATTTCTTCTATCAACTAAAAAGCCTTTTTCTACTTCAACTTATGCTTAACTTTCCAATCTCGTTCTATCTGAATACATTCCTAATCGGAAGGATCTCTATAGAATAAATTAACAAAAATATGATTCAGATATGTGTTGGATATATACTACTCTGTCAAGAAAGTACCGGGAATTTTCAATTAAAACAACATTTTTACATTTAATCGTCAAAATTTATTGGGTCGCCTTCAAAATAGGCTCCATTTGCTCCAATACATCTATGCCAACGGCACTTCCAATTATCGAAACATTTTTTATAGGCGCTTTCCGGGATGGACTTTAGCTCTCGCGCCGAATTTTGTTTTATGGCTTCAATCGACTCAAAACGGGTGCCACGAAGGGGCAATTTTAGTTTTGGGAAGAGGAAAAAGTCGCAGGGAGCCAAATCCGGCGAATACGGTGGTTGCTGAAGCACGTTTGTTGAGTTTTTGGCGATAAAGTCAGTCACAATCGTAGCTCGGTGAGAAGGCGCGTTATCGTCATGCAAGATCCATGAGTTGTTCGCCCACAAATTCGGCCGCTTCTTACGGATACGCTCACGCAAACGTTTCATAACGCCTAGGTAATACTCCTTGTTTACCGTCTGACCCTCTGGAACGAATTCGTAGTGCACCACGCCACGGATATCGAAGAAAACAATGAACATCACCTTCATTTTCGAGCGGCTTTGGCGTGGTTTTTTGAAGGCTCTGTACCACTGATATGCACGAGTTTTCGATAGAGCATTATCACCAAAGGCCTTTTGCAATATTTTCAATGCATCGGCACACGAAAATTCATTTGCAACACAAAACTTTAAACAAATTCTTTGCTCAACGTAATCACCCATAGTAAAAATCGGCACGCACTCTGACATCGACTGACTTAATCAGCTGTTGCAAACACACTACTTGACAGATCCCGCTCAAGCTTGGCATAGTAATTAAGGACAGTGGTACCAACCTAGGAAAAAAAAATTTTACCTGCCTCATTGCCCCGCCAGATTTAAATCGATAATTCCCGGTACTTTCTTGACAGAATGTACTTCGGATGATTCAGTCCTTTTAAGTAAGCATTTACAATCAATTGTATTAAATTCAAAACCATTTACACAACAGTATAGTAGATAAGTATAGAAGAAATATTCTTCATAAACCTTTCCGTAAGATAACTTCAATTAACAACTTTTGATTTATTCAGTAAGTTTTTGTTTTCCACCAATGAAGGGTTTACAATATTTTTGCTGAACAACTCTCCATATATCGGGGTTTTTTTTTTTAGTGATAAAAATTTCGATAGGCATAACTGTGATTTGATAGAAGGTAGAAGCCATGTTGTTTTGACATTTCTATTCAGTAAGCATTGAAAAATTATCATGGAAAGACTCACGGCGCAACGACGTTTACAAATTGTCGAAATTTATTTTCAAAAGCAGTGTTCTATTCGCCAAACTTAAAGAGCACTTCGTGAAATTCATGGTTTACATAATCGTCCATTAGAGCAGCTTATTCGTCGAACTATCGATAGATTTCGGACAACATTCTCTCTGCTCAATGCAACAACAACAAGACAAAGAACTGTACGTACAGAAGAAAATATCGCTGCTGTTAGTCAGTTAATGATGATCTAGATTTGTCTATTCGTCGACGTTCAGAACAAATTAGACTCTGTGCATCCACCACATGGAAAATTTTGTGTAAAGATCTTGGTCTACCCATACAAGATCCAACTGGTTCAAGAACTAAAGCCACTTGACCATAATAAGCGTCGTTTGTTTGCTGATTGGGCCTTAGAGCAGCTTGAAGTCGATCCACTTTTTATCGTAAAATTGTGTTTAGTGATGAAGCTCATTTCTGGTTGAACGCCTATGTAGACAAGCAAAATTGCCGTGTATGGAGTGAAAACAATCCTCAAGAAGTTCTGCAGGTTCCATTGCATCTTGAAAAATGCATTGTATAGTGTGCTTTACACGCTGGAGGCATCATCGGTCCATATTTCTTTAAAAACGATGCTGTAGCTGATGTTACAGTGAATGGTGCTCGTTACAGATGGATGATCAATGATTATTTGTTTCAAAATTTGAATGGTATCTACCCAGAAGTGTTTTGGTTTCCAACATAACTCGTGTTGTTGATGAAATAAGGCCTGAATTACTCGAAAAAGTGGTCCAAAATCTGTCTGGTCGGATGCGGTTTCTCAGAGCTAGTCGTGGTGGACATATGCCGGAAATTATTTTTAAAACATGCCATAAATTTATCTTTCAAATAAAAAAAGTTTGGCTTCAATCTTAATTTAAATGTGATTTATTTCAATTTAAAGTTCTATCATTCTAAGAAAAACACACGATATTAATGACATCAGTACTTGATCGCTTACTGTCATTGGTTCGTAGTACGAATGCTCACAAACCACTACACAATTACATTCCGTAATACCAAAAACATATTCTTTTTTGTAGGATAGGAGAACCGATTTTCAAAGTTCCCACGTATAATCCCAAGCTCCAGAGGGCGAGAAAGCAACAATCTGCCAAAAAGATTCCAGTTCCTTCAGACTACATAGTCGATAGAATTATTCAGGATATGATGACGTTATATCATATTATCCCAAATATTGAGAAGGAGAAGAAAATGATGATCGGGAAAAATAATTCTTCCCTTTCCACGCCAATAAGAAATGTAAGTAAACTTTAAATTTGCATTATATTTGGAGAAAATTCAACACATTTATTTTTATGGAAAATATTGATAAATTTTAATTTCGTTACCTAGTTTGTGATTAATAGCTCAATTTTTTGCTACAGTCAGCACAAGTACCAACACGTCCAGCACCAACAACTCAAGCACCAACTCGTCAAACGCCAACATGTCCAGCATCAACACGTCAAACACCAACATGTCCAACACCAACAGGTCAAACATCAATATTTCCAGCTTTAACACCTAAAGCACCAACACGTCAAACACCAACATGTCCAAAACCAACACCTAAAGTACCAACACGTCAAACACGAACATGTCCAGCCCCAAAACCTAAAGCACCAACACGTCAAACACCAATATGTCCAGCACCAACACGTCAAACACCAACATGTCCAGCACCAACACGTCAAACACCAACATGTCCAAAACCAACACTTGAAGTACCAACACGTCAAACACGAACATGTCCAGCCCCAAAACCTAAAGCACCAACACGTCAAACACCAATATGTCCAGCACCAACACGTCAAACACCAACACGTCAAACACCAACATATCCAAAACCAACACCTATAGCACGAACACGTCCAGCACCAACAAGTCCATCATTCAATCCCAGTAAGTGAATTTTATAAATCTTATTCCATGTAGTATAGAATGAAATTTGCAAACTTGAACGTTCTTTAAACAGGCATAGTAAAAAAAATGGTAAAAAGCATTGATGGAAGAGGAGATTTGTGCGCTAGTTCATATTACCTACTATTCCGACGAAATATTTTCCTTCGGTCTTTTGTAATCAAAAAACTACCATGGAAGTTTTATCCTTAAAAAATGCGGATCTCATCCAGTGAGACTAGATTTTGAGGGATAAGATAAGAAAGGCAAAAAGGGAAGCGTGCCATAATGCGCTAGAATTCTGCTGATTGAAACTACTTCAGGCCGAGTAATTGGCAGCAAGTACCATACCGTAAGTGCACTGGTTGTTATGTTATGTTATTTATGGCAAGCGGGCGTCTGTCCACCCTACCACTGCGTCCGCACGGACTATTGTGGTTCACCCCTAATTTATATCTCCCCGACGAGATCCATTTTTTGGATAAAACAGATAATCTTGTTCAGGTGTAATTTTTTCAGTTCGCTGTGGGCTATAAAAGCCTGACCAAAGACTTCGAATCTGATGCGACTCACCGCTGGGCACTCTGAGACGATGTGCGTGGCTGTTTTAGTGTCCTCAAGACACAGCCTGCATTGATCGTTTTCAGCCAGAACGATTTTGTGCAAATGCGCTCTCAGTCTGCAGTGACCTGTCATAATTCCGACAAGTGTTCTTAGTTTGGCCCTATCCAGACCCAGCGCTAGGTTCGCCATCTTTTTGTTCGAAGCTGTTCCAAGAAACAAGTTCGAATGTTTCAGGCCAAAATGGCTCCGCCAGAAAGACTCTAGCCTTGAGTTCATTCTCCCTGTTATCGCCTCGTTAGCCACGTCATGTGGTATTCCCAGGAATGGTTCCGGTCATACCAGAGGAGACAGGTCTTCCCTTATACACCATTTGTCAATAGTGTTCAGTATCTCTTGAAGGAGGCCGATATCGTCACCTCCGATTTACCTTTCAGTATGATTGCCTGGTCATCAGTAAATGCTTGAACGTCGACTCCCCACAGCGAAATGATCGCTATCAGGTCATCAACGAGAAGGGTCCACAGTAAGCCATTCGCAGCCTTGAACTCGAATACCTCATCCTGGTGCACTGGTACTAGCCGGCGGAAAATAACAGATGCGGTTTTCAGTCGATTCAATGGTGGATATGCGTTGAACACTCATAGCAGTTTTTACAAGAGTAACGCCAAGTTGGAACGATTCGGTTTCTTTTGACGTCTGTTGAAGTATGGAATGATATCATAGACCAATTAGAACGGCGCTATTTCTAACATTATTGTTATTACAAATGAGAACGGATTCAAATCTTTGATATGTTTCAATTTTTCTGTCGTATGCATTTCTTGAATCTATTTCGAATTCTGCTTTATCAGTTTCGTCGATGTTCAGGCTAATTATACCATATTTTTAACGGAGAATTTCATGGAGAATATAAGATATTAGCTCATGGAGTTTCAGATTTTTGGCAAATTTTAATTGAATGAATTTTTCCGAATCATAAGACGGTTTCAGAATGTTCAGTTTTAATACTTGAAATTTAACTGAAAAAAGTTGAAGTAATTGATAGATGTTGCCGAAGGAAGGTATGACGGATTTCGTAGTGTCTTTTTATTTCCTGAATTCATCATTGTCCAAATTTTTGAGTAATTCAACAAAAATATCACTTACTGCTAAACTTCAATATTTATTGATGAAATTTTGAAAACGAAACCAACATGCCGCTAATAAAAATATGTTCATTAATTTCTCTTTTTATTTCACAGAACGCAGAAAACTTCACCAAAATATGACAGGGACCTCAGCGTAAGTATCTTATCATTATACAATATAAAAATAATAAACTAGTCTTCCATCGAATAATTTGCTGTGATTATTAATATGTATTTCTTTTCGCAGATGTAAAAGCGTTCAACCGAATCTGTCCGCTAATGATGAAGAAATTCAGATAGAAAGTTACACATTGTTGTCGCCGATTGCAGCAACACCGCCCTGGGTGAGAGCCTTATCAGATAACTCAGTGTAAGTATATTTTCATTGTAATTCAATATAAAAACAATGGTCTTCTAGCGCGCACTTAATGCTTTATTATTACTAACATACATTTTTATTTGTAGGAATAAAAAATCCGCTTCGAAATCTAGTTCTGAATCAGAATCTAGGTCTGAGTCAGACTCTAGTTCTGAATCAGACTCTAGTTCTGAATCAGACTCTAGTTCTGAATCAGACTCTAGTTCTGAATCAGACTCAAGTTCTGAATCAGAGTCTAGTTCCGAATCAGAATCTAATATGGCATCATGGTTTGGTTACGTTTCGTCTAGCCCTGAATCAGATAAATAATCTTATAATCTGATACGGAGCTACAGGAAATGCCTGGTTACAACAGATACCTATATATTGACATAAAGCGTGGAGAATGGAGAATGAGGAAATACAACGAAACGAATCAGAAGTGGCAATGGCTGGGACCTAGGCAAACCAAACGCAGTGAAGAAGGTGGCTCCACGATTTCAAGTCTCAGGAGGAAAATAAGTGGCATCGAATAGCACAAATCACAGAAGTGAATGAACAATGGCTGAAAAAAGAACTGTTACCATGGACGGCGACCCCTATAAGACCATGTCACTCAAATTGGTGCGATCAGGAATTTGAAATAAAATAAAAATTACGATGTTGAAGAGATCCTCTAAGGATCATAACATCCAAATGATATAGGAGTACAAATAAGTTAACTCCGTTTTTTAACACAAATTAAATATTTATTATAGAAGAACGATAATATAAATTTATTTAAAATATTGCCCATCACTTGCAACCACTTTTATTGTGTTTGAGATGAATCTTCCTCCAATAATTCCTCCAATTCTGCATCCTCGTAAATTTTTGGCCTTCCACTGCGATCTTTGTCTTCTACGTCGAAATCACCGTTTTTAAACTTTTGAAACCACTCTCGACACGTTCTCTCACTCAAAGCTCCCTCACCATATGCTTCTACGAGCAATTGATGCGCCTCAGCAGCAGATTTCTTTAAATTAAAAAAGTAAACTAATATTTCCCGCAAATGACGTTTACTTGGCTCAAATTTTAACATTTTCAACATATAAAAATTATATTTTACCAATATAAAATCAATGATATTAATAGATTATGTTGTTCTTGAATGTCCAAACTATTTTTTAAGCCGGTTATCATCTGCGAAAGCTAACCGAAACTCCGTGCCGCGCCATCTACAATAAAACGGCGGAAACTTATTTGTACTTCAATAAATGAAAATTGTTAACCAAAATTCTATAAATTAAATATTTTGAATAGACAAAATTTTGTTTCTGCTGATCAATCTTATGAAAACAAATATCTTCCAAAAATGTTTAACATAATCTTAAGAATTTCATCATAAAACTATCTTACTTAGAATATTCAATATTATTGAATATCTAACTAGATTACTTTCTATAAAATCTCAAGATACGTAAGAGCATTACTGAAAAACAAGTTTTAAGAGAGACTTTGCTTCGTCAGTATTCAAATAATTCATATTCAATAAAATATAACATCAATCAACAACAAATATTTACTCACCCTTCAACAATTTAGAAAACTTCCGGTAAATAAATACTGAAAAATATATAAACGTTTTTCTAACTCTTAAACCTTACCACTGTCACCATTTACTACATTCTACTCATAAATCCTGCATCTAGTTTCCAACTCGAAAATAAATCAAATCACACACTTTACTAAACTTTGTTTTTTTCCAAAGTATTTTCTTCGGAGATGGATAGATCAAAAAATAACACATTTAAATGAGATATAACATATAATAAACTATTATTCAATAGAAATTTCAATATTTACAGTTTTTCACAGTCTTTTAGAAAGCAATTGAGGTAAAACTGTATTGTGTTACATAATGTTCATTTTTAAATTTAAGATTGAATAGTCACCTCTACCAAGTACAAACGGAATAAATTAATGTTCAATTTTCTATAATAACATTTAGCCAAAAAATAATATCATCCATTTGTATCTACATAATTCAATTTTATTTATATTTTTATCAATGAATAAGCAATATGGTCTCACAAGAGTCCAAGAAACCTGCGAACTTCCATGTTTGTGTTCAAAAACATATACAGTCGACTCTCATTAATTCGAAACTCGAGGGACTCTTGAAATATTACGAATTATCGAGTGTTTGAAATATCAAATGGTTTGAAATTTGTGAGAGAAAATAAATAAAACTTCGAATTATTAAGTGTTGGTTAATTTTTATTTATTAATATAAAAATGACAAGAATTAAGAGGTACATTCGTGTACATACATGTATTCGTAATGTGAATTAATTAATCTTTCGAAAGAACTTTGTTATACTGGTTTGCTTTAAAGCACAATTCTGCTGCTGACACTGCTCAATAACATTTTTTAAGAGAAAAAGTGCCTGAAATGCTTTTTCATCATTTTCGTTTTGTAGACAGAAGCTTTGTAAGGTATCAAATGAGGATCTTGCTTCCTTAACTGACACCTCTGCCAAAGGTTCCGATGTATCGTCCTCATCTTCATCGTTACTTTGCGTATCTGTCGCAGATAAAATTTCGCCATCGGTTAGTGAACCTGAGACAGCAACATTTTCATCCACTTGAACAAAATCAGAAAAACTCACACCGCTGATGTCAACTAATGGTTCTATTGCTGGTTCTTCATCATCTATAAGTATTGGAAGATTTTCTTGATTTTCTTTTAAGAAACCGGATTTTTTGAAGCAGTTGAGAATCGTTAGGGGTGTTACAGCTCTCCATGCTTTGTCAATTAGTAAAATAGCTGTCAGAACCGTGATATTTGCAGTTAGCTGTTTGTCGAGAGATTCTAAAACGATCTTAACAATTTCTTTGCGATAGAACGTCTTAAAATTATGGATAATCCCTTGGTCCAATGGTTGCAATTTGGAAGTTGTATTTGGCGGAAAGAAGTAGAGTTCCACGTTAGACAATGTAGGAGGACTGTTGTGGACAGTGCAGTTGTCTAAAAATAGTAAAATTTTCCGCTTTTGTCGTTTCATGTCCCCATTAACTGTTAAAAGCCAATCTTTTGCAACATCACATAAAGCGTGGAGAATGGAGAATGAGGAAATACAACGAAACGAATCAGAAGTGGCAATGGCTGGGACCTAGGCAAACCAAACGCAGTGAAGAAGGTGGCTCCACGATTTCAAGTCTCAGGAGGAAAATAAGTGGCATCGAATAGCACAAATCACAGAAGTGAATGAACAATGGCTGAAAAAAGAACTGTTACCATGGACGGCGACCCCTATAAGACCATGTCACTCAAATTGGTGCGATCAGGAATTTGAAATAAAATAAAAATTACGATGTTGAAGAGATCCTCTAAGGATCATAACATCCAAATGATATAGGAGTACAAATAAGTTAACTCCGTTTTTTAACACAAATTAAATATTTATTATAGAAGAACGATAATATAAATTTATTTAAAATATTGCCCATCACTTGCAACCACTTTTATTGTGTTTGAGATGAATCTTCCTCCAATAATTCCTCCAATTCTGCATCCTCGTAAATTTTTGGCCTTCCACTGCGATCTTTGTCTTCTACGTCGAAATCACCGTTTTTAAACTTTTGAAACCACTCTCGACACGTTCTCTCACTCAAAGCTCCCTCACCATATGCTTCTACGAGCAATTGATGCGCCTCAGCAGCAGATTTCTTTAAATTAAAAAAGTAAACTAATATTTCCCGCAAATGACGTTTACTTGGCTCAAATTTTAACATTTTCAACATATAAAAATTATATTTTACCAATATAAAATCAATGATATTAATAGATTATGTTGTTCTTGAATGTCCAAACTATTTTTTAAGCCGGTTATCATCTGCGAAAGCTAACCGAAACTCCGTGCCGCGCCATCTACAATAAAACGGCGGAAACTTATTTGTACTTCAATAAATGAAAATTGTTAACCAAAATTCTATAAATTAAATATTTTGAATAGACAAAATTTTGTTTCTGCTGATCAATCTTATGAAAACAAATATCTTCCAAAAATGTTTAACATAATCTTAAGAATTTCATCATAAAACTATCTTACTTAGAATATTCAATATTATTGAATATCTAACTAGATTACTTTCTATAAAATCTCAAGATACGTAAGAGCATTACTGAAAAACAAGTTTTAAGAGAGACTTTGCTTCGTCAGTATTCAAATAATTCATATTCAATAAAATATAACATCAATCAACAACAAATATTTACTCACCCTTCAACAATTTAGAAAACTTCCGGTAAATAAATACTGAAAAATATATAAACGTTTTTCTAACTCTTAAACCTTACCACTGTCACCATTTACTACATTCTACTCATAAATCCTGCATCTAGTTTCCAACTCGAAAATAAATCAAATCACACACTTTACTAAACTTTGTTTTTTTCCAAAGTATTTTCTTCGGAGATGGATAGATCAAAAAATAACACATTTAAATGAGATATAACATATAATAAACTATTATTCAATAGAAATTTCAATATTTACAGTTTTTCACAGTCTTTTAGAAAGCAATTGAGGTAAAACTGTATTGTGTTACATAATGTTCATTTTTAAATTTAAGATTGAATAGTCACCTCTACCAAGTACAAACGGAATAAATTAATGTTCAATTTTCTATAATAACATTTAGCCAAAAAATAATATCATCCATTTGTATCTACATAATTCAATTTTATTTATATTTTTATCAATGAATAAGCAATATGGTCTCACAAGAGTCCAAGAAACCTGCGAACTTCCATGTTTGTGTTCAAAAACATATACAGTCGACTCTCATTAATTCGAAACTCGAGGGACTCTTGAAATATTACGAATTATCGAGTGTTTGAAATATCAAATGGTTTGAAATTTGTGAGAGAAAATAAATAAAACTTCGAATTATTAAGTGTTGGTTAATTTTTATTTATTAATATAAAAATGACAAGAATTAAGAGGTACATTCGTGTACATACATGTATTCGTAATGTGAATTAATTAATCTTTCGAAAGAACTTTGTTATACTGGTTTGCTTTAAAGCACAATTCTGCTGCTGACACTGCTCAATAACATTTTTTAAGAGAAAAAGTGCCTGAAATGCTTTTTCATCATTTTCGTTTTGTAGACAGAAGCTTTGTAAGGTATCAAATGAGGATCTTGCTTCCTTAACTGACACCTCTGCCAAAGGTTCCGATGTATCGTCCTCATCTTCATCGCTACTTTGCGTATCTGTCGCAGATAAAATTTCGCCATCGGTTAGTGAACCTGAGACAGCAACATTTTCATCCACTTGAACAAAATCAGAAAAACTCACACCGCTGATGTCAACTAATGGTTCTATTGCTGGTTCTTCATCATCTATAAGTATTGGAAGATTTTCTTGATTTTCTTTTAAGAAACCGGATTTTTTGAAGCAGTTGAGAATCGTTAGGGGTGTTACAGCTCTCCATGCTTTGTCAATTAGTAAAATAGCTGTCAGAACCGTGATATTTGCAGTTAGCTGTTTGTCGAGAGATTCTAAAACGATCTTAACAATTTCTTTGCGATAGAACGTCTTAAAATTATGGATAATCCCTTGGTCCAATGGTTGCAATTTGGAAGTTGTATTTGGCGGAAAGAAGTAGAGTTCCACGTTAGACAATGTAGGAGGACTGTTGTGGACAGTGCAGTTGTCTAAAAATAGTAAAATTTTCCGCTTTTGTCGTTTCATGTCCCCATTAACTGTTAAAAGCCAATCTTTTGCAACATCACTCTTCTTCTCACCTTCTTCTACTTTTTCGATTAACTTTTTCTTTTCAGCAATCGTCAAACATCTATACTTTCTAGGGCTCATAACTAACACTAACTTTTAATCTGCATACCAACGAAAGAGTAACAGTAACTGAATAACTAAACAAACCAATTCGTAAGAAGTGTGTGCGTCAAATAGTCAAACTAATCATAACAAAAACAAAGGCTCGTGTATCTTGATACAAGTTTGAACTTGTCGCAAAATGTACTTACAATCTTTCCGCCTCTTCTCTCTGCAACTTTGAATTGTCGAGTGTTGGACGCTGATGAGTTCGAATTAACGCGTCGTTTTGTTAAATAGCAATGATTTTTTCGTTCGAATTACCAAGTGTATGAAAATGTATTGATTTAGTTCGAAATATAAAGAGATTTAGTAGGGAACTCGTGATAACTTTGAATTATAGAGAGGTTCGAATTATCGCAGATTTGAATTAACGAGAGTCGACTGTACATATGTTTATGCTGTCTGCAATTTTCTATGAATTGAATGAACATGATTTTTGAGAGTTTGTTTAAGGTTTGTAGCAAAATCGCATAAGTTACATTTATGTTGTTTCAAATTCAAATGAACTGAATCTTTATGTTTAGTGAGATTATTTTTAAAATTTGTAGCATAGCCGCAAAACTCGCATCTATGTCGCTTAGAATCTGAATGAACTGAATCCATATGATCGTTCAGGTGACTTTTATGGTTAGTTGAATATTTACATAAGTGGCAGATGTGTACCTTTGTGTTGAAGTGAATAGAATCTATATGATGCTTGAGATCACTCTTCCGATTTGCAGCATAACCACATAAGATACATTTATGTTTCCTCAAATTTAAGTGAACAGACTCCATATGAAGTTTGAGAGTATACCTTTGATGTGCTGTATAATCACACAAGTCACATTTATTATATTTGCAATTCAAATGAACTGAATTCACGTGCCTTTTGAGAGTTTGTTTAAGGTTGGCAGCAAAATCACATAAACTACATTTATGTTTCTTCAAATTCAAGTGAACTAAATCTATATGATACTTCAGATTATCCTTCCGATTGGCGGAATAATCACACGAGTTACATTTATGCTGCCTCAAATTTAAATGAACTGAATCTTTATGATCCTTGAGTATATTTTTCCAATTTGTGGAAAAATCACACAAGTTACATTTATATTTCTTCAAATTTAAATGAACTCCATCGATATGAGTCCTGAGATAATATCTACAATTTGTGGCATAATCACATAAGTTACATTCATGTTTTAAATTTGAACTAATGGCATCTCCTTTCAAGCTATTTTGATTATTTACTTCAGATTCACTCAAATGACATTCATCTTGCTTCTGGTGTGGATGAAATGATCTGTGCTGCTCCATTGTTTCTTCAATATCTAAACTATGGTTACAAATATTAGAGTTGTTAATCTCACGACATTTTTCTTCCACTTGGATAACAGGAAAATTCTTATTATTAATTTGTCGTGATGAATCATCACCACAATTATATTCACTTTTAACAATGTATTCTTTCCTGTCATGACCTCCACATTCATCTATGAATTTTTCGGCAATGTTCAGATTTTCAACTTTCACTTCGACACTTTCGAATATCTCTTCATTGTCTTGATGCGAGGCACTAAAATCAATAAAATTGTCAATTAAGGAAAGTTTTCTTTTCATTAAAACCGGAGACAAGCGGAAATATTGATCATTCACAAGATTTTGTCGATATACCAAGGATATTTCCAGGAACTCCAAGAGGTCCAAACGTTTACCTTTATCACCTTTCTGTAAAATTTGTGTTTTACTAAAATCTATAAGATGGTTGGATGTGATACAATGATCGAAGAAGCCACTTGTTGATTTATTTTGAAGAATCGATCTTTTATGATCTTCAATTCTGACTCCGAGAGATCGACCCGTCCGACCTATATAAAAAACAGGACATTTGTCACAGAACAACTTATAGACAACACTCAGATGTGAATTATTTAGTCGATTCTTACCGCTAAGAAACATTGACCCCAAAATGTTCTTATTATATATATGTTTCACCAAGTGGTTAGCGAGGATCAATTTCGATCACCAAAACTTTAGTTCAAGATGTGATATGTCTTCAAATATGAAAATTTTGATATATAAGAATTCGCAGATACAACAAAATGTCACACGTGAAAATATCAAAATGAGGTATATACAGGTATTGTGTGTTTTAAAACAAGCATTTATAATTATAATTTATGGAACATAGTAGCCATAAATGAATAAAGCTAAAGTGCTTAGGCAAATGAAAAAGTATAATACAATATTTCTTTTCTCACCAACTATCAGAAGGTGTATCTGTACAGTTAATTCCTCCTTCCTCATAGATATTACTTCCAAAGAATCCAGTTTTTCCAATTTCTTTAATTTCGTAATCGTCTTCAACCTTAATATCAGCCACTTCTAAACTTTTTTCCATTTTTTCTAAATGAAAAAAGCACACTTCTTATATCTATGTTATATTATTATATTTAGCTAAATATGTTTTTAACCACAGTTTGAATAAAGAATTCTCTATTCAAAGCTTGTTCCCTGTAGAGCCAAATTGTACATAGTAGTAAATTTACAATTCGTTTATAGGTCTTGACAATCCAAACTTGCTTTAAATGTTTTCAAATTAACGAAAACCCCAAACCCCATTATCCAGGCGTGTTAATGGACGTTATAATAAGAACAAAGAAATGGGTATCCGGGGGATCACACAAGAGTACATACAAATCAGTTACATATCAAGCATCGCAATTAGAAAGAAAAGATAATACAAATCCCTATTGGCAAGTTTTACGCAGATAAAGAACCACTATTTACAAATACAGCAAAAAGCAATCAGGCACCGAGAGAAAGTATACAATACAAATAGAAAACTTGTGAGGGTTGCTTAAGTTATGTACAAAGGCAATGCAATTTAGTTAAAACATTCCGGTGGGATTAAATAACGGCAAAGCAAAAATACAAGGATGGAAAGCGAAGTAAAATGAACGAGCGTGCAGTCATTAATTTCACATTAACACAAAGGTGGTATTTAAAAATGCAAAGCATGCAATTAATCAAAAGCATTTAAAAGAAGTTTACTTACTAAGAGTTACCAAGGGACACTGTTATAAATACTATTATCTCGAGTAGACTACTAAGTTGCTCAGGAGGTTTATTTCCAAGAACCTTCCTCTCGAATGAATTCAAATACAATGGGGAAGCTATAAGGACCTTGTTCTCCTTTGTTATTCTCCCTAATCATTTTTGTCAAGTCACCGCAACACAGAGTATTTTTACACAGAAATTATAGCGGGAAAATACAATGACATAATGGTGGAATTTATATAATCTATCAGGGACTCTGTGACTCGTATGATCTTTAGAGGATCCGGATCTCTTCAATATGTTTGATACTCTATTTCAATGAATTTATTTCATTGCTCATCTTTATGAGTGCCGATAACGCAGTGGGAAGAGCTTTGGACTCGTAACCGTTTTCTTTTAACTGTTGTAACTGCTAGTCAAGAATTTTTTCCTAGATCATTTCTATCGAAACCACTTGTTAATGTCATTTTATAGAAATTAGGATAATTTATTTGTTTCATACTATTTGTCATCCTATATATTAACATTTGCTGGTTCACATGTAATTGGTGTCGAGTTCATTTTATATTATAAATAAATAAATAAATCATTTATTGGTCCCACATGACATGAAAATGTATGAGACAAGTCAGGAAAAACAAATCAATAATCAATACACAATTAATACAGTGTGTCATCAAAGATATCATCCAAGAATTCATTAACGGAATAATAGCATTTTCTCAGCAATAAGGCTTTCACACTCCCTTTGAATTGTCTGATATTAAGAGATCGAATATGAGAAGGTAAATGGTTAAATAATTTTATGCCCTGATAAAATGGCGACATTTCAAATTTTCTAGATCTATGTTTAGGTATAAAGAGAACACCTTCACTTCTTGTACGGTAATTATGAAAACTAGATAATTTAGGGAGGCTATTCTCTTTCTCTTTAATATATAACAAGGTTTTTAGAATAAAAATACTACATAACGTGAGAATACCATTATGTGTGAAAACCGGTCTACAGGACGACCTTGGACTAATTTCGAAGATCATTCGCAGAATGCGCTTCTGGATGATAAAAACCCTATTAGCCTCTGACGAATTTCCCCAAAGAAGGACGTTGTAAGACAAATGGCTAAAAACTAAGCTATAGTAGATGCTGACCAATGTTGGCGTTGGCAGCAAGTGTCTTACTCTATTTATAGCAAAAAAAGAACGACTCAATCTACAACACACCGAATCAATATGATTGAACCATCTCAAATTTTTGTCCAGAAAAATTCCAAGAAACCTGACAGCATCTTTGGATGTGGTTACCGCATCTTGGTGACGAAGCACAAGTTTCTTACTACTTGAACCGATAGAAAAATGGATAATTTCGGTCTTATCGATGTTAATCACAAGATTATTTGTACGGCACCATTTAACAAAAAAATCAAATAAAAAATCGCACAATATTTGGAGCTCTTCAAAAGATGAACCCCTAACAGCAAATGACGTATCATCAGCAAACAGAACTACAGAACACGTCTTCGAACACGATGTTAAACCGTGGCGCAAACAAAACTGTGCTAACTCATCTGTCAGGCTTATAGGAAGGTCGTTAATGAAAAGGAGGAACAGCAGAGGTCCTAGAACAGATCCCTGTGGTATTCCTAATTTCAAAGTGTACTCATGAGACAGAATATCTCTGACTTTGACATTTGATGGTCTTTTCTCGAGATAACTCTTCAACCATTCCAGGAATATACCCCTGAAACCAACACTATAACATTTTTCCATAATAAAGTTGAAAGAGAGACTGTCGAATGCTCTTGAAAGGTCAAAAAATAGTCCAGCGACATAGAACCCATCGTCAAGACACTCATATATATATTCAGTGAACTCAACAGCGGCCGATTGGGTTGAGCGGCCAGATCTAAAGCCATGCTGAGAAGAATTCAAAACATCATATTTTTCCATATATTTATTCATTCTGCCCAGGACTATTTTTTCGAATATTTTTGAAAACGACTTTAGTAGTGAAATTGGCCTATAGTTGGTAACATCATGAATATTATTCTTTTTGAAAACTGGAATGACCGTAGCTTTTTTCAACGATGAAGGAAAAATACCCAGATTTACTGACAAATTGATACAGTGTGCAAAATGCCGACATATCGATGGACCTATTGTTTTCAGAATTCTGGCTGAGACGGAATCCGGACCTGAAATTTTGTTATTTTTCAATGACCTTATTGCGTCAGTAACTTCAAGCTCAGAAACTGGATGGAAAAAAAATGTAGAATTTGCCATATAGGAGGTGGTACATACTGTAGATAGACTACTATTGTAAAAATGGAGAAGTGTCTTCTCCGCTACCGTTGAAAAATAATAAGCAAATATTTCAGCAACCTGTTTCGGATCATTATGGGAGATTCCATCGACATCAAGTTCGATTGGTTGATTACTTTTTCTGTTCCTTCCGGTCACAGCATTAACCATGTTCCATACCGTTTTACTTTTATTGCCAGATCTAGATATGAGAGTGTTATGGAATTTGAATTTGGAGTCCCTCAATAGCACGTTATAATTCAATTTCGCATTTTTGTACAGGGTGAAGGTTTCTTGGGTCTTCAAATTGGAATGTAGCCAATGCAGGTTCATGAGTTCGCGTTTAGCTATAGTTACTTCAGGAGTAATCCAACCTTTGGTCTGATGTTTGTTGGTGCTCAACTTAATAAGAGGGCAGCATAGTTCGAATGCACTTTGAATTGTGCCAGTAAATGAATCAAAACATGAATCAGCATCATCGCTTTTGTAAATATTCTGAAAGTCCGACGCCGATAAATGAAGAACAAACTTGTCTAAGTTAAATTGGTTCAAGTTTCTAACTAATCTAGGTAAAGAACGCGCAACATTCACCAACATTACATTGACGTCTACCATAATAGCCTTGTGGTCACTTAAATGTGTTTCAAGAACCTCAGCACAACATTTTGAGGGATCAGCATCTGTTAATATATAATCAATTTTAGAAATAGTTGTTCTACCTCTACTATCTGTGAACACTCTTGTAGGCTTCTTTGATGAAATTCTCAGACCGAAACATTCAAATAAATCAATAAACCGTTTAAGTTTTGTACACTCAGTTCTCAAATAGTCAACATTCATATCACCACACAAAAAGACAACATCTGCCAAATTTGTACAAAGATTCAGGGCACATGATAATCTCTCAAGAAATACCTCTAAATTTCCGGAACCCGGTCGGTAGACACTTAAGATGCCAATTCGGCACTTATTGGCTATAACAATGATTCCACTTATCTCACAATTCATCTCATCCGAAAAGGCCGAAACACTAAGAGATTTCACTTTTACACCACTTTTAACGTAGATCATCGATCCTCCATGACCTCGAGTAGGTCGGCAGTAAAAATCAGCAATCAGGTAGCCAGGTAATGACATTGTTCCCACACTATCAGGAGTACACCAGTGTTCAGCAATACTAATGATTTCAGGGCCAACCTCATCCAGAAGCACTTCCAAATGTTCCAATTTATTGGAGACACACTGTATATTTAACTGTAAGATTCTTAACTTAGAATTTTCGCCAAAGTTTAATCCATTGGACGGTTGTTCTTTCGGGGCTGAAAAAAACGATGAATGCTAGCCCTATTTGGCCAGTTTGATCCGTCTAAAGCTTTATCATATTCTGAGCTCGGGATACACACTTTGAAGGAAGAGTAACTTTCTGGGTATTTAGAATTCAGTTTTTCACAACTCACTGTTGAGAAGTTTTTCCTCAGGAAATCCCTTAAGTTTTCAGGTGTTGTTTCGGGTTTCAGGTTTGACACATGGAATATTTTGAATTTTTCTATTCCTTCAACCACATTATTCTCAGAACAGCTTCCAAGGACCAGAGCACGACGTCGATGGCCATGTCTTCTATTTGGGACAACACTCCAATCTTCACTGTTTTTACTCATTGGTTGAGAAGAACTATTGCCTGAATTGGCGGCCTGTGTTGCTAAATTGATTGGGTATTGAATTGTGTATCTTATCCATCTATTATCTGGCCAGATGAAAAATCTCTTTTTGCTGAATTTTCATTCGGTTCTCCCGAATAATCAATAATGAAAATATTTTTCCAGAATATTCCCACTGAAATAAACACTTTGTGATATTTCTGTATTCTCAGTAATTAACACGATTAATCTGGGTTTTTAGAACCGAAGTTGATGGCTGATTACTGTCGTATTCACAATTCTTGAGTGCGCTGGCCATAACGTTCAACACATCTGCATCTGTTGAACACACGTTGATAATTAAATAAAATAGAAGTTTCAAAGTTACAACACTAATTAAGCTTAACAAAAAGACAACTGTTACTCATGACGGGAGTTTTGAAAATTTCAAGATATAAAAAATAATTGATAAGAATACAAAACAACTTTTTATTTTTGTAGCATTCTATTAATGTTTTCTGTGAACTGAATCTGCATGGTTTCTGAGACAAATTTCATGATCTGAGGCATACAACATTTATATTTCTTTAAATTCAAATGAACAGTATCCACATGCTTCTTAAGTAGTGATTTTCTATTTCCCGCATAGTCACACAAGTCACACTGATGTGGCTTCAAATTGAAGTGGATGGAATTCACATGTAATTTGAGATCCTGTTTTTGATTCGCAGCAAAGTCACACAAATCACACTTATGTTGCTTCAAATTCAAATGGACAGAATTTATGTGCGATTCGAGATGATTCTTCCTTCAAATTTAAATGAAAAGAATCTACATGTATCTTAATATAATATTTTCTGTTTGCAGCATAATCGCACAAATTACATTTGTGTTTCTTCAAATTCAAATGAATGGAACTGATGTGTGATATAAGATAATGTTTGGAGTTTGAAGCATACTCGCACGAATCACACTTATGTTCCTTTAAATTTAAATGAAAAGAATCTATGTGTCTCTTAAGATAATGTTTCCTCTTTGCAGCATAATCACACAAGTGACATTTATGTTTTTTTAAATTGAAATGTACAGAGTCGATATGAAGATTTAGATGGACTTTCTGGTTCGCAGAGAAATCACACAGATGACATTTATGTTCTTTCAAATTCAAATGAACTGCATTTATATGCCTCTTCAAATCCATTTTCTGATTCGAAGCAAAATCACATAGATGACACTTATTTTTCTTCAAATTGAGATGGGTGTCTAAGTGTACTTTCAGATCGTGCTTACGATTCGTGCCGTAATCACAGTAAGAGCATTTGTGCCTTTTAATATTTAAATGTTTCGAATCTACATGTAATTTAAGATCGCGTTTTCGATTTGTTACATATTCACATAAATGACACTTATGGTGGTTCTGCTTTTCATAACTACATTTGTTGCGTTTATTTTGCAAATCGTCTGCAGACACTTTTTCTACACTATTGTCATAGTTAGAGTCAATGACTTCTTTCTTATATATTTGTTCTTTTTTGAAGAAAGGAGATCCTTCTCCTTTAGTTTGTGGCGATGGATCTTCTATGCCACTAAATTCACTTTTGATTAAGTTTGTGCCTTTGTCATGGACTCCAACTTCATCGATAAATTGTTCAATCATTTCCACATCTTCAACCTTTATTTCATAAGATTCAGAGTTGATTTCCTCCTTTAGCGTTACCGTACTGAAAAAATTCAAATTGTGAACTAGTACTGCTTGAATCTGAGCACACTGTAGACAAGAAGTCCAAAACAAATAGAAGCTTATCTTGCATATGATTTTGATTTAAATAATACTAATAATCAAATATCTTTCTTTCAGATGATTCTTCTTTTTTTATAAGACAAAAAACAAATTATAAAGTGTAGAAAAAATTTTGGCTTATATACAGGTGTTTCTAAATTGATTCGAAAAATGTTGAGAGATGGTTCTTTGGCAGAAGTTAATGGGGGTGTTTCATATTATATAGGGTGAATCATAACTATAAGGACAATGGAACTGGGCTACAACAAATGATAGAAGTGTTCTCTTATTCATTTTGTTACACAACTATGTGAATCATAACTATTGGGAAATTGGTTAAGAACTGGTCAAATTAAGTCAAGGGTTATTACGACCAAATATGCCTTAATAAAATATTGCTGTGGAAAAAGATACAGGACTAGTTGAATTTTTTTTTGTTTTATGCTAATAATTTCACTGTTTATTTCTCAATTGTTATCAGAATCGACACAGAGGCATGACTTTGGACGAGGAATATTATTTTATGTATTACTTCACTTTTTGTTATAGGGAGCGCCATGTGAATTATTCCTGATGATGAAATTAAGTAGTAGCCTTTTCTGAAGAAACTTGATAGTGATTTTAATTAGAAAATACGATGTGAAAACTGTTTATTTATATATTAGGCTAGAGAATGGTCACCATAACCATCCACTAAAATACGAAGACTTTGGGCATAGCTTTCAAACTGATGGAAACGACTTTTTGTGTCACATTCAATTTGTCCAGGAGCTCTTGTTGAATTTGAGTATAATCTTCATCCAATAAGACTTGCAATTTGTTGTCTGTGAACTTTTTTTATGATTATATATAAATTGTATATAAAATGAGGATAAATACTTACGAATCATATATTTCATTTTTAACCTTAACTTCGAGATCCATCTTATCTATATTCTCATAATATACATTCAGGTTTTGCAGAAGTATTTAAAATCAAACACTAGTTTAGCTGTGCTAATTGATACTATAGTACAAAAATTCTCACAATATTTATGTTATTTGCATCATTTGCAAATAGAAATCAATATAAAAACTCTGTGATTAAGACATCTGTCACTGTCAATTATCGGAAACCTGTGTATAGGCCACGGAATTTAGAAACATAACTAGTAACATAGACGAGCATTTTACCTAGAAACATTATAATAAATAAAATTATGCCGTAGCATTAGCATAGACGTATTAATAACTTAGGATAATAAGTCTATGGTTCCAAATCAGAGTCGCCTGTGCCAGTTTCCGCGAACTATTTGTATGTGGCGAGAAATATCCATATTTGGATTCAAATAGTATCCTGATATTTTACAGAATCTAGGCTTCGGCTAAGAGTTCGATCCAGTTTGAATTGGGTGAACAGCTTGAGCAATGTCGTGATATACGGAGTACTCTAAGAGATCGGGGATTTTAAGGAGTACTCTAAGAGATCTGTGAGTTTATGTAGTACTCTAAGAGATCTGGGATTATATGGAGTACTCTGAAGAACGCTAACCATTTTATTGTTAGCATCTAGTGGCGGGAAAATAGGACGTTATGTTGTGTCGGCAACCCAAATTACACCTAACGAGAGCAAGGCAACAGCAACGGGAAGTTCAAATATTCAAAACATAGTAACATCAGAATAATACATTTCTAGTAGTACTATTCAGAAGCAACAACCCTCAATTAATGGAAATAAACATTTATCAGCCTATAAAATAAAATAGAAAAAGGCTTTTTACTTGATAGAAGAAATATAACAAAATTTGAATATCAAAACAGATTTAATCTGTCACTCTTCTACAATTTTAATTTAAAAACAATTTTTATTCAAAAAACTTTTAGAATTAAATTTCTTCTTTAGTAGTTTTAATATCATGTTTCAGAATTCATTTCCCCAAAGTCCAATAATAAACATATTGCAAAACAATCTAAGTTATAAAACCGATCCCCCACATAGCTGCTTTGAAACAGAAACTTGATGTACTTTATGTGGTGTCAAAAAATAAGCCTGAATATTTACAACAATATAAAATAACTATCTTTAACCAAATGATTGAAAGAAATCATTTAGTTTCAAACTTGTTTTTCACTGTATTGAACTCATTGTAATAAATAAGAAACAACATTATTTAATTAAGAAACTTTTAAAAGCAATAAAATTGGATAAAATAATAAGAAAGGGTTTTCTATTTGATAAAAGGATTATTACAAAATTTGAATATCAAAACGGATTTAATCTGTTAGTCTTCTACAATTTTAATTTCAAAAAATTTATTCAAGAAACTTTAAGAATTAAATTAATGTCTTTATTAGCACTGCTCATATTCAAATTCAATAAAATTGGAGTTGACTCAAAATAATATGTTCCTTCGGTGAGTGAAACAAATATTCTCTTGACATTTTTATATAATTCATTCGATTGAGCGAAGGGTATTCATTCACTTCAATATATGTTTACTTAAAACAAAAGCATATTTAATTACCAAAATGTTTCAGTAATGTAGCCCACTAGAGATAACATTTGAATCAAATGAATATGTTTTGGAGGTTAATAAGTATGCACTCCAAATAATCAGGTCATTTTTATTGAAATAATTTTTTTAATGGAAAAAATATATGTTCAAAATAACAGAATATTCTGTTCAGCTGTAAATTTGAGTTATCCAATTGGGTTATTCTTTCACCCAGCTGAGAATTGAATTGTACTGAGAAAAACTTGGTCAGTAGATAGGAAATATAAAAAATATTTCCATGAAATTAGGCTTTATCTAATTTCAGATAATTTTTTGAGTTGGAAATACTGTCATGCTTAAAATTTCATTTTGAAACAATATTTAACTATATAACTAAATATAATATAGAACCCCTGAAAGACGAGAGCATAAAACTCCTGTACGAAAAAAGAATGCAGAAAAAAATATACCTGAACTATATAACCAAAATGGACAATGTTGAAGAAGCTGTATTAAGTTATACAATGAATTGGGTTATTCTTCCACTCAGCTGAGAATTGAATTGAATTTTCAGAAAATATTTTATATTATAATTTTCAATTACAATGAAAGAACGAATAACAGGCAAATAAATTAAACGGACCATTGTTGATGCAATAGCTCATTTTATTGCTATGATAAAAATATCAATTTATAGACACAGAATACTAATAAGTTTATTAGTATTACAACCAAATCTCTGCGCATGTTTCAAATCATATACGAATAAATCATAAAAAAGTAAAATAAATGAAGAAGAACTCAAGAATAATATTCTATGGTCTTCCTTAAACAGGAAAGTTTATAATCTGGCTTTATTAAAAATATTGTGCAATAGTTTTTCAATACAGATAAGAGTGTATAAGTGTAAAAGTGTAAAACGAAAAATATAGCTGATAATTCTAGTGATCATAATCGAATACTTTAAATATATATCTTGGTATGTATAATTATTTATAATTTAATTTATCGAAAAAACTTTCAACTATAGGAAAAATATCATAGAAACAATTTATTTTCCAAATTTTAATTGGAGTAGTCCTTTATTTTGTATAGTTATTTCGAATTAAACAGGAATACCTTTTCAAACATCAATTCACCGTAGCCATAACTGAATTTTAATTTTTTACCCTTTGCTTGTATAAAAGTCTTTTCCAAAAACTTCATCAGGTGTGAATTTCAAAATTTTTTATGAACTTGGGAGGCATTATTAGGATGATAAATTTCTATAAAACAACAGTGAAAGAAATTGTAATTATCAATTTATTTTGAATACTAGATTTAAAAAATACTTCATAGGTTTGACTACATGTTGGATTTTACACTCATGTAAGGGATGAAAATTTTCAGGAGCTAACGCTTACATTGTACCCTAACTCATACTCCTTATTAATAATGCTATGTTATGTTGAACGGGTACCTTATGAGCGTCACCACATTTTTTTTATTGCCAATCTGTTTTAGTTTTTCACTCTTCCGTATTTTGAACAGTCTTCTGTTTATGTTATTCTAAATTTAGTTTGATTCAGTAAGTTAAGTGTAGAACTACAAGTAAACTGTTGACGGAATCTACTAAATTTGCAATGGATTTACTGTTTTGAAAATTTTTACCGTGAGCTTATGTTATATCACAGTAACATCTCAATCCATTATGCATCGATTATAATGGAAAAGGAACAACTAGGTGTCGGAAATTATTAATTGACAATAAAATTTAAACCACTCTTAACGATAAATCAACATAAAAATAATTTTGCTTAGAATAAAATTAAATATGAAAAATCGGACTTACCACCCAAATTGTTTTAAATAAAGATATAAATATATTTCAATTAGCATTTATTTCTATTTCTATTCTCTCTTTGATAGATCTTGAAAGCATATATTCAATTTTCAACAACATTATCTTAGAACACTCTCATTCATCTCAAATGATGTCGATTCTATTTAGAATAACAAATAAACATTATTAATATTATCATCAATATTATTACTAGTGTAGTCGATTGATCAATATTTATCGATCGATTCGTCTTTTCAATCGATATATCCATTTCAGGCGGTTCGAAAATTTGCGGATGGCCCTCGTATCGTACACCACAGAAGCGCTCCAAGGTCGAACAAATGGCCAGCGCGGGAAAAGTCGCGACATTCCCGTTTTCATCCGCGCGTATCGAAGTAACGGAAAGTCATCGGGAAAATATAATAGCCTTACGCCGTAGCGGACTTTTCGATCCGTATACTTATTTTCGCGACGGGCTTCACCCGTTTTTCCGACGGTTCGAAAATTTTCGAACGACCGTCGTATATTACTTCACGGATGACCCCTATACGTACACCACAGACGCGGTAGGACCGGTGTGGGCGGGGCTTGCTTCTTTACAAATGGCGAGCGCGGGAAAAGTCGCCAAATTTCCGCTTTTCATCCGTTCGTATCGAAGGAACTGAAAGTCATCTGGAAAATATAATGGCTTTACCGGGTAGAGGACATTTTGTACTTTCGATACGTATACGTATTTTTGCGACGGGCTTTGCCCGTCGCGAGATTTACGCAAGAAAGTTTAGCACTACGTAGCTACTCCGAAGTCTGTGGTCCGTTGCCATGACACTTAAAAACTTTAAAACATTTAAAAAATAATATATAATCAAAAATATATTTTAATTCCGTCCGTATCCGTTATATTGAGTAAATTTGAATTAAATATCCAGTTTCCAAATGCCCATTCAGCGAACACACACGTTGTTGTCTATGGTCGTTTACCTTCAGCTTCCGGGTCAGTTGAATTTTGTAATGGTGTAGATCCAAGTCATGATGCAAAATTCGACAAATTGCGGTATGCGAAAAGTGGAGTTCTCGTGAGCAACGCGAAATCGACTGTCTCGTATTCTCCTACACACTCTCACGAAAAATGGCGATATTTGCTGTAGACCTTGCGTTTCTCGTTGTAGGGGTGTTGGTTCGTTGTTTACTGAACTAGTGGATATTCGTCAATATGACTAGCGAAATTTCTTCCTTTAAGGTATAATATTTATGTTGTTGCGTTCAACAACAGGTGCTTCCAATATCGGAGCGTGCCCTCTGATGAGGTAATTATCTCAAGCATGTTTAGAGTGTTTTTAGTTATTCACTTGTAATAACTGTTTTTATTATTTCCAGCGTTGAAAGGGATCATCAAGTCACACAGTAAAGATGACTTCTGAAGCGAGCAAAAATGTACCTTTGTTCCAACCTCCTGTGAAGGTGAGTGTCTTAAAATGTTTGTCATTGTTCTAAAATTTTGCAGATTGGTTCCATTATAATCTGTGTATTACTTGTATAAGCAGTCAATGTAATTAACCCTAAATGTTGGGAGACAATTTTCATTATTCCTTGAAAATTGTTTATATAGAGAAAACGAAAATGAATTTGGTTATCTGACGCTGTATTTATGAAACCACCATGGTAGTTTATTTTTTATGAGTAAGTAAAACATTTAGATATTAATAAAAATTTATTTCAGGTCATTCGTGAAAATGATCCGGTCCTCAACAGGATTAAGAGCGTGCTAGGTGATGATGATCGAGTGAAGGACGATTTGAAACCTGGAATGGTGTTAGGTATACCAACACACCAGTGCTTCCCTATCCAAGAATGGGAGAAGGAATTTAAGTAAGTGAAAATCGCTCACGATTAATACCCTTTCATGTAAATATATTCTTGAATTGAGGGAATATTTATTAGAGAAAAAATCATTCCTGTACACACGTGCTTATCACTTATGCTTAATTTTGAATGTCAAAACAGATTTAATCTGTTAGTCTTCTACAATTAAAAAAAAATTTATCCAAAAAACTTTTAGAATTAAATTAATGTCTCCAATAAGCACCGCTTATATCTAATAGACGTATATAATCAAAACTCAATATACAATGCCAAATATTTATTTATTTATTTTAAATGACTTTTTTATATTTGTTGGTTTATTTACTCTATTTGACATTGTATATTGAGTTTTGATTATATACGTCTATTAAATATAATTATTGTAGACATTAATTTAATTCTAAAAGTTTTTTGAATAAAAATTTTTTTGAAATTAAAATTGTAGAAGACTAACAGATTAAATCTGTTTTGACATTCAAATTTTGTTATATTTCTTCTATCAACTAAAAAGCCTTTTTCTACTTCAACTTATGCTTAACTTTCCAATCTCGTTCTATCTGAATACATTCCTAATCGGAAGGATCTCTATAGAATAAATTAACAAAAATATGATTCAGATATGTGTTGGATATATACTACTCTGTCAAGAAAGTACCGGGAATTTTCAATTAAAACAACATTTTTACATTTAATCGTCAAAATTTATTGGGTCGCCTTCAAAATAGGCTCCATTTGCTCCAATACATCTATGCCAACGGCACTTCCAATTATCGAAACATTTTTTATAGGCGCTTTCCGGGATGGACTTTAGCTCTCGCGCCGAATTTTGTTTTATGGCTTCAATCGACTCAAAACGGGTGCCACGAAGGGGCAATTTTAGTTTTGGGAAGAGGAAAAAGTCGCAGGGAGCCAAATCCGGCGAATACGGTGGTTGCTGAAGCACGTTTGTTGAGTTTTTGGCGATAAAGTCAGTCACAATCGTAGCTCGGTGAGAAGGCGCGTTATCGTCATGCAAGATCCATGAGTTGTTCGCCCACAAATTCGGCCGCTTCTTACGGATACGCTCACGCAAACGTTTCATAACGCCTAGGTAATACTCCTTGTTTACCGTCTGACCCTCTGGAACGAATTCGTAGTGCACCACGCCACGGATATCGAAGAAAACAATGAACATCACCTTCATTTTCGAGCGGCTTTGGCGTGGTTTTTTGAAGGCTCTGTACCACTGATATGCACGAGTTTTCGATAGAGCATTATCACCAAAGGCCTTTTGCAATATTTTCAATGCATCGGCACACGAAAATTCATTTGCAACACAAAACTTTAAACAAATTCTTTGCTCAACGTAATCACCCATAGTAAAAATCGGCACGCACTCTGACATCGACTGACTTAATCAGCTGTTGCAAACACACTACTTGACAGATCCCGCTCAAGCTTGGCATAGTAATTAAGGACAGTGGTACCAACCTAGGAAAAAAAAATTTTACCTGCCTCATTGCCCCGCCAGATTTAAATCGATAATTCCCGGTACTTTCTTGACAGAATGTACTTCGGATGATTCAGTCCTTTTAAGTAAGCATTTACAATCAATTGTATTAAATTCAAAACCATTTACACAACAGTATAGTAGATAAGTATAGAAGAAATATTCTTCATAAACCTTTCCGTAAGATAACTTCAATTAACAACTTTTGATTTATTCAGTAAGTTTTTGTTTTCCACCAATGAAGGGTTTACAATATTTTTGCTGAACAACTCTCCATATATCGGGGTTTTTTTTTTTAGTGATAAAAATTTCGATAGGCATAACTGTGATTTGATAGAAGGTAGAAGCCATGTTGTTTTGACATTTCTATTCAGTAATCATTGAAAAATTATCATGGAAAGACTCACGGCGCAACGACGTTTACAAATTGTCGAAATTTATTTTCAAAAGCAGTGTTCTATTCGCCAAACTTAAAGAGCACTTCGTGAAATTCATGGTTTACATAATCGTCCATTAGAGCAGCTTATTCGTCGAACTATCGATAGATTTCGGACAACATTCTCTCTGCTCAATGCAACAACAACAAGACAAAGAACTGTACGTACAGAAGAAAATATCGCTGCTGTTAGTCAGTTAATGATGATCTAGATTTGTCTATTCGTCGACGTTCAGAACAAATTAGACTCTGTGCATCCACCACATGGAAAATTTTGTGTAAAGATCTTGGTCTACCCATACAAGATCCAACTGGTTCAAGAACTAAAGCCACTTGACCATAATAAGCGTCGTTTGTTTGCTGATTGGGCCTTAGAGCAGCTTGAAGTCGATCCACTTTTTATCGTAAAATTGTGTTTAGTGATGAAGCTCATTTCTGGTTGAACGCCTATGTAGACAAGCAAAATTGCCGTGTATGGAGTGAAAACAATCCTCAAGAAGTTCTGCAGGTTCCATTGCATCTTGAAAAATGCATTGTATAGTGTGCTTTACACGCTGGAGGCATCATCGGTCCATATTTCTTTAAAAACGATGCTGTAGCTGATGTTACAGTGAATGGTGCTCGTTACAGATGGATGATCAATGATTATTTGTTTCAAAATTTGAATGGTATCTACCCAGAAGTGTTTTGGTTTCCAACATAACTCGTGTTGTTGATGAAATAAGGCCTGAATTACTCGAAAAAGTGGTCCAAAATCTGTCTGGTCGGATGCGGTTTCTCAGAGCTAGTCGTGGTGGACATATGCCGGAAATTATTTTTAAAACATGCCATAAATTTATCTTTCAAATAAAAAAAGTTTGGCTTCAATCTTAATTTAAATGTGATTTATTTCAATTTAAAGTTCTATCATTCTAAGAAAAACACACGATATTAATGACATCAGTACTTGATCGCTTACTGTCATTGGTTCGTAGTACGAATGCTCACAAACCACTACACAATTACATTCCGTAATACCAAAAACATATTCTTTTTTGTAGGATAGGAGAACCGATTTTCAAAGTTCCCACGTATAATCCCAAGCTCCAGAGGGCGAGAAAGCAACAATCTGCCAAAAAGATTCCAGTTCCTTCAGACTACATAGTCGATAGAATTATTCAGGATATGATGACGTTATATCATATTATCCCAAATATTGAGAAGGAGAAGAAAATGATGATCGGGAAAAATAATTCTTCCCTTTCCACGCCAATAAGAAATGTAAGTAAACTTTAAATTTGCATTATATTTGGAGAAAATTCAACACATTTATTTTTATGGAAAATATTGATAAATTTTAATTTCGTTACCTAGTTTGTGATTAATAGCTCAATTTTTTGCTACAGTCAGCACAAGTACCAACACGTCCAGCACCAACAACTCAAGCACCAACTCGTCAAACGCCAACATGTCCAGCATCAACACGTCAAACACCAACATGTCCAACACCAACAGGTCAAACATCAATATTTCCAGCTTTAACACCTAAAGCACCAACACGTCAAACACCAACATGTCCAAAACCAACACCTAAAGTACCAACACGTCAAACACGAACATGTCCAGCCCCAAAACCTAAAGCACCAACACGTCAAACACCAATATGTCCAGCACCAACACGTCAAACACCAACATGTCCAGCACCAACACGTCAAACACCAACATGTCCAAAACCAACACTTGAAGTACCAACACGTCAAACACGAACATGTCCAGCCCCAAAACCTAAAGCACCAACACGTCAAACACCAATATGTCCAGCACCAACACGTCAAACACCAACACGTCAAACACCAACATATCCAAAACCAACACCTATAGCACGAACACGTCCAGCACCAACAAGTCCATCATTCAATCCCAGTAAGTGAATTTTATAAATCTTATTCCATGTAGTATAGAATGAAATTTGCAAACTTGAACGTTCTTTAAACAGGCATAGTAAAAAAAATGGTAAAAAGCATTGATGGAAGAGGAGATTTGTGCGCTAGTTCATATTACCTACTATTCCGACGAAATATTTTCCTTCGGTCTTTTGTAATCAAAAAACTACCCTGGAAGTTTTATCCTTAAAAAATGCGGATCTCATCCAGTGAGACTAGATTTTGAGGGATAAGATAAGAAAGGCAAAAAGGGAAGCGTGCCATAATGCGCTAGAATTCTGCTGATTGAAACTACTTCAGGCCGAGTAATTGGCAGCAAGTACCATACCGTAAGTGCACTGGTTGTTATGTTATGTTATTTATGGCAAGCGGGCGTCTGTCCACCCTACCACTGCGTCCGCACGGACTATTGTGGTTCACCCCTAATTTATATCTCCCCGACGAGATCCATTTTTTGGATAAAACAGATAATCTTGTTCAGGTGTAATTTTTTCAGTTCGCTGTGGGCTATAAAAGCCTGACCAAAGACTTCGAATCTGATGCGACTCACCGCTGGGCACTCTGAGACGATGTGCGTGGCTGTTTTAGTGTCCTCAAGACACAGCCTGCATTGATCGTTTTCAGCCAGAACGATTTTGTGCAAATGCGCTCTCAGTCTGCAGTGACCTGTCATAATTCCGACAAGTGTTCTTAGTTTGGCCCTATCCAGACCCAGCGCTAGGTTCGCCATCTTTTTGTTCGAAGCTGTTCCAAGAAACAAGTTCGAATGTTTCAGGCCAAAATGGCTCCGCCAGAAAGACTCTAGCCTTGAGTTCATTCTCCCTGTTATCGCCTCGTTAGCCACGTCATGTGGTATTCCCAGGAATGGTTCCGGTCATACCAGAGGAGACAGGTCTTCCCTTATACACCATTTGTCAATAGTGTTCAGTATCTCTTGAAGGAGGCCGATATCGTCACCTCCGATTTACCTTTCAGTATGATTGCCTGGTCATCAGTAAATGCTTGAACGTCGACTCCCCACAGCGAAATGATCGCTATCAGGTCATCAACGAGAAGGGTCCACAGTAAGCCATTCGCAGCCTTGAACTCGAATACCTCATCCTGGTGCACTGGTACTAGCCGGCGGAAAATAACAGATGCGGTTTTCAGTCGATTCAATGGTGGATATGCGTTGAACACTCATAGCAGTTTTTACAAGAGTAACGCCAAGTTGGAACGATTCGGTTTCTTTTGACGTCTGTTGAAGTATGGAATGATATCATAGACCAATTAGAACGGCGCTATTTCTAACATTATTGTTATTACAAATGAGAACGGATTCAAATCTTTGATATGTTTCAATTTTTCTGTCGTATGCATTTCTTGAATCTATTTCGAATTCTGCTTTATCAGTTTCGTCGATGTTCAGGCTAATTATACCATATTTTTAACGGAGAATTTCATGGAGAATATAAGATATTAGCTCATGGAGTTTCAGATTTTTGGCAAATTTTAATTGAATGAATTTTTCCGAATCATAAGACGGTTTCAGAATGTTCAGTTTTAATACTTGAAATTTAACTGAAAAAAGCTGAAGTAATTGATAGATGTTGCCGAAGGAAGGTATGACGGATTTCGTAGTGTCTTTTTATTTCCTGAATTCATCATTGTCCAAATTTTTGAGTAATTCAACAAAAATATCACTTACTGCTAAACTTCAATATTTATTGATGAAATTTTGAAAACGAAACCAACATGCCGCTAATAAAAATATGTTCATTAATTTCTCTTTTTATTTCACAGAACGCAGAAAACTTCACCAAAATATGACAGGGACCTCAGCGTAAGTATCTTATCATTATACAATATAAAAATAATAAACTAGTCTTCCATCGAATAATTTGCTGTGATTATTAATATGTATTTCTTTTCGCAGATGTAAAAGCGTTCAACCGAATCTGTCCGCTAATGATGAAGAAATTCAGATAGAAAGTTACACATTGTTGTCGCCGATTGCAGCAACACCGCCCTGGGTGAGAGCCTTATCAGATAACTCAGTGTAAGTATATTTTCATTGTAATTCAATATAAAAACAATGGTCTTCTAGCGCGCACTTAATGCTTTATTATTACTAACATACATTTTTATTTGTAGGAATAAAAAATCCGCTTCGAAATCTAGTTCTGAATCAGAATCTAGGTCTGAGTCAGACTCTAGTTCTGAATCAGACTCTAGTTCTGAATCAGACTCTAGTTCTGAATCAGACTCTAGTTCTGAATCAGACTCAAGTTCTGAATCAGAGTCTAGTTCCGAATCAGAATCTAATATGGCATCATGGTTTGGTTACGTTTCGTCTAGCCCTGAATCAGATAAATAATCTTATAATCTGATACGGAGCTACAGGAAATGCCTGGTTACAACAGATACCTATATATTGACATAAAGCGTGGAGAATGGAGAATGAGGAAATACAACGAAACGAATCAGAAGTGGCAATGGCTGGGACCTAGGCAAACCAAACGCAGTGAAGAAGGTGGCTCCACGATTTCAAGTCTCAGGAGGAAAATAAGTGGCATCGAATAGCACAAATCACAGAAGTGAATGAACAATGGCTGAAAAAAGAACTGTTACCATGGACGGCGACCCCTATAAGACCATGTCACTCAAATTGGTGCGATCAGGAATTTGAAATAAAATAAAAATTACGATGTTGAAGAGATCCTCTAAGGATCATAACATCCAAATGATATAGGAGTACAAATAAGTTAACTCCGTTTTTTAACACAAATTAAATATTTATTATAGAAGAACGATAATATAAATTTATTTAAAATATTGCCCATCACTTGCAACCACTTTTATTGTGTTTGAGATGAATCTTCCTCCAATAATTCCTCCAATTCTGCATCCTCGTAAATTTTTGGCCTTCCACTGCGATCTTTGTCTTCTACGTCGAAATCACCGTTTTTAAACTTTTGAAACCACTCTCGACACGTTCTCTCACTCAAAGCACCCTCACCATATGCTTCTACGAGCAATTGATGCGCCTCAGCAGCAGATTTCTTTAAATTAAAAAAGTAAACTAATATTTCCCGCAAATGACGTTTACTTGGCTCAAATTTTAACATTTTCAACATATAAAAATTATATTTTACCAATATAAAATCAATGATATTAATAGATTATGTTGTTCTTGAATGTCCAAACTATTTTTTAAGCCGGTTATCATCTGCGAAAGCTAACCGAAACTCCGTGCCGCGCCATCTACAATAAAACGGCGGAAACTTATTTGTACTTCAATAAATGAAAATTGTTAACCAAAATTCTATAAATTAAATATTTTGAATAGACAAAATTTTGTTTCTGCTGATCAATCTTATGAAAACAAATATCTTCCAAAAATGTTTAACATAATCTTAAGAATTTCATCATAAAACTATCTTACTTAGAATATTCAATATTATTGAATATCTAACTAGATTACTTTCTATAAAATCTCAAGATACGTAAGAGCATTACTGAAAAACAAGTTTTAAGAGAGACTTTGCTTCGTCAGTATTCAAATAATTCATATTCAATAAAATATAACATCAATCAACAACAAATATTTACTCACCCTTCAACAATTTAGAAAACTTCCGGTAAATAAATACTGAAAAATATATAAACGTTTTTCTAACTCTTAAACCTTACCACTGTCACCATTTACTACATTCTACTCATAAATCCTGCATCTAGTTTCCAACTCGAAAATAAATCAAATCACACACTTTACTAAACTTTGTTTTTTTCCAAAGTATTTTCTTCGGAGATGGATAGATCAAAAAATAACACATTTAAATGAGATATAACATATAATAAACTATTATTCAATAGAAATTTCAATATTTACAGTTTTTCACAGTCTTTTAGAAAGCAATTGAGGTAAAACTGTATTGTGTTACATAATGTTCATTTTTAAATTTAAGATTGAATAGTCACCTCTACCAAGTACAAACGGAATAAATTAATGTTCAATTTTCTATAATAACATTTAGCCAAAAAATAATATCATCCATTTGTATCTACATAATTCAATTTTATTTATATTTTTATCAATGAATAAGCAATATGGTCTCACAAGAGTCCAAGAAACCTGCGAACTTCCATGTTTGTGTTCAAAAACATATACAGTCGACTCTCATTAATTCGAAACTCGAGGGACTCTTGAAATATTACGAATTATCGAGTGTTTGAAATATCAAATGGTTTGAAATTTGTGAGAGAAAATAAATAAAACTTCGAATTATTAAGTGTTGGTTAATTTTTATTTATTAATATAAAAATGACAAGAATTAAGAGGTACATTCGTGTACATACATGTATTCGTAATGTGAATTAATTAATCTTTCGAAAGAACTTTGTTATACTGGTTTGCTTTAAAGCACAATTCTGCTGCTGACACTGCTCAATAACATTTTTTAAGAGAAAAAGTGCCTGAAATGCTTTTTCATCATTTTCGTTTTGTAGACAGAAGCTTTGTAAGGTATCAAATGAGGATCTTGCTTCCTTAACTGACACCTCTGTAAAAGGTTCCGATGTATCGTCCTCATCTTCATCGTTACTTTGCGTATCTGTCGCAGATAAAATTTCGCCATCGGTTAGTGAACCTGAGACAGCAACATTTTCATCCACTTGAACAAAATCAGAAAAACTCACACCGCTGATGTCAACTAATGGTTCTATTGCTGGTTCTTCATCATCTATAAGTATTGGAAGATTTTCTTGATTTTCTTTTAAGAAACCGGATTTTTTGAAGCAGTTGAGAATCGTTAGGGGTGTTACAGCTCTCCATGCTTTGTCAATTAGTAAAATAGCTGTCAGAACCGTGATATTTGCAGTTAGCTGTTTGTCGAGAGATTCTAAAACGATCTTAACAATTTCTTTGCGATAGAACGTCTTAAAATTATGGATAATCCCTTGGTCCAATGGTTGCAATTTGGAAGTTGTATTTGGCGGAAAGAAGTAGAGTTCCACGTTAGACAATGTAGGAGGACTGTTGTGGACAGTGCAGTTGTCTAAAAATAGTAAAATTTTCCGCTTTTGTCGTTTCATGTCCCCATTAACTGTTAAAAGCCAATCTTTTGCAACATCACATAAAGCGTGGAGAATGGAGAATGAGGAAATACAACGAAACGAATCAGAAGTGGCAATGGCTGGGACCTAGGCAAACCAAACGCAGTGAAGAAGGTGGCTCCACGATTTCAAGTCTCAGGAGGAAAATAAGTGGCATCGAATAGCACAAATCACAGAAGTGAATGAACAATGGCTGAAAAAAGAACTGTTACCATGGACGGCGACCCCTATAAGACCATGTCACTCAAATTGGTGCGATCAGGAATTTGAAATAAAATAAAAATTACGATGTTGAAGAGATCCTCTAAGGATCATAACATCCAAATGATATAGGAGTACAAATAAGTTAACTCCGTTTTTTAACACAAATTAAATATTTATTATAGAAGAACGATAATATAAATTTATTTAAAATATTGCCCATCACTTGCAACCACTTTTATTGTGTTTGAGATGAATCTTCCTCCAATAATTCCTCCAATTCTGCATCCTCGTAAATTTTTGGCCTTCCACTGCGATCTTTGTCTTCTACGTCGAAATCACCGTTTTTAAACTTTTGAAACCACTCTCGACACGTTCTCTCACTCAAAGCTCCCTCACCATATGCTTCTACGAGCAATTGATGCGCCTCAGCAGCAGATTTCTTTAAATTAAAAAAGTAAACTAATATTTCCCGCAAATGACGTTTACTTGGCTCAAATTTTAACATTTTCAACATATAAAAATTATATTTTACCAATATAAAATCAATGATATTAATAGATTATGTTGTTCTTGAATGTCCAAACTATTTTTTAAGCCGGTTATCATCTGCGAAAGCTAACCGAAACTCCGTGCCGCGCCATCTACAATAAAACGGCGGAAACTTATTTGTACTTCAATAAATGAAAATTGTTAACCAAAATTCTATAAATTAAATATTTTGAATAGACAAAATTTTGTTTCTGCTGATCAATCTTATGAAAACAAATATCTTCCAAAAATGTTTAACATAATCTTAAGAATTTCATCATAAAACTATCTTACTTAGAATATTCAATATTATTGAATATCTAACTAGATTACTTTCTATAAAATCTCAAGATACGTAAGAGCATTACTGAAAAACAAGTTTTAAGAGAGACTTTGCTTCGTCAGTATTCAAATAATTCATATTCAATAAAATATAACATCAATCAACAACAAATATTTACTCACCCTTCAACAATTTAGAAAACTTCCGGTAAATAAATACTGAAAAATATATAAACGTTTTTCTAACTCTTAAACCTTACCACTGTCACCATTTACTACATTCTACTCATAAATCCTGCATCTAGTTTCCAACTCGAAAATAAATCAAATCACACACTTTACTAAACTTTGTTTTTTTCCAAAGTATTTTCTTCGGAGATGGATAGATCAAAAAATAACACATTTAAATGAGATATAACATATAATAAACTATTATTCAATAGAAATTTCAATATTTACAGTTTTTCACAGTCTTTTAGAAAGCAATTGAGGTAAAACTGTATTGTGTTACATAATGTTCATTTTTAAATTTAAGATTGAATAGTCACCTCTACCAAGTACAAACGGAATAAATTAATGTTCAATTTTCTATAATAACATTTAGCCAAAAAATAATATCATCCATTTGTATCTACATAATTCAATTTTATTTATATTTTTATCAATGAATAAGCAATATGGTCTCACAAGAGTCCAAGAAACCTGCGAACTTCCATGTTTGTGTTCAAAAACATATACAGTCGACTCTCATTAATTCGAAACTCGAGGGACTCTTGAAATATTACGAATTATCGAGTGTTTGAAATATCAAATGGTTTGAAATTTGTGAGAGAAAATAAATAAAACTTCGAATTATTAAGTGTTGGTTAATTTTTATTTATTAATATAAAAATGACAAGAATTAAGAGGTACATTCGTGTACATACATGTATTCGTAATGTGAATTAATTAATCTTTCGAAAGAACTTTGTTATACTGGTTTGCTTTAAAGCACAATTCTGCTGCTGACACTGCTCAATAACATTTTTTAAGAGAAAAAGTGCCTGAAATGCTTTTTCATCATTTTCGTTTTGTAGACAGAAGCTTTGTAAGGTATCAAATGAGGATCTTGCTTCCTTAACTGACACCTCTGCCAAAGGTTCCGATGTATCGTCCTCATCTTCATCGTTACTTTGCGTATCTGTCGCAGATAAAATTTCGCCATCGGTTAGTGAACCTGAGACAGCAACATTTTCATCCACTTGAACAAAATCAGAAAAACTCACACCGCTGATGTCAACTAATGGTTCTATTGCTGGTTCTTCATCATCTATAAGTATTGGAAGATTTTCTTGATTTTCTTTTAAGAAACCGGATTTTTTGAAGCAGTTGAGAATCGTTAGGGGTGTTACAGCTCTCCATGCTTTGTCAATTAGTAAAATAGCTGTCAGAACCGTGATATTTGCAGTTAGCTGTTTGTCGAGAGATTCTAAAACGATCTTAACAATTTCTTTGCGATAGAACGTCTTAAAATTATGGATAATCCCTTGGTCCAATGGTTGCAATTTGGAAGTTGTATTTGGCGGAAAGAAGTAGAGTTCCACGTTAGACAATGTAGGAGGACTGTTGTGGACAGTGCAGTTGTCTAAAAATAGTAAAATTTTCCGCTTTTGTCGTTTCATGTCCCCATTAACTGTTAAAAGCCAATCTTTTGCAACATCACTCTTCTTCTCACCTTCTTCTACTTTTTCGATTAACTTTTTCTTTTCAGCAATCGTCAAACATCTATACTTTCTAGGGCTCATAACTAACACTAACTTTTAATCTGCATACCAACGAAAGAGTAACAGTAACTGAATAACTAAACAAACCAATTCGTAAGAAGTGTGTGCGTCAAATAGTCAAACTAATCATAACAAAAACAAAGGCTCGTGTATCTTGATACAAGTTTGAACTTGTCGCAAAATGTACTTACAATCTTTCCGCCTCTTCTCTCTGCAACTTTGAATTGTCGAGTGTTGGACGCTGATGAGTTCGAATTAACGCGTCGTTTTGTTAAATAGCAATGATTTTTTCGTTCGAATTACCAAGTGTATGAAAATGTATTGATTTAGTTCGAAATATAAAGAGATTTAGTAGGGAACTCGTGATAACTTTGAATTATAGAGAGGTTCGAATTATCGCAGATTTGAATTAACGAGAGTCGACTGTACATATGTTTATGCTGTCTGCAATTTTCTATGAATTGAATGAACATGATTTTTGAGAGTTTGTTTAAGGTTTGTAGCAAAATCGCATAAGTTACATTTATGTTGTTTCAAATTCAAATGAACTGAATCTTTATGTTTAGTGAGATTATTTTTAAAATTTGTAGCATAGCCGCAAAACTCGCATCTATGTCGCTTAGAATCTGAATGAACTGAATCCATATGATCGTTCAGGTGACTTTTATGGTTAGTTGAATATTTACATAAGTGGCAGATGTGTACCTTTGTGTTGAAGTGAATAGAATCTATATGATGCTTGAGATCACTCTTCCGATTTGCAGCATAACCACATAAGATACATTTATGTTTCCTCAAATTTAAGTGAACAGACTCCGTATGAAGTTTGAGAGTATACCTTTGATGTGCTGTATAATCACACAAGTCACATTTATGATATTTGCAATTCAAATGAACTGAATTCACGTGCCTTTTGAGAGTTTGTTTAAGGTTGGCAGCAAAATCACATAAACTACATTTATGTTTCTTCAAATTCAAGTGAACTAAATCTATATGATACTTCAGATTATCCTTCCGATTGGCGGAATAATCACACGAGTTACATTTATGCTGCCTCAAATTTAAATGAACTGAATCTTTATGATCCTTGAGTATATTTTTCCAATTTGTGGAAAAATCACACAAGTTACATTTATATTTCTTCAAATTTAAATGAACTCCATCGATATGAGTCCTGAGATAATATCTACAATTTGTGGCATAATCACATAAGTTACATTCATGTTTTAAATTTGAACTAATGGCATCTCCTTTCAAGCTATTTTGATTATTTACTTCAGATTCACTCAAATGACATTCACCTTGCTTCTGGTGTGGATGAAATGATCTGTGCTGCTCCATTGTTTCTTCAATATCTAAACTATGGTTACAAATATTAGAGTTGTTAATCTCACGACATTTTTCTTCCACTTGGATAACAGGAAAATTCTTATTATTAATTTGTCGTGATGAATCATCACCACAATTATATTCACTTTTAACAATGTATTCTTTCCTGTCATGACCTCCACATTCATCTATGAATTTTTCGGCAATGTTCAGATTTTCAACTTTCACTTCGACACTTTCGAATATCTCTTCATTGTCTTGATGCGAGGCACTAAAATCAATAAAATTGTCAATTAAGGAAAGTTTTCTTTTCATTAAAACCGGAGACAAGCGGAAATATTGATCATTCACAAGATTTTGTCGATATACCAAGGATATTTCCAGGAACTCCAAGAGGTCCAAACGTTTACCTTTATCACCTTTCTGTAAAATTTGTGTTTTACTAAAATCTATAAGATGGTTGGATGTGATACAATGATCGAAGAAGCCACTTGTTGATTTATTTTGAAGAATCGATCTTTTATGATCTTCAATTCTGACTCCGAGAGATCGACCCGTCCGACCTATATAAAAAACAGGACATTTGTCACAGAACAACTTATAGACAACACTCAGATGTGAATTATTTAGTCGATTCTTACCGCTAAGAAACATTGACCTCAAAATGTTCTTATTATATATATGTTTCACCAAGTGGTTAGCGAGGATCAATTTCGATCACCAAAACTTTAGTTCAAGATGTGATATGTCTTCAAATATGAAAATTTTGATATATAAGAATTCGCAGATACAACAAAATGTCACACGTGAAAAGATCAAAATGAGGTATATACAGGTATTGTGTGTTTTAAAACAAGCATTTATAATTATAATTTATGGAACATAGTAGCCATAAATGAATAAAGCTAAAGTGCTTAGGCAAATGAAAAAGTATAATACAATATTTCTTTTCTCACCAACTATCAGAAGGTGTATCTGTACAGTTAATTCCTCCTTCCTCATAGATATTACTTCCAAAGAATCCAGTTTTTCCAATTTCTTTAATTTCGTAATCGTCTTCAACCTTAATATCAGCCACTTCTAAACTTTTTTCCATTTTTTCTAAATGAAAAAAGCACACTTCTTATATCTATGTTATATTATTATATTTAGCTAAATATGTTTTTAACCACAGTTTGAATAAAGAATTCTCTATTCAAAGCTTGTTCCCTGTAGAGCCAAATTGTACATAGTAGTAAATTTACAATTCGTTTATAGGTCTTGACAATCCAAACTTGCTTTAAATGTTTTCAAATTAACGAAAACCCCAAACCCCATTATCCAGGCGTGTTAATGGACGTTATAATAAGAACAAAGAAATGGGTATCCGGGGGATCACACAAGAGTACATACAAATCAGTTACATATCAAGCATCGCAATTAGAAAGAAAAGATAATACAAATCCCTATTGGCAAGTTTTACGCAGATAAAGAACCACTATTTACAAATACAGCAAAAAGCAATCAGGCACCGAGAGAAAGTATACAATACAAATAGAAAACTTGTGAGGGTTGCTTAAGTTATGTACAAAGGCAATGCAATTTAGTTAAAACATTCCGGTGGGATTAAATAACGGCAAAGCAAAAATACAAGGATGGAAAGCGAAGTAAAATGAACGAGCGTGCAGTCATTAATTTCACATTAACACAAAGGTGGTATTTAAAAATGCAAAGCATGCAATTAATCAAAAGCATTTAAAAGAAGTTTACTTACTAAGAGTTACCAAGGGACACTGTTATAAATACTATTATCTCGAGTAGACTACTAAGTTGCTCAGGAGGTTTATTTCCAAGAACCTTCCTCTCGAATGAATTCAAATACAATGGGGAAGCTATAAGGACCTTGTTCTCCTTTGTTATTCTCCCTAATCATTTTTGTCAAGTCACCGCAACACAGAGTATTTTTACACAGAAATTATAGCGGGAAAATACAATGACATAATGGTGGAATTTATATAATCTATCAGGGACTCTGTGACTCGTATGATCTTTAGAGGATCCGGATCTCTTCAATATGTTTGATACTCTATTTCAATGAATTTATTTCATTGCTCATCTTTATGAGTGCCGATAACGCAGTGGGAAGAGCTTTGGACTCGTAACCGTTTTCTTTTAACTGTTGTAACTGCTAGTCAAGAATTTTTTCCTAGATCATTTCTATCGAAACCACTTGTTAATGTCATTTTATAGAAATTAGGATAATTTATTTGTTTCATACTATTTGTCATCCTATATATTAACATTTGCTGGTTCACATGTAATTGGTGTCGAGTTCATTTTATATTGAATTGTGTATCTTATCCATCTATTATCTGGCCAGATGAAAAATCTCTTTTTGCTGAATTTTCATTCGGTTCTCCCGAATAATCAATAATGAAAATATTTTTCCAGAATATTCCCACTGAAATAAACACTTTGTGATATTTCTGTATTCTCAGTAATTAACACGATTAATCTGGGTTTTTAGAACCGAAGTTGATGGCTGATTACTGTCGTATTCACAATTCTTGAGTGCGCTGGCCATAACGTTCAACACATCTGCATCTGTTGAACACACGTTGATAATTAAATAAAATAGAAGTTTCAAAGTTACAACACTAATTAAGCTTAACAAAAAGACAACTGTTACTCATGACGGGAGTTTTGAAAATTTCAAGATATAAAAAATAATTGATAAGAATACAAAACAACTTTTTATTTTTGTAGCATTCTATTAATGTTTTCTGTGAACTGAATCTGCATGGTTTCTGAGACAAATTTCATGATCTGAGGCATACAACATTTATATTTCTTTAAATTCAAATGAACAGTATCCACATGCTTCTTAAGTAGTGATTTTCTATTTCCCGCATAGTCACACAAGTCACACTGATGTGGCTTCAAATTGAAGTGGATGGAATTCACATGTAATTTGAGATCCTGTTTTTGATTCGCAGCAAAGTCACACAAATCACACTTATGTTGCTTCAAATTCAAATGGACAGAATTTATGTGCGATTCGAGATGATTCTTCCTTCAAATTTAAATGAAAAGAATCTACATGTATCTTAATATAATATTTTCTGTTTGCAGCATAATCGCACAAATTACATTTGTGTTTCTTCAAATTCAAATGAATGGAACTGATGTGTGATATAAGATAATGTTTGGAGTTTGAAGCATACTCGCACGAATCACACTTATGTTCCTTTAAATTTAAATGAAAAGAATCTATGTGTCTCTTAAGATAATGTTTCCTCTTTGCAGCATAATCACACAAGTGACATTTATGTTTTTTTAAATTGAAATGTACAGAGTCGATATGAAGATTTAGATGGACTTTCTGGTTCGCAGAGAAATCACACAGATGACATTTATGTTCTTTCAAATTCAAATGAACTGCATTTATATGCCTCTTCAAATCCATTTTCTGATTCGAAGCAAAATCACATAGATGACACTTATTTTTCTTCAAATTGAGATGGGTGTCTAAGTGTACTTTCAGATCGTGCTTACGATTCGTGCCGTAATCACAGTAAGAGCATTTGTGCCTTTTAATATTTAAATGTTTCGAATCTACATGTAATTTAAGATCGCGTTTTCGATTTGTTACATATTCACATAAATGACACTTATGGTGGTTCTGCTTTTCATAACTACATTTGTTGCGTTTATTTTGCAAATCGTCTGCAGACACTTTTTCTACACTATTGTCATAGTTAGAGTCAATGACTTCTTTCTTATATATTTGTTCTTTTTTGAAGAAAGGAGATCCTTCTCCTTTAGTTTGTGGCGATGGATCTTCTATGCCACTAAATTCACTTTTGATTAAGTTTGTGCCTTTGTCATGGACTCCAACTTCATCGATAAATTGTTCAATCATTTCCACATCTTCAACCTTTATTTCATAAGATTCAGAGTTGATTTCCTCCTTTAGCGTTACCGTACTGAAAAAATTCAAATTGTGAACTAGTACTGCTTGAATCTGAGCACACTGTAGACAAGAAGTCCAAAACAAATAGAAGCTTATCTTGCATATGATTTTGATTTAAATAATACTAATAATCAAATATCTTTCTTTCAGATGATTCTTCTTTTTTTATAAGACAAAAAACAAATTATAAAGTGTAGAAAAAATTTTGGCTTATATACAGGTGTTTCTAAATTGATTCGAAAAATGTTGAGAGATGGTTCTTTGGCAGAAGTTAATGGGGGTGTTTCATATTATATAGGGTGAATCATAACTATAAGGACAATGGAACTGGGCTACAACAAATGATAGAAGTGTTCTCTTATTCATTTTGTTACACAACTATGTGAATCATAACTATTGGGAAATTGGTTAAGAACTGGTCAAATTAAGTCAAGGGTTATTACGACCAAATATGCCTTAATAAAATATTGCTGTGGAAAAAGATACAGGACTAGTTGAATTTTTTTTTGTTTTATGCTAATAATTTCACTGTTTATTTCTCAATTGTTATCAGAATCGACACAGAGGCATGACTTTGGACGAGGAATATTATTTTATGTATTACTTCACTTTTTGTTATAGGGAGCGCCATGTGAATTATTCCTGATGATGAAATTAAGTAGTAGCCTTTTCTGAAGAAACTTGATAGTGATTTTAATTAGAAAATACGATGTGAAAACTGTTTATTTATATATTAGGCTAGAGAATGGTCACCATAACCATCCACTAAAATACGAAGACTTTGGGCATAGCTTTCAAACTGATGGAAACGACTTTTTGTGTCACATTCAATTTGTCCAGGAGCTCTTGTTGAATTTGAGTATAATCTTCATCCAATAAGACTTGCAATTTGTTGTCTGTGAACTTTTTTTATGATTATATATAAATTGTATATAAAATGAGGATAAATACTTACGAATCATATATTTCATTTTTAACCTTAACTTCGAGATCCATCTTATCTATATTCTCATAATATACATTCAGGTTTTGCAGAAGTATTTAAAATCAAACACTAGTTTAGCTGTGCTAATTGATACTATAGTACAAAAATTCTCACAATATTTATGTTATTTGCATCATTTGCAAATAGAAATCAATATAAAAACTCTGTGATTAAGACATCTGTCACTGTCAATTATCGGAAACCTGTGTATAGGCCACGGAATTTAGAAACATAACTAGTAACATAGACGAGCATTTTACCTAGAAACATTATAATAAATAAAATTATGCCGTAGCATTAGCATAGACGTATTAATAACTTAGGATAATAAGTCTATGGTTCCAAATCAGAGTCGCCTGTGCCAGTTTCCGCGAACTATTTGTATGTGGCGAGAAATATCCATATTTGGATTCAAATAGTATCCTGATATTTTACAGAATCTAGGCTTCGGCTAAGAGTTCGATCCAGTTTGAATTGGGTGAACAGCTTGAGCAATGTCGTGATATACGGAGTACTCTAAGAGATCGGGGATTTTAAGGAGTACTCTAAGAGATCTGTGAGTTTATGTAGTACTCTAAGAGATCTGGGATTATATGGAGTACTCTGAAGAACGCTAACCATTTTATTGTTAGCATCTAGTGGCGGGAAAATAGGACGTTATGTTGTGTCGGCAACCCAAATTACACCTAACGAGAGCAAGGCAACAGCAACGGGAAGTTCAAATATTCAAAACATAGTAACATCAGAATAATACATTTCTAGTAGTACTATTCAGAAGCAACAACCCTCAATTAATGGAAATAAACATTTATCAGCCTATAAAATAAAATAGAAAAAGGCTTTTTACTTGATAGAAGAAATATAACAAAATTTGAATATCAAAACAGATTTAATCTGTCACTCTTCTACAATTTTAATTTAAAAACAATTTTTATTCAAAAAACTTTTAGAATTAAATTTCTTCTTTAGTAGTTTTAATATCATGTTTCAGAATTCATTTCCCCAAAGTCCAATAATAAACATATTGCAAAACAATCTAAGTTATAAAACCGATCCCCCACATAGCTGCTTTGAAACAGAAACTTGATGTACTTTATGTGGTGTCAAAAAATAAGCCTGAATATTTACAACAATATAAAATAACTATCTTTAACCAAATGATTGAAAGAAATCATTTAGTTTCAAACTTGTTTTTCACTGTATTGAACTCATTGTAATAAATAAGAAACAACATTATTTAATTAAGAAACTTTTAAAAGCAATAAAATTGGATAAAATAATAAGAAAGGGTTTTCTATTTGATAAAAGGATTATTACAAAATTTGAATATCAAAACGGATTTAATCTGTTAGTCTTCTACAATTTTAATTTCAAAAAATTTATTCAAGAAACTTTAAGAATTAAATTAATGTCTTTATTAGCACTGCTCATATTCAAATTCAATAAAATTGGAGTTGACTCAAAATAATATGTTCCTTCGGTGAGTGAAACAAATATTCTCTTGACATTTTTATATAATTCATTCGATTGAGCGAAGGGTATTCATTCACTTCAATATATGTTTACTTAAAACAAAAGCATATTTAATTACCAAAATGTTTCAGTAATGTAGCCCACTAGAGATAACATTTGAATCAAATGAATATGTTTTGGAGGTTAATAAGTATGCACTCCAAATAATCAGGTCATTTTTATTGAAATAATTTTTTTAATGGAAAAAATATATGTTCAAAATAACAGAATATTCTGTTCAGCTGTAAATTTGAGTTATCCAATTGGGTTATTCTTTCACCCAGCTGAGAATTGAATTGTACTGAGAAAAACTTGGTCAGTAGATAGGAAATATAAAAAATATTTCCATGAAATTAGGCTTTATCTAATTTCAGATAATTTTTTGAGTTGGAAATACTGTCATGCTTAAAATTTCATTTTGAAACAATATTTAACTATATAACTAAATATAATATAGAACCCCTGAAAGACGAGAGCATAAAACTCCTGTACGAAAAAAGAATGCAGAAAAAAATATACCTGAACTATATAACCAAAATGGACAATGTTGAAGAAGCTGTATTAAGTTATACAATGAATTGGGTTATTCTTCCACTCAGCTGAGAATTGAATTGAATTTTCAGAAAATATTTTATATTATAATTTTCAATTACAATGAAAGAACGAATAACAGGCAAATAAATTAAACGGACCATTGTTGATGCAATAGCTCATTTTATTGCTATGATAAAAATATCAATTTATAGACACAGAATACTAATAAGTTTATTAGTATTACAACCAAATCTCTGCGCATGTTTCAAATCATATACGAATAAATCATAAAAAAAGTAAAATAAATGAAGAAGAACTCAAGAATAATATTCTATGGTCTTCCTTAAACAGGAAAGTTTATAATCTGGCTTTATTAAAAATATTGTGCAATAGTTTTTCAATACAGATAAGAGTGTATAAGTGTAAAAGTGTAAAACGAAAAATATAGCTGATAATTCTAGTGATCATAATCGAATACTTTAAATATATATCTTGGTATGTATAATTATTTATAATTTAATTTATCGAAAAAACTTTCAACTATAGGAAAAATATCATAGAAACAATTTATTTTCCAAATTTTAATTGGAGTAGTCCTTTATTTTGTATAGTTATTTCGAATTAAACAGGAATACCTTTTCAAACATCAATTCACCGTAGCCATAACTGAATTTTAATTTTTTACCCTTTGCTTGTATAAAAGTCTTTTCCAAAAACTTCATCAGGTGTGAATTTCAAAATTTTTTATGAACTTGGGAGGCATTATTAGGATGATAAATTTCTATAAAACAACAGTGAAAGAAATTGTAATTATCAATTTATTTTGAATACTAGATTTAAAAAATACTTCATAGGTTTGACTACATGTTGGATTTTACACTCATGTAAGGGATGAAAATTTTCAGGAACTAACGCTTACATTGTACCCTAACTCATACTCCTTATTAATAATGCTATGTTATGTTGAACGGGTACCTTATGAGCGTCACCACATTTTTTTTATTGCCAATCTGTTTTAGTTTTTCACTCTTCCGTATTTTGAACAGTCTTCTGTTTATGTTATTCTAAATTTAGTTTGATTCAGTAAGTTAAGTGTAGAACTACAAGTAAACTGTTGACGGAATCTACTAAATTTGCAATGGATTTACTGTTTTGAAAATTTTTACCGTGAGCTTATGTTATATCACAGTAACATCTCAATCCATTATGCATCGATTATAATGGAAAAGGAACAACTAGGTGTCGGAAATTATTAATTGACAATAAAATTTAAACCACTCTTAACGATAAATCAACATAAAAATAATTTTGCTTAGAATAAAATTAAATATGAAAAATCGGACTTACCACCCAAATTGTTTTAAATAAAGATATAAATATATTTCAATTAGCATTTATTTCTATTTCTATTCTCTCTTTGATAGATCTTGAAAGCATATATTCAATTTTCAACAACATTATCTTAGAACACTCTCATTCATCTCAAATGATGTCGATTCTATTTAGAATAACAAATAAACATTATTAATATTATCATCAATATTATTACTAGTGTAGTCGATTGATCAATATTTATCGATCAATTCGTCTTTTCAATCGATATATCCATTTCAGGCGGTTCGAAAATTTGCGGATGGCCCTCGTATCGTACACCACAGAAGCGCTCCAAGGTCGAACAAATGGCCAGCGCGGGAAAAGTCGCGACATTCCCGTTTTCATCCGCGCGTATCGAAGTAACGGAAAGTCATCGGGAAAATATAATAGCCTTACGCCGTAGCGGACTTTTCGATCCGTATACTTATTTTCGCGACGGGCTTCACCCGTTTTTCCGACGGTTCGAAAATTTTCGAACGACCGTCGTATATTACTTCACGGATGACCCCTATACGTACACCACAGACGCGGTAGGACCGGTGTGGGCGGGGCTTGCTTCTTTACAAATGGCGAGCGCGGGAAAAGTCGCCAAATTTCCGCTTTTCATCCGTTCGTATCGAAGGAACTGAAAGTCATCTGGAAAATATAATGGCTTTACCGGGTAGAGGACATTTTGTACTTTCGATACGTATACGTATTTTTGCGACGGGCTTTGCCCGTCGCGAGATTTACGCAAGAAAGTTTAGCACTACGTAGCTACTCCGAAGTCTGTGGTCCGTTGCCATGACACTTAAAAACTTTAAAACATTTAAAAAATAATATATAATCAAAAATATATTTTAATTCCGTCCGTATCCGTTATATTGAGTAAATTTGAATTAAATATCCAGTTTCCAAATGCCCATTCAGCGAACACACACGTTGTTGTCTATGGTCGTTTACCTTCAGCTTCCGGGTCAGTTGAATTTTGTAATGGTGTAGATCCAAGTCATGATGCAAAATTCGACAAATTGCGGTATGCGAAAAGTGGAGTTCTCGTGAGCAACGCGAAATCGACTGTCTCGTATTCTCCTACACACTCTCACGAAAAATGGCGATATTTGCTGTAGACCTTGCGTTTCTCGTTGTAGGGGTGTTGGTTCGTTGTTTACTGAACTAGTGGATATTCGTCAATATGACTAGCGAAATTTCTTCCTTTAAGGTATAATATTTATGTTGTTGCGTTCAACAACAGGTGCTTCCAATATCGGAGCGTGCCCTCTGATGAGGTAATTATCTCAAGCATGTTTAGAGTGTTTTTAGTTATTCACTTATAATAACTGTTTTTATTATTTCCAGCGTTGAAAGGGATCATCAAGTCACACAGTAAAGATGACTTCTGAAGCGAGCAAAAATGTACCTTTGTTCCAACCTCCTGTGAAGGTGAGTGTCTTAAAATGTTTGTCATTGTTCTAAAATTTTGCAGATTGGTTCCATTATAATCTGTGTATTACTTGTATAAGCAGTCAATGTAATTAACCCTAAATGTTGGGAGACAATTTTCATTATTCCTTGAAAATTGTTTATATAGAGAAAACGAAAATGAATTTGGTTATCTGACGCTGTATTTATGAAACCACCATGGTAGTTTATTTTTTATGAGTAAGTAAAACATTTAGATATTAATAAAAATTTATTTCAGGTCATTCGTGAAAATGATCCGGTCCTCAACAGGATTAAGAGCGTGCTAGGTGATGATGATCGAGTGAAGGACGATTTGAAACCTGGAATGGTGTTAGGTATACCAACACACCAGTGCTTCCCTATCCAAGAATGGGAGAAGGAATTTAAGTAAGTGAAAATCGCTCACGATTAATACCCTTTCATGTAAATATATTCTTGAATTGAGGGAATATTTATTAGAGAAAAAATCATTCCTGTACACACGTGCTTATCACTTATGCTTAATTTTGAATGTCAAAACAGATTTAATCTGTTAGTCTTCTACAATTAAAAAAAAATTTATCCAAAAAACTTTTAGAATTAAATTAATGTCTCCAATAAGCACCGCTTATATCTAATAGACGTATATAATCAAAACTCAATATACAATGCCAAATATTTATTTATTTATTTTAAATGACTTTTTTATATTTGTTGGTTTATTTACTCTATTTGACATTGTATATTGAGTTTTGATTATATACGTCTATTAAATATAATTATTGTAGACATTAATTTAATTCTAAAAGTTTTTTGAATAAAAATTTTTTTGAAATTAAAATTGTAGAAGACTAACAGATTAAATCTGTTTTGACATTCAAATTTTGTTATATTTCTTCTATCAACTAAAAAGCCTTTTTCTACTTCAACTTATGCTTAACTTTCCAATCTCGTTCTATCTGAATACATTCCTAATCGGAAGGATCTCTATAGAATAAATTAACAAAAATATGATTCAGATATGTGTTGGATATATACTACTCTGTCAAGAAAGTACCGGGAATTTTCAATTAAAACAACATTTTTACATTTAATCGTCAAAATTTATTGGGTCGCCTTCAAAATAGGCTCCATTTGCTCCAATACATCTATGCCAACGGCACTTCCAATTATCGAAACATTTTTTATAGGCGCTTTCCGGGATGGACTTTAGCTCTCGCGCCGAATTTTGTTTTATGGCTTCAATCGACTCAAAACGGGTGCCACGAAGGGGCAATTTTAGTTTTGGGAAGAGGAAAAAGTCGCAGGGAGCCAAATCCGGCGAATACGGTGGTTGCTGAAGCACGTTTGTTGAGTTTTTGGCGATAAAGTCAGTCACAATCGTAGCTCGGTGAGAAGGCGCGTTATCGTCATGCAAGATCCATGAGTTGTTCGCCCACAAATTCGGCCGCTTCTTACGGATACGCTCACGCAAACGTTTCATAACGCCTAGGTAATACTCCTTGTTTACCGTCTGACCCTCTGGAACGAATTCGTAGTGCACCACGCCACGGATATCGAAGAAAACAATGAACATCACCTTCATTTTCGAGCGGCTTTGGCGTGGTTTTTTGAAGGCTCTGTACCACTGATATGCACGAGTTTTCGATAGAGCATTATCACCAAAGGCCTTTTGCAATATTTTCAATGCATCGGCACACGAAAATTCATTTGCAACACAAAACTTTAAACAAATTCTTTGCTCAACGTAATCACCCATAGTAAAAATCGGCACGCACTCTGACATCGACTGACTTAATCAGCTGTTGCAAACACACTACTTGACAGATCCCGCTCAAGCTTGGCATAGTAATTAAGGACAGTGGTACCAACCTAGGAAAAAAAAATTTTACCTGCCTCATTGCCCCGCCAGATTTAAATCGATAATTCCCGGTACTTTCTTGACAGAATGTACTTCGGATGATTCAGTCCTTTTAAGTAAGCATTTACAATCAATTGTATTAAATTCAAAACCATTTACACAACAGTATAGTAGATAAGTATAGAAGAAATATTCTTCATAAACCTTTCCGTAAGATAACTTCAATTAACAACTTTTGATTTATTCAGTAAGTTTTTGTTTTCCACCAATGAAGGGTTTACAATATTTTTGCTGAACAACTCTCCATATATCGGGGTTTTTTTTTTTAGTGATAAAAATTTCGATAGGCATAACTGTGATTTGATAGAAGGTAGAAGCCATGTTGTTTTGACATTTCTATTCAGTAAGCATTGAAAAATTATCATGGAAAGACTCACGGCGCAACGACGTTTACAAATTGTCGAAATTTATTTTCAAAAGCAGTGTTCTATTCGCCAAACTTAAAGAGCACTTCGTGAAATTCATGGTTTACATAATCGTCCATTAGAGCAGCTTATTCGTCGAACTATCGATAGATTTCGGACAACATTCTCTCTGCTCAATGCAACAACAACAAGACAAAGAACTGTACGTACAGAAGAAAATATCGCTGCTGTTAGTCAGTTAATGATGATCTAGATTTGTCTATTCGTCGACGTTCAGAACAAATTAGACTCTGTGCATCCACCACATGGAAAATTTTGTGTAAAGATCTTGGTCTACCCATACAAGATCCAACTGGTTCAAGAACTAAAGCCACTTGACCATAATAAGCGTCGTTTGTTTGCTGATTGGGCCTTAGAGCAGCTTGAAGTCGATCCACTTTTTATCGTAAAATTGTGTTTAGTGATGAAGCTCATTTCTGGTTGAACGCCTATGTAGACAAGCAAAATTGCCGTGTATGGAGTGAAAACAATCCTCAAGAAGTTCTGCAGGTTCCATTGCATCTTGAAAAATGCATTGTATAGTGTGCTTTACACGCTGGAGGCATCATCGGTCCATATTTCTTTAAAAACGATGCTGTAGCTGATGTTACAGTGAATGGTGCTCGTTACAGATGGATGATCAATGATTATTTGTTTCAAAATTTGAATGGTATCTACCCAGAAGTGTTTTGGTTTCCAACATAACTCGTGTTGTTGATGAAATAAGGCCTGAATTACTCGAAAAAGTGGTCCAAAATCTGTCTGGTCGGATGCGGTTTCTCAGAGCTAGTCGTGGTGGACATATGCCGGAAATTATTTTTAAAACATGCCATAAATTTATCTTTCAAATAAAAAAAGTTTGGCTTCAATCTTAATTTAAATGTGATTTATTTCAATTTAAAGTTCTATCATTCTAAGAAAAACACACGATATTAATGACATCAGTACTTGATCGCTTACTGTCATTGGTTCGTAGTACGAATGCTCACAAACCACTACACAATTACATTCCGTAATACCAAAAACATATTCTTTTTTGTAGGATAGGAGAACCGATTTTCAAAGTTCCCACGTATAATCCCAAGCTCCAGAGGGCGAGAAAGCAACAATCTGCCAAAAAGATTCCAGTTCCTTCAGACTACATAGTCGATAGAATTATTCAGGATATGATGACGTTATATCATATTATCCCAAATATTGAGAAGGAGAAGAAAATGATGATCGGGAAAAATAATTCTTCCCTTTCCACGCCAATAAGAAATGTAAGTAAACTTTAAATTTGCATTATATTTGGAGAAAATTCAACACATTTATTTTTATGGAAAATATTGATAAATTTTAATTTCGTTACCTAGTTTGTGATTAATAGCTCAATTTTTTGCTACAGTCAGCACAAGTACCAACACGTCCAGCACCAACAACTCAAGCACCAACTCGTCAAACGCCAACATGTCCAGCATCAACACGTCAAACACCAACATGTCCAACACCAACAGGTCAAACATCAATATTTCCAGCTTTAACACCTAAAGCACCAACACGTCAAACACCAACATGTCCAAAACCAACACCTAAAGTACCAACACGTCAAACACGAACATGTCCAGCCCCAAAACCTAAAGCACCAACACGTCAAACACCAATATGTCCAGCACCAACACGTCAAACACCAACATGTCCAGCACCAACACGTCAAACACCAACATGTCCAAAACCAACACTTGAAGTACCAACACGTCAAACACGAACATGTCCAGCCCCAAAACCTAAAGCACCAACACGTCAAACACCAATATGTCCAGCACCAACACGTCAAACACCAACACGTCAAACACCAACATATCCAAAACCAACACCTATAGCACGAACACGTCCAGCACCAACAAGTCCATCATTCAATCCCAGTAAGTGAATTTTATAAATCTTATTCCATGTAGTATAGAATGAAATTTGCAAACTTGAACGTTCTTTAAACAGGCATAGTAAAAAAAATGGTAAAAAGCATTGATGGAAGAGGAGATTTGTGCGCTAGTTCATATTACCTACTATTCCGACGAAATATTTTCCTTCGGTCTTTTGTAATCAAAAAACTACCCTGGAAGTTTTATCCTTAAAAAATGCGGATCTCATCCAGTGAGACTAGATTTTGAGGGATAAGATAAGAAAGGCAAAAAGGGAAGCGTGCCATAATGCGCTAGAATTCTGCTGATTGAAACTACTTCAGGCCGAGTAATTGGCAGCAAGTACCATACCGTAAGTGCACTGGTTGTTATGTTATGTTATTTATGGCAAGCGGGCGTCTGTCCACCCTACCACTGCGTCCGCACGGACTATTGTGGTTCACCCCTAATTTATATCTCCCCGACGAGATCCATTTTTTGGATAAAACAGATAATCTTGTTCAGGTGTAATTTTTTCAGTTCGCTGTGGGCTATAAAAGCCTGACCAAAGACTTCGAATCTGATGCGACTCACCGCTGGGCACTCTGAGACGATGTGCGTGGCTGTTTTAGTGTCCTCAAGACACAGCCTGCATTGATCGTTTTCAGCCAGAACGATTTTGTGCAAATGCGCTCTCAGTCTGCAGTGACCTGTCATAATTCCGACAAGTGTTCTTAGTTTGGCCCTATCCAGACCCAGCGCTAGGTTCGCCATCTTTTTGTTCGAAGCTGTTCCAAGAAACAAGTTCGAATGTTTCAGGCCAAAATGGCTCCGCCAGAAAGACTCTAGCCTTGAGTTCATTCTCCCTGTTATCGCCTCGTTAGCCACGTCATGTGGTATTCCCAGGAATGGTTCCGGTCATACCAGAGGAGACAGGTCTTCCCTTATACACCATTTGTCAATAGTGTTCAGTATCTCTTGAAGGAGGCCGATATCGTCACCTCCGATTTACCTTTCAGTATGATTGCCTGGTCATCAGTAAATGCTTGAACGTCGACTCCCCACAGCGAAATGATCGCTATCAGGTCATCAACGAGAAGGGTCCACAGTAAGCCATTCGCAGCCTTGAACTCGAATACCTCATCCTGGTGCACTGGTACTAGCCGGCGGAAAATAACAGATGCGGTTTTCAGTCGATTCAATGGTGGATATGCGTTGAACACTCATAGCAGTTTTTACAAGAGTAACGCCAAGTTGGAACGATTCGGTTTCTTTTGACGTCTGTTGAAGTATGGAATGATATCATAGACCAATTAGAACGGCGCTATTTCTAACATTATTGTTATTACAAATGAGAACGGATTCAAATCTTTGATATGTTTCAATTTTTCTGTCGTATGCATTTCTTGAATCTATTTCGAATTCTGCTTTATCAGTTTCGTCGATGTTCAGGCTAATTATACCATATTTTTAACGGAGAATTTCATGGAGAATATAAGATATTAGCTCATGGAGTTTCAGATTTTTGGCAAATTTTAATTGAATGAATTTTTCCGAATCATAAGACGGTTTCAGAATGTTCAGTTTTAATACTTGAAATTTAACTGAAAAAAGCTGAAGTAATTGATAGATGTTGCCGAAGGAAGGTATGACGGATTTCGTAGTGTCTTTTTATTTCCTGAATTCATCATTGTCCAAATTTTTGAGTAATTCAACAAAAATATCACTTACTGCTAAACTTCAATATTTATTGATGAAATTTTGAAAACGAAACCAACATGCCGCTAATAAAAATATGTTCATTAATTTCTCTTTTTATTTCACAGAACGCAGAAAACTTCACCAAAATATGACAGGGACCTCAGCGTAAGTATCTTATCATTATACAATATAAAAATAATAAACTAGTCTTCCATCGAATAATTTGCTGTGATTATTAATATGTATTTCTTTTCGCAGATGTAAAAGCGTTCAACCGAATCTGTCCGCTAATGATGAAGAAATTCAGATAGAAAGTTACACATTGTTGTCGCCGATTGCAGCAACACCGCCCTGGGTGAGAGCCTTATCAGATAACTCAGTGTAAGTATATTTTCATTGTAATTCAATATAAAAACAATGGTCTTCTAGCGCGCACTTAATGCTTTATTATTACTAACATACATTTTTATTTGTAGGAATAAAAAATCCGCTTCGAAATCTAGTTCTGAATCAGAATCTAGGTCTGAGTCAGACTCTAGTTCTGAATCAGACTCTAGTTCTGAATCAGACTCTAGTTCTGAATCAGACTCAAGTTCTGAATCAGAGTCTAGTTCCGAATCAGAATCTAATATGGCATCATGGTTTGGTTACGTTTCGTCTAGCCCTGAATCAGATAAATAATCTTATAATCTGATACGGAGCTACAGGAAATGCCTGGTTACAACAGATACCTATATATTGACATAAAGCGTGGAGAATGGAGAATGAGGAAATACAACGAAACGAATCAGAAGTGGCAATGGCTGGGACCTAGGCAAACCAAACGCAGTGAAGAAGGTGGCTCCACGATTTCAAGTCTCAGGAGGAAAATAAGTGGCATCGAATAGCACAAATCACAGAAGTGAATGAACAATGGCTGAAAAAAGAACTGTTACCATGGACGGCGACCCCTATAAGACCATGTCACTCAAATTGGTGCGATCAGGAATTTGAAATAAAATAAAAATTACGATGTTGAAGAGATCCTCTAAGGATCATAACATCCAAATGATATAGGAGTACAAATAAGTTAACTCCGTTTTTTAACACAAATTAAATATTTATTATAGAAGAACGATAATATAAATTTATTTAAAATATTGCCCATCACTTGCAACCACTTTTATTGTGTTTGAGATGAATCTTCCTCCAATAATTCCTCCAATTCTGCATCCTCGTAAATTTTTGGCCTTCCACTGCGATCTTTGTCTTCTACGTCGAAATCACCGTTTTTAAACTTTTGAAACCACTCTCGACACGTTCTCTCACTCAAAGCACCCTCACCATATGCTTCTACGAGCAATTGATGCGCCTCAGCAGCAGATTTCTTTAAATTAAAAAAGTAAACTAATATTTCCCGCAAATGACGTTTACTTGGCTCAAATTTTAACATTTTCAACATATAAAAATTATATTTTACCAATATAAAATCAATGATATTAATAGATTATGTTGTTCTTGAATGTCCAAACTATTTTTTAAGCCGGTTATCATCTGCGAAAGCTAACCGAAACTCCGTGCCGCGCCATCTACAATAAAACGGCGGAAACTTATTTGTACTTCAATAAATGAAAATTGTTAACCAAAATTCTATAAATTAAATATTTTGAATAGACAAAATTTTGTTTCTGCTGATCAATCTTATGAAAACAAATATCTTCCAAAAATGTTTAACATAATCTTAAGAATTTCATCATAAAACTATCTTACTTAGAATATTCAATATTATTGAATATCTAACTAGATTACTTTCTATAAAATCTCAAGATACGTAAGAGCATTACTGAAAAACAAGTTTTAAGAGAGACTTTGCTTCGTCAGTATTCAAATAATTCATATTCAATAAAATATAACATCAATCAACAACAAATATTTACTCACCCTTCAACAATTTAGAAAACTTCCGGTAAATAAATACTGAAAAATATATAAACGTTTTTCTAACTCTTAAACCTTACCACTGTCACCATTTACTACATTCTACTCATAAATCCTGCATCTAGTTTCCAACTCGAAAATAAATCAAATCACACACTTTACTAAACTTTGTTTTTTTCCAAAGTATTTTCTTCGGAGATGGATAGATCAAAAAATAACACATTTAAATGAGATATAACATATAATAAACTATTATTCAATAGAAATTTCAATATTTACAGTTTTTCACAGTCTTTTAGAAAGCAATTGAGGTAAAACTGTATTGTGTTACATAATGTTCATTTTTAAATTTAAGATTGAATAGTCACCTCTACCAAGTACAAACGGAATAAATTAATGTTCAATTTTCTATAATAACATTTAGCCAAAAAATAATATAATAATAATAATCGTCTTTATTTCAAAAAAAAAAAAAAAAGTATGTGCATACATAGATTTGAAAACAAATTTGTAGATCTTACAAGGACCAATCTGGAGCGAAGTTTAGTCGAGGACTATTCTTACACTTAACTCACAGAATGTACCCATTCATGTCGCATGTGGACTTACAAAAAAAAAACGAATATCCGCTCCCTAAAAATATAATACTTAACCTAAACAAAATAAAAATCAAAAATTGAGAATAACTAAGTACTTGAATGAATTAAAAAAAAAAAAAAATAATAATAGGTATACAAAGGTTTCGATCGATTCATTGAAACTTAATAAAAAAAAATATATATAGTACGAACTATCAGATAAGAAAAGCGAAAAAATAAAAGTAAAACAAGTTTGAATAAAGCAACACTTAAAGAATTTGACTACAAAAAAAATCATCCATTTGTATCTACATAATTCAATTTTATTTATATTTTTATCAATGAATAAGCAATATGGTCTCACAAGAGTCCAAGAAACCTGCGAACTTCCATGTTTGTGTTCAAAAACATATACAGTCGACTCTCATTAATTCGAAACTCGAGGGACTCTTGAAATATTACGAATTATCGAGTGTTTGAAATATCAAATGGTTTGAAATTTGTGAGAGAAAATAAATAAAACTTCGAATTATTAAGTGTTGGTTAATTTTTATTTATTAATATAAAAATGACAAGAATTAAGAGGTACATTCGTGTACATACATGTATTCGTAATGTGAATTAATTAATCTTTCGAAAGAACTTTGTTATACTGGTTTGCTTTAAAGCACAATTCTGCTGCTGACACTGCTCAATAACATTTTTTAAGAGAAAAAGTGCCTGAAATGCTTTTTCATCATTTTCGTTTTGTAGACAGAAGCTTTGTAAGGTATCAAATGAGGATCTTGCTTCCTTAACTGACACCTCTGCCAAAGGTTCCGATGTATCGTCCTCATCTTCATCGTTACTTTGCGTATCTGTCGCAGATAAAATTTCGCCATCGGTTAGTGAACCTGAGACAGCAACATTTTCATCCACTTGAACAAAATCAGAAAAACTCACACCGCTGATGTCAACTAATGGTTCTATTGCTGGTTCTTCATCATCTATAAGTATTGGAAGATTTTCTTGATTTTCTTTTAAGAAACCGGATTTTTTGAAGCAGTTGAGAATCGTTAGGGGTGTTACAGCTCTCCATGCTTTGTCAATTAGTAAAATAGCTGTCAGAACCGTGATATTTGCAGTTAGCTGTTTGTCGAGAGATTCTAAAACGATCTTAACAATTTCTTTGCGATAGAACGTCTTAAAATTATGGATAATCCCTTGGTCCAATGGTTGCAATTTGGAAGTTGTATTTGGCGGAAAGAAGTAGAGTTCCACGTTAGACAATGTAGGAGGACTGTTGTGGACAGTGCAGTTGTCTAAAAATAGTAAAATTTTCCGCTTTTGTCGTTTCATGTCCCCATTAACTGTTAAAAGCCAATCTTTTGCAACATCACTCTTCTTCTCACCTTCTTCTACTTTTTCGATTAACTTTTTCTTTTCAGCAATCGTCAAACATCTATACTTTCTAGGGCTCATAACTAACACTAACTTTTAATCTGCATACCAAGGAAAGAGTAACAGTAACTGAATAACTAAACAAACCAATTCGTAAGAAGTGTGTGCGTCAAATAGTCAAACTAATCATAACAAAAACAAAGGCTCGTGTATCTTGATACAAGTTTGAACTTGTCGCAAAATGTACTTACAATCTTTCCGCCTCTTCTCTCTGCAACTTTGAATTGTCGAGTGTTGGACGCTGATGAGTTCGAATTAACGCGTCGTTTTGTTAAATAGCAATGATTTTTTCGTTCGAATTACCAAGTGTATGAAAATGTATTGATTTAGTTCGAAATATAAAGAGATTTAGTAGGGAACTCGTGATAACTTTGAATTATAGAGAGGTTCGAATTATCGCAGATTTGAATTAACGAGAGTCGACTGTACATATGTTTATGCTGTCTGCAATTTTCTATGAATTGAATGAACATGATTTTTGAGAGTTTGTTTAAGGTTTGTAGCAAAATCGCATAAGTTACATTTATGTTGTTTCAAATTCAAATGAACTGAATCTTTATGTTTAGTGAGATTATTTTTAAAATTTGTAGCATAGCCGCAAAACTCGCATCTATGTCGCTTAGAATCTGAATGAACTGAATCCATATGATCGTTCAGGTGACTTTTATGGTTAGTTGAATATTTACATAAGTGGCAGATGTGTACCTTTGTGTTGAAGTGAATAGAATCTATATGATGCTTGAGATCACTCTTCCGATTTGCAGCATAACCACATAAGATACATTTATGTTTCCTCAAATTTAAGTGAACAGACTCCGTATGAAGTTTGAGAGTATACCTTTGATGTGCTGTATAATCACACAAGTCACATTTATGATATTTGCAATTCAAATGAACTGAATTCACGTGCCTTTTGAGAGTTTGTTTAAGGTTGGCAGCAAAATCACATAAACTACATTTATGTTTCTTCAAATTCAAGTGAACTAAATCTATATGATACTTCAGATTATCCTTCCGATTGGCGGAATAATCACACGAGTTACATTTATGCTGCCTCAAATTTAAATGAACTGAATCTTTATGATCCTTGAGTATATTTTTCCAATTTGTGGAAAAATCACACAAGTTACATTTATATTTCTTCAAATTTAAATGAACTCCATCGATATGAGTCCTGAGATAATATCTACAATTTGTGGCATAATCACATAAGTTACATTCATGTTTTAAATTTGAACTAATGGCATCTCCTTTCAAGCTATTTTGATTATTTACTTCAGATTCACTCAAATGACATTCATCTTGCTTCTGGTGTGGATGAAATGATCTGTGCTGCTCCATTGTTTCTTCAATATCTAAACTATGGTTACAAATATTAGAGTTGTTAATCTCACGACATTTTTCTTCCACTTGGATAACAGGAAAATTCTTATTATTAATTTGTCGTGATGAATCATCACCACAATTATATTCACTTTTAACAATGTATTCTTTCCTGTCATGACCTCCACATTCATCTATGAATTTTTCGGCAATGTTCAGATTTTCAACTTTCACTTCGACACTTTCCAATATCTCTTCATTGTCTTGATGCGAGGCACTAAAACCAATAAAATTGTCAATTAAGGAAAGTTTTCTTTTCATTAAAACCGGAGACAAGCGGAAATATTCATCATTCACAAGATTTTGTCGATATACCAAGGATATTTCCAGGAACTCCAAGAGGTCCAAACGTTTACCTTTATCACCTTTCTGTAAAATTTGTGTTTTACTAAAATCTATAAGATGGTTGGATGTGATACAATGATCGAAGAAGCCAGTTGTTGATTTATTTTGAAGAATCGATCTTTTATGATCTTCAATTCTGACTCCGAGAGATCGGATGTGAATTATTTAGTCGATTCTTACCGCTAAGAAACATTGACCTCAAAATGTTCTTATTATATATATGTTTCACCAAGTGGTTAGCGAGGAATCAATTTCAATCACCAAAACTTTAGTTCAAGATGTGATATGTCTTCAAATATGAAAATTTTGATATATAAGAATTCGCAGATACAACAAAATGTCACACGTGATAGGATCAAAATGAGGTATATACAGGTATTGTGTGTTTTAAAACAAGCATTTATAATTATAATTTATGGAACATAGTAGCCATAAATGAATAAAGCTAAAGTGCTTAGGCAAATGAAAAAGTATAATACAATATTTCTTTTCTCACCAACTATTAGAAGGTGTATCTGTACAGTTAATTCCTCCTTCCTCATAGATATTACTTCCAAAGAATCCAGTTTTTCCAATTTCTTTAATTTCGTAATCGTCTTCAACCTTAATATCAACCACTTCTAAACTTTTTTCCATTTTTTCTAAATGAAAATAGCACACTTCTTATATCTATGTTATATTATTATATTTAGTTAAAGATGTTTTTAACCACAGTTTGAATAAAGAATTCTCTATTCAAAGCTTGTTCCCTGTAGAGCCAAATTGTACATAGTAGTAAATTTACAATTCGTTTATAGGTCTTGACAATACAAACTTGCTTTAAATGTTTTCAAATTAACGAAAACCCCAAAAAACTTATCAACATTTGAAAGATTTGGAAAATTTCAAATGATGCCAATGTCAAACATTGAGGTTATGAGGGAAAACCATAAAAATACAGAATTTTTGCTTAGCTTTCAAATCATTGGGTGAAATCATAGACTTATTATCCTAATGCGTGTATCGGTGAAATCGCTAAATAATAATTTTAATGATGCTTATCAAAATCAATTCATCATTTTATCCTGAAAATAAAATTCATTTTATACTTTGGGTAATTAAGAGAACTGTGTGGTAAGGACAATCGGTGTTTTCCATGTAAATATGTTTTTCGTAGATCAACAAGACTAGTTAATGTGTGATGTTCTTATAAAATCTTTTGTAGGGATCAGGATTATCACATTAATTTTTTGCGTCGTCGTTTCTAAACGCAATTCATATTTGGATTTCAGAAGCGTTTGCCGTTTAGTTATTAAAGCGTTGCATAGCTATCAGGTAAAATATACTTCCATTATTTTGTTATTCCTGAATTTGAACGATCATCAGAAAGACTGTACATTCTCAATGTATTTTCTTTGTATTATTAGATTTTCTTTTACGAATTGAGACTATCACTCAGAAGTCCATTGAAGAGAAACAAAAACTGAATATTCTCTTTCTGATTATTTATACAGGTTCTTTTTAGATTGCCTGGCGGGAATTCGTTTAATTATGTATTGTACTGGAGACTTGTCACTTTTTTTATTCCTTTACAAGAAGAATGAAATAAGAAACGCAATGAGAAATTGGTGGACTACATTCCTAATCTTACGACTATGAAGAAAAAATTGTGAGTGATATAGGAAGATCAATAACACAAATTCATTCTGGTATTGATATATTTGAAACTTTTTTATTCCTATTCCAATATAAAGACAATTATTATCTTGTATTACCGAAAAGAAAGGTAAGGTCGACTAAAAGATCCTCCACTGCATCAGAATGATATCCTTTGTGAGAACATTACCGACTTAACAATATGTAGAATTAAGTTTTACTCTGTATTTTAACGAACCACTGAGTAGTACTAGCAGGCTGATAAATATTTGTTTCTGCTCATATGTCCATATTGGGTTATGGCCTTTCAGTATTACTAGTATGAATATATTATTCAACTTCATTGTGCTTTGAATATCTGAACTTCCTGCAACTGTTTCCTTTCCCTCTTTAGGTGTAATTTGGGTTTTCTACACAATGTAGAGTCATATTGTCCCCCAACTAGATGATCACGGTAGGTTAGCTTTCTTAGAGTACTCCATAAAATACGGAATAGTACAACACATAAAAAATTATTTTCAACCGAGTCTTTCAAAACAAAAAATGCAGAATATGCATCAACAGAGCATTTTTAAATTCATAAACAAGTAAACTCGATACAAAATCTGTGTGAACAAATGTTGGTATTTGAAATTCTAATAAATGTATTTACATACCCTCCTACCGATTCTCTTAATTCAAGAAATCTTTATCTTGATTTTTTTTCTTAACTCTAATTTACGTCAGTTGATCCTGGAGCCCACACGTTTTAGAGTAAACAACACTCCTTCCATTCTTGATCTTGTGATGACCAATCAACCCTCTTTATTAACGACACCTGACATTCGATCGTCTATCGGTAGCTCGGACCATGCTACAATTACTTCACGAGTGCAGCTCAATCTTTTGAAGATGACTGAACAAACTTGCAGAACGATTGATGTGTTGAATATAGAAGCATTAAAGTCCGGATTGGCAGATGTGAGCTGGCAGGAAGTACTGGGAGACTCTTGTGATCCTAACACCGTTTGGAAACATTTTCTTGATGCCCTTGCTTTCCATAGGAATCAGTGTACCGTGCAGAAAACCATTGTTCAGAATAAACTTAAGCCTTGGTTGAACAGCGAAATTCTTTCCATGGTAAAACATAAAAAGAAACTATGGTGTAAGTATAAACGTTCTAAAGATGATAATGATTTCCATGCCCACAGGGAGTTTTCGAATATGTTGAAAAAGTGCATAAATTGTTCACGAGAAAGATATGAGGAATCCAGTGTCGCCTCCAACAACCCAAAAAAGCTGCACAAATATATCCGCTCAAATTTAATATCCAAGGTGGGCATTCCATTGTTGAAGAGAGGTGATGAGTTATGTCGGGATGGTCTGGATACCGCCAACCTGCTTGCTGATACTTTCTCATTGGTTTACACACTTGAGGATACTCCAACTCAATATCCAGAAATCAAGGGTTCAAGATTGCTGTCTTCCCTGGAAAAGATAGAGTTCACCCCAGATGATATAAAGCGACATCTAAATTTACTGAAGAAAAATTCTTCCCCTGGACCGGATCAATTGTCACCACTACTCCTAAGGTCCTTGTCTGAATACTTGGCCTTTCCACTTTCTATTATATTGAATTTATCATTCAATGAGTCTACAGTGCCTGCTCTTTGGAGAAAAGCTTGCATCACACCAGTATTCAAGACAGGTAGTAAGCTGGACCCTAATAACTATCGCCCTATCAGTCTTACACCGGTTGTATGCAGAATAATGGAATCTATCATTGCTGAGAAAATTCGTAATTTTGCCAATGAACACAAATTGGTTCCAAAACAGCAACATGGCTTCGTCAAGGGTAAATCAACCATGACGAATCTACTGGGGTGCATCAACAGCTGGACTTCGGCTTTAGACAGGGGGGAGGCGATGGACGTTATTTATTTGGACTTCTCCAAGGCCTTTGATCGGGTGCCTAGGCAGAGGTTGTTTCATAAATTGGAACATTGTGGGATTCGGGGAAAACTTCTCCTTTGGATAAAATCCTTTTTGTCTGACCGAGAGTTCTGCGTTCGCATCGGGAGTTCTTTTTCGACAGACAGAGTAGTACAGAGCGGCGTACCCCAGGGATCTGTTCTTGGGCCGCTGTTGTTTATATTATATGCCAGTGACTTATCTCGTCACATCCGGTCTGACTGTGCTTTTTATGCCGACGACACGAAGATTTTTAATTACTCCACCCAACACAAGACTCTACAGGAAGATCTGGATTCAATATCTCAATGGTGCTCGGACTGGCTTTTGCCACTGAATATAGATAAATGTGTTGTTTTGCATCTCGGGGGCAATCATTCGCGTGGGGCATATATGCTGGGTGAGCATCTTTTGGACACTGTACGATCCCATAACGATCTTGGTGTGACCGTTTGTGAGAATTTGTCCTGGTCAGAGCATATTACGCAAATTGTGAAAAAGGCGAATAGCAGGCTCTTCATGTTAAAGAAATCGTTCCGAAGAATATCATTGAAATCGTGGATAAGATTATACTTCAGTTACGTAAGACCATTGTTGGAATATTGCGGGCCTGTGTAGAATGCTGATTTAGTGCGTGATCAACAGTGCTTGGAAAAACTACAACGGAAGGCAACGCGACTTTGGTTTCGAGGTGCACGACCAAGCTATGAGGAAAGATTATGTATGGTGGGTCTCAGCACCTTCGAAAGGCGCAGGCTACGAGGAGACTTGATTATTACTTTTCGTATATTGAGGTACAATTATGGCATGCTGAGGGACATATAGTGTAAGCTCTGACACTCGTTTGAGAGGTCACCATTTAAAACTTAAGAAGGAAAACTTTTCTGTCAGGTGCCGCAAGAATTGTTTAGTGAATCGCGTGTTCACAGTGTGGAATTCCCTACCTGCGGGAATTGTTGGTGCGAGTTCGGTTGGGGTGTTTAAGAGTGGATTGGACGGGTGGTTTGGCTGAGACATTAATGAAAATTTGTTTTTTTTTTTTGGCTTAGTTTGCTATCGGGTTTTTTATTGGACATTTAATGAGGTATGTTTACTACTGAGGCAACAAATTTGTTAATTTTAGGGTTTATGGGTTCGCCCCTCCCTTTGTTTGTGTATTAATAATAATAATAATGATAATAATAATGTTGAAATTTTGTACTTTGAGTGTCCGCTTATCGGATATTTCACTGTATTAATTTACGTTTCTTCATATTTAAATGAACCGAATTTATATGATTCCTAAGAGTAGTTTTTTGATTTGCAGAATATTCGCATAAATAACATTTATGCTGCTTCAAGTTCAAATGAATGGCATTTATGTGATTCTTAAGAAGAGTATTTCGATTTGTGGAATATTTACATAAGTGACATTTGTGATTTTTCAAATTCAAATGGACCGAATCTACATGATGTTTGAGACTGTATTTTTGATTTGCAGAGTATCCGCATAAGTGACATTTATGCTGCTTAAAATTCAAATGAACCGAGTTTATGTGATTCACGAGGGGAAATTTCTGATTTGCGGAATATTCACAATATTGACATTTATACTGCTTCAAATTTAAGTGAACTGAATTTATATGATTCTTAAGAAGAGTACTTCGATTTGTAGAATATTCGCACAAGTGACACTTATGATTTTTCAAATTTAGATGGACCGAGTCCATATGCTTTTTGAGATCGCATTTTTGATTCGCAGAATATTCACAGAAGTGACAGTTATGTTTGAAATTCAAATGAACTGAGTCCATGTGTTTTTTGAGACCATCTTTTTGATTTGCAGAATATTCACATAAGTGACATCGATGTTGCTTCAAATTTAAATGAACCGAATCTATATGTTTCTTAAGAACATTCTTTTGATTTGCTGAATATTCACATAAATTACATTCGTGTTTTTTTAATTTGAAATGAACTGAATCTAAATGTCTGTTGAGGTGCTTTTTCCACTGGGATGCATAACTACACAAATGGCATTCATGTTTCTTTTGTTCCAAAGGAAAACATTCGTCTTTATTCACTGTATCTTCAATATCTAAACTGTGATCGTAAATGTTAGCACTATTGGTTTGATGCTGATGGTTCTTTTCTAATTTGGGAAAACAAAGTTTTTCATTATCCATTTCATGCGATAAACCCCTCACTGGTTTATGTTCTCTTTTAATCATGTTTTCTACCGTATTTTTTACATCACTTTCATTGACGATTTGGTCGACGATGTCTGCATCTTCAATCTTCACATCCAGATTTTCAAATTTCATCTCATTATCTTGATGAGAGGCACTGAAATCAAATAAATGGAATGAACGACAATTTTCTTTTGGGGATGCTAGATTTAAAATAAATTTTAAAATTAAAAACAATTCATGATTTCTGCTATTACAAAGCAAAAAAAAGTTTCATTATGAGATGCATTTCAACAAAGTCACCGAAAAAATGACAAAAAATATTTTTTTTCAGCGGAGGAGTATTGAGCGCTACTGAAACCATGAAATGTTAAATGGAACATTTCGATCATGTGTTATGTGACATTTTTTTTGCAAACAACTTGTATGATCTCTCCTTGAAGTTTGGCCCTTTTAAAAGTAGACGCCCTGTAATTCGTTAATTTTTTTTTAATGTTAAGAAATATGTAAATAGAAATGGGCTGAAGGAACTTGGGTCGATGGCCTTGGGCTATGAACAATACATTGTCATTATTATAAATATAATTTGAGCTGAGTAATCATTACAGGCCTTTAGTTGTAAAACATTATTGAAAAGCTAAATTAATCTTGATACGGAAGCTTGCTGGTGTTGGTGTGCACAGTGCTTTGCTTGATTGGTTTGCTTCTTACTTGGTGGGTCGGCGTCAGTCAGTTGTGATCAGTGGATGTTACTCCTCTTATGGGGATCTCACTTCTGGTGTGCCACAAGGGTCACATTTGGGTCCTCTGCTTTTCAACCTTTATATTAATGATATCGCGGGCTGCTTCAGATTTGCCAAATTTTTAATGTACGCTGATGATTTGAAGATCTTTGCTGTTGTTTCTTGCCTACGAGATTTGATCGAGTTTCAGGAGGATTTAAATAGACTCCATGAATATTGTCACGAAAACTTTCTGTATCTCAACCTCAGTAAATGTCACCACATAACTTTTTCACGAAATAAAAACATTTTTAGTACTCAATTTAACATCAACAATTGTGTTCTGACTAAGGTATCGCTGGTGAAGGATTTGGGCATAATTTTTGAGCTTATCTTTGACAGCCACATCGCTTATATTTCGAAAAAGGCTCACGGTATGCTGGGTTTCATCATTAGAGTTTGTGAGCATTTTCGTAGGCATCAATCCCTTAGAGCATTATACATAGCTTATGTCCAGAGTGTGTTGAGCTACGGATCGATAATTTGGAATCCTTATTACAATATCTATATTAATCGACTGGAAAACATTCAGAAAAAGTTTATTAATCATGTCAACAAAAAATGTTATAAACATATTACTGATGATCGGGATCGAGTTATGAGTTCAATTATCACCTGAATTCACCATTGATGAGATGCTGCAAAACTTATAATACACTATCTAATCTCGCTGCCGTTGACGTTTTTTCTGATTCTTTATTGGCCTTCTCTTGCACTTTGAAACGATTTCTGGGAAATTACTGAATTGTGTTTCATATTTGTATTTTTTTTAATTTATGGTTCAGATGAATTTACTGTTTTCGTTGTTATTGGTTTTTAAGTAACATTGTGATTGGATTATTAGTGAATACATAATTTTGGGTTCGTCCCGTCTTGTATTCCTTTAAATAAATAAATAAATAAATGAAATTCTAATTAATAGTGAAATTTAAACTATATAAGAATCAAGATCAATAAAATTTTGCTGTGTAGAAATTGAATGTTTTAGTAAGATATTTGGTTCAATATGGATATTGGATTATTACAATGTATATTAGTATTTTTTTGATGATTGATTGAAAAAATCATTTAGGAAAAATACAAGGAATAAAATTATAGTTATCCAATATAATTACTTACGAATCAAATGAAGCATACAGGCCATCATAATGACCAGAAGAATCCATCTTACCAGTATCAAAACTTTGGATAAAGGTTTTATAAGACCAAATATTATTTCTAACACAATTGGATACCTTTCCGCCACGTCTTATTCCAACAAGAAATCAATAAACAATTCAAATATCTTTTATAGGTTGCAGATTTTTTGAGTAAATATTCATCGTTTAATAAAAACCATCAAACGCAATATGGTCAAATTAAGGTTAGAACATAGAGGTAACTTCCTTTAGGTGGTGTTGATCTAATGTAGGAAGAGAAAATCTCTACGTTTTGTAGACAACCCAAATTACACCTAAACAAGGCATAGGAAACTGTGACCAGAATTTCAACAGTGTGCGTAAATTCTGACCCTTGTAATGCTTGATATAATTGACCTACTAAATAGGTCTTAGGATAAATAAGCTCATACATATACAATTGTTGTAAGATATGAGAGGTATAAAAACACAAAACATTTTGAAATATTCATATTTTATACGATGTTACAATTACTCAATCAGAAAAAGGGTGATCTTATTATTTTGCATTATTATTATTTGGTCTTTACTTGATAGACTTTCATTGTATACCTTAGTTGATTATGTTGATTTTAATTTATTATCATGAGTTGTTCACATGACGCGTTTCGTTAACATAGTTAACTTCTTCAGATACTTACAAACAACAACTAGTTTGATATTTGGTAAAATACAGTACGTAAATATTTTCAGTTTCGAGATAAGATTACAATAAAATATTTTAATTACTTTTATCTCTTTTTTTATTTAATAGATCATATTTTTTATAATCAATAAATAATTATAGTTCAAACATGTTTCTGTTATTCAAATAATGAGTTTAAAGATTGAAACAAGTTTTTGGAAATTACTATGTTTTACTACGGAAAAATTGAAATGCATTTGTTGTAGAGTTGTGTGAATATAAGCATTTTAATGTTTTGGTAGTAAAACTTAGTAATTTCTGAACACTTGTTTTAATTTTAGCCCTAAAAATAACTGAAAGAAGATTCAAATATTCGCGCCAAGCGTTGATAATGCAATATTCTAAAAGCAGAGGTAACGCAGTTCTCTTGAGAGTAGGTAATACAGTTTTCTCTAGTTGAATTTGTTTCATGCACCAGTCGCTACAAAAAAAAACGACAAACTTGATTAACGTTTTTTCCCGGGAGTGTCCCGAGAACATTCTGGTTTATCTATGGAAAGAATCATAGATAAACTAAATACATAAGTTTTAAATTAATTGTCTATGGATAGATTTTTTTGACATTTGTAATGAATTATTCTTTACTCAAAGCTCATAGTAATAAAATAAACATACTTTATTTCCCTGACATACATAGATAAACGAGACTGTCTCATACAATATAGTTTTTTATGAGTTTCATTCATAAAGTGACATTTAATTTCTATGATTTAGCTCCTACAGCAAAAATTAGAATTTTAGATTATACGTTGGCAACATATTCATTATTTATTTGTTATCCCACGAATGTTTTTATTAGTCTCATTTCAATACTGGATATACATCAATATTATTCAATAACATTTAAACAGAAAAGATATGGACATTGACTTTAAAGAAGAAATATTAGATTCCAGGCATTGGTAGGTTATATAGTAGTTTTACCTATTAGTTAATTTAATTAGACAGAATATTCAAATCCACTTATTACACCTGAGGACACTATTCTTGATATTATCGTTTTCATCTGTTTCAGTGCTTCATATACAGGTAATAAAGAGAACGGTGGAGTGAAAATCGAAAATGTGGACATTACTGAAAACTTCATCGATGAAACTGGAATTCATGACAGGGAAGAATATATGCTTAAAAATGAATGTGATCATATGAGTGGTCCATCACGACAAATTGACAACAATAAGTTTCACTTCCTTGCATTGGGAGCCAACATTCAACAAAAAACCAGCGATTCATATATTTGTGATAATACTTTATTGAGTGAAGAGACAGTGGAACAACACAAAGAATTTTCTTCCAAACTGAAGAAACACGGATGTCACTTATGTGAATATTTTACAAGCCAAAAAGGCCATCTTAAAATGCACATAAAATCTGTTCATTTAAATTTGAAAGAACATAAATGTTATATATGCGATTATGCTGCAAGTAGGAAGGGCGATCTCAAAATACATGTAGATTCCGTTCACTTAAATGTGAAGCAACATAAATGTAACAAATGCGATTATTCTGCAAGTAGAAAGGCTAATCTTAAAATTCACATATATTCAGTTCATTTAAATTTGAAGGAACATAAATGTAACTTGTGTGATTATGCTACAAATCGAAAGGACGTTCTTAAGTTTCATATAAATTCAGTTCATTTGATTTTGAAAAAACATAAATGTCACTTATGTCATTATGCTGCAAATAAGAAGGCCGACCTTAAAAATCATATAGACGCAATTCATTTAAATTTGAAGCAACATAAATGTAACTTATGTGATTATGCTGCAAATAGAAAGGCTGATATCAGAATTCATATAGATTCCGTTCATTAATGTTTAAAATTAAACTATATTAATGATGTGGATTAATTACTAATGAATTAATTATACCTGAAAGTGTATACAGGATGTCTTAATGAAAAGAACAACAACAATTTAGGACAATACTAGCTGTATCCAAATTCAAAAACATATGAACACATGAAGTTAAGTGCTTTGCATCTTCTATTCATTCTTGTAGAAGGGGTGGTTGCTTCTTAAAAAGATCTCAATATGCAAATTGAGCAATCTATATGTTATTTAGATGCTTAAGAAAGTGCAGAAGAGAGGTTTTGTTTCAGGCCTGGCTGCTGAGTGTTAAAAAAACGGCATTAGGCATTCTTTGCCAGTCATAATTGAATTATTTACAAGTTTTAGGAAGTTGGTCTTGATTTTATGGTTGAATATGATAAATTTTGATTATGTTGGATTTGGTTGAATTCTCCAATCTCTCAGGTGGTTTTTTCGGAATAATGTCGTCATAGGAATTTTAAGTAAGTTCAATATTATATTAATCCGTGAATAGTGAACCTATTTTCAAAATTTTAACTGGATTATGCACAGAACATAAATTACTTTCAAACTAACCATTACTCGACATCTCTTCCCTATTCAAAAAATGTTGGGGATTGATACCACCTTCATGGGCGTGGTTTTTTCGGAACAAACTCATGATGAAAATTCGTCCCCCTCAAAACAAAAGTTTCTGAGTTGCAGGTGGTCAAATTTTCGTTGGGACAACCTATATGATAAGGAAGAGAGTGGTGAGTCTTGTAGTAGACCTTGTGTCAGTATAAACTCGTTTAATATTTCATTTTTAACCAGGAACTTTATATTTCTGTTGAGGGGAAGTTATTTATCATTTTCTCCAAGTAGACGGAACATATCAAGTGGAATAGCTTGAAAATTAGGCTTGATCGAAGGCTTTTTGTATATTCATAAATGTAGCCAATGATTTGTTTCCCGTTTTTCTATTGCATTCTCAGAGTATTAAACATAGTGAGATTCTATTGTATGCTTGAAAGATGTAGGGGATGTTTTCTTTTCAAAAATGACAGATACATTTCTCTGTGCGCACTACAGAGAAATATATTCATAGACAAACTATTAATAGTTATTTAGTTTAACTATGAATATATCTTCGGTCACAGATTACTAGATGACTATTATCTGTGTCTTTGGTGCACAATTGTCCGATTAGGAGATATCCGTAATGACAAAGCAGGTAGCTACTCTGACCTAGTAGATTAAGTTGATAAAGTTTAGTATTTCTGAGTATTACTTAATATAATTCTGATATTCTAATTAGATGCAAAAAATTTATTAATGGGGCTTATATCATGGAACCCAAGTTTCTTCTTCAGTTTGCATACATATACCATAAAATTACAGTTATTATCACAGATTACAGATGTACCGTAGATACTAGATGTTCATACTGTAACATACAGTAAATAGTTCTACCTACGACATAGACCTTGAGTAATAACCATGTTCATCACTCTGAGACATAGACTAACTGATCAATTCATCTATAGATAAAAAACTGAAGTTCTCTATGGTCCGTAATTTGTTCTCGTCATCACAGATTACTGATTTAGAGCCTTTTTTACCTATGCTCGTAAATTCCTATTACTAAACGAGTGCAGGATATTTGGAAATTGTGATTAATTTTACAGCATTCTAATTGATTCAGATTATCAGTGAAGCACATAATTATTCAAAGGTAATTTTTGCCTGATTCGCAAAATGTTGTAAAGTAATATCCAAGTGATGATTGAAGATTCGGAGAACCGATCCAAAATATTGTCTGTTGATGATTCATCGAACTGCTATGAATGTTGATAATCACTATATTGCTCAAGAAAGTTCAATGCCGGGGCAGACAAAAATTTCAGAGCAAAAATTACGTCAAACTTAGATCAGATGTTTTGATTTTGCTTTAGATCTGGACTTCTTTTTTTTGAGTGTACGGGAAGTTTAAGCTTTTGACTGTAGACAAAACAAGCGCAGGTCTAAAGCAAAATCGGTATGTGAACAAGAAACAAGGACTGCTGTCGACTCAAGCAGTGAAGTGACATACTGAAGGAATGAAACCGCAAGTTAAGGTCATGCGATATAAATCGGTACTGTCTTGGTTCATTTTCTAGAAACTGAGTTTTCTCTCAGTTTTCTGGCTAGACTAGGTGGATCAATGGGCAAGATAACCAACTGATCATTGAAAAATGATGCTACAATTGCCATAGTTGATCATTTGCGCATGTTCTTTCCAAGTAGTGAGTAATTTTAATTATTGGGGTAAATTATTATATCACTAACATTTTCTAACATAGAAGATTAATATTTTCCTATGGGCTGTGTAAAATCAAAGACCTACTATAATTATTTCTCTTAGTTATTTATGCTTCTAGGCGACAAGGTGCCTAGGGTATAAATCTCTATTTATACTTATAGTGAGTACAAACTTTTATGTCATACTAGTTCTTTATTACACCCACGATAAGAACAATTCAGAATTTATTACTGAAGTAACTTAGAGCTCAATAAATTTTCTTTGTGCTGAGTAAATTGATAATTTATTTTAAAATTAGATTTTTATATTTTCTTTTGATTCAATAAAATTCTTGTTTTTTTATTATCATTTATTTATAAGCAATCAGAATACACAATTCTTTTAGCTAATTTGATATATAAATATGGTAAAGACAGTCGAAAACATAGGAAATTCAATGTTAATCTGGAGAAGCAGGAATGTCTAGTGGATCAGTAGAATAATCAAATCCTCAGCGCGATGCGATGACGAATAAACAACTTTCTCTCTCAATGCCATTATGAAGTGGGGATTTTTAGATCGAAAGGCTGTGCAGTCTGATTTCAGCACCACCAAATCATTCGCCCTTTTGATCGAAGTATGCCCACTTCACAATGGCATTTAGGGAGAACAGTTGCTCATTCGTCATCACATCGCCCTGAGGTTTTGATTCTTTCACTGCTCCACTGGGCATTCCTGCTTCTCTAGATCATATCACCCATGATCCTCACGAAAGTTAAACTTGATCGTAGGACTGTTGCTATGGTTTCGGTAACTCTTAACGCTGCTCTGCTCACAATGACACCACAAAATTTTCCACAAACACGACTGTAATTATTTTTATAGCAAAACGTAGTTATATCTTGTTTTAATGATAGTCATCTAAGAGTAACAGTTGAATATTCTGATATCTCAGTAATTTTCCTTTCAATTTCATTTTAATCATTTGTTTTGTTGGGGAAAATTGTGATTTAACTACTTAATTGTAGTGCTAGTCCTCGAATTCCATAATATTATAATTTTTTCTGCTCAGACAGTCTTGGTTACATTCAGTAACATTTTCATGGCTTATTCTTCTTCACAAATATTTTTACTATGTATTTTATCCATGAATGGTGGTCTTAATAATTTTTTTCTTCACATATGTGTTTATTGTCTAAAAAATTTTTTAAAAAGTATTTGCTGAATATTGAATTTCATCTTTGGAATTCATTTTAGACAAGCAAATGTAGTTTTGACAAGCACTTCGTTGTTTCCGATATTGAGATTGAATTAATTTTCAGGCACCACTCTTTGAAACACTTATATGCTGTTTGGTAACGTTCCTTAGAATTCACGGTAAAAGGAATTAACATACAGCATTTGCTCCTTCTTGAATATTCTTTGGAATTCATTTTAGAGAAGGCAATGTAGTTTTAACAAACACTTTGACAGATGAAAACCTTAGTAACCCAAGACAAACCGATATTTTATTGAAAGTAAATAAACTACAAACTAAATTAATTGGAAATAAACTTTTGCAATGAAAAAAATATAATACACAACTCGGGAGTCAGTTTCTTCTTATTAATAGTATATGGGTGCAAACTACGTCTGGTAAATGTCACTTGCCTCCCTTATAGTGCAAATAACTATTGATAAATTATTCAATACTTGATTATTAATAGCAATCTCTTTGACAGATAATTCATTTTATGTTCTGAGTTTTGAGAAATATTTGTCATTTCTTTGAAATAAACGTTATAATTATTATTAATTTTAGAAGCGTGGCTGAAGCCTGCCCTGTTTCGAATCAAACAGGTAATGAGCATGCGCTTCGAAAATTATTATTGCATTGTAGTGAAAGCAGTCTCTTATAAATGGACTTAACAAGTATAAATATTCATGGTCCCATATTATATATCCGTTAATATAATTCTGATATATTTAATTACTAATCGTTTCACAAAATTTTATTCTGTGGTTTATGTGAAAGTTTTTTCACAGATTATATACCAGACTAATTAAATAAGTCTATGATTTATATAACCTGAAATTGTTGTTTGTCATTTCATGTTTTCAATGTAGACGTTATACACGTGCAGATTAAATAGATATTTGTTTAAATTTTCCTGGACATTAATTGATTAAATTCTGTTAAGTATATATTTTTTTTGAAAGAAACCTTCATTTAGTTTTCAAAATGGCCGAAATAGTACAGAAAAATACCGAAGTAATGATAAGGGAATTCGAAGATCTTCGACAAACCAAAATATTGACTGATGATATGATTCGTCGAATTGTTGTAGCAAGAAGACACATGGAATCCAAAATAAATAATGTAGGGAAGAACGTTGATGATTACAGAAATTATATAAATCACGAAATTCTATTACTGAAGAAGGTCCGCAGATGCAGGGATAGGAAGAAAATTTCAGAGAAGAAGGGTTCAGTGGACTACAGTATTATTCGAAGAATCAGAAGATTGTACGAAACCGCATTACAGAGATTTCCGAGTGATTACTCTCTTCATGAGGGTTACTATAAATTCTGCAAGGAAAATAACTTCACTTCTACCGCATCGCAAGCTGTTGACAACATGATTAAAATGTTTTCTTATAAACCAGAGGTTTGGAAATTGGCTGCAGGATGGTATTGTCATCTGAAGAATGTAGATAAAGCCTTACAAGTATTACACAAAGGTTTAACAATTAACCCTGAGAGTAGTTTCTTGTACAGTACTGCAATAGAATTGGAGATAAGTCAGGTATCGAATTCTGAATGTACACCTGAAGAAAAATTGTTTAAAGAAAATAAATGCTGTGAAAAGGTTAAAACTTACGTTACCTTGATTTTAAGAAATTTCAAGAATATAGATTATATCATTTCAACATTGTCACTTTTAGAAGGTCATAATTATACAAATCCTGCACAACAATTAATTTTGGATCATTTGTTCAAGAACTATTCTAAGGAAGACGTCGTCTGGCATATGTTAGCTAAGAGGGAGAAAAAAGGTAAGTTATAACAATTTTTATTAGTTAAATCTTAATGAAACAGAATTTCATATAATTATACTTGCTCCAATAAGGGCAATTTTGCTTATTGGCAAAGCCCTTCAACCAAAAATGTGCCTTGACTGATAAGATGATATTTTGATCAAAATCATGATCAAGGACCCAGGCAGCAAACTCTCAACACAATCTGTGATCATTTGGTTTTATTTCTTGAGTGAGTACGAGTTTATAAAGATGCAACCCCAGATTTGTATGCAATATTTTCCAAGTTGACCTTCGAGGAAGCTCCAGTTGTTACAGTTGTCTTGAAATGAGAAATTTGGCTCATCGACAACACTGAACGTTGCAACTGTAATGTTCTCACTTCGCACATTTAGTCGTCTTTTGGTGGCTTATTGTCTTGTAAGGTTAACTCACATTCAAACTTCTTCACAATGTGATGTATAACATGCAGAGTACCGGTGATGGCGACCCAATGAAACTGCACACTCTACTACTATGTAATATAATAACACTTGAAAATAAGGAAAAGTTTATTTGAAATAAAAAAATCTCTATTTGAAGCCTATCGCCCATATTGATAAACTGTTTTACTACAGTGTTTATTATTCAGTTGCTTCATTAATTTTTGTTGTTCCTTCACTAATTTTTTTTCTAAAGAAGGAGGTTCTCTCATAATTTTTGTAGTTCCTATTTGAACAATGTTTTGCAAATAGAATATTTATATCTTATTTCTCACATTTTTTGACGGAAACTTTTTTTCAGGGTTGCACTTTGTCTCAGATCCTAATGAACAACCAAGGTCTGGTACTTTTGCAAAATCCTGCATTACATATTGTATTGATAAATACGAACAGGGCTTATCACTTGTTGATGAAGATAAGAGGAAAAAATTATGGTCCTATTATTTGGAAAATCTAATCGAGATACAGGAAGAAAACGTTCAGACTCAAACAATAGACAGGCAGGGTTTACTAAAAACGGCCCTTCAAAAAGCTCACCGAGATAAATGTTTAGAAGAACATCATTACAATGTGTGGGTAGAACTGATGCCTGACGATGAAGCCAGGAAAACGCTCGAAGAGGCTACTAGCATATTACCGCAGTCCGAAGAATTATGGAAAATGCAACTGAGATACGCAATAAAAACCGACAGTGTGAATGATGTAAATGTTACTTTTAAACTCGGCGTCCTAGCCTTGAAAGAAAGAGCGCTACCTTTATGGTTGATGCTTTTGAGATTTCATTTATTGATTTCTGAGAACGATAAGATGAGGGTTATATTTGAGGACGGCGTCAGACAACCACCAGAAATTTCTAACGTTTTGAAACCCAAATATATAGAGTGGATTGCTTTTCATGAAGGAATCGAGGCTGCTAGAACTAGATACAGGTAAGTTATTGTTTATTGGCATTACAAATTGATTGGGTCGGTTTCATTTGTATCGTATGTGTTTCCATTTTGTGTAATTTGACTCATTTTGGCTTTTTGGTTCATTAGTTTTTTTCTTTCTGGCCGATATTTCCTGCCTTTCATTTCGTTGATTTTTCCACATGTTTGAATCCACTTAGTCTACAGTTCAGTTATTTCTTTGTGCAGTCTGTTGTAGAGTATCCTCAGGTTCTTGTCATTGTTGATTTTCAGTTCTTTGTCAAGTTGTTCTTAATTTGTTTTATAATGTGCCGAAAGAATTTTCTACTGAGTTTTGGAGAGAAACTAAATTGATGGATCTTGCAATCAAATGGCCATCGACCGCATTGATGTATTATTTTGCTTTTTAAGTTTTAGTTATATACAATTTATTAAATATATTATGATTAAGGAACCAAATTTTTTGTATTATTAGAGTTAGTTAAATACATTAAAAATGATTTGTATGTATATAACTAATTGTTAAAAAGCCAAATGATACATTAATAAATTATGATTTTATAGAAAAAAGTTTAGTGGTCCAACAGAAAAAAGTTACTTTCAATATTTAAGTGATAAATTTTTCAATCAAGTGGAAAAAATCATGTGTAACGCGAAAGAAACGATACATTACTTTTGAAATTAACTACAACCTCGAATAACTTTGGAAGGAGTGAAACTAATAAAAAATGTTTAGAAACTTTTTTTGTAGAGTATTAAATTTCCTTTAAAATACGTATTTTGTACCATGAAAATATTGATATTTCTGGTAGTTACAAAAATGCAAAATCGAAACGCAAAATTAAAAAAATTAATCAATGTTCTAGGCACGATAACAAGCAAACGGCTTATTTTACATTAAGTTACAAAGAGAGCAAATACGCATCGCTCAAATTTTTCAGATTAATAATTGACAAGGTTTGAGTGAAAAAATGCGATTATGGTTAAAAAACCAAGAGTCGTAACAATACACCCCTTAATACTATTATTAAGGGCTCAAACTTTCACGATAATTTCTTTTTATCATCATGAATGATATTTTCACAGTAGCATTAAAAAAAAAATAGTCGTTTTTTTTGGCCCAGCCTAATGTTCTGCCGTTATTCTCTTCGATTTCCTTGCAAGCCTCTAGATATTTATTGGATCTGAATTGCAAGATCATGTTATGAATATCATAGTTCAGTTTATCGAATTTTCGTTTTAGACTTGGTTCTTGGTTAGTATGATATACACGATACAATTGTTTTTTAAGTCGTATCAGCTTTATGATATAGGGATGGAGGGTTTGCCTGAAGTACTGTTTTTTGAATGTCGGTGTGACCTCTGTTATAATTCTTGATAGAGTGTTGTGGAAAAAGGTTATGTATTCAGTGGTGATTTCAATCAATTTGAGCATTCTTCTTTTCACTTCTTCAGTGTTGCATTTTTCGTAAAGTAAGTTTTGGTGTATATTCATTTACTAGATCTGCTAGTCTGCTTTGGAATTCACTTATGTATTTAGATCTTATAATAACGTTCCGAATATTGAACAGTTTCTTCAATAGCGACCTCATTTCTTTTTTCGCTCTATCTAGTGGGTCCCGTTTACGAGGTCAAAACTTCAAGTTGAAGCAGCAAAGTAACAGGGCATCAATGCGGAGGACCTTCCTAACAAATAAGATTTTCAACTGTTGGAACTCTTTGCCATCCAGTATTGTGAATGCTCCCACAACTAAACGTTGTTTTGTAGTTGAGTCCAATAATACTTTGTCTTCGATTCGATATTGTTAATCATAATAAATAGTCCGGGAACAGCAAGTGTTCTGTGAGTGGGACTGTTCAAATTTTGTGTTATATTAGTGGATGCATATTATTTCTATTGTTTTGGATTATGATGATGTTTTATTAAGTTTATGCAAGGTTGCCAATACTGGTTATATTTTCATCGTCTGATATACCAGGTGTAGAAGATGAATGTCAGACGAAGAAATGGTTCTTCTTTTGAAGCAAACCATTTTCACAGGAATTGAAGCATTTTTCAGCGAGAGCGTCTTCCACTGATATATGATATACCGTGTTAAACAACAAAGTTTCAATATATTGGAAGCTGATTTTAGACCGCAAAATAAGTAAAAACTTTCACATAAACATGGGTCCGCAAATGAGATGGTTTGGATATATAAGCGATATTCGATTTATTTTCATTTTTCAGATGTCTTGTTTACTGAACTTACAATTAAAATGTTTTTCAGTCTGTTAATTAGGAAAAATCACAGCTGGCATCAAACATTTGTTTATTCATATGACATTTACGTACTTTTATTGAGTATTTTGCATCCGATTCGAGTTGATTACTTTCTTTCACTTTGTTGCTAAGAAAAAGTTGTTATTCCTGAATTTGGAATGCCTTATTCTAATATTGAAATGAGTGATGTGGTTTTCATGTATGGCCGTGCCAACGGAAGTGATCCTGAAAAGCACGTTGCCTTTATGCAGAGGCTTATCCCGATCGTCAACTTCCTTCTCATGTGACGTTCAATCAAATTTTTAGACGATTGAGGGAAACTGGTTCCTTAAAAAAGGCTCGTGATACTGGACGTCCAAGATCTGTAAGTACTCCTGAAGTTGAAGAGCAAACTTTAAATATTGTGACTGAAAATCCCAGTACAAATGTAAGAAGAATTTCAGCGGAAATAGGAATAAGTGCCCCCCTTATCTGGAGAACTATGCAACAACAACTTCTCTATCCATTCCATATTCAACACGTCAAAACTCTTAATCCTCCTGATCATGAAGCCACAAGGACATTCTGTCAGTGGGTTTTAACAAAGATTGCTGAACATTCGCATTTTACTTCTAATATCCTTTTTACTATATACTGAATTGTTTCAGCCGTTACTATTTGGTAGTTGATCATAATTAAAACAAATTGTAAAAATTACTATGTTTTACTACCAATAAAAATATATATTACACATTTTCTTGTGACTCGAGTTTTGGGAAATGAATTATCGCATCATCAGACAACTGAAGACCTAACAGTGGTACAGAGGTATTAAAACAAAAGTGATACATATTTTGAATATTTCAATACATTCTAGGTAACACCTAATAGTGGTACAGAGGTTTACAAGCGGAACGTAATAAAAAACCGGATTAAAAGAGAGGGGCCCTCTAACAGATATCGGAATGTCGGCAATCGACAAAGAAGGTTGTTAAACAGGTGGTACCCATTTAAATATCTCAAATAATTTTTGGGGTTACATAGCTCCGTACAGTTATTCATTATTTTTACATTATTTTGTTGTATATCTCAAATATTTGGATTTACAAAGCTCCATACAGTCATTCATTATTTTTTATATTATTTTTATTGTGAACTAAGTTGAAAATTTCAATAATCAAGTTTCTTTTCTTTTGAATCTACATGTAAAATTTTCTTAAGATTTTCTTTTGTCGAAAGGAATTACTGTTTTCTAAAGAATGAGTGGCAAAAGTTGAATTTTTGTTTACTTTTCATTAAATTCATTTTATGTTTGTTGAAAAAGGTTTTAAACAGATGCTACTTTTTAAATATCTCAAATATTTTCGATTTACATAGCTCCGTACAGTCATTCATTATTTTTACATTATTGTTATTGTGAACTAATTTGAAAATTTCAACAGATTCTAGATAATCGAGTTTCTTCCCTTTTGATTCTACATGTAAAATTTTAAGATTATCTATTGTGGGAAAGGAATGACCGTTTTCCAGACAATGAGTGACAAAAGTAGAATTTTGTTTATTTTTTATGAAACTCATTTTATGTTCGTTGAACCTCGTCTTGAAGGAACGTCCTGTTTGTCCTATATATTTATTACTGCACGTAGAACAAGATAACTCATAAACTCCTGATTTGTGTATGTTTGGAGTAGGGTCCTTTGCGTTAAATAATACCGATGATAATTTGTTTTGCGTTTTGAAGGCAATATTGACATCTGATTTTGAAAAACTATTGGCCACTTTTCGACTTATGCTACCAAAGTACGATAGAGAAATGAATTTTTTATTTTCTTCAGTCTTCTTGTGACTCGAAACTCGAGTCACAAGAAAATGTGTAATATATATTTTTATTGGTAGTAAAACATAGTAATTTTTACAATTTGTTTTAATCCTTTTTACTAATGAAGCCGGCTTCCTTTACCAAAGATGGAATTTTTAATTTTCGTAATAGCCATATTTGGGCGGATGAAAATCAATATGCGATTCATGAATCCAGGCATCAATAAAGTTTCAGTATAAATACCTGGCTAGGTATTTTAGGAAATCGCTTGTTAGGACAAGTAGTTTTACAACGGAATTTAACAGGAACCGCATACCTTAACTTTCCTCAAAATCCCTTTCCCGATTTTTTAAACGTGGTACCTTTCAAATCAGTGGATGAATATTTGGTTTATGCAAGATGGAGCGCCCCCACATTATACACTTGCTGTTAGGAAATATTTAAATCAAACATTTCCCAGAAGATGGATAGGACGAGGGGGCCCAGGACCATGACCTGTTAGATCTCCCGATTTGAATCTTTTGTATTTGAGGTTATTTGAAAAGTTTAGTGTATGCAACGTCGGTGAATAATATCGAAGAGTTGGAACATCGGATTGAACTATCCTGTCAAACGATCCGAACACAACCAGGTCTTTTCGAAAGAGTACGTAATTCCATCATGCGACGATGTACTTCCTGCATTAAAATGGACGGTGGTCATATGGAACATCTTCTGTTAAACGCTAGAAGTCAAAAATGAATCAAATATCTTCTGGAATTTATCGTATTTGGTAACGCTAGCAGTTAATATTTTGAAAACCGAAAATCGCTCGTATCTCCAAAACAACGCAATTACGGACCCATGTTCATATGAAACTTTTATCAGGTTTTATTGCCGATTCCTCGGTTTTTATATGTGAACTTGATTCTTGATAGACCTGCTACTATTTTGCTGGTTTTTCCAGCTGTTTTGGTGAGATGTCCCTAGAATGTTAGCTATTCATATGGAATTTATATTATTTGTATCAATTATAAAAACGTTTACTGTGAATGTCTCTTCAAAATATTCTATTTCTTTTCAGTACTCTCGCTATAGAAAGACCTTACTGCAAAGAACTACATTTACTCATGGCCAAACTAGAATTTTCACAGATGCAGATCGACCACGACAGCTGGCAAAAGGTTCACGAATTGGCTTGTGCTCAATTTGGCGAAGAGGAAGTCGAAGTATGGGTGAATTACTTAAAGTTCATTTTATACAGGAAACCTAATGATTTGCAAAATCAGATCACAAGAATTTCTAATGAGTCAAGAAATAAGCTTCCTGCACTTCTTTGGCAACAATTCAATGAAACTTATAAAAAATTGTTATCTGAAGTTTGAAATTCGTATTAAATGTTTTAGCCTTATTTTTTTTTTTCAAGTCTGTGAATTGCCAATCATTGAACGTTTTTCAAACTAAGTTGATCCAAAAAATTGAAACGCTTGTTTTTTTAATGGAAAATGGTCAAATGAAGATGAAGAAAGGCATTTTGAGGATCCAAGTTTATAGTTTTGAGATTTTCTAGGGAAAATTTTCATTAGAAATTTATATTTTTGTTTTATTTATACAGTTTTTTATGCTGAAATACAGGGGTCCTTTAGGTCTTCCTAATTTCTCTAAATTATTTTCTTTACACCAAATAAAGAAGTTTTCCTTACATATATCTTATAAATTTTCATATTTATCCACCATACAGTATCATAAAGTAGTAGACTGCAAATGTTGTTTCTATTATCTGGACTTAATTAAAATGAGAAAATGCGAATTTTTTTTTCGAAAGTTCGTATAGATTTTAAGAAAGTATACCGACTTAATTTTGTTACATATGAAAAAAAATTTTCCACATTGAAATTGCAGGTAAAATTTTTCAAAAAAAAATTAGTTTCGACTACTTGATTTCTGCTAATAACTTCTAAATTTGACATTTGACATAAAAGGTAACCAGATGTCTCTTTCAGCGAGCACGGGGTTTATTTTAACTAATGGACGGCAGGTAACTTCAATGTCTGTCAGCAACGTCCTTAATTACCAAATAAATTGTAAATAAAAAGAAATAACTGCTGATTGTCTTGGCATGTAAAAGGTGGGACCATCTAGAGTGCATTTTGAAGTAGTGGTTATTTAGAGTCTGGCAATATTTTTGTCATTGGTGTTTTGACAGAAAGTTTAATATGTGACATTACCGAATTACGAATACATATCCCACGCTTGATTTTTCCGATAAATTCATTTTGTTCCATTTTTCATTTTCACAACTTGAATAGGATCACTATGTTTACTTGATATTTTAGAAATTTCGTGTATATTTCTTTAAATTTTCAGCCAAAAATGAACCCAAATGATTAAAAGGAAAGACTTTCGATTTACAGGGCAGACTTTAAGACTAAATGGGAAGATAAAGTTCGAGAATACACAAAATGCGCCCATGAGACTCGAAGATATAACCATTGGAAATGATATTTTTTTGCGCACTTGTTCTAGGGAACAGTGTGCAACAGCGTTTTGCCCAAATGTCTAAGTTTTTATTCAAGCAGAAATTGGTCTCAAACGAGTGGGTTAATAAAATTCAAATGTTCTGCGTATGACTGTTCCACAATAAAAAATGTTTTATGGTCCCTCGGAGCCCAAAGTCGAACACAGAGATCTTTGTGTTTTGAGGTACTATATCCTGTGCTCCCTGCTCGGTCTTCCAAAAACATGCTTGGCAAGCATCCACCACAAAATTTAAGATAATGTTTGTCATAGTGGCAACTTGTTTGAAAAACAAACTGGTTTCCATCAAATTCACTATTATACTTCTATTCAACTCGCCAAGTTAATGGATATTTTTGACCATCTACTTACTTCAGGTATAATTAATCGTTTAAACAGATTTTCTAACAGAGCATCACTGTGATAAAACCATCAATTGAAGTTTAAACATGGTTTCACATACTGTGATAACTCAATTAAAACTAGGATAATAAATAATAATAACTTTATTTACCCAATGGGAAGATTCCCAATTACTTAATAACATTTTTATATTTCAGCAGCACGTAAGAAAATTGTCCATTTTCACTCTGAGTTTTTCCATTTTCACTAGACTATCCACTTTTCAGTAACAAGTAAATTGTTTACAAGTTACTTCACCCACGATTCTTCAGGTTTAAGTCGAATTTCATTATATTTTACACTTTTATCTAACACTTGTGACAATTATTTATAAATTTTTCAGGCTCGCTTCTTCGTTAGAAGTATATTTTCAGTCAATACTGTACTGCCAACGAATACTGTACTTACATATCCCACGCTTGATTTTTCCGATAAATTCATTTCACTCCATTTTTCATATTCACAACTTGAATAGGATCACTATGTTCACTTGATATTTTAGAAATTTCGTTCAACTCGTCACTAAAACTCGCGAAAATCGTTTTTCACGTAAGATATATCTAACCGAATACATTCGAATGTAGTACCACATTAATCACGCTCACTTATCACTAGGTTTCACATCACTATTCGAAATTAAACTAGAGAGTACATACTTGCGATCCGTTCATAGCGCTCTCTCGTATAAAACTGAATAAATACTTTGTTAAACGAATGACTAGTCCCTGAATCACCCCTGACGCACGATGTTATGTAACTAACCAGTCCAATATTCTAGCAACATATACGGGGTGCATCCGAAAGTATATCGATAGTTTAAGATTTTTACTGCAAATCTAGAAAAACATTATATCGAGTTGGAATTATACGAGGGGTATTCAATAAATTTTATTAGATCTGTCATTTAATTTATTTTCTTGATTGTTTCGGTCCTTATTTGACGGAAATTCATCGTATATGATTTAAAGTAAAACACTTTATTTCGGCTAATATATATTGTTTACACAACAATTGTTTCGTCAATTACATTTTGACTTCATCAGGTGAGTATGGTACTTTCACAAAATCGGTCTCCTTAAATACAATTTTGAGCAAAAAGAAACGTGATAACATGAAGGTTTGTTTTGGGAAGTTTCTGAATTTATTCAAAAAGGTTCAGTAACAGGGATCGCTTTAAATCTGTCTGATAGTTATGTAAAATGTGTTTTTTATGAAACCGGTTTATTTTTAGTGCTTCTAAAAGGCCAGTTTGTTCTCTATATGGAAAACTTCGAAATTATGGTCAAAATAATGTCCTGTTTCTTGAAGGTGGTTGACATAGGTAGAATTTTATTTATTACGAATGAATCCTGATGTTCTTTCATCCTATTTTCGAAAGTGCCTGTTTGACAAATGTACCGCAGGTTAACCTATATACTCCCGATCTCTTGTTCTTATTAACGATATCTTTATTTTTTATCGATTTACCTGAAGAATTTGTGGTTTTATATGAAACATTGAGATTTCGATTTTTCTAATACCTAGCTATCAGTTCAGATTTTCGTCCTATATATGTAAGCAAATATGGTGTTTATTTTTTATTCTAATTTGTGGGTAAACTAATGGCATGGATTGTTTTTGTTGGATTTTATAGTTTGTCGATAATTGATGGTTTCTACTACTCATTATGTACTGCACTAAAAATAAACCGGCATCATAAAAAACACATTTTACTCAACTATCAGACAGATTTAAACCGATCCCTGTCACTGAACCTTTTTGAATAAATTCTGGAAATTCTCAAAACAAACCTTCATGTTATCTCGTTTCTTCTTGCTCAAAATTGTTTTTCAGGAGACCGATTTTGTAAAAGTACCATACTCACCTGATGAAGTCAAAATGTAATTGACGAAACAATTGTTGTGTAAACAATATATATTAGCCGAAATAAAGTGTTTTACTTTAAATCATATACGATGAATTTCCGTCAAATAAGGACCGAAACAATCAAGAAAATAAATTAAATGACAGATCTAATAAAATTTATTGAATACCCCTCGTATAATTCCAACTCGATATAATGTTTTTCTAGATTTGCAGTAAAAATCTTAAACTATCGATATACTTTCGGATGCACCCCGTATATGTTGCTAGAATATTGGACTGGTTAGTTACATAACATCGTGCGTCAGGGGTGATTCAGGGACTAGTCATTCGTTTAACAAAGTTTTTATTCAGTTTTATACGAGAGAGCGCTATGAACGGATCGCAAGTATGTACTCTCTAGTTTAATTTCGAATAGTGAAATAGTGAAACCTAGTGATAAGTGAGCGTGATTAATGTGGTACTACATTCGAATGTATTCGGTTAGATATATCTTACGTGAAAAACGATTTTCGCGAGTTTTAGTGGCGAGTTGAACGAAATTTTTAAAATATCAAGTGAACATAGTGATCCTATTCAAGTTGTGAAAATGAAAAATGGAGTGAAATGAATTTATCGGAAAAATCAAGCGTGAGTTATGTAAGTACAGTATTCGTTGGCTTTAGTGAAAAGTACAGTATTGACTGAAAATATACATCTATCGAAGAAGCGGGCCTGGAAAATTTATAAATAATTGTCATGAGTGTTAGATAAAAGTGGAAAATATAATGAAATTCGACTTACGCCTGAAGAATAGTGCGTGAAGTAACTTGTAAACAATTTACTTGTTACTGAAAAGTGGATAGTCTAGTGAAAATGGAAAAATTCAGAGTGAAAATAAACAATTTTCTTAGGTGCTGCTGTTATTTTGTAATTGGGAATCTTCCCATTGGGTAAATAAAGTTATTATTATTTATTATCCTAGTTTTAATAGAGTTGTCACAGTAGGTGAAACCACGGTTCAACTTTAAATGACAGTTTTATCACGGAGTGATGCTTTATTATAAAATCTGTTTAAACAATTAATTACATCTGAAGTAAGTAGACGGTAGTTAATATCCATTAACTTGGCGAGTTGAATAGAAGTTTAATATTGAATTTGATGGAAGCCAATTTGTTTTTCAAACAAGTTGCCACTATGACAAACATTATCTTAAATTTTGTGATGGATGCTTGCCAACCATGTTTTCGGAAGACCGAGCAGGGAGCACATGATATAGTACCTCAATACACAAAGATCTCTGTGTTCGACTTTGGGCTCCGAGGGACCATAAAACATTTCTTATTGTGGAACAGTGGTACGCAGAACATGTGAATTTTATTAACCCACTCGTTTGAGACCAATTTCGGCTCGAATAAAAACATACATTTGGGCAAAACGATAGCACACTCTCCCCTAGAACAACTGCGCAAAAAAATATCATTTCCAATGGTTATATCTTCGAGTCTCATGGGCGGATTTTGCGTATTCTCGAACTTTATCTTCCCATTTAGTCTTAAAGTCTGCCCTGTAAATAGAAAGTTTTTCCTTTTAATTTTTTGAGTTCATTTTTGGCTGAAAATTTAAAAAAATATACACGCATTGTATTGTGCTCTGAGGCGAGCGCACAAAGGTAAAATTGAATTATAGAGATCAAATCTATCTAAAAAACAATATTTTGTGACAAATTAGAATCATATTTTTTATTAGATCTTTGAACTATCAGAAATTCAAAACAAGCTGGCAAAATTTCTAGAAATTACAAGTTAATTTTTTCAAAATAATAATAATATTTATTCCCTAAGTAAATTACACATCAACAATAATTCGATACCACATTCACAAATTGAAATACAGAAGGTGAAAGAATTAATGATATCACAGAAGCTTTAGCTCCGAGAAGCAATGGGCTTGTACGTGATGCAACTATTCTGTTTGAATGACTTTCCTACAATGGGTGAACAAATACCTACAAAAAAATAACCATAAAATTAAAACCCACAAAAAATACTATATCTAATCTCAATCAGAACCTTTGATTAACAAAATTATTTAGTTTATTTCTTCCGTAAGATTTTCCTGATGATATAATGATCATGTGAAAATTATGGATGAGTTTCATTTTTCTCTGAAAAGTAATCAATACAAATCATTAATCTAGAGAGAGAGATTTACTTTTATGATAGATTGGGCCGTTGCTTGGTAGAAATCAGTTGTAATTGTCATTATAAAATAAAACACTTGTTTACATTTTCTACTTTATTTTTGGTATTGACGTACGTTTCGTCTTTGCTAGAAAGACTTCATCAGAATACCTGATTCTGATGAAGTCTTTCTAGCAAAGACGAAACGTACGTCAATACCAAAAATAAAGATTTACTTTATTGAACAATAGGAACAATTATTAAATTTAAATAAACATGTGGAAATTCAAATTATTTTTTCTTGAATCAAATGGCTATCGATTGAAGTCTTCCAAATACATTTTAATTCATAATATATAAAATGTAGTAGTTGCTACACAGGACATTAAATGTTTAAACAGTGGGAGTGCTGAAAGTTTTACCTTTTTAGTTCTCTATTGTAATGATGTATTAGCGGTTCAATGATGGTCCTGTTGTTCTGGTTTCCAATGAATTTCTGCTTAGCCTTTGCAGTCTGGTCAGTATTGGCTCCACTCCTGTTGTCACTTATAACATGATGTTAGAAGGATTGTGTAGAAGATTGTTCGGGTGTCTCAACTTCGTTAATTTTCTAAGGGAAGTTCTTTCCTGTTTTCTAGGTTGTTTAGTGCAGTTTTTGTTGCATTTGAGAATATTATGTGGCCATACTCCAGCAGTGGTCTGCAGATCATTTTGTAAATAGCAGTGGATGTTTTGGTGTTGATACCTAAGTTTTCGAAGACGTGAAGTGTCTGGCTCTTGTGATGGCTGCCTTTTTCTGGGTTTTTATGCGATGCTTGAAAGTTAGTTTGTTGACTATCAATATTCCCAGATATTTGCACTTAGTAGTTGGTCCGATTGTTTCATTGCCAATTTTGACATAAAATTGAGGTTACAGAGATAGACAACCTTTCTAATGTTAAGTTGTGTAAACAACCTAAATTACACCTAACGAGAGCAAGGAAACAGTGATGGTATATTCAAAACAGTAACACCAGAAGAATATATTTATATTAGTAATGAGCTATCCCGTGTTATACGGAGTACTCTAAGATATCTGGGATTATACTGAGTACTCTAAGATATCTGGGATTATACGGAGTATTCTAAGATATCTGGGATTATACGGAGTACTCGAAAGAACGCTAACCTTTTTATCGTGATCGTCTAGAAGCGGGAGAATAGGACATAGGTTGTGTAGACAACCCAAATTACACCTACGAAAGCATGGAAATAGTGACGGAAGGTTCAAATATTCAAAACACAGTTATGCCAGAATAATATATTTCCATAAGTAACAATAAAAAGCAACAAGAAAATTCAACATGATACTCAATTTTAAAAATTACTTACGAATCGTAAAAAACACTTATTCTTTCCTGTGCATTATCATTTTGATTTAAAACGTCGATTCTACAAATTTGACTTGTCACGGAGAATCTGGAGATGACATAACCTCCTACTCTAAAAAAAATATTTAGTTTCTTGTCTATGGTTCACTATTTGAATAAAGAATATTTCTGAATATAGAATATTCTTCAAACAAAGAGTCCACGTGTGACTCTAATCTCCTTGATTAAAATAGTATTCTTTATTCAAAGAGAATTCATAAGGAATGTAGGCATTACGGATGACAGATGATACCACAGATTACTTAATAATGTAGATACGGCACTCACCTTCCCCTTTACCTAAAACTAAATTTTTAGTTTGCGCACCAATCAATAGATAGCGCTAACTTCAACTCGTACTTTATGCTTTCGTCGCTAGGTACCGTTAGCCATTGTTGTTACGATAAATTATCACATACTTGTTTTTGGTTAAGTATTTTGGGTGTTCATTATTCGTTTAAAAATTGAGTTCTATAGTTATATATTACTTGAAAATGAAATATACTAAGAAATATTGTTAACTTGGGTTTGAAGATCTAACCAACCTTAAACGTCGTATTCTGAAGAGAAATCCAAAGAGATGGAACGAAATTGGTACAGCCAGCTAATTAAGACATTTGCTTAATTATGTTTAATTATTCCAACTTGAAAACCGCTATGAATTCGAAATGACGATTCAGAATATTCAAAAAATATTTTCAAAATTCTTCCCAAGATGCTATTTTCGATTTGGATGATCAACGTAGTCAGAACTGCAAAATGTTATAGAGGAAAAGGTAAAGAAAGGTTTGTAATAAAACTCAGCACTTGGTTTTTTCTCGAATGTACTTGATATAATGCTCTAATTTTTTCTTCAGTTTATTTTCAAGAGGTAATTGACATGGATATAGAAGAGCCATTTTCTGAAGAAGTGTCTAATGTTGATATGAAAATAACTTCTTCAGGTTGGTGAATTTTTATTACTACATAGTCTAGGATATTTTTGTGTAGTTAGTTAATTTGGAAACAATCATAAATTAAAGCTGTGCATTTTGAAAAAGTATCGAACAAAATGCTCTGGATGATCTAGTAATTTAAGTTTTCTTTGGATGATTTTCCTGAGGTAACTGATATTAAAATGAAAGGGCCAATTTCTGAAGCAGTGTCAAATGTTGCAAGGAAGGTAAGGTTAATAACAAATTTTTATTACTATGTAGTAGTAGTGTATAGTAGTTCCATTGTAAACAATGGAAGTAGAAATTCAAAACTCATTAAATTATTTGGATTTAACAATAACTAGAGGTAATGATAAACATAAATTTTCTATTTTTCACAAACCTTCTCATACAGATATAACTATTCCCATAAACTCTTTTCATCCAATACAACACAAATTATCAGCATATCATAGCATGACACATAGGTTATTAACAATTCCTTTATCCCCAAAAGAATTTAATCAATTCAATTAAACAAATATCCATCCAATAATGGGTATGCGTCTTCATTAATAGATAATATGATGTCCAAAAAACAATATCAAAATGTTGTTTAAGAGATATACCCCTTGCAGAAAACCGGGGAAAAAAATATAATTCCCTCACTTTCTATGGAAAATCATCATTAGAAATAAAAAAAGTACTTAATAGCATAGATATAAACATTTCTTATAAAACCAACAATTCATTAGGAACCTTTTTGAAAAACGCATCAGGTGTTCACCAAATATTATGTGGTATCTGTTCTAAAACATATATCGGTCAAACCGGAACCCTTTTCATACTAGAATAAAGGAACACTGCCGGCCTAGCTGAATAACAAAATGGACTCTAAATATGCATAACATTTAATAAATGAGAAACGTGAATTCGATGAAGGTTTTAAGGTTTTGCATACAGAAAATAAGGTTTTAAAATTGAACCTGTTGGAAAGTTTAGAAATAAACCGTTTTAGAAAGTCGGGGAATCTTTTGAATGGCCAAACAGAGTTATCCACCTTTATTGCATCTATTCTTCTAAGGGCTCAGTGGTTTTACCAAAGTAATAAAAACTTTTTATTGTACCCTTATCTCAAAATGGAAAATATGTGAATAGAATTGTTACCAAATTTCAGACTAGTTCACAAGCATTTGAAGAAGTTACTATGTAAACAAAACACGTCATGTAAGCAACTCACAATAATAATTAGAAATCGACATATAAATTTGTATCATTTAACCTAAAGTCTATAATAAACAAAAGTTTTTATATTCATTTCATCTCGGCACAGATGCATCTCGGTTTTTTTAACAAATAAAATGACAGATAGCAGATTAGACATAGACAAACTATTAGTAGATATTTAGTTTATCTATGAGATCAGATAATTTGTACTGTGATGTCGATATGAAATTCATTATTTCAATTTTAGTCTATTTGGTGGTAAAACGATTCATGATTCTGAAGAAATCTCCAGTTTAATAAAAAATCAATTCCTGTGTTGCATTTATGAAAGGATATAAATTTAAACTTGCAGAATGGATAATCAGTATCATGTATCAGTATGATGTGAAAAAGGGAATATGATTTTTCTGATTAGTAAGTTTGTTACGAAACTTATTTATTTATAATTTATTCTAAAATATTCCGATTTGTTGAAGATGCTCTATCAAAGCACAATTTCAGGTTCATCTAGTTGGATTGATTTAGCCGATGCCTGGTAGGGAATGATTTATTAATGAAACACGTTTTTATTTCTACGTTATTTTAATGGAAATAACATACGTTTCGTCCTTTTTGAAGGACTTCTTCACAGTACAGTTATACAGATTTTATTTTGGACTTACTGTTTTTGAAAAAAGTCTACAGATGATATTTTTAGTGGTTTATAACAGAAAGGTATTCCATCCAGAATCACGTATCATACGAATCTCTTAAAAATATTGAAGAGAGGGGTGTAATAAAAGTCGGTCTGGTCATTTAAAAGGATGTTATCTTTATGCTTATTTATTTGATTTATTTCCCATAAATACAGTTCTAGACCTCTGTTTTCAATTTGTAAAATATCAGAATTATTTAAAAAAAATGATTATTTTCTAAAAGGCGTTTAACGTAATGTGAGCATTTTTTATCTTTATCAAAAATTCTTTTGTGTTCCAAACTCCAAAATTTCTACCTGTTAATTTTCATGAATCTGCAAATTTTGTTGATATACAGAACGAAATCTATCCCCCATAGAAATACCTTGTTTTTCAAAATATTGATTTCTACTACACCACGTTACTTTTCTGTGTAACACTCTCACAAATAATTCGAGTCCGTTAGTTTTTTCATGGAAAAATATTTTTCATTAAAATACCAATAGATATGCAGAAATCGGAAGAATGATTGCTGTCATTTTTTTTTTGTTTAAATTTCCAACTTCAGATTTCATCATTGAATGTGATGAATATTTATTATGTGAAAGTTTGAACTTCATGGTGGAAAAAAAATTATGAAAGCCTAAGTGGGAACCTTCATAACTTATGTAAATGCGAAGTTATTGCTATTGGTACACAAAAGTAGCAAATTTGACATAATAACAAAATATTGAAGTTCCGATCATTTCTTCTCTAATCTCCATTTTTCAGGAAAAATGTAATACTGTAGAAGTCGTACTTTATCTTGTATCCTATTTATCTGACATCTACCAACACTAAGCTGTACTTGATTAGGATTGTGAAATCTGCACAAAGAATTCTACTGATATATATCTTTGTTACATTAAATAGTCAATAGAGGCCACACTATATCGCGTGTTTCTATAACTCGAGCGTATTTCGTTAGTGCCATCTATCTATGAATGTCTATATTTATTGTTGATAAAGCTATTTACTAGCAGATTTCTTTGTACTGATTTTACAATTCTAAGGTAATACAGCTAGATGAGTGTAGATGGCACCAAACAAGCAATACGGTAATATAGGAATTTTATGATTGAAAAATAAGATTTTGACATGTAGCAGATTAATAATATACATTATCTATGATCTGTGGTATTGTTCTTTTCTTCTAATGAGTACATATTGGGAGAGGTTACTTTTTAAATAAAAACAAACATTTTATTTCAAACATGATTTCACATTCATCTTTATATAAGTTATGCATTGGTTTCCAAGTTTAAAGTAAATCTTCAAACCTGCATGATACAGAGTCCAAGGGGAAATTGATTTAAATTTGAATTGAACATAATATTTTCTCAATAGCAATTTCAGTTACTTGCATCATCATCATTCTCCACTCAAATTTTTCTATTTATTGAGTGTAAAATTTCTAAAAGAAAACTTCTTTACTCTTGAATTTCAACTAGATTTCTAAAGCTTCAAATTCGGTACATTCCATGAATATTCCTTGTGGATGATTATTTTTAAACTTCACATTATTCTTGATGAGATAATCAATTATAAATTTTTGCTCTTATTTTGATAGAAATTTATTGGATGCACTTAACATTTGTGACTGCAAAAATTGATTATATTTTTAATTCTCTCAATGAAATATAAGGGAAAAACTTAACATATTTATGATATATTTATTTATTTTTCTGTAAATATTTATGGAATGGTAAAGTGTGCAATAAATTAACTGAAGAGTTGCATTCTAAATATAAGTACACCTCAATTTTAGAATTACTATTGACCTCACTTAATAATATATACCTGTAATAGTATCGGGTGTTTTTTTTAGAGTGATAGAACTTTCGATAGGGATAACTGTGATTTGACAGAAGGTAGAATCCATGTTGTTTCGACATTTCTGTTCAGTAAGCATTGACAAATTATCAGGGACAGACTCACCACGCAACAACGTTTACAAATTGTTGAAATTTATTTTCAAAATCAGTGTTCTATTCGCCAAACTCATAGAGCACTTCGTGAAATTTACGGTTTACATAATCGTCCACCAGAGCAGCTTATTCGTCGAACTATCGATAGATTTCGGACAATATTTTCTCTATTCGATGCAACAACAACAAGACAAAGAACTGTACGTACAGAAGAAAATATCGCTGCTGTAAGTCATAGTGTTAATGATGGTCCAGATTTGTCAATTCGTCGACGTTCACAACAAGTTGGACTCTGTGCATTCACCACATGGAAAATTTTATGTAAACATTTTCTCTACTCGGTGCAACAACAACAAGACAAAGAACTGTACGTACAGAAGATAATAATCGCTGCTGTAAGTTATAGTGTTAATGATGATCCAGATTTATCTATTCGTCGACGTTCACAACAAGTTAGACTCTGTGCATCCACCACATGGAAAATTTTGCGTAAAGATCTTGGTCTACGCCCATAAAAGATCCAACTGGTTCAAGAACTAAAGCCACTTGACCATAATAAGCGTCGTTTGTTTGCTGATTGGGCCTAGAGCAGCTTGAAGTTGATCCACTTTTTTATCGTAAAATTGTGTTTAGTGATAATGCTCATTTTTGGTTGAACGGCAAAATTGCCATATATGGAGTGAAAACAATCCTCAAGAAGTTCTGCAGGTTCCATTGCATCCTGAAAATGCACTGTATGGTGTGCTTTACACGCTGAAGGCATCATCGGTCCATATTTCCTTAAAAACGATGCTGGAGCTAATGTTACAGTGAATTGTGCTCGTTACATATCGATCATCAATGATTATTGGTTTCAAAATTTGAATGGTGTCGACCCAGAAGTGTTTTGGTTCCAACAAGATGGTACTACACCTCTTGCTGCTACCGTGACAATTAATTTATTGAAAGAAAGATTTGACGATAACATGATTTCGAAAAATGGTCCAATTAATTGGCCTCCAAGATCATGCGACATAACTCTACTTGATTATTTTCTTTGGGGTTATGTCAAGTCATTGGTTTATGCTCATAACCAGAAACAATAGACGCTTTGGAAGCCAACATAACTCGTGTTTATGATGAAATAAGGACTGAATTACTTGAAAAAGAAGTCCAAAATTGGTCAAGTCGAATGCTGTTCCTCAGAGCTGGTAGCGGTGGACATATGCCGGAAATTATTTTTAAAACATAAATGTTATAAAATTATCTTTCAAATGAAAAAAATATTGGCTTCAATCTTAATTTAAATGTGTTTTATTTCAATTTAAAGTTCTATCACTCTAAAAAAATACCCGATATATCAGTTATATATTTTATATATCAGTTATGTTCAAAAACTGGACAGAATCGGCACAATAGTTCCCGAGTTATTCTCACTGGATATTTTATTATCAAATATTATTGAAAGTATAAATCTGATCAAGTTTAAATTTAGTATTTAGATGTGAAATAATGACACAAAGGCTCATGCATAATTCCGTGAATCATGACAATTTTTTGAAATTATTTTCTTGTCTGATTTCGGTGCAAAGTTTGAAAAGTATATGAATTATGTTCTTTCTCTGGTCTTTCTTGTCAACATGTAACGTTGCAGGTCTACTTTTAACCATTTATTTTCATTTTCTTGAGATTTCTGCTTCTTCAGGGCAACAGTTCTAATACTGTAAAATCGTCTATTTGACTTTCAGTGACAGAACATATAATTCTGGGTTTTTATTCATCATACGAGGGGCGTTCAAGGTATTCTTCGTATCTGGGTGATTTGCTTATAATGTGAGTAATCTATTATAATTATCTCAGTATCAACAGTGAAAGACGACCAGAATGACTGACGCTACATTGATGAAGAAAATCGTTATAAAGTTCCTCACTAAGCAGGGAAAAAGTCACAAAAGCAGGTTGCTGTTTACCAAGACTGTGCCCCGTCGTTATCCACGGTTCAAAAGGGGTCAAATGAATTCAAAAGAGGCAGAGAAAGCATTGAAGACGATCCTCGCTCGGGCGGGCCCGTTGGCATCACCACTGAAGAAAATGTGAAAAAAGTGGAAAAGCTGGTACTTGAAGATGCCAGAATAAAAATTAAGATGTTAGCAGAGATGACAAACTTATTCGTGGGTACCATACATGCTATTCTTCATGATCATCTTAACCTCTCGAAGGTCAGTGCAAGATTGGTACCGAGAATGCTCACGGCACCTCAGAAGCAAGTGCGAGTCGAATGCTGTAAAGAGTTTCTAGAGCTCTGTGGAGAAGACCCATCGACTATTTTCAACCGGCTGGTTACTGGGTATGAGAAGTGGGTTCATCACTATGACCCTGAAAATAAACAAGAATCCATGCAATGGATTAAAAGGGGCGCACAGCTCCCAAAGACATTTAATGTCTACCCATCCGCTTGAAAAACAATGGCCACGGTCTTTTGAGATTCTAAAGGTATTTTATTGATTGAATACACTAAAAAGAGTAAAAGCATCAGAGCAGCATCGTATACAACCACTTTGCGTAATTTAAGAGAAGCAATTAAAGGAAAAGGGCGAGGAAAGCTAACAGCGGGGGTGTTGCTGCTTCACGACAACGCGCCGGTTCACAAGGACCGCGTGGCGAAGGCTGCTGCACGGAAATGTGGTTTCGAAGAAATTACTCGTCCTCCGTACAGTCCAGCAACTACTACCACTTATCAATAATGAATAATTATCTGTTAATATACAGGTTTGGAGAAGACAGTCAGAAACATAGGAAATTCAAGGTTAATTTAGAAGATGGTCCAGTGGAGCAATGAAAGAATCAAAATATCAGCGCGATGCGATGACGAATAAACGACTGTTGTCTCACAATGGTAGTGGCTAGTGGGAGGATGCTTCGATCGAAACGAGGCTTCGCACTCTCTTTCAGCAATCAGAATCATTCTCACTTCAAATGTGAGATGCCATATCGGTTGAAAATAAAGTAATTCGAAATGTTCAATGTAGAATAAAAAATTCAGATCATAAACTGGTACTTTAGTGGTCAATAAATTCAAGAGATAATAAATTCAGTTATTGTTGCCTTTGGAGATGGGCCGATTCCTTCAAGCAGCAATATTCTCAGTTGTTCTTGAGCGACGAACACAGTTTCGATTCTTTACATCACTAACAGCTCAAATTTTTCGACCAATTTCACTATTGCCCACCGAGGAGATGCTTCACGATGACCCAAGAGTTCTTTAGTTCGCGAACTGTGACAGCAAAATATTAACCATTTTTGTAGTGAATTTTAACAATTTCAATGAATTCTTCAAGCGTGTATTGTTGCATTTTTAATAATGGCATAGTTTTTACTGGTCAAATGTCAAAAGTGATAGTTGCCCTAACAAAGAGCTATTTAAAAAACCTCTTATTGGAAAACCCTTCAGTAGTGCTTTAAGAAGGAAATTAAGATGAATCATATGTGCAAAAGATTGTTTCCGATCGTTTTTTATTGTTTTTCTTTGAATGCAGATGTGTTGTTTTATATTGACATAGTTAATTAATAAATAATAATGTTATAAAAGTTATATAAAATGCATTCACCATTATGGGTGTTCACTGAAAAAAGAAAATTCGAATTTTTATTGGAATGTACTCGTGAAATATTCCACAATACTTCAGAAAGGTCAAAAATACTTATTTAAATTTCAGCCAACAGTTATAATCTCTATCATTTTACAATTGTCTTTCGAAGAAGCGTTGGCGACTTGTCAGTATACCATATAAATATTTTAAACTTGTGAATTGTGTTGGCCTTGCCTTGATAGAAGTCCATTGTGCACTTAATGAAATAATACACGTTGATTTCTATTACGCATTTTCTATTAGCTTCGTATTGAGTGAACCCAGTTAATGCACATTATTGTTTCCAATTTTCATCCAATTTTGACAGGTATTTCCTAATTCAAAGCAGTTTGATAGAATGAAAAATTTCTAAGCAATTTAATCTTTGCTCTTTTCTATATCATTTATGCACGTTAATGATGACTGTGATATCCACAATCTCATCAATTTTTCTCTACTGTTTCTTCTCTGTTTACAGATATTTTAAGGAAATTGCTATGGAAATCAGGAAACTGAAGAAAATTGCTGGTAAATTATTGGAAATATTGTATATAATCTTCGAAGATCTTCATAACAATATTTGATAAGTGTTATATATATATATATATATATATATATGATATTTGTAATTTTATTTTGGCAACTAATTAAATATGTATAATAAAAACTTCAGTTAAATCTGACCTCAAATTGCCTTATTCCTTCAATAATAGAAATTACTTATAAATGAACTCTTAATATTGCATAAAACTAGAAAGTTAAAAGCACTTCTGAGATTTCAGTAAAATGCTTTTCTAACGAATGAATTCAAATTATCATTGCCAGCACAAAGAGCTAAATACGGTTCTGTTCCCAAATGGTGCGAAATATTTTACTGCTAATAAAATCCAAATATCTCATAATACTAAGAGCAAACAGGGCTAAATACGGTCCTGTGCCCAGAACCTCTCAGATGCACCTAGAGTGTGGGCGTGGCTTATAAATTGGCGAAAAATTGCTCCTGATAAATCCTAAACTTCCTGGCTAAACTGACATAAAGGGCTAGAGACGGTCCTGTTCCTAAAAATCTCGGGGGCGTGGCTTAGAAAAATGGCGCGAAAATCTTGCTGCTCCTGGTAAATTCCGTATACCTCCTCGACTTTATATTCTCCTGATACTCGGCCAAATTGTTGAACACTACCCTGAAATGCCAATATTTGATGAACATTTTCGGATTATCTCAAAATGACATATATGGGCAAATTTCCATTTTCAGTAGCGTTTTCGCTCGCAAAAATGAGATTATTATTACGAAGTTCGTACTTTAATAGGAGCGAGTTAGCGTGAAGATCATCGACTCCAATGCAAAATTTTTGTAATCTGTATTGAACATACAACATAAAGGTCTCTTAAATTTGATGTGGAGCAAGGCAGTTAAAATTTTTCATGAATCGTTTTTGTATGAAAATTAGTCCATTATATATTTCAAGAAAAGAATTCAAATATTTTTCAAGGACTGAAAAAACTTAATCTCAGAATGTTCAGGCAGAAATTTTTTGCATTGCCAGATACATAAATGCAGCAAAGACTTCCTAATTTATTGCTCCTGATTTTTGATCAAAAGTTTGCCAAAACGTCTTTAATGGAACTGTAAAATTGTCAGGAGGATATTTAAACTTCAATGGTTTTAACACAAAGAAATGCAATTTTAAGAGTGAATAAATAATAAGCAGTAAAATAATCTTTCATCTGCTATTTGACCATAAATTTTTGTTTCGTCATTTTTTTACTTATTAATTATCCGGATATACTTGGTCATATGTGACTTTCCTTCCATTCCGTTCCAGCAAAGTTGCAAAGATTGGGTTATTTTTGCCAGCGAAAACGCTACTGAAAATGGAAATATGCCCATATATGGTCATTTTGAAATAATCCGAAAATGTCCATCAAATATTGGCATTTCAGGGTAGTGTTCAACAATTTGGCCGAGTATCAGGAGAATATAAGTTCGAGGAGGTATACGAAATTTACCAGGAGCAGCAGGATTTTCGCGCCATTTTTCTAAAGCCACGCCCTTTTCATAATGGCTCCTGATATTTGGAACAGAACCGTATTTAGCCCTTATGTCAACTCGCTGAGGAGGTATTTAGATTATCCGGAGCCGTCGAGTATCAGGAGAAGAGAAGGTGAGAAGGTATACGGAATTTATCTTGAATGCTCCTGATATTTAGAACAGAGTCGTATTTAGCCCCTATGTCATGTAGCTGAGGAGGTATTTAGATATATCAGGAGCAGTCGAATACCAACAGAGCCGTATTTAGCCCCTATATCAACTTGCTGGGATGTTATTTAAATGTATCAGGAGCAGTCGAATACCAACAGAACCGTATTTAGCCCTTTATGTTGGCACATTTAGGAGGTATGTGGATTATATCAGGAGTAGTGATATTTTTTCCGCCAAAAAGAGCAGTATATAGCTCTTTTGATAATTTTGAGTAATCCCAATAAAATTCGAATGAGATACCAAAAATTTAATGAGAGTGTTTTTTTCATTTTACTGAATTTTTGAATTGTGAAAGTAAAGGTTAAATGAGACCATTTTGTTTACTCATTATTTTTATTGAACCTGTAAACATGATATCATATTATTATAAATAGTAACATTTTTTACAATGAAAAAGTATTAGAACGATTTTTAAATATTATACAATGATTACTATATTTTCAAAGCTTCCATTCCTCTGGATCGCGGTGCTTCCCTGATTTCCACAGAAGTGACGAATGTTTCCACAAAATTTCTGTAAGCAATAAATAAAAACATTAGATGCTAGAATGTCCGGTTAATATTAATAATGAAATTCATAGGATTTTCATTATAATTCTCCTGTTTGAATATCTTATATTTGTAACAATAATTGAATGAAGATATGTTTATTTCTATAAACAATTTTTTGCATAAACACAATCATTCCGACCACACATTTTAAATTGAGGGAAAATATAATTTTTGCAGAAAACTTTTTTTTAGTCAACGCATAATTTGCCAAAATACAGGAAAATCTTTGTCACCATTCCTGTATTTTCCTAAACTTAAATTACGTTAGTTTTTTAAGATTCTGAAAAATTGAACTTCAAGTGGCCATGAACGGATTTTGTTCATTCACAAACTTGATCTTTTCATCTTGGCTAAAAAACTGCCCTGAAAATTTCGAGTTCCTCAATTTTTTGTGTTCAAATTTATCTTGTTACGGACGAATGGACATAGACAATTTTATTTTACAACAAATTATTGTCTGTATCTTCAATGTAACCATACAAGACTATTTCTGCCTGAAAATTTGACAAATAAAAACACTACAATGAAATGACAAGCTTTCTAGAATGAACAGGCAAAAAAAGAACTACTTTTTGTTCTATTCTTAGTCAATTTGTAAGTTTCAAGTTTTCATGCACTTTTTATTTTATATCTTACAAGTATTTTCATAGAAATTTACAATTTGCAATCACAAATGTGGATTTCAACAATTTTATAATTCATAATCTGTTTTAAAAATATGTCTATTAAAAAGAAATATTTGGTAAATGGTTTTATTATAAATTGTTATCGGAATTTTCAGCAAGAGTTATTATTGCAACTGAATTACTTAATGCTAATTACTTTGAAACGGTTAAGAATTAGTCATATCAACCAAGAAAAAAAATTTGAAAATATTATTTTAAATAAGATTATTCTAATTTCCACATATTTAAAAATGAATAAAACGATTGTTTTACTGTCACACTAACACTATCAGATTTTTTATATTTTGAAAACACATTTACTGTTTTGTACTGTTACAGGCATATTATGAAGTAAGGTCTATGGTAATTCTAAAATTAAATTTTACTTGGAATTGAATAAAATTTCGATTATAGGTCTGTTTTCCTTTCTATTGGGGTGAAACTTTTATTAAGCATGCAAAATTTAGAATTCTGGTTTAATTCATATCCTGCTTCCGATGAATGGTTTAAATAAGTGTAATTACTTTTTTCATTGAGGAAACATTTTAAATGTCCTTGAATCCCTTTTTGAAAAGTTCTACCTATGTCCAATGGAAACTTATAAACCGCTGATTTAACATCCTTCGATATATCCTTATTGATTTACTGAGGCTTAAAGTTGTTTTAAATGAGGTTTCTTAAATCATATTTATTCTCAAGATATAGAGCACTCTTCTCAGAAATATAGAATTCCACAAAGTTTGTGGAAATAGAATTTTATTTATTACTAGTAGAAAATGAATTTCCATCAAGTAAAGACCCAATCCATCAAATACTTCATTTTATGACCTTTCAGTTTTTGACCTTATCAACTTACCAATATTCAAACTGCAACTTTTCAGTCAATTTCTTCCATGCTTTACCATTCCATAAACAGTCCCAGAAAAATACAACAAGGACTCCCAACTATCTGCCAGTATGTTGAATATTTTTCAGTTCGCGCTGACAAATATAGTAAGTTTTCTCCTTATTTTTCATTTCAAAATGCTGAAAAGATATTGTGTTAATTGAGGAAGTTGAAAAGGTAATCAATTATTATAGTCACAAATTCTAAGTCCAACCAACAAATTTCCATCAAAAGAAAAGTAAAGTTTTTTAATTAATGATCTCATCAAAAATAAAGTGAAGTTAAAAAATAATCATCCACAAGGAATATTCATGAAATGTACCGAATTTGAAGCTTTAAAAATTTTAACCAAACAAATCTAGTTGAAATGCGGGAGTGAAGATAATGTGAAAAATACAAAAAAAGTTCATTCTGAATTTTTCTTTCAGAAATTATACATTCATTATTTTATAAAAAAATTGAATGGAGAATGATGACGCAAAGTACTATTACATTTTCAAATTAAAATCAAATTCTCTTTGGGCTCTGAATCCTGCAGGTTTGATTCGAGATTTGAAAATTTAAATTATTTTCAATTTTAAACAATAAGGATATTTAATAACTAACTTTATGCATACCTTATATGATAAATGTGAAATTATCTTTGAGATGAAATGTTTGTTTTTATTTGAAAACCGCTTAGAGTACGTACATATTCAAATATCAAATAACGATCCCACAGATTAATGGATATTATTAATCTGTGAAAATACTTTATAAATGTCAAAAACTTAATTTTTGAATCACAAAATTCCTACATTACCTCATTGCTTGTTTGGTGCCATCTATACCCATATAGCTGTATTACTTTAGAATTGTAAAATCAGTACAAAGAAATCTGCTAGTAAATGGCACTATCGAAAAACTCTCAAATTACAGAATACGCGATATAGTGTGTCCTCTGTTGACTATTTACAACAACAAAGCTATACATCAGTAAAATTCTTTGTGCAGATTTTACAAACCTAATCAAGTACAGCTAAGTGATGGTAGATGTCAGATAAATAGGATACAAGATAATATAGGACTTCTACAGTACTATATTTTTTCTCGAGAATGGAAAACGCTTTGAACTGAGAAGTTTAAATGTGGAAATTGGATTTTATTAATAAGAAAATGAATTTCCATCAGGTAAAGACTTTATTTGATCCATCAAATACTTCTTTTTATGACCTTTCAATTTTTGACCTTATCAACTTACCAATATTCAAATTGCAACTCTTCAGTTAATTTCTTCCATGCCTTACCATTCCATTAACAGTTCCAGAAAAATACATCAAGGACTCCCAATTATCTGTCGGTATTTCAATATTTCCCAGTTCACGCTGACAAGTATAGTGAGTTTTTCCTTATTTTTTATTTCAAAATGCTGAAAACACATAAAGTTAATTGAGAGTGAAAAATGTAATCAATTATTATAGTCACAAATTCTAAGTCCATCCAAGAAATTTCCATCAAATAAGAGCAAAGTTCTTTAATTAATTAAGATGGAATTTATTTCTAATAATATTACATTTTCAAACTTAAATCAAATTCCCCCTGGGCTCTGAATCATGCAGGTTTGATTCGATTGAAAACTAATGGCAGTATTTTCAATTTTAACCAATAAAGATATTTTGTAAGTAACTTTATGTATACCTTATATGATGAATGTGAAATTATCTTTGAGATGAAATCTTTGTTTTTTTATTTAAAAACTGCTTATAGTACGTAAATACCCAAATTTTAAATAACAATACCACAGATTATGGACATTATTAACCTGTGAAAATACTTTTCAAATGTCAAAAACTTCATATTTGAATCACAAAATTCCTACATTACCTCATTGATTGTTTGGTGCCATCTATACACATCTAGCCGTATTATCTTAGAATTGTAAAAATCAGTACAAAGAAATCTGCTAGGAAATGGCGTTATCCGACACTAAATACAGATATTTACAAATAGATGGCACTATCAAATTACAGAATATGCGATATAGTGTGACTTCTATTGACTATTTACTGCAACAATGATACTTATCAGTAGAATTCTTTGTGCAGATTTTACAATCCTAATCAAGTACAGCTTAGTGTTGGTAGATGTCAGATAAATAGGATACAAGATAATGTAGGACTTTTACAGTACTATTAGTCTAAGAGCCCGTGAACCCCAGACCTTCGTTATTTTATAAAAGCTGAAAGTTTGTCAGCGCATGCTCCCAACACAGGTAAGAACGAAGGCCCATTATGAAATTCGGGTTGTAGTGGCTTTGGCAGGTAAACGGTACTAAAGGTGTGTAAAATACTAATATAGTTTCGTCAAATTATAAAGAGCGATTTTTTGGTATTACCTTTAGAATACTATTAAAAATCACATTATCCATTGCCAGACACTTAACATCGTGGTAACCCCTTGCCAGACACCCTTAATGTTCAGGTCATAATAATTCTACTTACGTTATAGTATAAAGGCTGGTTTTTATACATGATACTTGGGTAATGAGTAGATGATGTTTTCTCAATAGCCAGACATTTTTGATAGTTCCAACCCCTTGCCAGACAAGCATATAGGGTAGCTGTAGAAACGAGCCCGAGGTACTATACGTATGTGAGTGCGAGTGAGATGCGCTTGTATTGTTTAGTACTTTGTACATGCGTATATCAGTAAAAATAATATATGCTATTTTTAACGATAAATTTAGTATTCATTATTAATTATAAGAAAAATATTAATAATACTATTACTTACGTTATAATGAAATCGTTGATTTTTTATATGATACTTAGGTAGTTATTAGATGATGTTTTCTCCTTAGTCAGATATTTTTTTGCTGTTTTTAACCTCTTTGCCGCACAATCTATGTAAATGTTAAAAAGAGATTCGTGATTAGAATGACTTATCCAAATAAACTTTTTGGCCAATTTATGTGACTAATAATTGATGTAAATTTTAAAAATATCTGCACAAATGACATTCCTTGCTACAACTACTCGAAATTGTTGAAAAGTTCAATTTAATCTGTCAGTAACTGGTTAAATAGAAAAGCCAAATAGAAATATTTTTCAAAAATTTTATTAAAGATAGATTAGTGACACTATAAGTTATAATGAAGGGTAAAAAAGTAGATCGGTAATATGACATAGTATCATAATGTATAAGAAATACTGTTAATTTATTGATAATCATAATAATCATCATTGTCATCATTTTCTTCGTCACTGTTGGTCCATTCGATATTGTGGTCTTCTTCTTCTTCGTCAGTTTCTGAGAAAATTTGAAAAATTTTATTGGATTAAAAGTAAAAAAAAAATGTTGAATGGTTAGAAGTAATATTAATACCTGAGACAGTTTTCAATGAATCTCTGACGAAATTTGGTAACTGATCACCTTCGAACCATTTAAAATGATACTGATTGTCTTCGAGTACCCAACCATTTTCTTCAGGTTGATAAATTGATGGAATTTGATGGTTTGCATGATTCCAAATGCTAGATACATAGTTGGCTCGCAGAAATTGTTGTAGCAGTTCAGATTTACAGGGTGGCAGACTACTAGCGTCAAAATTTCGTAGCTTTTTACGACTAAATGCTTCATTAATATCTGAGACCTGATATGTATTGATGAATAATTGAAGCCGTGCTGCATCAACATCAATTATCAATCCGACATTCTTTTCAGAATTTTTTGGTTCTGCGGTACAATATTTTTTCATTAACCCTGTAAATGATTTGTAACATTCCCTATGATAGCCACCCTCTGTATATTCACGTGGAAGAATGATATTATTATATTTCAGGTTATGTTTTTTTCGCAATTTTAAAATTAATTCACATTTTTTCAATGTCTCGTCAGAAAATAATATTATTTTTTCGCTACTTTTGTTGCAAAAAACACAAATTAATGTATCACCCATGATTTTTTTTTAATTCAAATTCACTTTTATTTAATTAGTCACATAAACAAATCGTAAACATATATTTTACTTATCATACACTACGTATCACCTACTAATAATATTGAATTCACTTAATTCTTTTGATATATTCGGAATATCCAATGTTATTAATTAATAATAAACATTAAATTAATAAAACTTCAAGATAACATATAATGTTATTTTTGTTGATGAAAACATATACTGAGCACTAAACAATACATGCGCAGTAGAAATAACAGCTGCGCGTTAAGGGATCGCAATAGACCTAACTCGCCATCTCACTCGCACTCACATACGTATAGTACCTCGGGCTCGTTTCTACAGCTACCCTATATGCTTGTCTGGCAAGGGGTTGGAACTATCAAAAATGTCTGGCTATTGGGAAAACATCATCTACTCATTACCCAAGTATCATGTATAAAAACCAGCCTTTATACTATAACGTAAGTAGAATTATTATGACCTGAACATTAAGGGTGTCTGGCAAGGGGTTACCACGATGTTAAGTGTCTGGCAATGGATAATGTGATTTTTAATAGTATTCTAAAGGTAATACCAAAAAATCGCTCTTTATAATTTGACGAAACTATATTAGTATTTTACACACCTTTAGTACCGTTTACCTGCCAAAGCCACTACAACCCGAATTTCATAATGGGCCTTCGTTCTTACCTGTGTTGGGAGCATGCGCTGACAAACTTTCAGCTTTTATAAAATAACGAAGGTCTGGGGTTCACGGGCTCTTGCTCTATATATTTTTTTTTCGAGAATGGAATTTCGTAACGCTTTCAACTGGGATTATCTTTTTTTTAAATGTTTGGAGCATCTTATTATTCCATCAAAACTTCAGTAATAATAATTTATTCATCCTTAAAGACATTTAACAATGTATAAGATAAGTCACGAATGAAAATAAGAAACGCAAATTGCTAAAACTACAAAAAAAATTACGAAAGCTCATAGTTATTCCATTGCATCGCGTAATTATTGCCGCAGTAGAACTTGTTCACTAATAGTGCCTTAACCTTACTCTTAAACTGTCCGTTACTTAGGTCCTTGAAATTGTTCGGCAAATGATTATAACATTTGGTTCCAATGAAAGATTGAAGTTATTTTATGATAGTCTCGTCAATTATCTCAGCTACTCGTAGAAATTAGTATTTTTGCGCGTTTGTTCCAAGGAACTAATTATTGGCGTTTGAAATTATTTTTCATCATATATTGTAGCTTCTTCAACTATTCTGAGATTTCAAATTATCAGGGAAAGTGAACTCTTGAACAAGCGGGCAAAGATTTCACGTCAGTGCTTTCGTAGATTTTTTATTATTACCATATTACTTACCCAAAAACGCCGGCATACTGATTTTCAAATATATATGTCAAATTTTCAAAAAATAATCGCAAATATAGGGGTTTTGGACGAAGGGATCCAGGCAACTGAGTCAATTTTTGAATATCTTAAATAATATTCACCCAAAAATTAAATTCAAATTAGAAAAAGAATCAAACAATAGAATTACATTTTTAGACCTCTCGATATCACACTCGAATAGTAAAATAGAATTTAACTTGTTCAGAAAACCCGCATCCACTGATATATGTATTCCTATTGACTCCAATCACCCATATTCACAAAAAATGTCAGCGTATCAATCGATGATCCATAGAGCTTTCGCATTACCCTCATCAAAAAATAACCGAGAAGCTGGAGTCCAAATTATTAAATCAATAGCCGCGAACAACAGTTTCAACCCCAATATAATCTAATTCGACAGAAACAATTTAAAATAGCTACAAACCAAATTTATCCCATAATAAAAACGAAAGAAAACAAAAAATTCATTTCTTTATCGTACTTCGGTAGCATAAGTCAAAAAAGTGGCCAATTGTTTTTCAAAATTAGATGTTAATATTGCTTTCAAAACACAAAATAAATTATCATCCGTATTATTTATTGCAAAGGACCCAACTCCAAACATACATAAATCGGGAATTTATGAGTTATCCTGTTCGACGTGCAGTAATAAATATATAGGACAGACGGGACGTTCCTTCAAGACGAGAGTCAACGAACCTAAAATGGATTTCGTGAGAAATAAACAAACCTCTACTTTTGCCACTCATTGTTTAGAAAACGGCCATCCTTTTCCGACAATAGATTAACAAACTTAAAATTTTACATGTATTGGGTGTTTTTCTAGAGTGATAGAAGTTTAAATTGAAATAAAACACATTTGAATTAAGATTGAAGCCAATTTTTTTTTATTTGAAAGATAATTTCATGACATATATGTTTTGAAAAGAATTTCCGGTATATGTCCACCACGACTAGTTCTGAGGAACCGCATTTGACCAGACCAATTTTGGACCACTTTTTCAGGCCTTATTTAATCAATAACATAAGTTATGTTGGCTTCCAAAGCGTCTATTGTTTCTGGTTTATCAGAATAAATCAATGACATAACCCCAAAGAAAATAATCCAGTAGTTATGTCGCATGATCTTGGAGGCCAATTAATTGGACCATTTCTCAAAATAATATTATCGTCACATATTTCTTTCAATAAATTAATTGTTACGGTAGCAGCATGTGGTGTAGCACCATCTTGTTGGAACCAAAACACTTCTGGGTCGATACCATTCAAATTTTGAAACAAATAATCATTGATCATCGATGTAACGAGCACCATTCACTGCAACATTAGCTCCAGCATCGTTTTTAAAGAAATATGGAACAAGTAAGATTGAACTCGATCCGAACGGACGTGTTTAAGAGAGCTCCATCAGTGTTTTGCGGAAGTACAGTATATAGTTTTTTTTTTCGGGAAAGTTTTACAACTCAGTCTGAACCTGAGTGTTTTCTAGTGAATTAGCCCATTATCACTTATTTTTGAGTTTTTCTGTGCTGTTATTTACGGGATAAACAATGCGTTTATGTAGAAAATGTAATCAATCAATCACGAAAAGAAATCCTGCCGTCTCATGTGCAGGTTTTTGTGGTGGTGACTATCATGCGAACGGTACATGTTCCGATATAAAACGGGGCCAGCTGGCTGTTATCAATGAACTACCTGGTGCTGAATGGGAGTGTACATCGTGCAGAGGGAGTTCCCCTGTCACTGGTGGTGACTCACGTTCTGTGGCGGCTGGATCTCCTCCACCTTTGTCGCGTCGGAGTCTTTCCCGGCCTGATATCTCGCGAGAACGGCGCGAGAGCCGTCTCTTCGCGCCCGATACCTTCGAGTCCGGGGAACCAACTCCAGCTGATTTATCTTCTCTTGTTGGTCGACTCACGGAGGAAATGAAAGGCTTTAAGAGATCGGTTAATTTCTTCTCCGATAAAATCACGGATTTTGATGTTAAGCTTAGCCAATTTAGTGAAGCCATAGCGGCAGTTTCAAGATTGGAGAAGGAAAACGTTGCCCTCAAGAAAGAAGTAACCATTCTCAATAGCAGAATTAGCAACATGGAACGTCATAGTAGGCAGAATAATGTCGAGGTGCAAAATGTTCCATATAAGTCAGGGGAGAACTTGGTTGAGATGGTGTCTACCATTGGCTCGTCCTTGGGAGTCGAAGTCGATTCCCGCTCTATTGATTATGTCACTAGGGTTGCAACAACACTCAAAGATAAGCATAAAAATATTGTGGTCAGATTCTCCTCGAAATATAAACGCGATGATTTCCTTGCTGCCTACCGTAGGAAACGTCTTGCCATGGGGGTCACACATTTTGGTCTGGCTGTGGCCGGCGTGGCCGAAAAAATTTTCATTAGCGAGCACCTCACATTGGCAAACAAGATCATTTTTAAGAATGCTCGAACATTGGCTAGAGAAAAAGGATACAAGTACGTGTGGACCCAGAGTGGAAACGTTCTTATCCGGAGGGATGATACTTCGAGGATTATCCATGTTTCTTCGGAGGCCGACTTGAGTCGACTTTAAGTAATTTAAGTGATTTATGTTTTTATCACGCATCTTAGAGGATTTTTGATTCATGAAATCGTTGAACGCTTATTACCAAAATGTTCGCGGGCTAAGAACTAAGTTAAGTGATTTCAAACTAAATGTTAGTTCCAATGATCATGATTTATTATTCATCTCTGAATCTTGGCTGAACTCGAAAATATTTGACGGTGAAGTGGTTGACCTCAAGGAGTATTCGATCTTCCGTAGAGATAGGGAGACTACCTCCAGCACTCGTAGGGACGGGGGTGGTGTTTTTGTGGCGATCAAAAGTGAACTGAAGCCCTCGCGAGTTGAGGAGTTTGAAAGTGATGCAGAGGATGTTTGGGTGAGAATCATCATGAACGATATAAAAATTTTGCTGTGCTGTGGGTATATTCCACCATCCGATTCGGATGCTATATCATTTTTTCGAGAAAAATTATCTCAGGTTATACTAAGATTAAAGAACCATCTTGTTCTCATTCTGGGTGATTTCAATTTGTCGGGTATCGATTGGGTTAAAAACAGCATAAACGGTGTTTGCGAAGCTACAAATGTTTCCAGCAGTCAGGAAGAACTTGTTGATACTTTTTCATTTTTGGGATTACTTCAGTTCAATTCGATAACTAATTCCAGTGTTAGAATATTAGACTTGATTTTGTGTAGCTCACAATTAATAAGTAATGTTCATAGATGTGATTTACCAGTTGTTCCCGAGGATGGTTATCACCCCTCCTTAGAATTTTATTGATTTAATTGATGTAATTGATCAGAGCCATAATAGTGTCAAAATATGTTTGGGTAACCATTTCAGGGGTTGCTCTACTTGATTGGGTATATTCTGTTATTTTACTGAATTTTTCTTTTCTTCTGGAGCACTTTTGTTTCACATATTAATAATATATATAAGATGGTATAAATCATTTAAAATATTTCTTTTTAAGTGATTGTTTTCAGAATTCAAAAAATTTTTTGTTCTGTTTGTTTTTTTCAAATTATGTACCACATTGTACTTCTGTAAATTTTTTATTTTCTACTTGTGGACATCCTTTTGGGTATTAACCTACCTGTACATGTTCCTATTGTGAATAAATAAATAAATAAATAAATGATGCCTCCTGCGTATAAAGCACACCATACAGTGCATTTTTCAGGATGCAATGGAACTTGCAGAACTTCTTGAGGATTGTTTTCACTCCACATACGGCAATTTTGCTTGTTTACATAGCCGTTCAACCAGAAATAAGCTTCATCACTAAACACAATTTTACGATAAAAAAGTGGATCAACTTCAAGCTGTTCTAGGGCCCAATCAACAAACAAACGACGCTTATTATGGTCAAGTGGCTTTAGTTCTTGAACCAGTTGGATCTTGTATGGGTGTAGACCAAAATCTTTACGCAAAATTTTCCATGTGGTGGATGCACAGAGTACAACTTGTTGTGAACGTCGACAAATAGACAAATCTGGATCATCATTAACACTATGATTTACAGCAGCGATATTTTCTTCTGTACATTGTTCGACGAATAAGCTGCTCTGATGGACGATTATGTAAACAATAAATTTCTCGAAATGCTCTATAAGTTTGTCGAATAGAACACTGATTTTGAAAATAAATTTCAACAATTTGTAAACTTTGTTGCGGCGTGAGTCTTTCCATGATAATTCGTCAATGCTTACTGAACAGAAATGTCAAAACAACATGGCTTCTACCTTCTGTCAAATCACAGTTATCCCTATCGAAAGTTCTATCACTCTAAAAAAAACACCCAATAGAATCAAAAGGAAAAAACTTGATTATTTAGAATCTGTTAAAATTTTCGAATTACTTCACAATAAAAATAATGTAAAAATAATAAATGACTGTACGGATCTAGGTAAATCCAAAATTTTTGAAATATTTAAATAGGTAACATCTGTTTACCAATCTTCTTTGACGTGCCGACATTCTAATAGTTAAAATAAAATAGAAAGGCCTTTTACTTGATAGAAGAAATATAACAAAATTTGAATATTAAAACAAATTGAAATATGTTTATCTTCTACAATTTTAATTTCAAAAAAAAATTTTTATTCAAAAAACTTTTAGAAATAAATTTATGTCTAACAAGCACTGCTTACATTTAATAGACGTATATAATCAAAACTCAATATATAATGTCAAATGAAATAAATAACCCAACAGATATACGAAAGTAATTAAAATTAATAAATAAATATTCAAAGGAGACAAAATTTTTTTTTTTTTTTTTAATTGTAGAAGATAAACATATTTCAATTTGTTTTAATATTCAAATTTTGTTATATTTCTTCTATCAAGTAAAAGGCCTTTCTATTTTATTTTATATATAATATATAATTATATTTTTGCTTCAATAAATCTCATTATAGAATGTCAATGAATTTAAATAAACCTTAAAATAACTCACACTGTTCTTTGATTTTGTTAGAACATAGATCAATCTTGAATTATATAGTTGATCTGTAGTTCAAAGCTTAAGTCTTTTAACACGTGAGTGATGTAGGTTATGTTTTTGATTTTGATATTTGGAATGTTGAAAAAGGGCTGAAGACGGGATTATCTAGAATTATATTTGTTTTTTGAAGATATAGTGCACATTTTTTAGAGATTTTTGAAATAATTTGTTCGAATATTTAAATATATTAAATATTTCAAATAAATTATATCCTTCGAGAAGTCCTTTAAGTGTGTTCATGCTTTTATAAGGCAAGTAGTATTTCTCAAAGGTAAAACCAGAAACAAAATTTTGTCTCCTTTGAATATTTATTTATTAATTTTAATTACTTTCGTATATCTGTTGGGTTATTTATTTCATTTGACATTATATATTGAGTTTTGATTATATACGTCTATTAAATGTAAGCAGTGCTTGTTAGACATAAATTTATTTCTAAAAGTTTTTTGAATAAAAATTTTTTTTGAAATTAAAATTGTAGAAGATAAATATATTTCAATTTGTTTTAATATTCAAATTCTAATAGTTGTTAGGCGCCCTCTCATTTCAAACCTGTTTCAACCTGTTTTTATTACCTCTTCTACCTCTGTATATGTATAAATACCCTGTTCTTTTTGTTAAGTCTTCAGTTGTCTGAAGATGGGATAATTAATTCCCGAAACTCGAGTCACAATTAAATGTGTAAAATATCAATTTATGGGTAGTAAAACATCTTCAAATTTAAATGAACTGAATCTGTATGCTTCTTCAGATCACTTTTTCGAACTATAGCATAATCACAAAAGTAACATTTAAGTTTCTCCAAATTCGAATGAACACAAACCATATGCTTTTTGAGGGAATCCTTCGCAGTTGCCGCATAGTCACATTTATGTTCCCTTAAATTCAAATGAACTGAATCTACATGCCTTTTAAGAATATGTTTTCGAGTTGCTGCATAATCACATAAGTTACACTTATTTTGCTTCAAATTTAAATGAACTGAATCAACATGAACTTTGAAATTATCTTTTCTATTTGTAGAATAGTCACATAAGTGACACTTATGCTGCTTTAAATTTAAATGGACCGAATCTATATGAATTTTAAGTCGTCCTTTTTGATTTGCAGCATAATCACATAAGTGACATCTGTGTTTCTTCAAATTTAAACGAACCGAATTTGTATGCATTTTAAGAGTATTTTTTTATATGTAGCGAAATCACAAAGGTTACACTTACGTTTTCTTAAATTCAAGTGAACACTATGTAGTATTTAAGAGAATCCCTAGAATTTGCCGAGTACTCACATATGTGACAAGCATGTCTCTTCAAATTTAAATGAACTGAATCTGTATGCTTTTTAAGATCACTTCTTCGAACTGTTGCATAATCACAGAAGTTACATTTGCGTTTCTCTAAATTCAAATGAGCAAAACCCATATGATTTTTGAGAGTATCCTTTACATTTGCTTCACAATCATATTTATATTGCTTCAAATCTGGATGAATCAACTCTTTGTGCATTTTCTGAGTTTGATCTGCATCGGTAGCATAATCGCATTTATCAAGATTAATATTATGCAAGTATTTTTTGGTGTCAGATCTATCTGTACCTACTTGCTCAAAATTATATTTACGCACCTTGTAATTAGTGTTTTCTTGTTGATAAGTTCTAATTTTGGAGTGCAACCGATTTGTTCCATAATATAATTGCCCAGATAAATTACTTGTTTCAATTTCATTCTTAATTATGTATTCCCTTTTACTGTAAACTGCAACTTCATCGGTGAATTGTTCGATAATGTCAATATCATCAAGTTTCACTTCCTTGGCTTCCCAGCTCTGTTTACTATCCGAGTGCCGAGAACTGAAACAAAAATTATCATTATATTTTTCAAAACAACACTCTATCAAGAATTATAACAGAAGTCACACCGACATTCAAAAAACAGTACTTCAGGCAAACCCTCCATCCCTATATCATAAAGCTGATACGAGTTAAAAAACAATTGTATAGTGAATATCAGACTAACCAAGAACCAAGTCTAAAACGAAAATTCGATAAACTGAACAATGATATTCATAATATGATGTTGCAATTCAAACCCAATGAATATCTAGAGGCTTGCAAGGAAATCGAAGAGAAAAAAGGCAGGACATACTGGAGAAGGATTAAAAAACTTGCAAGTACAAAACTCATCAACTTTCAAATACAATTCAAGTCAACGGAGAAACTCTTATGCTGATGCTTTCACAAAACATTTTGAAAAGCTGTTTAGAAGATCCACAAACAAAGAATTCGATGAGGAGCATAGGAAACAAATAGAGAATTGGTATGCGAATGAACTTTTAATGGTAACCTTCAAATTTGAAGTCTTCATTATCGATACGTTATGGAATTAGTTAGAAAATTTGAAATTACAGGGTTCGTGAGTAATAAAGCAAGACAAAAATTTACCAATCGGAAGAAACTAATATTTCTTCTTTAACATCAACGTCCATATTTCCTCAATTCAAATGCCTTCTTTGAATCAATCTCCTGTTCTGGTTAGTCCTTATAATTCTACTGCCGCGCTTGAATAATATTACTGAACATTTGCTAACTATTTTATTGAAAACTAAACAAGTTACTAAAAATTTACTACTTGCAACTTTGAAGGAATTACCTTACCATATTTTACATGACGGCAAGACCACAGATTATGAAATTAGAAATTAGTAGACTTCAGTAATCTGTGGACAAGACCACAGACAAAATATACAATCACAGATTATATTTTCTGTTTTAATCTGTGTACAGAAAATAGATTATATGCGAGATTTGGGCTTCAAACTTCTTTCTATGGATATGTCAAACCTATTCACACTTAAAATTTCTACATCTTTATTTCTATTTATTTTCTCTTTAAACAATGCTGATATAAATTAACAACAAACTGTATACTCCAGGATGAGAGATTCTACACAATGAAAGAGCCATGATATATTCAGTTATCGACAGATGGTGATGGTGGTAAATTTGAGACAACATAAATGTCACTTATGCGAATATGCTGCAAATCACAATGATGTTCTCAAAAAACATATAGCTTCAGTCCACTTAAATTTGAGACAACATGTCACTTATGTGAATATTCTACAAATCAAAACCATAATCTCAAAAAAAAAAAAAAAAAAATCATTAAATTCGAAACAACATTAATATCACTTATGTGAATATTCTACAAAATAAAATTATAATCTCAAAAAACATATAGATTCAATTAAGAAATAATAATGAAAATTATAACTCTTGACGTTGTATGTCCGTACTTTGATGTTAATGTGACAAGTAATGAAAACAATGTTTATTGAAAATTATTAATGAAGTCAAAAGTCGAAAAGCTTAGTAGAATGGGATTTGCCTCCTTTTAATTCTTTTTGTATTTTCAAGTTTCAAGATAAAAAACTTACAAAGGGAAAATATACGAAATTTATATAACTGTTTATAAAATTTGTTAATTTATCATCTTCTTTTATTTTCACAGAAGCATTACACTCTTTAATGTATTTATTGGGTAGAATATTCACAGAAGAGTTGATAATAATACATAAAAGTCTTTCAACCTTAACCTTCGAATGAGTGTTTATCCACCAAACTGTGTGATCTAATACTTATTGGAATTTATCACGTTTCCAACATTAAATCCAAATATAAATTAAAAAAAGTTGACTTAAAAACTATAAGTATCATCCAACCTCAGTATCTAAAGAGTTTTGGGAGGATTTTTGTTGTGTCAAAAGATATAGATGCACAAATAATTGTAATTTATCGAAAAATATTCAAGCAGAATAAACGTAATTAATTTTAGGACTAATTTATCGAATATGTAAATTTCTGAAAGTATCCGGAAGAAACAAAGCTCAATTGTAATTATGTAGTATATATTTTTAATTCTTGAATTAGAAAATTATAACAAAATATTCATCTTATTTACTTATACAACCTCAATTTAACTGTAAACACTCGACTAACTACAAATATTCTACCTGTTTTCTTTTTCCAAGTTGCGACGTTATTTCATAAATTGTATACCTGTTGACAATCAACAATATTTGACAAATAGTGTTGCCATGGAACTTTGGCCAAAAAGTTACAAAAAGAAGTATATTAAAACTATGAAAAATAATAAATTCCGGATACTTTCTAGACTAAATTAACATTAACAATTTTATTTGATTATAATTCAAATTCGTAAGGTGATCCAAAGCAGAACATTCTATGATGTATCAATCAAGATCATTGGTAGAAACTGATCATAAAATGATTTTATTGGAAATTCCTATTGATAAATAAAATATCAAGCCTACCCAAAATTGACCATCTGGTACTGAGGAATAGCAATTCTGGTGATTTTATTGAATGTGTGTCAACGAAAACTTACCTTGGAGTCGAGATCGACCCTCACCTGAGATGGGACCTTCACATTGTCAAAGTGACCAAGAAACTAAGATCTTTGTTGTTTACTTTCAAACGCCTAAAAAAGCTTATGGAAGATGGTTTTCTCAAAATTCTCTATCACACACTTGTCGAAACACATTTACAATACGGAATATCAGGTTGGGGCGGAACGTACAAACGTCATAAAATACAACTGCAAATTATGCAAAAAACCTTCCTGAAAATTATTTATAACAAAGAACGAACTTATCCCACACAAAAACTTTTCGATGAGGTACCAATGTTCAACATGGAAAAACTTTACTATTATAGGGTTCTTTGCCTACAGTACAGAAACAGGGGAGAACTGCCGTTTATAAAACATAATCACAACACAAGGCATAGGAGAGATTGCGAGTATGTCACAGAAAGGGCAGCTAAAGCGGTGGGTCAGAGATCGTTTTATTATGCAGCTCCAAGAATCTACTCTCAAGTTCCACCTAATATAAGAAATATGAACAGCTTTCATTCATACAAAAAAAAGTTGAAAATCTGGTTGCAAAATTTGCTTCTTGATGAAGTTGACAGGGTGGCCGCGGTTTCTACTTGAAGACGCATTGGAGTGGTGAAGGTTGCCTGTTTTCAGCACGTGGATCTTGCTTCTTATTATCATTATTATTTATTTTTTTTTGGATCATATTGCTTTGTTTAAATATATTCTTTATTGTATTAATTTAGATTGTTATAATTTAGTATAAAATTTTTCTAAATTTATTTTGAAGTAAATCACATTATTGTTGTTATTATTATTATTATATTAATTGTGAGAACTCTTTCATTTATGTAGTTTTGGAAATAAACATTATTATTATTATTATTATTATTATTATATTTTCGCTATAGAATACTTTGATTTAATGATATAGTGCAAGACAAAAAAAAACAGCACAATTAGATATGAACTAAATTAATTCCCCATTCTTCAATTTTAAATGAAAAGAACCTATATGATTTTTGAGACTTTTCTTATAATTTGTAGAATAATCACATAGGTAACATTTGTGTTGTTTCAAATTTAAATGAACGGAATCTACATGACTTTTCAGACGAAATTTCCGACTAGTAGCATAACTACATAGGTTACATTTATGTTGCTTCAAATTTAAATGAACTGACTCTATATGATTTTTCATGGTATCTTTTCGATTTGAAGTATAACCACACGAGTTACATTTATGTTGCTTAAAATTCAAATGAACCGATTCTATATGATTTTTGAGACAAAATTCATGATTTGTAGCAAAATCACACATATTACATTTATGCTGCTTTAAATTTAAATGAACAGAATCTATATGATTTTTGAGACTTTTTTTGTAATTTGTAGCATAATCGCACAAATTACATTTGTGTTGCATCAAATTTAAATGAATTGAATCTATATGTTTTTTAAGATTACCTTTTCGATTTGTAGAATATTCACACAGTTGGCATTTATGTTGCTTCAAATTTAAATGAACAGAATCCATATGATCTTTGAGACTTCTTTTACTATTTGTAGCATAATCACAAAGGTTGCATTTATGTCGCCTCAAATTGAAATGAACGGAATCTACATGAATTTTGAGACTTATTTTATGAACTGCCGCATAATCGCACATTTCACATTTATGTTTCTTCAAATTCAAATGAACTGAATCAATATGATCTTTCAGACTCCTTTTATGGTTTGTAGCATAATCACATAAGTTACATTTACACTGCTTCAAATTTAAATGTATTGATTCTATATGAGTTATAAGATGGACTCTTCGATTTGCAGAATATTCACATAAATGACACTTTTGCTGCTTCAAATTTAAATGAACTGAAACTATATGATTTTTGAGATTAAGCTTATGATTTGTAGCATAATCGCACAGTTTACATTCATGTTTCCTCAAATTTAAATGAGCTGAATCTATATGATACTTGAGACTCATTTTATGATTTGTAGCATAATCACATAGTTGACATTTATGTCGCCTCAAATTTAAATGAATAGAATCTACATGACTTTTGAGATGTATTTTATGAACTGTTGCGTAATCACATAAGTCACATTTATATTGCTTCAAATTTAAATGTACTGAATCTAAATGGTTTTTGAGACTTTTTTTATGATTTGTAGCATAATCGCAAAGAATACAATCATGTCGATTCAAATTTAAATGACATGAATCTATATGAATTTTGAGATGATCATTTCCATCCGTAGAATATCCACACAAATGACACTTTTGCTGGTTCGAATTCAACCTAATATCTGCGTTATTTTTGAGATCAACTTTTTGATTTGTAGAATATTGAGACAGATTGCATTCATTAATTTCTTTCTTAATAATTAAACTGCGATTGAAAAATTGAGAAATTTCTTGTCGGTGATTTTCTTCCAAATCGTGAGAATGAAATTTTGTGTCGTGAATGTGATGAAATAAATCGCGCTGGTTTTTAAATTCTCCTTCAACATCTTTCCTGTCATAAACTCCAGTTTCACTGATGAATTGTTCAACTGTATCTACATTTTCTATCTTCACCTCGATGTTTTCAAACTTCTTCTTGTTGTCAGGATATGGGACACTGAAACCAATTGAATAGTAAGTTAAGAGTGTTTTGAAAAATTTTATTAGGAGGATAAAATACTAATATATTTTCAGTGTGTTTAAATGGAAAAATTATATTTCTGACAGTTTTGAAGAAAGACATACTAAAAACATACAACATACTAAAAAAAAAAAGGAGTATATAGTTTTATAAGCCTGACCCCTTTGGAAGACTTAGATGTCATGGTGGGTCTTTTTTTGGATTCATCAAGAGTTTTTGACAGTTTGAGGCATGAGCTGTCAAAACATGGTGAAACTGTTAACACACTGATTGTTACCAATAGCAAATGATTGATTTAAATGGAGAATTAAAAATTAATCACAGATTGTGATTGATTTCTGATAATGTTGACTATTTTTAATCATAAAAGATCAAAAAATGAGGGATTTATTAATAATATCATTCCAAAGGAATCGTTTTGCTCTTTCCATAACCAATAAATTTTGATCCATGTCCTGAAAAAGGATCCAATACAAGATCAGAAATATAGACAGTACTAGCTGACCCGGCCACGCGTTGCTGTGGCTAAAGTTTTTGTTATCTTAATATATATAAATCTCGTGTCACAATGTTTGTCCTCAATGGACTCCTAAACCACTTAACCGATTATAATAAAATTCGCACACCATGTGCAGTTCGATCCAACTTGAGAGATAGGATAGTTTAAATCTCAAATTATAGTCGCAATTTTAATTTATTGCTAATTATTTGTCTGTTATTATTTGACAGTCACAATTACTCCAAATGATTCTAACAGATGTCGATACCTTTCGACTGGGTTGAGTAAGTAATCAATAGATGGCGCTGCTATGGTAAATCTACGAACGTGTCATATAAGCTACATTTTAACAGCATAATTACCACGTGTTGTTGACGCTATAAAAGAGTCCATTGAGGACAAACATTGTGACACGAGATTTATATATATTAAGATAACAAAAACTTTAGCCACAGCAACGCGTGGCCGGGTAATATACATAAATCTCGTGTCACAATGTTTGTCCTCAATGGACTCTTTTATAGCGTCAACAACACGTGGTAATTATGCTGTTAAAATGTAGCTTATATGACACGTTCGTAGATTTACCATAGCAGCGCCATCTATTGATTACTTACTCAACCCAGTCGAAAGGTATCGACATCTGTTAGAATCATTTGGAGTTAACAGATAATTGTGACTGTCAAATAATAACAGACAAATAATTAGCAATAAATTAAAATTGCGACTATAATTTGAGATTTAAACTATCCTATCTCTCAAGTTGGATCGAACTGCACATGGTGTGCGAATTTTATTATAATCGGTTAAGTGGTTTAGGAGTCCATTGAGGACAAACATTGTGACACGAGATTTATATATATTAAGAAGATACTCTTTTTATAATAATATTAGCAGAGTACCTATATAGTTATCTTTATATGTATTGAAATAAGGAATTCTATATCTTAATTTTTAATAAACTAAATAAAGGGTTATTTAAGATTTCACACTTCTTTGATAACGTAGCCTTCAATTCATTCAACTATTTTTAATACCCGGTTAGTTATTATGTTAATTACCCAAATAAAATGTTCAATTGTGATGTTATTTTTCGTGTCTGCTGAACGCAGAAGTTTACCTTAGGGCATAGGTTAGTTCTGAGAAAATATGAGGCATTCAATTATCTACATTATCGTAAAAAAATATACGATGTTAAATTTGAAAAAATCGAGAAATAACATATTGAAGTTCTCCATATTTGACCATCAATAACGGACAATAATTTCTACTGGCTGATGGTGTCCAGTCTAAACGACTTTAAATACAGTGTTAAGTACGTGACAAAATAATGGAATAACAAGTCATAAAAACTTAAGGTGTTTATTGGAGTTTGCTGTTAAAAAATGCCATTAGGGAAAGATAATCAGTAATGGAGATTTGTCAACATCTGTTTGTTTATTGAAAAGGATTTTACGGGCATTTTACCTATTGATTTCAAGAAATTCTAAAAGTTTTAATCTAGAACTTTTGCTTTCAACTTTGGTACTTCCATAGTTATTGTGGAAATTATGCCTGAATTCCTCAAATTGCAAATCAACTTGTAGACTCCTGATTTATTTTCTTTATTCGTTCGATCCTTATTGTTTTTTTATGTAAGTACTAAGGTTCTAATGGTTCTAAAAGCTGTATTGTAGTTGAAACTATTTTTGAAATATTTAGCAATATTTTCAGATAATCCAATAATATAAGATAACGTTATCTTATGCATTAGGATAATAAGTGTATGGTTTTACCAAATTAGAGATACTTACAGTAAAGAAGTACATATGCCATTTTTCACATCATCTGGTTGATTAATAACGTTCATTCTACCAGTTTTGAAATCATTAAAATTCTACTGAAATATATAAGAAAATATTTTTCATTTATAAAGTGATTAATAGCATGAACATATTGTTGTTATTCACAGATTACAGGTGATTTTGTTTAATTTTAAATTATCCGTAACCTCTGGATGTTATCAACAAAAGAACTTCTGATACTTTCATAGAGTAAAAATCTCGTTGTCACTTGTCAAAGAATCTAACACTTCTGTGTATATAGCATAGATATATCCATAGAATACTGAATATAGTGATTACTTAGTCATCTGTGGATATATGTACGGCAGTGTTACCAAACTGCAAATTTTAATCCGATTTGCGAATTAAATCCTCTATCGGATTTAATATTTTGCAGATTTTCCAAACATTACCTGTTTTCGGGCATTTTCACAAGAGAGATCTCTGCAATTAGGACAGTAATTAATCTATTTAAGGTACTAGATGTTGCATGTGACTAAAACAGCGTCTCCTAACGTTTTAACTACGGAATACCCTGAAAATCCAGTACAATTTTCAATAATAAAAGTAGTAGAGAAGAGATCCACATAGTTGAGCTATCCTGTACTATACGGAGTACTCTAAATATCTGGGAATTTACGGAGTACTCTCAGATATCTGAGATATTTGGTTGCGGAAGGCAGGATCCCGCACCTAACTCGATGAATGAGACCGAGGTTTTACTTTAGGACAAAAATAGTCGGGGAGAAAACCTTGACCTCTCTTCAGCTCCCATACATTCTTCAACCCTGTCCTTTCCTTTATTCATAAAATTAAGGTTCCAGAGATCGACAACCTTTTTAACATCCTAAATCATATTTAGTGTGCAAACAGCAGTCAATTGGGTGAATACACATGGCAATAGGAACATGTAACAATGATCTTCGAGGTAGTTTAACAATAACCCTTTAGTCAGGAATTCCCCATTCACACACCTACTATCGAATTAGATTATTATAATCTGGACGCATAACGTCGTTGTTGCGGCATTCTAATGACACAGAGGTTGTGGTGTCCGTTATTTAATTACCTATTCATTATAATCTTTATATCTACAAATATAATTGTTCAGAAATGTCTTGTTTCGGCATTCTGGAGACACAGGGTTGTTGCGTCAGAATATAATTGTTGATCCACATTTCATTCACTCTAAACACTCTGAATTCTCAAAAAGAGTACCATAGTTAACCATCTCTTAGATTCCAATAAATGAAATGAAGATAAAGACGCCTAAATGTATGAAATATGTTTAATGGTCAATTCAGATTAAAGTAAACAGGTCGCCCCTTGCTGGAGCATCAATACTGTAAAATCCACCAATGAATAAAGAATACATCTAAAACTCACGTTGACCGCAGGTAATTCAATACAATACAATAACTTTACATGTGAGAGCAGCTTAGTAGACTTCTCTTCTTCACTTTCAATGAAAAATAAGACAATGGCGTTCTATTTCTAACAAAGGAAAACTGAACTCTCTGAAACTGGTGTTCAGTCGCCGAAGATTACCTCCACCATTCTGGACAGAACAGACGCTTCTCTCTCGGGGTTATGTTTGCATACACTCGCAAGTCTACGAGAGAGAGACTTTAGAGCACTTCTCCATATTCAACATGAGTTTGTTGCGTAAACACCAACTATGAATATACTCCAAGCTTGGCTGGAGCAGCATAATCAAGAATTCTCAAGTATATCTTTAAGTCATTGGCAAACGCTAAAACTGGACATTTAGGAGAAGTTTATATAGATGATAAATAACATACACTGAAAATGATAACTCTTGACGTTCTACGTTTGTACCTTGAGGTTAATGAAAACAATGTTTACCAAAAATTATTAATGAACTCAAAAAATTTCTAGTGAAATGGGATTTGCTTCCTGTTAATTGTTTTGTATTTTCAAGTTTCAAGATCAAAAACTTGCAAAGGGAAAATATACGAAATTTATAGTTTCAAGATAAAAAACTTACAATAATTATAGTACTGTTCTTTCACAGAATCATTACACTCTTTGATGTAATAGTTGAGTAGAATATTCAGAGGAGAGTCAATAATAATCCAAAAAGTATTTCAACCTCAACCTTCCAATAAGTGTTTATACGATATATGATAAGATATTGGATTGAAAAACATTTTCATTTCAGATATGAGGGAAAATTTTGCACTAAAATTACCGAACAAAGCTCCAAAGAAAAATTTGGTAACAACAAATCAAAGAGTTCGTTTAAAATTAATTCAGAAGAATGAAAAATTCAATGAAATCGATAAAACATACAAATTTCGCAAAATATGACTAGTAACTGTATATTGTTCTCAATGAAAAGTATATGAAAATTAAAATAGAAAGGCTTTTTACTTGATAGAAGAAATATAACAAAATTTGAATATCAAAACAAATTGAAATATGTTTATCTTCTACAATTTTAATTTCCAAAAGAATTTTTTTTTTATTCAAAAAACTTTTAGAATTAAATTAATGTCTAAAACAAGCACCGCTTACATTTAATAGACGTATATAATCAAAACTCAATATACAATGTCAAATGAAATAAATAACCCAACAGATATACGAAAGTAATTAAAATTAATAAATAAATATTCAAAGGAGACAAAATTTTGTTTCTGGTTTTATCTTAAGAAATACTACTTGCCTTATAAAAACATGAACACACTTGAAGGACTTCCCAAAGAATATAATTTATTTGAAATATTTAATACATTTAAATATTCGAACAAATTATTTCAAAAATCTCTAAAAAATGTGCACTATATCTTCAAAAAACAAATATAATTCTAGATAATCCCTTCATCAGCCCTTTTTCAATATTCCAAATATCAAAATCAAAAACATAACCTACATCACTCACGTGTTAAAAGACTTAAGCTTCGAACTACAGATCAACTATATATTCAAGATTGATCTATGTTCTAACAAAATCAAAGAACAAAGTGAGTTATTTTAAGGTTAAGTTAATTACTTTCGTATATCTGTTGGGTTATTTATTTCATTTGACATTGTATATTGAGTTTTGATTATATACGTCTATTAAATGTGAGCGGTGCTTGTTTTAGACATTAATTTAATTCTAAAAGTTTTTGAATAAAAAAATTCTTTTGGAAATTAAAATTGTAGAAGATAAACATATTTCAATTTGTTTTGATATTCAAATTTTATATGAAAATTTACGAAACAATTCAGGATAAAATTAGACCAAGTAACAGCTTGGTAAATGACCTTATAGAAGAAAATGAATGAAAAATGATTTTTCAGAGAAATGTCAATATTCCAGGGTCTATGTGGAATTTAAATAATAAATTTTAAAATTGGAATTCCATTTTTGTAAACATTGCATTAGTAGTAGGTCAGTTTATAATTTGTAATAATTTCTTTTGGTTAACAAAATTTAGTTTATTAAAATTCAAATTCATAAGGTGATCCATAACAGAACATTCTACGATGCATTACACAAGATCATTGGTAGAATCAGAGATTGCGGGTTCGAATCCCACTGCGCCCATGGGTGTGTGTCTCAGGTGATGGTATAACGGTGAATCGTATAATAATAAAAATTGTCCAAAGTCCATAAAAGAATGAGAATGAAAAAACTGATTGAAAAATATAAAGATTGGTGACTGGCTGCATAACCAGTTAAGGCCATAAAACTAATGAATCACAAAATGATTTTATTGGAAATTCCTGTTGATTTTTCCGCTGTAACTTAGAATACTTTGGAATACTGATATAGTGCAAGACCAAATAAAAATTACAGCACAAATAGATTAAACTAAGTTAATTTCCCATTCTTCTATTTTGAATGAACAGAATCTATATGATTTTTCAGACTTTTTTTATAATTTGCAGCATAATCGCATAGGTGACATTTATGTTGTTTCAAATTTAAATGAACTGAACTTATATGATTTTTCAGGGTATCTTTTCGATTTGACGTATAATCACACGAGTTACATTTATGTTGCTTAAAATTCAAATGAACCGATTCTATATGATTTTTGAGACAAATTTCATTATTTGTAGCATAATCACACATATTACATTTATGTTGCTTCAAATTTAAATGAACAGAATCTGTATGATTTTTTAGACTTTTTTTATAATTTGTAGCATAATCACACAAATTACATTTATGTTGCATCACATTTAAATGAACAGAATCTACATGATTTTTGAGACTTCTTTTATAATTTGCGGCATAATCACATAGGTGACATTTATGTTGTTTCAAATTTAAATGAACGGTATCTACATGATTTTTCAGGCAAAATTTTCGATTTGAAGCATAATCACATAGGTTACATTTTTGTTGCTTCAAATTTAAATGAACTGTACCTATATGATATTTCAGAGAATCTTTTCGATTTGAAGAATAATCACACAAATTACATTTGTGTTGCTTGAAATTGAAATGAACTGTATCTATATGATTTTTGAGACAAATTTCATGATTCGCAGCGTAAGCACACATATTACATTTATGTCGCCTCAAATTTAAATGAACGGAATCTATATGACTTTGGAGTGTTTTTTTATGACTTGTAGCATAATCACACAGATAACATTTATGTTGCTTCAAATTTAAATGAACCGAATCTATATGTTTTTTGAGATACCATTTTTGATTTGTAGAATATTCACAAAATTGGCATTTTTGTTCTTTCAAATTCAAATGGATCGACACTATATGATATCTGAGACTTCTTTTATGCTTTGTAGCATAATCACATAAGTTGCATTTATGTTGCCTCAAACTGAAATGTACAGAATCTACATGACTTTTGAGATTATTTTTTTGAAATGTTGCATAATCACACAGTTCACAATTATATTGCTTCAAATTTAAATGTATTGAATCTATATGATTTTCGAGACTTTTTTTATAACTTGAAGCATAACCACATAGATTACATTTATATTGCTTCAAATTTAAATGAACTGAATCTATATGAGATTTGAGATGAACTTTTCGATTCGCAGAATATTCACACAAATGACATTTTTGTTGCTTCAAATTTGAGCGAATTATAGCTGTACGATTTTCGAGATGAACTTGTTGATTTCCAGAATACTGAGATAAATTGTATTCGTTTTCCCTCAGTTCCGAAGGCAAATATTTGCATTCATTAATTTCATTCTTAATAATTAAACTGTGGTTGAAAAAGTGAGAAATTTCTTGTTGATTTTTTTCTTCCAATTTGTGAGAATGGAATTTTGTTTCCTGAATGTGATGAGATAAATCACTCTGGTTTTTATATTCTCCTCCAAAATCTTTTCTGTCATAAACTCCAGTTTCACTGATGAATTGTTCAGCTATATCCACATTTTCTGTCTTCACTTCGATGTTTTCAAACTTCTCCTCATTGTCAGGATAGACACTGAAATCAATCAAATAGTAAATGAATAGTGTTTTGAAAAATTTTATTAGGGTAAAATATTAATAAATGTTGAGTGCGTTTAAGTTTCGGATAATCTCAGAGAAAGAAATATTAAAAGCATGCAGCCTACTGAAAAACAAAAAAAAGATGTCATTCTGGATCTTTTGTGGATTCATCAGGAGTTTTTGACAGTTTAAAGCGCGAGTTGCCAAAACCTGGTGAAACTGTTAACACTGATCCTAACCAATAGCAAATGATCAATTTAAATAAATCATTAAGTGAAAAATGACCGGAATATGAAAAAAGGCAACCATACACTTATTTTGCTATACAAGGAGTATTACCATAAAACATCCAAACTTGTTTCTTGAACAAAACAGATGCATGTGTTTTTACGTGCAATTTATTCCATCTTATTTGTAAAAGACATACAAATTATGATCTATTTTTAATAATTTTGACTGCTCTTAATCATAAACCACCCAGATATACCAAACTTTTTACTTATTTTGAGGTCTAGATTAGCTTCCAGAATATTGAAAAGTTGTTTTTTAACACCTGGTATATATCTATCTTTTAATCATACGATCAAACATGTTTATTATTATTTTACTCCTAAATATCAAATTTCAGAGCAATCATATTAAGAAAACTGCAAGTATGAATAATTAAGAATTCATTGGACGGATTCTATTTATAGACAAACTCAGCTCGTATATTTAGGCTCCAAATGTACCCTTAAAGTTTGAAGACTATCTCTTTTTGTTCAAAAGTTAAAGTGTTTAAGGTAGGGCTCAACATTGATCCTCTTACAATTTTTATTTTAAAATTTCTAATAATACGATCTTTACAAAGTTTCACAAGAATATGAGCGTTATTATTCTATTTTTAAATGCTGAATTTCAGTTGGAGCGGTTTTTTACCTGTTAACAAACTCAACTCAAAATTGGAAAATTACAGACATTTGGGAGAATTGATAGCATTCTGTTTCCTGGAACATGAAAAAAAGCATAATTCAATTCTATTCATCTTTGAAGGTTGGTAAAGAAACCTAAAGACTAAAACAATAAGTTTGCTGGTTCTTATAAGGTTTATCGACTAATGCTTTGATTAAAAATATGTTATTATTGAGCTCTTTGTTAGGTAGTAGCCAGTAATGTTCTGATTTACGGGATTAGAATAAAGTGGTAAAAATAAAATGCACTAAAAATCGAAATATCACTCTTCTTAAAAATAACACAAGTTATAACTACTACTTCCATGTAGTCCTCATCTCATTGATATAGATTAAAAACAATAATCGAGGATAAAATGTAAACAGATGAGTTTTACCAAATTAGAGATACTTACAGTTTAAAAGAAGTGCATATGCCTTTTTTCACATCATCGGATTGATTCAGAACGTTCATTTTACCAGTTTTGAAGTTATTAAAATTCTACTGAAATATATAAGAAGATATTTTCCATTTATAAAGTGAATAATAACGTAAAAATATTGGTATTATTCACAAATTACAGGTGGTTATGTTTTATTTTAAATAATCCATTATATTTGAATGTCATTTACAAAAGAACTTCGGATCACAGATTACTGAATTAATAGCCTCGTTTATCTATGCTCCGAATACGTTTACAGAAACGAATCAACTTTGTCACTGGTCATAGAACAAGTTAAAAAAGGTTTACTAATTTAGGAATCTGTGGTCATAGAATCTAAACAGACAGAGTGAGTAGCATAGATATATCTACGCCAGTGTCCAACATACAGATTTTAATCCAATTTGCGGATTTTAATATTTTGCAGTGAGCTATACCGTGTTATACGGAGTACTCTAAAAGATCCGGGATTTTACGGAGTACTCTAAAAGATCTGAGGGTTTACGGAGTATTCTGAAAGATCTGGAAGTATACGAGGTACTCGATAGAACGCTAACCTTTTTATCTTGATCGTCTAGTGGCGGGCGAATACGACGTTAAATTGTGTAGACAACCCAAATTACACCTAACGAGAGCAAGGAGGTTCAAATATTCAAAACACAGTATCGTCAGAATAATATATTTCTATTAGTAATATTAGTAAGCACCGACTCTCAATGAATGGGAACACATTTATCAGCCTGTGGTTAAATCTTCTCTACGCAGCGGTTCGCAAAGCGACACAGTGAACCTAATAGCGCCCCGGGTTTAAATGACTTATTACTACATATCATTAGGTCGGTAACTAGCTCAAATCAGATATCATTCTTATGCAGTACTATTAAAGTTAAAGTAAAAATAAAAGTAAAGAGTTACCAAGAGGGACTGTTATAAGTACTATTATCTCGAGTTTTTAAGCCGCTCAGGAGGTTTTTTTCCAAGAACCTTCCTCTCTACCGCTTCAAAATACAATAGGAACGCCATAAGGACGTTCTCTCTTTGTTATTGTCATCAATTGCGTGCATATTTGACACACAAATAATGCAGGTAAATACAGTGATGGAATGTTATATAATCTACGAGGGATTCTGTTACTCGTATGATCATTAGGGAATAAGGATCTCTTCAAGAGATTTCTGTAATTAGGTCGGTAATTAAATAACTAACTGAGGTATTAGATGTTTATTCAACCTTTTTCAACTACGGAATCTCCAAAAAAACCAGTTCAAAGTATTGTCCGTCGCTAGCTACTATTTTTTCCCATCTTTCTAGCAACTGGCGGATCTTATCAAGAAAAAAGGGAGACTGTTTGGCTGCTATCCATGCATCGATCCATTTTTTGACTTCATCGTAATTGGAGAAGTATTGTAAGCTAGGCCATGTTGCATCGATTGGAAAGACCAATGTCTGAGCTGTGTGGCGAGTGGGTTAGTACTTTGACCGTTTCTAAGTATGTTTTAACGGGCGACGCAAAATAACTTTGTCGGCGATTGCTCCCGTTTTTTGGCAATGCACATGAATGAAAATACCTTAAGGATTATTTATCATGCAAACTTTGAACCAAGGTACGGAATAATTTTCTCTGAGGAAGTGGTAGAAGTGAATCTGTATTTGTCATTCAAAAAAGAATGATTAGATCCATCTGCAAATTGAAGTACAGAGAATCATGTAGGGGTAAATTTAGAAGCATGTGTTTCTTAATTATTTATGGATTGAACATTTTCGAATTTTTGTTATTTGTTTTTAAAAATAGGAAATTGTTCAATTTCAGTCGTGATCATGGATACAGTACTAGAGTATTAGATCTCATTTGTCTGCAACATGGATTAACTAGAACAGAAAAAGGTCCATACTATATTTGTATAAAAGCGTTCGATAAACTGCTAACCAGTATTAAGAATTGTTATCATTTAGGTAAATTTAAAGAAATGATAAAGAAAATAATGATACAATTAGAGCCATATATTTTTCATGATCATTTCAGTACTGATAATTTGTTATAATTATTGGTGTATATTTGTCATTTCACATTTCATGCAAGCAATTCAAGTGAAATTTGAAATAAAGGAGATTTATTATTATTATGTAGAATTTTTTGAAGTAAAACAAAAAAGTTTTTAAATTAGGAAACAAGAAAAATTAACAACTGAATATTCAAGAAGCATAAGTTCTAAACATGAGCAGAACAGTCATTTTACACAATTTCAAGACTTTTTATACAACGTAGCAATATCAAATAACGTAGTGAAACCATCCTGTTTAAAACAGAAGATCGAGGAATAAGTGAAATGAGTCAAAAAAAATCAAATTCCTTGAAATACTTGTAAGGTAGGACAATTTAAATAATAAATTTCAAAATTTATTTCATTATTATTATTTCATTGCATTAGCAGCAGGTCAGTTTATAATTCTCAATAAAATTTTGCTCAAAATAGTTTTTTATTGGAAATTCCTGTTGATATTTCCGCTGTAACTTAGAATACTGATATAGTGCAAGACAAAAAATTACATCATAATTAGATATAAACTAAATTAATTCGCCACTCTTCAATTTTGAATGAACAGAATCTATATGATTTTTTAGACTTATTTTATAATTTGCTGCATAATCACATAGGTTACATTTATGTTGTTTTAAATTCAAATGAACAGAATCTACATGACTTTTTAGACGAAATTTCCGAGTTGTAGCATAATCACATAGGTTACACTTATGTTGCTTCAAATTTAAATGAACTGAACTTATATGATATTTCAGAGTATCTTTTCTATTTGAAGTATAATCACAAGAGTTACATTTATGTTGCTTGAAATTCAAATGAACTGTATCTATATGATTTTTGAGACAAATTTCATGATTTGTAGCATAATCACATATATTGCATTTATGTTGCTTCAAATTTAAATGAAGAGAATCTATATGACTTTGGAGACTTTTTTTATAATTTGTAGCATAATCACACAGATAACATTTATGTTGCTTCAAATTTAAATGAACTGAATCTATATGTTTTTCAAGATTAGCTTTTCGATTCGAAGAATATTCACACAATTGGCATTTATGTTCTTTCAAATTTAAATGGGTTGACTTTATATGATATTTGAGACTTCTTTTATGATTTGTAGCAAAATCACATATGTTGCATTTATGTTGCCTCAAATTGAAATGAACAGAATCTACATGGCTTTTGAGATGTATTTTTTGAACTGTTGCGTAATCACATAAGTCACATTTATATTGCTTCAAATTAAAATGTACTGAATCTATATGATTTTCGAGACTTTTTTTATAATTTGTAGCATAATCACACAGATAACACTTATGTTGCTTCAAATTTAAATGAACTGAATCTATATGTTTTTCAAGATTAGCTTTTCGATTCGAAGAATATTCACACGATTGGCATTTATGTTCTTTCAAATTTAAATGAGTTGACTCTATATGATATTTGAGACTTCTTTTATGATTCGTAGCAAAATCACATATGTTGCATTTATGTTGCCTCAAATTGAAATGAACAGAATCTACATGACTTTTGAGATGTATTTTTTGAACTGTTGCGTAATTACATAAGTCACATTTATATTGCTTCAAATTAAAATGTACTGAATCTATATGATTTTTGAGACTTTTTTTATAATTTGCACCATAATCGCATAGATTACATTTATATTGTTTCAAATTTAAATGAACTGCATCTATATGAGTTTTGAGATGAATTTTTCGATTTGCAGAGATAAATTGAGATAAATTGCATTCGTTTTCCCTCTGTTCCGAAGGTAAATATTCACATTCATCAATTTCATTCTTAATAATTAAATTGTGGTTGAAAAATTGAGAAATTTCTTGTTGATGATTTTCTTCCAATTTCGTATCCTGAATGTGATGAGATAAATCATGCTGGTTTTTGTATTCTCCGTCAACATCTTTACCATCATATCCAGTTTGACTGATGGATTGTTCAACTGTATCTACATCTTCTATCTTCACCTCTATGTTTTCATTCTTCTCGTTGTCAGGATATGGGACACTGAAACCAAATAGTAAATCAAGAGTGTTTAGAAAAATTCTATTAGGAGGATAAAATACCAATAAATGTTGAGTATGTTTATGTGGAAATTTATATTTCTGACAGTCCAACAGAAAGAAATGTTAAAAGCACGCAGCCTACTAAAAAAAACAGTTTACTGTTTTATAAAGAATTTCCTGACAGCTTTGGAAGACCCAGATGTCATTGTGGGTCTTTTTTGACAGTTTAAGAAACTTTTAACACTGATCATTACCAACAGCAAATAATAATAATATATTAGGAGTACAAATAAGTTTCCGCCGTACGGAACCCAATTTCCTTGTTTATGAATCATTCCTAATGATTTTAAACGATGTGAGGCTGCTTGCTGAATGACTTCTAATGTTAGAGCAAGTTCTTTTTGTGTTTGAGATGAATCTACCTCCAATTCTGCATCCTCGTAAATTTTTGGCCTTCCACTGCGATCTTTGTCTTCTACGTCGAAATCACCGTTTTTAAACTTTTGAAACCACTCTCGACACGTTCTCTGACTCAAAACACCCTCACCATATGCTTCTACGAGCAATTGATGCGCCTCAGCAGCAGATTTCTTTAAATTAAAGAAGTAAACTAATATTTCCCGCAAATGACGCTTACTTGGCTCAAATTTTGACATTTTCAACTTATAAAAATTATATTTTACCAATATAAAATCAATGATATTAATAGGTTATGTTGTTCTTGAATGTCCAAACTATTTTTTAAGCCGGTTATCATCTGCGAAAGCTAACCGAAACTCCGTGCCGCGCCATCTAAAATAAAACGGCGGAAACTTATTTGTACTCTTAATAGTTTATTTTGATAAGTTACAGGTATAAACATTAATCACAGAGGCGTGAGCCTGTACACGATTTGTAATATACAGACAAATAATTAAACCAAAGGCAAATTTCCAATGACTCAAAAAAAAGGAAATAAATTATATCTGAATTATTTGTTCATATGGGAACGACTACAAATACAAATGAAAACATTCCATCCTATCCAATATACTAATTAATTTTTTTGTTAAGGTTTTAAAGTCATTAGCGTCGAACAATGGTTACAATACGAACATAATAGATAAATTAATCTTTAAGAAACAGTATAAAAAAGTTCTAGCTTCTCTTTAGCTTGACCTTTAGGACTAAGAAAAAGAAAAACTCCATAGCATAAACTTCATATCACAAATTAGTAACAAAATAGACTAAAACAAACTAATATTAACACTATTTGTACAAATAAGAAAAACTTAGGTTCATTCTTAGTCTATAGCAAAGACTGTCGTGAAACGTGTAAAAAAAGCAGTATATACAAATTATATTGCAATGAATGCCCTGCATTTTACATAGGTCAGAAAAGAATTAGATGAGTTTTACCAAATTAGAGATACTTACAGTTCAAAAGAAGTACATATTTCTTTTTTAACATCATCGGGTTGATTGAGAACGTTCATTCTACCAGTTTGTTGAATCATAAAAATTCTACAGAAATATATAAGAAAACATTTTTCACTTATGTAGTGAATAATAGCATAAATATTGTCGGTATTATAGAGGTGATTCTATTGTATTTTATATTATCCTTACTCTCTGGATTTTATTTAATAAAATAATTTCTGATAAGTTTCTTCTTCTTCTCAGTAAAACAGCCTCCTCTTAGGCTACCCCCCTAGATGAGGATGCTGAAAACCATGGAACAGCCAATGGGCTATGCATCCAGTCTCGTCGTAACAGATTAACAACTAACAGCCTGGTTCCCGGGGGTGCAGGAGTCTAGATCGTATCTATACCAGACTGCGACGAATTCTTCTGGTATCAGGTTGCTTTAACTTTATAAATCAGATTTAGGCTTGTTGACAACACTACTCATACCCATGGAGTACACAGGAATGATATATATTGGTTGACTCTGAAAGGACAGGAATTTGGAAAATTAAATGCTGAACACGCAAAAACAAGGCTCTTTCACATTCAAAGCATGCTCTACAAAGCTAGATTGGAGGAACTAAGGAAATCCAGCAACAAGCTTATCACCTTCTCATCAGTAGAAAATAGAAAATCATACAAATTGAGTGGTTTCGCGAATTGTAGGAAAGAAAGTGCGCTATATAATTCATTCATGTTATGTCTATTAAGTCTGCATGTAAAAAAGAGATGTCTCAGATCCCCATATTCCCCACAAATGCAGGAGGGGGATTCCTGGATCCCAATTCTAGCCATATGAGCAGGGAAACAACAATGACCAGACCTCAGGCGAATGATCGTCACTATATTTCTCCTGAGCAATTTCAATCTTCCAAACCAAGTACTCTTCCTATAACGACTCGGCTGCACCATTTCCGAATAAATCCTGCCCTAGTTCTGACCCAGTCTACAAAATTCTCCATCCCACTCTTTCCAAAGTTCCTTCCTATACCGAGACCAAAGTTCACGGGGATCACCCCTGAGCACTGATATTCCCGGCAAGAGTCTACCCCGATTAGCCAACATATCCACCATATCATTATGGACAATATAAGAGTGACTAGGCACCCACATCAGGGTAACATGGAAACCCGACGATTTAACCCTCGATAACATGATCATTGTACTGGCTGTTCCTATGTCCAATCTGGCATCCAATTTCCCATCACCCAACCTGTCAACCACTCCCATAGAATCCGTAATTATGACCGAGTTCAACATTCCTTTCTCCATAATAATTTGGAGGGCTCTATAGATCGCGTACATCTCTGCTGAGAAGATTGACCAATGATCAGGCAATTTGCCACAGACCTTAAGTCCCTCGAAAGGTATCCAGACTGAGTAGCCAACTGAATCTGTATTAGCAGACTTAGAGGCATCTGTATATACCTGAATGGAGCCTGAAAACTCCCTCTTCATCAAGCAATTAAATTCTTGAGTGTTGGTCAAAGAACCCTTAGTGAGATTAGATAAGTACACTGATCTCCTCTCTGATCTAATCTCAACATTTGTCATGAAATAGGGAAGGTCAGTTGATCTCCATATTTGTGACCTGTAATTACGAACCAACTTCAGTGCCTGAACATAACCTGGAACCGTGTTATTGTACCATAGATGATCAAATCTTGAGGGGTTATGAAAAACCTCAAGCAGGGGATGGCAAGAAAATCTATATATCTTTGTCACATAATTGAAAGCTAGCCATCTTCTTCTATACTCCAGTGGAAGCTCTCCACTTTCAGACAAAACAATATTTGTTGGCGTTGATTTCATAAGTCCCAAGCAAATTCGTAAAGCAGAGAACTGCACCACATCCAACTTTCTAAGATTTGCCTTCGCGCATCTACCATATAACATTCCGCCAAAATCAAGGTAAGGTCTAACTAAGCCCTTCTACACACTAAGTAGCATAGATGGATGGAAGCCCCACGATGGTCTACAGATGGCATTAATGGTCTTACACTGACTGATGGCTTTTGAGCATATGAGATCTATATGCCCTCTCCATTTAAGTTTCTGATCAAATACCACTCCCAAATACTTGACCAGGGAATTGTTTGTCCATCCAAAGCCACCCGTGATGACGGAGAAGGGAGAATATGCTTTGCAAAGATCACTGCCGCCGATTTCCAGACATTAATCCTCAGGTTACACTCCAGGAGCCACTTGTTAAATCTGTCTAGGTTAAAATTGAGGTATTCGACTATTTGCTCTATATCTTCTCCGGAGCAAAACATTGAAAAATCATCCGCATATTGAAAGAGAAGAATTCTCCGATCCAGCAAATTCTGTGGAACTCGCGTATAGAAGTTAAAAAGCGGTGCACTCAGGACAGAGCCCTGCAAGAGACCACTGTAAAGAACTTCCTCAAACTCAGCCCCTGAATTCCCCTGTAATGTCACCTTACGTCCAAAAAAGAGCTCATATATTAAATTAGCCGCATTATGAGGAATTTTGCAAGCAATCATGTCTCTCCACAACACATTCAAATCCACACTATCAAATGCTCCCTCTATATCCAAGAAAACACATACAGAAAAATGTCTTTTGTCAAAGGCCGAATAAATCTGGGCAGTAAGGAGAGTATGGCAGTCCGAAATGGACCTGCCCCTTCGAAAACCAAAGCTCAAGGGTCCCAATTGTTCTTCTATTTTCCCCACTATTCTTTCCTTTAACATTCTTTCCAGGACTTTTGTAATGCATGGAGAAATTGAAATAGGTCTATAACTGTTGCCCATATTTACCGAAGCTCCATCCTTCAAGATGGGAATTATAACTGATGTTTTCATAATAAGGTGAGGAGAGCCAAAACGCAAGAGTCGATTGAACAGACTTAAGAGGCTTATTTTGACGGACAATGGAAGATGAACGAATATTCTATAATCAATACCATCAAAGACCTGCCTATAAAACAAATTCCAATCAGCATTTTTAGTTTTATATTTTCGAAGAGATGCTTTTTCTACTGGGGTCTCCCCAGAGCCCCTATCAATCTTGATAACTATAGGAAAATGATCACTGGGTTCTGTGTCCTTAACTGTCGCCCACTTACAAAAAACCGACATATCTCCAGTACACATTGTCAAATCTGGCGCACTAAGATTTGCTTGGGGAGGGGTCATCCTTGTTGGGGAACCATCATTGAGCAAAACGAAATCATTGTCTCTCAAAAACACTTGAACAGTACTACCATTCCGATTAAGAATCCCAGATCCCCATTGGGGATTCCGAGCGTTGAAATCACCCAGCAAGAGACATGTTCTACCAGTATACACGAGGAACTGCTCGAGGACAGGAACTGAGAAGGAAACATCTGGTGGAACGTATACACATATAATCTTGCATGGCTTGCATTCCAGATGGAAGGCTTAAAGTACCCAAATCCATTTCCCGAAAGGTCAAACCTCTACGAACCGCCATAGCAATTCCTCCATATTCCTCCGCTCTATCCAACCTCACCAACGTGAAGCCTGATATGGACAAGCTTTGATAAGCACTCAACCGTGTTTCATTTAAACATATTATATCCAGTTCCAAATTTTTAATTAAAATTTTAAGATCATTAAAATTTGCAAACAACGATCTTATATTCCATTGAAGAATCTTAAGCATCATCTACAATTCCCAAACCGATCAAGTGAGAAGGAAAGGGACCCATAAACCCAGGAAGAAAAGAAAACCAAAAAAAAACAAACTAAAGTTGAAACAAGAGTGAACCACTTATATGAACACAATAATAAAGTTGAAGGATTATTTATATTGTAAATAATCCTCATTATATATAATTCTTTTTCTTGTTGTATTCTCTTCATGAGAAAATGACTGTTCGTTCCAATTTGGTGAATATGCACATGCACCATCCTGAGAGAGAAACTCCGACTGAGAAAAGTACTGACTATTTGTTGTCTCAGCATCAATGCATGGAGATGTCTCCATTTCATGTGGAGATGATGCTATAGGGGCATCTATTAAAGGAGAGTTGCTTCTATAAGAAAAATAAGACACGCATTGTGTGCATCTTTATTATAACCAGATTGTGAAGATGCTTTTCTTTTAATATTCTGTCTACTACAAGCAGGAGCGGAAATATTTGATGTACCCATGATAGAACGATTAACCGCGTTTGCATAGGATCGAGTTCCAATTGCATTCCTTTCAGCTACCTTATTTTTCAAAGAGGGAAATTCTTAAGGAGATGGAGAAATTTGCTTTCTACAGGCTTTATCAGCTTCATACAAAGAAATATTATGTAAGGCCATTAATTCCCTCATTTTTACTTGTCTGGAATATTCAGGACAAGCCCTATCAGTAGCAACGTGAGATTTACCACAATAGATACAACGTGGTTCAGAATCACATACTTGTTCATCCTCGTGATTTCCACCACACACACTGCAGCGAAATTTCCCTTTACATAGATTTCTTACATGACCAAACCTCAAACACTTCAGACATTGAACAACCGGAGGAATATACAATTCAACCAGAAGTCTAATTGAGTATAATTCAAAGGATTTGGGAAGTACTGTACCCTCAAAAGTTATAGCACATGTGTTAGTTTTGATGAATATATTACCACCTTCAGTGGCCCTTTTCCTATTAAACTTCCTTACTCTAATTACCCTGACATCCGGATTTAAACCTCTTCCCAGGCTCAAAATTTCCTCGTCTGTAATCTCCTGTCCAACATCTCTCACAATACCCATCACCGAAACAAATCTGCCCGGAATATAAACTTCATACTCATTTGGGTTGAACTTATTATATTTGGCAAAGCAATTTGCCTGTTCCGCAGAAGAGAATTTTACTCCTACTTTTTTAAGACCCTTTCTGTTAATATTAACAATATTATAATCCTTATAATCTTTACTATTAAATATTATTTTACCAATGTTTAGGGGATTAAGATTCTTTATTTCACTACTAGAGCTCTCAATTATCACCTCAAATGGACCTTTATCCTTGGATGAATAATAACAATGAACTTTTTTAATTTTTGAGCCCCCTTGGCTAATCCTATATAAAATATCATCAATCTTGCTTACTATCAGCTCATTATTTCTACGCTGAGCTTCAGCTCTGATATCCTTAAATTCTTCCTTCAATAATCCAATATTTATAGAGTTCCAAATCTGTCCTTCAAACTGCAAAAGGGCAGATTTAGCTCTCGGAGATAAAGCTTCCAGAACCCGAGGCCAAGCCTCGGGATCTGTTTGACTCATATTAAAAAACTATGAGAGATAACAAGCTTGTTCCTCAATATGTAAAAAATTTACAACTCTGAAAAAGGTTAGAAAAAAAAACTATCTATGAAAAACAATGGCCTAGGGCCGCAATTTCGAAAGAAAATGTTCAGCACTCTCTATAGGTAAATTAAACTCACCAGGATAAAGGAAAACTCACAAAACACCACAAATAAGGGAAAAATCAGGTTCTTAACACTCCGAAAAAAAACCAAATATCTTCAAACGCTAATCTGTTCTGATAAGTTTACAAAATAGAAAGCGCTTTGTCACTTGTCATAGAACCATAGAGAACATAGTAGTTTGTCCATGCATAGAATCCAAGAGAAACTCCGAGTGAGTAGCATAGATCCATAGATAAACGAGAAAAGTTTATGTATAGATCTATCTATAGCAGTGTTGCCAATACATAGATTTTCATCCGATTTGCGGATTTTTTACTCTAGGATATTTTTTCAGATTTTAATAATTAATAATTTAATTTAACAGATTTACTTGACTATTCTACCACAGTCCGACGTTTATTCATCGAATACTATTCGGATTCTGGTAGTTCCTTTTCAGAGCTTATTACAGTTGACAGTTCATTATTCATTTATACCGCGGAAGGCAAAAAATTACATCTTTCATTTGAGTATTTAATCAGTTTTATACGAGAGAGCGCCAAGAACGGATCGCAATTATGTACTCTTTCTAGTTTACTTTCGAATAGTGACGTGAAACCTAGCGATAATAATAGGTATATCAATTATTATCAATGTATTCTACTTCTCGTAAAATATTGATATTTCTAATAACAAAGTCCATAATATAATAAGAATAAGTTTATTTGCATAAAAAATACAGTAAACTATCTTTCACTGGGGATAAATGTTTCACAGGTTTGAACTGTCACTTTGACAATCATTTAAATTGCGAAAAACAAACTACGGCCCATGGGTATATCGGGTTCATTCTCGAGCTCTCTGATTGGCCGGCACATTTTTAACCTGATACTTTCCTTTTGGGGTTATGTTTACAATTTCACACGCGCGCAAGTCTACGAATCGACCATAGACTCTTACTCATAGCATCGACAGTGACAAGTTGGCATAAAATTCACCGCCTATTCTTCCTTTATAAAAATATGCGGATTTCTTCAATGTTTATACTTTTTTTGTTTTATAAACTGATTGATGTGCCACCTCGAAAACCTACGGAGGTGTAGTAATATATGTTTGAATGGATTTTAACTATTTCTCTAAGAAGTTCAGAACATACATTTCATGACTTATTAAATATGGGATATTGATTTCTTGCATATCACTTGGTGAAACATTTTTAAATTAATAAAGTAAATAAAAACAACAAGTTGTTTTTATTTACTTGTCCTTGCTTTATGGTCGTGTACTGAATAACTAAGCATAGAGAAACTATTAATATATACTTTATTTAAGACTGTAAGTGTAAATGAGTTCTGTCAATAAAGTTCGATGATTCTTGTTTACAGATTAGGGAAATAAAAAGTCTTCATTAATCTGCGATTTTTATTAAATATGATTTTTTGTATTCATTCAAATATATATTTGATGTCTGTAAATATTATTCGAATAAGGTAGTTGGATCAGCAGGGTTGACCACAACTGAAAGCAAAGAACGTTATTGATACGAGAAAGGCATTCGAGTCGAAAAAATATGGACATTGATGTTAAAGAAGAAATATTTGTGTCCTCCGATTGGTAAAGTATTGTCTTGAGTGACCTCTTTGCGTTAAATAAAATGAATACACCAGCACAATTAACTGCCCACCCATATTTTCTACTTCAACGTTTGTTTTCTTTGAGTAGTGCTTATCACGATGAGTTCTATAAGTTATATGGGTATTTTGAACATGTTTGTTCAGTTATTTGTATATACAATGCATTTCCATGATCTATTTCATGATTCGAAGCTCTTGGCGATTTCATTACTATGATTTAATTTTACTTTTCTCTGTGGCTGGATATTCAGTAGTATTAAGTGTAGAGTTTGTGACGCTCATTTGTGACGAGAAATGCCATTAGGTGCAATTGGAGTAGCTTACAGCTCTCATCTTAGCTGATGCTGAGTACAGTCAGATAATTCCCACAAACTCTATGAAGCTTCTGAAGGATCTTTACAGAATATCTTAGAATATCAGGATAATATCAACTCGAACTAGTGTCTGATATGAAATCTTAATGGAAAACTAGTTCCTGCACCAGTATGACAAATCAAGGTAGACATTGATGCATATCTGCTTGAGACGATCTTTTTGTTGTCAATATTCTGCTGAGAGAACCCCTTTATACACCTACTGAAGTCAAGGAGACTGGCAGAAAGTAATCGAAGAGCATTTCACCCGGCTCGGGCATCTGAACTTCATTCATAGCATGGGACAGCTAGACCACATTTTGTCTGTCATCCTATTTGGACAATGGATTAATGGAAAAACCTTAACAACCCCTTAAAAGGCTAGAAATATTCTGTCTACCATGTTTTACCTGTTTTGGTTGATTGTTTTGCATCGAAAATTAAATCATGGCCCTTAAAATAAGTAAAGTTAGCCTATTCATTTAAATTTACCTTCTAATGATCTATCGTTTAGTGCTCATGTGCAACCCTCCTAGTAACATTTAATTGGCTGCCATTTAGTGTGAAGTAAATGGTTTTATTGAAATTTTGAAAAATATAGCAAAAATTATGATATTTCAGTTCTCAGCACTTGGATGATCAACAGAGCTGGGAAGCCAAGGAAGTGAAAGTTGATGATATTGAAATTGTCGAACAATTCATCTATGAAAATGAAGTTTATGGCAGAGATGAAACCCTAATCAAAAGTGAAATTGTACAATTTTATCCGAAGAAAAGTCCTTTTAACTCCCAAGTTCGAATTTGTCGTCAAAAATTAAATGATTCCAATATAAATAAATATAATTCAGACCATGTCTGTACAAAAGCATCTGTCACCCAAAAAATTGCAGACGAAGAGCTAACTCTTAAAAGGCATCAAGATTCAATTAATTTAAATCTGATGAAATATAAATGTGACTTATGTGAATTTGGTACAAATAAAAAAGCCGACCTGAAAAATCATAGAGACTCGGTTCATTTAAAGCCACATAAATGTCGGTTCTGTGATTTCGCCGCAAAACATAAAGGTAATATCAAACATCATATACATTCGGTTCATTTAAATTTGAGGCAACATAAATGCCAATTATGTGAATACACTGCGAATCGAAAATCTAATCTCGAATATCATATAGATTCAGTTCATTTGAATTTAAAGCAACATAAATGTCACTTATGTGAATATTCTGCAAATCAGAAGAGTCGTCTCAAAGTTCATATAAATTCGTTTCATTTGAAACTGAAGAAACATAAATGCCAATTTTGTGATTTTGCTGCAAATCATGAAAGCTCACTCAGAGTTCATATAGATTCGGTTCATTTGAATTTGAAGCAAAATAAATGCGACCTGTGCGAATATGCCACAACTCAAAAACAAATTCTCAAAAGACATGTAGATTCAGTTCATCTGAATTTAAAGCAACATAAATGCAACCAATGTGATTATGGGACAAATCACAAGAGTAATCTGAAGAAACATATTAATTCTGTGCATTTAAATTCAAGAAATAAGATAATATGTTGACATTTTCACATAGGTCACTTATCTGTACATAGAGTCAATGAAATATCTTAAACTGCATATTAATTTATTTTGTGAAATGAATTCAAAGATTATGAAAGAAGAAGTTATATACAGAGTAAAGCACTTTTCTGAACTCGTAATCAGGTTCCTTGTACTTTCCTTTCTATATCTCAGGAAAATATTTTGTAATATACAGGTGATCCCAAAAAAATTATTCAACAATTGGGTGATTTTTTAAATGGATCACCCCGTATATTTTCAGTGGCCTTCAATATCTCTATCATGACGCTAAATTTAGAGATATTCTTCCAACGGTACCGATCTTATTCAGTAAAACCTCAAGCTTCTTTCTTTTTTTTTATACTTGACATCTCCTGTCTCTACAAATCTTTTCAAAAGCCTCTGAAAACTGGATTCTTTTGGTTGTCTTCTCTCGGGATATTCTGCAGCATAAGTTCGACTCTGATAAATAGTTTCTGCGGCACTGTTAGGACATGAAAATCATATCAATCATTTAATTTTTTCCAAAATTAATCCTAAACTTTGAGCTTTAAAGAACAATAACTTCATTGATAATCGGTTCGTGTAATTCCGATAAAACACATGTGATTAATATGTGATGCTTATACGGAAAACCATAATAATAAATTTTTAGAATGTTCTAAAGTTTTTTAATTAGCTCAGTGAAAATAATTTGGTGGTTTGGAATAGTTTTCTCTGGATTTTGAAAGAATATAGTCCCCTCAACTTTTAGCAGTTATCTTAGAATAAGATCTGTACGGTAGGAAAAATATCTCTAATATTTTGCATCATGATATAGATATTAAAGGGCATTGAAAATATGCGAGGTGATCCATTTAAGAAATCACCTATTTGTTAAATGATTTTTTTGGGAACAGGGTGTATATTAGAAAATAATTTCCTGACTTGCAAAAATGAAAGTACAACTTTTGAACAAAATTTCTAAGATGTGTGGTTCGGCAACTATGGAAGAGCAATGCACTATTGCAGGACCTTGTATACCTCAATATGAAGAAGACCACTACTGGAATATCTCCATCCTAGCCGATTGTATGAAAAATGCCAAACTCCAGACAAAACAGCATTGAAGACAGTAACAGAAATAAGACACCTCAATAATAGACTGCAAAATCCTCCAATCACTTGCTATATAATGACAAATATAGAACTAATTTCAAGCAAACTCCAAAAACTAGATACAAAATATGACAGACGGATGGATATCGACCACAAAGATGCGCAAGCAAGCCTGTCAAGAAAGTTGCCTACAACACTACTTCAGAAAATAAAAACATAGAATTATTATGTGATATCATCTACAGGTGACAAGAAAAACCTCGGACAAACTTTTTTCATTTAACTTTATTAAGCAAAAGGAATTAAACAAAATAACAACGAATAATAACATAAAAATTTGGTAATAATATATTTAAGAAGTTTTGAAGTGGCTTCCTTTGGCGGCGATACACAGCTTCAGACGCTTCTTGAAATTTTCTTCAATGGGCAGCAGCTCTTCAAGCGTTAATCGGTTTCATTCCCGGCCCAGGGATTGCTTCAGCGACTCCAAACTTTTGTTTGGACAACCACACGCTGCAGTCCATTGGGTTGAGATCCTGCTAGTAGGGCGGCAATTCTGCAGATGTGATGAAACCCGGAAAATGGATCTTACACCATTCTTACGTCATTTTACCGAAGTGTTGGTGGGACTACGGCCTCGAGAATGAGCAGCGATTGACTTCTTGATTAATTTTGACCTCTTAATCCACAAAAACCAAGGGTGTTTTGCCGCTGACGCAAATTCCGCCCCAGACCATGACGGATTGCGGATTTTGACGATGGTTGACGTACCGGGAGCCTCTCCGAACGAGATTCTGTCGTTTTGGTGGTTGTGGGATTGTTTTAAAGTGAAGAACTTCTCGCCTGTGAAGAAAATGCACCGCCATTGCTGACCGGCGGCGAAACGAAGGAGTTGGCGGCACCTTTGGAGTCCTACGCGCTTCTTTTCATCCGTGAGGAGTTGAACATTTTGTAGCTTGTATGGCTTGAGGTTGAGCTCCTTTTTGGACATTTGAGGAACGGATTCATGGATGATACCGGTCTCACGGGCTATTTTCCTCATGGTGACCCTCGGAATTCGATTGACCCGATTCTTGAAGATGTTGCGATTGCTAGGCGTATTGACAATGCATTTTGTCCCCCTTCCTTCGACCATCATGGCCAAGCTCTTTGAAACCGCAAATTGCATCAGATATGGTTTGTCGAGGCACATTGAGCAATCGATGGTTACTCGACGAAACAGCTCTAAAATTGCACTACATTCTAACGCTGCAAAATAAAGTAATATCAAACTGAAAAATTCACATATTAGTACAAGAAAGTGTAGGAATCTAATAGAATAAAAATTATTTGGTTGCTCTAAAATACTTTTGTTCCAGAACACAGTAAAACTTGTCCGAAGTTTTTCTTGTCAACCTGTATATTTTTCATTTATTTTTATTTTTTATATGAAAAATAATTTGTGATAAAATTTACTGAGCTAAATGTCCGAAGGTTCATGGCTTTTGTATGTATGTCAAACAATAAAAAAGTTTCTCTTTAAAAATAAAATTGGTAATACCCTTTATTTTTCCCCACAATCAATTACATGTATCAATAATGTGAATTTTACCATTTTCTGAATCAAACGAATGTAGACTTCATTTTACATCACATTCGATTAATCCGCGAATTTATGTTGGGTTTTGACCGTCATCTTTATTTAATAAAGTTTCTGATGATGAAGTAGAAAAAAGCTGATTGGAAAAACTTCTAAAGATTACACCAATGAAAAAATTCAGCTAAGGCCAAAAAAAAATAAAATGCTCGAATAATCCTCTACAATGAAATTAACATCCATTGATTTCTCATGAAATATAATCGTTTTTTTTCAATATCAAAATGAAACCTCTTCCTGCAAAACACTCTATTATATAAATTTGGAATATCTTCATTAGAGAAAGCCCTGGATGATGAAAAATCAATTATTCAAGAAAAGAGAAACTTAAAAAAAAATATGATTGAAAGTAAAAGAACTAAATTTCTGCTAATTGTTTTATCTATGATTGTTTCGGTCTTTACTTGACGGAAATTCATCTTGAAAATATGAATAAAAACAATATTCTAATTTCCGCTAATATTTTATTAACACTACGATCGTTACGTCATACCATGACTTCTTCAGGTGAGAATTGCAAGATACTGAGTATACCATGAACAAGAAATTCATTTTATAGTACATGGATATAACAAAAATAGAGGGGGTGAAGAGAGTTTTACAATTCCTTTGGAAATCTGAAAAATGATTCAACAAAGGGAAGCTACTTAATTCTGTTTGGTTATTCAATAACATTTTTCTTTTATGATATCTATTAATTTCTAAAGTTTCTAACAAGTTTAATCTAAAACTTTTGTTTTCTGAGTGTAAAATTTCAAAGTTACTATTAAAACTATGTCCTGTGTCTAGAAGGTGCTCTGCGTAGGTTAAATTTCTCTTTTTGTTACAATAACATTTTTTTTGTTCCCCAAGTCTCGTCTGGAACGATCTTCCTGTCTGACCAACATATACAAAATGGCAAGTACCGCAAGTTAACTTATAAACAGCTGATTTCTTGTTCTTAGATGTTTTATCTTCATTATTTTTTTTTTATTAGTTTTCCTATGGAGTTATTCGTTTTATAAGAAATTCTAAAATTGTGATTCTTCTTTAAATATCTAGCTACCTTTTCTGTTTTTGGTCCCAAGTATGTCAACGAAATGTATTTACTTTCAATTGGATCATTATTTATGGGATATACTAATTTCAAAGCCAGCTTTAATTGTATTTTTGTGAAAAGATTCTCAATAATCGGGACGTTGAAACCGTTGTTCAACGCAATCTGTTTGATAATGTTATATTCTTTGTCAAAATTCTCACGTGACATGGGTATGTTGGCTAATCTATATAACATGTATAACATGTGTAATACTCACCTGAAGAAGTCATGGTACGAAGTAACGATCGTAGTGTTAATAAAATATTAGCGGAAATTAGAATATTGTTTTTATTCATGTTTTTAATTGTTTTACTTTTAATCACTATTTCAATTTATTAATTTCTGAGGTTACCTTTAATATTACAGAAACTACTGAAACCTCCAAAGGTAATTATGCATTGGAAATTTTTTCCTGAATTCTTAATTTTACAAAAAGATGGGGATCAATAAAACAATTTCATCCTGGTATTAATATCATGATTATTATATTTTACCTCGAACAAACATAAAGACAATCATTATTTTGTCTAAGTGTAATTATGCAAGTATGAAGAATGTTATATTAGTCCTTGCCTAATCAAAAAGCAAAACATGATCCTGGAAAATCTTATATGTAAGAATATATAGTCACATCTGTTTATCTAAATACATAAATGAACAGAAGAAATATTTTTTTCTGTACAAACTCTACAAATGTTTATTAGTAGCCTTGGATCATGTTCAGAAGAAGCAGAATGGCAATAATGTGAAGAAATGAGTTACAATAAATATTCTTGAATTTTGATACAAGTTTGAGCTGATTTTATTTGTCCTGAAAAAAGATATGACCGCCATGAAGTGTCGAATTTTGCTAGTTCCATGAAATGATTATTTAAAAACCTTCTGTATGAATTGTAAAAATTACCTGAATTTTAATTATACCAATAAAATAATAGAATAATCTAAATTTCCCTTTTTCAAATTATAATATGCAAATTTAAGTTTTGTAATTTGCATGCGCCTTTTTCATGTGACATTTCAGATAATATGGATAATTTGTATCAAAATCACAGAAGTGACATTGATGTTGCTTCATATTTAAATGAACTGCATTTATATGATTTTTGACATTGACTTTATTATTCGCAGAGTATTCGCATAAGTTGCATTTATGTTGCTTTAAATTTAAATGAACTGCATAAACATGAACTTTTAAATTACTCTTACTATTCGAAAAATATTCACACAAGTGACATTGGTGTTTCAAATCTAAATGAACCGAGTCTACGTGATTTTTGAGGCTGAGTTTATGGTTTGCAGAATATTCACATAGGTGACATTTATGTTGCTTTAAATTCAAATGGACTGAATCTACATGAGCTTTGAGATTAGTCTTAGAAATTGACAAGTATTCACATAAGTCGCATTTATGTTTCAAATTCAAATGAACTGAATTTATATGATTCTCGAGATGGATTTTTTGATTTGCAGAATATTCACACAGGTGACATTCATGGTTCTTCAAGTTTAAATGAATAGCTTTTATATGTTGTTTGATGTTGACTTTATAATTCGTAGCATATTCACAAAGGTGACATTTATGTTGCTTTGAGTTTAAATGAACTGCTTCTATATGCCTGTTGAGATGGCCTTTTCGATTTGCAGAGTATTTACATAAGTGACATTTATGTTTTCTTGAATTGAAATGAATTGAACCCAAATGGCTTTTCTTCTGCTGAAAACTTTTGTGTTGGTCAAATATGTTTTCAGTAACAAAACTATGGTTGTGAAGGTTAATATTTTCGGTTTCTTGCTGATGGTGTTCCTCTGGTACGGTAAAACAAAGTTTCTGGACACCAATTTGGTTGGATGAACCGCTCAGGTTATTGCGTTCTGTTTTAATGATGCCAAGGACTCCATCGTCATCGATGAATTGTTCAGCAATATCTACATTCTCAACTTTCACTACAAGATTTCCAAAGTTCTTCTCTTTATCTGGACAAGGAGCACTAAAACCAATCGTCATCAAATAAAGGTAATGTACAATTTAAATTATTGTAATTAAGTTAATCATTAAACAAATATGGTTCTCAAATTTGTGAGAATTATTTTAATATTTTTAAACTTAACTAAACATCTACATGATAATCTATATACAATTCACATGTATAAAAACCTTTTTCTGTTAATGCTATATTACTTATTAGCAGTATGTCGTCCAATGAGAATGGTTAGCCATCTACAAAGCGAATTATTAAAGTGTTGTGCTTGTAGAAATACTGTACCTAAAAGTGCTCTACAGTTTCTTTCCTGTTGTTTTTTATTCAAGTTGTGAAAACGGGGTGAAAAAGTGCTGTGCTAAAGATTCATGTGCCCTTTAACCTCAAAATGAACATGAAAGGGATACGAGTATCAACTCAGTTGCTGACACGACAAGGACTGATTATGCGTCGACTGAGTATTCAAATATCGAGTTGTTATTAAAATGATAACCCACCTCTAAGAAAACATTCAATTATATTAATTTAAAATAACAACATTTGAGAAAACCCTAGATGATAAAGAATCAATTATTTAAGACATGAGTGGTTTTAAAAAAGAACAGTAAACATCATGTTAATGCATGCTTCAATCAAGCGAGTGTACATAAAAGAACTCATGCAGGCACAGGAGATGGCAAAATATGAAGAGTCCTTAATGATCGTACGAGTAACAGAATCCCTCATAGATTATGTAATATTCCATCACTGTATTTACCTGCATTATTTGTGTGTCAAATATGCACGCAATTGATGACAATAACAAAGAGAGAACGTCCTTATGGCGTTCCTATTGCATTTTGAAGCGATAGAGAGGAAGATTCTTGGAAAAAAACCTCCTGAGCGGCTTAAAAACTAGAGGTAATAGTACTTATAACAAACAGTCCCCCTTGGTAACTCTTAGTAAGTAAACTTCTTTTAAATGCTTATGATTAATTGCATGCTGTACGCTTTGAATACCACCTTAGTTTTAATGTAAAATTAGTGATTGCACGCTCGTTCCACTCATCGCTTCTTATTCTTGTATTTTTGCGCCAGTGTTATTTTATCTGACCGGAATGTTTTACTAAAATGCATTGCCTTTGTGTATAACTAAACCCTCACAAGTTATCCATTTATATTGTATACTTTCTCTAGGTGTCTGGTTGTTGTATTTATTAATAGTTAAAAATTTTAGATGCAAGATGAACAGGATTATCTGGAAATATGTTAGTTCTACTCTGAGAAAGATATATGTTTGAGTGTGATCTTGTATTATGATTATGAACTGATTAACCGATTGAAAATTTATGTTTGACTTCTCTAGGTTATAAAGTATTTTATATACAAGCTTGCACTGTTCGAGTTATTCAATACACTTTCTAATTTAGGTATATTCAATTCCTCATGCATATCATTTATTCGATAAATGGTTTACGATTATATTATATAGGGGTAACTGGATAAAACTATTTCAATCGGAATAAGCGTACTTACCAATCATCGGAACTCAACATTTCCTGTTTCACGTAAGTATCCATTATTTTGCTTTCAAACGATTGTCTTCAGTATTTAAAATAAATAACCAGAATTTTTAAAACTTATATAAATAGATATCAAAAGTATTAAGAAATACTCTTACTGTTATTTCTTACAGTTAACTGTTTCTACAGACATAAGACATATTTCTATAGCTATTTCTACAGCATTTATCTGTCATAGTCCGTCAATGTCATGATTGATCATTTCAATCTTCTTCTTATGTATCCACTGATGATACAATGTTAATAATAAACATTGTTTATATTTATTACTCTGAGGATACAATACTATGTTTATAACATAGGCTTATTATCCTGATATGTATATGGTTTGTAAGGATACAATGGATTTATAGGTTCACACATAGACAAACTATAGTTTATCTATGGGTTCACACCATAGACATATTACTATATAGTCTAGGGTTATAATATTTATGGGCGCAATAAATTACCATCTGTTTTGTTGTTCACCAATTATTCAAACTTAAATAAATAATTGTATGATTATACATTTTGATGCGAAATTGTATACGTTTTTCGGATCAAGTGATCTGTCCCTGTTGAGACTGAATGAAAAATGGAATAAAATGAGGACTTACTTCGATTTCATAAAGTAATCCAACATTTGAATAGAAACCTACCTTCATTATAGCTCCTACAATTATTGCTTATGTATCTCTTAATAGTTGATTAAGATATTTAATGCATTACAATTGTAATTTCCGGAAAATGAATAAAAATAAAATAGCAATTCAACCCGGATAGACGACTCTTAAGATAGTTCCCATATCAGTTATGTTTGAAAATGGAAAGTCTAGTCAGTTATCAGCAGTAAAGGTAGAGTATGTCTGTATGAAGTGAAAGGCATGAGTCCAGACTATTCTATAAAATTCTTGAGAAATCTAGTGGTGTCGCAAGTCGAAGAATGATTCTTTATCTAAGAGTGGCCTTCATGTCGTACACACGGTCTAAATGAACTTATTTGCGACAACAAAATATTACTCGTGTTCAGGTAATGGCCCTGCTATGAACCCCTTTGAAAATGTGTCATGTGAATAAATATTTTTCAATATATTTCATTTGTAATAATAATTACAATTAATAAAGTATATTCAAATTTTATATTTTATTAATAGTAATTTACTATTATATGAAAATCAAAGAGATTCATTACTTTGGATCTTAGTAATCACGTTACAAGAGCAAAATTTGTCAGTACCCTTAAAAGTTTTTTCAAGTAGGTTTTGCAGTAGAAGCAAATTATTTTTTCAAATTAGATGTTTTTAGATCATGATAAAGGTTTAAATTGTAAGGAAATATTTCGTGCTGGGGACGATTACATTGAAATGCCGTTCTTGGCTTGTGACATTAGATCCAAGGGCATCGATGGGGTGCTATTCGTTAAGAGCTCGTCCAGCAGTCCTGGGCCTCCCATCACTATTTCCTCTGGCCTGTCAATTGCCAGTTGATGTAGTTTGTATGTGGTCCGTTCCGCCTCCCTGCACGAACAGGTGCAGGGGTGGTAGATTTCTGTGTGCCTGATGTTTTTGAAAGGTTTGAAGTACCTTATTGCGTCTCTGACCCCTTGTGTTGTGACTATGTTTTTGGATGTTTGCAGCAAGATGAAAAGATTCATGATGAAAGGGAAAATGAACACTAATCAATTTATTTCTAAAGTACCAACAAAAAAAAACATTTCGGTAGTCTTTAATGAAAATTGGGCCATTATATTGAATAAAATAACATAAATAGAGGTTAATTCTTGATAGAAGGTATATAAAATTATTTAAATATTTTAATATTAGCCTTCTACATATTTAATTTCAAAAAATTATATTTAATAATTATAACTTCGGGAATTAAATTGAAATAATGTCATATAAGTACCACTTATATCAAACGACATATAAAATAAACAAAAATGATATAACAAAATGCAATAAATAAAAATTGTTAACCAAAATTCTATAAATTAAATATTTTGAATAGACAAAATTTTGTTTCTGCTGATCAATCTTATGAAAACAAATATCTTCCAAAAATGTTTAACATAATCTTAAGACTTTCATCATAAAACTATCTTACTTAGAGTATTCAATATTATTGTATATCTAACTAAGTTACTTTCTATAAAATCTCAAGATATGTAAAAACATTACTGAAAAACAAGTTTTAAGAGAGACTTTGCTTCGTCAGTATTCAAATAATTCATATTCAATAAATATAACATCAATCAACAACAAATATTTACTCACCCTTCAACAATTTACAAAACTTCTGGTAAATGAATACTGAAAAATTTAAATGTAATATAAGGTTAAATATTTGTTGTTGATTGATGTTGAATATGAATTATTTGAATACTGACGAAGCAAAGTCTTGTTTTTCAGTAATGTTTTTACATATCTTGAGATTTTATAGAAAGTAACTTAGATATTTTATAATATCGAATATTTTAAGTAAGATAGTTTTATGATGAAATTCTTGAGATTATGTTAAACATTTTTGAAAGATATTTGTTTTCATAAGATTGATCTGCAGAAACAAAATTTTGTCTATTAAAATATTTAATTTATAGAATTTTGGTTAACAATTTTTATTTATTGGATTTTGTTATATCATTTGGATGTCTTATAATGAATGTTTATTTTATGTCGTTTGATATAAGTGGTACTTATATGACATTATTTCAATTTAATTCCTGAAGTTATAATTATTAAATATAATTTTTTGAAATTAAATATGTAGAAGGCTAATATTAAAATATTTAAATAACATTATATTGAAATGATTATTTATTAACCTGCAGTATTATTTTCCATGAATCATAAAAAACTTGCATTTGGCTTATGTTGATAAAATAACAAGATAATCTGGACTTGCCATTTTCAAATTAAAACATGCAAATTTAGTTTTTCAAACTTGTATGCGTCTTCTTCACATGATATTTTAGAGAACATAGATAATTCGTAGAAAAATCACAGAAATGACATCTATGTTCCTTTACATTTAAATGAACTGCATTTATATGCATTTTGAGACCGACTTTATAATTCGAAGAATATTCACATAAGTGACATTTATGCTGCTTAAAATTTAAATGAACTGAATTTATGTGCATTTTGAGACCGACTTTATAATTCGAAGAATATACACATAGGTGACATTTATGTTGCTTCAAATTTAAATGAACTGAATCTACATGAACTTTGAGATTACTCTTACAATTCGAAAAATATTCGCACAAATGACATTTATGTTTCAAATCTAAATGAACAGAGTCTATATGTTTTTTGAGACCGACTTTATGATTTGCGGAATATTTACATAAGTGGCATTTATACTGCTTTAAATTTAAATGGACCGAATCTACGTGAACTTTGAGATTACGCTTACAATTCGATAGGTATTCACATAAGTGACATTTATGTTTCAAATTTAAATGAACCGAATTTATGTGGTTCTCGAGATGGACTTTTTGATTTGCAGAATATTCGCAAAAATGACATTTATGTTGCTTCAAATTTGAATGAATTGAATTTATGTGATTTTTGAGATTGTTTTTATGATTCGTAGAGTATTCACATGAATGACATTTATGCTGCTTCAAATTTAAATGAACTGAATTTATGTGATTTTTGAGACTGACTTTATACTTTGCAGCGTATCCGCATGAGTGACATTTATATTTTCTTGAATCGAAATGTCTGTCGAGATCCTTTTTCTGCTCTGATGCATCATAACACAAATGGCTTTCCTTCTGTTGAAAACTTTGGTGTTTATCAAGTATGTTTTCAGTAACTAAATTATGGTTGTAAATGTTAAAATTTTTGGTTTCTTGCTGATGATTCTGTTCTAGTTTGGGAAAACAAAGTTCCTGGTTATCAATTTGGTATAAACCAGTCTGGTCATAGTGTTCTTTTTTAATGATTTCAAACACCCCATTCTCATCCATGAATTGTTCAACAATGTCTACATCCTCAGTCTTCACCTTGAGATTTTCAAAGTTCTTCTCACTATGTGGACAAGGAGCACTAAAACCAATTAAGTGGTCAATATAAACGTGCGCTAGTGTGAACACAAAATTTTTTGTATTGAGTACCCTGTAATACGAACATAGTATGAACTTACTACTGTTACAAACTTGTTGAAGCTTTGTTTAAAGGAATTAATTAATATTTGACAGATGAAGAGGATTTGCCACTATCAGTTTTGCAGAAACAGCTCACTGAGACAAAGAGTTAAGTAAAGTAATAAAGAATCTTTTCACAATTTATTAAATTTGGTACAATTGTTTCGCCAACACTGTGAATTCGTAAGGTTTATATTTTGGACCAACTCTGAAAACATCAAGCAATATCATGCCTGATATCCTAGGATGCAATAACCAAGCTCTTTCTGAGATATCTGACATTTTAATTATTACTAAATGTTCTAATTTTAATGTCTCTTGGTATATTTTTATCTATAACCTTCCCGACTTGCCGTTCAGAGGAAAGCTTTTTGTAGATACACCATTACACTTTTGTAGATACACCATTATATAGACACATTATTAATATATGAAAATTTTCAGTTAAATCTAATGAATGTTAATTGAAATCTTTGAAATTAATTAAAACTACCACTGGTTTGAAGATAGGAAAATGGGTTTTTAACTTGTAAAATATTAAAAAAAAACTAAATTTATAACAGGCATATTTTGTAGACTACTTGTGCAAAGAATACTTCAGACTTTGGATTTATTATTTTATTTCAGCATTTATAGAACTCTTATGTGAAAACAACATTTTATTGTATAACCACCTGCTCAGAAATTTTATACAGCTGACTTAGAAACAGAGACTGACCAGCTCACTTCAAAATAACTTAGATCAATTGGTTGAATAGTCCTCCAATCAATGATCGACTGCCTTCACCTTTCTCTTATAATACATGTGGGTTCGTCGAAGTACTCATTCAAAGGATTAATGAAAAAACGACCTCCTAGTGCATGTATCAAAATTTCTATTAATTTATCCTTATTTGTAAACTATAATATGCACGAGCCACTGAAAATCTCTTAATCTCAGTTCTACGAACTCTTCAGTAAACAAAATTGATTGTTATCCTCTACTCTATGCTATTTGAAAAAACTCATTCAAAATCATGCTATACCATTCGATTATTTAGTTAATGAATACTTTATATATTTCATTGAAATTCGTTCGAATCTTTTCAAGACAAACATCGATAAATAGCTTATGATTATATCAGATATGGGTATCTGGATAAAATCATTTCCATCGGATTAAGCAAACTTACCAATCATCGGAAGTTAATATTTCCTCTTTCACATGAATATCCATATTTTTTGGATTCAAATCTTTAGTATTAATGATGAATATCCAAAACTCTTAAAACTATATACCCATAAATCCTAAAAATTAATCGAGAAATGACATATTGTCATTTCTACACTAACCTTCATCCACAGATTACTGATACCATAGACAAACGAGACTTTATGGATCGGACACTCCAGGGAAAAAACATGAATCAAGTTTGTCGCTTTTTTTGTAGCGACTGGTGCATGAAACGAATTCAACTGGAGAAAACTGTATTACCAACTCTCAAGAGAACTGGGTTACCTCTGCTTTTAAATTACTGCATTATCGACGCTTGGCGCGAATATTTGAATCTTCAGTCTCGTTTATCCATAGATAAACGAGAATGCTCGTTTATCTATGTATACTAGAACTAATGATGCTATCGTAATTTTCTCCTTGGAGGTAGACTTTCCTTCTTCAATACTACTATAGAAAATTCGGCCACGTTCTTCTCTATATTTTGATTCCTATTATGCCTAGTTTCTTGAATTCTAAATTGACAAAATCATCAATTTCTTACTCTAAATTCACAAATCTTCAATATTTTCACTTTCTTTTGGCTAGCATTCCTTCATTTCTAATTACATTCAATAAATTCTGCGTTTAAAACATAAAATAGGACCTTCTTTTGAAAATTACAGGTAATTTGATTCCATTTCCATAACGAGTATATAATTTTGATGAATATTGATTGTTAACTGAATCTTACTACAAATTTACATTTCCTTCTTATTTCTAGCTATGCACTTTGAAAATGCTAGTCTCATTCCCCTTATTACAAGATTTTCCATGAAACATTCATCAGAATTTACATGAATTGCAATTTCATGCTACGTGAAGGAAATTTTTAAAATTCAAGATATTTATTCAAGTTTTTAATCATTGTTGATTGAATTAAAAAACTAATTCACAAATTTAATCTGAAGAGGGATATCATGAGTACAAATATATTGATTTTAGTATGAAAATCGTTAGTGGAATCACTTTGAGATATGGAATACTGGTTTGGGGAGTATGGAAATTCATTAAAAACCTTGTCTACAATTCAAAATTATTTACTGAAAAATATCTACAAAAAAAGTAGACAATACCCAACGAAATTACTTTATGAATGGAATATATGCAACGTAAGATGGAGTTTTTTGAAATTATGTTTCCTCTTTGTAGCATGAACACATTAGTCATACTTATGTTGCTTCAAGTTTAAATGGATTGAATTTATATGATTTTTGAGATGTTGTTTGATGCTTGTAGCAAAAAATAAAAATACTGTTATGCAAAATCGCATAAATGACACTTTTGTTGCTTTAAGTTTAAACGAACTGAATCTTTATCTTTTTTGAAATCACGTTTCCGCTCTGTGGCATAATCAAATTAGTCACACTTGGGTTGCTTCAAGTTTAAATTGATCGCATCTATATGATTTTTGAGATGTTGTTTGATGCTTGTAGCAAAATCGCATAAATGACACTTTTGTTGCTTTAAGTTTAAACGAACTGAATCTTTATCTTTTTTGAAATCACGTTTCCGCTTTGTGGCATAATCAAATTAGTCACACTTGGGTTGCTTCAAGTTTAAATGGATTGAATTTATATGATTTTTGAGATGTTGTTTGATGCTTGTAGCAAAATCGCATAAATGACACTTTTGTTGCTTTAAGTTCAAACGAACTGCATCTTTATCTTTTTTGAAATCACGTTTCCGCTTTGTGGCATAATCAAATTAGTCACACTTGGGTTGCTTCAAGTTTAAATGGATTGAATTTATATGATTTTTGAGATGTTGTTTGATGCTTGTAGCAAAATCGCATAAATGACACTTTTGTTGCTTTAAGTTTAAACGAACTGAATCTTTATCTTTTTTGAAATCACGTTTCCGCTTTGTGGCATAATCAAATTAGTCACACTTGGGTTGCTTCAAGTTTAAATTGATCGCATCTATATGATTTTTGAGATGTTGTTTGATGCTTGTAGCAAAATCGCATAAATGACACTTTTGTTGCTTTAAGTTTAAACGAACTGAATCTTTATCTTTTTTGAAATCACGTTTCCGCTTTGTGGCATAATCAAATTAGTCACACTTGGGTTGCTTCAAGTTTAAATGGATTGAATTTATATGATTTTTGAGATGTTGTTTGATGCTTGTAGCAAAATCGCATAAATGACACTTTTGTTGCTGTAAGTTTAAACGAACTGCATCTTTATCTTTTTTGAAATCACGTTTCCGCTTTGTGGCATAATCAAATTAGTCACACTTGGGTTGCTTCAAGTTTAAATGGATTGAATTTATATGATTTTTGAGATGTTGTTTGATGCTTGTAGCAAAATCGCATAAATGACACTTTTGTTGCTTTAAGTTTAAACGAACTGAATCTTTATCTTTTTTGAAATCACGTTTCCGCTTTGTGGCATAATCAAATTAGTCACACTTGGGTTGCTTCAAGTTTAAATTGATCGCATCTTTATGATTTTTGAGATCTCTTTTGATGTTTGTAGCAAAATCGCAAGAGTGTCATTTATATTTTTTTAAGTCCAAATGAACTGAATCTTTATGTTTTTTGAAATTATTTGTCAAATTTGTAGCATAATCACATATGTCACATTTGTGCTGTTTCAGATTTAAATGTACCGAATCTTTATGTTTTTTGAAATCATTTTTATGATTTGTAGCATAATCACATAAGTCACATTTGTGTCGTCTCAAGTTTAAGTGAACTGAATTTATATGATTTACGAGGCTGGTCCTTCGATTCGAAGCAAAATTGCATACGTGACATTTGTGTTGCTTCAAGTTTAAATGGATTGCGTCCACATGAATTTTGAGATCTTTTTTGATGTTTGTAGCAAAATCGCAAGAGTGTCATTTATATTTTTTTAAGTCCAAATGAACTGAATCTTTATGTTTTTTGAAATTATTTGTCAAATTTGTAGCATAATCACATATGTCACATTTGTGCTGTTTCAGATTTAAATGTACCGAATCTTTATGTTTTTTGAAATCATTTTTATGATTTGTAGCATAATCACATAAGTCACATTTGTGTCGTCTCAAGTTTAAGTGAACTGAATTTATATGATTTACGAGGCTGGTCCTTCGATTCGAAGCAAAATTGCATACGTGACATTTGTGTTGCTTCAAGTTTAAATGGATTGCGTCCACATGAATTTTGAGATCTTTTTTGATGTTTGTAGCAAAATCGCAAGAGTGTCATTTATATTTTTTTAAGTCCAAATGAACTGAATCTTTATGTTTTTTGAAATTATTTGTCAAATTTGTAGCATAATCACATATGTCACATTTGTGCTGTTTCAGATTTAAATGTACCGAATCTTTATGTTTTTTGAAATCATTTTTATGATTTGTAGCATAATCACATAAGTCACATTTGTGTCGTCTCAAGTTTAAGTGAACTGAATTTATATGATTTACGAGGCTGGTCCTTCGATTCGAAGCAAAATTGCATACGTGACATTTGTGTTGCTTCAAGTTTAAATGGATTGCGTCCACATGAATTTTGAGATCTTTTTTGATGTTTGTAGCAAAATCGCAAGAGTGTCATTTATATTTTTTTAAGTTCAAATGAACTGAATCTTTATGTTTTTTGAAATTATTTGTCAAATTTGTAGCATAATGACATATGTCACATTTGTGTTGTTTCAGATTTAAATGTACCGAATCTTTATGTTTTTTGAAATCATTTTTATGATTTGTAGCATAATCACATAAGTCACATTTGTGTCGTCTCAAGTTTAAGTGAACTGAATTTATATGATTTACGAGGCTGGTCCTTCGATTCGAAGCAAAATTGCATACGTGACATTTGTGTTGCTTCAAGTTTAAATGGATTGCGTCCACATGAATTTTGAGATCTTTTTTGATGTTTGTAGCAAAATCGCAAAAGTGACATTTAAATTTTTTTAAGTTCAAATGAACTGAATCTTTATGTTTTTTGATATTATTTCTCAAATTTGTAGCATAATCACATATGTCACATTTGTGCCGTTTCAAATTTAAATGTACCGAATCTTTATGTTTTTTTATGTCGCTTTTATGACTTGTAGCATAATCACATAAGTCACATTTGTGCTGCTTCAAATTTAAATGAACTGCATCTTTATGTTTGTTGATATAACTTTTATGATTTGTGGCGTAATCACATAAGTCGCATTTATATGGTCGCAAATTTAAGTGAATTGAATCTATATGATTTTCGAGCCCGCTCTTCCGATTCGAAGCAAATTCGCATAAGTGACATTTATGTAGCTTCAAGTTTAAATGAACTGCATCTATATGGTTTTTGAGATCATTTTTTATGTTTGAAGCAAAATCGCATAAGTTACATTTATGCTGCTTTAAGTTCAAATGAACTGGATCTTTAGGTTTTTTTATATCACTTTTATGACTTGTAGCATAATCGCATTCATGTCGTCTCAAATTTAAATGAGCTGGTTTTTCGATATTATATAAGTCACTTTTGTGTTGCTTCGTATTGAGCTGGGCAGGATCTACATGTTTGTTGAGATTCGTTGTGTAGTTTTCAACATTACAAGGCAAGTCACGTTGGTGTACCAATTTTAAATAATCTGAACCTGAGTCTTGTTCAAGACTACTTTCATGATTTACTTCAAATTCGCCCAAATGACCTTCATCTTGCTTTACATACAAAGGAAACATTGTGTGCTGTTCCACTGTTTCTCCAATAGCTAAACCATGGTCAAAAAATTTTGAACTGTTACTCTCTTGAAGATGTTTTTGTTTCAACTTGGAAGAACAAAAATTTTCACTATCAATTTGTTGCGATAAACGATTGGTAGGATTATATTCACTTTTAACAAAGTATTCACTCCTGTCAAGCATTCCAATTTCATCAGTAAATTGTTCAGCAATGTCCACATTTTCAATCTTCACCATATTCATTGCAAATTGCTGTTCACCATCTTGACTTGGAACACTGAAAATAATTAAATGATTGATCAATAGCAATTTTCGTCAGATATAATAAAATACTATAATAAATAATAATATAAATATTATGTTTGCATCTGACCCTTAGCTCAGAAATAAAGGAAAACGTCCTCAACGGATTGAAATCGCCCTATGGTATATGTAACATACTTTTTGAAGATTTTGTTGTTCAATATCTTCGAAGATAAACTAGTATATAAAATAAATAAGTGAAGTTATGAAAGATGTTATACTTCTTGGCCAAAATAAAGGGGGATCTTAAACAATAATGAATAAGCAGAAGAATCCTAAAACAAGATACCAGATCAAGTACCAGAACAATAATCAAGGGAGCCAGGACCAAGTAGTTAAAATCAGAAAGAGCTCAATTCTTCTTATGTTATACATTAAGAATTCTCAAAAGAAATGTGATTTACATTTAACTAGATTATCATTAATTCTCTCTTGGTTGACTTCATTTCTATAAACTAAACAATGTGATTATGCAAAAAGATTCCCAACTCCCATTTTAAATCATTCATTAATCGTTAGTGCACATAAATTGTGGCCAATTTTCAGTATTGGTTAATTCACAGATATATCTGACTAATAGAGAAATTTTCTTTGTGGATATATCTACTTTCCAAAGTTTTAAAAATATAAACTACATTCTTGAATAGTATAATATTCAGAAACAAATTTCGAAATATATTTATTTCTTACCGTAAACTGGAAGACTTCTCTGAACACTTAATTCCCTCATAAAGACTTTTTCCAGACATTCTAGTATTTTCCATTTCTTTAATTTCGTGATCATTATCATCAGCTTTTATATTATGCATTTCGAATCTATTTTCCATTTTTTTAATTGGAAATAATCATCCACTTTGGATATTATGCTATTTTTTTCCCTTCAAGAGCGTTAGTAGTATTTATGCTCAGCAGTGATACTATGTACCCAATATCAAGTAGGTTAGTCAACTCACAAAATTATTTCAGCCAAAGAACCTAAAAAGAAATAGGTTAGCTTGTTATATAATTTGAAAAACACAGAATAAATAAGAAGAATTGAGTTTGCGGTTGGTTCTAGGTGAAACATTATAATATTTATATTAAAAATAACACTCGGTTTATATTTCACAGTTTATTCAGAAATCTGACACGTGTTTCGGTATTTCAACCATCTTCAGAGGAGTACAAAAAGTAACTAAACTTAAAATCACAGAGGTTCATTTTTATTACAATTACAACATCTGTTGCTTTTTATGGCACATTTTTACAACAGAATCCAATACAGGCGTACTAGGAAAGAGTATTTGGGAATTGGTCAAATTTTCTTTATTCTCTAAAGATTTTTTGATTGAAAGAATCTCCAAATAGTCCATCACTTTACCCTTATTAACATTGTATAATAAACTAACATCCTTTTCGTTGAAAAAGTGATTATTCTCTATACAATGTTCTGCAAAACCGGTTGATTTATGGTTTTTTAGAATTGATACCCTATGTTCTTTCACTCGATGTTGTAAACACCGACCTGTTTGTCCAATATATATAGCATCACAATCATCACATTTTAGTTGGTAAATTCCCGTATTAGTCATATTAGGGTTCCTTTCTTTATTATTCCCTAAGAGTTTGGCTAGATTATTTTTATTGACTGTTATCGAACTAATTCCCATTTTCCGGAAACCATTACAAATTTTGTAACTAATACCTTTTATATACGGTATAGAGTACCACATTAAATCTCGGTTATAATCCTTTGAATTTATATAAAAATTTTTTAAAATATATTTAAATGCTTTCTTTTTAATCATTTTGTCAATAAGGTCCGTTCTATAGCCATTATTCAAAGCTATGGTTTTAATTATATTAACTTCTTTTTTGTAATTAGTTTCATTCAACGGGATATTCAAGAGTCTATGTATGAAGCTATGGAATGATGACATTTTAATCTGCCATGACTGATTGGATTTGGAATGTATGGTGGTGTCTGTCGTAGTCGGTTTTCTGAAAATATCGAATTCAAATTTGTTATCTAAATGAGAGATTTTGAGATCTAAAAAGCTAATCGACGAGTTTTGTTCAATTTCTATGGTAAATTCGATATTTTCATTCAAGTCATTGAGAAAATTCAAGAATTGTTTCAGCTGTCTGTCGGTTCCGGTCCAAATGCAAAAGACATCATCTACATATCTAGCCCAAAAATGGATATACTTAATTAGTTTATTTGTTTTATTCGTGAATAATAAATTTTCTAAATATGCCATGAATATTTCAGCCAAAAGTGGACTTATAGGGCTACCCATTGGTAGGCCATTAAATTGATTAAAAAATTTGTTATTGAATTTAAAATAATTTTGGTCTAAACACATTTCTAGAATTTTGTATAGATTATCTTTGTTTGTTGGTGTTAGATGGCTGTTATTTATCATAGATTTCAAGAGTGGCTTGAGCTCATTTGTTGGTATCGAAGTAAATAGGCTTTTTACGTCAAAAGAGATGAATTTACATTTGTTCGGTACGGTAGTCTGTTCTAATTTTTTAATGAGTTCAAGGGAATTTTTGACACTATACGGAGAAGTGCAATTTACTACAGATGGTAGATTTTTTGCCAAATCTTTACATAAAATATATGCTGGTGCGTTTATATATGAAACCACTGGTCTCATTGGAATATCTTCCTTGTGTAATTTAGCATTATTTAACAACTCCGAAAGAAAAATTATAAAGCAACTCAAACGTAAAATTCAGTTGAATGATCTAATTATAAAAAAAGCAGATAAAGGAAATACATTAACTATCATGACGAACACTGAGTATAAAATTAAAATGGAAAATTTATTAAAATCTGAAGATTTCAGAGAAATAAAATCAGATCCAACAAACTCGTTCCAGAAGTCGGTGAGGAAACTAACTATTGAATATAAGAATATTTTTAGTGACAGAAATCTAAAAACTTTATGTGTTATGAACCCTACTGCTCCTGTTCTATATGGAATGCCTAAATTACACAAGGAAGATATTCCAATGAGACCAGTGGTTTCATATATAAACGCACCAGCATATATTTTATGTAAAGATTTGGCAAAAAATCTACCATCTGTAGTAAATTGCACTTCTCCGTATAGTGTCAAAAATTCCCTTGAACTCATTAAAAAATTAGAACAGACTACCGTACCGAACAAATGTAAATTCATCTCTTTTGACGTAAAAAGCCTATTTACTTCGATACCAACAAATGAGCTCAAGCCACTCTTGAAATCTATGATAAATAACAGCCATCTAACACCAACAAACAAAGATAATCTATACAAAATTCTAGAAATGTGTTTAGACCAAAATTATTTTAAATTCAATAACAAATTTTTTAATCAATTTAATGGCCTACCAATGGGTAGCCCTATAAGTCCACTTTTGGCTGAAATATTCATGGCATATTTAGAAAATTTATTATTCACGAATAAAACAAATAAACTAATTAAGTATATCCATTTTTGGGCTAGATATGTAGATGATGTCTTTTGCATTTGGACCGGAACCGACAGACAGCTGAAACAATTCTTGAATTTTCTCAATGACTTGAATGAAAATATCGAATTTACCATAGAAATTGAACAAAACTCGTCGATTAGCTTTTTAGATCTCAAAATCTCTCATTTAGATAACAAATTTGAATTCGATATTTTCAGAAAACCGACTACGACAGACACCACCATACATTCCAAATCCAATCAGTCATGGCAGATTAAAATGTCATCATTCCATAGCTTCATACATAGACTCTTGAATATCCCGTTGAATGAAACTAATTACAAAAAAGAAGTTAATATAATTAAAACCATAGCTTTGAATAATGGCTATAGAACGGACCTTATTGACAAAATGATTAAAAAGAAAGCATTTAAATATATTTTAAAAAATTTTTATATAAATTCAAAGGATTATAACCGAGATTTAATGTGGTACTCTATACCGTATATAAAAGGTATTAGTTACAAAATTTGTAATGGTTTCCGGAAAATGGGAATTAGTTCGATAACAGTCAATAAAAATAATCTAGCCAAACTCTTAGGGAATAATAAAGAAAGGAACCCTAATATGACTAATACGGGAATTTACCAACTAAAATGTGATGATTGTGATGCTATATATATTGGACAAACAGGTCGGTGTTTACAACATCGAGTGAAAGAACATAGGGTATCAATTCTAAAAAACCATAAATCAACCGGTTTTGCAGAACATTGTATAGAGAATAATCACTTTTTCAACGAAAAGGATGTTAGTTTATTATACAATGTTAATAAGGGTAAAGTGATGGACTATTTGGAGATTCTTTCAATCAAAAAATCTTTAGAGAATAAAGAAAATTTGACCAATTCCCAAATACTCTTTCCTAGTACGCCTGTATTGGATTCTGTTGTAAAAATGTGCCATAAAAAGCAACAGATGTTGTAATTGTAATAAAAATGAACCTCTGTGATTTTAAGTTTAGTTACTTTTTGTACTCCTCTGAAGATGGTTGAAATACCGAAACACGTGTCAGATTTCTGAATAAACTGTGAAATATAAACCGAGTGTTATTTTTAATATAAATATTATAATGTTTCACCTAGAACCAACCGCAAACTCAATTCTTCTTATTAATAGTGCTAGTACGGCAAAACTCGCGGTTATGTACAAAAAGACTATCCTGAAAATTAAAAAGTGTTCTAACCATTTATGGTTCAACAAACAGTGCATCAAAGAAGATATCCATCCGAAGTATATGAAAATCACATGTGATCATTACTCAGCTGAAGCTAAAAGGACAGTAAAAATAGCCTATAGCAATTGGCTGAATGAGGAAGTTCACAAATGGTATCAGCGACGAAACTTCTTACAACTTCACTTGAAATTGATTCATGATGAATTAGCCCACAAATTAATATACGATGAATTCCAAGCCATTGACAGAGCAACCAGGGAAGAAGTTCAGCTAGAAGTCCACCAACAATATATTAATCAATTAAAAAAATTGAACAAACTCAGAAGAATGAAAGAAGTAAGCTCTAATTGTACTACTCAAAAACAAAATTTAACTTGCGAATTTACATTTTATGATAGAGTCAAAAACCTTACAGATGTTAAATTTGATAAAACAGAATTAAATGTACTGGAAAAAGGACTAAAATATTGTCCGGATAATTTTAATTTTAAAGATGTAGAAATGTTAGCTTCAAAAACTGAAACCATATTAGATATGTCCAAAAAACCATTATCAGAAAAATATTCAATAGCAAAAAATTTTAATACTAAAAACATTTCCAAATTTAACAACTCCGAAAGAAAAATTATAAAGCAACTCAAACGTAAAATTCAGTTGAATGATCTAATTATAAAAAAAGCAGATAAAGGAAATACATTAACTATCATGACGAACACTGAGTATAAAATTAAAATGGAAAATTTATTAAAATCTGAAGATTTCAGAGAAATAAAATCAGATCCAACAAACTCGTTCCAGAAGTCGGTGAGGAAACTAACTATTGAATATAAGAATATTTTTAGTGACAGAAATCTAAAAACTTTATGTGTTATGAACCCTACTGCTCCTGTTCTATATGGAATGCCTAAATTACACAAGGAAGATATTCCAATGAGACCAGTGGTTTCATATATAAACGCACCAGCATATATTTTATGTAAAGATTTGGCAAAAAATCTACCATCTGTAGTAAATTGCACTTCTCCGTATAGTGTCAAAAATTCCCTTGAACTCATTAAAAAATTAGAACAGACTACCGTACCGAACAAATGTAAATTCATCTCTTTTGACGTAAAAAGCCTATTTACTTCGATACCAACAAATGAGCTCAAGCCACTCTTGAAATCTATGATAAATAACAGCCATCTAACACCAACAAACAAAGATAATCTATACAAAATTCTAGAAATGTGTTTAGACCAAAATTATTTTAAATTCAATAACAAATTTTTTAATCAATTTAATGGCCTACCAATGGGTAGCCCTATAAGTCCACTTTTGGCTGAAATATTCATGGCATATTTAGAAAATTTATTATTCACGAATAAAACAAATAAACTAATTAAGTATATCCATTTTTGGGCTAGATATGTAGATGATGTCTTTTGCATTTGGACCGGAACCGACAGACAGCTGAAACAATTCTTGAATTTTCTCAATGACTTGAATGAAAATATCGAATTTACCATAGAAATTGAACAAAACTCGTCGATTAGCTTTTTAGATCTCAAAATCTCTCATTTAGATAACAAATTTGAATTCGATATTTTCAGAAAACCGACTACGACAGACACCACCATACATTCCAAATCCAATCAGTCATGGCAGATTAAAATGTCATCATTCCATAGCTTCATACATAGACTCTTGAATATCCCGTTGAATGAAACTAATTACAAAAAAGAAGTTAATATAATTAAAACCATAGCTTTGAATAATGGCTATAGAACGGACCTTATTGACAAAATGATTAAAAAGAAAGCATTTAAATATATTTTAAAAAATTTTTATATAAATTCAAAGGATTATAACCGAGATTTAATGTGGTACTCTATACCGTATATAAAAGGTATTAGTTACAAAATTTGTAATGGTTTCCGGAAAATGGGAATTAGTTCGATAACAGTCAATAAAAATAATCTAGCCAAACTCTTAGGGAATAATAAAGAAAGGAACCCTAATATGACTAATACGGGAATTTACCAACTAAAATGTGATGATTGTGATGCTATATATATTGGACAAACAGGTCGGTGTTTACAACATCGAGTGAAAGAACATAGGGTATCAATTCTAAAAAACCATAAATCAACCGGTTTTGCAGAACATTGTATAGAGAATAATCACTTTTTCAACGAAAAGGATGTTAGTTTATTATACAATGTTAATAAGGGTAAAGTGATGGACTATTTGGAGATTCTTTCAATCAAAAAATCTTTAGAGAATAAAGAAAATTTGACCAATTCCCAAATACTCTTTCCTAGTACGCCTGTATTGGATTCTGTTGTAAAAATGTGCCATAAAAAGCAACAGATGTTGTAATTGTAATAAAAATGAACCTCTGTGATTTTAAGTTTAGTTACTTTTTGTACTCCTCTGAAGATGGTTGAAATACCGAAACACGTGTCAGATTTCTGAATAAACTGTGAAATATAAACCGAGTGTTATTTTTAATATAAACAGAATAAATGTTTTGTTTTTCTTACATGGCCCCTTACGAATTTAAGGACTCAACCAATGGTAATGTGCCCAGCTTCTAGAGTTGGGCGCTGAGTGAGTGATTATATTCACTGAATCTACTCTATGTATTGAACCAACACCATCTGTTTAGGTGGTGTTGATTGAGCTATCCCGTACTCTAAGATATCTGGGATTATACGAAGTACTTTCAAGAACGCTAACCTTTTTATCGTGATCGTCTAGTGGCGGGAGAATAGGACGTTACGTTGTGTAGACAACCTAAATTACACCTAACGAGAGCAAGGAAATCTGCTCTCAGTGGTTTGCAAAACTCCTCAGTGAACTCAATAGCACCCCGGATCTAAATGACTTATTCCTACATATCGTTAGGTCGGTAACTCGCTCAAATCCAATATCATTCTTATACAGCGGAAAGGGTTAGAGAGAACAGGATACAGCTAGCATGCACCTACAACTGCATATCCGGTAACCAGTGCAGTTACCTCGGAAGAACGATCTAGCAATCATTCACACATTCTCACAACAGCGTTGGATATCCGGAGCTATTTACTGTCTCTATACGATATGTCATCCTCTACCCAGACTACTCAGCGATTTACCCTAAAGAACGCCACTGGTTCACAAGGAATACAATCTCTCAAAGTAAGTGGGCAAGTGCATATGGCAAATATGTTACACAAACTGACTAGGACATTATAAAATAGATACAATACCCCATCACCTTGGCATGTTAATGAACGTTACAATAAAATCAAACAAAGAAATAGGTAATCATACAAGAGTACATGCAAATCAGTTATACATCAGGCTCGGCGAATACCACGTACAAACAAAGAACCGCTATTAATAAATACAACAAACAGCAACCAGGCACCGAGATATACCACCGGGCACCGAGTATACAGTACAAATAGATAACTTGTGAGGGTCGTGCCGCTTTAGTTTTGGTTATTTGTTATACACTTTTTAGTTTGATACATTCACCACAGCCAAAAAGGAAATATACTTTTAAATTAAGATAGCAAGGAAACTGACAAACTGGATACATAACCTCTCTAGTCTCAGCATAGATCAACAAGACTATATTATTGTTAATCTATGAGTCTCAGGAATCTGCATATGCAAGAATGCGAAAGTCTTCAGTAATCTGTATATGTGCGCAAACGTGAATGCTTCTTTACCATAGATAAATAAGACTATTAATTTAGGAATCTGCGTTCTTTACATATTCTTACAGATAACAGAATTAATTTCGTAATATATGCTTCTTGTACTACAAAACATAGATCAACAAGACTCTATATATATATATTATTGTTAATCTATGCTACAAAACAAGGGAGAATGTAAGGTTAGAACAGATATCACATTATTGACATAAAAACTTCACTCTATCCTTTTTTCGTTGCTAGAAATGGCCCTCATATCATTCGCAAAGTCTGTAGTTGAGAACAGACATCCATGGTGCGTCCATAATCATCGCTATATATATATCCTGTGAAAGTTCGTTATCTACTACGAGCGGTGTTTACCATAGACTTACGATTATTATTTTTTATTTGTTTTATCTATGGTTACTTACCGTTCTGTGGAGTGTTCCGAATGCCTAATTATTGCTTTTTATAATTATGTATTAGTTTAGGTCACAGAATACTAATGACTTGGAATTTCGTAATCTGTGGTTTAGGTTTGACATCCAAATAAACATACATAATCACATTTTTAGATTAAATATATATATTTATTTGGAATTATTGGAAACCGCTGAATAATTGATTCAAAGGGGAAATTATTTCTGAAATATTCATCCTTTCACGGTTTTAAATAATCATCTGCAAATTTTCCAGATTGTGAAAGAATCTACTATCTACAGAAAGATACGTTTTACATGAAAGTGAGATATGATGGTAGCAAGCCAGAGCTGTGACAAAAAAACTATTTCGCATGTCCAGCCATTTATAACTTATTTTCACAAATTTACGAATACCATAAATGAATCTCAAACATTTGAAAGTCATTATAGCAAACATTAATTCACGCGACACCGTGTTGAAAGCTTTGGTATGATCTAGTAAGATAAGCACTCTAACAAAATCATTATCTGACGCTGTTAAAATGTCACCCATTATATTGAGAAGGGTAGTTGTACAGCTGTGATCACCATGAAATCCAGACTGAAGTTCACATAAGACTCCAATCTAATCTAAATGTTCAACTATCTTCTTATAGAGAACCCTCCTAAGTACCTAAGAGATGGTTGGCAAAATGCTTATGGGGCGCAAATCACTTAATTGTTCCACATTCTGTCGCTTTGACACTTCAATAATAGCATCTTTTCAGGCTGTAGATTAATATATGCTAAAATGCAGCTATTCATTGTATTGACCAGATATTTCGTTTCTCTTTCTGTTTATCACCAAGCAAGTACATTTTTACTGAATTTCTTGGTGCAAGGTCTGGTTGGTGGGAAACAATGATTGATATAGATGATTAACTAAATTTTTTTAATAAACATGTGTTTTATTCGATAAACACCCACTTTATATTAGGTCTAGGATGAGTAAACTATGAGCTCCTTGATTAACTGCTAACTTGATATTCATGGTGAGGTTGAGGAACAACGCTATAAAATACCTAAAGCTCCCTGTGATTTTCTCTAATACAAACAGTTAAAGAATTAAGTGACACCTAGGATTAGAGATGAGAAATCAGCTTATCATAACTATCAGATGTGGACCTGTGATCCAAAAATGTTGTGGAAAGAATTATGTGAATTTAATATTGAGTGGAAAAAATACCAAGGCTTTGTTATGAGCCATATAACAATATTTCAGTTTTGATTCAAACTTGGTTGCTTTCTAACCTTAAGGACCATGAACAGATTGTCGTAGTTGACTGAGTCAAGTTAAAGGCTAGCTTGATTATATCAGGAGTTTTGCAGGGTACTATTCTAGGACCCTTACTCTTTTTAATTTACACTGCAGAACTATTCCATGATGTCATTTTCTGTTCCACATATGCTTATGCAGATGACATCCAGTTTAAGTTGACTTTAAGCCTGAAGATTGTGCTGCCACATGCAAACTATGTGATTTGCAGCCTATTATAGACTTTTCCAGATCACATAACTTACGACTCAATCCAGATAAGCATAAGGCTATTTTGTTATGCCACGATTCGAAAATAATAGCTCTCTGCAAAAACCGCAACCTTAGATTCGGAATACATATTGGCCAGTGAGGAGAAGTTTTCATGCCCTCAGAACACTGTATAGGAACTTGAACTACCTCGGTTTTCAATTACGCAAAAAGCTTGTCGAATCTTTGGTGCTCCCGATTATGAATGATGCTTGGACTCTCTTTTACTCATACCTCGATCAAATCTCTCAGGGAAGACTCGAGCGTATCCAGAACTCCTGTTGTCGATTTGTATTTAGACTTTGGAAGTTCGACAGAGTTTCACCAAAAATTCAGAGGCTTGGCAAGTTGAAGGACATAAGACCTCCACATAAGCTGCTTAATACAGGGTAAACTGTTCGAACTTGTGCCTGTTAGCTTTATAATAAGTTGATTTCTAGTCAGTATCAGAAACCCACATCATTTTTCGATTCGGAAGGCAATTATTTACTCGATATTTCAACTCAATTTCAATCGGGTATATTGTAAAAGTTCTGAGTTTTTTATTAAGGTTTTATTGTGTTTAGAAAAAGCATAGTGATTGGTGAAGTACATTTTTGTTCTACGAGCAGTTTGAATATGGTATCAGAATACTTGCCCCTCCATCAAAGAAGAACAATTAAGGAGTCTTCGCATTGCAAACATAACCGTATATCACATATCTGCTACAAAGATATCACTAATTAATTGGTTGCCATTGTTTTGCTCAGTGTTAATTCCCGCTATAAAACAGTCCTTATTTGAATGATTGATAGTGACAATTTAGGCATTACCCCCTTTAGACACAGTTCATGTGAATGCAGTTTTAGTTCTTCTGCAATTTAATGAACCAAGTCTATGTGTTTTTTGAGATAACTTTTATGATTTGTAGAGTACTCACATGAATGACATTTATGTTGCTTTAAATTTAAATGAATTGCATTTACATGCTTCTTGAGATTAAGTTTGAGATTTGCAGAGTATTCACATAAATGACATTTATGTTTCCTCAAATTTAAATGAACTGAATTTATGTGCTCTTTGAGATGACCTTTTTGACTTGTAGAGACATCACATAAATGACATTTATGTTTCCTCAAGTTGAAATGAAATGAATTTATGTGCTGCTTGAGATGACTTTCTTGTTTTGCAGAGTAATCACATAAATGACATTTATGTCTCCTCAAATCGAAATGAATTGAATGTATGTGCTGCTTGAGATTAGTTTCTTGATTTGCAGAGTACTTACATAAATGACATTTATGTTTCCTCAAATTAAAATGAAGTGCATTTATGTGCTGTTTGAGAGTAGCTTCTAGATTCGCAGAGTAATCACATAAATGACACTTATATTTCCTCAAATTTAAATGAACCGAATTTATGTGCTGTTTGAGATTACTTTCTTGAGTTGCACAGTAATCACAGAAATGACATTTATGTTTCCTCAAATTGAAATGAAATGAATTTATGTGCTGTTTGAGATAAGTTTTATGACTTGTAGAGAAATCACATAAATGACATCTATGCTTCATGTTCAAATGAATCGCATTTATATGATTTTTGATGCTGATTTTACGATTCGCAGAGTATTCGCATAAGTGACATTTATGTGGCCTCAAATTTAAATGAACCGAGTCTATATGTACTTTGAGACAACTTTGTCGAGACGTAGAGTACTCACATAAACGACATTTATGTTGCTTCAAATTAAAATGAACTCCATCTACATGCGCCTGGAGATAAACTTTGTCATTTGTAGAGTATTCACATATATGACATTTATGTTTCCTCAAATGAACTGATGAAGCTATATGTTTCTTCATATTAGCTTTATAATTTGTAGAGGAATCACATGAAATACTTTTATGGTGCTTCAAACTCAAATGAATTGCATCTACATGATTCATGAGATGATTTGTGCGACTTGTAGAGAAATCACATAAATGAGATTTATGTTTCGTCAAATTTAAATTAACTGAATTCATGTGGTCTTTGAGATTACCTTCTTGATTTGTAGAGTAATCACATGAATGGCATTCATGTTGCTTCAAATTCAAATGAATTGCATTTACATGATTCTTGAGATTAGCTTCAAGATTTGCAGAATATTCACATAAATGACATTTATGTTTCCTTAAATCGAAAAGAATTAAACCTAAATCTGTGTCGAGGTCGTTGTTCTGCTTTGATGCATGGCTTTTCCTCTGTTTCATAGGAGAACTTGTGTCTTTATCCGCTATGTTTTCAACACTTAAACTGTAGTCACCAATCTTAGGACTCCTACTATCTTGCTGATACTGCTTTTCATCTTTGGGAAAACAAAGTTTCCTGTTATCAATTTGATGAGATGCACCACTCAAGTGATTATGGTCTATTTTAAACATGTATGGTTTCCTGATATGGGCTACATTCGCATCGATGAATTGTTCAACAATATCTACATTATCCTCAGTCTTCACTTTGAGACTTTCAAAGTTCCTCTCATTATCTGGACAAGGGGCACTACAACAAATTAAATGATCCATTTAGTGCAATTTTTTTTGAGGATGATATGAAAATAATTTTTGTTACAAAATTTATATAATAACTGAAAAATATGCTTACTGCATTTCAGTCAAACAATTTGTTATCTAAAATAGAAAAATCAACTAAGCTGACTTGTAAGTAGAAATAATTACAATGAAAGATATATTTGAAATGTTATTTGTGAACAGTAATTTAATTGAAAGGAACAGAGCTGAAACATTGCAGAACTAAATCTGTGCTATATTGAGCATGATCAGAATGTCACATCGCCTAGAAAAACAAACAATGAAGAAATATAAAAAGTTCCAAGAAGAAACCATGAATAAGTGAAAGTTCAATTTATTGATAACATCCATGAGCAATTACCAGTTGAAAAAATATAATCCTTGAAAATAACCTGCATTGCGAAAATTTCATTTGGTCAGAGTTTCAACTTCTTTATTTTTAACATTAACGTGTACTATTTTTCTAGTGCCTTTTTACAACATGCTGAAAAAGTTTGCCTTGGAAAATATCCTGTATGTATTTGTTTTACTACTAATTTAAACTATATGAAAAAGATAGAAAAAAATTTTTTCTGATCTTTGTTAATAAAATCAAATTTTTATTGCATGTATACATACAAATGGCTATCCTTTAGCCTTTTTAATGTACAGTGTTATTTTATCTTAAATTAGTGCTTGAAAGAGAGTCTCTGTAGGGAATCTTCTTCTTGTTGGAAGTAAAGTGGCACAGTGGTATAATATCTTTCAGTTTTTCTAATCTTGAGTGTAATTTTTGGTTTAGTTTGTGAAATCGATTCTTTATCGGTTGTATGTTTGTTCTTGAGTTTGCGTAGATTGTATGTGCATACTCTACCAATGGTCTACATATTGTTTTATATATTCTAACGGCATTATTAAGGCTTATCCATATCTTAGGCGTCTGAAATTTTTTGCTCTTGTTATTGCTTTTCTTTTATTAACTCTGTGTGAGGCTTGAAATTTATTTTATAGTCAAAAGAGATTCCCAGGTATTTCATAGAAGATGTTGGTGTCTTATTTATTCCGTTTATTGTTACTGTTGGTGAATTTTGTGTGACTTATGGTTGTAAATAACGTATTGACGCTTATTTGGATTTGGTTTTAGGCGCCACTTTGAGAATCATACATTTTGTCCATGTTCTTGAAGTTTGTTAGTATATTTCTGTAGTGTTTTTTCATGTGCTACTAGTAGGGTGCATATTGTAAGACATACTGATTTTGGTCGAATTCAGAGTATATATTATAGAGTATCAGAGACAGAGAGGATCCTTGGGGTGTTTCTTGTTCTGGGAAGAAGTATTTAGATGTTGTAATGTGTCTTCTTACTGTTAGTTGTCCGTTTTCCAGAAATATTTTTATTATCCTTATTTGGTATTTGGGTGTTTTCAGTTTATTCAATTTATATAGCAGTCACTTACATTCTGTCAAGAAAGTACCGGGAATTATCGATTTAAATCTGGCGGGGCAATGAGGCAGGTAAAATTTTTTTTTCCTAGGTTGGTACCACTGTCCTTAATTACTATGCCAAGCTTGAGCGGGATCTGTCAACTAGTGTGTTTGCAACAGCTGATTAAGTCAGTCGATGTCAGAGTGCGTGCCGATTTTTACTATGGGTGATTACGTTGAGCAAAGAATTTGTTTAAAGTTTTGTGTTGCAAATGAATTTTCGTGTGCCGATGCATTGAAAATGTTGCAAAAGGCCTTTGGTGATAATGCTCTATCGAAAACTCGTGCATATCAGTGGTACAGAGCCTTCAAGGACGGTCGTGAAGTGGTCGCCCATCGACGGCTTCGATCGAAGATAACGTCGATAAAATTAAGGAAAGGGTGCTGGAAAACCGTCGTACCAGCTTGAGAGAGATAGCACATGATCTTAAGATATCCCACGAGTCCGCACGTACGATTTTGATTGATATTTTGGGCATGAGAAAGGTGGCCGCACGACTCGTACCGAAAGACCTGAATTTTCTTCAAAAACGTCATCGCGAACAGGTTGCTTCAGACATGCTGGATCGCTGTAATTCCGATTCTACATTCATGGAACGCATTATAACTGGTGATGAGACCTGGGTCTACGAGTACGATATGCAAACAAGCCAGCAATCATCGGAATGGGTGGCAAAAAATGAGCCGAAACCGAAAAAACCACGCCAAAGCCGCTCGAAAATGAAGGTGACGCTCATTGTTTTCTTCGATATCCGTGGCGTGGTGCACTACGAATTCGTTCCAGAGGGTCAGACGGTAAACAAGGAGTATTACTTAGGCGTTATGAAACGTTTGCGTGAGCGTATCCGTAAGAAGCGGCCAAATTTGTGGGCGAACAACTCATGGATTTTGCATAACGATAACGCGCCTTCTCACCGAGCTACGATTGTGACTGACTTTCTCGCCAAAAACTCAACAAACGTGCTTCAGCAACCACCGTATTCGCCGGATTTGGCTCCCTGCGACTTTTTCCTCTTCCCAAAACTAAAATTGCCCCTTCGTGGCACCCGTTTTGAGTCGATTGAAGCCATAAAACAAAATTCGGCACGAGAGCTAAAGTCCATCCCCGAAAGCGCCTATAAAAAATGTTTCGATAATTGGAAGTGCCGTTGGCATAGATGTATTGGAGCAAATGGAGCCTATTTTGAAGGCGACCCAATAAATTTTGACGATTAAATGTAAAAATGTTGTTTTAATTGAAAATTCCCGGTACTTTCTTGACAGAGTAGTATGTCACATACTATCGAATGCTTTATTTGTGTCTAGATCGAGTAATCCAGTTTGCATATTGTTCATTTGTGCATTTTGCACAATTGACTTGTGCATAGCTGCTGTAAAATCTCTCTAGTATTTAGGTTATGAATATAAAATATTTAATTTCATTATCAGTTATCAAATTGATTCAAAATATTTTTGAACAATGTCAACAGCTCAACATCCTTTCAAGTGTATTGAAAATTGATGATCATAACTATCTATTAGTATGGTTTTAGAAACAGAATATCCAAAAGCTAAATAAATGAAATACAATCTTTGAAGGAAATTTAAACCACATCATCAACAAAATTTTTTGGTGTAGAAACGAAATGTTCAGCAAGACCTTCAGTTCAAGAATTGCTAATATAGTTGAAAGTCTGCAAAATAAAGTATGTTACATCTACTACTAGGTCTTTGCAAGTTTGAATTGGTAAAATAAAATGAATTTTAGTTATTACACTCAACTACTTACGATTTAAATGAAGTATATTTTTCTTCTTTTACACCATTATAATCAACAGAATCGTCCATCCTTCCATAAAAATGTTGCAAAAGTATATATAATGTTGATTGAATTGAAAACTAGTCTGCCACTTCTTATTCCATTAATCAATCAACTTATAATTCTGAGATAATTTAAAACTTCATTACTTGATTGTCTCGTTCTCTTCAAAGCAGATGTCCAGATTAAGGAGATTTTTTTATATCCTATTTTGTATTCTTATAAATATTTCCCGGTATCGTACCTCTTCGAATCTGATAGGAAAAGTTAAACATTAGGAAACATATACAGGATATGTAACAAGTTTTTGTATTCCTAACAAATATCCAAAAAGTCACTTATAAACTCATTATTTTAAAGTTTAATGCTAGATTTTTTCAACAAGTCTTCTATAATTCCATTACTTATTACTTTTCTGTATAAGAGTAGAAATAAGTTCGTGAGGTTTTGATAACAGATGTAGTTACTAGTTTATTATTCCATTGTTTCATTTGGCAACACCGATTATTGAGGTCTACTGATTCATCCCGCTATCTTAGAGATAAGTCTATCCCTGTAAATTCCAGACACGACAGAGATACATATTCTGCAGGTCATTCATTTATTGTACAGTATAGCTTTACAATTCGCTTCCTGAAGAGTTCCGGACCATCAACATAATAAATTCAAATTTAAATATAGACCACATTTGCTAAGCGAACAAAACTTATTGATTGTGTGAGTGGTTGATTGATATGAGTGAGTGAGCTCCACTATACCTGATTTCAGTATTCATTCAGTATGCAGTTTATTTTACCCGTTTTTTTTCCTTAAGGAACATAATCGAAAACAATTGCAGTTTTATTTCTTTTGCTGTCGTGGTTGAGTAAAAATAGCTGTGCTAGACTTCATCACGATATAGTAGTTTGGTGTAATTTATATACTTATTCTTATGTTGGTTCATAAACTAATAACGGCGATTTATTATTATTATAATAAGACTACTAGTTTCTCATATTACTTCGCCTAGCGTTAAATTGTCCAAGGCTTTAATTTCCATTATCCAAACAGAGGTAAAATTTCTTCCTAATTATGCAATTAAAAATAGGTTTCAACTTATAGACAAAATTAAAAATATAAAATTCCCAAAAAATTATAAATTCATTTCATTTGATGTACAGAATTTATTTTCAAGTATTCCACCTAGAGAAACTATGGATATTATTGATTTAACTTCCTATTTTGGCAGAAATTTTTATGGATAACTTAGAAACAAAAATTCACTAAAATCTCTCTAGCAAATATTTTCTTTATTGGTTTAGATATGTAGTTGATATCATTTGTTGCTTTAAAAGAACAGATAGACAGTTCTGTAATTTTAATGATTTCATTATTAAAATTCATTAAAATATTAAATTCACCTACGTTTCTAATACCTTTTCTGTTTATTTTCAAAATTTTATAATTTTCCTAGCTTTTATTATTGTATATAATTTTTCCTATACCAAATTCAAATTTTTAATTTCTTTGTCAGAACTTTTGATAATTACTTACTTGTCAATTTTAGAGTAGAAATAAAGAGGTTTTTAATTTTAGGGCTACCTTGAGAAATTTTCTCGAGAATTTCGTCGGTTTTACCGACTGTAATCAATTTAGAACGCCCTAGGGCTTCAGATCTAATCAACCTCTTTAAGTAATCTTACATTAATAGTATTCCATTCGTCCCTGTTCAACTGTGTAAATGTTAACTTTGCCCTAGGAGACGAAGCATTCAGAACCCTAGGCCATGTCTCGGGCTCTGTTTCATGGTGAAAAAGTGAACAGAATAGACAACAAACAATCTATGTATTAAGTCGGACCAAAAGGAACCGTAGATGGTCTAATTAGTTAGCAATATATTTCAGGGAGGTAATCAACTCACCACGAGAAAAAAAATCACACAAAAGGCATAAAGTAAAAGATTCAGGTTAATTGTACTCTAAACACCTAAATATGCTTCCCTCTAACTCAATAAAAAACCCTTTCAAATAAAGGTAACTACGAAACTAACAAATTTTATTTATAACTCATAACCTCACTACGCTAGTATAACTCAGGAACGCGCATTGATAAAATAAATAATAGAGATGGGATTATTCTAGGAAAAATATTCGGTAATCCGATTCTTAGAATACTCGGAACTATTAGATTATGAGAATGCTGGAATCGATAAATAATCGGTTCCTAGATAGATATCCACAACATTTACTACTTTCAATCATAGATAAACGAGAAAATTCTCGTTAATCTATGCTTTCCTTTCCACACAGTGATCATAGATAATCCAGAATAATTTTCGTTTATGTATGACCATGGAGAAAGGAATATATATTGTTAATCTATGTCTATGACAATGATACAGTGTTGGCATTAGCAGAGTAATGAACAATGAATAGAACTTATAACAGTCCCTCTTGGTAACTCTTAATAAGAAAACTGTAGATAGTGAACTTTGAGCAACATAAATGTGTAGGAAATGATAAAGAAGGAAAAGGAAGCTTGAAAAACATATTACCAAAGCAAAGTTTGTTTACCTCAATTTGATTGATTCAGTTGTCAAAATAACAACTCGAATTCGATAATTTCTTGTGGAAGATGTTTTCAGGATATTTGACCAATATTCAACTAAAAGTAGCATGCAATTTCACATTCTATCATATTTCAAAATGTAAGTTATGCATTCTCGTTTATCTATGCATTGTATTTTGAAGCGGCAGGAAGGTTCTTGGAAATAAACCTCCTGAGTGACTTAAAAACACACTCGAGATAATAGTAGTAGATTTAACAGCAGGCTGATAAATGTTTGTTTCCATTTATTGAGGGTTGTTACTTTTCAATATTAATAATATAAATGTATTATTCTGATGTTACTGTGTTTTGAATGTTTCCTTGCTCTCGTTAGGTGTAATTTGGGTTGTCTACACAACGCAACGTCCTATTCTCCCGCCACTAGATGATCACGATTAAGAGGTAAGCGTTCTTTAGAGTACTCTGTATAATACAGGATAGCTCACTACCTTGCAAATTTTGAATTTGTTACGAGATACGGAATTATTTTTGAGTGACACATTTAAACTTTCAGAATGTGTCTATAGCACGAAAGAGGGTGATTCGAAAAATATTTGAGATGGGATATAGGGAATCTTGTAGAGTTGTCTTCAAACTGAATTGTAAATTTTTAGTTTATGCTTCGTATTGATATGAATGGTTAATTAACTCACATAAAAATATATCCTTTATCATTGAAAATGATGATACTTTCAGTATTAGGACATTAGATGTTAAATATCCAAAGCATAGATTAACACTCTCAGAAAAAAGTCCATGTGTACAATAAACTACCCAAGAGAATAAAACTACTAAATAACTTAGTACTTTATAAAAGAGAGGCGAAAAGAATGTTGATTAATCTAGAGCTGTATACTCTGGACAAGTATTTTAACATGCTTACATAACGTTTTTGACGTTTTTTGATTTGAGATTGATAATTTGACAAGTGTTGTCAAATTATCTGAAATAAATTTATTTGTATTTGAATGATATTTAATATTTGTAAATTACATTAATTATTTTAAAGATTTTTTCTTAATATCTCATTTTTTGATTGTCTCGGTCTTTACTTGACGGAAATTCATCTTCAATATAAGAAAATCAAATGTTAACTTCCGCTATTTTATTGATTTACACGACAATTGTTTCGTCATACCATGACGAAATACTCACCATTAGGTATCTATTAAAACTGAATACTCACCTGATGAAGTCATGGTATGACGAAATAATTGTCGTGTAAATCAATAAAAAAGCGGAAGTTAAAATTTGTTTTTCTTATATTCTTAATATCTCCAACTAAAATAATGAAAACATCTCAACTCATATCAAAATTTTGTTACTATAGTATATGTGTCTTCTTGACTGACCTATTCCTAAAAATTTTACGTAAAATAAATTGCCATCTTTTATTCATTTTGTAATCCTCTCCAATAAGAAGTATTGAAATAAATTGGTCTTTTTTGAATTTTATCAGTATATATTTGTGGTTTCTGCATCATCCCTCACAGGTTCACCTGAAAAAAGTCATATCTGCTCAACTTTATCAATTCGATAATATCATTTAATATTACACAGTGTTCATAACTTAAGTGCAAAAAGTGAAAAAATCGAATATTGCGAAGTGCCCTGCGTGAACGTTATTGGATATTTTGCAAATATTTGATAGCCAACGGGTTGAGAGTCATCTTGTGATACAATATCATTCGCATATCTTGAACACGGAACTATACCACGTTGCTGTTCACCAAATATGGATTTTGATCGTACCAGTATCTTAAATGTTGTGCAAAACGTAAATATATTCCTTGAGATGAGTTAATGAACGGAAAGTTTCAGCGAAAGACGCTGACGTCTCAATTAACACGTGTGGCTCGACAAGGAGCAGAAGTTTTCGAAAATTGCTAAATAGGAATTTTGAGCGGGTCAACGAACTTAAAATTTAGAAGGACAAAACCGACTCGTACGTCGAGTACATACGTACGTATTAAAAGACATGCACACCACTCTGTCTGAAGACTTCAGGTACGCATGGTCAGAACAAAACGCCGCCTCCCATAGATTTTGAGCACGTGTGTTTATTATGCGTTTTATTTTTATAAGACGATTAAGTGTGCTGACTGAAGTATGGAGTAGAAAATAAACATATATTTTTACCCTTTCCTCCTTTGTTTCCTTTTGAACCTATTTTTCCTTTCATGCCTTTCGCTCCCATATCATCTTTTTTCCCTTGAGCGCCGGGATTTCCATCTTTTCCTGAATGTCCTGTAAAAGAAAGAACATCAAATATTAAAAAAATTGTGAAAACTAAAATCTTCATTGTACATTCATATTTGTCTTTTTTCTCCATAACAAATCTTAATCTTATGCCGAGAATACATTGAACACTACTAGTATATTTTATATCAATTATATATGCGAAGGTTACAGGTGATTCCGTTTTTGCGCGCTTTTTCTATGGAACAGCGTGCTATCGTTTTGCCCAAATATCTGTAATTTCAAGCTGAAATTAGTCTGAATCGACTGGGTTAAACACACTGATGAAGAATCTGTGGTCAAAATTAATTTTGTCCGACCGGTCCGTCAATAAACTCCTAAAACATTCGAACGGAAAGAGCTAGAGATTTTAAACTTTCGGCATACGTTTGGAGCTTGAATATCTCAAGTATTGATCTAATTTTTAAAATTTGAATGAGAGTGACGATAACAGAATGTGCTGTTTTCATATTCACATTGAATATTAATCTTCATCGAGTATTTACTGAATAGAGACCGAAAATATGTCAATGTTTTCGAAAATATTGACATATTTCCGATCTGAAATAAATAAGCTGTCAAATATTTCATAATTCTTCCCTATTTTTGAAATTTGATTTACTATCGAGCATAAAATTAGGATCGTTCCATAATTTGCACTTACTTTATGAAACCTTTGTTTTTTCGGTTATAACATACTTTACTATCTGTTTTTTATCGGTAAGCGAGGATTTAACCGTGATTGCTTGAATGAAAAAAGTTATTGTTGTTTATTTTAGTTTAGTAGTTATATATTCAATTCTAAAAAATTTCCTTAATATAAATAATGAAAACTTAATGGCAAGAATAATGTTCAAGCAAATTTACTTTTTTGCTCACCATTCAATCCTCTTTCACCTTTAGGTCGCACCGATCCTGTCTGACCTTTATCACCTTTAGCTCCTGCTGGTCCAGGCGATCCAAAGTTGATACCTAGCTTTCCTGAAAGCAACGAAACAAAATCAATGATTATTAATTCTCTACAGTTCAATTGTGTCAACTGTGCTTTAGATGCTATCATAACGGGTTGTCCATTTCGTGGTCCGGATTTCACAGCCCTGTTTTAATGACATATGTCGAACAGAACTGTGATCCGAAGCCTCATCTGTTAAGTTGAAGGTTAGCCATTTAGCAATATGGTTTATCTACTGCTGAACCTGTGTTCAGAAGTGGGATAGCTTCTTTAGATTATCTATTAAAAAATGGTGTATATCAGTTTTTTTACCATCACGTCCTGCTAGACTTTGAGGTCCTATTGGTCCTTGAACACCTTCAATTCCGGCTGGCCCAGCTTTTCCAGGAAATCCAGGATCACCTTTGGCACCCGGCATTCCTGCAAATAACGAGCATAAAACGATTACTTTATTGAACTCAATCGAATTGGGTGAAAAGTCCATTACTCTCCGAAAGTCCATTTTGAAAATGAAATAAATAAGAAATTACTACACTTTCTTTGAGAATACAATGACCCGAGTTTTGTTGTTTTTCCCATATTTTCATACTGGTGTATAACAAGTTGTATTTCAAAGGATTCATATATTCATGCAATGAATAATTTTTATAAACCTTTATTGATCCCAGGATGAATAGTTATTTTCCTTTCGCTTCCAGATGTATTATTTTGATATTTACCTGGACATAACTTCAATTAAGAATATAATTGAGATTTCCTTTGATATATTCAGAAAACGCACAACGATAGATACAACCATACCCAAATTTTCGAACCATCCGAACTCTCATGAACTCACTGCCTATAGATGAATGATGCATAGAGCATTTTCCATTTCCTTTCATAGCATTGCCCTGAAAAATAATTAAATACACAAAAACAAATAGTTATAAACAATCGAAAAAAAATTAAATGTTCTTCCATAATACAAAAACAACACATTTTCAAAAAATATACCTCACAGAAAAACAAGAACAAAAATTATAAAACAAACATTATTTGGACCAACTACACAAAGAATAGCTCAGATAATTCAAAAAAATAACATAAAAATAGCTTTCAAACCTCACATAAAATTACAAACTTCTTTTTCGATGTTAACAACAAAAGCAATCGACTTAATAATTCAGTAGATTATAAATTAACTTGTCATTAGTGTGGTAGAGTATATGTAGGGCAAACCAGTAGAACTGAAACTGCTCATGTAACACCAACCATCATTGAAGAATCGAAAAGATAACACTAATTTTGCGAAATATTTTTTCGATACTAGTCACGTTTTCTCAGAATTAGGTAATCTTAAAATACTACATCTGGAAGCGAAGGGCGGGAAACTAGACTGGAATCAATAGAGATTCGCAAAAATTATCTTACGAGATTGTTCTCATAATAAAATTACTAAACGAACCTTTGGTAATCCCCATATTTTGGAGTTCAAAGCGAAACCTTCCATAAATATGTAGGATTTTTTTATATCAATCGTCTAGGGATTGACAGAGGCCTAACACTTCTTTTTAATTCCCGCCTCCACCAAATCAAACACCTGATGTCCTTTATAAAGGTATAATTACAGATATTTACACAAATATCAAAATGTCAAAATGCATTACAAACAGATATTGAACATCTGATAGAAAGATATGAAACCAATTGGTACTTCAACGTTTATAGGACTACTAGATTTATGGACCTTAAACTTTATCTAAACTTTCTTTGCTGTTAGAAGATTGTATGCACCATCAGTTTTAATTTACGCTATATACAAGTAGAAATTAGAATTCTTCACCCTAAAAATCCATTTCATATAAATATATAAAACCTTATATTTGTTACACTAGGAAATGTAGTAAAAATTATAAAACTTGGGTCATATTGTATCCTCAAAATTAATAAAGTGATAAAAATGGAATAGTTCTTATTTATTCCATTTTTAATTGAACTGAAAAAACATCAGAAATTTCACTGATGATGGATAAGACTCTGAAATAAGAATTTTTGTCTGAAATTTTATTTGTGTAGGTAAAGTGTTTTTCCAATTTCATTGTGTAAGAATGTTGCTTTATCGGAGACGCCAATGTATGTTCGCCGAACTACCACTCTGTCGATTATCTGTAATCTTATGTAGACGCAAGCATCATATCATAGATGAAAGCGTCATTATTATGTAAACTTGAAAAGTGTTTATCTGTTTTTTCTTACCATCACGTCCTGCTCGACCTCCAGGTCCTATTGGTCCGGCTGGCCCAGTTTGTCCAGGAAGTCCAGGTTCACCTTTGGCACCTGGCATTCCTGCAAATAACGAACATAAAAAACAATTTATTTATATTCGAATCAATGGGTGGAAAAATCCGTTATTCCCTGAGAGTCCATTTTGAAAATAAATAGATAAGAAATTACTTTGTTGTCCATCATTTTTTCATTATTGAGGATACAATGACCCGAGTTTTGTAGTTTTCACTACATTTTCATAGTGGTGTATAAAAAGTTGTATCTCAATGAATTTTTATATTCATGAAAGACTTCGGTATGTTGAGAATTTAGAAAAGTGGGGAATGGCACAGGTCATTTACTCATTTCATAGTTAACTGCAGAATGGAGATAATTTTTGTAAACCTCTATTGATTCCAGGATGTCCAGCTTCTTGCCTTTCGCTTCCAAATGTAGTATTCTAAGATTTTCCTGGGCATAATTCTGATTAAGAATAATAAAGAGAGTTCCTTCGATATATTTAGAGGCCCACAACGACATATACAACCATCTTCAACTTTTTAAACCTTTCGAACTCTCATAAACTCGCTGCCTATACATTAATGATCATTAGACCATTTTTCATTATCTCAAATAATATTGCACTGAAAAGAGAATTAAATACGATGAACAAAACAAAATTTCGAAAACAAAATTATAAATTTTCTTATGGACAGACAGAAAAAAGAACCCATTCAGAAAACAATAACAAAAACACTAGAAAAAAACTGACGTGAAGTTTTCGTGCGCTTGTTTAGCAATCCATTTCGCCTGAAATTTTCTTGAAGAAGCTACATATGATGTATCGGGTGTTTTTTTAGAGTGATAGAACTTTCGATAGGGATAATTTTGATTTGACAGAAGGTAGAAGCCATGTTGTTTTGACATTTCTGTTCAGTAAGCATTGACAAATTATCATGGAAAGACTCACATCGCAACAACGTTTACAAATTGTTGAAATTTATTTCCAAAATCAGTGTTCTAATCGCCATACTTATAGAGCACTTCGTGAAATTTATGGTTTACATAATCGTCCATCAGAGCAGTTTATTCGTCGAACTATCGATAGATATCAGACAACATTTTTTCTACTCGATGTAACAACAAGACAAAGAACTGTACGTACAGAAGAAAATATCACTGCTGTAAGTCATAGTGTTAATGATGATCCAGATTTGTCATTTCGTCGACGTTCACAACAAGTTGGACTATGTGCATCCAACACATGGAAAATTTTGCATAAAGATCTTGGTCTACACCCATACAAGATCCAACTGGTTCAAGAACTAAAGCCACTTGACCATAATAAGCGTCGTTTGTTTGCTGATTGGGCTCTAGAACAGCTTGAAATTGATCCCCTTTTTTATCGTAAAATTGTGTTTAGTGATTAAGCTCATTTCTGGTTGAACGGCTAAGTAAACAAGCAAAATTACCGTATATGGAGTGAAAACAATCCTCAACAAGTTCTGCAGGTTCCATTGCATCCTGAAAAATGCACTGCTTTACACGCTGGAGGTAAAATTGGTCCATATTTCTTTAAAAACGATGCTGGAGCGAATGTTACAGTGAATGGTGCTCGTTACAGATCGATGTTTCAAAATTTGAATGGTATCGACCCAGAAGTATTTTGGTTCCAACAAGATGGTGCTACTACTCATGCTGCTATCGTAACAATTGATTTATTGAAAGAAAGATTTGGTGATAACATTGTTTCGAGAAATGGTCCAATTAATTGGCCTCCAAGATCATGCGACATAACTTCACTGGATTATTTTCTTTGGGGTTATGTCAAGTCATTGGTTTATGCTGATAAACCAGAAACAATAGAAGCTTTGGAAGCCAACATAACTTGTGTTATTGATGAAGTAAGGACAGGCAAAAATTGGCTTCAATCTCAATTTAAATGTGTTTCATTTCAATTTAAACTTCTATCACTAAAAAAAACACCTGATATCTAATAGGTGTAATGACTTCCGATTAATTAGCCTAATGAGTCACACTTCAAAAATACTCTTAAAGATATTCCTCAACAGAATGCTGTCCACAAACCGTATTTCTTGGGCACAAAACTCTACATGCTTAAAGTTATAGAAAAGTATACCGGTGTATAGAACTTGGGTTGTTGTGGGTTGAAAATCTTTGTCAGTTGTAAGAAGGAAAAATGGCACTGTAGGAGCGGTCCTAAACGATCCCTAAACTAATGGCTAACACCATCTGTAGGGAAATTCCGCTTTCATATTTCTACACCTGGTTTATTCATGATTCAGTTTGTGAACGACTGTAGATGTCAAAATAAAAAACTGACCTCAGAAAACTCCACTTACATTTAATATGTGTCTAAACTAGTCTAACGTCCTTTAAAATTCATAACAAAATATTCTCTAATATGCAAATGAATTACTAGTTGATTCTACATAAATTTGGTTGTATGTTTCAGTGTTACTTACCATCCATTCCTGAGTAACCCGATAGTCCCATCGGCCCTGGTAGTCCAATCGGTCCTGGTAGTCCCATCGGCCCTGATAGTCCCATCGGTCCTGGTAGTCCTAACAGTCTTGGTGGACTCATGACACCATAAACTGAATAAAAACATTGAATGCGTTAAATGTATTAAGAGTATAAAAAAGTTCGTCTGGTTTTTGTCGAAAATTGAAGCTTTATGGTAAAAAATTGGTTATACATTCAAAGTTGATGAGTGCCAATAGCTCAGTGGTTAAAGCATTGGGCTGGGAATCGAAAGGTCAAATCAGGATTCAAATCCTGACTAGACATCTTAGGTTCTTTGATTCTATTTTGTAAACATCGGCCTGCCTGCCCTATATATATATATCTATATATATCTATATAAGTATATATATATATATATATATATATATATATATATATATATATATGTATATATATTCATGAAAGGGCTGTAATGATACAGGGATTAATTAATTCAACGAAAGTAAATTCAACGCGAGGTTCAATTCCCCAGAATTAATTTGTTTATTCTAATCTCCAGACCACTTAATGGTAAACTTAGGAATCCGACCGAATATGACCTATATATTATAATAACAAACTACACATTAAAAAGTTCATAAGAGCTAATCGTACGAAACGTAAACATATTCCTTCAGATGAGTGGAGGAACGGAAATTTCCAAAGAAACACGCTGACGTCGAAATTAACACATGTGGCTCGACAAAGAGCTGAAATTTTGAGAAGTGCTTAGTTGCAATTTTGAGCGGGTGAACAGATCAAAAATTTGGAAGGAAAACCGAGGCGTACGAGGTATTAAATGGTCTGAAAGAGAGTTTGTTGGAGAGTCTTGACACGTCGGAAAAAAAAGAATGCTGTGCGAGGCTCCCAATGGTCTCAGAATTTAGCATTATTAAAATTATATTGAGTGATATTAGTAATTTTTTTTTTAAGTTTAAGAATTGAGTCAGAAGAATTAAAGAAATTGAATATAGTGCTAAGTTCCGGAACCAAGGAATTAAAGAGTACCGGTAGTGATTCTTTATCGTTTATTGTTCGTGTAAATAGGTCGTTTCTTGTAGAAAATCGCGTGTGCTCAGTTTTGTTTTGAATATATGGCCTTGCAGTTTAGGGGTAAGAAGTATCTGAAAATTCTGGTATATTATTCAGGTTGAAATTGCCTAAATAAAGTAGAGTCCGAAATTGAGAAAAAGATTAACATATCTCTTCGTAATTATTATGTTTGAGGAGTTTAAACAGAATTAAAATTATATAAATGATTCGTAATGCTTGAGGGATCCGCATCGCCCTCTCCTTAATTATTCAGTTAAATATCTTCATTTCAATTTTACTGAGTTTAGGATTGATAAAACTACCATATTTTGGCACACTTTATCTTTATAGTTCTTAAAATCCATAATTGAGTTTCATTACCATTTTCATTAACACAGAGAAAATTTATTAACATCAAAGACCTTCCATTTTCGCGTAAGCCGTACCCTTCTTAGGACCGCTCGACTAGGATTGGTTCGCACTCCATTCGTAATTAAGTCAATCTAGTAATATTTTCCATCCAACCACCTTCCACAAAGAGGTGGCTTATTACACTACCTATATAGGACAGATAGGCCGATGTATAAAACATAGAATCGAAGAACATAGGATGTCTATTTTGAAAAACCAGAAATCAACCGGTTTTGCAGAACATTGTATAGAAAATAATTATATTTTTAATGAGACAGATGTCACTTTACTATAAAACGTTAATGAGGGTAAATTGATGGACTATTTGGACATTATCTCAATCAAAAAAGTCATTGAGAAAAAGGAGAATTTAACAAATTCCAAAAAACTATTCGGCAATAAAAATACACAGATATCCTAAGTGTAATAAAAGAACCTTTTTCAATTTTAAGTTTAGTTCCTTTTTGTACTCCTTTGAAGATGTCGAAAGACCGAAACACGTGTCAGAATTCTGAATAAACTGTGAAACATAAAAACTGTTTGAATTACTTCAAATATAAAAGAAAAAAGACATAAACAATAAAAAATAACAAGACAAATTCTTCAATATAATGGTGTCCTGATATGAATGAAATTCATTGTAAAATTCCAAATGTTATTCATTCTAAATGTCTTAAATATAAAACAGAGAAATTCTGTACTACTACTACAAATTTAAATCTTATGAAATTTCTCAAAAACTTTTAAAATTGAATTAAATAAATGCCTTAGAGAACATTGTACACTTTTTAATAGATATACAGGTATCCCATAATTAGACCGACAAGCTTCTAGTTGATGTTCTAGACATTGTTTCAGACACTTTCGACCCAAATCATATAATGCAAATATGCTTCGTTAAGGAGCTAGAGTTCTCTGAAGATGACGCCCAGGCAACACTTTCTGTTGCATATCTCCAAAAAGGCGTCACCTAAAGTGTTAAAATTTTACACATTGGCTAATATCAAAAATACTCACCGAATGGTTTGAGTGCATTCTTTTCATGTCAAACATAAGTGTATCATTTTGGGAAGGCGAAGGGTATTTTTAGTAACAACTCTTTTACCTTTCATTATTTTACAAGTTATACATCAAATTGATAAACTCTGATATTTTTCTTGAAAAAAGGTGCTCCTGATTTGAAATTTTCTCTCCGTTCACTACTCAATGCTCGTTAGCTAAAGAATCGTAATGAAGTAGGTGAAATATCAATTTCTTGTACTTGATTTCAATAATTTTATGAAAGCTTCACCTTATTAAACAATTCATACAAAATTATTTAATTCACTTTTCATTTAATTTTTTAAAGAACTACTAGCTTCTTAACGAAGCATTTTTGCATTATATGATTTGGGTCGAAAGTGTCTGAAACAATGTCTAGAACATCAACTAGAAGCTTGTCGGTCTAATTATGGGACACCTTTATATATATAATTAACACTAATCATACAGTATCAAAAGGAGATGAAATAATCAAAAGAAAATATAGAATATTGATCGAACTTGCTCAACAAAAATTCAGTGAAGACAACACTGTGTCATATTGGTATTGTAAAATAACAAATTTCATTTTAAAAATATCCAACATAAAGTTAAGAGATTTTTCGGAACAATCTCTTTTGAAAAAATATTTAAAAACTATGTAACACTTCTTCGAAAAGACATTTGAAAAAATTCACTGGTATTCATAAGTGTACCTTCAAATTCGCCTAATAAAAACGATCAATAAAAATATAAAAGATAAAGTGCTCGTGAACGAAGCAAAGGGTTTCATGAACCCGTTCTTAAATGATAAAAACTTACTTGTCGAGAGATCCTGGAAGATTTCAGGCAGACAAGTTCTGACCGTGCTGCATGAATAATCCTGAAAACACGTTCATTTTAAATAATGATATTTGAGAAATTCTCTGAGGGGTATGGGAAAAAATGATAATTGTAATTTCGCCGCTTGTTTGAATCACAAAAAAATTACCCCTCATTTAAAAAAAAACGTGCCGCAGTAACTCCATATGAAATTTAAGGGACATCTTTGTTTTCCAAAAATAAAAAACTAGAAATTTTGAAACGAATCTTTTGATTTCCATCACCTTCGATATGATTCTAGAGTTTTTGTATCTGATCTAATCATACAGAATTTGAGGTCTATCTTCAGAACTGTTACCTGTATTTAATACACAAGAAAAAGTTTGCATTAAATAAAATAATAAGAAATATTTCCACAATTTTTGTTAACAAATGAATTGTGGAAAACCGTTCATTATTTCATTTAATTAAAATGAATTTGCATTAATTTAGCATCGATTCAACAAAAAAAATTACAGATTCACGAACATAGGGTCGACAAAATTTTTCTCAAAAATTAATTGATTTGTCGCTACAGATTAACTTACTTACATATGTTACAAAATTATTGGGAAATCCGAAGCTCCCAAAGGATCTCTTGCTTCGCTCGTTAGGTGGAAGCTTGGACACTTTCAAAATTTCTTCATTAACTCTGGATACTTCATTAATCTCAGTCTTCAGAGTAAAGATATAAAAGAACGAACAAATTTGAAGGAGAAATAACAATAAAAAGCAACACGAAAGTGAAAAGTCAGAATACAACAATCGTCTTTTTGAATAAGTATGAGGAAGTTCTTCATATGAAACAATATTATTTTTCTGCATACTCGCATCAAGTGACATGTTAATTAAATTTGATAATTGCACTGTTTATTAACGATCAGAATAGTGCTGTTGAAATAAATACTTATTACTCCCTCCAAGACCAAACAATAAGTGGTAAACCCAAAGATGCAATCTTATTTGGGAGGGGCATCATTTAGAGTTACCTAATTAGCGATTTATCATTTCATGTTTTCTATTGGAAAACCTAATATACCTGCCGCATAGCAGGGTTATTGTTGTTTATTGGATTTCTATCCAATCAAACATGAAAGATACATGCGAAGTATTGAAAAATGATTTTAGCCCAAAAATGAATAAATTGCGATGTTCCAAGAAATCGAATTTTTTAAATATTTCATTTTGGCCTCTATTGTTGCATTGTATTTTTAACACTTTTGCATCCAAGTATTTGGAAATTATCCTAAAGGCATAGATTGCTGTCCCTAATCTCTCATTGGGGTAATTGATATGCTGCTTCCCATTCAGTAATTCATTTATATCGAGTCCCAGGAACTTGCATTGTACTTGCAACCACTCAATTCTGGAGTTTCTATTTTCGAGTTGGTAGGATGAAAAAATACCAAGTTTGATTTCTCCTTGTTCAAGAGCATGTTGTTACAGGTGAACCATGTTTCTGTATGCTCCAAAACTTACAGATCCATAATCTTGAGATTTGGCCAAAGGGAATCAATAACAAGCAAATTGGTATCATCAACATAGCTTACTTTCGGAAGCACAGAATAGATAACCCTGTATATTCATTTGATACTTTTTATAACTATCAAAATTTCTATTTGAGAAAGCAAATGTCCAATCATTCTCAACAAAAGCGATAATACCAACGAGATAATTATTTTTCAATCATGGCATCGATTCATCTGTAGAAAAAACGCCCTTTGATATTTAAATTTTTATTCCTTATCCAATCTAACAAATTTCCCAATTTATTTCGCAAATAATTTTAGGGTATTAGGATAACATTATTCATAACAAATATTCCATTGGAAAAACCGAAAAATAATCAATAGTGTAGTTTCCAAGAAGCATGTGTATTTATCTACAAAAAATATAGCAAATATAGATAGCAGACAACGTTAAGATATGGTGGTTATAATTAAATTGAAATATATTATTTTGAAATAGGATTATCTAGTATTTTATCTCTTGGAATCCTGCTATACTTTCAATTCTCGAAGAAATGTTACCTATTTTCGTAAGTGATTAACTTCTCATAGTAGAAAAGTTTTGAAATGTAGGTATCTCTTCCCTATTCCAAAAATGTTGGAGGTTGATGCCATCTTCAAGGGCAAGTTTTTTTCGGAACAAACTCATGATGGAAATTCGTCCCCCTCAAAACAAAGGTTGAGCTGTTTTTTAAAATCTTTGAAAATTCTTCGTTTGAGTTCTGGGGGAGGGTCAAATTTTCGTTGGGACACTCAGTTTTTCTCTCTCATGTACCCATCCTCACTCACGAATCGAAGAAAATATATATTCAGAGAAGCAGCCCAATACAAATATGCTTTACTCTTTTGTGACTAAAATTGCAACAGAAGAAAGAATAAACAAATCCGACAATTTCTAGAAAATTCGGACTTCACTCAAATCAGAACTCCACCAACATTTATCGTGAGTAATAATCCAGCTTGTATCCCAGATAAAATGGGGGTTTCAATAAGAGTGCAAGATTTCAGTGTTCAATAAAACATGCTTTTCTTCAGCAATTAATGAGTAATATCAAAATAGGATAATACGTCTACGGTCAATGTACTGCATAATGAAATTATAGAGTCTAGTTTTATTTTCTGGAGAACTATTAAAAATGGAAGTATCATTTACGTAAAGCAAAACAGAGGAAATGACAATTTATTGGAGACAAAAGTTTAGTGACTGTTAAATAAAAGTATATGCTAATAGAAATGAAGGAAATTAAGTCAACAATAAGTGTAAAAATTTCAATGGTTAGAGTTTGAAAAAGAATTGGAATCCAGAATATTGGATATGTATTATTAACAGCAGGGGAACAAGAAAGAACAGGACAAATCTAAAAGTCAATTGCAAGTCCTTTTTCGATATTGATAACAATAATAATGTTTATTCAATTCATAGTACAGTTAGATAGATATACAATAATAAATGTCAAATTCAATTAAATTTTAAATTGATACAGTTTTGTTTAATTTACAATAATCTAAAAACTCTTCAACACTGTAATCAATAATTTATCTTTCTTTACATCACTGAATTGTTTCGGCAACGCATTAAATAATTTTATACACATATGCATAGCATTATTTTGTGTTAAATTTAAAGAGTGAATCGGGTATAAATATTTAACAATTTGTCTAGTTCTTAAGTTTTCATTTTTGTGCTCATCAAACAATTCTTTATGTTGTACCAAAATGTTTAACAATTGAAAATGTAAAGGCCTGTCAAAGTATGTATTATTTCATATTAAGTATAGATCTCATTACAATCTATTGTTTTATAAACAAGCTAGACGAAAAAGAGCTATTTCCCAGGTTTGATTGGAAACAGGAAAAATAAACAACTCTCAAGGTTGATAGATCTACAGACTTCTTTAACACATTGATACAAGGTGGAATTTAATTTTTTGTTTAGGTCCTCGTATGATTTCTCCACTTCAAATCATAGTCAACATAAATACCCAAAAATTTAGTAGATATATTTATCTTCACATTAGTATTATCTAACAATACCATACTTAGTAACAGTTTTATGGCATTATGAAAAATCACACATTCTGTTTTTTGAGAATTCATTTTTAAACTATTTTCTGTACACCAATTTTTTACTCCAATGAATAAATAAGTCAACATTTTCTTCAACTTTATATCATTTATAGTCTTAATTATATTAACATCATCAACATACAGAATAATATTCAACAACTTACTAATATTAAAAGGAAGATGGTTAATATATAAAATAAACAAGAGTGGACCCAAAATACTGCCTTGTGGTGCACCACAGCTGATCTCTCTTTCTTCCGAAATAAAAAATTTAGTATCTACTCTAATACGTACTTTCTGTTTCCGACCTTCAAGGTAAGATTGTATAAATTTGGGTTGTTTGTCGTTTATTCCGTAAGCATTGGGTTTTTTTAATAATCAAGCATGATTCACACAATCGAATGCTTTAGTTAAATCCAAAAATAAGGCGACCGGAATTTTACCCCTTTCCATTGCAGTAGTTGTAATTTTCTTATTCAACTATTCCTTTATCTCTGGAATATTTTAATCATGAAAAATAATAAAATTACTTGAATAAACGAACATAGGAGATTTTTACTCCATAACAAGTTAAATTTGATGTATGCAGAACATATAACAGGGGAGCATAATTCTGATTAGCTATTGGGTCTATTCCCGTAGAAACCTGGTGTTTTTTTTCCAAAAATAATAAAAACCTTTAGCATATCTTTATCCCTTATCTGGAAACTGAATCTTTTTGAATATAGTATATTTGAAAATTTTAGACTAGATGTTTAAAAGCATTCAAAGAAGCAACAATGTAGCGAAACGCGTTCAACTCATAATAATAACTAGAAATCAACATATATGTGCATTATTTAATTAAATTAAGAGAAGATAAAGCTTTTAAAATTGTTTCAGAACCCCCCTGGGTAGTCTCATGTATAATTAAAAAAAATATATAATTCAAAGTACTTATATAGACCAGAGCAAGACAAAAAAAATGACAGCACAAATAGATATAAACTAAATTGATTCCCCGCTCTTCAAATCTAAATGAACAGAATATCTATGATTTTTGAGACTTCTTTTATAATTTGTAGCATAATTGCATAAGTTACATTTATGTCGCTTCAAATTTAAATGAACCGAATCTACATGATTTTTCAGACAATATTTCCGAATAGTAGCATACTCACATAGGTTACATTTATGTTGTTTTAAATTTAAATGAACAGAATCCATGTGATTTTTGAGATTTATTTTACTATTTGCAGCATATTCACATAGGTGACATTTATGCTGCTTCAAATTTAAATGAAGTGAATCTATATGATATCTCAGATTATCTTTCCAATTTGTGGCATAATCACATAAGTTACATTTATGTTGCTTCAAATTCAAATGAACTGAATTTATATGATTTTTCAATGTATCTTTTCGATTTGAAGCATAATCACACGAGCTACACTTATGTTGCTTTAAATTTAAATGAACTGAATCTATATGATTTTTGAGACAAATTTCAAGACTAGCAGCATAATCACATAGATTACACTTATATTGCTTCAAATTCAAATGAACTGAATCTATATGTTTTTTAAGATGAACTCTTCGATTTGTAGAATATTCACATAATTCACATTTATGTTGCTTCAAATTTAAATGAAATGAATTTATATGATATTTGAGACTCATTTTATGATTTGTAGCAAAATCACATAGGTTACATTTATGTTGCCTCAAATTGAAATGAATAGAATCTACATGAACTTTGAGACTTATTTTATGAATTGTTGCATAATCACATAGTTTACATTTATGTTGCTTCAAATTCAAATGAATTGAATCTGTATGATTTTTGAGACTTTTTTTATGATTTGTAGTATATTCACATATGTTACATTTATGTTGCTTCAAATTTAAATGAACTGAATCCATGTGATTTTTGAGATGAACTTGTCGATTTGTAGAATATTCACACAGCTGACATTTTTGCTGCTTCAAATTTAAATGAACTGAAACTATATGAGTTTTAAGACTAGGTTTATGATTTGTGGCATAATCACACATTTTACATTCATGCTTCCTCAAATTTAAATGAACTGAATCTATATGATATTTGAGACACGTTTTATGATTTGTAGCATAATCACATAGATTACATTTATACTGTTTCAAATTTAAATGAATAGAATCTACATGACTTTTGAGACGCATTTTATAAACTGTTGCATAATCACATAAGTCACACTTATGTTGCTTCAAATTTAAATGTACCGAATCTATATGATTTTTGATACTTTTTTTATGATTTGTAGCATAATCACATAGATCACATTTATGTTGCTTTAAATTTAAATGAACTGAATCAATATGAATTTTGAGATAGACTTTTCGACATGTAGAATATTCACAAAAGTGACACTTATGCTGTTTTGAATTTGAAAGAATTAAATCTGTATGATTTTTAAAATGAACTTTTGGATTTGGGGAATATTGAGATAAATTGCTTTGGTTTTCTCTTTGTTCCAAAGGTGAATATTTACATTCATTAATTTCTTTTTTAAAAATTAAATTATGGTCAACAAAATGAGAAACGACAGTGTCTTGTTGAAGATTTTCTTCCAATTTGTAAGAACGAAATTTCATGTCCTGAATGTGACAAAATAAATCACTCTGGTTTTTATATTCTCTTTCAACATCTTCCCTGTCGTATACTCCAGTTTCACTGATGAATTGTTCAACTGTATCCACATTTTCTATCTTCACCTCGATGTTTTCAAAGTTCTTATTGTTATCAGCATGTGAAACTCTGAAACCAATTAAACAGTAAGTGTTTTCAAATTTTTTTTGGAGGATAAAATACTAACAAGTATGTTGAATGTTTTGAGGCGGAGATTTATATTTTTGATATTAAAAATTCAATTGCTGGAACGAGGTGGATAATTTATCGGTCTATTTCTTGAACTAATCGAATCACCGAATTTTGTTTTCAATAAAGTCATTGTGTCATTGGCAGTAAGACAAGTGGCACCGTCTTGTAGATGCAAATCAAGACGAACCAATTCAGGCCATAAAAAATCGGTCAACATTGAACAATAACGATTTCCATTGACAGTTACCGCCTTATGAGCTTCGTTCAAAAAAAAAATTAGGTCCAATTACTCCTCCAGCATAAAATCCGCACCAAACAGAAAGTTTGTCAGAATGTAACGGGGGTTCTTGATATTTCTTAGGTTTATCACCACCCCAAATACGGCAATTCTGCTTGTTAATATAACTGTTTAAACAGAAATGAGCCCCATCGCTGAGAATTACTTTCTTATGAAAATCTGCATCATTTCAGATTTTTTCTAAACACCAATTACTGAATACACGACGCTTTGAATGATCTGTTGGTTTGAGTTCTTGGGTTAAAGCAATTTTGTATGGATGTAAACCAGTCTTTTAGTAAAATTCGCCACAAAGACGTCTGGGAGATGCCTAGTTCTAGAAATCGATAAATTTTGGTCTTCACAAACACTTTCAAGTACGACAGCAATATTCTCTTCACTTTTTGCATTTCTTTGTCTGACTGACACTGTAACATCATGAAGTGTAAAATTTGTTTCAAACTTCTTCACTAAACGTTCAACTGTTCTTTTATCCGGACGATCTAAAATGCTTAAATTGAAAATATGTTATGATCGAGCTCTTTGTTATGGGTAGCTAGCAGTCTTCTTATTTACCGGCTTAAAATAAAATGACGATGGGCTAGTTTGGGTAAGGACAAAAAGACTAAAAATTAACACAGGTTATAACGACTACTTCCATGAAGTCTTCAACACATTGAAATAGCTTGAACAGAATAACTGAGAATAAAATATAATCAGATGAGTTTTACCAAGTTTAAGATACTTACGGTTCATTAGAAGTCCATATTCCTCTTTTCATATCGTCGGGTTTATTAAGAAAGTTCATTCTACCAGTTTTGAAATCATTACATTCATAGAAATTCTACAAAAATATTTCTCATTTATAGAGTAAATAATTCAAAGACTACAGGTGATTCTAATTTATTTTTTATTATCCGTAAACTGTGGGTGTTATAAAATAGAGGACTCATGATATGTTTATAGAATGGAAACGGAAACCACGTTGTCACTTGTCATAGAACCTATGACATATGACAATCCAGTTGTATAGGTTCCGTTTAAACTTCTAGTGGCAGAGCCATTTCATGTGGAATTAATACTAAGAAATTACTTCGTTCTCTATCACTTTTTTATTACTGAAGATACTGTGACTAAAGTTGAATAAGAGGTTGTTTTCCTTTATGTGAGAATTTATAGAATTTGTTTCTAAATATCTGTTGGATTGTATTTAGTTTCCTTTTCAATGTGATATTATTTAAGGAAATTGAAAATGCTCTAGGTATCATTGATCTGTAGGCAGTGATTCATGAGTGTTCGGATGGTTTGAAAACTTGGCAGTGGTTCTACATAGGTGGTTACCGATGTGAAGTTAACTGGTTGCCAAGATTTCCGGAAATACCCGATCGATCAATGGCGTCGGAACCACAGACGTATTGAATTTAACTCTATCGTTGGAACTTATTACCTGATAGCGAAATTGAAGGGTTCCTTGAATTCAATGAGATCCACTCAGTTTATGTTCACTCCGATAGAATTATACCGTCTCCGAAATTTTCAATATTTTTGCACAATAGTGCTATAATGAAACACGATTAGATGTGTTCTTGTGATGCTAAAGAATACGTTTTTCATAAAATAATTACTTACTCTTGATTGAGAAACAATTTCCACACTTTAGTTTTGAATTGATTGTGACTATTTGTTTGAAAGTATCCAAACGTAATATAAGGGAATTCAAAATGCTCTACGTATCACTGATCTGTCAGCAACGAGTTTATGAGTGTTCGGATGGTTTGAAAATTTGGGCATGGTTGCATCTGCCGTTGTGGGTTTTTTAAATATATTAGAGGAAATCTCGTTTTCATTCTTAATGAAAGTTATGTCCAAAAAATTTATTTTAAAATCAAATTGTGGTTCCATAGTGAATGTGTCTTTATCGTGCAAACTACTAAGATATTTCAGTGTGTTTTCTCGTTCTGAATTGTTCCACAGAAGCAAACTTATATGGCGTCTGCATATCTGTATTAAAATATGATGTGCATTTTATGTGCAACTGCTTTTGAGGAAGGACATAAAGATTTCAGCGAGGAATGAGCTGAGAGGTGAGCCCATTGCTAGTTCATCTTTCTGTTTGTAAAAGTTGTTATCAAATTGAAAATAATTTTTTCCACGCAAAGTTCAAAAAGTGTTAAAATTTCGTTTGTTGTTATAATGTTAGTAGATAAAAAAGGAAGAGTACAAATTTTTAATTAAGTTGAATATAACTCTATGACTGGGTCTGTCAAATAAAATTGATACGGAAGGTTCTGAGAGAGCGGTCACTTCTTTTGGAAGCCCTAAGAAAATCGCGAAACGAAATGAGGTGTCCACATCTGTGTGAGAGAAAAGAGCATTCTTTTCGAGTTATACACTATTATATATTATAAACGCACATATCTTTCGATTATTCCAATGTTCGAATGGACGGTTGGAGTTCTCTGTCTTATGCATTGAATATCCTATCATTAAAACATATAACAGTTGAAATACAACCATTGATTCTTTAATAGATCAATTTAGCACACTACAAGTGAAAAGTGAAAGAAAAAAGTCGAAAATGGTAGAAGAAGACAATTTCATAAACCAATTTGGCAGAACAATCAATTATTTGATAAATCAATGTTGCTTTGCAACAGTTAAATCAAAATTAGTCGATCAAGCTGGAGCAATAGTATATTCGGGACAGTAAATTAACAGTAAATTCGGTTTCAATATAAATTTCGACGTATCACAAATAGAGTACCAATACAGAAATCTAAATAATCATTAGCAGATTTTATCGATATGGTAAAGGAAATAAAATAACAATACGATTATCAAATTCAATTATTAGGATTGACTATGCCAGAAATAAATGTTTACAGAAATTTATCGGACAAACTTGGAAACACCGTTTTATAAAGGGTTTGCCAATAAGAGGCTTCATTTTAAATTGCTCGCTATCTGGGCAGCTGTCACTTTTGAAACCGTCATCTTTTGACATTTGACAAATAAAAATTAAGCCCGTAATGTTGACGAAAATTCAGGTTTGTCGATCTTCCTCATCCAGTTGAATATCTTCCAATTACGGTCATAAAAAATCATTAATCATAATTAATTTTGCAAAAAAATTTCCCGGCCATGATAAATCTGGAAGGTGATCATGATTGGCAACGAAGGTTTTGTAATTTAACACCTTTTTTCTTTAGCCCAATGCTCCACAATCGATTTAAGCTCTTAAATGGATTTCGTGAAGTTATCGAAGACATACAAAACCGCAAATGTGCGAATTGGTCATGGAAAATTTCATGAAAAGGAACTGCAACCGTAGCCGAGGCGGCTATTTGGCTGATATCGTTTTCCATTTTTAATGGCATAGTTTTCTCTTTACAATGAAATAAACATCCATTGATTGTTCTTAAAATATACTGATGAAACCCTTATCGGAAATCCCTTTATAAATTTATATTTCCTTTGAATTCATTTGTACTAGAAAGCACATGTCCTTTCGTGGTTTATAAATTTCATACATGGTGTTTATCTGATGGATCTTTGTTTTATGGACATCTATCAGCTAGGAGAATCTATATGTTACATGGATCTACCTCCTAGGTGTATCTACCAATTTAATTGATCCACCGATTCATTGATCTACCAACTGGTAGATTTACCAGTTCAATAGTATATAAAATAAAAACTAAATTTATCCCCCGTTATTTAATTTTAAATGAACGGAATCTATATGAATTTTAAGATAATTTTTATGATTTGTAGCAAAATCACATAGGTAACATTTGTGTTGTTTCAAGTTTAAATGGACTGAATCTATGTGAATCTTGATATAAAGTTTTCGATTTGTAGAATATTCACACAAGTGACACTTATGTTGCTTCAAATTCAAATGAACAGAATCTACATGATTTTGCAGGCAAAATTTCCAATTTGTAGCATAATCACATAGGGTACAATTAAGTTGCTTTAAATTCAGATGAACTGAATCTATATGATTTCTGAGACTTATTTTATAATTTGCGGAATATTCACACAAGTGACATTTATGTTGCTTCAAATTTAAATGAACTGAATCTATATGATATTTTAGATTATATTTCAAACTAGAAACATAATCACATAAGTTACATTTATATCGCTTCAAATTTAAATGCGTTGAATTTATATGATGCTTTAAAGTATCTTTACGATTTGAAGCATAATCGCATGTGTTGCATTTATGTTGCTTCAAATTTAAATGAACTGATTCTGTATGATATTTGAGACTCACTTTATAATTTGTAGCATAATCACATAGTACACATTTATGTTGCTTCAAGTTTAAATGAAGAGAATCTACATGATGTTTGAGACGTATTTTATAAACTGTTGCATAATCACATAAGTCACATTTATGTTGCTTCAAATTTAAATGTATTGAATCTATATGATTCTTGAGACTTTTTTTATAATTTGTAGCATAATCACATAGATCACATTTATGTTGCTTCAATTTTAAATGAACTGAATCTATATGAATTTTGAGATAAGTTTTTCGACATGTAGAATATTCACATAAGTGACACTTATGCTGTTTCGAATTTGAATTAATTAAATCTGTACGATTTTTAAGATGAACTTTTCGTTTTGCGGAATATTGGGATAAACTGTTCTCGTTTTCCCTCTGTTCAAAATTTAAATATTTGAATTCATTAATTTCTTTTTTTATAATTAAATTATGGTCAAAAAAATGAGTGATGACAGTGTCTTGTTGATGATTTTCTCCCAATTTGTAAGAACTAAATTTCATGTCCTGAATGTGACAAGATGAATCACTCTGGTTTTTATATTCTCTTTCAACATCTTTCCTGTCATATACGCAAGTTTCACTGATGAATTGTTCAACTGTATCCACATTTTCTATCTTCACATCGATGTTTTCAAAGTTCTTTTTGTTATCAGCATTTGGAACTCTGAAACCAATTAAACAGTAAGTGTTTTAAAAATTTTTTGGAGGATAAAATAATTACAAGTATGTTGAATATGTTTAAGTGGATATTTATATTTCTGACCAGTCACAGAGAAAGAAAGTATAAAAGCATAAAGCCTACTAAAAAACAAAAGCAGTAGTGGAATTGATAGCATATCCATATTAAAGGAATGTATTTGCGTAGTGGTAAAACCAGTCAAATATGTTATTAAAAATTGATTTAAATATGGCATCTTTCCTGATCACCTAAAACATCTAATTATTATTCCACTTTACAACATTGGGGATATTCGTGAAGTAAAAAACCATAAGAATTTTACTCTTTTTCAAAATTTACGAAACTCATTCTGTCCAGTAAATTGATCAAATTCCTTCAAGAATCATTTATAAATTCTGTACATGGATTAAGGAAAAGTCAACGCAGGGCTGCACTGTAGGTCCCCTTTTGTTCATACTATACGGTGGCAAAAGATCTGAGTAGAATATATATTGTATGTGTCTTCTTATTTACCGGATTAAAACAAAATGAGGATCGCCTAGTTTGGGTAAGGACAAAATACTAAAACTTAACACAGGTTATAGCAACTACTTCCATGAAGTCTTCAACACATTAAAATAGATTGAAGAGAATAATTGAGAATAAAATATAATCAGAGGAGTTTTACAAAATTTCAGATACTTACGATTCATTAGAAGTCCATATTCCTTTTTTCGCATCGGGTTTATTAAGAACGTTCATTCTACCAGTTTTGAAATTATTACATTCATAGAAATTCTACAAAAATATTTCTTATTTATTGAGTAAATAATTCAAAGACTACAGTTGATTCTATTTTATTTTTTTTTATCCGTAATCTGTGGGTGTTATTCAATAGAGGACTCATGATATGTTTATAGAATGGAAATGTAAACTACGTTGTCACTTGTCATAGAACCTATGACATGTGACAATCTTTTGGGTGAAGTCCAGTTGTATGGGTTCCGTTCAAATTTCAAGCGTCAGATCAACTCTAATGTGGAATGAAATAAGAAATCTTCATAGGTGGTGACCGATGCGAAGTTGGCTGGCTGCCAAGAGTTCCGGAAATACCCGATCGACCAGTGGTGTCAGAACTTACTACCTAAAAGGGAAATTAAACGGTTACTTCAATTTTATGAGTTCCACTTAGTTTATGTTCACCCCGGTAAAATTGTATTCTCTTCGTCCCCCCATGGCATTAGAGCTTGGCGCGCTGGGGGCGCTTGTCAAGACTAGGACCCTAGTTTCATCCCGGTGAAATGGAGGGTTAAGTCTTGGTGCCTAACGTAATGCCACTTTGCGCCAGTCACAACTCGGGTACTGACAATGCATAGCCAGTAGAGATTGGATAGTGCTTCGCTGCTACCTGTCAGACGGTTGTAGGTTTTAGAAGCTACGTTGTGTAGACAACCCAAATTACACCTAACGAGAGCAAGGAAACTGACGAGGGGGTTCAAATATTCAAACACAGTAACGTTAGAATAATATTATATTAGGAATATTTGTTACATGTTCCTATTGCCAGGTTATAGTGTGTTCACTCAATTAATTGCTGTATTTACCTTTGATTGCACACTAACTATGGTTTACGATATTAAAATGGTTGTCGATCTCTGCAAACTTATTTTAGGAATAGATTTGATTGGTTGGGTGGAGTTGAGGAGGACAATAAACATTTACAATAGTGAGATATAAGACTTTAATTGCTCGCATTTGAAGATTACTAGGTAGGTTGACCGTACATAGAGGAGTCTGGGAAAAGACAATATTGTCTTGAATATGGATAGCTATACCACCACTGCTAGAGTTTCTATCATCTCGAAGAGGGTAGTAACCCGAAATTCTGAGAATGAATTCTGGATTCAGCCAAGTTTCTCAGACAGTAGCACTATTTCTTGATGGAATTTCTGTAATTTAAGTTTCAGGCTGACAATGTTAGATGCTAATGAATGAATGTTCCACTGTAAAATTCTGAACATGAGAACGGAGAGAGGAAGAAGATATCAGGTAACAACAGAAGAAAAAAGAAGTTTTTAACGAGGTGTGACAACTGAAAGGGAACTAGAAGAAGGAATATAGGATTGGATTATATTGGAGACTTCTGTCAGAAAATGGATTTTTTTTAGAATTATCTAGGGATCAAAGACTCTGTACCAACATTTCCTATAAATTGCTTAAAAAAGTAGAAGGAGAGGAATCTGAATTGAGGATTTAGATAGAGGGGGTTGGATGAGATGGTAACATTGGGAAAATGTATCTATTGTGAGGTTGACACACAATTGTTGAGAATGAGCAAGTTTATCATAACCTCCTTTAGTAGGAGAAGGAAGTTTTCTTTTTTTGTGATTTTTGAATAATTTATGGAAGATTTATTAGATGGTAACAAGGATCTTCGATTATGAACTGAATAAATATTAGAGGAAAGAACTGATGGAGAAGACCCAGAGGTTGATGACGATGATATTGGAGGAAAACTACGGGGAGATTTAGAGGTATTAGGAATATGGGAGGAAGGGAAAGATTCATTAGATTTATAAGATTTAGGGACCAATTTATCAGCTTCAAAATAGGAGATATTGTCTACTGCTATTAGGGCATTTATTTTTTTTTTGTCGAGCAAATTCAGGACAGTAACGGTCTGTGGAAGCATGTTGGACTGAACAAAAAGCGCATTTGTTATTATTTTTATCTGTACTTGGGCATTCATTTTCATCATGCATTTGGGTGCAATTTCTACAACGTTTTTGACCATTGCAATTTTGTTATGTATGTCCATATCTGAGGCAATTATAACATTGAATAACGGGAGAAATATATAGAGAAACTCTTCCAATGCAACTCTAGATGGAAATATATTCTGGTAGATTTTTACCTTGGAATTTGATGAGCCAGGAATTGTATGGGATGTATTTGACACCTGTTTCAGATTTACACCTTTTATTTAGTCTTCGAGCATCCAATATTTCAACACGAGATTGTGAGTTTTGTATGATATCTCCAGCTGTTATGTCATTGCCAACATTGGTGATAACTCCCTTCGAGGTCAAAATTCTAGAGAATATTTAGGTGTCAACATGTTCTAAAAAGGATTGTTGTCAACAAAGGAATTCGCACTTAGATAGAGCAGAATTGGATGGAAATTCTATTTTATCTCTCTTTGCAAAATTTTTATTGTCGGTAATTCCATGTAGAGTGGCTATTATAACGACAGTTGAGAATATCTGAGACCGATTGAGAAAGATTATTTGCTTCAAACATTGGTTGATTATCATTCTGAAATTGAGATTTAATCATTTCAATTTACCTATTACTTGCATTAATATTACCTTCTTAGAAAAATTAATTCAATATTAAGTAAGGTGCTATCTTTCTAATCATCCATAATATAGTCCCGATCTTGATTCCCTATTTGCGGCCCAAAATTCTTGAGAATTAAATCAACACGCACAATACATACAGTACATTTCAGAATATTTATACTATAAAAAGTTAATCTCTTACGAAAATCTCTTTCGTTAATCTCTTACGAGAATTGAAACTATCGGATGTTTTTTTTAGAGTGGTAGAACTTTCGAAAGGGATAACTGTGATTTGACAGAAGGTAGATACCATGTTATTTTGACATTTCTGTTTAATAAGCATTGACAAATTATCATGGAAAGACTCACGCCGCAACAACGTTTACAAACTGTTGAAATTTATTTTCAAAATCAGTGTTCTATTCGCCAAACTTATAGAGCACTACGTGAAATTTATGGTTTACATAATCGTCCATCAGAGCAGCTTATTCGTCAAACTATCGATAGATTTCGGACAACATTTTCTCTACTCGATGCAACAACTACAACAAGACAAAGAACTGTACGTACAGAAGAAAATATCGCTGCTGTAAGTCATAGTGTTAATGATGATCCAGATTTGTCTATTCGTCGACGTTCACAACAAGTTGGACTCTGTGCATCCACCACATGGAAAATTCTGCGTAAAGATTTTGATGTACACCCATACAAGATCCAACTGGTTCAAGAACTAAAGCCACTTGACCAAAATAAGCGTCGTTTGTTTGCTGATAGGGCCCTAGAACAGCTTGAAGGTGATCCACTTTTTTATCGTAAAATTGTGTTTAGTGATGAAGCTCATTTCTGAATGAACGGCTATGTAAACAAGCAAAATTGCCGTATATGGAGTGAAAACAATCCTCAAGAAGTTCTACAGGTTCCATTGCATCCTGAAAAATGCACCGTATGGTGCATCGGTCCATATTTCTTTAAAAACGATGCTGAAGCTAATGTTACAGTGAATGGTGCTCGTTACACATCGATGATCAATTATTATTTGTTTCAAATTTTGAATGGTATCGACCCAGAAGTGTTTTGGTTCCAACAAGATGGTGCTACATCTCATGCTGCTACCGTAACAATTGATTTATTGAAAGAAAGATTTGGCGATAACATTATTTCGAAAAATGGCCCAATTAATTGGCCTCCAAGATCATGCGTCATAACTCTACTGGATTATATTCTTTGGGGTTAAGTCAGGTCAATGGTTTATGCTGATAAACCAGAAACAATAGACGCTTTGGTACCCAACATAACTCGTGTTATTGATGAAATGATGCCTGAATTACTCGAAAAAGTGGTCCAAAAGGTCGAATGCGGTTCCTGAGAGATAGTCGTTTTGAACATAGGCCGGAAATTATTTTTAAAACATAAACGCCATAAAATTAACTTTCAAATAAAAAAAAATTTGACTTCAATCTTAATTTAAATGTGTTTTATTTCAATTTAAAGTTCTATCGCTCTAAAAAAACATCCGATATATCAGAATTCCAAGAGATAAAATATCCGATAATTCTATTTCAAAATGAAATAATTTGACAATTTTTAATTTATTCATAACAACCGTATCTTATCGTTGTTTCAACGGAATTCCAAAAATATATATTTGCCGTATTTTAGATAAGTACACATGCCTCTTGATTATTTTTCGGTTTTTCTAATGGAAAATATGTTATGAATAATAATAATAAACAAATATTCTGAAATTATTTGACATAAATTGTTGGGGAATTTGTCAGATTGGATAAGGATTGAAAATTAAAATATCAAAGGTCGTTCTTTCAACAAACAAATCGATGCCATAAGTAAAAAACAATTCTCTCGTTGATATTATCGCTTTTGTTAGGAATGATCGAACATTTGATGATCAAGATATCGAAATTGCGTTCTCAAATCGAAATTTTGAGAGTAATTGAAACTATCAAATGGAAGTGAATATATGCAAGAATTTCACACCTTATAAGGTAATAAATAGACACAAACGCGTGAAAAATTCAGAGTTCACGTCAGTGCTTTTCACCATTTTTTCTCTTTCCAAAATTCAAATTGCAATTAAAACAAATTGTAGAAATTACTATGTTTTACTACCAATAAAAATATATATTACACATTTTCTTGTGATGCGAGTTTCGGGAAATGAACTATCCCGTCATGACGGGACGAAACTCGCGTCACAAGAAAATGTGTAATATATATTTTTATTGGTAGTAAAACATAGTAATTTCTACAATTTGTTTTAATTATGATCAACTACCAAATAGTAACGGCTGAAACAATTCAGTATTCAAATTGCAACTTGGAGACACTCAAAATTTGAATATCAAAAAAGATTTAATCTGTTAGTCTTTTACAATTTTAATATCGAAAAAATTTTATTCAAAAAACTTTTAGAATTAAATTAATGTCTACAATGAGCACCGCTTATATTTAATAGACGTATATAATCAGAACTCAATATATAATGTCAAATGGAATAAATAAACCAACATATATAAAAAAGTCATTAAAATTAATAAATAATTATTTAAAGGAGACAAAATTTTTGTTTCTGATCTTACCATTAAGAACACCAATTGCCTTTCAAAAACATGAACACAACTTAAGGACTTCTCAAAAATTATAATTTATTCGAAATATTTAATATATTTAAATATTCAAATAAGTTAATTCAGAAATCTCTCAAAACATGCACTATATCTTCAAAAAACAATTATAATTCTGGTAATCTCTTCATCGGCCCTAAATAATATTCCAAATATCAAAATCAAATAACTATCACTATATCCCACCTCCGACGTGTTTAACAGGATAAATTGCTTTAAACAGACTAACTTTAAAATTCAAGATAGTCTATGTTCTTAACAAAATCACAGAAAAGTGTAAGGTGTTATAAGGTTATATTTAAACCATTGACATTCCATAATGAGATTTATTAAAGCCAACATATAATTATATATTATATATGAAAGCCTTTTTCTATTTTATTTGGAGACACTCGTTTTTCCTGTATACATATTTAATCTGCAGATTGAATGAACAATTTTCGTATGAATTTATATTTTTTATACCAAATGTATTGAGATATCTTCAATTTTTCTCTTCATAATTTGTTCTTATATTCAATATATATTGGTATTTTATTCATCAAAAATAACATTTACGAACTTTATTCACGAGAAATCGTTTATTTATTAGAAAATCATGTTAAACATCGCAAATTATTCATTTTAGGGCTAAAATTATTTTTCAATATTTCTATGTGTCTTTGTCCTTTAATTGGACAAGAAAAGAACAATAACATTAAAATGAAGCAGATATTTTAGCGTTCCCAATATAAACATGAACTGATAAATCAGAAATTAATGTGGCCACAAAATAAGATGCCATCTTTGGTTTTATCACTTATTGCTTGGTGTTGGAGGGAGTAATGAGTATTTATTCCAATAACACTTTTCTGATCGTTCATAAGCCGTGCAGTTATCGAATTTAATTAAAATGTCACTTGATGCGAGTATGCAGAAAAAAAAAATTCTTTCTGATGAAGAACTCTGTTATACTTATCCAAAAAGACGATTGTTGTATTCTGACTTTTCACTTTCGTGTTGCCTTTTATTGTTGTTTCTCCTTCAAATTTGTTCGTTCTTCTATATCTTTTCTCTGAAGACTGAGATTAATGAAGTATCGAGAGTTAATGAAGAAATTTTGAAAACGTTAAATCTTCCGCCTAACGAGCGAAGCAAGAGATCCGGTGGGACCTACGGAATTGCCGATGATGTACGAGTAGCTGTAAGTTAATCAATCCAATTAAGAAACAAAAAATCTTGTCGAATGTTTATTTATCAGACACAGCGAAAAAAATATAAAGAAATTCTCATCAACCGACGTTAATTCAGATCACTCGAAAACAATTTTGACTCTATTTCGCGAATCTGTAAACTTTTTTTAATTGCATCGGTCCTTACTTGATAGAAATTTATTTTAATTAAATAAAATAATGAAGAATATTTCCACAATTTATTAATTAACAAAAGTTTTGGAAATACCACTTTTATATTTGATGCAAATTTTTTGTTGTGTACGAAATACAGGTAGAAATTCTGAAGCTGGACCTCAAATTCTGTATGAATAATCAGATGCAAGATCCCCATAAGCATATCGAAGTTGATGAAAATCGAGAAATTCGTTGCAAAATTTTCTCTAGTTTTTTACTTTTGGATAACAAAGTTTTCGCTACAAAAAAAATGTCACTTAAACTTCATAGGGAGTTACTGGAGCACGTATTTTTTAGCAGGGAAAATTTTTCATCATTCAAATTAGCGGCTAAATTACAATAATCAGTTTCTTTTCAGTGAATGTCCCAGATACCATTCATTAAAATGAACGTGTTTTCAGGAGAATGCATGCTTCAAGGTCAGAAGATGTCTGAAAGAAATCTTAAAGGACCAGACGAAAGAAAGTAAGTTTTTATCGTTCAAGAGCGGTTCAAATAAATCAATTCGGCTGATCTGTACCAAATATCATTAATAATGAGTTGAGCTGGCTGTGCATTGCACCGACGAGAACCAATAAGTTCGAAACGTGTGTATGTTATGCCCAGTGATCAACAAAACGTTATCGTGTTTGTTTGAATATAGAATTGTATGTTACACTGTCTCGATTTGTAGATCATTCTATTACCATAGTTCTCCTTATTAATAATATTCAAGAACGGGTTCATGAAAGCCTTGATGATGCGTTGACTTCTTTCTTTATCTTAATGCATAAAAATATACGGCCTGTTTCTGGATATACTTTTATATTTCGTTGATTTCCAAATCTGTTAGCCAATTTGTGAAACCCCAGGCGTGGATTGTGTCGTCCTGAGACCAATAAAGCGTTCAAATTGTTTCCTTCAATCTTCCTGAAACTGGTCTATGCCTTATATCCATGCCAGTTTTTATCCTCTGTATTGTCTCATATACAGCACTTTTTCCCAGTTCAGTCAATTGCACTAATTTTTAAACGTTTCGACAACCTTTTCTATACAAATATTCTACCTGATTTCTTTTTTCTAGTTGCGACACTATTTTATAAATTGAATACCTGTTCACAATCAACCATATTTGACGAATAGTGTAGCGATGCAACTTTGGCCATAGCCGACTATCTGCACAACCTATTTTATACATTACTTTTGTCTTAGAATGTTACAAAAAAGAATTATATTAAAATCTTGAAAAATAATAAATTCCGGATTCTTTCTAGACGGACTATACTTTTGAAAACTACATGAAAATCATTCTATGAATTAAATGTAACAGACGAAATTTTCATGTGTTGTTACTCTCCTCTTATTATTCTCGATCGATTTCCGGAAAATACATTTCAATCGAAGTTTTTATTCAGTTCATGACCTTATGGGTCCACCAGGACCGATGGGACCACAAGGACCGGTGGGAGCGCCAGGACTAATGGGACCATCGGGTCACCCAGGATCCGTAGGAGCTGAAGGTGAAAGAGGACTTGATGGTAAGTTCCGGTGAAACATACAACCAAATGTATATGAAATCCACTAATAATTCACTTGCACATTAAAGAATGTTTTGTTATGGATATTAAATGGAGTTTACACTAATTTAGACATATTAAATGTGAACTGAGCTTGAACGTCATTCGAGGTCAGTTTTTTATTTTGACATCTTCAATCGTTCACAAATTGAAACATGGATAAATCAAGTGTAGAAGTATGAAAGCAAAATTTCCCTACAGATGGTGTTAGCTCAGATTAAGGACCGTGAGACCGCTTCTGCAGTGCCATTTTTTTTTCCTCCTTACAGCTGACGAAGACTTTCAACCCACAAAAACCCAAGTTTTATACACCTTAAGTTTTCTATAACCTTAATCGTGTGAATAGTCGTCTTTCATTAATAGCGCCCCATTTTGTTTTGTAAATGAAATAATATATAGAGTAAAATATTTTCCTATCATGAAGCCGCCGTTCGTGTAAGCGAATTCCTAAGTTTAACATTAACTGGTCTGGAGATTAGAATAAACAAATCAATTCAAGGGCATTGAACCTGGCGTTGAATTTGCTTTGGTCCATTGAATTAATCCCCGTATCATTACAGCCCTTTCATGAATTCTAAACCTCGTTGTTTTACTACACCATCAGAAAGTAACGGACTACTCCATCCAATTCAATCAAAGATAAAGCAATCGTTTTCTATGTTTACCAGGTGCCAAAGGCGAGCCTGGATCTCCAGGACAAGCTGGGCCAGCCGGAACCAAAGGCGTTAAAGGTCAGAAAGGATCACTAGGACCTGGAGGTCGACAAGGTCGGGATGGTAAGAAAAAACAGATATACACTATTTTTGAGTGGACGTGAAAAGTAACACTGGTAATATGCACTTTTTTCTAAACATATGATTCGAATCGAGAACATAAATTTTCAAAATAAAACAACATTCGCCATGTATCTGTGGATATAATTGAAATTGCCAGTAACGGTAAAGATTTAATTCGAGTCAATCAAAATGAATCGAAGAAAACTTCTTCTTCCTTCTCCTTCTCCAGTCCTGATTGCCGTTCAGATTATCGCTTCTTTTTTCGTGGTGTTCCAGTACTTCTTTTCTCCATCACGAGCTATTCTTACAATTCTTTGTTGGCCCATTCGATTTGTATGTTCATTGCACACCTCCTTTGTACCATACACCCAATCGTTAACATTGTTCACTTTACAAGTTCTTCTTATGTTATCACTTTGATCTCTGTCTAGTAAAGTTTTCACAACACTTTTGTTTCCCAGCTACTCAATCCACCCTGCGACAATGCAGGCAAAGTTTGAAGAAAACTATTCGACATAAAAAAAACTTAAAAATAAAGAACGAATAATCATTGATTTCCTATCGTCATTTCCAGGAAAAGCCGGTGTTAAGGGTGAATCTGGATCACCTGGACCAGCAGGAGCTAAAGGTGATGTAGGTCAGATAGGATCGGTAGGACCCAAAGGTGAAAGAGGACCGAATGGTGAGCAAAAAAATAAATTTGCTTTAATATTAATCCTGCATTGATTTTTCGTTTGGGAATATTTTTCTAATTAAATGCATATTATTTAAAAAGGTGACGGAATTTGATTATCTCAAAATCATGCTACCGGCTAGTCCGGTCCTACCTCAAGCACTTTTGAACGAAAAGAAGTTCGTGCAAAAGTTTGTAAGCATCGTATGATCAGAAGATTGAAAAAAAAATTCTGTGAGTAGAGCAGCTACCTGATAGCAACTGTCTTACTCTCAAGTTTTGCATTTATGGTACATGGTAAATAACGGCAAGAAATCAAATAGAAAATTTCGTGAGGATCGTGGGTGATATGATATATAATTTGGCAAAAGCTCCTGACTTCACGTCTGTATTTTGTACTCACCCGGAGTATATTATTTAAATAATATACCGGAAAGTATAAAATTACGGTCATCTCATAGTTTGTATTTATTTTATAAATCATTCATTTTTTCAAAATTTTTCGATTGTAACATATTTTACTAACTTCTTGCAGTGATTTTGTCGTGATTGCTCGAAGAAAAAAAAGTTTGTGTTGTTTTTTTCAAAGTTTATTGAAAATAATGAAAACTAAAATTTTAAAATGATATGCTTATAGATAAAAAAAAATTAAGAACTTTAATAGTGAGTATCTCCTCTTCTAGCAGTAATAACAATAATAAGATCGCAAAGGATGAGACATGCGCTGAATCAGATTTTATATCACATACTGCCTGCTAGAGTCCAGTTACGACCTGACATCGGATCACTCTCCTGTTATAATGAGCTTGACAAATACACCTGTAAAAACAGAGACTGCTCCAAAATTATCCACAGTACATACCAGGTGGGAGGACTTCAAGGACTATATAAACAGAAATTTGACCAACTTCAGCATGAAAGAAACATCAGAAATTGACGAAGCTGTTCAACACTTCACAGAAACCATCCAACAAGCAGCTTGGCATGCAACTCCTTTAATCGAGAGAGAAATCCCCTATATTAAGAGTACTCCCCTGTACATACGGCAAATCATTGCTGAAAAAAGGAGAGCCCGAGGTAAATGGCAGCGAACACGTAACCTGAATGATCTCCGTCATTACAGAAGACTGTCACGAAACTTATCAAGAACCTTGAAAGAAGAACAAAATACCTCCTTCGAACGTTACACCGAAGAACTGACATCTGAAGACCACAGTATCTGGAGAGCTACCAGAAAATTCAAGAGGCCAACACCATCTATTGCTCCAATTAGAATACCTAACGGCTGGGCTCGATCGAACGAGGAAAAAGCAGAGGCATTCGCATCGCATCTATCAAGGGTATTTACAGAGCCTGAGCCAACACCAGGATTTGAAAACGATGTTGAGACATACTTGGATTCACCATGTCAGTTGTCACGACCTATAAAACCAATCACTCCTAAAGAAGCCAAAAGCGAAATCCGAAAACTCAAAAACAAGAAATCTCCTGGTCCGGATTTGATCACTGCAGAGATTCTCAAGAGACTTCCAAGAAAAGCAATTGTGTTCTTGACAACAATTTACAACCGCATGCTGAATTTATGCTACTATCCTGTATTATGGAAACACGCACATGTGATAATGATCCATAAAATCGGTAAAACACCAAATGACCCATCATCATACAGGCCCATAAGTCTTCTTCCAATCCCAGGAAAAATTTTCGAGAGAATCCTTCTAAGAAGAATCCAAGACGATCACGAAACATCAGAAATACTTCCCGATTATCAATTTGGTTTTCGCCAAAGGATGTCAACATCACATCAAACGCACAGAATAGTCAACATCATCGCACATTCTCTCGAAAAAAAACAATTCTGTAATGGCGTGTTCCTGGACATCTCCCAGGCATTCGACAAAGTCTGGCACAAAGGTCTGCTATATAAAATAAAGGAAAACCTTAACAATAACTACTTTCTGCTTTTCAAATCCTATCTTTCTGACAGAAATATATCAGTTAAGTACAACAACACATTCTCAAGATACCTTTCCATTAAATCTGGTGTACCACAAGGAAGTGTACTGGGACCATTCCTATATTTGCTCTATACTGCTGATTTGCCTGAAACATCTAAAACCACTATTGCTGCATTTGCTGACGACGTCGCAATACTGTCTTCCGATGACGATGCCTCGGTCTCATCCAGAAATATTCAGGAACACCTGAACCAATTGAACCACTGGCATAAGAAGTGGAGGATGACTCTTAACCAGACCAAATCCTCACAAATAGTCTTCACTACACGTATCAACACCTGTCCCAAACTAACTCTGAATGGAATGACTCTGCCCACAAAGACAAGCATTAAGTACCTTGGCATTCATCTGGACCAACGACTAACATGGCGTAATCACATAGAAGCCAAAAGAAGGCAATTGGACTTGAAACTTCGACAAATGCATTGGCTAATAGGAGGAAAATCAAAACTTACGATGCAAAACAAACTGCTCGTATACAAAACAATACTTAAACCTGTCTGGACCTATGGCATTCAATTGTGGGGCTGCGCAAAACCATCAAGAATAAAAACGATCCAAAGGTTTCAGTCAAAAACGTTACGGCAAATAGCCAAAGCACCCTGGTACGTCACTAACCAGAGACTCCATGAAGACCTACAAATTCCGTATATAACAGAAGTCATAAAATCCTCCTCTGCTGAATACCGACAGCGACTACAAGGGAACTCAAACAATCTTATACATAACCTGTACCAGGAAGGTCCAAACATACGAAGATTAAAGAAGACCTGGCCGGAAGATCTTACTGAAATAGTAAACGAGTAGAAGAGTCACTGGACTCTTTCCTCCCATGTCTCTTTCTTTTGTTTTTCTTTTCAATACATTCCATCAAAATTACTTAATACTTGTTCAAGTAGATTGTACATTAAGCAATAAACGCCTTAAAAAAAAAAAATATCACATACTGTGGAATGTTGTCCTATTTCCCCACCAGTATGTCACGATGCTCTCTAGAATTTAAAGAAGCCAGCACAAGTAATGACAAACATCTCTTATCTGGATTTCAAACAGGCCAAACAAATCTCAAGATATAACCTCGTCAAGATAAGCAGGAACTATCGGAGCAAAGTGGGACCGAGCATTATCATGCATAAACAAGAATAACAATTAACGGTAAATCATAGTCTTCTAGAACTTCGTGCCATACTAAGACAATATTGAGCCTCTACCAGATGGAAGTTGCTCGGCAATACACGTTTAAGCATGTCTCTCTTGTCGTCGCCATCTACTTCCACGTATGTCTGAGCTCATAGACGACTCCTCTACAGTAGAAATATTTTCGGTCGAGCGTGCATTTCGATGATGTATGGGCCTTAAGATGTCAGTAACAGATCCAGCCTCTTCGAATTTTTTCACTGTGTCACCATTTGTACGTTCAGATGGACTGCACAATGAAGATTTGAGTTTTTACGAAATTTTTCATATTCGAAATTCTTTCAGGAAAAGATGGAAATCCCGGCGCTCAAGGAAAAAGAGGAGACATGGGAGCGAAAGGCACGAAAGGAAATATGGGTTCAAAGGGAAGCAAAGGAGAAAAGGGTAAAAATATATGTTCATTTTCTACTTCATACTTCAATCAGCACAATTTATCTTCTCATATTTAGCTTCGATTCAAATGTGTCGTCGAACGAACTAGTCATGGTTCCTTTACTCTTTCGTTATTTATAATTTTCCGTATGAAAAACATATTCTTATTCCAGAAGTTATACTGCAATAATAAACATAGTGGCGAAGCTAATAGTCCAACCTTGTAACATTTCGTGCGATTCATTTTTATTTTCGAGAAAATGGTGATATTGACTCTGATTTGATAGCAATTCCAGGTTACAAGTTGATTAGATTAGACAGAGTAACTAGAGGTGGTAGTGTAGGAATATATTGGGTGTTTTTTTTTTAAGTAATAGAACTTTCGATAGGGATAACTGTGATTTGACAAAAGGTAGAAGCCATATTGTTTTGACATTTCTATTCAGTAAGCATTGACAAATTATCATGGAAAGACTCACGCCGCAACAACGTTTACAAATTGTTGAAATTTATTTTCAAAATCAGTGTTCTAATCGCCAAACTTATAGAGCACTTCGTGAAATTTATGGTTTACATAGTCGTCCATCAGAGCAGCTCATTCGTCGAACTATCGATAGATTTCGGACAACATTTTCTCTACTCGATCCAACAACAACAACAAGACAAAGAACTGTACGTACAGAAGAAAATCTCGCTGCTGTAAGTCATAGTGTTAATGATGATCCAGATTTGTCTCTTCGTTGACGTTCACAACAAGTTGGACTCTGCATCCACCACATGGAAAATTTTGCGTAAAGATCTTGGTCTACACCCGTACAATATCCAACTGGTTCAAGAACTAAAGCCACTTGACCATAATAAGCGTCGTTTGTTTGCTGGTTGGGCCCTAGAACAGCTTGAAGTTGATCCACTTTTTTATTGTAAAATTGTGTTTACTGATGAAGCTCATTTCTGGTTGAACGGCTATGTAAACAAGCAAAATTGCCGTATATGGAGTGAAAACAATCTTCAAGAAGTTCTGCTAGTTCCATTGCATCCTGAAAAATGCACTGTATGTGCTTGCTTTACACCCTGGAGGCATCATCGGTCCATATTTTTTTAAAAACGATGATGGCGCTAATGATGATCAATGATTATTTGTTTCAAACCTCGAATGGTATCGACCCAAAAATGTTTTGGTTCCAACAAGATGGTGCTACACCTCATGCTGCTACCGTAACAGTTGATTTATTAAAAGAAAGATTTAGCGATAACATTATTTCGAGAAATGGTCCAATTAATTGGCCTCCAAGATCATGCGACATAACTCCACTGGATTATTTTCTTTGGGGTTATGTCAAGTCATTGGTTTATGCTGATAAACCAGAAACAATAAAGGCTTTGGAAGCCAACATAACTCGTGTTATTGATGAAATTAGGCCCGAATTACTCGGAAAAGTAATCCAAAATTGGTCAGGTCGAATGCGGTTCCTCAGAACTAGACGTGGTGGACACATGCCGGAAATTATTTTGAAAACATAAACATCATAAAATTAACTTTCAAATAAAAAAAATTCGGCTTCAATCTTAACTTAAATGTGTTTTACTTCAATTTAAAGTTCTATCTCTCTAAAAAAAACACCCGATATTATTTCGAACTTAAACCGTCAAGCATTGATCTAATTTTCGCTGGTACGCAGCATCGTCAGTCTTTTAGGGTTGAATATTTCATCAAGATATTTAAGATTTGCGTTTTATACTTTCTGGTGTAAGAATCGAATTTCTACAAAGGTACATACCTGTCGGTCTAACGCTAAAAAGGTTAAAGTCTAGGCAGACGGTAAAAACGTCCATATCCTTGCATCAGAGGGGAAATATTCTTCAGTTCTTCTGTTTGGTAATTTTAAGTTTTAGTCTTGATATTTCCTGGAAGCAACAAACAGTTGATACACTAGATGACTCTTAATTCTTTGATAACCTGATATTTGCAGAAAGTTTAATTCCGGATTTTCTTAATTGATTCAATCTGACATGATGTTTTTCAGGTGTATCTGGGACGAATGATATAGGGACCGTAGATATGCAGTAATAAAATTTGAAGAACACAAATTTATTTCAATACTTCCTATTGGACAGGGTTGCAAAACAAATAGAAGATGGCAATTTATTTTTGAAACATTTTTTTACTATGTGGAATAGTATGAATAGGTCTGTCAAGAAGACATATATACTATAGTAACAAAATTTTGATATGAATCCAGTTGTTTTCTTCAATTCAGTTAAATTAAGAAAAATTGTTTAAAATAATTAATGTAGTTTATTAGTATTAAATATTATTCAAATACAAATAAATTTATTTCATATAATTTTACAACACGTATGTATATCAATATCAAATGAAATAATATCAAAGGCATTCACAAACCTCTGTATACTCTGTACCTGTGAAATTTTCTCCATCTTCTCTGAGCATATCTGCGAAGTGCTGATTCCATAGGTTAGGTTATATTGGTGAAATTATTTCTTTAGTGGTCATTTTTCGCACGTTTTTCTCTCACTTTTCTCCACATTGACCAAGTTTGATTATAATTTTGGATTATTTTCATCAGAAAAGTATTGATATGTATGAAAAAGGCAAAACTATGCTGTATTAGATGTTGAAAAAGAATTAGTATGATTTGAAAGCTGATATATGAAGAATAGACAATTTCTAATATCAGTTCGAATTCCACAATTTATGTATGACAAAATTATTTTAAAAACTTGCCAAATTCCTTCTTTATTTCCTAAAAAAGTTTTCGTTACAATGCAGGCACTAGTTTCGTTTCAGCAGATTTTGATTTGAAAGGGAATAGAATCAAAGAAACAAAAATAACGAATTAAATATGTTTTTATTGCAATTAAACATTAAAATTTCATTAGAAATTGTATTCATATTATAAATTATGTTCGAAATGACCTCTACCAATTCTTATATAAGCACGTGCCCTCTTTCTAATTTCTTCAGTTGTTACTTTCCGCCTGATAATAAATCTATGGTAATTACCCACAACGACATAAATGGCATTTATGTGGCCTCATGTTAAAATGAACTGAATTTTATAAGTTTTGAGATGAGTATTTCGATTTTTAGAATGTTCACATATTTCTTAAAACTGAGATGGAAAATATTTATGTGCCTATTAAGATTACTTCTTCGATTAGCAGCATGTTCACATGAATGACATTCATATTTAAGTGGACTGAATTTGTATAGCTATTAAGATTGACTTTGAGAATAGTAGCATTGTCACACAAGTTACATTTATGCTGCTTCAAATTTGAACGCTCAGAATCTATATAAGATTATTTTTACACTCCAAAGAATATTCACTTAAGTAACACCTATGATTTTTCATGATTTTATGAACAGATTTTGAACAAGTTTTAAAATCCATTTTTTCATTGATAGAATATCCATATAAGGAGCATTTGTGTTCTTTTAAATTTAAATTGAGCCACTTTATGTGCTGTAAGAGATCAGATTTGTGATTTGATGCATAAACACACAAGATGCATTGTTAACTTGAATTTAAATTTATTTATTTGTCAAGCTCAAGTTTATAAACAGTTTCATACAAAAACAAATTATTGCTAAGATTAACAATAAATTCATATGTTTTTCATACTATATCTAATACAATATAATTTCGCTACCACTATATTATTTTCTATAAATATGCACCTAAGTGATTTAACACTTGTTTTGTGCAGAGCTTATTTATCATGATAACATAACATCTTTCCCATACTATATTGAATAAATTTATAATTATAAATACAAAGTAAAGTAAATCAATCAATCAGTGTTATAAATGAAAAATAGTTGTAATTTATAAACGTCCTACATTGCATTGAAAATTTTTTGTAATTTTTAATATTTCTAATATTCAAGGGTAATAGATTGTAGGCCTTTGGGGCTAGATGGTAAGCAAATCTTGCATGTACATTTTTATTAGAATTAGAAACTTTCAGCAACTTGCTCGTCATACTACGAGTCACAATATTATGCGAGATATCATTTTTTAGATGTTCTTTTTTATGCATGAATATTACCAATGTATGAAAGTACAGCGATCTCACGTTGCATACATCTCTTCCATAAAGTAGTCTGGTTGGGTATCGTCTCCTTTTTTTGTAGATAATTTTTTTTGTAGATAATTTTAAGTATATAATTTTGTATTGTAGACAAGGTTTTTAATGAATTTTCATATAATGCTCCCCAAACTAGTATTCCATATCTCAAAAGTGATTCTACTAGAGATTTATATACCAAAATCAACATATTTCTACTCAAAATATCCCTTAACTGATAAAACTTGTAAATTAGTTTTCTAATTCGCTTTGTTAAATATGCTACATGTTGGTTCCATTTTGTATTTTTATCTATAATAATTCCTAAATATTTAATATTTTCAACTTCTTTTATGTCCCCAATGCCCTTAATATTAATGCTATGAAATTTGGGTCTATTTATATCTGTGATGGTAAATGCTATATAATTGGTCTTATTTGCATTTAGAGACAGCTGAAACCCATCCAACCACATCTTTATGGTATTCATACCCTCTTGAACCCTTTCTTTAGCAACTTCCCAATCATATCCACTAAATATGGCAACAGTGTCATCAGCATATGATATTACTTTGCCATCTATGTCAAGTGTTAAGAGAGAATTTATATAAATGGTAAAGATTATAGGCCCCAGAACCGTCCCCTGCGGCACACCCACTCTCACCAGTTGCGGATCACTTAGGCTTCCATTGACTTTTACATTTTGTGAGCGGTCATTTAGATAGTTTTCGAAAAGACTCAGCACAGTACCACGAACTCCACATCGCTCTAACACTTGTAGTAATTTTTCATGATGTACCGTGTCGAATGCCTTTGCCAAGTCCAAGAATACTGCGATACATTTTTTATTGTTATCAAGATTGTTTGAAACTTCCTTAATAACCTCATATATGGCATCCGATGTGCTTTCACCTTCTCGGAACCCATATTGATATTCACTTAGTATTTTTTTGCTATTTAAAAAGTTTATTAAGCGTGTTTTTAGACATTTTTCAGTAATTTTTCCAAAATTATTGATTAAACTAATGGGGCGATAATTTGAAATTTTATTTTTGTCACCTGCTTTGTAAATAGGGGTTATTACAGATTTTTTGAATTGTTTGGGGAATTTTCCAGTACTAAATATCAAGTTAATGATATGGCTAAGAGGGTGCAGAATGTATTTTGCAGTTAGTTTCAACAAAAATGGAGTGATTCCATCATAGCCAGGTGCACTACCATCTTTTAATGAATTGATGTGTAGGAATACTTCATTCCCTGTAACAGGGGTTAAAAATAAGGAGTTATTATTAATGGGAGTATTATTTAATGAGAAATTGTGTGGTACCTTTATGTTTTCAATCATTTTAGTGCCCATGCCAGTGAAATATTCATTACAAATGAAACAAATCTATCTACATGATCAATTTGCAACTCTTGAGATTACGTTTTTGATGTGGAAAATATTCACATAAATGAATGCCGCTTTGAATTGAAATGGACTGCATTTATATGATTCTTAAGATGACTTTCTGGATTTGCAGTTGATTTATGTCAAAAAAAATTACAACATAATCTTGACTTGTCCAATCCAAATTGAAAAATGCAATTTCGTCATGTCAAATTTGTATGTGCTCGTTTGAGGTGATATTTTAGATTAGTTAGATAATTTGTCTCAAAATCACACGAATGGCACTTGTGTTGCCTCAAATTTAAATGAACAGATTTTATATGATTATTTAAATTACTTTTACGATATGTTGAGTAATCACATAAATAACATTCATGCGGTCTCAAATTTAAATGAATTGCATTTATATGAGTTTTAAGGTGAGATTTGATATTTGCTGTATATTCACATAAGTAACATTTATGTTGCTTCAAATCTAAATGAACCGAGTCTATATGATTTTTGAGACTGACTTTATGATTTGCAGAATAATGACATAAGTAACATTTATGTTTTAAATTCAAATGAACTGATTCTATATGTTCTTTAAGATTGCCTTTATGATTTGTGGAGTAATCGCATGAATCACATTCATGCTGTTTCAAATTTAAATGAATTGAATTTATATGACTCTTGATATGACTTTTTCGATTTGCAAAATATTCACATAAGTGACATTTATATTGTTTCGAATTTAAATGAATTGTCTTTATGTGATCTTGGAGGTAATATTTTAGATTTGTAGAAAATTCACATATGTGACAACTATGAAGCTTCAAATTTAAATGAACTGTATTTATATGATTGACAAGTGAACTTTTTCGGTTTGCCGAATATTCACATATGTGACATTTGTGATGTTTCGAATTTAAATGAACGGCATTTATATGATCCTTGAGATGACTTTTTTGATTTGTAGAATATTTACATAAGTGACATTCATGTTGTCTCACCTTTAAATGAATAGAATTTATATGATTTTTAAGACGGAATTTAAAATTCGTAGAATATTCACATAAATGACATTTATGCTGCTTCATATTTAAATGAACTGCATTTATATGACTCTTGAGATGACTTTTTCGAATTGCAGAATATTCACATGTATGACATTTATGTTTCTTCATAGTTGAGTGGACTGAATTCATATGAGTTTTAAGACAGATTTCACGATTTGTTGCATAATCACATAGATTACACTTATGTTGCTTCAAATTTAAATGAACTAAATCTATATGATCTTCGATGTGACATGTTTCTTTTGCAGTATATTCGCATAAGGGACATTGATTTTTCCTTGAATCAAAATGAACTGGACGTAAACGCCTGTCAAGGTCTTTTTCCTGCTTTAGTTCATAATAACCCAAACAATTCTTCTGTTTCAAAGGAAAACTTTTGTGTTTATCAACTGTATTTTTTTCAATGACTGAATTATGTTCACAAATGTTAGAATTCCTAGTTTTCTGTTGATAGTTCTTGTCTACTTTGGAAGAACAGAGTTTCCCGTTATCAATTTGATGCGATAAACCATTCAGTTGATGTTCTGTTTTAATGATGTATTCTTCCCTGTCATAAATTCCGTTCTCATTGTTGAATTGATCAACAATGTCTATGTCCTCAATCTTCACATCGAGATTCTCAAAGTTTCTCTCATTTTCTGGACAAGAGGTACTAAAACAAATTGAATGGTCAATCAGAAGGAGTTTTTTCGAGATCAAAAAATAAAAAGTATTTTTGTTACAATCTTAATACAGTAGTTGAAAATTATATAATAAATATGCTCATGGCCTTTCAGCCAAATAATTGCCTCTCAGATATGGAATAATTCAATAATTAACATAGCTGAATCGTAAGTACTACTCTGTCAAGAAAGTACCAGGAATTTTCAATTAAAACAACATTTTTACATTTAATCGTCAAAATTTATTGGGTCGCCTTCAAAATAGGCTCCATTTGCTCCAATACATCTATGCCAACGGCACTTCCAATTATCGAAACATTTTTTATAGGCGCTTTCCGGGATGGACTTTAGCTCTCGCGCCGAATTTTGTTTTATGGCTTCAATCGACTCAAAACGGGTGCCACGAAGGGGCAATTTTAGTTTTGGGAAGAGGAAAAAGTCGCAGGGAGCCAAATCCGGCGAATACGGTGGTTGCTGAAGCAATCGTAGCTCGGTGAGAAGGCGCGTTATCGTCATGCAAAATCCATGAGTTGTTCGCCCACAAATTTGGCCGCTTCTTACAGATACGCTCACGCAAACGTTTCATAACGCCCAGGTAATACTCCTTGTTTACCGTCTGACCCTCTGGAACGAATTCGTAGTGCACCACGCCACGGATATCGAAGAAAACAATGAGCATCACCTTCATTTTCGAGCGGCTTTGGCGAGGTTTTTTCGGTTTCGGCTCATTTTTTGCCACCCATTCCGATGATTGCTGGCATGTTTGCATATCGTACTCGTAGACCCAGGTCTCATCACCAGTTATAATGCGTTCCATGAATGTAGAATCGGAATTACAGCGATCCAGCATGTCTGAAGCAACCTGTTCGCGATGACGTTTTTGAAGAAAATTCAGGTCTTTCGGTACGAGTCGTGCGGCCACCTTTCTCATGCCCAAAATATCAATGAAAATCGTACGTGCGGACTCGTGGGATATCTTAAGGTCATGTGCTATCTCTTTCAAGCTGGTACGACGGTTTTCCAGCACCCTTTCCTTAATTTTATCGACGTTATCTTCGATCGAAGCCGTCGATTGGCGTCCACTTCACGACCGTCCTTGAAGGCTCTGTACCACTGATATGCACGAGTTTTCGATAGAGCATTATCACCAAAAACCTTTTGCAACATTTTCAATGCATCGGCACACGAAAATTCATTTGCAACACAAAACTTTAAACAAATTCTATGCTCAACGTAATCACCCATAGTAAAAATCGGCACGCACTCTGACATCGACTGACTTAATCAGCTGTTGCAAACACACTAGTTGACAGATCCCGCTCAAGCTTGGCATAGTAATTAAGGACAGTGGTACCAACCTAGAAAAAAAAATTTTTACCTGCCTCATTGTCCCGCCAGATTTAAATCGATAATTCCCGGTACTTTGTTGACAGAATGTATAATTAAAACTTTTGTTGCGATCGTTCAGTGAACTGCTATCTGACAAATTACAAATGATATTGTAGATTTGAGAAAAAATAATGCTCACTTCAATCTGTGCAACATTAATCCACGATCGGAATATCAAGCAAATCTTGAAATTTATAAGTAAAAAAACAAGTTTGACATCCGCTGAATTTTTTTGTTAGCACAACAATTGTTTCCATGACGTCACCAGGTGAGTATTGAAACTGGTTCCACATTGCAAAAATATTCTTAAGTACTCAACTCTATTCACAAAAAATATAGGAGTGAAGAAAATAGTTTCAATCATTCTTGAAGAAACAATTGTGTAAACTCATCTTAATGTTTTTTCTATGAGTAGACACTCTGTGTAATATTTGATGGTGTAAAATAATTTCAAAATTCGTATGGAAACGAGCCTGATGATAATTTCTAGAAAAAGCACTTTCTATCTCCCACCTACAAAAACCGCGGCATAAACCATACAATAGCTTCAAGAATTTACCAAACTATTATATATGCAGACCAATATTAAAATATGGACATCTAAAATAAAACAACTGAAGAAGAACCACTAGTTTCAGAACTTTGAGTAAAATACGTCATCCAAGAAATCTACTCCTTAACCCATTAAATGACTTTCTCTATGATAAAATGAAAAAATACCCTATTCTAAGTAGACTTTAAACTTTAAAGAAATTTGCGAACCTCCAAATCCTCCGGCCCATTGTTCTACAAGATCCAAACCAAGAACAAAACAAATGAAAAATACCCAATGGAAATGATAAAAATGTATGGTAAGTTTTACGTTGTACTTTATATGTTTTGAAATTATGTATTTTAATTTTAAACAATGTTAAACAGGCCTTGTAACCAGTAATGTGTTATCAGAGGTAAAGTATCAATAAATAAATACTAGAATATGTTACATCTGCTACTATGATGAAGGTCTGAACAAATCAGAATTGATCAAAAAATACCATTTAGGATAAAATAATATCTATTAAATTAAGATTAACACATTTAAAGACTTACGTTTCAAATGAAACGTATATTTCTTCTTTCACGTCAGCATAATGACCAGAAATATCCATTTTCTTCATGAATAATGTTAACTCAATTGAAAACTTCTCTACTACTTCTTTTTCATCAAGTAATCAACTTATAAAATATCAGTATATATAAAACGTTTGTTATTGTCTCTCAAAACAAACATGAGGTGGAGTATTATCTATAGGAGAATTTAAGGTTAGAACATAGAACATTTAGTTCTTAAGGAAATGTAAGCATCACAATTATTTTAAATTTTTCACTAGGAAAGGGTCTAATGTTAACAAAGATCAATTAAATGTTCTAGATGGCAATGATTATTTCCATCTCAAAACCAGAGAGCTATGTACTTGTTCCATTTGTACTTTAGAGAGTTTCTGAAAATTCTCACCTATCCATTCTGATCATAGAGGTATTAGTTGAAGGAGGAAAGTACTCTATGTTGTATAGACAATACGAGTTAAATTTAAACGAGGAGAAGGAAATAGTTACGGGAAGCTAAGAATGCAAGCTCAAATAAAAATTGATTTGTTTGTTTCGCAGTTGCGCATGTGTTTTGTTTCATTTCAAACTTTCCTTTACATACGACATGCATCTCTGTGAACAAAATTGCTTCAAGTTTAAATTAACTAAATCTATAGGAGTTTAGAGATGAGCATTTCAATTCATAGAATGTTCACATAAGAGGTACTTATATTTCTTTAAACTGAGATGGACAAAATTTATGCATTTTGAGATCACTTTTTTGATTTGCAGCTTCATACCTAAATGAACTGAATTTATATGGCTATTGAGTTGTACCGTACATTACAGAGTACTCTAAAAGATCCGGGATGTTACGTAGTACTCTAAGATCTGGGGGTTTACGGAGTACTCTAAAAGATCTAGGGGTTTACGGAGTACTCTAAAAGATCTGGAATTATACGAAGTAATCTAAAGAGCGCTAACCTTTTTATCGTGATTGTCTAGTGGCGGGCGAATAGGACGTTACGTTGTGTAGGCAACCCAAATTACACCTAACGAGAGCAAGGAAACAGTGACGGGAGGTTCAAATATTCGAAACACAATAATACCAGAATAATAGATTTTTATTAATAATGTTCAAAAGCAACAACCCTCAATAAATGGAAACACATTCATCAGCCTGTGGTTAAATCTACTCTACGCAGTGGTTCGCAAAGCGGCCCTGTGAAACCAATAGCGGCCCGGGTCTAAATGACTTATTACTACATATGGTTAGGTCGGTATTCGCTCAAATCAGATATCATTCTTGCGCAGCGGAAAAGGGTAAAGTTATGCAGGAAGTGAGGGATACAGCCAGCATGCGCACCTTCGACTGTACTTCCGGTAATCAGTGCTGAACCTCAACTACAAGGGGTAAGTTAAATGGACAGTAAGGTAAGGGTAATTGTGACATTCCCAGGAGATCTCCTTGAAGAGGGGATCTAACCTAATTCGAGTCGACCGGAGAAGTTACTATCAAAGGAACTGTATCTGACCTCCTCGGGCCCAGGAAGGCTCAGATATTACTGGAGAACGAACCGAACACTACCTGAAGGGTCACGTAAAGTAATCCCTGGGGGTATCACAATACCTCGGAACAATTATCTAGCAATCAGGATATCTGGAGTTATTTACTTTCTCTATACGATATGTTGTCCTCTACCAGGACTCCCCAGCAATTTACCCTAAAGAACGCCACTGGTTCACATGGAATACAATCTCTCAAAGTAAGCGGGCACATGCATATGACAAATAGGTAACACAAATTGACCAGGACATTATAAAATAGATACAGTACCCCATCACCCAGGCGTGTTAATGGACGTTACAATAAGAACAAAAAAATGGGTATCCGGGGGATCACACAAGAGTACATACAAATCAGTTACATATCAAGCACCGCAATTAGTAAGAAAATATAATACAAATCCCTATTGGCAAGTATTACGCAGATAAAGAACCACTATTTACAAATACAGCAAAAAGCAATCAGGCACCGAGAGAAAGTATACAATACAAACAGAAAACACGTGAGGGTTGCTTAAGTTATGTACAAAGGCAATGCAATTTAGTTCAAACATTCCGGTTGGATTAAATAACGGCAAAGCAAAAATACAAGAATGGAAGCGAAGTACAATGAACAAGCCTGCAGTCATTAATTTCACATTAACACAAAGGTGGTATTTAAAAATGTAAAGCATGCAATTAATCAGAAGCATTTAAAAGAAGTTTACTTACTAAGAGTTACCAAGGGACGCTGTTATAAATACTATTATCTCGAGTAGACTACTAAGTTGCTCAGGAGGTTCATTTCCAAGAACCTTCCTCTCGAATGAATTCAAATACAATGGGGACGCTATAAGGACGTTGTTCTCCTTTTTTATTGTCACTAATCACTTACGTGTCAAGTTACAGCGCCACAGAGTATTTTGACACCGAAAAATAACGCGGGTAAATACAATGACATAATGATGGAATTTATATAATCTATCAGGGACTCTGTGACTCGTATGATCCTTAGAGGATCCGGATCTCTTCACTATTAAGATCGACTTTGAGATTAGTAGCATAGTGACAAAGGTGATATTTATGCTACTTCAAATTTAACAGAATCTATATAAGAATATATAGATATAGTTCGAAGAATATTCACTAAAGTAATACCTGTGCTTTTTTGTGGTTTTATGAATTTTAAAATCAATTTTTCGATTGATAGAATATTCACATAAGGATAATCTGTGTTTTTTCAAATTGAAATTGGCCCACTTTATGATCAGATTTGTGATTTACTGTATAAAACACAAGATGCATTGATGGTTCAAATTTAAATGAAACAAATCTACATAATCTTTGAGGTTACTTTAATAATGTGTAGATTGTTTACATAGTTGACAATTATATTTCTTTATATCTTAGAGAACAGATTTCATATTGGTTTTAAAATCAATTTTCAGAATAATTCACATAGGAGAGATTTAAATTTGAATTAAAATTACATGCATTTATGCTACTGTTGGGATTACTTTTTTTATGTGAAAAAAATTTAATTATTCTGCTTCGAATTTAAATGCACTGCATTTATATGATTCTCAAGATGAATTTTTTGATTTGCAGTTGGTTTATTTAAAAAAAACTTAGAACATAAACTTGACTTGACTTTTTCAAATTAAAAAATTCCATTTTAGCTCACCAAATTTGTATGTGTCTGTTTGATATGATATTTTAAATTAGTTAGATAATTTGTCTCAAAATCACATGAATGACATTTGTGTTGTCTCAAATTCAAATGAACAGATTTTATATGATTATTCAAATTACTTTTATGATATGTTGAGTAATCACATAAGTTACATTCATGTTGTTTCAAATTTAAATGAATTGCATTTACATGAGGCTTGAGATTACCTTTTCGATTTGTAGAATATTCGCAAAAGTCACATTTATGTTGTTTCGTATTTAAATGGACTGAATTCATATGATCCATGAGGGAGCTTTTTCGATTTGCAGAATATTCACAAATGTGACATTTATGATGTTTCGAATTTAAATGAACCGTATTTACATGATCCTTGATATGACTTTTTTGATTTGTAGAATATTCACACATGTGACATTTGTGATGTTTCGAATTTAAATGAACTGCATTTGTATGATCCTTGAGACGACTTTTTCGGTTTGTAGAATATTCACATAAGCGACATTTATGCTGCTTCACATTTAAATGAACAGAACTTATATGATTTTTGAGAGTGAATTTGAAATTAGAAGAATATTCACATAAGTGACATTTATGCTGCTTCAAATTTAAATGAACTGCTTTTATATGAGTCTTGAGGTGACTCTTTTGAGTAGCAGAATATTCGCATAAGGGACACTTATGTCTCCTTGAACCAACATAAACTGAACCTAAATGTCTGTCGAGGTCTTTTTCCTGCATTGGTTCATAATAACACAAATGGTTTTTTTCCTCTTTCAAAGGAAAACTTTTGCGTTGTTCAACTGTGTATTCAATGTCTGAATTATAATCGCAAATGTTAGAATTTGTAGTTTCCTGCTCATAGTTTATTTCCACTTTGGAAGAACAGAGTCCCTCATTATCAATTTGATGCGATAAACCACTCAGATGATGTTCTGTTTTAACGATGTATTCTTCTCTCTCATAAACTCCATTTTCATTGTTGAACTGATCAACAATTTCAACATCCTCAGTCTTCACATTTAGAGTTTCTAAGTTTCCCTTATTTTTTGAACAAGGGGTGCTAAAACAAATTGAAAAAATCTCCCTTCCAGATCCATAGCGACTATATATGTGATAATAGGGGTGCGCCTGGGGACTTACGATTCAAATGAAGCATCTATTTCTTCTTTCACGCCATCATAATCACCAGAAATATCCATCTTTGCAGAGATAATGTTAACTCATCTATGGACATGTATGAAACGTTAGTTATTGATCCATAGATAAACTACATGTAGATAAATTGGAGGTTAGAACATAGATTCTTCGTACAAGTGCTTGGTTACTAATAACTTCACCTAAACCTGTTTAAGTAGTGTTGGTTACTAAGACCATCGACACAACTCTAATTTCGCCTACTGATTCCAAGTGAATAGGTCTTGGCCACGTTGAAGATCCACATATTTTTCTAAAGGAAGATTAGGCGAGAAGAATCACCTAGGGAATTTTATGCCTACTTGTCACTGTCGATGCCAGGAGTAAGAGTCTATGGTCGATTCATAGACTTGCGCGCGTCTGAAAATGTAAACAACCCTGGGAGATGATCCTTTGTTCTCCACATAGATTAACAAGACCCAACAACCCTGTGTCTTTTCAGAGGGCCGCAACAAGGCCTTCCTGAACAACTATTTTTAGATATAAAGATTATAATGAATAGGAAGTTAAATAACAGACACCACAACCTCTGTCTTCGGAATACCACAACAAAACATTCCTGAACAACGATATTATGCGCCCAGATTATAATAATCCAATTAGATAGTAGGTGTGTGAATGGGGAATTCCCGATCAAAGTGTTATTGTTAAACTATCTCGAAGATCTTTGTTACATGTTCCTACTGCCAGGTTATCAGTGTGTTCACTCAATTGATTGCTGTATTTACCTTTGCATGCACACTAATTATGTTTTAGGATATTAGAAAGGTTGTCGATCTCTGGAATCTTAATTTGATGAATAAAGAGAAGGACAAGGTTGAAGAATGCATAGGAGCTGAAGAGAGGTCCAGGTTTTTATCCCTGACTTATTTTGTCCTTAAGTATAACCTTTCTCTCATACATCGAGTCAGGTGTGGGGCCCTGCTTTCCGCAAACAAATATTATATTTTTACTAATCCTTGCATTCTGAACTTCTTGTCACTGTTTCCTCATTCTTGTTCAAGCGTAACTTGGGTTCTCTACACAACGTAACGCCCTGTTCTCCCGCCATTAGATGATCACGATAAAAAGGTTTGCGTTCCTTAGAGTACTCCGTGAAATCCCAGATATCTTAGAGTACTCCGTAAAATCCTGGATATCTTAGAGTACTCTTAAAAGGGTGGGATAGCTCAACGTCAAAAATCAACAGTCTTTCCACAAAACGCCTACCTCCTGAAATTAAAAGGTTAGAAGCTTCCTTATAACACCACATCCGCAAAGAGCTTCATTGGTGACCCTGACTATCCATCCCATCCAATTTTGTCGAGGTAACTATCGTTTTCGTTCCACGTTTGAGATGACACCGCGTACAGCTCAGAGGCAGACTGTTTCATGCCAAATCCCAACGACCTATTACCATGACATGTCTATTTTAGACAAATTTAACATATTTATAGAGCGTCTTCCAACAAAAGGTCTTATTTCTAAGAGAAGAAAAGAATGTTTTTGTGACAGGCAGAAATATTTTTATTTCCCTACAATGTACAAACTCTAACAATATATGTCAAATAAGTTATTCTTAGGATGGAATGTTTTATCCTGTTTTCTCAAAATTGTGGCTCTTTTCTTTCAACACTGGAACACTTGCATTGTCTATTGTTAATGACCAGTTGCGTCATCTTGCTGAAAGTAAACTTTGTCAATATCCACTGCATCAATTTTGGCTCAAAAAAAAAAAACAGTTACCATGAGTTCGCAGTGTAATCCATTAAAACCTAAAATCTGGGTTTTCATCTACATTTTCAGCGACAATGGCGTGACTGATCAATCGAGCAAGTATTGGAGTCTTCATATCAGTAATTTGTCAGAGACTTTCAATTTATTGATCAATTACTTCGGTGGCTAGTGGTTTAAATGCCCAAGTGGACTCGGCACTGATTCGCATCTTAGCGGAGAAGAAATTTTCTGTGCCTTAGGTGCCTAAGGACACAGTGACAAAGCCTAACCGAAAACAACTGATCTCCTAACTTGCACAAGCTACAATAAAGCTTTTGAGGGATCTTCGGAGGAAATCAAAAATTCTCATCCCAGTTCGAAAATTCTTCTTTTTCTGACCCTCCATTTTCGATATCGAATTCTTCAGGCGCAGTGGACGGCATTTTGGGTGGCTTCATTGTCAGTGCCTGTAGTCCGGCCCAATTAAACTTGCAGAACCATCTGTAAAAATAGTATTATAAAAAAGATATGTTTATGGAATTATAACTATTTGAATTACCACCAAAATTGAAAGTAAACCTGAGTAACTGAAGAGTTTAAGGCTATTGAAAATATTAAATAAGATAATATTTCCACAACTTATTATCTTTATAAGATGTGGTAATGTTATATTTTTAGAGTTAGTTTAACATATAAATTTGACAAAGCCAAAATATTTAAGAAAAAATTGTTTTAAATTAATAAGTTGTGGAAATATCCATGGCAACCCCTCAGTGGTAAGAGCATAGATTCTAAAGTGGCGCAAGATCGCAGTAACAAAGCCTACCGAGAACACAACTGAACTCCTAACTCGCACAAGCTGAAAAAGCTTCTGAGAGATCTTCACAGAAAATCTAGGAGTATCAGGATAATAAAATAATAATTATTCGATTTTCATAATTTTTTCTTTCTTGTTATAGGCCCCCTGTTTACCCCTGATCTTATTATTCATTGGAATAAAATAAAAATATCTTTCTTTTCCCTATTAATTCAAACAAAACATTAATTTTTTATTCGATGTTGTTACTTACTTATGCTTTCTCAGGTCATTAATACTTCTGTAACCAATTCTTTTGGTTGTTTCATTCTGGCACAGATTCTGAATTAAGTCTTGAGCAGCTGGAGTGGATTTGAAGTCTACAAAATAGAGGCCATTTACACCCTCTAAAATTAGTTCGTAAATCTCAAGCGGGTCCTTAGAACGGAAAGGTGGTCTGAAAGAAATGAAAAAAATATGTTGAAAATATTATAATCTATTATATTGATCAGTAGACTACACTAGTTAATAATTATATAGGTATGTCACAAAAAATGTTACTCACTCTCCAGTCATCAACTCGAATAGAAGGATGCCTAGCGACCATAAATCGGCCGCTCTGTCATGCCCCATATTGAGAACAATTTCAGGGGGAAGATATTGAACTGTTCCGCATCGGGTATACGTCCTTCCTGTGATGCCGAGTTTTTTAGAAAGACCGAAGTCTGTGAGCTTGATGTATCCAAATCTATCCACTACCAAATTCTCTGTTTTTAAATCTCTGCAAAATTAAATAATTGAATTATTATTCGAAGAAATAGAAGATAAAATAACGTGCAATAGTTCAAAATCCCATACAGCATGGTTTTCTTCTTTGCTTCAAGTTATTGATTAAGTAACAAAGATATAATTCGAATTAATTATATTTGATGATTCATTCTTTACTTCAACCTTCAGGTTCTCCCGACATTTTGCCAAGCGATTACCACCTTTTTTGTATCTTTATGGTATAGACTGTTTGGAAACCTAGTTGATATAGTCAGTGCATCAATATTTTTACTTTAAATCAATAAATAGTCATCAACGTGTGTTTAATGAATGCAGACGTGGTAAACATTATCGCCAGCGAGTTTAAGTATTGTGAACACGACTGTAATAAGTCACTGACCCCGGGTATAAAAACCCAAAGTGATCGAGCTAATTGCTGCAAGTACAGAAATCGCACAGAGTATTTATTCCTGTGCGAATATTTAGAAAAACATATGTGCTAGTTGTTATTATGAATTATTGAAATCCTATCTTAGTGAAACACGATTCAGAGTGTGAGGTGGTAGTGAGGAATCGAACTACTTTCCAATACAATCAGGAGTTCCACAGGAAGTGTCATTGGACCATTGCTGTACATGCTGTATACCGCTGACCTGCCTGCAAATCCTCATACCATATTGGGAACTTTCGAAGATGATACAGGCGTTCTAGCTGTTGAAGGAGATTCACAAAACACCACTTAAAAATTACAGAAAAATTTGAAGGAAATCCAAAAATGGCTTCACAAGTGGAAAATTCAAATAAATGAGTAAATTTCACCTTACAGAGAGGCCAGTGTCCACCGGTATATTTGAATAATATACAAATTCCAGAGGTTCCAGGTACAAAATATTTGGGCATGCATTTAGATAGTAGACATACATAATTTAGAAAAAGAAGCAAATAGACAAGCCAGTCAAAAATACTTCGAATGATAGCAAATGCTTCAGGGTATGTCACTAATCAAATCCTACACGATGATTCAAGAATCCCTTATGTAAAGGATATCATTAAAGAGACGAACGGGAAACATTATGCTGAACTGGAAAACCATACTAACCATCTATTGTATCCATTAGTACTGTCTCAATATAGAAGACTAGAAAGAAATGGCCAGCTGACTTGAGACATAGTTGAAGGGGATTTTTCACTGGAAAAGGCCTTTTAATGTCATGTGAGAGCTTCAAGCTCCATAGTTCGCAAATTATCTTATAGAGTGTGTGTATTATGATTGTATATGAATTAATTATAATAAAAATCAATGAATAGTCGAAAATTTGGTGTCGCATTGGCAAAATGTTATTGAATGTGAAGTTAATTACTCCCATGTACTTTTTCTCAAGAATTATTAATATTTTAGAATGAAAAACAGCACGAAGTGGTTTGGGTACCCGGCAGTATTGAAGTAATAAATAACTGACCTGTATATAATTTGCTTGTTGTGTAGATAGCTGATAGCCTCAATTACACATCCCATAATGAATTGAAGCGTTTTTTCATTGAAGGTTTTATATTGGAGCAATGGCGTTTTCAGGTCTCCCCTGGGACATGCTTCCATGAGGAAATAGACATGACTTTCACATCTAAATGTTTTGAAATACCTGCAAAAAATAAAGTTAGAAGGAAATAAATAAGAAATATAATACATAAAGATCTCTACTGATTCCTAATTGTCCACGATTTTGCCTTTCAATTTGAGTTTAACCACAACTTTCTCAAGCACAAGCCCTGTACAAGAAATCTGCCAACAACGTCAGGGAGTCCTAGACGATACGACAGTAGTACAAAAGATTTCATAGGTTAGAAGAATTTTCGTCCGGTTTTGACGTGTTTACAGTTTATTGTATGTTGTTAAACAAATGCAAATGAGTTTTTAGAATGTAAAACTGATCAGCTTACGAGATAAGTACGTTCAAACAGCACACTCTTGTGTAATTCAAAATTGATTGCAATTTTACCTGACTATAAAAGGATTATTCAGCTCCAATAATATATCTCTCTCTGTCAGTATGAGGTGCTGTTGATGTCTTTCCACGATTTCAATTTTTCGAACTTTCTTTAGAGCAAAAGTTTTTGTGGGATTTTTTTTGTACTCTACAAGTTCTACGCTTGCGAAAGCTCCCTTCCCTAAAGCTTTTACTGTGTTGAGATCGTTGAGATTGATGTTTTCGTGTTCTGAAAAAAAAAAGAATATAAATTGTAGTATATATTCGAGAATGTATTGATATCTAGTTATCCTAGACCTGTTTCGTGAAAAAGAAAATATTGCGGTATCTAGTAACGACCAATAACTTATTAGGAGTGTCAGTGTAAAGTTCCACATCGAAAAGTCAAATCAGAGCTGCGCAATAATATAATTTGAAACAAAGGATCTGGTTGGAAATTGCGAAAATCTGAAATTTGAAGAATTGATTTACTAACAAAACTCATGTTCTATATCTACTTTATATATCCAATATGAACTGTGGAGCGAGGCTATCAAATGCTCGCGACAAATAAAAAAATAACCCCGTGACATATGTACCTTCGTCTAGGCATTCATAGACAACCTCGACAAAATGAGAACGTATAGTTTTGGAATCTGTTTCGAATTGCTTACCTTCTTCGTCCTTCGCCCTTCCTTCAGAACCTCCTGCAGCCCCTGTCGAGTGCATATTTACATTGAATTCCTGTAGAATTTCATTCTTAAAAATAATGCATTCTAACCCTGGAGCAAATGCAGACAAGTAACCAACGGTCTCTTTCCCGAAGTGTTGACCTCTCCCTAAAACTTGGACAATCTTCATTTTGCTGCTGCCTGCAATGTAAATAATTGAGAATGTAATAAAACCCTAAATTTTCATATTCATGATCACCACCACTACTTCCAAATGTTCCAAACATTCAAAATAAAAACCAACAGTATGAGATTCATTCAAGTTCTGCAAGGAGCCTACTTTGAAGACGATATCATACCGTGTCTGAATAATAGATATGTTATGATTATCGTTAAATTTTTTGACATAGTAGTAGTAGAAGTCGAGTAAATTCTCAATGATATTTCAATCAAGTCAGTTGAGTATATCGAGGAAAGAGATTTGCCTCCAATTATGAGATTATAGCTGCATCGGAAGCCTTTTTTGAAGCCAAAGGCCTACAGGACGATTTCGTCCTGTAAGAAAGGCATTGAAAGTTTAGAAAAACTTTGGATTCATTGTATTGCCATGGAAGCTGATCATGTTGATGAAAAGTTCGAATTTTGTAGAAAAATGTGTTTTGACTAGTTAGTCCTGGGTCTTAATGATCCAGGTGTTTTATCTACTTACTCGGTACTTCTTCTGTTATTCTCAAGTGACCATTTGAGATTATATAAATTTCATCCGGTTTTACTTGAATCAGTTCATTGTAAGGGAAGAATTCAAGTTTACTGAAAGCTTTAACTTTTTTCAGAGCCTTTTTGGAATATTCTTTCAAAAACGGAACTGTCTTGAAAAATTCCATGTAATTTGGCATATTAATGCAGACCCTCCTTATGCAGTCCCTTAAATCGCTTTTGCTCAATAGCCAAACGGTACAATGAGTGTCAGCTGAAAAAAAGAAAATAAAAAAATTAATATCTTAGTAAAATACTAGCTGCAAAACTTGAATGAATAAAAATTCTTCATAAACCAATTATATAATTATATGTTTATGCTCTAAGGGAGATGATCTTACATACCCAAAAGTTTGTAAGTCGCTCTAAATCTCTCTAACCATGATGCATAAGAACTTTCATATCAAACTAGTCCATTGTTGCATCTACAAAATAAATAATTAGGAAATGGTGAAAAGCACGGACGTGAACTTGGAATTATGCAAAAACTGACAGAATCGCCTCGATGGTTCCTGAGTTATTCTCATTAGGAATTTTATTTTTCAGATATTTTAGAAAGTAAGAATCCGAGTTCAAATATATCATTTAGATGTGAAATAACGATACGTTATGCATAATTTCGTGAAGATAAATTATGAGAATTATTTAAACTTTCAAATCTCAAAAAAAAAAAACAACAATTAGTTAGCTTCTTGCTTCACGTGGTTTTCTAGAATTTGATAGCAAGTACCAGGTTTTTCACTATAATTTGACCCTCCTTTAACTTTGTTAAAAATGGAGGTACAAAAAAAAGTTATGCATAAAAGTTGTACGAAATCAACGGAATTTTTTCAAAATAATGCCACAAAATGGAATATCTACAGGGTGGACAAGATATTGAGTGCAACTTCATTTTTTCAAATGGATCACCTTATATATTTTCTTACTATTGACTACCTATTTCTCTCCTGAATATATATATATATATATATATATATATATATATATATATATATATATATATATATATATATATATATCATATATATCATATATATATATATATATATATGTGTTGCTCTATCTCTCTTATTTTGAGAACTACGGGGTCTCAAATTTGAAGAACCACCTGGCAGGCGTATTAATCGGTTGTCAAGTGGTAGACCGTGATAAATCAACAAACGACATTAATAATAATATGATACGCGTTGATATTCTGTAAAATTATTTCTAAAACATCCATTACACGAAACGGAAAATTTCGAAATATTTTCAACTTATTTGAAGAGCATTAAAAGCATGAAAGCTGCAAGGAGAGATTATATGGCATCACATCCAGGTGATCCAATTCCAAGTAAAAATACATTCCTCAATACTTACAACCGTGTAAGTGATTCTAAAAGTTTTAAGAGAAAGAGACGTAGCGACATACTGCTGTATTTTTAAGGTAATGTTCCTATAATTAATTGTTGATAAATGCTGAAACTTGAATATTATTGAATTTGAAATCAACCGCACAACTTCATAAAAATTGTTTTAGAAAATCCACTTTCCAATACAATAAGGAGTTCCACAGGGAAAAGTCATTGGACCACTGCTGTATATGCTGTACACCGCTGACCTGTCTTCAAATCCTCATACCATATTGGGAACTTTCAAAGATTATACAGGCATTATAGCTGTTGACGAAGTTCTACAAAAATGCCACTATTTAATTACAGAAACGTTTGAATGAAATCCAAAAATGGCTCCACAAATGGAAAATCCAAATGAATGAGTCCAAATCTGTGCAAGTGAATTTCACCTTGCGGAGAGGCTAGTGTCTACCTGTATATATGAATAATGTACAAATAACAGAGGTCTCAAGTTCAAAATACTTGGGCATGCATTTAGATAACAGACATACATGGAAGGAACACATAATTAAGAAAAGGAAGCAAATAGACTTAAAAACATGAGAACTGAATTGGCTTATAGGTAGAAAATCTAAATTGGCACTGGAAAACAAGATACTCATCTATAAAACAGTGATAAAGCCCATCGAGAGGATATACAAGCAAATCAAATATATCAATAATTCAGAGAAGCCAATCAAATATAATGATATATATATATATATATAATACTCCATGGTACGTCACCAATCAAACCCTGCAAGAAGATTTACGAATCCCTTATGTAAAGGAAAGTAATTAAAGAGAAGAGCGAGAAACATCATGCTAAATCGGAAAGCCATACCAACCATCTATTGCATCCATTAGTACTGCCACAATATAGAAGACTAAGAGGAAAATGGCCAGCTGACTTGAGATATAGTTGAAGGGGCTTTTCCACTGGAAAAGGCCTTATAATGTCGTATGAGAGCCTCAAGCTCCATAGTTAGCAAATTAGCTTACAGAATGTGTGTATTCTGGTTCCTAATAAATGTATTATAATAAAATTAAAAAAAACTTGAACAAAAAATAGAATTATCTAATTTTCATGTTTGCTGGAACCAAACAACTTTGTAATAATTGTCGTGCTTCCTGGAACTTATGTTCCACCATGAATCGATTTTGAAAGCCTTGTTATTTAATTTTATTCCACACATGTGCGGAAAATAATGTAAAATTTGAGATTTAATTTTAACGTAACCTTCCTTCCAAGTACTATTTATTTTATTATTTGGTTAACAGTAAATAATCGGCATTCATAAAGAAATGTAAGAAAAAAATTAAATCGGTAGTACCTGGAACTTTCAAATTGAAACCTCAAATTTTACATTATTGTTAAAACTAATTAGAGAAAAGCAAGAATTACACAGTCAAAATATGAAGAAACATTAGTTCCAGAAAACAGAATAAGCGAAACAAAGATTGTTTAGTTGGAACAATATGCATTTGGAAGGTTTTAAAAGCATGCTTCAAAAACCTTTTATTTCTTCTTACTACGAATAGTTGCAGAATTCCATTAGGTACAAAATAACATACAAAATTTACTATTAAATATTTACCTTCGATTGTTGCCGGTCTGATTTCTTTAAAAAGAATTTCCTGCTCTCCATAAACAAATTTCGATTTTGCAATCACTGGCTCCTTCGATTCTACCATAATTTTGACTTTTCCTTGCGACAAAATAAAAAGATGACTTGCAGCCTGCAACTGATCCATTATGATTTCTTTAGGAGAAAATTTGATTTTACGCATGGATCGCGCTATCTCCACTAAAGTTTGATCATCATAATACTTAAAGTATTTGCTTTTTGACAAAATTATGTCTTTGAGAACTTTTCTTTCTTGTTCCATTCTAATAAAGATATTACTAAACAATTTTTAAAAGCTGAAATCTTCAAAAATTTTTAACACTAAAGAACTTCAACAGTAAATACTTTCTACAGTTGTTCCAAGCACTCAATTGATACTACATACTAGGCCCATTTGATTCAGACCACCAACCCCCCCCCCTTCCAATTTTTTCCATTTTTGGCCTTGGCATTAGTGAATATTATTTCCCCAACCATGCCTGAATTAAATTTTTTTAATGATGTTAATAATTTTGAATAAAATAATATGAAACATTAAATAGAAAATATTCATTAAAAAAATAAATAATCATTTGTTTATTTATGTGGAGTCTTAAAAGCACTATGGAAAAAATATTATTGAAAAAGCACAAAATAATTTGGGAACTTCACAAATTATTCTGTTTTTCGAATGCTTTAACAATCTCAATATAATAGAATTTAATATGAAACATTAAATAGAAACTATTCATTCAAAAATTTAAATAATCATTTGTTACATTCATTATGGGGAGTCTTGAAAGCACTATGGAAAAAATATTATTGAAAAAGCACAAAATAATTTAGGAACTTCACAAATTATTCTGTTTTTCGAATGCTTTAACAATCGCGATATAATAGAACTGAATAAAATTCAACCTTATATAATGTGAAATAGTGTTTTATTTTAGAGTGTAAATCAAATATGACTTTTTTGAATTTGAGAAGATTGAAGAAAATTGTGCTAATAAACAATTTTGTTTTTAAGGTTTGATAACATATTGTATTTGTATCAACATTCATTCAATATTTATATATTTTTATTCAAATGATAAATTTAAAAGTTAATACTTCCAATTTTACGACAATTATAAATATTCACTATCATGTAACCTAAAGAAATCATATATAAAAGAATTAAAACAAATTCTAGAAATTACTATGTTTTACTTCCAATAAAAATATATATTACACATTTTCTTTTAACTCGAGTTTCGGGAAATGAACTACCCCATCATCAGACAACAATTGTCTGATGACGGGATAGTTCATTTCCCGAAACTCGAGTCACAAGAAAATGTGTAATATATATTTTTATTGGTAGTAAAACATAGTAATTTCTACAATTTGTTTTAATTATGATCAATTACCAAATAGTAACGGCTGAAACAATTCAGTATCTGAAAAGTGCTAGTGTAGCCAAACAAGCCGGTTTATATAGAAGATATATAAAAGAAATTAAAAAATATTTTACTCAAATTTCCAAAAACAATAAAAGATAAATTTTAAACTCAATATGCATGCTTATCTCCATATAAATGAATAGATAATATCATGTAGTCAGATAGGATTATATAATCAAAGAGAAATATCTTAGCTATACGAGTAAAATTTGAAACTAAAAAATTGGATGGATAAAATTTTTTAAGTTCTTTTGATTTTATGATTCCTTTCTCCGACTTTACGACAAATATTCAAATAATCTTTCATACAAAAAATGTAGATATGTACAATATTAGTTAATTTCTTTGATTTGATGTATTCTTTCAGGTATAAAATAGTGAATATTTATATTTATCGTAAAACTGGAAGAAGGAATCATAAAATCAAAGACCATTTGAAAAATATTACATTTCACCAAATAAAATGTCTGACTAAAAAGGAAAGGAATATGAAATCAAATAAATTAAAGAATATTTTATTTAACCAAATCTTTAATCTGAAATTTGATTTGGACGAATAAAATATATTTCAATTTCTTTGATTTTACGATTCCTTTCTTTTTGCTCTGAAATTTTATTTGGATATATATATATATATATATATATATATATATATATATATATATATATATAAACATTCACTTTTATATAACTGAAACAAAGCAGGGAATCAAAGAAATTTAAGAATAATAAAAGAAATAAGATTATTTTATATATCATTCAAGTACAATAAGGTCTTACTAGAAAGACATGGAAAATAAAACTAATGCTATAAATTAAAAGAAACTTATGCATATAGATTCCTTGTTTCATAGAATATTAACTGAAATAATACAATTAGAAGATCACATTCTTATGATTCAACTAAAATTTATGTATCTTTTAAAAGGCAGCAAGATATTTTCTCTTAATAATGCTTTATTCATATAATATTTCTTATAATGCTTTTATTGTCCACCTATCACCTGCGCATCCCCCTTAATTAAGTACTCTTAAATCTTCAAACAAAAAGATCTATGATGAAATAATGTAATACTTTACTCCATTCAATCCAAAATTATATCAGTATTCATCCCTATAATGCTTGATAAATCTCCAAATAAATGTTTATGCACAACTGTATATGCTCAATCTATATACTACTTTTCGATGAAAGATCGGTTCACTTAATCAAATTGTTCACAATAAAGATCTGCATTAACAGTTTGTCCAAATTTCATCACTTCAAAATGATTGAATGTTGGTGGCTTTTATTTGGTGTAAATCCATATTAAATGAAATGAAAAACGATAATTGTTTATTTTACACTTTTATTGAGTAACTGATGGCGCATTTCGTTAACATTGTAACTTCTTCAGATCATACAGTATTTGAACGAAACAGGGAGAATTTTTGAAATTACAAAACTATTACTTTATCATTTAAATGTAATTGATAATATAAGATGTTTCTTATCTCATCCATTACCAACTAAAGTAATTAAGATGCCATTATACCCAACTTAAGATATGAGCAAAATCCCGACCGTTGAAATTCCAAGTATTATACTAACGCCCAATAAAGTAATATAAAGAATAATTAGATCTAAATAATTCTCCTTTACTCAATCTGTTTAAATAACCGATTTCTTGGTAATTTTATGTGAATTACTTTATTGGGCATTAGTATAATACTTGGAATTTCAACGGTCGAGATTTTGCTCATATCTTAAGTTGGGTATAATGGCATCTTAATTACTTTAGTTGGTAATGGATGAGATAAGAAACATCTTATATTATCAATTACATTTACCTTGGTACCTTAATTACTTTACTTGGTAATGGATGAGATAAGAAACATCTTATAATAAGTTATCAATTACATTTAAATGATAAAGTAATAGTTTTTTAATTTCAAAAATTCTCCCCGTTTCGTTCCAATATTTGATAATAAGTTGAAAAATGTAATTAAAGGCAAGACAGTTTGTTTAGAAATCAGTAGTCTGTAAGATCTGAACCAAACACACAGAAGCTCCTTCACAGTGATTAATTTGGAGACAGCCACGGTCTTGCATTTTGAATTATCATAAAGCATTTTCAGTTCCAGTGATCAAGCGATCAAAAAAGGGTTCTGTATGGTGTCTTTGAAGCAATACGTTGCATGTAATGAATCTGTTGGCTTTGTTCTCTTCAGACAGATTATGGGGGACCCAAACACCTGCTCTGCTTATTTTTCCAATCTGCAAATGTTTCTGGATGGTCGACCAAGGGTGATTAAGGGTGTTTGAGAATTCCTCGATTGTGAGCTGACAAATGACAACCAAATATCGACATGCACAGAAACGACATTACTTTCTGGCCCCCCTATGAAAATGATTTTCTGTTAAATTTTGTTATTCTAAAGTACTCCTGCATCTCCAGGAATCCTTTCTTTTGAAACTCCAGTGATCAATTTGGTTGCAATAGCTTGCCACTGATTTTCAGTCAAATGTTTTGATCTCAAATTATCTTCAACGTCAACATGCATTTCAACGAATTTTGCAACCACTTAGTTATAAGATTCTGCTCAGAAAAATACCAGGTTTATAAACTTTACTCTAATCATAGATTTACACACTAATTCTAGAGGGATATAGACCAGATATTTGTATGCTACCTTCTGACTTCATATTACATTGGATACATTGACTGACATACCCTGAATAAAATATGAAATTATGGTACGAAGGAAATGCAAAAATATGAAGTAAAAGTAACTACCTTTGATTTCAATTGTATTATATATATTTTTCATTATTAGCTCCTTTAGTACCCCTTCCATAAGCATAATCAATATTACTATTATCAAGTCTCCTCATGACTCGAATTCATCCATATTCCTAAAAAGGATAGATGATTCTTTGTATACTTACCGAATGAATCAATTTAAAATGACTTATCAGTGCAGTATGGCAATGGTGATTTATCCCCTTAGCAAAGAAGGGGACGTATACCTTTTCCTTTCCTTCATTTCTCATTATGTATTCTTCTCAAATGGCGGTTATTTGTAGGAACGCTGGAAAATTCCTTTAGACAGACACGACAAACCAAATTATTATCGCTGAAAATCATAAATCACCGTGAATTATTTGCAATTTAATTCTTCAAATAAAAAAATGACTCATTTTTGTTCCCCTCCATATGTCCATGTCTACTTAGAAGAATTTTCATTCGACTTGTTGGGAATAAAGTTATTACAATTAGCAATAAGAACTGTTTTTTATGGAGAAATTTAGTTGTAATAGAATAAATTCAGATTCAGTATAGCCAGAATGATGAGACCTTAATGATCATTGGTTATCACATAGGTACTCGAATTTCGAACGGTAAAAAGTCTAGACTCTAGGCATAGATTATAGATTAACAATAATATAATTGTATATTGTTGATCTATGACTCTAGGTCTAGAGGAGAGTTAAAACCACAGATTACGGAGAGTTTACACTCAAAAATCTGTGGTAGAAACAGAAGGATTGAGAGGACCATAGATAAAGGATTATAGTCTTGTTAATCTATGGAGAGGACTAGAAGGTAGAAGGAGATAGAAAATATAAACTTCATTATTATATATATTAGTGCGTTTCACTCATAGACGTATTAAAATTAGGATAAGTCTATGGTTCCACTAGTGTCCGCGAAATAACATGTCTCTAATTGGATGGTATGGTGCGATGTATGCATAGATCAACAAGACTATATATAAAATAGAAAAGACTATATATTGGTTGTTAATCTATGGATAAACTTTTCGATTATTACAGTGACAAAAGAATATGAATTCGTTAAAGACACCGGAGATCCCTGACGTAGTTACAAACATAGATAATAAGAATATTAATCTATGGTTGCAAGTAATGAACGTAACTCGCTCAGATACTGTAAATACTGGTTTTGCTAATGTTCAAGGGAAATTTTTTCAGGATTTTTCGGAATCGCCCTCATCATCAGTCAGAGGATCGCATACTAGATTAAGTCTTCAGTCTTTCACGAAACCAACATCATCCGAATCAAGTCCTTCTAATAAGAGTTCCTCAAATGTGAATACAAACATTGAGAATATCATGGAAGATGTAGGAATGTATTTTTTATTATGCCGGTTTATTTATAATGCTTCTAAAAGATCCAGTCTATTGCACTTGTTCTCTATATGGAGAACTTCGAAATTATGGTCAAAATCATGTCCTGTTTCTTGAAGGTAAAATTCGATTTATTTTTAACGAATGAATGTTCTTTTATCCTATTTGCCAGACTCGAAATAACCCCTACATTAAAATGTGATTGGTAAGTATAGATACCCAGAATTGTAATATTGGTTATCAATAAAATCGAATATTTGTTCATTTCATTTTATTAAAGTAAATATACAAAAAGTTAAGAATATCCCTTTTTTCGTGGAACCTTTGAGCAGAAGCAATTCACTGAGTATTCAACTTCTATTGTTCTTCCCGGTGTGCTGGATGTAATTTTGAGTGAAGAAAGATCAGATCCCTGCGGAACAAATTTTCTGAATAGTTGTTTTAGGTGGGCCATTGCCAGGCCTCCGGTCTCATAGATTCCAGTATTTATATGGGCGCGTTCATAAATTACGTGAGGTATTTTTTTAATTTTCTTTACATTTTGATTAACATGGAATGAATACATAATTACGAAAATGAAGCAAATAGACTTGGAAACACAAGAACTAAATTGGCTTATAGGGAGGGAAATCTAAATTGGCACTTGAAAACAAGAAACTCATTTATAAAACAGTGATAAAGCCTATATGGGTATATGGTATCGAGCTCTGGGGATGTACAAGCCTATCAAATATATTAATAATTCAGAGAAGCTAATCAAAAATAATTGAAATGATAACAAATACTCCAGGGTACGTCACTTATCAAACCCTACATGATTTACGAATCCCTTATGTAAAGGATGTTATTAAATAAAAGAGTGAGAAACATCAGGCTAAACTGGAAAGTATCTATTGCATCCATTGGTACTGCCTCAATATATAAGACTAATAAGGAAATGGCTAGCTGACTTGAGATATAGTTGAAGGGGTCTTTTCATTGGAATAGACCTTAAAATGTCATGTGAGAGTCTCAAGTTCCATAGTTAGCAAATTAACTTATAGAATGTGTAAATTTTAATTGTTAATAAAGAAGTTATAATAAAAAAAAACAAGAAAATTTTTGATCAAGGTAGTCTCTTCTTAATGCAAACTTTATTTCAATTATATATAAAACAATATACTTAATTTAATGTTGTTTAATAAAATATTATTGAAATATTCACAATTAAATCTATTGTAAGAATAAAAATATAATATTTTATACATAAATTATTAGACATTTGTATAAATTTTCACGAAAATATTATACAAGAAGAATTTCTAACTTCACTTCATATCAGAAAGTAAATCCAATATAAATTTATGTTTGAAATTTTAACTACATCCCAAATTAATTGCCGGTAAAGAAAATATATTGATAGACTGAAGTATTCAAGCAAAAAAAAAAATATATATATTAAAAAGCCTTTCAGCAAGAAACATTCATATCTAAAATTCAACTCCTTTTTGCCTGCTTGCCCCAGGACACTAGCATTTCATTCAGATGTATTCAGCAAAGATTAAGACGAAAATATTCCCAAACTATTATATCAAAGTAAATGAATGAATTCTTGCCTCACTTTATTGAGCTTATTGAGGTAATTCCGAGTTGTAGCTGCCTATTCAGTTCAAGAGAGGTAGTGAACTTCAGCACTAAGCAAAGTGTTCAGGAGTTTCTTTTTAGAATCTGCACTGAATGTATAGGGTGCTTTTTTTAGAGTAATAGAACTTTTAATTGAAATAAAACACATTTAAATTAAGGTTGAAGCCAAATTTTTTTTTATGTGAAAGATAATTTTATGACATTTATGTTTTATAAATAATTTCCGGCAGATGTCCACCACAACTAGCTCAGAGGAACCGCATTCGACCAGACCAATTTTGGACCACTTTTTTGAGTAATTCAGGCCTTATTTCATCAATAACACGAGTTATGTTGGCTTCCAAAGTGTCTATTGTTTTGGTTTATCAGCATAAACCAATGACTTGACATAACCTCAAAGAATACGGTGGTTCATCCCACAGCGCCAGTTCTGCTTACCAAAAATGGCCCACTTGGCACTCTGATCCGTAATCTCGCGGCTTCACATTCAAGCAAGCCGGAGATCTCACCCATTTAAAGTTTGAGAATAGGTTGAGGTCGTTTCGACCCCAATGCCTCTAATCATTCGCTTTACCGGATGATACTCGTACGCAACGAGCGCCAGCTATCCTGAGGGAAACTTCGGAGGGAACCAGCTACTAGATGGTTCGATTAGTCTTTCGCCCCTATACCCAGTTCCGACGATCGATTTGCACGTCAGAATCGCTACGGACCTCCATCAGGGTTTCCCCTGACTTCGTCCTGACCAGGCATAGTTCACCATCTTTCGGGTCCCAGCGTGTACGCTCTAGGTGTACCTCGTCTCGCAATGAGAATGAGACGCCCCGGGAATGCGGAACGGTCATTGAGACCGATCATCTTCCCTCAGTCCGCACGAGGCGGACGTTTACTTTCATTTCGCCTTTAGGTTTAGTTATATCCCAATGACTCGCGCACACGCTAGACTCCTTGGTCCGTGTTCCAGTGGAGTTATGTCGCATGATCTTGGAGGCCAATTAATTGGACCATTTCTCGCAATAATGTTATCGCCAAATCTTTCTTTCAGTACATCAATTGTTACGGTAGCAGCATGAAGTGTAGCACCATGTTGTTGGAACCAAAACACTTCTGGGTCGATACCATTCAAATTTTGAAACAAATAATCATTGATTATCGATCTGTAACGAGCACCATTCACTGTAACATTAGCTCCAGCATCGATTTTAAAGAGATATGGACCGATGATGCCTCCAGCGTGTAAAGCACACCATAAAGTGCATCTTTCAGGATGCAATGGAACCTGCAGAACTTCTTGAGGATTGTTTTCACTCGACATACGGCAATTTTGCTTGTTTACATAGCCGTTTAACCAGAAATGAGCTTCATCACTAAACACAATTTTACGACAAAAAAGTGGATCAAATTCTAACTATTCTTGGGCCCAATCAGCAAACAAACGACGCTTATTATAGTCAAGTGGCTTAAGTTCTTGAACCAGTCGGATCTTGTATGGGTGTAGACCAAGATCTTAACTCAAAATTTTCCATGTGGTGGATGAACAGAGTCCAACTTGTTGTGAACGTCGACCAATAGACAAATCTGGATCATCATTAACACTATGACTTACAGCAGCGATATTTTCTTCTGTACGTACAGTTCTTTGTCATGTTGTTGTTGTTGCATCGAGTAGAGAAAATGTTGTCCGAAATCTATCGATAGTTCGACGAATAAGCTGCTCTGATGGACGATTATGTAAACCATAATTTTCACGAAGTGATAAGTTTGGCGAATAGAATACTGATTTTGGAAATAAATTTCAACAATTTGTGAACGTTGTTGCGGCGTGAGTCTTTACATGATAATTTGTCAATGCTTACTGAACAGAAATGTCAAAACATGGCTTTTACCTTCTGTCAAATCACAGTTATCCCTATCGAAAGTTCTATCACTCTAAAAAAAAACACCCGATATATGAGATGACGACACCTCATAAGGAAACTCATAAGAATATTTTTTGGTAAAATCAAGATGAGTTTTTAATTTCTTAGAGCTTAAGTTTCAAATTAATTTTTTGGAGTACCTCAAATATGGAAAATTCTCACAAAGTGCATCTGTCAGTTTCCTGTTTCTTCCTGAAATTTTCTTTACAAGTGTATTTCCTTAAGACACACAAAGGTTCTAGTCCTACGAAGGAGATTAGAGGCTCTTCTGACTAGTATATTGGCATTCATACCATCTTTGAACTGGAGATCTTAGAAGTCCAGAGCTTTGACGGTAGAGAGCGAATCGCTAAAATGTATCTCCAAGCTTTCCCTTTTAATCGCCTGTATATCCATCTGCCTGACAGATGTTTTTATAGGCATCCATCGATTCAGAGTAGTTCATTTGGCCACAATCCTTGGTGGTCCCCTTTCCAGTCTTTTTTCTACTTGGTGTTGTGAAGAAATGGCTTTCAAAAGTAGATTTTGTCATAGTGTGCATATTTGAAAGTTTCCCTTTTACGGGTTGTTTAGTGTTGTGATGTTCTTTCTCAAACTTTCCAATGAACACCATTAAATGAAACTTCTTAAATCCTCTTGCAAGATTTATTCAAATTGACTCATCGACTACCAGTGTTTTTTGAATTTAAATGATATTTATTTATATGTCTCTTAAGACTGCCCTTGAAACATGAAGCATAATCACAAAAGTCACATTTATGTTCCTTCAGATTTAAATGAACTGAATCAACATGTCTTTTAAGAGTACCCTTATGAGGTGCTCCATAATCACAGAAATTACATCTGTATTTCTTGAAATTCAAATGAACTACATCTATATGATCCTTTAGTCTAGGTTTATAACTTGTAGCAAAATCACATAGGTTGCATTTATACTCTTTTAAATTCAAATGAACTGTATCTATATGTATTTTGAGATTCATTTTAATATGTGTAGAAAATTCACAGATGTCGCATTTATGTTGCTTTAAATTTAAATGTACTGAATTTATATGATTTTTAAGGTGAATTTTATAATTTGCAGTATAATCACATAAATTGCATTTATGTTGCCTCAAATTTGAATGGACCGAATTTATATGATTTTTGAGATTGATTTTACGATTTGTAGCATAATCACATAGGTCACATTTGTGTTCTTTAACTTTCAAATGAACCGAATTTATGTGCGTCTTTATATTACACTTATGAGATGCCCCATAATCACAAAAATCACATTTGTATTTCTTTAAGTTTAAATGAACCACATCTATATGATCCTCAAGCGAGGGTTTATAACTTGTAGCGAAATCACATAGGTTGCACTTATATTCTTTCAAATTTAAATGAACTGTATCTACATGTTTTTTCAGATTTCTTTCTATATGTGTAGAATGTTCACATATGTTGCATTTATATTGCTTTAAATTTAAATGGACTGAATTTATATGATTTTTAAGATGAATTTTATAATTTGCAGCATAATCACATAGGTTGCATTTATGCTGCTTCAAATTTAAATGAACAGACTCTATATGATTTTTGAGTCTAATTTTATAATTTGTAGCATAATCACATACGTTGCATTTATGTTCTTTAAATTTTAAATGAACTGAATTTATATGATTTTTGACATCATTCCTTCGTGATGCAACATACTCACATAAATGACATTTGTGCGTTTTCAATTTCAAATGGACAGAAACTATATGTGCCTTAAGATATGCTTTTTGATTTGCCGAATATTCACACAAATGACACACATGTTTTTTCTTTTCCGAATGAAAATCTTTTTGCATGTCCAGTATGTTTCCAACAAGTAAATTATGATCACCCATGTTGAAACTGCTATTTTCCTGCTGAAGTTCTCCGTTCAATTTGGTTGAGTAAAAATTTTCACTACTAATCTCACTAAGGTGATCATATTCCTTTTTAACAGTATATTCTTTTCTGTCTTGGATTCCATTTTCATCAATGAATTGTTCAGCAACATCCACATCTTCAATCTTTATGTTCTCTTGTTTATTTGCATTTGGGTCACTGAAAACAATCAAGATCAATTTGCAAATATTTTCAGTATAACATATTATTAATGCTAATGATCTTCAAAACTAAAATTTGGCCTTCAAAAGGTTACATACAGTTCAAAAAATAATTTTGAGTGTGGTCATGTTGGAATTATTTGTAAGATTACTTTTATATGATGAATTTCCTATGATAGGTGGTTGTTGGTTTAAACAAAATACCCAGAAACTAAATGAATATCACCCTTGAATAAAATGAAATGTTTAATCATGGTTGAATTTCTTCGTTATACGGGTTATATTTTATCATTGATGAAAAAAGTATAATATAGATTTAGATGAACAATATGGAAATGAATTCTAATATATGAATATACTGAAATATATAACCGCTAAAATAAAAGTTATGGTAATTATAAATACTTACATATCATAGGAAGCACATACTTCCTCTTTTACATCATCATGATGATTTAAAATGTCCATCATATAAGTTTCGAGATGTTCCCACTTCTACAGGATTTTATAAAACCTTTGATCAAATTAGGAACTTCTGTATTTGTGTAACATATGTAGATATATATTGAACTGGAGATTGATAATACGTTCACATCAAGCAGTAAAATTAAATATTAAAAACAGTACTTGCTAATTTTGGATGTAGATTACGAATCAGCAGTGGCAAAATGAAGCTGGTTCCTAGTTTTTCTGGAAAAAAATTAAGTTTTAAAACTAACCTCACTCACATCGCTAGAATTTGTTATCAAACATTCATTTTGCTATTTTCTGAGATGATTTATACCTTAAATATATTATTTATTATATTCCAAATATGTTTTTTATTAAAATTGCTGTATTTTGTTTAATCAACTTTCATGTTTACATTCAGCCGTACAGTCACAGATTACAGATGATTCTTGATAACTATTTACCGTATCTGTGCTAGGCTTGTCGAAAAAATATCGATATATCGATATATTTTTTTCAATGTATCGCTATTTTTAAGCGATATTTATTGTTTCGATATATCGAGGTATCGATATAATATTACAAGTGTTGAAAAGGTATAAAAATCGATATTTTTATGGTCAAAAAATCCTTTTTTATACTAACATTTTCAAACTTCTTTTTTGTTTATACTCGATTTCCTGCTTTTCAATTTAATATTAGTACTAAAGTTGGCTTTGAAGTTGGCAACTTTATCTGTCAAGTGTCAATGTCATTTCAGTGTCAGTGTCTGTCATTCAATTCAACTGTCGTCTGTCAGTGTCAGTCAGTCTGTTATCCGTCCCGCGTATTATAATCTTATAACGATATATCGATATTTTTAAATAAAAATTACGATATCGATATATTCAAAAATTACCGATACAATATATATATCGATACTTTATTCCATTTCCGACATTCCTAATCTGTGCCCATATATAAATAAGAATCTATAGATGCGACACTTACGGGAAAAATTTTGAATCAAGTTTGTCGCTTTTTTTGTAGCGACTGGTGCATGAAACAAATACAACTAGAGAAAACTGTATTACCAACTCTCAAGAGAACTGCATTACCTCTGGTTTTAGAATACTGCATTATCGACGCTTCGCGCGAATATTTGAATCTTCTTTAAATTTTTCCTAGGGCTAAAATTAAAACAAACAGAAAAAAACAAAAACTATTAATTAAGATAAAACTGAACCTTGAGAACATTTATTTATGAGATCTTGTTTAAGATTAAAAATGTCTTTCAGCTTGGACCTTAATCGGGTCAATAAATTCCTTAGCTGGATTACTAAGTGAAAATTTTGAATTAATTCTGGTTGCTATTTTATTCACTTGCTTACACCACCAGAATAAAGAACACCTGGCTAGTCGAGCATAATATATGATCAAGATTATTTGATGCACATAATTTGAAAATTTAAATTCTTCAATATGATATTTTCAAGACATTTTGAGATTTTTCTTCTCTTCCAAAGTCTTGGAATGAAATAAAAGATATAATTAAAACACTGATTAAATAAAAAGTGAGTATAGTTTCCCAGTTTCATGAAATTACCAAATTGATATTTCCTACACTCAATAAAATCTAAATCTTTTAACAACTCACTATGACCAAGTAAATTAATCCTACAGATTGCACAGTTTCTAATAGAAAAATCATTTGACATAATCTTACAAATTGCACCACTCAACCTGAAGAAATTCTTTTCCTATCAACATTTGGCACTGATCCAGAAACTGGCCCATACTATATCTTTTACTTCAGAAAATCACCTAGAGAAAAAATAATATTATAAGATCATCCAGAGCATTTTGTTGCTGTTTTACATAGCATTCATTTATATTCCAAACGAACCAACTAAACATAAAAATATTCTAGACTTCATAGTAAATTGAAATTCTTAATTCATATTCTTTTATCAATGTCTGTGCCTAGCCTAGAGTCATAGAGAAAGGTTGACATCCTGCGTGAAGTGGCTAAAAAGTGCTTCGCCATTATCTACTCTTCGACGAGGGTTGAACAAAAAGTTAAGGGCTCACTTACAAAGGCTAGCAGAAATATAGGTAACTAGTTCACACAACGCACTTCTATGATAGATAAAAACTCAATCAGGATATCAATTGGTATATAAATATTTAGGTAAGGACTGAAGAACTTCAGTCGATGGCTCTTGACTGTGGTCAATAAAAAACGGTTATTATTATTAATGATGGTTGATCCGGGATCGAAACATTTGTTTTTCTTATGACATTTACGTACTTTTATTGAGTATTTTGCATCCGATTCGAGTTGTTTACTTTCTTTCACTTTGTTGTTAAAAAAAATTTATTATTCCTGAATTTGAAATGCCTTATTCCACAGTGTGGCGAAACAATTGTTGTTCATCAATAAAAAGTTTGTGGAAATCGAAATTTATTTACTAATAGTAGAAAATGAATTTCCTTCAAGTAAAGGCTGTTTATCTTCCTCAGATATTTTTATTATTACTTCAGTAAATTGATGTCTGGTTTGACCTACCTTTTGAATATCCATGCCGAGAACCATCGAAAAAACGACATTCCTCCAAAAACAAGAGTAATCTATTACAAAAAGTATGTTGTAAGGAAACAACAGAAATATGTGTCAGGTTTCTAACTAAATTGTGAAATATATAAAAGAAACAGTTGCTCAGGATTATCTGTCAACTCAAGAAATAACACCTTAATTACAGGAATATTTATTTCAGTCATAATTATATTGTATTGAACTGAACTATTTTTGAACAATACTGAAAAAGTTTCTTCCATTATGCAGAGGAATCATGGCTATAATCAATATGTTTTAGTTCTTCATTCCAATAACCTCTGTAAGATGCTTTCAGTAGGAAAAATAAGCAGAGCAAAGCCAACTGATCCATCACATGCAACGTATTGCTTCAATGGCGGCACTATACAGAACCGTTTTTCATCGCTTGATCACTGGAGACAAAAAATGGGTTCTATATGATAATACAAAATGCAAAAAGCAGTGGCTCTCTCCAAATGAAACACCACAATCTACTGCGAAGCCAGGTAAATATCCCAATAAAAGGACTTCTGTGTGTTTGGTGGAGTATACGCAAAATTGTTCGTTTTGAAGTGTTAAAACCTGGACAAACTGTTAATGCAGATCTTTATTGCGAACAATTGGATCGAGTGAACCGATATTTAATAGAAAAGTATCCGGCGATTGTCAACAGAAAATGCGTTATTCTGCAACATGACAATAAAAGACCGCACTGTGTAAGACGAATCTTGGAAAATTCAGGAACCATTTCATTGTTAGATCAAAAATTAACAGTGCTGTGACCTAAAGTGGCCTAAGATCGCACTAACAAAGCCTACCCAGAACACAACTCTTCTCAGAAGATCTAGGAGTTTCAATAAAATAAATATAAAATATATGCTAAGTGGTAAAAATTTTTGAATTTGGATGATGTCCAAAATGCCATCTTGAGATATTTTACTCAAAAACCAATTGATTTTTATCGGTCCGGCATTGAAAATTTGCACACTAGATGGCAAAAGGTTGTTGATAACGAAGGTGATTACATTAACATGATAATAATATTATTTTGGTCTTCTAATTATACAAACTTCACGAAATTTTGCATTAGCCTTTATATCGTTAATTTATATTGTGGGACTGCTGCTATGGTTTCTTCAGCTCCGCAATGCAATCCTTATAAAATGTTACAGAAACATCATTCTCCTTCTAAAACCCAAATTTAAGATCAATCAGATCTGTTATTTGGAAAATAATAATAAAAATAAGAGAAAATTTTAAATGTGAATAACTACGAAATCATTGGCCTGATTTTGCCCAACAACGGACCAAGTCAAAATTAGTTACAATTATGTTGTATAAAATTTAAATGAACTGAACCTATATGAATTTTGAGATCCTATTTCAGACTTTCAGTATCATCACATAAGTTACATTCATGTTGTTTGAAATTTAAATAAACTGAATCTGTATCAATTTTGAGATTGCTTTTTTCAATTGTAGCATTAGACACATTTATTTTGCTTTAAATTCAAGTGAACTGAATTTACGTGGACTTTAAGGTGAACTTTTTGATTTGTAGCATAATCACACAAGTTACATTTATGTTGCTTCAAATTTAAATGAACTGAGTCTATATGCCTTTTCAGATCCTTTTTTAAATTAGTAGCATAATCACAATAGTTACATTTACATTGTTTAATATTCAAATGAACTGAAACTATGTGGTTTTTAAGGCGATTTTTCTCATTTGTAGCATATTCACATAATATACATTTATGTTGTTTAAAATTCAAATGAACTGAGCCTATATGAATTTTGAGATCCTTTTTCAGATTTGCACCATAATCACATAAGTTACATTTGTGTTGTTTCAAATTTAAATGAACTGAATCTATATGAATTTTGAGATCATACTTCCTATATGCAGCATAATCACATAAGCTACATTTATGATGCTTCACATTCAAGTGTACTAATTCCATATGGATTTTGAGATGTTGTTTCAAATTTGCTGCATAATCACATAAGTTACATTTATGGTGTTTAAAATTTAAATGAACTGAATCCATATGAATTTTAAGATAGCTCTTCCCAGTTGTAGCATAATCACATAAGTTGCATTTATGTTGCTTTAAATTAAAGTGAACTGAATTTATATGCCTCTTAAGATTAATATTCTGATTAGTAGCAAATTCACATAAGTTACATTTATGTTGTTTCAAATTTAAATGAAGTGTATCTATATGAATTTGGAGATCGGTCTTCCTATTTGAAGCATGTTCACATAAGTTACATTTATATTTCCTTAAATTCAAATGAACTGAATTTATATGCACTTTAAGGTGATTTTTTTGATTTGTAGCATAATCGCACAAGTTACATTTATGTTGCTTCAAATTCAAATGAACTGAATTTATGTGCTCTTCGAGGCGACATTTTTGATTTGCAGCATATTCACATAAATTGCACTTATGTTGTTTCAAATTGAAATGAATTGAATTTATATGATTCCTGAGATTAGTTTTGATATTTGTAGAATATTCACATAAGCTACAATTATGTCGTCTTTGTTTCAATGGAAAATCTCTTCGTTGTTCCACTACAGTAACTGAAATGTGGTCACGAATATTAGAAATGTTAGTATTAATTCCTTGCAGACTATCATTTAGATTATCAGATTTAGCTATGTATTCTTTTCTATCATGAACTCCAATTTCATCGATAAATTGTTCAGCAGCATCCACATCTTCAACTTTGAGGTTTTCAAAATTCTCTTCATTATCTGGATATGGGGAACTGAAACCCAAAAATCATTGTAATAACAAAAATTAACAATTTTTTCTAACATTCTGTTTACCACATAAAATGGCATAACTTGAATGAATATCATCATTATTATTTCTTTCCATTTGGAACACTAACAACTTTAATTACTCATCAATAAGGCATACAGCTATATTAATAAGTGAAAAAGTGAATTATTTATCCATGGAACTGGTCTAGACTAACTAGATAGATGATCGGTTTAGTAACAATATGAATTATTAGTTAATTTGAACAGAGTGAAGTAGGCTGGATCTATTATATAATTTGATTTAGGGCCATCATCACATGATCACATCAGAATTGAGTCAACAAAATATTTTAAAATAAAATGTTATGAAATAAATGTTTGTAAAAAATTAAGGATACTTACGAACCAAGAGAAGCACATATTCCTTCTTTCATATCAATATCTTGGTGAGAAACATTCATCCTACTTGTTTTGAGATCTTACTTTTCATGAAGATTCTTTAGGTATAAATGCAATCTTCAAATGAGTTCTAGATTCCTCTGGCAACCTTAACTGCCAAAAAATAAACTTACGTTAAAATTCAGATTGTATTAGATTGCTTCAGGATTTTAAAGGAAGGAAAATATCTTTGAAAATATAAAAAACCTCGGTCGACTTCTTTTTGTATCTTCCCTTAATTTTACTCATAGATTAACAATAATATATAGTCTTGTTGATCTATGATTTTACTGAAGAATAGTCACAAATTACCAAAATAGTATTTAGCTTTGTTTATCTATGACAGTGGCGTTCGATTTCTAACAAAGAAAACTGAACACTCTTTAGCTCGGCGTCTGTCTCTATCTACATATCACGAAATTAATAACCTAAAAGTATATTTTTAGTTAATTCACCAGTAACCTATTAAGTTGTGTGTTCGCTGCTAGGTACCGCTAGCATCTAGCGTTAGCCATAATTGTTGTTATCATGCCATATATAATTAAATAGAAGATATTTACCACATCACTTCCTGGTTTTGTTATGGCCCATAGATCAAAAAGACTATATATTATTGATAATCTTTGTTATGGCCACAGGTTATAGAAATAATCAGTATTTTTCTGTATTTTGTGCCTCTAACCATAGATAAAATATTAATTAGGCAATGCATCCACCTGTCAAAACGGATGCAATATGGCGGCTGTTGGCACACATTGGATTTAAAGGTATACGACCGTTATATTATTATATATTGTTTCTCTAGCGATTTCCAGTGCGTGGTTGGGTTGTCATTCTTAATTTGGATAATAATTTGTGACTAACTAAAGAAAATGCCTCTTACGTGCATTGTGGTTGGCTGTGGATCTCGTCACGATAGGGATAGAGTGGGGTTTTACTCTGTTCCTACAGTTTTAAAACACAAATTTTTGACTAGTAAAAATGAGTTATCCAGTAAGCGACGAGCCCTATGGTTAGCTGCAATCAAGAGAGATGATCTTACAGATTCCAAGCTCAAGTATCAGAGAGTCTGCAGTAGACATTTTATAACAGGTGAGTCTGGATATTTCAGATCTCCACTTGAACGCTATTTTGCCTTGCACTACTCGATAATATATATATATGTTATTTTCAGGCAAACCTGCTGCTTTAGAGGATGAAAACAATCCTGACTGGGTTCCTTCGCAGAACATGGGACATTCCGCACAATGTTTTGAAAAAACATATGATGATGTTGAAAGGTTCGAGAGGTTGGACAAAAGAAACAAATTATCTCAGGTAAGTTGTAATGCTTCAAGTGAAATACTAATATATCAATATGAAAGTAAATTTGAAATATCTAAAATGTCTTTCTTTGACAAAATGAACCCCAGTGTGATGTAGACATTGATTTCAGTAATGATGAAACTGGGGCTGGATAATATATGAAAACATAACATATTAAATAAGTTGTTAAGATTAGTATTTAACGTAAGAATCACTTTGAAACATTAAAATAAATATTGAATCATTTTCTTAATCAACAAAGAAGACAATAAACATAATAATTCACATGCATAAGTTATGGTGGATTCACATAGACTGTTTCACGTTTCTTGGATGAATTAACTATGCCACTAGGTAATCGAAAAGTTAGCATACTACAGGTAAGAAAAAACTCACCTGTCCAACCAAACTGTGAGTAAAAACCAAGTACAAAGCAATATCCATACATGTAACTGGAAGAATACCATCTATTGAATAATCCAGACCAGAAATATTCAATGTGAAAGAATTTAAACCGTTGATTAATCTTAAATTCATTTTATACATGTAACATAATGCTAAAAATGTAAACAGATGATGGTGTATTTTTCCGATCTTACCGTTCAGCAACATCTTTGATGTTCAACAATAGTTTTTTCAGATATTCACTCTATATTTTAAGCGAGTTTAAACAACACAAAAGCTACAGAAAAAGCCAAAAACACGCTCTACAATAGCCAACGACCACGATACTGCTATGTCGATCACATTGTATGCCAGCACCCGTGTACTGGGCACGTGGTTTGGATTGTCTAATATATAGTTTATCTAAGTCTCTAACTAACCCCCAGACATTACTTGCATCGATATTCCTATATTGGTGTGTTTTGTAGAGACTTCCATAAGAGATTATGTTCAGTAGAGTCATGAATTTAGCAGGTGTAATAGTACTGATCTTTTACAATATGAAACATTATCGATTAAAATTTTTACAATTTCAGGCACACTTAGATCCACTCGAATTAATTGAACGCCTCTCAAGTCTCCTGTCTCCAGAAGGAGGCATCAATTCCAGAGAAGAAATTCCGCGTCTTTTAAAGTGAGCCAATTTCTTTTTCAAATTTAACTTTGAGATTAAAAAATGCATTACTAATCTGTTGTTTGTCCGTAGTTGGATGAAGAAATTTTCCAAGAAGCTTGTATCCAAGTGTATATATTTACTGATTCTGCAACAAACAGATGTTACGTTACTTGATAAGTTGATGACTTCAGGAGGGTGGGGTATCATGCATACATGGTTACACGAAGCTATGGCTAACTGTAATGGGGCTCTTGTTCAAGAGATTCTAGAATTGTTATTGATGTCTCCTGTAGACTCGATCAGACTGGGATCCAATTACATTCCCAAACTGGTTAAGACCTTGTCTAAACGGGAAGATCTTGGAGGTGAGTTTTATATTGAAATCTTTATATGTTCATTGGTGACTGTAGATAATCGTTAAAAATAATACGCTCGAAGGAGTTTGTTTTATTATCGCTAATCTAGTCGACTGATCAATATATAGTCTGTCTAGAAAGTATCCGGAATTTATTATTTTTCTTAATTTCAATATACTTCTTTTTTGTAACCTTCTAAGACAAAAGTAATGTATAAAATTGGTTGCAGATAGTCGGCTATGGCTAAAGTTGCATGGCAACACTATTTGTCAAATATTATTGATTGCCAATAGGTATACAATTTATGTAATAATATTGCAACTAGAAAAAAGAAAACAGGTACAATATTTGAATAGAAAAGGTTTTTGAAACGTCTAAAAATTAGTGACTGAACTGGAGAAAGTGCCGTATATGAGACAATAAAGAGGATAAAAATGGAATCGATATGAGGCATAGACCAGTTTCAGGAAGATTAAAGGAAATGATTCAAACCCTTTATTGGCCTTAGGACGACACAATCCACGCCTGGGGTTTCACAAATTGGCTAACAGATTTGGCAATCAACGAAATATAAAAGTATGTCCAGAAACCATCCGTATGTCACTGAAAAGATAAGGCTACATATCAAGGAAACCAAAAAATCCCTATAATGACACCTTTACAAGAGAAACGAAGGATAGAATTTTGTCAACGTTTTCAAGGAGATAATTTCAATAATATCTTTATATCTGAACCACAATAGTCCGTGCGGACGCAGTGGTAGGGTGGACAGACGCCCGCTCGCCATAAATAACAATAATATATCTGATGAAAGTTGTTTCCAAGTTGGTGGAACTCACTTAAAAACTCTATAAAAACAACCTGTTACCATTCAAATTTCCGACCAAAATAATGGTTTGGGGAGCAATATCTCAGTGTGGTGCTAAGCCTCTCTGTATAGTTATAGTCATTAATAGTGAAAAAAATTTTCTCCTTGAAACGGCGCTTGCTTTGAATGCAGAGGGGTGGCGTTTTCAGCAGAATAATGCAAGATGACATACTTCGGCCTATAGTCAAGCTTGGATGCAAGAACACCAAGTGACAACCATTTCATGGCCAGCAGCTTCACCAGACCTTAGTCCCATTGAAAATATATGGGGACTAATGAAGATGGAAGTTGAAGGAGCAGCACCACGAAATAAAGATGATTTAATTCAGTCAATTTTACAGTCCTGAACTACCATCACCGAAAATTATGGAGGTGATCTAGTTTCGGGTGTACTTCGACGTTTAGTTAAATGGAGGTTGTATAAGTAAATAAGATGAATATTTGTTATAATTTTCTAATTCAAGAATTAAAATTATATACTAAATATAATAATTACAATTGAGCTTTGTTTTGTCCGGATACTTTCTAGACGGACCACAGTATTGGGTTGATCCGAAAGTAATTTCGTTGGTTTTTGTTTGGGAAAATGAAAGGCAGAAATCACGTTCTTGAGCGGAAACCTTGAAATTCCTGTAACTCTGAACCCGAAAAGGTTCGCAGCATATCGCAATGATATTCACATTGAGTCGATCTTCATGAAAATAAGGACGGATTATGCCTCTAGCAGACCTTTCGGCTGTGCAGGGATCGTTCATACTTTCCTCTCGGATTTTCCTCTGCCCTTATTTCTTCGTCTGTTATTTCGCTTTCGACATTGCTGATAACTACAGAATAGCCTTCTTGGGTTAAGTTTCTTTGTTTGATTGGGTTGCTTTTCTCAAGTAAATTTATGATTTTGTCGTTTTTCAAGGATTGTAGGATTTTAACAATGTTTTCCTTTTCACTGTCTGATTCAATTATGAATCCTTTTTTTTTTCTTCGAAAATATATCTTTACTTCTTGGAAGATGATGCATCCATATATATGCCATTTGTGTTCTAGGATAATCTGATGTTGTTGATAAATGGAAACAATGTTGATATTTTCTGTGAGAAAGGTGAAATATGATGTTAACCCTCAAAAATATCACCATTTTCGTTAATTCATGCAAATATGGAAATAAGCTTCATTCAAGTCTCCTACAGCTTCTTGAATCCAGACAATAACATCAGCCTCTTTGGTAGGACCAGTACAATAAACCTTTTTCTTCATGTATCCATACAGCCACAAATCCACTGGTGTATGATCTGAAGACCTGGGTGGCCAAGGTTTATTGTATTGTTCCTGCTGATGTTATTGCCCGGATTGTAATGTATATTCCACATATACTATTATTCTATCATTATCAGAAGTCTAAGTGTTTTTTTAATTGAATTATTAAATTTCAAATTGTTGTCACATGTTTTTTTCTTTCAGATGTTAAGGAAATAGCTACTTTCTTAGTCAAACACTGGCTAGCGATCGTGAAAAATGAAGAGATGGAAGAACTTATCAAAACAGAGAAGATAGAAGAGCCGCCGATGAAAGGAATGACTAAAGAAACCAAAGTAGTTGAAGAAGCAATAACGATGGATGTAGAAGATGATATCACAATTACAAGATCCAGCATTAATAATAAAATTATCGTTACAGATGGAAAGCATGTTCCAACCGATTCAGAGACAACAGAAAAAAATAAGGACAAAAAATATTTTAAAGAAACTAAGAATACCGAAAAAAACTCCTTCTCATGACGCAGAGATTGAGAAAAAACTGCCCATGTCCATTGAAAATAAGAAAAAGGCCAAGGATAAACCTAAAGCAGTGAAGATTTGCCATTCAAAGATGTGTCGAAAAATCGCTTTCCATGGAGATATTTTTGTCACATTTGGGAATAGGTAGTAGTCACTAGAGGCCAAGTCTGGACTGTAAGGAGGATGAGTAATTTCTTCGAAGCCACATTTCCACACAGCAGCCTTCGCCACGCGGGCCTTGTGAACCGGCGCCTTGTCGTGAAGCAGCAACGTCCCCACTGTGAGTTTTCCTCGCCTTTTTCTTTCAGTCGCTTCTCTTAAATTACACAAAGTGGTTGCGTATGATGCTTTCACCTTTTTTAGTTTATTCTATCAATGAAATACCTTTAGAATCACAAAAGACCGCAACCATTACGCAAATGGTTTAAAACTGTTTGAGCTACTAAATAAGGATGTCTAATCTATATTTAGTTTAGGAATACAGAAATCTAACATATTCTGATTTGGAAAATTGACCAAAACAGAAGACTTATGTTTATACTTTTTACAGCATTACTACGAGCTCTCACAGAAGGTACACGGAAAAAAGAACCGCAAAGACAAAGCAATGTCTTAGCCAATTCGAAAAGCCAGATTAAACAACTGCGTCTGTTCAACAACTTACATCTCCGCATATCGAGATCAAAAGTTACTAACCATACTAACTAAACATACTACCAGTAGGACCTGGTTCCAAAAGTATGGAATTCGAGACCGATGAATGAAGTTTCTATGAAACGAGGTCCAATGAATCCAAGCATGATTCATCCTCATGGACCTGATATGGATAGATTCAATACTATGATAAATGATAATAAAAATTATCCAATACCATTCAATCAGCCAAATATATATATGATTCACCAAATAAAAATTTCAACAACATGGAATAGAACCACCTCCATGAAGTGGTAATGATCACAGGGAAGGTAGAATTTGTAAAAATGTGAAAAACCATGGGTATCGGAGAAAGAGGGGTACCCGTCCATTTAAACATTCTGATTGAAGAAAAATTTTGAGTTGCAAATAATATAGAAGTTGTATAAAGTATCATTGTGGACTCTCTTATTTTAACCATTGTGTAGTTAGTATATTGTCATAATAGAACGTAAGTAGATTCTTAATCAATGCCTCCGAAACAGTGAGTTCATCAATTATTATTTCTGCGGAAGAAACTTTTCAAATTCTTTTTATATAGCTGTAAAATAATGTAATCCATTTTAAAATCCTATTTAATAATGACTCCAAATGTTTTATTTTATATTTCTCGGTATATTTTTGAAATAAATTGTAATTAATTTCCTTATTCACTTGATGAATTGATAAAACTTTCCTTTTCCTTATTCTTCCTTTTTTATTATTCGGAATTGTGTAATTTTTACGACCAAATTTAGCGGTATTGTAAAGGGTTTTCTAATAAGAGGTTTCATTTTGAATAGCCCGCTATCTGGGCAGCTGTGACTTTTGAAGCTGTCATCTTATGACATTTGCTAAGTAAAAATTACGCCTTAAAAAGGAACTACACACGCATTCTACAAACGACATTACACAGTATGTTGTGTAAAGACTAGGTCTTAAGACTTTTAACTACTCCATCCAACAAACTCTTTATTTAAATCAATAGCAATCTCATATAAAAAATGTTATGAAAAGGGTTCTTAATTAATTGAGAAGCTAGTTGTAACTGCAATACTAGTCTGCTCAAATCAACGTTGTTACATGTTTATTTTTTTCAAAGCAATTTATTGGTACATATCAGGTGTTTTTTTTAGAGTGACAGAACTTTGAATTGAAATAAAACACATTTAAATTAAGATTGAAGCCAAACTTTTTTTTATTTGAAAGAAAACTTTATGACATTTATGTTTTATAAATAATTTTCGGCATATGTTCACCAGGACTAGCTCTGAGGAACCGCATTCAACCAGACCTATTTTGGACCACTTTTTCGAGTAATTCAAGCCTTATTTCATCAATAACACGAATTATGTTGGCTTCCAAAGCGTCTATTGTTTTGGTTTGTCAGCATAAACCAATGACTTGACATTACCCTAAAGAAAATAATCCAGTGGAGTTATGTCTCATGATCTTGGAGGCCAATTAATTGGACCATTTCTCGAAATAATGTTATCGCCAAATCTTTCTTTCAATAAATCAATTGTTACGTTAGCACCATCTTGTTGGACCAAAACGCTTCTGGGTCGATACCATTGAAATCTTGAAACAAATAATCATCGATCTGTAACGAGCACCATTCACTGTAACATTAACTCCGGCATCGTTTTTAAAGAAATATGGACCGATGATGCCTCCAACGTGTAAAGGACACCATAGAGTGCATTTTTCAGGATGCAATGGAACCTGCAGAACTTCTTGAGGATTGCTTTCACTCCATAAACGGTAATTTGATTGTATATATAGCCATTCAACTAGAAATGAGCTTCATTACTAAACGCAATTTTACGATAAATAAGTGGATCAACTTCAAGCTGTTCTAGGGCCCAATCAGCAAACAAACGACGCTTATTATGGTCAAGTGGCTTTAGTTCTTGAACCAGTTTGATCTTGTATGGGTGTAGACCAAGATCTTTACGCAAAATTGGAATTATTCTTCCAGTTCCTGAAAGCAGATTGATGCTCTTTGTACCTTTTATGGAAAAGTCGGCCCGTTTGTCCTATATACACACTATTACACTGTTGACAACTTAATTTATAGACTCCAGAATTATTCAGTCGGTTCTCTTTGTCTTTCAGATTGAAAAAGAGATTAGAAATTTTATGGGAGGGTGTGAAAGCTGTTACTATGTTAATTTTTGACAAAATTTAAGGTATTTTTTGTGAAATTGGTCCAAAATATGTTAGTTTTATGAATTTATTATAAATTCATATCTCTTCAGTATCTTCATAATAAAAAATAATTGATAATAAAGTGAATTATTGTATGCATATAAGACAAATAAATCTGTTCCCATAATAAAGGGTGCTGAATGAAGAGAATAATTTAATAAATATCTGTCATATATATATATATCATGTTATATATATATGTATAATAATTTTTATTAATAAAGTGGCTGAGGAAAGCCATAGTACCCGTATCCGTTTTCGGCCGTATTTTCATCCCTCTGGGAAAATTATTAATATTGGGACTACAATTCCGGTAGTCGACACTTTTTATAGGAAATTTCCTCCTCTTTTTGAATCTTTTTTTTTTATTTCAAAAATCTTTATTAGTTTTTGAGATATTTACAAAAAACTAAACCCTCTTTTTTTTTTAGTTAAGTGTTAATAACTTTTGCAATTTTTGCAAGCGGAACTTCATTTTTTTCAAAAATCATCTAGATGCCATTCTGAATCGAATGACACCTTGATCATAATTTTCCGAGTCGGCTGAAAAAAGTTGACCCAAAAGGCACTTGTTGACTAGACTACTAGGGCTAAAATTAAAGCAAGTGTTCAGAAATTACTATGTTTTACTACCAAAACATTGAAATGCTTACATTCACACAACTTTACAACAAATACATTTAAATTTTTTGGTAGTAAAACATAGTAATTTCCAAAAACTTTGTTTTAATAACATGTTCCCTTTTCCTCAATATTTATCAAAAATTGAGACATGAAATTCTATAGATTACACAATTTTTTCAGGTACTATCGCTCAAGAATTTTTGACAGTTGGAGTTTCTAATTCAATTCAACTCCATTTGTTACTTTATGATATCGAATACCTACAAATCAAATTGTCAATCATTACTTTCATTTATAACCTTTCTGAAAGATTTTCTTTTGAAAATAAATAAATCAAAAGAAACGTTTTTATTCAGATGAAAATGAGAATAAAGTTCTTCGGTTTTTGAAAGGAGTCATGAAAATACCTCTCATAAAGTTCTTCACTGTGATTCATTACGCCTTCCTAATACTCATTTCATACAGGAAGTCATTATTTAAATTGAAAAAGGAAACAACAGAGAGTTTTATACAATATATTGCATAGTCAATTTGAATATTCTGCACATAACATCAAGTCTATATGAAATTTTACACCCAGCTCTTCTTTGAATCTAACTTTACTGTTTTACGCTGTCCTTGAAGAAGACATAATATAAAATGTTTATTTATTGTCAAATAGTTCGCACTTGATAAACTGCGGAAAAACCTCATGAAAACACATATAAACAATACATGAAGGCAATTGCCTTTACTCATTTTATCCTTCACAATATGTCTCTGTTGAAGCCAGTCCATTTGTTATAATGTCCATAGAGAAACAATTAATATCGACTGTTCCCAGGTATCGTTTCCCCAACTACAAGTACCATTTATCCAGATTCCAGAAATGGTTGGATATTTTGAATATCCAATATAAATATTATATAATAAATAATTTTAAATTGAACTCTCAAGGCAGTGCAGCCAGAGGAAGTTTGAAAATTGACATGTCATCGTCATTTCGATGCTAAATAAAGGAACCAAAGGGCTACATATAGATGCAGTACCAACTCTTTTAATCAATATTGAATCAGAATCGGGTTTGTATTCCGGTAAACATCACAAATGTGTTGATAACCTCTGGAGGTTTGATTATAGTCTAGGAGAATATCACTGTTTGATATGAATACTCTTACAGAAAAGTCATAAAAAGTGATATGTTATAAACAAATTTCTGGTTTCATCCAAGAGTCCTATTGAAATATTGAAAAAATGAATTACTGGCATATTTATTTCACATTATTAATTTATTGTTTTGTCATTTGTTTTTTTTTTAATTCTTATTAATACATTACAGATATGTGTCAGTGATATTTATTACATATTTGAATGAAATATTTAAAGCTCACAAATGTTTTTGAGAAAAATAATTTGGTCTGTCTTTATTTCATTGTATTAAATACAGAAATGTGAATAAGTTATCTTTATTTATATTCTTTTTCTCAGTTTGAGCCGGTTTCAAAATTTTGTTTGACTCCAAGCCGAAGTCTACATTCTGTAAAATCTCATTAGGATACTAGTTGAATTTGAATATTTTACGGTATGTAGTTTATCTGTGTCTATGAGAATAAAGAGTTATATATAACTTTGCTAAATAAAAACAATATAACTCCAAGATAAATCAATTCTAAAGTCCTAGGCGTCAAAAAAAAAATTTTGTTTGTAGATCTTATAAATTACCTTTATATCGTTTCCTTTTTGAGTGAACTGAATCTACATGAACTTTTAGAATTGACTTCTGATTTGTAGCATAATCACAAAAGTTACATTCATGTTTTTTTAAATTCAAATGAACCGAATCTAAATGGCGTTTAAGGCGAACTTTCAGATTTGTAGCATATTCACACAAGTTACATTTATTCTGTTTCAAATTCAAATGAACCGAATTTACATGAGTTTTGAGATCCTGTTTACGATTTGTAGCAAAATCGCAAAAAGAACACTTATGCCCCTTAGAATTTGAATGAAGCGAATCGATATGACTTTTTAGATTGTGTTTCCAATTCGTAGTATAATCACAGAAGTTACATTTGTGTTGTGTTAACTTTAAGTGAACTGAATTTATATGTTTTTTGAGATCATCCTTCCTATTTGCAGCGTGATCACAGAAATTACATTTATGCTGCTTAAAATTGTAATGAATCGAATCGATATGATTATTGAGTTGGTGTTTCCGATTTGTACTGTAACCACAAAAGTTACATTTATGTTGCTTCAAATTAATATGAACTGAATCTATATGCTCTTTGAGATGACCTTTTTGTTTTGCTGCATAATCGCACAAGATACATTTATGCGGTTTTAAATTTAAATGAACTAAATCTTTATGAATTTTGAGATTGTCTTTCTCATTTGTGGAATAATCACATAAGTTACATTTATGTTCCCTCAAATTTAAATGAAGGGCGGTCCTATGACGTTTAAGATTACTTTTCTGAGTTGAAGTATATTCACATAAATCACATTTGTGTTGTTGCAATTTTAAATGAACCGAATCTATATGAAATTTGAGATAAGCCTTTCTAGTTGCACCATAATTGCAGAAGTTACATTCATGCAGCTTTCGTTTTGAATGAAAAGACGTATGCAGTTCCGTTTCAATTTCTGCAAATGCAGTTTGGTCACAAACATCAGAATTGTTACTTTCATTTTGCTGCTGTTCTACCAATGTTCGGGAGATTATTTTCTCATTATCAATTTGTTGCCAAAAATCACTCAGATTATCATATTTATCTCTGTATTTTTCACGGTCATGAATTTCAATTCCATCGATAAATTGTTCAGCAATATCCACATTTTCAATCTTGATGTTTTCAAAAATCTCTTCATTATTTCGGTCAAGGGAACTGAAACCAAAGAAATAATGCAATAACACTGGTAGACAAGATTTTTTCAACACAAAGCAGATCTTTATTTTTTACAGAAAGAAATACCCTTCTAATAATAGGAAAAATATTCCTAAAGCCCTAACACGAACCACTATTCGATAACTCGACCATTTTACATTAGCAAGTTATGATTTTATGAGGGGACGGTTAAAACGCATGCATTTTATAAAAGGAAAAAGTACCTAAACTGTGTTGTTTACACTATTAGACATATTTGCAACAAAAAGTGTCATATAACACATGGTCGAAATGTTGATATTTATTCTTCAATTTAACATTTCTTGATTTCACGAGTTTTCGTATAACTGGAAACGGCATTAAATTTACTACACGTTAAAAAGTTATGCGTGCCAAAAAATTCTTATTGCATGAGTGGTAAGGAGTAGAATATCACGATTCTGAAGTGACATATCAACTTTTGTACTAGCTGCTTGTCCTCTATCATAATATCATGGCTAAGAAGATAACAACAAAAAGTTGAAATATTCCAAACCTAATTTGCTCTATCTTGAAGCTCCTTGTGATGAGTAATTCTCATGGAAATCATGAATTTAACTGCCGAATCAAAATAATTCAAACAAATAAACTAAATTTTAATAGTACCAGATTTTATAAGGAAATGTAAAGAAAACAGACAAGTACTACTTATAACAATTGTTTGAAAGGTCCACCGCCTTGTTCAATACATCGTCAAGTGTAGTGTCAAACAACATAATGTGTTTGTAGGTATATGCACCTCTTACGTTCCTTATGGCTAGAACCATCAATAGGAAAATTCTGTTTTCATACTTCCCCTGGTAAATGAATCACTTTTCAGGGAAAATGTGTCTGTTATAATGATCAACAGTTATACATTATCTGCATAATGTATAATTAAACATTTTCTTTTAGTCTGAGAGTTTTTTTTTAACCGGTAGAATTATTGAAATAAAGAGAAAAAATACTCCTAATGAACAACCACAGCTGGTAATTGAACATGCATTGTCAGTATGTGAAGTAAATTACTACCTCATAAATTTCATCGTCTGATCGCAACCATTCCTGGCCAATGGTGTATGCTTATTGCTTTGGCCTTAAAATAACGCAATACTATAAATATAACTTTATATACATTGGTATATGCAAACACATCGCATCCAGTTATAGTTTGCTTACATTATATTGTTATGAAAGAAACAAGAACAAAATATACAAGCCAAGAAAATGAATTAATTTTAACGATTCCACATCAAGTTGAATTTGTTCCTTGTATTTCCAAAAATAAATCAAATTTCGAAAAAAAACTTACAAATTAGATGGTTCACTTATTTCTTCCTCCAGGTTATCATTTAGATCAGGATTCATTTCGAACTGGTCCATCCTATCTGTTTAGGAGTCTTTCACTAAGGTTCCAAGAAAATGATATAACCTTCAATTCAATGGACTTCCCTGTGGCTCAAAGCAACAATAAATAAGTTCAGGTAATAGCGACTAAAATATGGAATTTCAAACTTTTCAACAATTCAAACTTCGTATTATTAATACTACCCCATACAAATTAAATAACGAAACGGAATTACAAACTTTTCAACAATTCAAACTTCGTATTATTAATACAACCACATACAAATTAAATAACGAAACGGGGTTGACCCCATAGATAAATAAGAATATAAAAACTTAATTCTTATTTCATGGCATCGATCAACAAACACCATAGATCAACAAGACTATATATACATTATTGTTAATCTATGACAAACACCTTTAGGTGGTGTGTCGGTGGTATAGTGAGCATAGATGCAGGTTATATTTCGTTGCGCCCATGGGTGTATTTATGTACAGCAGGTGGTGGCATATGGCTAATGACCACAGCAGGCGATGCCATAAATCACAACGAACAAAAAGATATCTATGTTTATTAGCAGAAGACTACTATCATACGTAATCTGTGGTTGAGCTTAATGCTATTTTCACTCATATAAACTAGTGATAGATTACGGATAGAAGTAGTCCTCAGTAATCTGTAGTTACAGATTACTATCCGTATTCTGTGAACATAGAGAACGGAAACGTCAATATTGATAGCATAGTAGTATTAGTAGTCACAAAATATTATTTAGTTATCTATGAAGGTTAGAATTGGATTTTGCATATTTTAAAGCTTTCAGTAAATAATGTTCTTTATTCAAAGTTTTTAAAAGATATTATCCTGATCGAAAAGTTTGAAAATCGATATTTTAATTTTATGGAAGTTCATCTTTTGGTTAGCAGAGGAATCTAGAACTCAATTAAAGTTGCTTTAGTTTCTGGAAAACCTTTATGAAAGATCCTAAAACAATTAGGATGGAAATTTTTGATGGGTAAGTATCTTCACTTTATTTGCAACAATTATTATTTTATATAAATCACATATTAGCAATCAGAATACACACTTTCTATTAGCTAATTTGCTAATATTTTATAATATTTAAATAAGGTTATTCTGATTTTCACAAATTTTTATTGTTATGTTTATAACAATCGTTTCGCTATCACAGTAGCATCATCAGGCAAGATTACATTTTGAAAAACTTTTTTCAAAATGTAATCTTGCATTACATTACAATAACTTTATTCAAAATGTAATCTTGCCTGCTGTATTATAATAACAATAAAAATTTGTGAAAATCAGAATAACCTTATTTAAATATTATTTAATATTGATTTTCACCAAGTAAGGACTGATTAAATTCAATAGCTAATTTGCTATGGAGCTTGAGGCTCTCACATGACAGTGTAAGGCCTTTTCCAGAGAAAAAACTCTTTCAACTATATGTCAAGTCAGTTGGTCATTTTCTTCTTAGCCTTCTATATTGAGGCAGTACTAATGGATGCAATAGATGGTTGATATGGCTTTTCAGTTTAGCATGATGTTTCTCACTCTTCTCTTTAATGACATTCTTACATAAGGGATTCGTGAATCTTCGTCTAGGGTTTGATTAGTAGCGTACCATGAAGCATTTGCTATCATTCGAAGTATTTTTGATTGGCTTCTCTGAATTATTGATATATTTGATTTGCTTGTATATCCCCTCGCTGGGCTTTATCACTGTTTTATAGATGAGTATCTTGGAAATGGACATGGAAGATTCTACCAAACCCTGACATATCTGAATTCATAATATTTAGCCCCATCCATAAGGTGCCCCAACGAAAATTTGCATATTTATTTAAAAACGATGCTGGAGATAATGTTACAGTGAATGGTACTCGTTACAGATTGATGATCAATGATTATTTGTTTCAAAATTTGAAAGGTATCGACCCAGAAGTGTTTTGGTTCCAACAAGATGGTGCTAAACCTCATGCTGCTACTGTAATTGATTTATTGAAAGAAAGATTTGGCGATAACATTATTTCGAGAAATGGTCCAATTAATTGGCCTCCAAGATTATTTTCTTTGGGATTATGTCAAGTCGTTGGTTTATGCTGATAAACCAGAAATAGATGCTTTGGAAGCCAACATAACTCGTGTAATTGATGAAATAAGGCCTGAATTACTCGAAAAAGTGGTTCAAAATTGGACTGGTCGAATGCGGTTCCTCAGAACTAGACGTGGTGGACACATGCCGGAAATTATTTTTAAAACATAAACGTCATAAAATTAACTTTCAAATAAAAAAAAAAATTGGCTTCAATCTTAATTTAAATGTGTTTTATTTCGATTTAAAGTTCTTTCACTCTATAAAAACACCCGATACCAGATATATGAAGAATAGAAGTAATTTTGTTTTTTCCCGACAGAGGTTATAATTGTATTTTTTCGAACCCAACTTCACACTTAAGCTGCATAATCATTATATGCTTTGAGAGCTGATATAGCAAGGCAGCATTTTTATCATATTTTATCATAGAAAAGATAAACATGCTGTTCAAGCCAGAAAGAAGTTAACTGATGTGTATGGAGAAGATGTATTGACAGTACACAAGAGTCAGAAATGGTTTGCAAAATTTCGATCGCACAATTTTTTTTTTGAGCTTTTACCGGATAACACAACAATTAATTCGGAAGTCTACTGCATCACCTGGACGCCAGAAATAATCAACAGAAAAAGTGTAGTGTTCCACCAAGATAATCCGGGATCTCATACAAGTTTGGACAATCGCCAAAAACTTTTACAGCTTGAATGGGATATACTGCCACACCTACCAGATTCTCCAGATCTGCCGCCTTCAGATTATTATTTGTTCCGGTCATTGCAACATTTTTTGGACCGTAATCTTTACTTCAAATGAAGAGGTCAAAAATCACCTGGATTAGTTTTTTGCCAGCAAAGGCCAAAAATTTTATGAGTGTGGAATAAAGCTACTACTAGAAAAATGGCAAAAGTTGTTGAACCAGAATGGCCAATATATAATTTAATAAAATATTTATTCATTATACGAAAATTGTATTTCATTTTCCCAAAAAATAACGAAATTACTTTCCAAACAGCCCAATAAAAAAGTTATACAAACAAAATTATTTGATATGTTCGTAAAAAATAGGAAGGTGTGGTCTACTAAAATGAATACTGAAAAAACAGTGTACTTCAGTAAACACATTTTTTAGTATCTATTAATATAGCTTTATGTATGGCTGATGAGTAACACTTATTATTGATAGCAATGAGAAGAAATGATTATGGTGATATTTAGAAATTAGGCCATATTTTTTATGTAGTGTAGATAATGTGAACTACATGTGAATCATAATTTTTTTCGTCAATTTCAGTTCCCTACATTCAGATTATAAAGAGAATTTGGAAAATCTCAAGGTTGAAGATGTGGATATTGCTGAACAGTTTATCGATGAAATTGGAATTCAGGATAGGGAAGAATACATAGCTAAATCTGAGCATTCACCACAACAAAATGATGAAAATAAACTTATGTTCCCCAAATTGGAAAAACACCATCAACAAGAATCTAACATTTGTGATCAAACTTCAGTTACTGGAGATCGAAAGAAACAATATAAAGGTTCTTCTTCGAAACGAAATCAACACAAATGTTACCTATGTGAATATTGCACAAATCAAAAAATCAGAGTCCAAAATCACATAATTTCAGTTCATTTAAATTTGAAACAACACAAATGTAACTTTTGTGATTATGCTGCGAATCTGAAATACGAACTAAAAAGACACATAAAATTAGTTCATTCAAATTTGAAACAGCATAAATGTAACATATGTGAATATTCTACCAATCTAAAATATCACCTTAAGAACCATATAGATTCAGTTCACATGAAATTAAAAAAGTATAAATGCAACTTATGCGAATATGCTTCAAATCAAAAATTTCAGCTTCAAGCACATGTAAATTCAGTTCATTTGAATTTTAAAAAGTATAAATGTAACTTATGTGATTATACCACAAATTTTAAGCACTGTCTTAAAAAACATATGGATTCAATACATCTGAATTTCAAGCCACATAAATGTGTCTTGTGTGAGTATGCAACAAATCAGAAATATATTCTTCAAACTCATATGGATTCCGTTCATTTAAATTTGAAGCAACATAAATGTCATTTGTGTAATCATGCTACAAATCTAGAACTTAATCTCAGACGTCACATAGAGTTTGTCCATTTAAATTTTAGGCAACATAAATGTCACTTATGTGAATACGGTACAAATCGAAAAAGTAAACTTATAGATCATATTAATTCAGTCCATTTGAATTTGAAGCAGTATAAATGTAACTTATGTGATTATGCTACAATTAATAAGATCAAACTCAAAATTCATATAAATTCAGTTCATTTAAATTTCAAACAACATAAATGTATCTTATGTGATTATGAATCGTATTGGAAAAGAGATCTAAAATTTCACATAGATTCAGTTCATTTGAATATTAGGCAATATAAATGTCACTTATGTCAGTATGCTGGAAATGTAAAACTTAGTCTGAAGCGTCATATAGACTTGGTTCATTTAAATTTCAGAAAACATAAATGTAACTTATGTGAGTACGCTACAAGTAAAAAAAGAAGCCTTGAAGTGCATATGAATTCAGTCCATTTGAATTTTAAGGAGTTTGTATGTAAAGTATGCGATTATGCTACAAATTATAAAGGTAATCTGAAAAGTCATATTGATTCATTTCATTCAAAATTAAAGCAATAGAAATGATACTTATGTGATTGAGCTATGAATAAAAATGCAATCTTGATGTTCATTTGAATTCAGTCCGCTTAAATTTGTAACTTATGTTACATTTATGTATTTTACTACAAACAGGAAACAAGATCTCAGAATGTGAACATTTGAAAAAATGAAAAAATCAACTTAAAAATGAAAATCTAACTTTTATGATTATGCTAGAAACATCTGAAAAGACATATAGGATCAGTTTAGTTTGAGGCAACATAAATGTATCTCTTATGATTATGCTTTACATCAGAAAGATAACCTGAAAATTAATGTATATTCGGTTCATTTTGAATTTAAACAACTTAAATGTCATTCAAGTGAATAATCTACAAATAATAAGAGTGATCTAAAACAACACATAGACTTGGTTCATTCCTATTTAAATGGACATAAATGTAACGTATGTGAATTCTCTTCAAATAGAAAAAGTTTCATCAAGTCATATTAATTCCATTTTAATTTAAAGCAACACTTATGTGAAGGCTTCAAATCAAAAAGCGTACTCAAAATTCATTCAAGTTCAGTCCATTCTCAAGAATTTAATTAAAAAGGATTTTAATGAATCCATCATTTTGAAAGAATTAATTTTTCTCATGTTATATGTCCTATTCCATGTATTAATTTATTTTTATTTAAGTATCTGTTACATGTGACTCGATGCAGAGAACTATATATGGATTTTTCTACCTTTTAAATAAAGAATAACTCAATTACAATTTTTCCATTTTAATTATTTAAATCATGTTGGTCCTATTATTTATTGGGTTTAATTTAATTGTGGAACAATTGATTTACACCATGTATTAATTAACGAACAAGATCAGATACAAAGTTGTTACCCTATTTTTTTTCCTAAATATGATTAATATGATATTTTTAATGACTATAATATGTTATTATTATTTATTATATAGACTATGGTTACAACTAAGGAAATTGCTCAAAATGGCCACCATTATTTAATATACATAGTTCATATCGTTTTCTCAAGTTGGTTAGACTATTTGGGACATATGGATCTGATTGAGTTAACGCTTTAATTTTGTTTTTAATGATCTCAACACTTTCATTACTATCAGAATAAATTTGTTCCTTCAGGAACTGCTAAAAAGTCAAAACGTGTTAAATCCGGACTATTGTGTGGCCATGAAATAGCTGCATCATAACCAATCCAGAGATTAAACACTCAAATGTATTCGAACTTCTAGCTCTGTCCAGTTGTCAAATTATTTTTCTTCAATTTTTCAGCAGGAAACAGATACTCCAAAAACTGAGCTACCTCTGACAGTACCTTCTCTAAATATGCTTCACGTGTTAATGTGTAATCAAAAAATATAGGCCCCACAATTTTATTGTAAACAATGCCATACCAAACCTTAACAGACTTTCTTCCAGATTTTCTAATTTGAAATACTTTGCGTTGTCTTCGATTTTTGTCGAGAAAACTAAAAATAATGCTTTGTGAATCTCTTTTTCTTTCTCATATGAACTAAGCTGACTCTGTTTATGGTCCTTGTCTTAATTCTACGGATAAGCGCGGCGTGCAAAAACTCCAGAACTCTTGTTTACGCTTAATTTTTGGTACAAGAAAATACGATAGAATAAGTCATACTCTACGGGATGTAAATTGGCTCAACATGGGAAATAGGAGATTTCTCCTCTCGGCCTTATTGTTCATGAAAATTATGAATTCCAAGACACCGCCTTATCTTTACAAGATCACCTACCGTTCTGATGTCCATAATTTGAATATCCATTTTAAGGTTGCACTAACTCCACCTCTATATGTAAGTCAGTGTTTTCGACGGTCATTTTTATATTTTATTACATTTTGCATCAATAGCATTTCTGTGGGTGACTCATATGGGTCGTGTTAGAACCTTGTTATACAGAAAGCTTATGAATGAACACGTGGAACTGTTGTCATGGTGAATTAAAAATTACTTTTTTTTTATTATGTTTGTTTCTCTACTCCCCAGGGTAATGAAATTAATATTGATTAGGTTTGTATTTATTCCTAATAGTTAATTTTGTTGTTGGGGGATGGAATTTTTTTGTTTTTTCTCAATGAATTGAGGGTTAGATTGAACAATGCACTGAATCCCACCTTTTCCTTATGTAAATGTTAATGTAATTTACTGAAATATTAGGAGTACAAATAATTTTCCGCCGTTTTACTGTAGATGGCGCGGACGGAGTTTCGGTTAGTTTTCGCAGATGATAACCGGCTTAAAAAATAGTTTGGACATTCAAGAACAACATAAACTATTAATATCATTGATTTTATATTTGTAAAATATAATTTTTATAAGTTGAAAATGTCAAAATTTTAGCCAAGTAAGCGTCATTTGCGGGAAATATTAGTTTACTTCTTTAATTTAAAGAAATCTGCGGCTGAGGCGCATCAATTGCTCGTAGAAGCATATGGTGAGGGTGCTTTGAGTGAGAGAACGTGTCGAGAGTGGTTTCAAAAGATTAAAAACAGTGATTTCGACGTAGAAGACAGAGATCGCAGTGGAAGGCCAAAAATTTACGAGGATGCAGAATTGGAGGAAGATTCATATCAAACATAAAAAAAACTTGCTCTAACATTAGAAGTCACTCAGCAAGCAGTCTCTCATCGTTTAAAATCATTCTTCTATAATAAATATTTAATTTGTGTTAAAAAACGGCGGAAACTTATTTGTACTCCTAATACTATTAATCGAATAAAGGCCTTTATTATATACAGGAAAAAAGCAGAAATAATAATCTTAGCCAACATAGTTGTTTTTTTTATATTTATATAATATATCCATATATATAAATTTTTTTATATTATAATTATTTATTAATTTACTATTATATACAAATAAATATACTTTTATATTATACAGTGTCCCGGAAAGAATGCGACAAACAGATACCATGAATTGACGTCATCAGGCTGGACTCGTATCAAGAGGTTTCAATCGCCTGAGTGCCTTCGTTTGGGATATACAGGGTGATGTTTATCTTATGGGTGAAATTTCACAGTTCAATAACTCTTGAACTAATCGACTGAATGATTTAAAATTTTGAAGTTTTGTCACCCTTTGCTATCGCCTTCTTAAAATATTTCTAAAATTGAATAAATCAGATCCGGACTAGGAAATTTTTGGACTTTTTTAATTTTCGTGAATATTGGATCACCCTGTACGTGAACATTATGTTTTTTTCGTTTTCGTAACCACAAAGAATTAATTCATAGTAAAAATTCTAAATCTCTCCTTGCCACCGTCATACAGGGTGATCAATAAGCGTTCCCTTATCAGTGAAATTTCATAGTTCAACAAATCTTGAACTTATTTCATATTTTGCAGTTTTGTGACGTCCTGAAAGTCTATGAAGAAATGGAACAGTTCCTCAAGGAGAAAACTCCTATAAGGAATACATACATAAGCAAATTCCATAACTAATAAACACACACCAAAATATACTAAACCTTCCTGCACACTCTACCAGCATTCATCGTAGATAAAATTGAAAAGAAAAAGCAACTTTACAGAGGATTAAAAGTTAACTATGACAACAACTTGAAAAAACTCTATAATAAACACAATTAAGACATCCGTGAACTCATAACCGAGTACAGATCAAGCGAGTGGATTGAAGCATGTGAGAATATCAAAGAAAGGGGAGTTAGGAATTTCTGCCAAGAAATAAAGAAGCTTACAAGATACAATACAAAACCGAATATGAGCTCAATCGAGAAAAACGGAAAAATATACAACTCTGATGAAGAAATAGCGGGGGGCCTTTGAGGAATACTACCACGAAACCTTTACTGCCAATGACAACACATTTTTCGACAACTTCAAAACTAAAATAGAAATAATTACTAATGACACAGTTGCAGTCCCCAATAAGTTAATAACCTTACTGAAATGAAATATTACTTGGTTTGGTTAAAATCGTAAACCATCCAGCAAATCAGAAACAATGGATTTTTGACCATTGATATGGAGTGACATGAATTGCCTTGATATCTTCTATTTATTCGTAGTCTATGGACCATTCACGCAGGGACATTCTGTTTGTTTTCTATTGAACATCTATTAATCACAGTAAAAACACTTATGTTGCTTCAGGTTTAAATGAACACATTCTATATGAGATTTAAGACACACTCTACGATGTGTAGCGAAATCACATGTGTTGCACTTAAATTTCTTGAAATTCAAATGCATAGATTCTATATGAGATTTAAGAGAACAATTTGTAGTGGCACTATAATTGCAGAAGTTGCACTTGAATTGCTTCAAATTCAAATGAACGGAATTTACATGACTCTTGAGACTTGTTTTATAATTCGAAGCAAAGTCACAAAAGCTACACTTGTATTGCCTCAAATTCAAATGAACAGCATTCACATGAAGTTTAAGAGTATGTTTATAATATGCGACAAAATCGCACCGATGACATTTATGTTGTTTCAAATTCAAATGAATTAAATTTACATGGTTCCTAAGTTCTTTTTTATAATTTGAATCATAGTCACATAAGTTACACTTGTATTGCCTCAAATTCAAATGAACAGCATCTACATGAATTTTAATATACCGTTTATAACCTGAAGCAAAATCGCACAGATGACATTTATATAGTTTCAAATTCAGATGTACACAATCTATATGAATTTTGAGATTAGCATTGAATTTCCCCACATAATCACATAAAGGACACCTATGTTTCTGATTAGAATGGAAATTATCAATGTGTTCGTCTGAATTTACAGTTGAATTCAAAATATATTCGCATAGTTCAAGCTTATTGATTTTTATGTTGGCAGTAACTTCGTTTTCTGAACTTATTTCAAAGATCTTCGAGTTGTCAACTTCCTGTTGACTAGTTCCTATAACCAACTTTCTATCTGTTGATTGGGGTAAAATATTCAAGCTTTCAGTTTCACTTTTGATCATCCAGGCTATTCTGTCATGAATTCCATTTTCATCAATAAACTGTTCACAAGTATCTTCAATCTTCACATCATGAGTTTCACTTGCTGCTTTCTCATGTGATTGTGGAGCACTGAAATGACAAAATTCTATCAATGGTACAGTTCTGGTTCCCTACATTTTCGTTATTGTTACTTTAAAATGTTCAAAAGGCAATTAATTGAATCCAAAATTTATTTTCAAATGAAATGCTAAAAGTTCAACCATACCTACCAATCAACGAAATCTATTAGTTCTTCTTCAATAGAAATATCCATATCTCCTCGGTATGAATGTCTTCCTTGAATAAAAATAGTTATATATTAAAATAAGTGAAATAAGGTATTATAGAAAATCAAACAATAACAAACGTGAATAAATATTCTCCTCCATTTTGTATCAGAGCATAGAAAAACAAAGGAGAACGTACTTATAACATTCCCCATTGTATCATAGAAACATATATGTCACCTGTGCGATTACGCAACATATAGAAAGAATTCACTCAATAAACATATAGATTCTATACATTTGAACACAAGAAGATTTAAGTGTACGTTCTGTGATTATGCTGCTAGTCAGAACACATCCCATTCTGGCTCATTTTTAAATTTAAGTGCATGACAATGCGGGCATTCCTTGTCCAAAGTACCAATAACCACTTTGGAATGAGCGTAATATTCAATATCAGGCTCATATTGGAATGCTAGTCGAAGAAATAAATAAATCTGATGTAAATGCTCGAAGTACTTGTTAGGGTTGTTGGTCAATTCCTCTACGTCTGATTACTATGAATCTGTACGTTTCTCTTCGTTTTAATTGTCTTTGTTGATTTCGTTCATCTCGCGCCTCTTGCGATTGTGATTCATGGAAATTTATGATTGCCATGATTGCACGCACATCTGCATTGTTTTCTTGGATTTGTTCGCCAAAACTAGGTGCAAAAACAGTGACAAAAAAAAAATTTTGAAAAAATTTTCACTCAAAAAAAAAAATTGAAAAAACATCACCTAATAAGGTGACAAAAAAATTTGAAAAAATTTTCATCTAAAAAAATTACCAAAAAAATTTTCACAAAAAAAAAAAATTGAAAAAATTTTCATATGAAAAAATAACAAAAAAAATTTTCTCCCAAAAAAAAAATTGAAAAAAATGTATCTTGAAAAAAAAACTTTTTTTCTCCTGAAAAAAAATACCAAAAAAATTTTGAAAAAATTTTCACCCAAAAAAGAAAAAATTTTCTCCCAAAGAAAATTTCTCCCAAAAAAAAATTTTTTTTTTAAATTTTCTCCCAAAAAAATTTTTTTCTTCTAAAAAAAATGACCAAAAAAAATTTTCGAAAAGTTTTCCAAAAAAAAATATAAAAAAATTTTTCCAAAAAAATTTTAGAAAATTTTCTCCAAAAAAAATATTTCTGAAAAAATTTTCTCCCAAAAAAACATTTTTTTTTCACCTTAAAGAAAAGACAAAAAAACTTTTCGAAGAAGTTTTTCTCCCCAAAAAAATTTTTCTCCCCAAAAAAAATTTTTTTTACCTAAAAAATGACCAAAAAAAAATTTAAAAAATTTTCACCCAAAAAAAAATTTTACCTTGAAAGATGACACAAAAATTTGAAAAAATTTTCACCTAAAAAAGAATTTGCAAACATCATCTAACAAAAATGACCAAAAAAAAATTTTCTCCCAAAAAAAAATTTTTTTTACCTAAAAAGAATTACCAAAAAAAATTGTCGAAAAAATTTTCTCCCAAAAAAAATAAGAAAAAATTTTCTCGCAAAAAATTTTCTATCAGAAAAATTTTTTTTTTCACCTAAACACAAAAAAATTTGAAGAAATTTTCTCACAAAAAAAAAATGAAAAAATTTTCACCCAAAAAAAAATTTCTCCCAAAAAAAAAATATGAAAAAATTTTCTCCCAAAAAAATTTTTTTGTAACCTAAAAAAAGTGACCAAAAAACTCTTTTGAAAAAATTTTCTCCCAAAAAAATTTTTCTTCCACCTAAAAAAATTACCAAAAAAAAATGGCTGAAAAAATTTTCTTCGAAAAAAAAACAAGTGACCAAAAAAAAAATTTGGTAAAAATTTTCACCCAAAAGTGACAAAAAAAAATATTCTCCCAAAAAAAAATTTGAAAAGATTTTCTCCCAAAAAAAAATTTTTTTTAAGAAATTTTCACCAAAAAAAATTGAAGAATTTTTCTAGCAAAAAAAAAATTTTTTTTGTCACCTAAAAAAAATAACCAAAAAAAATGTTTTGAAAAAATAATATGTGGCATATATATTATATATGCCACAGAGTATATTGACAATTAAATAACGCGGGTAAATCCAATGACATAATGGTGGAATTTATATAATCAATGAGAGACTCTGTGACTCATATGATCCTTAGAGGATACGGTTCTATTCAACTTATTATTTGAAACATTATTTCCAGATTTTAGTAAAGTCGGAGATGTTCAGTCAAGGTTATGTTGATCCCTAAATTTGATAGATTTTTTCTATGTTCTGGTACAAAATCATAGATCAAAAAGACAATATATTACGGTTAATCTATGTACAAAATGGAGGCGAATGTTTATTCACGTTTATTATTGCCTGATTTTCTATAATACCTAATTTCACTTATTTTAATACATAATATCTACTATTTTTATTCAAGGAAGACATTCATACCGAGGAGATATGGATATTTCTATTGAAAAAGAACTAACAGATTTCGTTGATTGGTAGGTATTGTTGAACTCTTAGCATTTCATTTGAAAATAAATTTTGGATTCAAATAATTGCCTTTTGAACACTTTAAAGTAACAATAAATAACATCTAGGATACCATCGATACAATTATGTCATTTCAGTGCTCCACAATCACATGAGAAAGAAGGAAGTGAAACTCATGATGTGAAGATTGAAGATACTTGTGAACAGTTTATTGATGAAAATGGAATTCATGACAGAATAGCCTGGATGATCAAAAGTGAAAGTGATAGCTTGAATATTTTATCCCAATCGACAGATAAAAAGTTTGTTATAGGAACAAGTCGGCAAGAAGTTGAAATAGGTTATAAACATATTAAAAGTCATGTAGATGCTGTTCATTTGAATTCGAGGCAATACAAGTGTAGCTTGTGTGACTATGATTCAAATTATAAAAAAGATCTTAGGAACCATGTAAATTCCAGTCATTTGAATTTGAAACAATATAAATGTCATAGGTGCGAATTTGTTGCATATCGTAAACGTTCCCTTAAAGTTCATGTAAATGATGTTCATTTGAATTTAAGGGATTACAAGTGTAGCTTTTGTGACTTTGCTTCAAATTATAAAGACAATCTTAAATCTCATATAGAATCTATTCATTTGAATTTCAAGAAATTTAAGTGCAATACATGTGATTTCGCTACACATCGTAGTGTATGTCTTAAATCTCACATAGAATGTGTTCATTTAAATCTGAAACAACATAAATGTTTTTACTGTGATTAATAGATGTTCAATAGAAAATAAACAGCATGAATGGTCCATAGGCTACGAATAAATAGAAGATATCAAGGCAATTTATGTAACCCATTATCAAAGGTCAAAACTCCATTGTTTCTGATATACTAGATGGTTTACGATTTTGACCAAAATGTGTAATATTTCATTAAATAAAGAAAAATAAAATATTTCATTTCAGTAAGTTAAGGGCCTTACTGAAATGAAATATTTTTTAGTTGTTACCTGTATTCATCTTCTTACAACTTCTCTCTATTCTAACGGAAATTAATACCAGACAGAAAAATTGTATAATTTCTTATGTGCAAAAAATGTGGCATACTTTATTTCAAGAAAGTACAAGGAATTGATCATTTGAAGAGCCTGTACAACTACTTATCCTTTTCATATAGCTCTGACTAACTTGTTTCTCTCTCCAAAAGTCAAATCTCCAATTCGAGACACCCATTTTTAATCATTAGAAGACAAAAAGAGATCACGATGAGTACTGAAGTTAATTCCTGAAAATGTGTTGATGATTGTGAGTGTATCATATAGACAGATAACCCAATAGGTCAGAATTTGTCTATTTTTCAAAGTGTGTGCATAATTCTGAAAACTATACTTGAGGGAAGTCGGTGAGCTGTATACCATAATCTTAAGAAATTTTTTAGAGAAGGAAGAGTGTAATTATCATAGAGATATTAGAATAAAGAGCACAAGTGGTCGAAATATGTGATAGTGGTTGAAAGAGAGACAAAAAGTTTCTCTATCAGAAAATTTATTGAATTCCAGGAAGTACAGATTGCATAATTAACCTATGAAATAGATCTTGGGATAAATTTGCTCATAAGTATACAATTATAAAATGATTTATGAAATATTTTGTAATATTTTTATGTTATATAATATTACTCAATTAAAAAATATAAATCTAACAATTGGTCTTTGAAAAAGATGATCTTATCATTTGGCATTCTTTTATGAGCAATAAATGATGTTGAAAATACCAAACATGAAATTTACAAGCTTAGATTAACAAGACTATAGATTGGATATTCCCTGGAAAAAGTCTGAATCAAGTTTGTCACTTTTTTTGTAGTGACTTGCGCATGAAACAAATACAACTAGAGAAAACTGCATTATCGACGCTTGGCGCGAATATTTGAATCTTCTTTCAATTTTTCCTAGGGCTAAAATTAAACGAGTGTTCAGAAATTACTATGTTTTACTATGAAAACATTGATATGCTTACATTCACATAACTTTACAACAAATACATTTCAATTTTTTGGTAGTAAAACATAGTAATTTCTGAACACTTGTTTTAACTTTAGCCCTAGGAAAAACTGAAAGAAAATTCAAATATTCCTTTCAATCTTCAAACTCACTATTTGAATAACAGAAAAATGTTTGAACTATAATTATTTATTCATTATAAAAAATAGAAACTATTGAATACAAAAAGAAATGAAATTATGATATGTATCTATTTACATTTAATTTTTTTGTAGTACAACATAGTAATTTCCAAAAACTTGTTTCAATATTCAAACTCACTATTTGAATAACAGAAATATGTTTGAACAATAATTATTTATTGGTTATAAAAACTATTAAATAAAAAGAGATAAAATTAACATATTTACAATATTCCTAGGTGTTAAGACAAAAATTGAACCTTGAGAACATTAATTTATGAGATCTTCTTTAAGATTCAAAATGTCTTTCAACTTGGACCATAATCGGATCAAAAAATTCCTTCTCTGGATTACTGAATAAAAGTTTTGAATCAGTTCTGGTTGTTATTTTATTCACTTGCTCACACCACCAGAATAAAGAACACCTGACTAGTCGAGCATAATTAATATTTGATCAAGATTATGTTATGCATACTTCATAATTTGAAAATTTAAATTCTGCAAGATATTTTGAGATTTTTCTTCTCTCATAAAGTCTTGGAATGGAATGAAAGAGATAATTAAAACAACGATTAAATAAGAATTAAGTATAGTGTCCCGGTTTCATCAAATTACCAAATTGATATTTCCTACACTCAATAAAATCTGGATCTTTTAACAACTCACTATGACCAAGTATATCCTACAGATTGCACAATTTCTGATAGATAAATTATTTGATATAATCTTACAAATTGCACCACTCAACCTGAAGAAGTTCTTTTCCTATCAACATTTGGCACCGATCCAGAAACTGGCCCATACCATTTCAATATCTGTTACCTCAGGAAAATCACCTAAAGAAAAAATAATATTATTAGATCATCCAGAGCATTTTGTTAGTTTTACATAGCATTGATGTATATTCCGAACTAACCAACTAAACATAAAAATATTCTAGACTATGTAGTAAATTAAAATTAATCAACCTGAAGAAATTATATTCCTCTCAATATTTGATCATCTGATAATTTGGGCCAATCAATTGGCTGTATAATTTCAATCCACCGCTTAAATAACTTGGGATCTCTCTTGGGAAAACTATGTCTAGGGCTGGTTAGATCTTAACACCCATGTACACAACATTTCTTAATATATCCCATTTTCAAGTAGTGTATTGAAAATACACTGGTTTAGATGCACTAAACTGTTTTGAACTTAACTCTCACGAAATTTAACCAAAAAGAAATATGAGATGTACCCGAGGTTGGGCCATAACAAAACGTAAACAAAACCACCACTTCTTTTCGAAATATATGACCATTATTACTACAACTATGGCTAACGGCTGATGGTAGCGGCGAAAGGAAAAAGTATAACTTGATGGTTAGCGCAGGCTATTGACTGGTGCATCAACTAAAAACTTAGTTTTAGGTGGGGGTAGGTAAATGTCTAATCTATATATTCTTTTATCTATGTGCAGAACAAAAGGATCATCTCCCGGCGTTACATTTACATTTTCAGACGCGCGCGCAAGTCTGAGAAGTGACCATAGACACTTACTCCTGGCATCGACAGTGACAAGTAGTTTCATGGAAAATTGTACACTAATAACATAAATTTAAAATAAGATTGAAAATAATCCAACACTTAAGTATTGGAATATAACTCAAAAATAAATAATGATTTATTATTATGCATCACACATTGATTAAAAACCACAGATTACGGATAGTAATATCTGTAATCTGTGGTAACTTCTGCGTTGAGTACATTGACGAAGCCTGCTTCCACTCTGGGGTAATAACGCTTTAGTTAACAATCGTAATTTAGAATATAAAGATTTTTCTAAATAACAAATTTTACTGACGAATATCAGTATTTCAATAAAATCTTTATACTCTGATGGCGGGGAATTAAACTTCCTCTCTCATGCCTCCACCACAGGGTATAATAAACTGTCAACCGTCATAAGCCACGGTATAATGAACAGTCAACCGTCATAAGCTCTAAATATGAACTACCCAACACCACCTAAACAACTCGAACAGTATTCGATGAATAACCTACAGTTAGGTATGGAATAACCGGTAGACTAAGGTAGATTAGTCAAGTACTGAAAAATGATCAATCATGACAGTGACGAACAATCACAGATGTATGTCAGTGACATAGATTAACATTACTATATATTCTTTTATCTATGGTCAGTGACATTAATGACATTTATAGTCAAATTTATAGCTTTGGAATTTTGATGTATATACGCCCATAGATAAACGAGACAGTCTCATTGATCTATGCTGTAGTGACTGTACTGTCAGTACTCTGTGTCTGTATACGCCATTTATATGTGGGCATTGCCGAAAGTGTTATTGAACAAGTATTTGATTATATATGTGTTAAAAATTCTTGATTCCCATTATTAATACCATTATTAAAAGAGTTCAAACAATCTAATAGTGAAGACAATTATTTGTATTCGAGAAAATGGATATTTATGTGAAAGAGGAAATATTAGCTTCCGATGATTGGTAAGTTTGCTCATTCCGATTGAAATGGTTTTATCCGCGGATAACCATAAACTATTTATCGAATTTGACCTCGAAAAGTGAGTCGAACGAATTTCAATGAAATAAGGAATGTTTCATTGAAGAAAACAGCGAATGGCAGTCTAGCATGAAATCACCTGTTTGATTTATGTATACAGCGTCACACTCACCATACGGTTTATTGTAAACAATAACCGATCTCGACTCCCCAGGAACAGGAGTTTTAAGCCTGCTGTACAATTTCTTTTTAATTGTGTTTCAGGTTTGACCGCGATTTCAACACCCTCATATTTCAGCATATGACGAGCGCTCCCAAAGATACATAAAGACGGTTGCCCACTATGACCGATTGTAAGCTTTGTCAGAAGCCCACTCTATAACCTCAGCTAGTTCCTCGCCGAACTTTCTGACAGTAATAATAATAATAAAGACAATAAGCATGTTATAAATTCTTTTGAGTTTGTTCGTAGCTTGAAAGATATTAGCTTGCCTGGGGATTAATTTTTTCTACAAACGTACGGGGAACTGTCCAGCTACTGTGATTTCTGATATAATCATGGCAGAGTTGCAGGATCATGCAAAGTCTCAGTTGTCCTTTGTGGTTCAATTTTATAAACGATATTTTTACCGCAGTCCCTTCAGATTGAGTTGATGACATTCTAAATAGATTTAATGAATTTCATCCCAAATTACCATTCATCTTAATCATGTTTCTCTTTTATTAGATCTTCTGCATACGTAGTATACAACTTATTATTGAGGAAAGACCATCGGTTTCCTATTCTAGTGTCAAAGGACTTTCCTGTTTGTCCAATATAAGTTTTTGGGCAGATATCCATGATAACACTAGCCGAAAAAAAATCTTTTTTACAGTGCTCATGCGTCATGTTCCAGTGCACAAAATGTATGACATAGACATAGGCGGGTGAATACCGTGATATAATCTATGCAATCTATGCAGGATTCTCTCACTCGTATGATCCATAGAGAATACGGAATGTACAAAAGGCGATAACTAAATAAATTGAAATTGTATTAAAAATATATAGAAAATGTCAATAATCAGGCATTCAAACATGTGCACTTCTGGCAGTCGGGGAACTCATCCCAGATTTGAAATTTAAGAAGAATTGAGCTATGTCTGGTTTTAGACTACTTGATCCCAACTCCCTTGATTTTTGTTCTGGCACTTGATCTTCCGACAATTTTCTTTAAGATTCTTCTGGTTATTCATTGTTGTTTAGGACCCCTCACTATTTTCGCCAAGAAGTATATTATCCTTTATTATTTTATTTAATTATTTTTATAATACTGCATTTCCGAAGATGTTGAAAGAACAATATTTTCAATAAGCATGTACATGTTCCATAGGGTGATTTCAATGCATTGACGACAATGTCCTTCATTTCTAAGCTAAGGATCAGATGCAAAAACAAATTTTTTATATTATTACTTAGTATTTTATTAAATCAGACAAAAGTTGCTATTGATCGATCAATCATTTAATTATTTTCAGTGTTCCAAGTCAAGATGGTCAAGAGAAATGTGCAATGAATATGGTGAAGAAGGAAAATGTGGACATTACTGAACAATTTACTGATGAAAATGGAATACATGACAGGAGTGAATACTTTGTAAAAAGTGAATATAATCGTACCGATGGTTTATCACAGCAAATTGATATCAAAAATTTTTGTTCTACTGAATTGAAAGAAAAACATCTTCAAGAGAATAACAGTTCAAACATTTGTGACCGTGGTTTAGCTATTGGAGAAACAGTGGAACAGCACAAGATGTTTCCTTTAAATGTGAAGCAAGATGAAGAAGGTCATTTGGGTGAATTTGTAGTAAATCATCAAAATAGTCCCACACAAGACTTAGGTTCAGATTATTTAAAATTGGTAGACCAATTTGACTCACCTTGTAATGTTGAAAATTGCAAAGCCAATCTAAACATACATGTAGATCCTGTCCAGCCCAATATGAACCTACACAAATGTGACTTATACTGTATAAAAAAACATAAGGATTCAGTTCATTTAAACTTGAAGCAGCACAAATGTCACTTATGCAATTTTGCTTCGAATAGAAAGGCCAGCCTTGAATATCATATAGATTCAGTTCATTTAAATTTGAGAAAACATAAATGTGACTTATGTGATTATGCTGCAAATCATAAAAAGTATATCAAAAGACATAAAGAGGCAGTACATTTGAATTTGAGACGACATAAATGCGATCTATGTGATTATGCTTCAAATCACAAATATGATATCCAAACGCATAAAAATACAGTTCATTTGAACTTAAAGTTGCATAAATGTCACTTGTGCGATTTTGCTGCAAACATCAGAAGATCCCTCAAAAGTCATATAGAAGCACTTCATTTAAACTTGAAGCAACACAAATGTCATTTATGCAGTTTTGCTACAAACATCAAACAACGTCTCAAAAATCATATAAATTCAATCCATTTAAACTTGAAGCAACACAAATGTCACTTATGCAATTTTGCTTCGAATAGAAAGGCCAGCCTTGAAAATCATATGGATTCAATTCATTTAAATTTGAGACCGCATAAATGTGACTTATGTGATTATACTACAAATTATAAAAATTATATCAAAAGACATAAAGATTCGGTACACTTAAATTTGAGACAACATAAATGTGACTTATGTGATTATGCTACAAATCATAAACAGGATATCAAAACACATAAAAATACAGTTCATTTCAACTTGAAGCAGCATAAATGTCACTTGTGCGATTTTGCTGCAAACATCAAAAGATCCCTCAAAAGTCATATAGAAGTGGTTCATTCAAACTTGAAGCAACACAAATGTCACTTATGCAATTTTGCTTCAAATCGGAGTAGGGATCTCGAAATTCATATAGAATCGGTTCATTTAAATTTGAGACAACACAAATGTGACTTATGTGATTATGCTGCAAATCATAAAAATGATATAAAAAAACATAAAGATGCAGTACATTTGAATTTGAGACGACATAAATGCGACCTGTGTGATTATGCTACAAATTATAAGCATGATATCCAAACGCATAAAGATACGGTTCATTTGAACTTGAAGCTGCATAAGTGCCACTTGTGCGATTTTGCTGCAAACGTCAAAAGAGCCCTCAAAAGTCATGTAGACGCGGTTCATTTAAACTTGAAGAAACACAAATGTCACTTATGCAGTTTTGCTACAAACATCAAACAATATCTCAAAAATCATATAAATTCAATCCATTTAAACTTGAGGCAACACAAATGTCACTTATGCAATTTTGCTTCCAATGGAAAGACCAGCCTTGAAAATCATATAGATTCAATTCATTTAAATTTGAGACGACATAAATGTAACTTATGTGATTATGCTACAAATCATAAAAATTATATCAAAATACATAAAGATTCGGTGCATTTAAATTTGAGACGACATAAATGTGACTTATGTGATTATGCTACAAATCATAAACAGGATATTAAAACACACAAAGATACAGTTCATTTGAACTTGAGGCAGCATAAATGTCACTTGTGCGATTTTGCTGCAAACACCAAAAAAGCTCTCAAAAGTCATATAGATGCGGTTCATTTAAACTTGAAGCAACACAAATGTCACTCGTGCAATTTTGCTTCAAATCGAAAGAGAGATCTCGAAACTCATGTAGAATCGGTTCATTTAAATTTGAGACGGCATAAATGTGACTTATGTGGTTATGCTGCAAATCATAAAAACGATATAAAAAAACATAAAGATGCAGTACATTTAAATTTGAAGCAACACAAATGTGACTTATGTGATTATGCTACAAATCAGAAAAGTGATCTGAAAATACATAAAGATTCAGTACATTTAAATTTAAAGCAATACAAATGTGACTTATGTGATTTTGCTACAAACGTTAAAAAAGCTCTCAAAAATCATGTGGATGTAATTCATTTAAACTTAAAGCAACATAAATGTCACTTTTGCGATTTTGCTACAAACGTCAAAAGAGCTCTCAAAAATCATATAGATGCGGTTCATTTAAACTTGAAGCAATATAAATGTCACTTATGCAATTTTGCTTCGAATCAAAAGGCCAGCCTCATATGTCATATAGATTCTATTCATTTAAATTTGAGGCGGCATAAATGTGACTTATGTGGTTATGCTACAAATAAGATAAGTGATATCAAAAGACATAAAGACATTCATCATTTAAATTTGAAGCAGTATAAATGTGACTTATGCGATTTTGTTTCGAACTATACGCAAAGTCTTCAAAATCATGTAAGTTCAATTCATTTGAATTTAAAAAAAAAACGAGATTTATAGAATGAAACTACTGTCCAACATCATATACAATAATAACTTTATTTACCATCAAAATAATTTACATATGATGAATAAATATTAATTTATACTGCAAGGCCGTGAAAACCTGAGCCAGGCTCGAGTGTTTCACAATCATTCCCTGTTTAATGAACAAAGAAAATCCGATCATATATTACATGGTACATTTACAACATAAGACAACCAAACAAGCCAAAAAAAGAACAAATTATATCCAGAGCGACAAACCCGAGGATAGAGCGAGAAGCAAAACGAAAGATATACCACACTACTTCATAATATCAATAAATTTCTCAAAATTCTGTATCATAAAATCCAGTAACATAGAGAGATTATCTTTATTCCTTGTGTTTATGTTTCCGAGAGAAGCCGGAAGAAGATTGAAGAACTTTAGACCCATGAAGTACATGTTCTTCTGTAAATGACTTCTTTTCAAGAATGGTATACCACACTACTTCATAATATCAATAAATTTCTCAAAATTCTGTATCATAAAATCCAGTAACATAGAGAGATTATCTTTATTCCTTGTGTTTATGTTTCCGAGAGAAGCCGGAAGAAGATTGAAGAACTTTAGACCCATGAAGTACATGTTCTTCTGTAAATGACTTCTTTTCAAGAATGGTACTGCTATAGATGCACATTTTCTATATCTAGTGAAATAATTGTGATCAACATAATTTTTATTGACCTTAATTTGATACATCAAAGAGTCGACGACATATAACTGTCTTATGTTTCGTTTTTTGGACCTTGAAAGCAATAGTTCAGAACTGTAGGTTATTCTTACATTCAATATACTTTTTAAAATAAACCTTTGGATTATTTGTAAGCCCTCTAGGGCAGTGTTATAAGAACCACCCCATAATCCTGTTCCATACCTCAATACCGTTTCTACTAAGGATTCGTATACTCTGAGCAACCATATTCTATTAGTAGTTTTCCAGACTACATAAAAAACCTAGTAATTTTTTACAGTGGTCAGTTTGGATTTCACACCCAAGATGCTGAACAAAATATACAAAGAGTATATATTTGCTGAGACTACGTTAAGCCCATTTGCATTTAATAGAGACAAGACATATCAAGATAACCTATCGCTACCAGTAGGCAATCCATTGACATGTCAAAACAAATACACTTTTTGTACATACAATTGGGACCATCTGTTTCATGAATGGCATTGGCCACGCAGCTCCAATATCTGTGCAAGACATTGACTCCTTGTTATTTGCAGCGAATAATATAGCACCAACGTGTCTACAAACTTCACTTTGTTCGGCCATACAAGTACAATGAGCTGTTCCATCTTTTACAATGATGCACCAAACATCTAAAGGTTTCGCGTTTGCTCTCTGTGAATGTTTGACCTGAAAATAAGTTGCTATACATAGACTGATCTTTCAGTATAGAGTACATACCTGGACTAAAGCTTGTAATTCGATCAATGACTCCAAAGGGAAGAGCTTCTATTAAGAAACTGTCTAGATATAAAAAATTTCACAAGATTCCTACAATCCTTGCAAATAACAAAGAAAATAGGACTGATGAAGAAAAGACTAAAATTTTTGCTAAACACCTAAATCAAACCTATCAACACGACAGATAAAAAATTCGACACAGAAACTGAAAAGCAAGTAGATGTCTGGTACAATGGCTACTTCTACAAGAAGGCTAAGAATGACACACCCATGAAATTAGACGAGGACACATTTTATGAACTACTACATAATTCAAGAAACAGCTCCCCTGGAATAGATAACATACCTTGGAAAATCGTTAAGAAGTTGGAACATAACATTCATTCACATATAATGAAGTTGTACGAATGGTGTTTGAATAACTATACATTTCCTCAATGTTGGAAAACAGGAATTGTTATCCTCAGCAAAGGATAATGGAGATCAATCCAAGTTGGAAAACTATAGGCCCATCAACCTTCTACCTGTCCTGGGAAAATTATTTGAGAAAATAATAAAAAAAAAACTTGAACAACTTGATAAGCATATACCTAACCATCAATTCGGATTTCGAACAAATAAATCAACACTTCACCCTCTCACAATATTATGTTCTAATCTACAGAATGCTTAGTTAAAAGAAAAACAGCTGCAGTGAGCATAGATATCCAAAAAGCGTTCGATAGTGTATGGACAAAGGGTTTGCTCTACAAATTGCACAAGAAAAACACTCCTACTTACCTTGTCCATATCATCAAAGCTTACCTAGAGGACAGAAAACTGAGAGTGAAAATAAATAATACATTTTCAGAATTCTTTACTCCCATGCAAGGTACACCTCAAGGATCACCTTTATCTCCACTCCTATTCGATATATATTGTAGTGACATTGGAACAACATCAAATAGCAGGCAATACACTCTACAATATGCCGATGACACAATGGCTATTTCACACGAGAAGACACTTCAGTGCTGCATAGAAAAACTGCAACTTCGTATAGATGACATCGCAGCATGGTTGGCTAGATGGAGACTAAAAGTAAACCCAGCGAAATCAAAACTTTTAATATTCAATCACAACATCCACGAAAACTCTCCATCTATTTCCATAAACAATAAAAAAGTTAAACCTTCCCCATCAATAAAATACCTAGGAATTCAACTAGACAACAAAGCCAGCCTGAAACCACATGCCAACATAATGAAGAAAAAAGCCATCACTAGAGCCAAGCAATTCAAATGTCTAACATATAAGGACCAAGGCATTGGCATGAAAACGGCAACAACAATATATAAAACGATGTGTAGACCAATAATTGAATACGGTCATCCTCTATATGCAAATTGCAAGGAATCCTTGTGGAAAATAATAGAAGTGGCTGAAACAACATCACTCAGAACAATAACGAAGTTGAGAAACCCAAGAAACCGCCTAGATAATCCGTCAAATAATCTCCTTAACCAGCTAACAAAAGTAGAACCAATTAGCCAACGTATCAAGAAGTTGAATGGAAGATTCTCAAAGAGATTAGAGGATGCAGAAGATGTTCTTGGACAATTCCATCACGAGCCAGTGGGACACCTAGATAGAAAGTTTCCTACCTGCACTCTTCTAGAAAAACTAAGAACCTAGCAAGTGTAGACATTTAAACATTTACATACATATATATATAATTTTTTTTTTGCAACCAGTTGTAATTGTTTTAAGCTAAAGGGCTGAAGGACTTAGGTCAATGGCCTTAAATACAGTTATTTATTTATTTTTATTACTTGGTACATAGTATATTGAAACATTTCAGGAGGAAAATATGAATAATGAATATAAACACTGAATAGATAGATATGTTGAACGAAAGTTTATGTCATGAATTTTGAAAGTGTATTTATAGGATATTCATTAATAAATGAATGAAACTATTAGAAGAAAATATGATTTCTTTGCATCAGTTTTTATTCCTAAATCTTTGACCTTTCAGTGGAGTTTCAACATTAATAATATCCCACCAAGTGCATATAATATTCAAAAAGTCAGAAGTTTCCTCAAAGTTATCGATTTTTTTCCCTCCTAGTCCTCTAAGAGCATTAAAAATATTCGAATTAAAAATTTACAATACTAAATTGACATTTTGTAGTTCCAGTGAAGTGCCTTCAAAGATAATGTGTAACCATATTTTAACAACTAGCCTTTTTCTGATTGATGCATTTGTTTTAATGAATTGAATGATACAGTTTTTAAACGATTCTCAATAAAATCTGGATAAACAAATTTCTGGAAAGTCTTATTGTTCCAATTGTTTCTTATGTTTTTGAGAATGTGTACAGGATCCATGATAAAAAACAAAGGTCTATTTATATTTACTGGATTCCTATCAACATTACTCAAAATATTAGTGTCACTGAAATAACTTATTGCTTTCCGATTAATAGCAATATTATCTGAAACAACAGCTAAAACTTCGAATCCGATGTCTTCTGAGCATAGATTAACAATAATATAATATAGTCTTGTTGATCTATGCTTCTGAGCCAACAATAACTTTTGTAATGAACTTGATGTAATGAAACTGCTTTTAAAGTTCTTAAAGGTAAAATATGCACCACTTCTTTATATACTGACAAGAGACAGCTCATAGATCAACAAGGCTATATATATTATTGTTAATCTATGAGACTGCTGATCATAAACACATGTGCACTTGTAGGTCTATCAGAATCATTATAAATATTCCCAACGTCAAAAACAGCACAGAAACTCTACAGCGACCATAGAGTACATGAAACGTTTCATAACCTACATGTTATGACTCATACCCCCTTTTATTTGGAAGTGAGTAGACCTAGATGTTTAGGTGGTGTTGTGTCAACAATCACATTGTGCGCCAACACCCGCCATATTGGGTCACGTGGTTTAGACTGCCTATTAGAATAACTCGTATATCTATGATTTCTACTTTCTAACCTCAAGAGTGAAAGGGGTGATTTTTCTATTAATCCTTTTCCATTAATTTGTGCCTTGTGAGAAACCTGGTGAGTGTAATTTTTAAATATAGATTGATTAGATTATTTTCATTTTTCATTGTTTATCGCCAAGAGCTGATGCCTTGACTAATTTAGATTCCCCTAACAAAATCGATCTTAATCTTCTAGGTGAGGAGGTGTTGTTGAGAAGGACGGCATGTGATACCCAGGATAAAGCCACACTGTCCCGATTTGTAGAACTTTCTGTTACCATAGCTCATACTCCTTATTAAAGATTAATTATTTTATATACTACTTTATTTTCGAAGATATTGAAAGAATAGAATTTTCAATAAGCCATGTTACATGTTTCATAGGGTGGTTTTGAATCCATTGACAAAAATGTTCTTTATTTCTAAGCTTAGGGTTATATCCAAAAAAAAATTATTTTATTATTTTGTATTTCTGATAAAAATTGCTATTGATCAATTATTTAATTATTTTCAGTGTTCCAAGTAAAGACGGTGAAGAGCAATTTGCAATGGATTTGGTAAAGATTGAAAATGTGGACATTGCTGAACAATTTACTGATGAAAATGGAATACATGACAGGAGTGAATACTTTGTTAAAAGTGAATATAATTGTACCGATGGTTTATCTCAGCAAATTGATACCAAAAATTTTTGTTCAACTGAATTGAAAGAAAAACATCTTCAAGAGAATAACAGTTCAAACATTTGTGACCGTGGTTTAGCTATTGGAGAAACAGTGGAACAGCACAAGATGTTTCCTTTAAATGTGAAGCAAGATGAAGAAGGTCATTTGGGTGAATTTGTAGTAAATCATCAAAATAGTCCCACACAAGACTTAGGTTCAGATTATTTAAAATTGGTAGACCAATTTGACTTACCTTGTAATGTTGAAAATTGCAAAGCCAATCTGAACATACATGTAGATCCTGTCCAGCCCAATATGAACCAACACAAATGTGACTTATATTGTATAAAAAAACATAAAGATTCAGTTCATTTAAACTTGAAGCAGCACAAATGTCACTTATGCAATTTTGCTTCAAATCGAAAGAGAGATCTCAAAATTCATATAGATTCAGTTCATTTAAATTTGAGACAACATAAATGTGACTTATGTGATTATGCTGCAAATCATAAAAAGTATATCAAAAGACACAAAGATGCAGTACATTCGAATTTGAGACGACATAAGTGTGACTTATGTGATTATGCTACAAATCATAAAAATTATATCAAAATACATAAAGATTCGGTGCATTTAAATTTGAGACGACATAAATGTGACTTATGTGATTATGCTACAAATCATAAACAGGATATTAAAACGCATAAAGATAGAGTTCATTTGAACTTGAGGCAGCATAAATGTCACTTGTGCGATTTTGCTGCAAACACCAAAAAAGCTCTCAAAAGTCATATAGATGCGGTTCATTTAAACTTGAAGCAACACAAATGTCACTCGTGCAATTTTGCTTCATATCGAAAGGGAGATCTCGAAAGTCATATAGAATCGGTTCATTTAAATTTGAGACGGCATAAATGTGACTTATGTGATTATGCTACAAATCATAAAAAGGATATAAAAAAACATAAAGATGTAGTACATTTAAATTTGAAACAACACCAATGTCACTTATGCGATTTCGCTACAAGCATTAAACAAAGTCTCAATAGTCATATAAATGCAATTCATTTGAACTTGAAGCAACACAAATGCCACTTGTGTAATTTTTCTTCGAATAGAAAGGCCAGCCTTGAACATCATATAGATACAGTACATTTAAATTTGAAACAATATAAATGTGACTTATGTGATTATGCTACAAATCAAAAATATTGTATCGAAAAGCATAAAGATTCAGCGCATTTAAATTTGACACGACATAAATGTGACTTATGTGATTATGCTACAAATCATAAATTTTGTATAAAAAACCATAAAAATTCAGTACATTTAAATTTGAAGCAACACAAATGTCACCTATGCGATTTTGCTGCAAACGCCAAAAGAAATCTCAAAAATCATATAAACGCAATTCATTTAAACTTAAAGCAACATAAATGTCACTTATGCAATTATGCTTCGAATGGAAAGACCATCCTTGAACATCATATAGATTCTGTTCATTTAAATTTGAGGCGGCATAAATGTGACTTATGTGATTATGCTACAAATTATAAAAATAATATCAAAAAACATAAAGATTCAGCGCATTTAAATTTAAGACAACATAAATGTGACTTGTGTAATTATGCTGCAAATTTTAAAAATGATATCAAAAAACATAAAGATTCATTACATTTAAATTTGAGACGACATAAATGTGACTTATGTGATTATGCTACAAACTACAAACAAAGTCTTCAAAAGCATGTTATTTCAATTCATTTGAATATTAAAAAACCGCGATTTATTGAATGAAACTTCACCCAAATATCATATATATTCAGTTAATTAGAATTTGAAGCAACATAAATGTAACTTATGTAACTGAATTTATTCGACTGATAATGTTTTTCCAAATATGATTAATAGGAGTATAGGCTATGGTAACAGAAAGTTCTTGAAATTGGGACAGTGCATCATACATTATGTCAAGAAAGTACCGGGAATTATCGATTTAAATCTGGCGGGGCAATGAGGCAGGTAAAAAATTTTTTTCCTAGGTTGGTACCACTGTCCCTAATTACTATGCCAAGCTTGAGCGGGATCTGTCAACTAGTGTGTTTGCAACAGCTGATTAAGTCAGTCGATGTCAGAGTGCGTGCCGATTTTTACTATGGGTGATTACGTTGAGCAAAGAATTTCTTTAAAGTTTTGTGTTGCAAATGAATTTTCGTGTGCCGATGCGTTGAAAATGTTGCAAAAGGCCTTTGGTGATAATGCTCTGTCGAAAACTCGTGCATATCATTGGTACAGAGCCTTCAAGGACGGTCGTGAAGTGGTCGCCCATCGACGGCTTCGATCGAAGATAACGTCGATAAAATTAAGGAAAGGGTGTTGGAAAACCGTCGTACCAGCTTGAGAGAGATAGCACATGATCTTAAGATATCCCACGAGTCCGCACGTACGATTTTGATTGATATTTTGGGCATGAGAAAGGTGGCCGCACGACTCGTACCGAAAGACCTGAATTTTCTTCAAAAACGTCATCGCGAACAGGTTGCTTCAGACATGCTGGATCGCTGTAATTCCGATTCTACATTCATGGAACGCATTATAACTGGTGATGAGACCTGGGTCTACGAGTACGATATGCAAACAAGCCAGCAATCATCGGAATGGGTGGCAAAAAATGAGCCGAAACCGAAAAAACCACGCCAAAGTCGCTCGAAAATGAAGGTGATGCTCATTGTTTTCTTCGATATCCGATGCGTGATGCACTACGAATTCGTTCCAGAGGGTCAGACGGTAAACAAGGAGTATTACCTAGGCGTTATGAAACGTTTGCGTGAGCGTATCCGTAAGAAGCGGCCAAATTTGTGGGCGAACAACTCATGGATTTTGCATGACGATAACGCGCCTTCTCACCGAGCTACGATTGTGACTGACTTTCCCGCCAAAAACTCAACAAACGTGCTTCAGCAACCACCGTATTCGCCGGATTTGGCTCCCTGCGACTTTTTCCTCTTCCCAAAACTAAATTTGCCCCTTCGTGGCACCCGTTTTGAGTCGATTGAAGCCATAAAACAAAATTCGGCGCGAGAGCTAAAGTCCATCCCGGAAAGAGCCTATAAAAAATGTTTCGATAATTGGAAGTGCCGTTGGCATAGATGTATTGGAGCAAATGGACCCTTTTTTGAAGGCGACCCAATAAATTTTGACGATAAAAATGTTGTTTTAATTGAAAATTCCCGGTACTTTCTTGACAAAGTAGTTCATCTGTATAACAGTTCAAAAAACTCAAATAAGACTGTATTGTTTCTGTTGATCGCTGTAATGACCAATGAATGTTTGGAGCTAAGAAAGAACTTTCTGTTACCCCAGAGCTCATACTCCTTATCAATTATATTTGGAAAAAGAGTATCAGCCGAATTAATTCATTTGAATAAAAATGCTAATATGACTTGAGCATCCTGAAGGTTTTTTGTATTTTTAACATAAAAAATCGGTTATACAGTTCTTTTCTGGAATTAGCTCTCTAAGGTGTGTCGTGTATGTATATTTGCGTGCACTAGGTGACGTTGGTGTTTGATAAAACTTAAGTGTTCCTATGCAGGATGAATAGTGCGTGGCTGACTTACAGCGTACTGATAATTGAAGCCAATACGCTTCGAAACATGTCTGGCATGTAGAAGCTTATTGGCAATTATCAGTCTGTAATGTCCAACGAATGCTTGGAGCCAATATGCTTCGAAACATGTTCATGTCTGCTACTTACGTCATAGCTTATTTGAGTTTTGAACTGTTGTTCAGATGTATGTTGCACTATCCCCATTCGAAGAATTTTCTGTTACCTTTAGTAATTTTTATAAATAAAAAATCATATGGATTCTTTCCATTTTAATCTAGATCCAAATGCCATTAATGTAAACATTGGACAAGTAAAAAGGGTACTACTCACACACTTCTTTTCTTGGAAACTCATTATAATGGCTTTTTTCTAACTGCATTATAACGACTTTTATATTGTTCACCATTGTCTTTATCACAGATTATATGTAGAAGCGATCTGTTTCTCTATTTTAGACATATTGTGATTATGAAATAGAGGAATTCCTGCAAAGATTTAAGTTAAAAGCTGCTAGTCAGCATTTATTTCAGCAGACTTATACTGCAGTTAGCAAGAAGTATAACATTAACATAATAAAACTAGATTATTTTAATTAAGAATTTTTTTACAACCCTCCATATGTGAAATCTTTAGACAAATAAAGTATCTGTTAATTATTATAAGTGTTCTTATTTAATATTGCTCAAAATTTCTTTCATTTCAGAATGTTAGAAATTTTAGGTGCAAGAGTTATAGCAAACCTTCGGATCCTATTATTTATATTTTATATTATATTCATCATACACAGTATGCTCCTAAATTGTCCTCTGTATTATCCGAGCAATATCTTAAAGATATATCTTCGATGGCAGCTTGTACTGACTCCAATGTTATATATGATTTTATTGATATCAGCAGTGGCTTTGAATCTTTCTGTGACGTCCTGATATAACTGATCAACTCTAAGTGCCCTGTTAGGAGGGCAGTATCTCCAGTATTAATGAACACTATTGTGATAAAAAGCCTTGTGTACAATGAAGACTTAATCGAACAATAAGTTAAAAATTGTGGAAATGATATAATTCAAGAGATGGCGTCCAAAATTTCTGAACATTTGGAGCATCTTACCAACCTTTCAGTCACTTCTGGAAAGTTTCCATTTGTCTTTAAGAGAGCAAAGGTTATTCCTATTTACAAAAAAACTGCTACTAGTTATCTTCCAATAACTCTATTGAATTATATCTCAAAGGTTATGGAGAGGTTGGTATATGAAAAAATGTTGGATTATTTGAACAGTTGTCAACTATCACGAGTTGCCAATATCGCTTCCGGAATGGCAAATCAATTGAAACTGCAAAGAATCAATTTGTTTTTTATGGCTGCTTAGACGATGGCATTTGTTCAATGAATCGCGTGCGTTTGATCGCCTGAAATTCAATTTCATGGTGGATAAACTCTACATATATATTGGATTAAGGGGAGTGTTTCTTGAATGGATTCACTGTTTTTTGATCAATCGGCATCTATTTGTTCGAGTTGGTCAACAGGATTCCAAAGAATATACAATGAAGAGATCCACGTATTTTTATAAAGGAAGCTTCCCCGGGAGGGAAGCGGCTGTTCTCTCAAGAAGAGTGCATAGATAAATAAGAATATTAATTCTTATCTCTGGAAGAGTGGTGGTAATCTTTGGCGACTGAACGCCGGCTTTAGAGAGTCCAGTTTTCCTTTGTTCAAAATAGAACGCCATTGTCCATTGTTCTTTAAAGGTTAAGGATAGACACAAAGGGAAGTCGACTGAGCTGCCTTAAAATGTAAAGTTATTGTATTGAATTACCTGAGGTCAAGGTGAGTGTTATTTGTATGTATTCTTTCTTCATTGGTGGATTTTACTGTATTGATGCTCCAGCTAGGGGCGACTTGCTTACTTTAATCTGAATTGACCATTTAACATATTTCATACATGTAAGCATCTTTATCTTCATTTCATTTATTGGGATCTAAGAGGTGGTTAACAATGGTACTTTGTTTGAGAATTCAGAGTGTTTAGAGTGAATGAAATTAGATGCTGACACAACAACCCTGTGTCTTCAGAGGCCTTCCTGAACAACTTTATTATTAGATATACAGATTATAATGAATAGGTAGTTAAAAAACAGACACCACAACATCTGTGTCTTCAGAATGCCGCAAGAAGACATTCCTGAACAATGATATGCGCCTAGATTATAATAATCTTATTAGCTAGTAGGTATGTGAATGGGGAATTCCTGACCAAAGGGTTATTGTTTAACTACCTCGAAGATCATTGTTAAATGTTCCTAATGCCATGTTATCTGTGTATTCACTGAATAGACTGCTGTATTTACCTTTGCTTATACAGTAAATATGTTTTAGGATATTATTACTATTATTATTATCCTGATACTCCTAGATCTTCTGTGAAGCTTATTCAGCTTGACTGAGTTAGGAGTTATGGATATTAGAAAGGTTATCGATCTCTGGAACCTTAATTTTATAAATAAAGGGAAGGACAGGGTTGAAGGATGTATGGGAGCTGAAGAGAGGTCACGGTTTTTCTCCCTGACTCATTTTCCCTAAAGCCGAACCTCGCTCTCACATAGAGTGAGTGCGGGAACAAATATTATATTTTACTTAACGGTGTATTCTGAACTTCCCGTCACTTGTTTCCTCGTTCTCGTTCAAGTGCAATTTGGGTTATCTACACAATGTAACATCCTATTCTCCCGCTTTATCACGATTAGCGTTTTTTAGAGTACTCTGTATAATCCCAGATATCTTAGAGTACTCCGTAAAATCCCAGGTATCTTAGAGTACTCCGTAAAATACCGAATATTTTAGAGTACTCCGTAAAGTACGGAACACTTCAACAACATAAATGAAATGGGAATACCTCAGGGATCTAAGTACTTGATCATTGACAGTTCTATAAATTCCCTCTAAAACTAAATTCGTCTCCAAAATGCACAACATAACCTCAAGAATGTCTTTGAAAATAACTCTGTTTAAAAGTTTCTTCAAAGAAATTACAAAAGCATGCAGCACATCTTCAAAAAGGCCATTTGGAATTACCACGTCGATAACTCTTCAATTTTAAGAAGAAAAATTTTATGAAATTAAAATTTAGTGAGGTTACCAAAATGAATCTTTTTAAGATATCGTAAATCCTTCTATCAAGTAAAAACCCCCTTTTTATTATTATGTAATATATTAAAGCTCTATGAATTTTTTAAATTTTTGTTGTCTCTTTTGCATTCATTTCTTTTTCTCCATTTACTGGCCATTATTGCACAAAGGATATTTTATCAAAACAAGGAAGGTCGATAGAACTGCTAATGGAAGTTAAATCAAACAAATATTCAGGAAAAGACAAAATTAGACAAGTTCGAAGGAAATAATCAATATGATTTCTAAAACAGAAATTCCACATTATATAATATTCTTTATAAAAAATTTACAATGAAGAAATTAAAGAGTAAGCTTCTTACACCTAACAAAGTTACATACATTGTTTGATAATGACTCAGTTTCAATTTATAATTTAATTAATTATAAAATTTTTACATCTATATTACAGATTAATTATCAGGATTCCCAGTAGGAATGACCGGATTTAAAATTAAAATGAAAAATAACTAAGTAAAAAATATTAGGAAATATATGTTAAAATGGTTTTACTAGATGACCTGAATGTAAATTTTTTTTAAAATAGATTCACAATAAATTTCGATGACTGTAGCATTTCAGCTGTTATTGCAGCTATGATGCTGCAAATATCTGCACAAAATTCACCAAGAATCTTGAGTTTGTTGGCATATACCAGGGTAGGCGAACCAATGGCACGCGACACAATATTTTGGGCACGTCGCAGAATTAGGTATTTTAAGACGATCGAACGCGATGCTCCTACGCTGGTTTGTTTTGTTTTTATAATGCCGTGGGTTTCAATTGCGAATGACGCATTGTTTGCTTACGCATAAAGTAATAGTGAGTTTTGTTGACATAATTGTATTGTAAAGTTTATTGAAGTGATTTTAAACTGATATTAAATATTTTGCTTATTATTATTAAATTTTAATATGGCCAGCTCAGCAAAAAAACGAAAAGTTCATGATACTAAGTTTAACAGAGAATTTCAAACTTGGTGGACTGAGAAATATGGCACGATTAGTAAAGGTGACAAAGCGGTGTGTGTTTTATGTTCTGGAACAGTGGTATGTAGAACATCGTCTGTTAAACGGCATTTTGAAACAAATCATAAATCTGTTAGTCAAAAAAGCGAGGCAGAGCAAAAAGAATTCATTGCAAGTGCATTGAATGACAGAAATAAACAGTCAACGTCTATGATTAAATTTGTTGGCAAAAATTGTAATACAAGCGCGGCAAGTTACGCGGCTGCAAATGTCATTGCTCGGCATGGTAAACCTTTTCAAGAAGGTGAGTTTTTGAAGGAAGTCTGGTAAGCATGCGCGCCCTCTCTTTTTGAAGATTTCGACAATAAAGATAAGATAATTCAGCGCATCAAAGATAATCCTCTATCAAGAAACACAATAAAAGAAAGAATCTTAAAACTGGCCGAAAATATAACAGATCAACAAAAAATTGACATTAAAGATGCTTCTTTTATATCGCTATGTCTTGACGAAAGCACTGACGTCACTAAATCTGCACGTTAAGCTGTTTTTGCTCGGTATTGCGTAGAAAACGTTATTAAGGAAGAATTAATTGCAATAAAATCGTTGCTAACAACTACAAAGGGAACAGATATAAGTACGGCAGTTAAAAATTCGCTTGCTGAAAAAGAAATTGATATAAAAAAAATTGTTTCTGTAACAACTGATGGTGCTCCAAGTATGGTGGGTAAAAAAAAACAGTTTCATAAGTTTATTTCAAGCTGACGTAGGACATTCGATTCTTGAATTCCACTGCATCATTCACCAACAAGTCTTTTGTGCTAAGAGTGGTTTAATATCCCTTGATAATGTAATGTAGTTACAAAATAGTCAACCTTATCTCGTCACAGGCTTGAAACAAGCGAAAATTCGATGCTTTGTTGGACAAAGTCAACTCGGTGTATAATGGCTTACTGATGTATAATAGTGTTCGCTGGTTGAGTCGCGGGAATGTACTTGAAAGATTTGTTGATTGCTTGGAAGAAATCAGACTGTTTTTGCAAAATGAGGGAAAAATTGCACAATACCCACAGTTATTGGACGTTATGTGGCTTTCAAAATTGATGTTTTTTACAGACATATGCCAACATTTAAACACATTAAACGTAAAGCTTCAAGGGACAAACAAAACAATTATTGCCATGATAGATCTCGTTCGCGCTTTTGAGGCAAAACTGCAAGTTTTTAGAAACGATATTATCACAAGAAACTACAAGTATTTTCCAAACTTGAAAAAATATATGAATGATTTAGATATTCACGAGACAGCAGAGAAAGAAAAAATGACTGAAGAATTTATTTCTGTGATCGATTCTTTAATCAAGGAATTTTTAGGGAGATTTTCTCAGTTCAAAGAATTGTCGGAAATACTCAAGTTCATTATGTACCCAGATGTGACGTCATTTCATAAACTGAACTTCTCTCAATTTGATTGGTTGGAAATTGAAGAATTTGAAATGCAGCTGATTGATTTCCAATCTAGTTCAATATGGATTCAAAAATTTATTGAAACAAGGAAAGAGTTGGAATTAATTGAAACTGAAAGATCGACAAGTAATTTAAGTAAAAATGCTAATAATAAACTTCTGGAAACATGAAATGCGTTACCAGACACATTTAACTGTTTGAAGAAGCTGGCTCATGCTATTTTAACCATGTTTTCATCTACATATGCCTGCGAGTCATTATTTTCAGAGATGAATAACATTAAAAACTCGGTTAGAAACCGTTTGACAGATGAATCTAGTTCAGCATGCATTTTGCTAAAAGTAACATCTTACAACCCTAACATAAATTATTTGTCGTCTAACCTGCAGCAACAGAAGTCACACTAATTTTACTGAAATTTAATATAAACATACCAAAATGTACCTCTTTTGCTTACTTTATTTAATAAAGAGCTTTGATAGTATTTATAATTATTATTTTCCAAATAATCAGAAAGTCAAAATTATTTGATGGCACGCGAATGACCCCATTAAACTTTTTTTTAGAAAAAATGGCACGTTGATGCATAAAGGTTCGCCTACCCTGGCATATACTTTCTTAGTAAGGGCCATTTTGTGAATAACAATTATTCTTGAATTTTGATAGAAGTTTTGGTTCATTTCTAAAATTTGATGCAGGGTGAAAAGATTCATGATGGAGGGAAAGTCTTAATGAGAACAACGTCAAGTAGCTGGAAAAAACATGGCTCCCATGAGCTTTCAAATTTCGATCATCCTTAATGAGAATCAGGTTATTTTATTAAAATGATTTTGTATCAACATACTGTATTATTATATAAGAGTCATAAAAATCCCTGCATTAGACTTGTGTCAAAAAAAAACAACATGATCAACACCATTTTCAAATTTAATTTTCCAAATTTGTATGCGCTCGTTTTATATGAGATCTTAGAGAACGGAGAAAATTTGTATCAAAATCACACAAGTGACATTTATGCTGCCTCAAATTTAAATGAACCGAATCTATGTGATTCTTGAGACTGACCTTCTGATTTGCAGAATATTTACATAAGTGACATTTATGTTGCTTTAAATTTAAATGAATCGAATCCACGTGACCTTTGAGTATACTCTTATAACTTGAAGCATACTCACACAAGTGACATTTATGTTGCTTCAAATTTAAATGAACCGAATTTATATGATTTTTGAGATTCACCTTCTGATTCGCTGAATATTTACATAAGTGGCATTTATACTGCTTTAAATTTAAATGAATCGAATCCACATGAACTTTGAGTTTACCCTTACAACTTGAAGCATACTCACATAGGTGACATTTGTGTTGCTTCAAATTTAAATGAACTGAATCTACGTGAATTTTAAGAGTATGTTTGCGGTTTGTGGCGAAATCACATTTGTTGCATTCGAACTGCTTGAAATTCAAATGAATTGCATTTATATGAATGTTTACGCTTTTTTTATTATTTGCAGCAAAATCGCAATAGTGACACTTATGTTGTTTCAAATTTAAATGAACCGAATTTATGTGTTCCTTGAGGCTATATTTTCGATTTGCACCATAATCACATAAGTTACATTTGTGTTGTTTCAAATTTAAATGAACTGAATCCACATGAATTTTAAGTGTATGCATACGGTTCGTAGCAAAATCGCATTTGTTGCATTTGTGATGCTTGTACTTCGAATGAGTTGAATTTATGTGGATTTTCAGACGTTCTTTATTATCTGTAGCAAAATCACAAAAGTGACATCTATGTAGCTGCGAATTTGAATGAGCGAAATTTATATGACTTAAGAGATGAACTTTCTGACTTGTAGAATATTCACACAAATGACACTGTTGCTTCAAATTCAAATGAACCGAACGTATGTGAATTTTCAGGTTATTTTTTTGATTCGCAGAATACCCGCATAGGGGACATTCGTGCTTTTTCAACATTAAATGAACCGAATCTATATGAATTTTGAGAACCTGTCTTTGATTCGCCGAATATTCGCAAAGGTGACACTTATGCCGTTTCAAATTCAAATGAACCGAATCTATATGAGTTTTGAGTACCCCTTTCCAACTTGTGGCATAGTCGCAAAAGTGACACTTATGGTGCTTCAAATTTAAATGAATCGAATCTATGTGTTCCTTGAGGCTGTATCTTTGATTCGCCGAATACTCACATAAATGACATTTATGCTGTTTCAAATTTAAATGAACCGAATCTACGTGAATTTTAAGAGTATGTTTACGGTTTGTGGCGAAATCACAGTCGTTGCATTTATGCCGCTTGAAGTTCAAATGGACCGAATTTATATGGATTTTTAGACTTTCTTTATAATTTGCAGCGTAATCACACGAGTGACATTTATGTGGCTTCGAATTTAAGCGGACCGAATCTATTCGCTTTTCGAGGTTATCTATCTGATTTGCGGAATGGTCAATGTTCTTTATGTCTTTTATAACAAACCGGTCACAAGAGCCAGAACTGAGATTTTCTTGCTGATATTCTACGAGTTTAGGAGAGTGAAATTTCTCACTATCAATTCTATTGTGGTAGTCGCTTTTAACGATGTATTTTTTCCTATCATGGACTTCAAATTCATCGGTAAAATTTTCAGTGATGTGCACCTCCTCATTCTTCGCATAGATATTTTCAAATTTCTCTTGTTTATCTGGACACAGGGCACTGAAACCAATAGAATTATAAATAATGTACAATCTGTAAATTTGTCTCATATTATAAAATATTAGTGAACAGACTCTGCTTCTGATATCCCTGTTAGAATTAAAAAATAATAATAATAATAATAATAATAGTGCCTTTATTCATACATTTACAATAGAATAGAATAGAATAGAAAACGTTTTTATTGCAAAGAGTCATTGCACATATCACAGTATGAAGGATAAGTGACAGCAAAACATACAACAGGTCAACAACAATATAAAGGTCTCACAGCCCTGACTGATTCCTACAGTATGTATAAAATTCCAATATACTATAGGGTTCACATGCAATAATAAAATTTCTCACCACACTTTTAAAATGTTTGCCCTCTCTCGCCTTCATAATACCTATAGGAAGTGAGTTCAATAATTTGATGCACATGTACTGCATTCCTTTCTGAGACAAGGTGAGGGAACGCATCGGACAATGATAGAGACACACCCGTCTAGTATTATTTTCATTTTTAAGGTTTTCAAAAAACTCTGGATGATCCTGAATAAAACAGATGCATCTATACACATACATCCCCGTCAATGTCATTAAGCCCATTCTTTTAAAGTGTCCTCTGCATGACTCCCGGTACTTTAGATTCAGCAGGATCCGCAAGGCGCATTTTTGAATAACGAATATTCTATCCACTTGAGATGAACTTCCCCAGAAAACAATTCCATATGTGAGTAACGGTTGGAAAAAGGAGTTATATATCATTTTCAATGTGTCCGTATTTAATTGATATCTTAAAATTTTCATACTGTATATAGTAGAGTTTAATCTCCCGGATAGAACATCGATGTGTTTGTGCCATTTCAAGCTGAAGTCAACATGAACCCCCAAAAACTTCGCGACTCCCCGAATAGACACAGGTCCATTTTCGGTCCGCAAACTGCCGGGTATCGGAAAGCCGCTCCTGTCAGTGCAGAAAGCAACGCACTCCGTTTTAGTGACATTAAGCTTCAACCCGTTCTGACAACACCACTCATCAGCACACCTAAGGGCATCCTGTGCCTCAGCCACAAGTTGTGTAACCCGATCAGATTTGACCATTATGTTCGAGTCATCTGCGTACAGGATAGCATCCCACAGATGCCCTTCAATATCTCTCGGAAAATCGTTGATGTAAAGGACAAAGAGGAGAGGTCCCATAATACTCCCTTGGGGAACCCCCATCCCAACGGTCCTCTCAGCCGAATGATATTTTTTCCCGTCTCTGTGTATGGTGACTGTTTGTTTTCTGTTATGTAGATAATTTCGAATAAGTTGCAGTTGTTTGTCTCTGATACCGTATCTTTCCAACTTCAACAGGAGTCGCTCATGGTTGACGTTGTCGAATGCTTTAGATAGGTCTAAGAATATACACAAGGGCACTTCTCCAGCTTCTATTGAATTCAGAATTGCGGTTGTAAACTTGTATATAGCTGTTTCTGTATTTCTACGTGCCATGAAACCATGTTGAGACTTATGAAATATTTTGAACTTATTGAAAAAACTAATCAAACGTGTGGCTAATATTTTTTCAAAAATTTTGGAAAATGAGCTGAGAAGGCTAATGGGACGGTAGCTCCCCAAGTCATCCGGGTTTCCACTCTTGCAAAGAGGTTTAACAACAGCTATTTTTAATCTTTCGGGAAAGAATATATAAACATAGGGCGAAGTCTAGCTTAAAGCTATTCCACTCAACCCTGAAAAAAAAAAAAAAAACAAAAAGGAAAAAAAAAACAAAAGGATAGAAACAAAAATAAGCGAAAAAAAAATAAAATTAACGAATCAATTCCATTGTGAGTAAACAAAACATATTTCATATTCATAAAATTTTCCTAATTTATAATTGGCTCGTCAAGAATTTTGACTTCAAAATTTTTCTCAGTGAGCTCAAAGAAACGCCTTCACACGAAACTAAAAATTCATTATGTAACTTCGCCGCATTGAAGGTGAAGGAGCGCTGAAACATGGCTGAACCAAATCTTGGCAGCATGAGCCTATGACCATGCCTAACGTCCACGCAATGAACATCACGTCTAAAAATTAGCTTTTCCCTCAAATACGGTGGAAGACAAGAACGTAAAATTCGATGAACCATAATCGTCAGGTGGAGCCGGAAATCATTCTCAACCCAAGCTGTTAATTCCGTCCCTTATTCCACTGCCATATTTCCTCAAACCGAAAACAAACCGGCAGCATGAATTCTGCATTTTCTGTAGTCTGCGCCTCTGCACGGAATCAAGGCAAGGGTAAAAAACCGTTAATCCATAGTTTAGTTTGGACAAAACGAGAGTCTCACAGAGACACTTGCGTGACTGAAAATCCAAACAATATCTCTGCCGATACAAAAGGCGCAATGCAAGGAAAGAATTCCTCAACAGCAACGAGACATGCTCCCTGAATCTCAACTGGCAATCGAAAAAGATTCCCTGGTTTCTACAGCAGGTGGAGGACGGAATTCTTTCACCGCCCATCTTGATCTCAATACTTCTACCAAGCTCTACAATTAAATTACCAAAAACTGCAACAATTTATATTTACTTTATCTTCATGTCATAAAATGGATCAATTTTAATATCATTTGAAATGGATGGATTGAATCATTAGAAGTTGGTGAAAATATTCATAATTAAATATTCAGTTGTGGACAAAGAACAAAGTTATGAAATTATCATAAACATTAAGTTTACGGATTAACTTATTATACTTAATAATACTAAGAGCAATGAAAGTCTTATCCAATACGAAATAAATGTTTTAGTTAGACAGTTCAAGTCACCATTAATTCTTGGGACAAAAAATGCTCTATCTAAGGTGCGGTAATGACATACAATTGTACAATCTCTTTAAATAAAATCATACTTTGTTTAAACAGTAATCAGGGACCGACTCCAAGTTTGAAAATTTGGATTGATCAAGCTGATTATCTGGAAATCTGTAAATTTTCAGAATAATTGTTGATATAATTCATAATAAAAGGCCGTTTCATGCAACAAGTGCCTGAAATCACTAAGTCGTTACGATGATTCAATTCAGTGTTTTAATGACAGTTCTCATTTGTTTCACACACAGTGTGTTAACATAACTCTGGATAAATTAGAGGCAATGAAAAAATTAAGAACCAATTAAGTCTTGGACGTGTGTTGAATGTTTATCCGACATAACCTGGAAAGTGTATGCTGAAAAGAAGGATTTACCTGATATTTTTTTTTTTTTTTATTATCATTTATTCATTAGCAATCAGAATACAACAATTCTATGAGCTAATTTGCTGTCTACAGAGCTTTGAGCTCTCAAATGATTTGATATGGTCTTCTCCAGTGAAAAGACCATTTTAAATCTACTTCATATCAGCTGGCCAGGTCCTTTTGAGTCTTCTCATGTCTTGAGGTTGAAGCAACGGTTGTAGTAAGTCGTTTATATGACCATCTAACTTGGTGTGATGTTTTTGGCTCTGTTCCTTGATGACATCCTTCACATAAGGTATTTTCAAATCTTCATGCAGGGTTTGATTTGACACATACCATGGAGCATTTGTTAGCAATCTCAGTATTTTCGATTGGCATCTCTGGACTAGAGTTACATTGGACTTACTTGTACATCCCCAAAGTTCAATTCCGTATGTCCATATGGGCTTTATGACCGTTTTATATATCAGCAGCTTGTTTTCTAATGAGAGTTTCGATTTTCTACCTATAAGCCAGTTCAGTTCTTTAGTTCTAAGGTCTATTTGCTTCCTTTTTTTAATAATATGCTCCTTCCAGGTTAGTCTGCTATCTAAATGCACTCCCAAATATTTAACAGTTGGGGAATTTGGTATCTTTATATTGTTCATAAAGATGGGTGGACACTGGTCTCTTCGAAGAGTATAATTTACTTGAACTGACTTGGTTTCATTAACTTTTATCTTCCACTTATGCAGCCATTCTTTTATTTCATCAAGATGAATTTGCAATCTATTAGATGCCTCTTTGGGATCTTCATGGCTTACAAGAATTGCAGCATCATCTGCAAAAGTTCCCATTATCGTATTCGCATTTGTGGGCATATCTGCCGTATACAGCGTATACAAAAACGGTCCCATAACACTTCCTTGGGGAACACCGGACTGAATAGGATAAAAATCAGACATTTTATCATTCACCCGTACTCTGAATCTCCTTCCAGTAAGATAAGATCTCATCAACTTGTAGCAGTATAATGGCAGACATTTCTTTATCTTATACAATAGTCCAGAATGCCAGACTTTATCAAAGGCCTGGCTTACATCCAAAAAAGCAGATGTGCAGTATTGTTTGAGTTCCAGGGCTTTGCTTATCTCATGACTTATTCTGTGTGTCTGCTGTATGGTGGAGTGATTTGTTCTGAATCCAAATTGGTGTGGAGGAATCCATTCTTTGGTGTTGGGATCCGACTTTATTCTCAATAGCAAAATTTTCTCCAAGATCTTAGATAAAGTTGGTACTAAGCTAATTGGTCTATATGATGTTACAGCGTTTAGATTCTTGCCGGGTTTCAGTATGAGGATTATTTCTGCAGTTTTTAGGTGTTCTGGCCAATAATTTTGTCTCAGGATAGCATTGAATATATATGCCATCATTGCTACTCCTTTCTTAGGCAGTTCCTTGATCATTTTTGGTGTGACCTCATCTATTCCGGCAGCTTTTCGTGTGTTCAGGTATTTTATTTCTTTTTGTAGTTCTTTTATGGTGATACTTTTCATAGGAGTCGTATTAGAAGGAATATTTAACATTTCTCTTTCAACCTCGTAATCGTGTATGTCATCATTGGGTGTGAATACTTCAGCCAGGTGTTCTGCAAATGTTTGAGCCTTTTCATTGTCAGTCCTTGCCCATTGAATAGTTGATCCTGGTATGTTGCGTAAAGGTGGTATATGGATTTTTGGTTTTTTTGAGTTTTTTTATTGGTTTCCACACTGAATTATCATATCTATTTAAACTTAACACATAGTTGTTGAATGACAATTCTTTGTGTTCTTTCATCTTAAATTTTAGTTCATTTGTTAATCTGTTCAAGATGGTCTTGTCTGCAGGCGAGTGTGTCTGATGCCATCTCTTTCTAACTCTTCTCTTCTGTGCTAGAAGTCTTTTGATTTCCTCTGGAACATTATATGTTTTACACTTTTCTTCAGAAGTAGGCGTGGCTTTTCCCACAGAATATTTAAGAAGATGAACAAATGATGTCAATACTCCATCTATTTCACTTGGTCTTTTAAGACTTACATTCAGGCATATATGTTCTTCGATTAAACTTCTGTATTCTGTATTTATCTGATATGAAACAATTTTCTACTGAATCTATCCATGGTATTGAGGAAAATATTATCAAATCCTTCAAAGATCTGTGGCTGCCTGAGATAGAGAGTTTAAAGCTTGAGATTTCTAATCTTAGATATGAGATCTGGAACTTAAGAGAAGAAAACAAAAAATTGATAGAATACATTAAAAAGGGTGAAACTAATGAATCACAATCTAAAGTCAAGAAGATCATGGAGCAAAAAAAAAAGAACCGGCTCAAAGCATTTCGAAAGCCAATATCCATTAAAATAGGTGATGCTGTGATTTTAAAGGGATCGTTTTTTTTTCAGCTATTACTGTATAACACAACAATTAATTCGACATAATCGGTCCAATGGTTCCGCAGTTATTAGCTGCAATAAATTTATTCAATTAAGATGTGAATTTTTCAATACATCCTCGCATTGTTCCTGCAATATTTTCTAAACGGAAAATTTCACCTTTAAAAAAAGGTATGTGTAATTACTACTGTTATGTAGTACTTTAATACATCGGAATTGATTCAACTAAATAATTTAGGATAAAATATGATGAATTCAATTATGAATAGCAAATTGAAGATGCTTACGGATCAAAGGAGGTACATATTTCCTCTTTGACATCATCAGATTGATAAGGGAGGTCCATCGTACCAATAAGCCTTCAATTAAATCGGAGGCTTCTTTTTTTTTTTAACTCGAAATCTATCCATCAAAAATAATTTAACACAGGAACAGAAGTGATGGCTCTGCTACTATACATGACATATGACATACTAGACGCACAGATTACGGAAATAAGGTTATGTCCATTATGTTTTTTGTGAATTAGAGGTAATGAAGTAAATAGTGAATGACAACGATTTACTAAACATTACTTAATTTCGAAATCTGTGCCATAGATAAACAAGATTGTACAATCTCGGTAATCTATGATCTGTGCAGATGGCTTTTAATGTTTTTGAGGTTAATATGTAAACACAGATTAGTTCATAGACAAATAAGAACATAAAGATTGGACACTCACGGGAAAAAGGTCTTAATCAAGTTTGTCGCTTTTTTTGTAGCGACTGGTGCAAGAAACAAATTCAACTAGAGAAAACTATTACCAACTCTCAAGAGAACTGCACCTCTGCTTTTAGAATACTGCATTATCGACGCTTGGCGCGAATATTTGAATCTTCTTTCAGTTTTTCCTAGGACTAAAATTAAAACAAGTGTTCAGAAATTGCTATGTTTTACTACCAAAACATTGAAATGCTTACATTCACACAACTTTACAATAAATACATTTCAATTTTTTGGTAGTAAAACATAGTAATTTCTGAACACTTGTTTTAATTTCAGCCCTAGGAACAACTGAAACAAAATTCAAATATTCGTTTCAATCTTCAAACTCACTATTTGAATAACAGAAATATGTTTGAACTATAATTATTTATTCATTATAAAAATAGAAACTATTAAATAAAAAAAGGGATGAAATTAACGTATGTATTTACAATATTTACATTCAATTTTTTTGTAGCACAACATAGTACTTTCCAAAAACTTGTTTCAATGTTCAAACTTACTATTTGAATAACCGAAATATGTTTGAACAATAATTATTTATTGGTTATACAAAAATAAAAACTATCAAATAAAAAAAGAGATAAAATTAACATATTTCTAATATTCCTAGGTGCTAAGACAAATTGAACCTTGAGAACATTAATTTATGAGATCTTCTTTAATATTCAAAATGTCTTTCAGCTTGGACCTTAATTGTGTCAATAAATTACTTTGCTAGATTACTGAGTGAAAATTTTGAATCAGTTCTGATTGTTATTTTATTCACTTGCTTACACCACCAGAATTAAGAACACCTGACTAGTCGAGCATAATATTTGATCAAGATTATGATGTGATGCACACTTCATAATTTGAAAATTTAAATTCTTCAATATATTTTCAAGACATTTTGAGATTTTTATTCTCTCACAAAGACTTGGAATCAAATAAAAGAGATAATTAAAACACTGATTAAATATAAAATAAGTATAGTGTCCCGGTTTTATCAAATTACCAAATTGATATTTCCTACACTCAATAAAATCTAGACCTTTTAACAACTCACTATGACCAAGTAAATTAATCCTACAGATTGCACAGTTTCTAATAGATAAATCGTTTGATATAATTTTACAAATTGCACCACTCAACCTGAAGAAGTTCTTTTCCTATCAACATTTGGCACTGATCTAGAAACTGGCCCATACCATTTCAATTCTGTTACCTCAGGAAATTCACCAAGAGAAAAAATAATATTATTAGATCATCCAGAGCATTTTGTTGCTGTTTTACATAGCATTGATTTATATTCCAAACTAACCAACTAAAGATACTGAATGGTTTCAGCCGTTACTATTTGGTAGTTGATCATAATTAAAACAAATTGTAGAAATTACTATGTTTTACTACCAAAAAATATATATTACACATTTTCTTGTGACTCGAGTTTCGGGAAATGAACTATCCCATCATCAGACAACTGAAGACCTAACAGTGGTACAGAGGTATTCAAACAAAAGTGATAAATATTTTGAATATTTCAATAGATTCTAGGTAACACCTAATAGTGGTACAGAGGTTTATAAGCGGAACATGATAAAAAATCGGGTTAAAAAAAGAGGAGCCTTCTAACAGATATCGGAATGTCGGCAATCGACAAAGAAGGTTGTTAAACAGATGGTACCCATTTAAATATCTCAAATAATTTTTGGGGTTACATAGCTCCGTACAGTCATTCATTATTTTTACATTATTTTGTTGTATATCTCAAATATTTGGATTTACAAAGCTCCACACAGTCATTCATTATTTTTTACATTTTTTACAATCAATAGAATGTAAAAAATAATGAATGACTGTATGGAGCTTTGTAAATCCAAAATTTGAGATATACAACAAAATAATGTAAAAAATAATGAATGACTGTACGGAGCTATGTAACCCCAAAAATTATTTGAGATATTTAAATGGGTACCATCTGTTTAACAACCTTCTTTGTCGATTGCCGACATTCCGATATCTGTTAGAAGGCCCCTCTTTTTTTAACCCGGTTTTTTATCACGTTCCGATTGTAAATCTCTGTACCACTATGCATTTTCTTGGCGTGACTGTCAACTCTTCTGTCTGTTGGGGGAACATGTGACTGCCTGGTCTGGTGTAAATAAGCTGGGATATTTGTTTAAGCCTAGGAAATATTTCTTTGCAGATAAGGTTCTTCTACTGTATAAAGCCCAGATCAGACCAGGACTGGAATACTGCTCTTATGTTTGGAGCTCAGCACCAGTCATTCGTTATAACTTTTAGATTCCATCCAGAAAAGAGCAGTACGACTGATTGACTACCCAACTATAACAGCCAATTTGTAGTCATTGGAACGTAGAAGGAACCAACTTGTGCTTGTTCTATAGATATTTTCACGGTCGATGCTTCACACAACTGAAGGAAATAAAATAGGATAACAGTGCGATTAAGAATGCTCTTTTCTGTTCGTTTAATACATATATTATAAATAATTTTTTTCACACTTGTATTATTAAACCCAGTAAACTAAAGGACCAACATGATTTAAATAAAGAAAATCGAGAAATTGTACAGTGACTTTTTATTAAAGTTGAAAAAATCAATATAATATTGCACCGAGTCGCATGTAATGGATATATAAAAAAGAATGAGGTTACACAGGGAATAATATGTAGTAAGAGATAAGGAAAATTATTTCAAGTTCATTAAAACTCTATTGAATCGAATTTCTAAGAATGGACTGAACTTAACCGATTTTTGAATGAGTTTTTCTAATTTAACGCATAATCACATAAGTTATATTTATGTTGCCTCAAATTTAAATTAACTGAATCTATATGTCTTTTCATGTTACGTTTCTAGATTTCTAGCATAAACGCAAAAGTTACATTTATATTGTTTAGTATTCAAATGCGCTGAACCCATAGGGCTTTTAAAGTGATCTTTTCGTTTGAAGAATATTTACATGAATGATATTTATTTTTTTCAAATTCAAATGAACTGAATCCACATGAAATCTGAGAACTTGTTTTCTATTTTAGCACAATGCAACATGAGTTGCATTTATGTTTTTTCGAATTTAAATGATCATCTAGATTATACTTCTAATTCGCAGCATAATCACATACTACTCTGTCAAGAAAGTCCGGGAATTTTCAATTAAAACAACATTTTTACACTTAATCGTCAAAATTTATTGGGTCGCCTTCAAAATAGGCTCCATTTGCTCCAATACATCTATGCCAACGGCACTTCCAATTATCGAAACATTTTTTATAGGCGCTTTCCGGGATGGACTTTAGCTCTCGCGCCGAATTTTGTTTTATGGCTTCAATCGACTCAAAACGGGTGCCACGAAGGGGCAATTTTAGTTTTGGGAAGAGGAAAAAGTCGCAGGGTGCCAAATCCGGCGAATACGGTGGTTGCTGAAGCACGTTTGTTGAGTTTTTGGCGAGAAAGTCAGTCACAATCGTAGCTCAGTGAGAAGGCGTTATCGTCATGCAAACTCCATGAGTTGCTCGCTCACAAATTTGGCCGCTTCTTACGGATACGCTCACGCAAACGTTTCATAACGCCTAGGTAATACTCCTTGTTTACCGCCTGACCCTCTGGAACGAATTCGTAGTGCACCACGCCACGGATATCGAAGAAAACAATGAGCATCACCTTCATTTTCGAGCGGCTTTGGCGTGGTTTTTTCGGTTTCGGCTCATTTTTTGCCACCCATTCCGATGATTGCTGGCTTGTTTGCATATCGTACTCGTAGACCCAGGTCTCATCACCAGTTATAATGCGTTCCATGAATGTAGAATCGGAATTACAGCGATCCAGCATGTCTGAAGCAACCTGTTCGCGATGACGTTTTTGAAGAAAATTCAGGTCTTTCGGTACGAGTCGTGCGGCCACCTTTCTCATGCCCAAAATATCAATCAAAATCGTACGTGCGGACTCGTGGGATATCTTAAGATCATGTGCTATCTCTCTCAAGCTGGTACGACGGTTTTCCAGCACCCTTTCCTTAATTTTATCGACGTTATCTTCGATCGAAGCCGTCGATGGGCGACCACTTCACGACCGTCCTTGAAGGCTCTGCACCACTGATATGCACGAGTTTTCGATAGAGCATTATCACCAAAGGCCTTTTGCAACATTTTCAATGCATCGGCACACGAAAACTCATTCGCAACACAAAACTTTAAACAAATTCTTTGCTCAACGTAATCACCCATAGTAAAAATCGGCACGCACTCTGACATCGACTGACTTAATCAGCTGTTGCAAACACACTAGTTGACAGATCCCGCTCAAGCTTGGCATAGTAATTAAGGACAGTGGTACCAACCTAGGAAAAAATTTTTTTACCTGCCTCATTGCCCCGCCAGATTTAAATCGATAATTCCCGGTACTTTCTTGACAGAATGTATATTTCTCTATGTACTGGTAGAAAGTCGAAAAAACATTGACCTTGAAATTAAAAAGTTAAATGATCAAACCTCAACTACAACCTCTTACTGCCTGAAACGATATATTCAGATCCTTTCTCCTCACACCAAAATATACGGACCTTCAATGCAAATGCTAGGAAAGTGAAAGAAGATGGCCTCCTGGTTAATCCGAGAAATATCGACTTTATTGGCACAATATTACCGCAAAAATCAAAATCTAAGGCACCAATAATTTCTCCTAATAATCTATAATTAATTGGTACCATATTTCAAAGTCAATAAGGAGTGTGAGCTATTGTAATAGAAAGTTGTACGAATCGAGACAGTATAACATACAACTGTATAACAATTCAATACTCAAACAGACTTGATAAGGTTTTGTTGATCACAAGGGCAAATGCAGACATGCGCACGTTTCAAACTTGTTGGTTTTCATCAGAGCAATGAATGCCAGCGTTTACAAATCTGCTAAGTATCTATATTCGCAATACACAGAGACACTAGGGTATTGATCATACACTAGCGCCATCTAGAGTATGCAAACATTTATACAAGACATACCTTTACGAGCTTATTAAAGTAAGAAAATATATTTCCAGATTTAAATTGATAATTCCCGGTACTTTCTTGAAAGAATGTATATTACATTTTTATTGCTTTAATTTTTAATGAACTGAATCTATGTGACTTTTCAGATAATATATATAATTTGTAGCATAATTGCATAAATTACATACATACTCCTTCAAGTTCAAATGAACTGAATTCATATGCACTACAAGGCTTCTTTTTTGACTTGTAGCATACTGGCATAAGTTACATTTATGTTTTCTAAAATTTAAATGAACCAAGTCTATATGACGCTTAAGACAAATTTTAACATTTGCAGCATACTCACATAAGTGACATTTATATTGTCTAGAATTCAAATGAACTCTATCTATGTGACATTCAAGATCTTTTTTCAAATACGATTCATAATCACATAAGATACACTTATGCTCTTTAAAATTTGAATGAACTGAATTTATGTGAATTTTGAGTTTGAACTTATTAGATGTAGCATAATTACATAAGTTACATTTATGCGGCTTTAATTTTGAATGAACTGTATCTACATGACTTTTCAGATTGTTTTTATAATTTGTCGCATATTCGCATAAGTTACATTTATGTTGCTTTAAATTCAAATGAACTGAATTCATATGCACCTCGAGGCTTCTTTTTTGATTTGTAGAGTACTCACATAAGTTGCATTTATATTGTTTACAATTTAAATGAACCCAGTCTATATGACGTTTGAGATTAAGTTCTTGATTTGTAGTATGATTACACAAGTGACATTTATGTTGCTTCAAATTTAAATGAACGGAATCTATATGAGTTTTAAGGTAATATTTGTCATTTGTAGCATAATCGCACAAGTTACATTTATGAGGCTTGAAATTTAGATGTATCGAACGTATATGTTTTTTAAGACTGTGCTCATAATTTGTGGCGTAGTCGCATAAGTTACATCCATGTTTTTTCAAATTCAAATGAACCGAATTAACATGTGCTTGAAGGTGAACCTTCCGATTTGCAGCATATTCACATAAGTTACATTTATAACTTTTTAATTTGATGTGAACTGAATTTACATGATTTTCAAGGTTAGTTTTCAGATTTGCCGTATATTCACATAGAGTACATTCGTGCCGTTTCAAATTTGAATGAATTGAATTTATGTGTCTTTTTAGATTGCCTCTCTGATTTGCGGCATGATCACAAAAGTTACATTTATGCTGCTTCAGATCTAAATGAACTGCATTTATATGATATTTGAGATAAATTTTTCGATTTGTGCAATATTCACATAGGTTACATTTATGTTGTTTTTGTTTCGAAGGGGAATCTTCGTTTTGTTTCTTTGGATTTGCGGTGACTGAAGGTTGTTCACAGATGTTAGAACTGTTAGATTCTTGTTGATTGCTTTTTTCCAAATCAGGGAGTACAAGCTCCTTTTTATCAGTCCGTTGAAGTAAATGATCAGATTCAGCTATGTACTCTTCCCTATCTTGAATTCCAATTTCAGAGATGAACTGTTCAGCAATCTCCACATCTTCAACCTTGGGGTACCCGAAGTCCTCTTCATAATCTGGATGTAGGGAACTGAAATTGGCGAAAAAATTCATGATTTACATGTATTATCACATTCTCTATACCACATAAGAATTTCTAAATATAACATAAAGTCTAACATTGGCAGTTTGAAAATTGAATTTCGTTCTGTCTCTGGGAGGTAAGCGGTAAAAAATATCCAACATCTGCAATGTCGATACGGAACACTAGTAGCTCTGAAGTTCACACACGTCAAATTAAACATCGCTGGAATTTGTGAAATTTGCGAAGACGACTTCAGCTCTAACAAGTCTATCCAATGTGGATTTTGTGAATCCAGATTCCACCTTAAGTGTGATCGAATAAAGGATTGATTGATTTATTGATAATACTGTTAATCAACATAAGTTGTTATCACAGATATACATTTCTTATACATAAATTAATATTTATATTTATAGTAAAGACTAAAATAAATTTAACAATTTTCAAGATAAGTTCTCAAATTTTTTTTAAAGGAATGTAACGTCTTAGATAATCTAATAGTTTTTGGCAGTTCGTTGTAAAGCTGTGGTCCTATGAAGCTTGGTCTTCTTCTGCCATAGTTTGTACGGATGTTTTTATTCAAGGTAAATCTGTCCCTGTGTCTTGTTTCATAGTCGTGTGGAAACTGTTCAAAGCAGACCTTGGTTTTCAGTAAGTTATTATTTATTTTGAAAACCAACGCACACAGCTCTTGTTTTATGAGTTTTTTAATTGGCAAAATTGGGTATTGTTCATAAAGTAGATTTGTTCTTGTTTCAAATTTGAGATTGAAAATAGTTTTCACTGCTCTGTTCTGTAACCTCTGAAGCCGATTTATATTAAACTTCGTGGTATTTCCCCAAATTGGCAGTAGATATGTTAAGACACTTTTAATATGTGAATTGTACACCAGAAGTTTGTGCTTGACATCAAAACAGTTGCCCACTCTTTTCATGCAGGCTATTAATCCAGCCAGTTTACCAAAGATCATGTCAATGTGTTTTTCCCAGTTCAAATTTTCATCTATAACCAAGCCAAGGTAAGTGTATTGTGTTACTTTTCTGATGTTTTTTCCATTTATCGTGAAGTCGAGATTAATAGATGATTTTTCTTTACGCTTTGGTTTGAAGATCATGTACACTGTTTTATCCTCATTCACTACCAGTTTGTTTCGGCACAGCCATTTGTAAAATTCGGATAAACTCTTATTTACTTTTGTCTGTAGGCTTTTGAGGTCTTTTTCATAAAATACCAAGACTGTGTCATCGGCAAACATATAATATTCTGCACTCAGATCAATTTTTCCAAGACTCTCCACATATAATAAATAGAGTAGTGGTCCGAGGACCGATCCTTGGGGTAAACCACATCTAACATTTTTCCTAGGACTTTTTGTTTTATTGACAAATACATATTGTTGGCGGTTCTTTAGGAATGATTTCAGAAGACTCCAAGCAGCACCCTGAATGCCCATATCATGAAGCTTCCCGAGGAGTATTTGATGATCCACTGTGTCAAACGCCTTTTTCAAGTCAATGAATACCGTCGTCACATAATAGCCCTGGTCCGTTTTTTCAATTATACTTTCTATCAAGTCAGTCGTAGCACCCAATGTTGAGCTTGATTTTTGAAATCCGTATTGTTGTGGGGAGAGTTCAAAAAATTTGATGAATCTGTCTTTAATCACTCTTTCTATTATCTTGGATAAAATTGGGGTAATTGAAATGGGACGATAATTACTGATATCTTCCTTTTTTCCTTTTTTAAATACAGGTAATATTTTGGCTATTTTTATGTAGGACGGATAAACACCCACACTAAGACACTCATTTATCAGTTCCAATAATTTATCTTTTATTGTATGGTATATTTCTCTTACATTATATGAGGAGATCTCATCAAATCCTTTCGATGGCGAGTTTTTCAAAGAAAATACAATTGTTCTCAGCTCAGATTCCGTACATTTCTTGAGGTAGATACATTTGTCAGCAATTATATTTTCATTATCATTGTAAGGCATCAAGGGTAACTGACTTTGGAGATTTATTGCTACATTTGTGAAGTACTCATTGAATGAAGAAGCAATTTCATGGTTGGTTGTTATTATTTTATCATTAAGCTTCAATTTGTAAATATCTGCTGAGCTTGTTAGTTTGATGTTCATTGTGCTATTCAATAGTTTCCACATTTTCCTTGTGTCATTTCCAATTTTTTGTAGGTTTTCATCAAGATAGTGTTTTTTGGCATTTTTTATTGCCTTATGAGTTTCTTTCCTTAGTGTGTCAAATAGATATTTATATTCCTCAATATTAGGATGTTTTTTCATTTTTTTGTATGCTGTGTCTCGTTTTTTCATTAAATTTTGAACTGTGTAATTGAACCAATTATTATTCCTTAAAATTTTGATTGCTTTGAAGGAAGTACACTGAGCTTTTATTTCTGAAATGACTTTATCCAGTTTATCGATACTTTCCACATTTTGCATTTCTCCCTGAAGTAGTTCACGTAATTTATCGTAATCCACTTTTTCAATTGTTCTTATTTCTTTGACATTAGGTAGTTTGTTCCTGAAATTGATTTTTATATTCAGTAATTTGTGGTCAGATATTGCAGTATCATATGGCTTTATAGAACACTTCTTGTTCTTGTGTGTTATAAGATGGTCTATTATTGTACCCACCGAGTTTTTCCTTCTTGTAATTATATTCCTTTTATTTATATTTTGAATCATATATGAATTTAGGCTAACTGTATTTTTATATTTTTTCACTACATTAGTATTATTATCAGGAGCTACATTCAAATTCATATCACCAACAATTATGCAATTTTTATTCAGCAATTGGTCCAGACAATCTATAAAATGATGCACGTTATTTTTTGGAGCACGGTAGATATTAAGAATGTTCGTTTTATATTTAGGCAAGTACACGGCACAAACGTTCATTTTATCTAGTTTTTCAACTTCTAAAATTTCATATTTCAGTTCTTGTCTGATGTACATAATTACTCCACCTCCTTTCGATTTCCTGCAATCATGAACGGCATTATAGTTTTCAATATTGTAGTATGCAGTCTCAGATTCTTTCAGCCATGACTCCGTTATAGCTATGATATGTGGGTTATTAAATTTTGATGCATAGTAGAGTAGGTTTTCGAATTTGTTTTTTTTTCTTATTGAGCGTATGTTTAAGTAGAGAATGTGTAATTTTTCATTTTTATTTGTATTTTTTAGTTTTTTTTAAGGTTAATCAAGTCTTCTTCTGATTTAATTCTTATTATAGGACTTGAGTCAGTTTTTCTAACAAAAACTTTCCCATCGTTATACCAGGCATATTTAACCCTATTTAACTTTTTGATTTCCCTAGCTTTTTTTAGCAATAATTGATTTTTGGGCGTCATATCGTGATTAATATAAATTACCTGATCAGTTGATAGTCCTATTTGCTTCGTATTCAGTTCGTTGTTTTTCTTCTTCTGCATTATAAGTTCTTTTATTTCAGTTTTTGACCATATAACCTTCACGAGTTTGGAATTTTCTCTGACCATTTTGATACACTTAAAGTCTCCTTCATCGGTAGCCGTGATACCCAATTTATTTGTAATTCCAAGTACATAACTGTTTAGTTCTTTCTCATGTGTATTTTCATTTAGCGGAAGTCCACTAATAATAATATTATTTTTCAGGGAATCTTGTTTACTTGTTTCCTTTTGAGACTTCAGAATGTCTACCTCTTTTCTAAGCCTAAGATTTTCTTCTTTTATTTCTCTGAGTTCTTGCTTCATCTGCTTGTTTTCCCTCTCAATCGTTTCCAATTTCATCAGTATTTTCTCATTTTGTTTCAATAGTGTATCCAGTTTGTTTTCAGTATTCAAGGATTTATTTCCACCAAAACTTGTTCTTTGTTTTTTTGGCGAGTTTTTCCTGTTTCTTTCATCACCACTTTCCTCTTCACTTTCTTCCTCCTCATACTCTTCACTTTCTTCTGTTCCGGCACAGACCTGACATATCCAGAGTTTTTTCTTTTGGATAACTTGCACTAATTCCTTGTCTGGTAGTGAGGTGCACTGTTCCGTAGCGTGGTACCAAGATTTACATTCTCCATTGCAGCGAACTTTGGGTAGAGTTTTCCCTAATGCCTTAATGCAAGCTTTGCATTTTTGTGGCTTACTTTTTCCTCCCATACTAACGCAGTAAAAAGCAGCCGGACGCCTATGGAATTTTATCTGTTGACTCCACTTATCAGATCTGCCAGATGCCCAGATGTCTCAATCACAAACAATTTTCAACAAATTCACCTTGTTTATAATTAAAATTTGTAATTATTCACATTGTTTTTTTCGTAGAATGTTCGCAAAAATCAAACCACTTTGATTTTAGTTTGAAATTGCGTTTTTTTCCACCAACTATTTTTCTTCAATATATGAAAAAACTTATTATTTCGAGAGTCGAAATGATCGTGACTAACTTCGAACAGTTCTGAATTTGGAATGAAGGATGCTCTGTTGAAAATGATAACAGATTCACAACTTAACTCTCACGAAATTTAACCAAAAAGAAATATGAGATGTACCCGAGGTTGGGCCAATAACAAAACGTAAACAAAACCACCACTTCTTTTAGAAATATATGACCATTATAACTACAATTATGGCTAACGGCTCATGTTAGCGGTACATAACCGCGAAAGCAAAAAGTATAAGTTGATGGTTAGTGCTATCTAACAATGCCAAAACAACAACTTTTTCTTAGAAAACTCAGTTTATAACTTCTGACTTGATGATGGAAAACCAGATACTCCAGCCAAGTGATTCCATGTGACTGACTTTGCGAAGTCTGGTGCAAATAAGCTCGCATGTTTGTTTAAGGCTAGGAAATATTATTTGCAGATAAGGTTCTTCTACTGTATAAAGCCCAGATCAGACCAGGACTGGAATACTGCTCTTATGTTTGGAGCTCAGCACCCTGCATTCGTTACAAGTTTTAGATTCCATCCAGAAAAGAGCAGTATGACTGATTGACTACCCAACTATAACAGCCAATTTGCGGTCATTGGAACATAGAAGGAGACAACTTGTGCTTTTTCTATAGATATTTTCACGGTCGATGCTTCACACAACTGAAGGAAATAAAATAGGATAACAGTGCGATTAAGAATGCTCTTTTTTGTTCGTTTTATACATATACTATAAATAATTTTCATCACACTTGTATTATTAAACCCAGTAAAATATAGGACCAACATAATTTAAACAAAGAAAATCGAGAAATTGTACTTTATTAAAGTTGAAAAAATCAATATAATATTGCATTGAGTTGCATGTAATGGATATATAAAAAAAAATGAGTCTACACAGGGAATAATATATAGTAAGAGATAAGAAAAATTATTTCAAGTTCATTAAAACCCTATTGAATCGAATTTCTAAGAATGGACTGAACTTAACCGATTTTTGAGTGGGTTTTTCTAATTTAACGCATAATCACATAAGTTATATTTATGTTGCCTCAAACTTAAATTAACTAAATCTATATGTCTTTTCATGTTACGTTTCTAGATTTCTAGCATTCCCTTCATAATCTGGATGTAGGGAACTGAAATTGCCGAAAAAATTCATGATTTACATGTATTATCACATTCTCTACACCACATAAGAATTATGGCCGAATGTCTAAATATAACATAAAGTCTAACATTGGCAGTTTGAAAATTGAATTTCGTTCTGTCTCTGGGAGGTAAGCGGTAAAAAATATCCAACATCTGCAACGTCGATACGGAACACTAGTAGATCTGAAGTTCACACACGTCAAATTAAACATCGCTGGAATTTGTGAAATTTGCGAAGACGACTTCAGCGCTAACAAGTCTATCCAATGTGGATTTTGTGAATCCAGATTCCACCTTAAGTGTGATCGAATAAAGGATGCTCTGTTGAAAATGATAACAGATTCGAATAACGTTTTTCTTCAAAGCTGATATTCATAAAATTTGTAAAGCCTGACATTAAATCTGTGATATATGTTGAATATACTTCATACTTTTTGGGTGTGTATTATGCACATTAAATTGGCAATAGGGATATGGGCTGATAATCGGTTTAGAAACGATCTAAAATATTGATTGACCATATAAAACTTCTAACCACTTTTTTAAAACAACCGACTAAATAATTAAGGAGATATAGATTAAGTTTTCATGACTGAGGTTGCGTATATGTCTAAACAGGTAAATTTTCACAAAAAAGCTCAAAGAACATTGTTAAGACAACATCCAACAATAAGGCCCTCTTTGATAGCTCATTTAAATCATGTGAATAAAGTTAAGATACTTACGCATCAAAAACTTCCATCCTACTTCTTTCAAGATGTTTCAAAAAATTTATTTAAAATTAAAACAACCTTCAAATGGGTTCTACATTCCGCTGCAACTTTAACCAAAATAAGATAAACTTATATTGAAATCAAAATATCGAATTTAAAATTTTCCATGTACAATTATATCTTTCAAATATCTAAAACCAGACTACCACTTCTAACCTTAATCTCGCAGGTTTATTCCATGTATCAAACAAGGATATATTATTTGGTAATCTGTGGGTTAATCTACAAAACTAGCTCATCAATGCTTAGGTTATTGAGACTGTCAAATGATCTGTAATGTAACTCATTGAATTTTAGTGCTTCTTCCTCAACAGCCCATAGACGTAATTACACACGTACTGGCGGTCAGAAATTACCATAGATAATCGTTTATCTATGGAGATTACTGATGAAATTACTATCTATAATACGCGCTAGCGCTCTATGATTTTCGATGCGGTCAACATACGTGTGAGAGAGATAGATAATATGAAGGACCCAGCCATAGATAAACTCTAAAATAATAGATTGTCTATGCATCCATCATTCTGTTATCTGTGGTGAAGGATAGAACCATAGACTTATCAACCTAATACGTCTATGGATAGAGCACAGATTAAGGAAAGATCTGGGATTTTACGGAGTACTCTAAGAAATCTGAGATTTTACGGAGTACTCTAAAATATCCGGGATTTTACGGAGCACTCTAAAAGATGTGGGGTTTTACGGAGTACTCTAAAAGATTTGGGATTTACGGAGTACTCTAAAAGATCTTGGATTTTTCGGAGTACTGTTAAGAGATCTGGAATTATACGGAATAATCAGAAGAACGCTAACCTTTTTATCGTGATCGTCTAGTGCTGGAAATGGACTCTGTCCTCCTTGCGGTGGCCAAGGCCCAGGAAGGCTCAGATATTACCGAACACTACCTGAAGGGTCACGTAGACTAATCCCTGAGGATATCACAATACCTTGGAACAATGATCTACCAATCACTCACACATTCTCACAGTAGCGTTGGATATCCGGAGCTATTTACTGTCTCTATACATGTCGTCTTCTACCAGCGATTTACCCTAAAGGACGCCACTGGTTCGCAAGAAATACAATCTCTCAAAGTAAGCGGGCACGTGCATATGGCAAATATGTAATACAAACTGACTAGGACATTATAAAATAGATACAGTTCCCCATCACCTAGGCGTTAATGAACATTACAATAAGAACAATCCAAGAAATAGGAAACCGGGGATCACACAAGAGTACCTGCAAATCAGTTACATATGAAGCACCGCAATTATTAAGAACAGATAATATAAAATCCCTATTAGCAAGTATTACGCAGATAAAGAACCACTATTTACAAATACAGCAAAAAGCAATCAGGCACCGAGAGAAAGTATACAATACAAACAGAAAACTTGTGAGGGTCGCTTTAGTTATATACAAAGGAAATGCATTTTAGTTAAAACATTCCGGTCGGATTAAATAACCCTGAAGCAAAAATACAAGAATGAAAAGCGATTAATGGAAGAACAATGAACAACCGTGCAATCACTAATTTCACATTAACACTAAAGAGGTATTCAAAAATGTTAAGAATGCAATTAATCAGAAGCATTTAAAAGAAGTTTACTTACTAAGAGTTACCAAGGGGAACTGTTATAAGTACTATTATATCGAGTATGTTTCTATGTCGCTCAGGAGGTTTATTTCCAAGAACCTTCCTCTCAGCCGCTTCAAAATACAGTGGGAATGCTATAAGGACATTGTTATCTTTTTGTTATTGTCAGCGATCGCCTACGTGGCAAGTTACAGTGCCACAGAGTATTTGGCACATAAATAACGCGGGTAAACACAATGACGTATGGCTGAAGATGATGAATGCAGGCTGTGACTTGAGGACACTGAAACGTACATCGTCTCAGAGTGCCCAGTGGTGAGTCGCATCAAATTCGAAGTTTTATAGTATATAGCCCACTGAGAACTGAAAAAAATGCCCCCAAATAAGATTATCGGTTTTATCCGAAAACTGGATCTTGTCGGGGAAATATAAATTAGGGGTGAACCACAATAGTCCGTGCAGACGCAGTGGTAGGTTGGACAAACGCCAGCTCACTATAAATAATAAAAAAAAAATAATCTTGCACCTGCATCTTATTAATGGAAACAGGTGGGTACTCTTGTGTGAAGTCTACAATCATAGCCTTAGTTTCATTAATTTTGATTCTCAACTTCTGCAGCCATTTTTCAATTTCATTTAGATCTTGTTGGTAATTAGATGCTTAAGCTGGAAATTCCTGTCTGGCAAGAATAGTTGTATCATCAGCAAATCTTTCCCTGATGATGTGTCTGTTTGTAGGCAGATCTGCTGTATAAAGCAGATATAGAAATGGGTACAGGGAGTACCTTGAGGTACTCCAGATGTTGTTGGGTACTTTTCAGATACTTTATCCTAGTCCTAAGCTCTCTGTCACTAAGATAAGAATCAGAAGTTGAGAGTAGATAATGGGGAGAAACTTCTTTATTTTGAACAGCAAACCTGCATGCCAGAGCTTTTCGAATACTTGAGTGACCACGATGTGCTTGGTTGTATTTAAATAAATTATATAGAGAAATTGTACAGATTAATTCTTTATTAAAAGAAGAGAAGTATCAATATATAGTTTTTGTATTAAGTTACAGATATATAAATGGGAGTAAAATGATACATGGAATAAACACTATGAGAAAAATGAATTATTTCAAAATGATGCATTAAAATTCGATTTATCTGAATTTCTAAGAAAGGATTGAACTTAAATGATTTTTGAGTAGGCTTTCCTGATTTGAAACATAATCACATAAGTTACATTTATATGGCTTCAAATACAAATGAGCTGAATTAATATGATTTCTCATACATTTTTTTCCAATTTGAGGAATATTCAAACAAGTGACATTCATGTCACTTTAAATTTAAATGAACTGAGTCTATGTGCTGTTTAATGTCACTTTTAACATTTGTAGAATATTCACAGGAATGGCATTTAAGTTATTTCAAATGAACTGACTTCACATGAATTTCGAGTTTATTCTTTCGATATGAAGCAAAATCACACGAGTTACATTTATGTAGCCTCAAATTCAAATGAACAGAGTCCATATGTCTTTTTATATTCTTTACTAGACTTGTAGCATAATCACAAAAGTTACATTCATATTGTTTAATATTTAGATGAACTGAAGCCATATGGTTTTTGAGAGATTCCTTCCTATTTGTGGCATATTCGCACATGTTACATTTATGTTGATTCAAATTTAAATGAACTGAATTTACATGTTTTTCAAGAGATTCCTTTCTATTTGTAGCAAAATCACATAGGTTACATTTATGTTTTTTCAAATTTAAATGAACCGAATCTATATGAATCCCGATATATCCTTTCCTACTTGTAGCATAATCACATGAATTGCATTTATATTGCTTTAAATTCAAATGAATTGATTCTATATGGATTTTCAGAGCGTTTTTATGATTTGTAGCATAATCGCACGAGTTACATTTGTGTTCCTTCAAATTTAAATGAACTGAATTCATATGCTTTTCCAGGTTTCTTTTTTGATTCGCTGCATATTCACATAAGTTACATTTATGTTGTTTAAAATTCAAATGAACCGCGTTTATATGAAATTTGAGAGAAGTTTTTATATTTGTAGAGTAATTACACAAGTGACATTTATATTGCTTAAAATTTAAATGAACTGAATTTAATAAAATCTAGATCTTTTAACAACTCACTATGACCAAGTAAATTAATTCTACAGATTGCACAGTTTCTAATAGATAAATCGTTTGATATAATTTTACAAATTGCACCACTCAACCTGAAGAAGTTCTTTTCCTATCAACATTTGGCACTGATCTAGAAACTGGCCCATACCATTTCAATTCTGTTACCTCAGGAAATTCACCAAGAGAAAAAATGATATTATTAGATCATCCAGAGCATTTTGTTGCTGTTTTACATAGCATTGATTTATATTCCAAACTAACCAACTAAAGATACTGAATGGTTTCAGCCGTTACTATTTGGTAGTTGATCATAATTAAAACAAATTGTAGAAATTACTATGTTTTACTACCAAAAAATATATATTACACATTTTTTTGTAACTCGAGTTTCGGGAAATGAACTATCCCATCATCAGACAACTGAAGACCTAACAGTGGTACAGAGGTATTCAAACAAAAGTGATAAATATTTTGAATATTTCAATAGATTATATAGAGAAATAAGCGGAACATGATAAAAAATCAGGTTAAAAAAAGAGGAGCCTTCTAACAGATATCGGAATGTCGGCAATCGACAAAGAAGGTTGTTAAACAGATGGTACCCATTTAAATATCTCAAATAATTTTTGGGGTTGCATAGCTCCGTACAGTCATTCATTATTTTTACATTATTTTGTTGTATATCTCAAATATTTGGATGTACAAAGCTCCATACAGTCATTCATTATTTTTTACATTCTATTGATTGTAAAAAATGTAAAAAATAATGAATGACTGTGTGGAGCTTTGTAAATCCAAATATTTGAGATATACAACAAAATAATGTAAAAATAATGAATGACTGTACGGAGCAATCTAACCTCAAAAATTATTTGAGATATTTAAATGGGTACCATCTGTTTAACAACCTTCTTTGTCGATTGCCGACATTCTGATATCTATCTGTTAGAAGGCCCCTCTTTTTTTAACCCGGTTTTTTATCACGTTCCGATTGTAAATCTCTGTGCCATTATGCATTTTCTTGGCGTGACTGTCAACTCTTCTGTCTGTTGGGGGAACATGTGACTGCCTGGTCTGGTGCAAATAAGCTGGGATATTTGTTTAAGCCTAGGAAATATTTCTTTGCAGATAAGGTTCTTCTACTGTATAAAGCCCAGATCAGACCAGGACTGGAATACTGCTCTTATGTTTGGAGCTCAGCACCAGTCATTCGTTATAACTTTTAGATTCCATCCAGAAAAGAGCAGTACGACTGATTGACTACCCAACTATAACAGCCAATTTGTAGTCATTGGAACGTAGAAGGAACCAACTTGTGCTTGTTCTATAGATATTTTCACGGTCGATGCTTCACACAACTGAAGAAAATAAAATAGGATAACAGTGCGATTAAGAATGCTCTTTTTTGTTCGTTTAATACATATATTATAAATAATTTTTTTCACACTTGTATTATTAAACCCAGTAAACTAAAGGACCAACATGATTTCAATAAAGAAAATCGAGAAATTGTACAGTGACTTTTTATTAAAGTTGAAAAAATCAATATAATATTGCACCGAGTCGCATGTAATGGATATATAAAAAAGAATGAGGTTACACAGGGAATAATATATAGTAAGAGATAAGAAAAATTATTTCAAGTTCATTAAAACCCTATTGAATCGAATTTCTAAGAATGGAATGAACTTTACCGATTTTTGAGTGGGTTTTTCTAATTTAACGCATAATCACATAAGTTATATTTACGTTGCCTCAAATTTAAATTAACTGAATCTATATGTCTTTTCATGTTACGTTTCTAGATTTCTAGCATAAACGCAAAAGTTACATTTATATTGTTTAGTATTCAAATGCGCTGAACCCATAGGGCTTTTAAAGTGATCTTTTCGTTTGAAGAATATTTACATGAATGATATTTATTTTTTTCAAATTCAAATGAACTGAATCCACATAAAATCTGAGAACTTGTTTTCTATTTTAGCACAATGCAACATGAGTTGCATTCATGTTTTTTCGAATTTAAATGATCATCTAGATTATACTTCTAATTTGCAGCATAATCACATACTACTCTGTTTAGATTGTTTACCACACAGTCGTTCTGTATACTACTCTGTCAAGAAAGTACCGGGAATTTTCAATTAAAACAACATTTTTACATTTAATCGTCAAAATTTATTGGGTCGCCTTCAAAATAGGCTCCATTTGCTCCAATACATCTATGCCAACGGCACTTCCAATTATCGAAACATTTTTTATAGGCGCTTTCCGGGATTTAAGTTATTTCAAATGAACTGAATTCACATGAATTTCGAGTTTATTCTTTCGATATGAAGCAAAATCACACGAGTTACATTTATGTAGCTTCAAATTTAAATGAACAGAGTCCATATGTCTTTTTATATTCTTTACTAGACTTGTAGCATAATCACAAAAGTTACATTCATATTGTTTAAAATTTAGGTGAACTGAAGCTATATGGTTTTTGAGAGATTCCTTCCTATTTGTGGCATATTCGCACATGTTACATTTATATTGATTCAAATTTAAATGAACTGAATTTACATGTTTTTCAAGAGATTCCTTTCTATTTGTAGCAAAATCACATAGGTTACATTTATGTTTTTTCAAATTTAAATGAACCGAATCTATATGAATCCCGATATATCCTTTCCTACTTGTAGCATAATCACATGAATTGCATTTATATTGCTTTAAATTTAAATGAATTGATTCTATATGGATTATCAGAGCGTTTTTATGATTTGTAGCATAATCGCACGAGTGACATTTGTGTTCCTTCAAATTTAAATGAACTGAATTCATATGCTTTTCCAGGTTTCTTTTTTGATTCGCTGCATATTCACATAAGTTACATTTATGTTGCTTAAAATTCAAATGAACCGCGTTTATATGAAATTTGAGAGAAGTTTTTATATTTGTAGAGTAATTACACAAGTGACATTTATATTGCTTAAAATTTAAGTGAACTGAATTTATGTGACATTGGAGACCTCTTTTCTGATTCGCAGCATAATCACATAAGTCACATTTATGCTGCTTCAAATTCAAATGCACTGAATTTATATGTATGTTAAGTTTGGTGCTATTAATTGCAGCATAATCACATAAGTTACATTTATACTGCTTCAAGTTCAAATGAATTGCATTTAAATGCTCTACCAGTTTTTTCTTTTCATTTGCAGAATATTCGCATAAATGACATTTATGTTGCTTCAGATTTGAATGAACTGAATTTATATGTCTTTTTAGATACTGTTGCAAATTTGCAGAATAATCACATAAGTTACATTTATGCTTTTTCAAATTTGAATGAACTGAATTTATATGTCTCTTTAGATCCTGTTTCATATTTGCAGAGTATTGACAAAGGTTACATGTATGCTGTTTCATATTCAAATGAACCGAATTTATATGTCTCTTTAGGTCTTGTTTAAGATTTGCAGCATAATCGCATGAGTTACATGAATGCTGTTTCAAATTCAAATGAACTGAATCTACATGAAGTTTGAGATCGTGCTTTCTAAATGCAGCATAATCACAAAAGTTGCATTTATGTTGCTTCAAATTTAGATGAATCGAATTTATATGATTTACGAGACAAGTTTTTCGATGTGTGGAAAATTCACATAGGTTACATTTGTGTTGTTTCTGTTTCAAAGGAGAATCTTTATTTTGTTTCTTTCGATTTTCAGTAATTGAAGTTTGATCACAAATATTAGAACTGTTTGATTCTTGTTGATGGTCTTTTTCCAATTTGGGGACTAAAAGTTTTCTGTTATCAATTCGTTGTGGTAAATGATCAGATTCAGCCATATATTCTTCCCTATCCTGAATTCCAATTTCATTCATAAACTGATCGGCAATGTCCACATCTTCATCTTTGAGGATTTTAAAATTCTCTTCATTATCTGGACGTGGGGAACTGAAACTGAAGAAAAAAATAAGATTTATCCTTACATTTTCTATACCACATAAAAAGGCTAAACTATATTTTTCATTGGTAGTTATTTATATTAGGAGTACAAATAAGTTTCCTCCGTACGGAACCCAATTTCCTTGTTTATGAATCATTCCTAATTTTAAACGATGTGAGGCTGCTTGCTGAGTGATTTCTTATGTTAGAGCAAAGTCTTGTTGTATTTGAGATGAATCTTCCTCCAATTCTGCATCCTCGTAAATTTTTGGCCTTCCACTGCGATCTTTGTCTTCTACGTCGAAATCACCGTTTTTAAACTTTTGAAACCACTCTCGACACGTTCTCTCACTCAAAGCACCCTCACCATACTACTCTGTTATCTTCGTTCTAAAGATTTTTGATTGATATTATTTAAGTTAAGTTTATATCCTTTTTCTAATAATTCTTTTTCTTTTGTATTAAATTCTACCTCAGAAAGGTTGGTGAATTTCGGATGGAAAATTTGGTCTGAAAATTTTTGTGCTTTTAAGTTAATTCCATTCTTTTTGGATACTAAATAATTAAGTTTATTTTTTTGTGAAATGAATTTTTTGCGTATATAGTCATTTACGTCATTTCTAATATTTCTGTCTAAATCATCGAACAAAATATCATGGAATCTACTAGTTAATTCTGAGTGGATTACCTTTAGGTATATGTTGTAGGCGTCTCTCAATTGGTATTGAAATTTCATATCCATTCTGAACCATGCCTTCATTATTGCTAATCTTCCTCTTTCTGCTGCTAGGCTTCTATTCATTGTTTTGAGTTGGATGTTACTCGGGATAACTTTTAATTCCACGTTTATTATGGTCGAGTGGCTTTAGTTCTTGAACCAGCTGGATCTTGTATGGATGTAGACCAAGATCTTTACGCAAAATTTTCCATGTGTTGGATGCACAGAGTCCAACTTGTTGTTAACGTCGACGAATAGACAAATCTTGATCATCATTAACACTATGACTTACAGCAGCGATATTTTCTTCTGTACGTACAGTTCTTTGTCTTGTTGTTGCATTGAGTAGAGAAAATGTTGTCCGAAATTTATCAATGGTTCGACGAATAAGCTGCTTCGATGGATGATTATGTAAACCATAAAGTGCTCTATAAGTTTGGCGAATAGAACACTGATTTTGAAAATAAATTACAACAATTTGTAAACGTTGTTGCGGCGTGAGTCTTTCCATGATAATTTGTCAATGCTTACTGAACAGAAATGACAAAACAACATGGCTTCTATTAGGAGTACAAATAAGTTTCCGCCGTTTTTTAACACAAATTAAATATTTATTATAGAAGAACGGTAATATAAATTTATTTAAAATATTGCCCATCACTTGCAACCACTTTTTCCCATCTCTCAGGCAGCATTCGAATCCCACGTCTGAAGAACTCCTTGTCTTTTGAGGCTATCCACGAATCAACCCAATTTTTGGTATCCTCATAAGATGTGAACCGCTGCGCCGTCAGAGCATGTGCCATGGACCGGAACAGGTGATAATCGGACGGTGCAATGTCTGGTGAATACGGCGGGTGGGGTAACACTTCCCAATCAAGTGTTTCCAAGTACTTTTTCACGGGAGCCGCAACATGTGGACAAGCATTGTCATGCAGAAGAATAATTTTTTCGTGTCTAGAATAGTATTGAGAGCGTTTTTCCTTCAGAGCTCGGCTCAATCTCATCAATTGTGTTCGATAGAGGGCTCCAGTAGTTGTTTCGCTAGGATTAAGCAACTAATAATACACTACACCTAGCTGATCCCACCAAATACATAGCATAAGTTTTTTTCCGTGAATATTCGGTTTTGCTGTTGATGTTGATGTTGACGCGTGGCGAGGTAATCCCCATGATTTTCTTCTTTTTGGATTGTCATAATGTATCCACTTCACATCACCAGTTACGATACGATGTAAAAAACCCTTTTTTACGTCTAGCTAGCAGCATTTCACTTAAACATAATCGGCGTTCAATATCTCTCGGCTTTAATTCGTACGGAACCCAATTTCCTTGTTTATGAATCATTCCTAATGATTTTAAACGATGTGAGACTGCTTGCTGAGTGATTTCTTATGTTAGAGCAAGTTCTTTTTGTGTTTGAGATGAATCTTCCTCCAATTCTGCATCCTCATAAATTTTTGACCTTCCACTGCGATCTTTGTCTTCTACGTCGAAATCACCGTTTTTAAACTTTTGAAACCACTGTCGACACGTTCTCTCACTCAAAGCACCCTCACCATATGCTTCTAAGAGCAATTGATGCGCCTCAGCAGCAGATTTCTTTAAATTAAAGAAGTAAACTAATATTTCCCGCAAATGACGCTTACTTGGCTCAAATTTTGACATTTTCAACTTATAAAAATTATATTTTACCAATATAAAATCAATGATATTAATAGGTTATGTTATTCTTGAATGTCCAAACTATTTTTTAAGCCGGTTATCATCTGCGAAAGCTAACCGAAACTCCGTGCCGCGCCATCTACAATAAAACGGCGGAAACTTATTTGTACTCCTAATAAAAGTAGAGTTATAATAAAATTGTAGTCAAAAGCATCCTATGCTTTCTTATATCGGCACCTTTCCATAGACTTGTCCTATTCAGTTTCAATGTTTACAGACATTACAACCAATTTATTGATTTAAGAAATCCTTAGTTGTTTGCTTTTGGCCTTCATGTACGAGAGTTTTTATTCAATGAGCAGTGTGCGCATAGGTAGGCTGGATCTTAATTAAAACAAATTGTAGAAATTACTATGTTTTACTACCAATAAAAATATATTTTACACATTTTCTTGTGACTCGAGTTTCGGGAAATGAATTATCCCATCATCAGACAACTGAAGACCTAACAGCGGTACAGAGGTATTTAAACAAAAATAATAAATATTTTGAATATTTCAATAGGTTCTAGATAACACCTAATAGTGGTACAGAGGTTTACAAGCGGAACGTGATAAAAAACCGGGTTAAAAAAGAGGGGCCTTCTAACAGATATCGGAATGTCGGCAATCGACAAAGAAGGTTGTTAAACAGATGGTACCCATTTAAATATCTCAAATAATTTTTGGGGTTACATAGCTCCGTACAGTCATTCATTATTTTTACGTTATTTTGTTGTACATATCAAATATTCGGATTTACATAGTTCCATACAGTCATTCATTATTTTTTATATTTTTATTGTGAACGAATTTGAACATTTCAATAATCAAGTTTCTTTCCTTTTTAATCTACATGTAGAATTTTCTTAAGATTTTCTTTTGTCGAAAGGAATTACTGTTTTCTAAAGAATGAGTGGCAAAAGTTGAATTTTTGTTTACTTTTTATTAAATTCATTTTATGTTCGTTGAAAAAGGTTTTAAACAGATGTTACTTTTTAAATATCTCAAATATTTTCGATTTACATAGCTCCGTACAGTCATTCATTATTTTTACGTTATTTTGTTGTACATATCAAATATTCGGATTTACATAGTTCCATACAGTCATTCATTATTTTTTATATTTTTATTGTGAACGAATTTGAACATTTCAATAATCAAGTTTCTTTCCTTTTTAATCTACATGTAGAATTTTCTTAAGATTTTTTTTTGTCGAAAGGAATTACTGTTTTCTAAAGAATGAGTGGCAAAAGTTGAATTTTTGTTTACTTTGCTCCATACAGTCATTCATTATTTTTTACATTATTTTTATCGTGAACGAATTTGAAAATTTCAATGATCAAATTTCTTTTCTTTTGAATCTACATGTAAAATTTCCTTAAGATTTTCTTTTGTCGAAAGGAATTACTGTTTTCTAAAGAATGAGTGGCAAAACTTGAATTTTTGTTTACTTTTCATTAAATTCATCTTATGTTCGTTGAAAAAGGTTTTGAACAGATGTTACTTTTTAAATATCTCAAATATTTTCGATTTACATAGCTCCGTACAGTCATTCATTATTTTTACATTATTGTTATTGCGAACTAATTTTAAAATTTCAACAGATTCTAGATAATCGAGTTTCTTCCCTTTTGATTCTACATGTAAAATTTTAAGATTATCTATTGTGGGAAAGGAATGACCGTTTTCTAGACAATGAGTGGCAAAAGTAGAATTTTGATCTTAATTGTCTTTGTCTTGCCTCATGAATATTATTAATATCTTTAGGTTTTCTTTTTTTTCTTCTTCCTTTTATTCTGTTTGCTAATATAAAGTCATTTTTTTCTTTGTGCTTATTTATAATAATCAGGGTTTGAGTGGAAGAACAGAAAGATCACACCCATCAGAACTCTGTCGTGCGAGTGTTATAATTCGAAACTGTACTATATTAAATTTATTTCATTGTTCAATGAAGGCCTAATTATAATTATTATAACTTTTCTGTAATTATTTGGCACCGAAGTTTTATAATGAGCTCAAAGCATTGATATATCCCTGATTCATTCTTGAGAATTCAAGACAATTGGTTCATCTTCATTTCAATATTCACATTAACTAAACAAATCTTGGATCTTAGTAAATACAATATAGTGTATTGCCTTCATAAAAGACAAGAAATTTTATCATTATTCTCTTTATTACTGATTTATATGCTGTCTTTGTTTTTCCATTACTTCTTATATGTATACGTGTGTTATTTTCAGACATATTTGGGTGCTATATGTCAGTATACTTTTTGTGTGATAGACTTTATTTGTCTTTTTCATATAATTTCTGTGAAACAAGTGCAAAAGAACTTATCCCTTATGCGCTTTGTTTATTTTATTTCAAAAGGTTTTTTTTGTATTTGTCATAATTGAATAAAGATTATTATATCAATGCAATTTGTGTGCAGTTTCATCCATGGTAATAAAGCGGTGTAATAAGTCTGCTTCTTTTTCAAACCGAGCACAGATCGAATACGATACTTCTACCCTTGCATGCTTCTGGTCAACATTCAGTCGGAGATCCAATTTGCAGAAATTTTTCTCGTCCAAATCGACGTGAACTTCACGATGAACGCTTTCATATTAAGTGACAGTCTGATGAGATCCTGTTATGAACTGGTTTTCCCGATCCATCTTCGTGTTCAATGGAATAATTACCTTCACAAATTTTATTGGACAGCTATAATTTGACTTTTAGATGGGAAACTTTACAATGACACTTCTAATAAATTCTTTATCCATGACCAGTCTAGCCTAATTAGATATCAATATATCCTCGTAGTATCAAAGGAGCCTTTCTTTATGCAAATGATCAGCTTCATTTTTCACCTTTGATACTTAATCTGCCGAGTGCACCACATGTGTTTTGACTTCATTTTTTCCAAGCTGTTATAAATAAATTATGCAATGCCTAACATTATAACTGTGATAAATGTTGAATATACTATGCAATGTTTGGATGTGTACAATAATTCTTTATATTATGCACATGAAATTTGCAATATAGCTATCGACTAATAATTGGTTTAGAAACAATATGAAATATTAACCGACCTGATACAAAATGAGGTAGGTCAAGACTATTACTTAGATTAAAGGCCATCATTACATCAGAAACAACTCAAGAAAATAATTTTGTATTAATTGTAAAGTGAAGATACTTACGCATCAAAACCTTCCATCCTACTTGTTTTAAGGTATTTTATCAAGGTTTCAAACAACTTCCAAATGAGTTCTCGAATTCTCTGCCATATTTAACCACAATGAAATATTGATATTTGAACTTCAGTCTTTTCCATAAACAATGATATCCTTTAAAATGTGCGGGCTGCCACTTTTAACCTTATGTTTGAAAGCTGAAAGCAGGTCAGAATGCTAAGCAGGGGCTTTGATCCCCTATTTTAAACATCATTAAACGGTCACAGTCAACTTTTTGGTAGTAAACATCCGAAATAAGAATACAATCTCAAAAATTAAATAAACCTAAAAGTAAACTACTAATAATGCAGTCATATGAAGAAATTCCTTAAAATATTTTTTAAGGTATTGTCAATAAGAAAATATAACAACATAGCATTGATATTATTATCTATGCGAATGATCATAAATGGATAAACCATAGATTAAGGACACTGTTTTTATCTATCTATGGTTATTAGTTAACCGTTTTACATGTGACATCTCTCTGCTTTTTACAGTCTCGTTTATCTAGGCATAGATGAAAGAATATATAGATTGGAAACTTGCCAACCTCCACCTAAAATTAAGTTATTAGTTGATGTCACCAGTCAATAGTAAGCGCTAACCATCAACTTATACTTTTTGATTTCACCGCTAGGTACCGCTATCATCAGCCGTTATCCATAGTTGTAGTAATAATGGTCATATATTTCGAAAAGAAGGGTGGTTTTGTTTACGTTTTGTTATGGCCCAATCTCGGGTACATCTCATATTTCTTTTTGATTAAATTTCGTGAGAGTTAAGTTCAAAACAGTTTAGTGTATTTTTAAATATTGAGTTCAATACAGTACTTTAAAATGGGATCTACTAAGAAATGTTGTGTACATGAGTATCAAGATCTAACCAGCCCTAGACATCGTTTTCCCAAGAGAGAGATCCCAAGTTATTTAAGAGGTGGATTGAAATTATACAGCCAACTGATTCGCACAAATTATCAGATGATTAAATATTGAGAGGAATATAATTTCAGGTTGGTTAATTTTAATTTACTATGTAGTCTAGAATATTTTTATGTTTAGTTGGTTAGTTTAGAATATAAATCAATGCTATGTAACACACCAACAAAATGCACTGGATGATCTAATAATATTATTTTTTCTGTAGGTGATTTTCCTGAGGTAACAGATATTAAAATGGTATGGGCCAGTTTTTGGATCAGTACCAAATGTTGATAGGAAAAGAATTTCTTCAGGTTGAGTGGTGCAATTTGTAAAATTATATCAAACGATTTATCTATTAGAAACTGTGGAATTAATTTACTTGGTCATAGTGAGTTGTTAAAAGATCTAGATTTTATTGAGTGTAGGAAATATTAATTTGGTAATTTGATGAAACCGGGACACTATACTTATTTTATATTTAATCAGTGTTTTAATTATCTCTTTTATTTGATTCCAAGTCTTTGTGAAAGAATAAAAATCTCAAAATGTCTTGAAAATATATTGAAGAATTTAAATTTTCAAATTATGAAGTGTGCATCACATAATCTTGATCAAATATTATGCTCAACTAATCCAGGTGTTCTTTATTCTGGTGGTGTAAGCAAGTGAATAAAATAACAATCAGAACTGATTCAAAATTTTCACTCAGTAATCTAGCAAAGTAATTTATTGACCCGATTAAGGTCCAAGCTGAAAAGCATTTTGAATATTAAAGAAGATCTCATAAATTAATGTTCCCAAGGTTCAATTTTTGTCTTAGCACCTAGGAATATTAGAAATATTTTAATTTTATCTCATTCTTTTATTTGATAGTTTCTATTATTGTATGACCAATAAATAATTATTATTCAAATATATTTCTGTTATTCAAATAGTCAGTTTGAACATTGAAACAAGTTTTTGGAAATTACTATGTTGTGCTACAAAAAAATTAAATGCAAATATTGTAAATACATGTGTTAATTTCGTCTCTTTTTTATTTAATAGTTTCTATTTTTATAATGAATAAATAATTATAGTTCAAACATATTTCTGTTATTCAAATAGTGAGTTTGAAGATTGAAACGAATATTTGAATTTTCTTTCAGTTGTTCCTAGGGCTAAAAATAAAACAAGTGTTCAGAAATTACTAGGTTTTACCACAAAAAAATTGAAATGTATTTGTTGTAAAGTTGTGCGAATGTAAGCATTTCAATGTTTTGGTAGTAAAACATAGTAATTTCTGAACACTTGTTTTAATTTTAGCCCTAGAAAAAAAATGAACGAAGATTCAAATATTCGCGCCAAGCATTACTCTAAAAGCAGAGGTAATGCAGTTCTCTTGAAAGTTGGTTATACAGTTAGTTGAATTTGTTTCATGCACCAGTCGCTAAAAAAAAGCGACAAACTTGATTCAGACTTTTTCCGGTGAGTATCCCATCTATATATTCTTATTTATCTATGTATCTATGAGATAAACTATACAGGATCCTGCTATACTGCGTTCTTCTTCCATAGCTGCCAATCTAGACATTTTCGTTCGAAAACAGGGTTCTTGTGTTTCTATTTGTGCATCTCAAGAAATTATTTTCCAATATACAGAATCTTCCCAAACAAAGATATTCAACAGGTGATTTTTTCAATTGATTGAACTGTATATTTTCATGTATTTTCAATGACCTTCACCATCTCTATTTAAACGCAAAATCTTACAAATATTTTTCCAAAGGTACAGATCTTATTCAGAGAAAACTGTAAAATGTTGAACGTACAGTACTCCGCTTAAGAACTAAAACGTTTGCAAAAACAAGACGTAACACGAATGTGATACGAATTCTTGGTTACTGAAAGATTTATAGGGTCATCACTACAAAAAGATTAATCTGTCAACAGGCTTGCTATGTATAACAAAATCATTCTTGTTTGGATATCGAGCCTCTCAAACTATTTGGGTTATGAAGAGGCGTTTGCTAAAGCCACGTTGCCTCTGGTAGGCCCGGAAACATTCATAGGAATACCACATGAAGTGGCTAAGCGGATGATAACAGGCACAATGAATTCTAGACCAAGAGTCTTTCTGGATGAGCCATCCTGGCCTGAAACATTCGAAGGTGTTCCTTGGAACAGCTTCGAACCAAAAGATGCTAGATCTAGCGCTAGGTCTGGACAAGGCCAAACTCAGAATACTTGTCGCGTTTGTGACAGGCTGAAAGCTCATTTGCACAAGATCAGTCTGGCTGAAGACGATGAATGCAGGTTGTGTCTTGAGAATACTGAAACATATGCCCAGCGGTGGTTGCATCAAATTCGAGGTCTTTGGTTAGGCTATTGTAGCCCACTGCAAACTGAAAAAATTACCCTCGAACAAAATTATGAGTATTATCCAAAAAATGGATCTCGTTGGGCAAATATAAATTAGGGGTGAACCACAATAGTCCTTGAGGACGCAGTGGTAGGGTGGAGAGATTACCGCTCACCATAAATATTAAAAAAAAAAATACTTTGGCACCTGCACATTATCAATGGACACAGATGGGCACTGATTTCCTTGTAGAGTGAAGACTATATTCATAGACTTAGTAATAAGATGTTCAAGCTGGAAATTCCTGTCTGACAAGAATTTCCGTATCGTCAACAAATCTTTCCCTGATGGTGTGCCTGTTTGTAGGCCGATCTGCACATATAAAAATGGGTCCAGTACACTCTCTTGAGGTACTCCAGAAGTTATTGGGTACTTTTCAGATACTTTATCCTGGTCCTAAGCTCTTTGTAGCACAGATAAGACTATAGAAGTTGAGAATAGTTAATGGGGAGAAACTTCTTTATTTTGAACAGCAAACCTGCATGCAAGAGCTTTTCGAATACTTGAGTGACCACGATGTGCTTGGCTATATTTAAATAAATTATATAGAGAAATTGTACAGATTAATTCTTTATTAAAAGGAAAGAAGTATCAATATATAGTTTTTTGTATTAAGTCACAGATATATAAATGGGAGTGAAATGATACATGGAATAAACACTATGAGAAAAATGAATTATTTCAAAATGATGCATTAAAATTCGATTTATCTGAATTTCTAAGAATGGACTGAACTTAAATGATCTTTGAGTAGGCTTTCCTGATTTGAAACATAATCACATAATTTACATTTATATGGCTTCAAATACAAATGAGCTGAATTAATATGATTTCTCATACATTTTTTCCAAATTGAGGAATATTCACACAAGTGATATTTATGTCACTTTAAATTTAAATGAACAGAGTCTATGTGCTGTTTAATGTCACTTTTAACATTTGTAGAATATTCACAGGAATGGCATTTAAGTTATTTCAAATGAACTGAATTCACATGAATTTCGAGTTTATTCTTTCGATATGAAGCAAAATCACACGAATTACATTCCTCTTCATTCAAATTTAAATGAATAGAGTCCATATGTCTTTTTACATTCTACTAGACTTGTAGCACAATCACAAAAGTTACATTAATATTGTTTAATATTTAGATGAACTGAAGCTACATGGTTTTTGAGAGATTCCTTCCTATTTGTGGCATAATCGCAATGTTACATTTATATTGATTCAAATTTAAATGAACTGAATTTACATGTTTTTCAAGAGATTCCTTTCTATTTGTAGCAAAATCACATAGGTTACATTTATGAACTGAATCTATATGCATCCCGATATATCCTTTCCTACTTGTAGCATAATCACATGAATTGCATTTACATTGCTTTAAATTTAAATGAATTGATTCTATATGGATTTTCAGAGCGTTTTTATGATTTTTAGCATAATCGCACGAGTTACATTTGTGTTCCTTCAAATTTAAATGAACTGAATTCATATGCTTTTCCAGGTTTCTTTTTTGATTTGCTGCATATTCACATAAGTTACATTTGTGTTGTTTAAAATTCAAATGAACCGAGTTTATATGAAATTTGAGAGAGGTTTTTATATTTGTAGCGTAGTTACACAAGTGACATTTATATTGCTTAAAATTTAAATGAACTGAATTGATGTGACATTGGAGACCTCTTCTCTGATTTGCAGCATAATCACATAAGTCACATTTATGCTGCTTCAAATTCAAATGCACTGAATTTATATGAATGTTGAGTTTGGTCTTATTAGGGAGAATGGGGAGCAACTTCTTTATTTTGAACAGCAACGTGTATGCCAGAACTTTACGAATAACCAAGTGACGTCTACATATGCAGATGTTCCTGGCTGGATTTAGATAAATAATATGGAGAAATTGTTCAGATGAATTCTTTATTAAAAGGAAAGAAAAATTAATGTATAGGTTTTTGCATTGAGTCACAGATGTATATATAAATAAGAGTGAAATGATACATGAAAAAAGCACTATAAGTTGAGAAAAATTATTTCAAAACGATTCATTAACTGAATCTACATGAATTCCAAGATATTCTTTCCTATTTGTAGCATAATCACATGAATTACATTTATATTGCTTCAAATCTGAATGACTGAATTTATATGAATTTTCAGAGCATTTTTATGATTCGTAGCATAATTACACGAGTTACATTTGTGTTCCTTCATATTCAAATGAACTGAATGCAATTGCTTTTCCAGGTTTCTTTTTTAATTTGCTGCATATTCACATAAGTTAAATTTATGTTGTTTAAAATTTCAATGAACTGTTATTATATGACGATTGAGACAAGTTTTTATATTTGCAGCATAGTTACACAAGTGACATTTAAATTGCTTGCAATTTAAATGAACTAAATTTATGTGACGTTTGAGATCTTTTTTCAGATTTGCAGCATAATCACATAAGTCACATTTATGCTGCTTCAGATTCAAATGCACTGAATTTATATGAATGTTGAGTTTGGTCTTATTAATTGTAGCATAATCACATAAGTTACATTTATACTGCTTCAAATTCAAATGAACTGCATTTATATGCTCTACCAGATGTTTTTTTTCATTTGCAGAATATTCGCACAAATGACATTTATGTTGCTTCAGATTTGAATGAACCGAATTTATATGTCTTTTTAGATACTGTTGCAAATTTGCAGAATAATCACAAAAGTTACATTTGTGTTGTTTCAAATTTAAATGAACTGAATTTATGTGTCTTTTTAGGTCCTGTTTCATATTTGCAGCGTATTGACAAAGGTTACATGTATGCTGTTTCATATTCAAATGAACCGAATTTATATGTCTTTTTAGGTCTTGTTTAAGATTTGCCGCATAATCGCATAAGTTACATGAATGCTGTTTCAAATTCAAATGAATTGAATCTACATGAAGTTTGAGATCGTGCTTTCTAAAGGCAGCATAATCACAAAAGTTGCATTTATGTTGCTTCAAATTTAAATGAATCGAATTTATATGATTTGTGAGACAAGCTTTTCGATGTGTGGAAAATTCACATAGGTTACATTTGTGTTGTTTCTGTTTCAAAGGAGAATCTTTATTTTGTTTCTTTCGATTTTCAGTAATTGAAGTTTGATCACAAATATTAGAACTGTTGGATCCTTGTTGATGGTGTTTTTCCAATTTGGGGAGTAAAAGTTTTCTGTTATCAATTCGTTGTGGTAAATGATCAGATTCAGCCATATATTCTTCCCTATCCTGGATTCCAATTTCATTGATAAACTGTTCAGCAATGTCCACATCTTCAACTTTGAGATTTTTAAAATTCTCTTCATTATCTTGTGGGGAACTGAAACTGAAGAAAAAATTAAGATTTATCCTTACATTTCCTACACCACTTAAAAAGGCTAAACTATATGTTTCATTGGTAGTTATTTATAAAAGTAGAGTTATAATAAAATTGTAGTAAAAAACATCCTATGCTTTCTTAAAATCTCATTCATTCTTGTTCAGTTTATTCATCATTATTTTGCAGAAATGCATTCTACGATCCGGAACATCTTCTGTTAGCTCCTGCACAAAAGTAATTTTATATGGATGAAGTTTTTCTTTGTGAATCCTCTGCAACACCTAACAAAAAAAAAAGATCCAATTTCACATTATCCTCATCGAATTACGGTTTTCTTTTTAATGGTTTGACAAGTCCAAGTTCTCTAATTTGTGCATGAATTTTAGACACAATACCTTGTGAAATATTGGGCAACTGAGGATACCTCTGATTAAATAACTTAGCCACTTCAACTTGACTTCTGCAATTATCCTCGTAACCGATCATCATTAAAATCTCAATTCGGCGAGTCTCAGTTAAATATTTCATTATTACTTCTACAAGAAATACGTTTTCAATTAAGAATTTACTATTTCAATGTAAATCTCAACACCACAACATCTGACTGATAACAATCCACATTATTTGCAGATTTTCTTTATTTATCAGCATACGTAGATAGTTTTTTAGGTATTCATGACAAAAATTGTTAACAAAACCAAGATCCATGAGCGTATCGTGCATTGATTTTAGAAATTTTCATTCCAAGACAATTGGTTCATCTTCATTTCAATATGAACGTTAGCTAAACAAATCCTGAATCTTGGTAAATACAATACTGTGTATTGCTTTCATAAAAGAGAAGAAATTTTATCATTATTCTCTTTATTGCTGATTTATAAGCTGTTTTTGTTTTTCCATTACTTCTCATGTATAAGTGTGTTATTTTCAGCCATATTCGGGTGTTGTATGTCAGTATACTTTTTGTGTGATAGACTTTGTTTGTCTTTTTCATATAATTTCTGCGAAACAAGTGCAAAAGAATTTATCCTTTATGCGCTTTGATTATTTTATTTCAAGATAGTTCTTTGTATTTGTAATAATTGAATAAAGTATATTATATCAAGCAATTTGTATGCAGGGGTAGTTTTATCCAGGGTAATAAAGCGTTTTAAGAAATCTGCTTCGTTTTTACACCAAGCACAGATCGAATGCGATGCTTCTACCCATGCTTGCTTCTGTTCAACATTCTGACAGTGGGAGATCCAATTTACAGAAATGTTTCTCATCCAAATCAACGATGAACCCTTTCATATCAAGGGACAGCCTCATGAAATCATGTTATGAACTGGCCTTCGCGATCGGTTTTCATCTTCAATGAAAAAATTACCTCTTGCAATTATTCACAAATTTTATTGGACAGCTAAAATTTGATTTTTGAATGTGAAAATCTACAATGACACTTCAAACAAATTCTTTATCCATGACCGGTCTAGGCTGATTAGATATCAATATCTCCTCGTAGTATCAAATGAACTTTTCTTTATGCAAATTTCATTCACTGCCTAATTAAGAACTGATTTGATTGATTGTTTTAACACTTAGTGTAGCAAAATTATTTAGTTTCATAATTTAAATACTTAGATCTGTTTCCCTGAAAACATTTTGATGAAATCTCATCCTATCTTGAACAGTATAAAGCTTAAAAGAGAATATGAGGGCAATGTGACATAGAATGTTCAATCAGGGTCGTGTGACATAGAATGTTCATATCAGAAAGTAGCCTGAAAATAGTTTTAATGCAAACATACATACTGTTAGATATCCATGTTGACAGCCAAAGGTTAATATCTTTCACTCTTGAAAATCACTATGTGATAAAATACTGGAAGGATTGGCACTTCTAGCAATGGAAACGAAGTATATCCCAGATTTTGACAATTACCCATCGAGGTCTTCAGTAGAATAAAAAACAGGAGAATGGGCTTTTAATATGAAAAAAATTAGTGAGTGAACCTTTCTTATATGCCCATCCTCTTTCAAATACCACGAGCAGCCATTGATGAAGTTTATCCAATTAATGATAATAAATCTGACTGTGATCGTTAGATTCAATGCAATATCTTAAAGGAATCACTACTCTAATTGTACCAAATGCACAGCATCACTTTCATGAGTGTAAATCTGCCTTCAGTTAAGATTATGGAATTTTATCTTTATCTATTGCCTATTGAGGTTATATTTTAAATTCACATAAAGAACTCACCTTTTCCTACTACAATGAGTGAACCTTGTGTTGACAAATGACAGCAGATTCACAACTAGTCTGATTTAGTTAACACTTTACAAAATTTTGAACCTTATAACTCAAATATGAAAACATTATTCAACTCGCTTGAGCATTCTAAATTAAAAGAGGCTTTTAAGCATCTTGATTCAAAATAGTATACATAACCATGATCAGCTTCATTTTTCACCTAGATACTTAATCCACCGAGTTCACCACAAGTGTTTCAACTTCATTTCTTCTAAGCTGTTATTCACAAATTAGGCAATATCTAACATTATATCTGTGATATATGATGAATATACTCTATAATTTTTGAATGCGTACAATAATTCTTTATATTATGCACATTAAATTTGCAATGTAGCTTTCAACTGATAATTGGTTTAGAAATCATCACATCAGAAACAACTCAACAAAATGATTTTGCATTAATTGTAAACAAAGTGAAAATACTTACGCATCAAAATCTTCCATCCTACTTGTTTTAAGATCTTTCATCAAGGTTTCAAACAACCTCCAAATGAGTTCTAGATTCCTTTGCCAATATTAACCACAATGAGATAAACTTATTTTGAAATTAAAATATCCAATTTCGAACTGCAGAATTTTCGATAAACAATTAGATCCTTTAAAATGTGCGAGTTGAACTTCCATAAACGAGACAATATCTTTAATGTATGTCCACTTCTAACCTTATGTTTGAAAGCTGAAGCAAGACCATTCTTTCATCTATGGTCAGAATGCTAAGCTGGTCGGTGGCCTTGATCTCCTTTTTAAACATCATTAAACGGTCACAGCCAACTCTTTGATAACACCCAAAATACGAATACAAAGTCAAAAATTAAATAAAGAGAAAAGTAAACTACTATTAATGCAGAACTCCCTCAAAATATTACAACAATAGACTTTATTATTTTAATACGTCTATGAGTACAACATAGACAAACATTATTATCGTTATTTGTCCAACTTTCACACCAAGCAGTGTTCCTAACCCTTTGGCATAAATATTCCTACAATGGATGCCAAAAATTCCATTTCTTAAATTTAAGAGCTAAAATTTCCTGCCATCGGCAATTACCAGATATGTTGCTGGTGTTACAATTCTGACAATTTTGTTACATTTATTGTTACGTAGACTGTCAAAAATAAGAGGTTGAAAGTTGAAAAAAGGGGAGAATTTGAAATTATTCATGTTATGTAATAAAAGACAACTAAAAATAGACACTAAAAATGTCATTTGATTTCGATTTATATATATATATATATATATATCTATATATATATATATATATATATATATATATATATATATATATATATATATTGAGCTATCCCGTACATTACAGAGTACTCTAAAAGATCCGGGAGTTTACGGAGTACTCTTAAAGATCTGGAATTATACGAAGTAATCTAAAGAGCGCTAACCTTTTTATCGTGATTGTCTAGTGGCGGGCGAATAGGACGTTACGTTGTGTAGGCAACCCAAATTACACCTAACGAGAGCAAGGAAACAGTGACGGGAGGTTCAAATATTCGAAACACAATAATACCAGAATAATATATTTTTATTAATAATGTTCAAAAGCAACAACCCTCAATAAATGGAAACACATTCATGAGCCTGTGGTTAAATCCACTCTACACAGTGGTTCGCAAAGCGGCCCTGTGAAACCAATAGCGCCCCGGGTCTAAATGATTTATTACTACATATTGTTAGGTCGGTATTCGCTCAAATCAGATATCATTCTTGCGCAGCGGAAAAGGGTAAAGTTATGCAGGAAATGGGGGATACAGCCAGCATGCGCACCTTTGACTGTACTTCCGGTAATCAGTGCTGAACCTCAACTACAAGGGGTAAGTTAAATGGACAGTAAGGTAAGGGTAATTGTGACATTCCCAGGAGATCTCCTTGAAGAGGGGATCTAACCTAATTCGAGTCGACCGGAGAAGTTACTATCAAAGGAACTGTATCTGACCTCCTCGGGCCCAGGAAGGCTCAGATATTACTGAAGAACGAACCGAACACTACCTGAAGGGTCACGTAAAGTAATCCCTGGGGGTATCACAATACCTCCGAACAATTATCTAGCAATCAGGATATCTGGAGTTATTTACTTTCTCTATACGATATGTTGTCCTCTACCAGGACTCCCCAGCAATTTACCCTAAAGAACGCCACTGGTTCACATGGAATACAATCTCTCAAAGTAAGCGGGCACATGCATATGACAAATAGGTAACACAAACTGACCAGGACATTATAAAATAGATACAGTACCCCATTACCCAGGCGTGTTAATGGACGTTACAATAAGAACAAAGAAATGGGTATCCGGGGGATCACACAAGAGTACATAATACAAACCAGTTACATATCAAGCACCGCAATTAGTAAGAAAAGAGAATAGAAATCCCTATTGGCAAGTTTTACGCAGATAAAGAACCACTATTTACAAATACAGCAAAAAGCAATCAGGCACCGAGAGAAAGTATACAATACAAACAGAAAACTTGTGAGGGTTGCTTAAGTTATGTACAAAGGCAATGCAATTTAGTTAAAACATTCCGGTGGGATTAAATAACGGCAAAGCAAAAATACAAGAATGGAAGCGAAGTACAATGAACGAGAGTGCAGTCATTAATTAACACATTAACACAAAGGTGGTATTTAAAAATATAAAGCATGCAATTAATCAGAAGCATTTAAAAGAAGTTTACTTACTAAGAGTTACCAAGGGAAACTGTTATAATAACTATTATCTCAAATATACTTCTAAGTTGCTCAGGAGGTTATATATATATATATATATATATAGAAATCAAATGACATTTTTAGTGTCTTTTATTACATAACATGAATAATTTCAAGTTCTTCCCTTTTTTCAACTTTGAACCTCTTATTTTTGACAGTCTACGTAACAATAACTCCAGATTTATTTTCTTTATTTGTTCGATCCTTGGTTTTAAAAGCTGCAGCTTCATATGAGTATCGACAGCTCAGCGATAGAGCATCGGGCTCGAGACCGGAAGGTCTGGGTCAATGAGCGAAATCGGTGCAATAGTTTCATAGTTATTAACCTTTAAAAATTTTTCTATTTTTCCCAACATTTTTGAAACCACAGATTCGATCGATCAGAAAAATTGAATTTAGAAAAATAATAATAACACGCATGTTCTTGCGAAATTTCGTGAAGATCCTATAATTAGAAGAACCAAAAAATTTTTTTGAGAATGTGATATGAACTACCGCGCAAAACCGCCTAACATCACGATAGTGCTTCTTTTTTAAGCTGCTTTCTGTTTACAGCATAAACACATAAGTTACATTCATATTATTAAAAATTTAAATGAACTGAAATCATATTTACTATTGAAAGAATATTCACATGAGTTACAATTATTTATTCAAATGAACTGTTTTTACATGGATCCTGAGTAGATTGTTTCTATTTGTGTTATAATCACATAAGTTACACTTGAGCCGCTTCAGATTTAAATGTACTGAATTCATATGCTTTTTAAGGCAAACCTTTTGATTTCCAGCATAATCACACAAGTGACACTTATAATGCTTCAAATTTAAATGTACAGAGTCTACATGCCTTTTAAGGGAATGTTTTCGATTTATAGCATAATGGCACAAGTTACATTTATATGGCTTGAATTTCAAATGGACTGAATCCCTATGAGTTTGGAGATCAGTCCTCCTGTTTGTAGCATAATCACATAAATTACATTTATGCCGTCTAAAATTTAAATGAACTGCATCTATATGATTTTTGAGATCCGTTCTTTCATTTGTTGCATAATCACATAAATTACATTTATGCAAATTCAAATGAATTGATTGTATATGAATTTTGAGATCATGCTTTCTATATGCAGCATACTCACATAAATGACACTTATTTTGTTTAATATTTAAATGAACTGTATCTGTATGAGTTTTTAATACATATTTAAGATTTGTAGCATAATCGCATAAGTTACATTTATGTTGCTTAAAATTTAAATGAGCCGAGTCTATATGGTGCTTCAGATCCCTTTCCTGATTTGCAGCATAATCACAATAGTTGCATTTATACTGTTTAATGTTTAAATGAACTGAAACTATATGATTTTTAAGGTGATGTTTCTGATTTGCAGCATAATCACAAAAGTTACATTTATATTGTTTGAAATTTAGATGAAATGAATCAGTATGAGTTTTGAGATCAGCCTTCCTGTTCGCTGCATAATCACATAAATTACATTTATGTTGCTTTAAATTTAAATGAATCGAATTTATGTGATTATTGACAAGATATTTTCTATTTGCGGTATAATCACATAAGTAACATTTATGTTGCTTCAAATTTAAATGTACTGAATTTAGATGAACTTTGAGAGAACTTTTTCGACTTGTGGAATATTCACATAAGTGACATTTATGTTGCTTTAAATTTAAATGAATTGAATCTATATGATTCTTGAGATTCCTCTTCACATTTGTAGTATAATCACATGAGTTACATTCATGTTTTCTTTTTTTTAAAGGAAATTCTCTATGTTGTTTTTTATCATCCCTAGTAACAGAAATCTGATCATTAATATTAGAACTGCTAGTGTTTTCTTGATGGTTTCCTCCTATATTGGAGGAGCTAAATTTTTCGTCATTAATTTGTCGACGAAAACCGTCCCAATTATCAGATTTTTCTATGTATTCTTTCCTATCACAACCTCCAATTTCACCAATGAATTCTTCAGCAATCTTCACCTCTTCAAGCTTGAATTTTTTTGAATTTTTCCCGTTATCTGCATAAGTGAAACTGAAACAAAAAAAAAACAGTTCAATAAGAAATATTAACAATTTGACTTAAATGAAATTTTACCACTATTAGACTTGTATATGCGTCACTTCAGGTGAGAACTAACACCTCACCTACATACATCATAAGCACAATTTTTTCTTTCACATTTGATATTGGCTGGTCAATGATTTATTTCTTTATCAGATTGTAATCAAGGGACTATGTTATACTTAGGAATACAGAAATTAATTTTGAAATGAAGTTAAAACTCAGGCAGTCAAATGCTCTTGATTCATTGAAAAACAGCCTCGCCACCTTGAATCCGTTATCAAGATATTCGTAAACAAAATTAATTAAGTCACCAGCTGCTGTTTCGGCCGATCGGTTGACAGGGATTCCGTGCTAGCTGTCTGTGAACACTTAGAATTTTTTCAGATATTCCAACTTTCTGTTGAAGATTAATTTTTCCATGACTTTCGAATATAGTTTTAACCTTATTATTAGAGCTAACTATAAGATTTCTATGATAATTGAATGAAGATTTGTTTGATAATTTTATGTACTCCTTTTTTTTAAAGATAAAGCTTCCAAGACATTTCAGATTTTAAATTTCGAAAGAGCCATTAAAAGTTCGTTAATTCGCGACTTGCCACTCTTACTTCCTCAGTAATCCACTTTGGTCTCCGATTGTTAAAAAGTTTGCACTGTTTAACGGGACACGCTGAGTCCAGCAGAAACATCAGATATCCAAAGAATCGTTGAAATCCCTCATCAAAGTCAGATGCGCCATATAAGTCCTCAAATGACGTAGAAAAAGCTGCAGCGGCAAGGCTTAAAAGATTCTCATCGAAAAGTGACCTAAATGAATGAATTACACTTGCAGTGGGACATTTCGTAGTACTCGCAATACATGATACAATAATTGCCTTGTGATCTCCAATGTTAGCATGTCTGGTGGGACGGCAATATGAAGCGGCTAATTTTCAAGGTTCATGAAAGAAATCTCAACATTACCTCACCAATACTGGGTAATACTCAAAATGTCAGGTTTTTCGTCATCAATAAAAACTTCTAGGTGGCTGATTTTATTTGAAATACACAGAGCATTCAATTGAACAATTATTAAACCGTTGATTGGTTAGTTACTATCAGGAACCCTCGCTTTATTTGAAAAAGTACTCCCTAAAAGGATTGACGACGTTTCGTAAAAAACTTATTTACAGCTATACTTTCTGTCCAGAAGTTCGGATCTAAGACTTTTTCAAGAAGCTCGGTTGGTACAGTGATCTTGAATGACGAATAAATGTCGGTTCTTCTAGATGAAAGTTTCTCACATGAAACATCAGGTACAAGTTGATCAAAAAAGTCAAAACATTTCTTCACTAAGATAAGATAATTTGGCGTACAATTAGAAACTTCTAGAAAGAGCTTATTTCAAGCGTGCATTTGATGAACTATTAGTTATTCTTGCAAAGTTTTCCAGAATGTAAACTTTTTTCAAAAAAGATACATCATAACTACAAAAATGTTTGTACTAATACAACAATTGTTTCACCACGATGTGGCTTCTTCAGGTATTACATTGTACTGTCTGATGGTATTGAGTGTAATCGGGTTTATATACATTTTTAGGTACGTGACCAAATAATAGAAGCACAAGTCATAAAAACTCTAGGTGTTTATTGGAGTTTGCCGCTAAAAATGCCATTAAGGAAAAATATTCAGTAATGGAGAATGATCGACATCTGCTTGTTCGTTCAAAAGGATTTTACGGGCATTATACCTGTTGATTTCAAGAAATTCTAAAAGTGTTAATCTAGAACTTTTGCTTTCAACGTGGATAATTTCATAATTATTGTTGTAATTATGCCTAAATTCCTTAAGATGATTAGCATATGTCGAATGTACAGAATTGTATATATAACCCCTTTGGTGTTCTTGGATACGTTTCTTGAATGGTCTACCAGTCTGGCCAATGTATACTAAAGGGCAATCTTTGCAAGTTAACTTGTAGACTCCGGATTTATTTTCTTTATTTGTACGATCTTTAATGTTTTGAAACAATTGTATTATTGTATTGAAAACAATAAAGATCGTACAAATAAAGAAAATAAATCCGGAGTCCACAAGTTAACTTGCAAAGATTGCCCTTTAGTATACATTGGCCAGACTGGTAGACCATTCAAGAAACGTATCCAAGAACACCAAAGGGGTTATATATACAATTCTGTACATTCGACATATGCTAATCATCTTAAGGAATTTAGGCATAATTTCAACAATAATTATGAAATTATCCACGTTGAAAGCAAAAGTTCTAGATTAACACTTTTAGAATTTCTTGAAATCAACAGGTATAATGCCCATAAAATCCTTTTGAACGAACAAGCAGATATCGATCATTTTCCATTACTGAATATTTTTCCTTAATGGCATTTTTAGCGGCAAACTCCAATAAACACCTAGAGTTTTTATGACTTGTGCTTCTATTATTTGGTCACGTACCTAAAAATGTATATAAACCCGGTTACACTCAATACCATCAGACAGTACAATGTAATACCTGAAGAAGCCACATCGTGGTGAAACAATTGTTGTATTAGTACAAACATTTTTGTGGAAATAAATTACTGTCATATATACATTTTTTTTATTAAAATGAGTTTCCACCAAGTGAAGACCGAATCTATCAAATATCATAACTACTTTTAAGTAGTATTTCAACACATCAGAATTGACTTGAATAAATAAATTAAAATAGAATATGGTGATTCGAATTATGTTTAGCAAACTAAAGAACTTACGAATCGAAGGAAGCACATATTTCTTCTTTCACATCAAATTGATTAGGAACGTCCATCCTAATAGTTTAACTAGTTAACCTTCAATTAAATCCGAGACTTCTCTGTTGCCTCGAACTCTAACCAACAAAAATAATAAACTTTGTAATTGAAGGATACTTTTCCTTTTGAAATTAACGTCACCACATAATATTGATAATAGCAATCAGTGACAAGTGACAGCCAATCATAGATAAACGATAATGTATCATAAACGAGAATAGTCTCATTTATCTATGGTCCTCTCCAAATTCATACATTTATGAATTCTAATCATAGATTTATCATCCTAAAACGTCTATGATTCTAATTGACATTTTCAACTACAAAGATTTATACTATTTTTTCTTCCTGTTTCCAATTAGATTCTGTTCATAGATTAACAAGACTATATCTTTTATCTATGCTTCTTGGATGTCTCTAGTGTTTACGACTACGTTAACTTGAATATAATTTGACAGTATATGATTAACTGTGGTATTTTATAGTTAATTTGTTCCAATAGCTTTTCTACAATAGAAGGTGTGCATCTGGAGTTGTTGGATATGGAAATAGCTGTTCCAATATACTGATGATATAACAATAATCAGCTCTGGTGGGGATTTCACACATGTACTGTCGAGCATGGTTCAAACCCGAATTGAACATTAAGATTATATCAGAAATAAAGAAGTATTGTTAACTTGAACCTTGCATTAAAACAGAAACAGCTATGGTACCAGAAAGTTCTTCGAATCGGGACAGTGCAACATACATCTGTATTACAATTCAAAACTCAAATAAGCCCGAATGGGGACCTCGTTTAACTAATGAACTGCCAAAAACAGCTAGCAAAAAAATATTCTGAAGTATTAAATTGAGGGAGATCATCGAGCGGTCAGGGATTTGATAAGAATAAAACAGAAAAAAATATTATAAGATGATAGCTTTATTTGGTTTGATAGGTAAATTGGGTTATTTTTGTGTTGTGCTGCTTAAAATTTAGGTTATAAATTTTGTCCAGGCGCGGAAATTTGCCTTGCGGAGTGTTATTCTATGTTTATTATTATTTCTATCAAGTAAAGGCCAACAGAATTCGAAATTTGAAAAAAAAATTATTCAGAAGATTCAGCGAATCTTTTAACTTGGATTCTTAATTTACATGGACTAAATTGATATGGTTTTTGAGTGCATCTTTTCTATTTGCAGCGTAATTGCACAGGTGACATTTATACTGCTTCAAATTTAAATGAACCAAATCTATATGTCTTTTGAGGTGAATCTTTTGTTTTGCAGCATAATCACATAAGTAACATTTATGTCGTTTCAAATTCAAATGAACTGAAACCATATGAATTTTGAGATCGGCGTTCCTATTCGCAGCATAATCACACGAGTGACATTTATGTTGTTTCAAATTCAAATGAACCGCGTCCATATGAATTTTGAGTACGTTTTTCCTATTTGTGGTATAATCACAGAAGTTACATTTGAGCTGCTTCAAATTTAAATGGACAGAATCTATATGACTTTTCAGCTCTTGCTTCCTATTTGCCGCATAATAGCACAAGTGGCATTTATATTGCTTCAAATTTAAATGTACTGATTCTATGTGCCCTTTAAGGTGCTGTTTTTGACTTGCAGCATAATTACACAAGTCGCATTTGTATTGTTTAAAATTCAAATGAACTGAATCTATGTGAATTTTTAGATCACACTTCTTGTTTGCAGCATAATCACATAAATTACATGTATGTCGCTTCAAATTCAAATGAATCGAATTTATATGACTGTTAAGAAGGTGTTTCCTATTTGTAGTATAATCACATAAATTACATTTATGTTGCTTCAAATTCAGATGAACTGCAACTGTATGAATTTTGAGTACGTTTTTCCTGTTTGTGGTATAATCACAGAAGTTACACTTAAGCTCCTTCAAATTTAAATGTACTGAATCCATATGACTTTTGAGCTCTTGCTTCCTATTTGCAGCATAATCACACAAGTGACATTTATATTGCTTTAAATTTAAATGTACCGATTCTATATGCCCTTTAAGGTGATATTTTTGATTTGAAGCATAATCGCACGAGTTGCATTTATATTGTTTAAAATTCAAATGAATTGAATCGATATGAATTTTAAGATCCGTCTTTCTGTTTGCAGCGTAATCACATAAGTTACATTTATGTTCCTTCAAATTCAAATGAATCGAGTTTAAATGATTTTTGAGGCAAGTTTTTTGATTTGTGGAATATTCACACAGGTGACATTTATGTTGCCTCAAGTTTAAATGAATTGAATTTATATGATTCTTTAGATTCCTTTTCACGTTTGTCGTGAAATTACATAAGTTACATTCATGGTGTCTTGTTTTCGGAGGAAAATCTCTATGTTTTTTCTTTCCATCATTAGTAACTAAAGTTTGGTCACAAATCTTCGAACCTTTAGTTTCTTGTTCATGGTTTTCTTCTAATTTAAAGGAACTAAATTTTTTATTATCAATTTGCTGTAGTGAACCACTTTGATTATCGGATTTAGCTCCGTTAGTAACTCCAATTTCATGGATATATTGTTCAGCAATGTTCACCTCTTCAATCTTGATGTTTTTGAAATGTTCTTCATTATTATCTCCATAAGGGAAACTGAAACCAAAAGAACAGTACAATAACAAATATTAACAATTTTTTTTAACGTTTGTTTGCTACATAAAATGGCATAATTTCAAACACTAATGTCTGTTATTGCTTCTTAGTCAAATATTGTGTCATCACACATTGTTTCAATTTTACAGATTTATCAGGTTTATGTTGGGCATTTTTAGAGTAGAATTTGTTTTTTACAATACTGGTATGAAACAGTGCTGTATCCACTAACGTTTTTTGGGTAAGTTCGGTCAATATTCTATATTTTCTTTAGATCCATTGGTGGGATTATTCAAATATCCAAATCTGAATAAATAAAATAACACCATTGAAAAATACATCTTGTATATTAAATATGGCTGATACCAAGAATATTCGATAGAGAAATTAAATATTCATACATAAAGATTAAACATCAAATTGAATTTCTTTCGAAATGAGATAGATCACAACTACATTTTAATGAATGGAATGGCTTTAGTAAAATCATTTAGGATAAACGTTACCCAATTTTTAAGGTACTTACGAATCTGAAGAAGCACATATTCTTTTTTCCACATAATCATATTGATCGAAAACCTCCATTCTTTCAGTTCCGAGGAGTTTCCTTTTACAGAGATTCTGACGGAATTGATTGAATCTTTCAACTGGAGAGTTTCCTGTCTTCTCTAACTCTAAGTAAAAATAAATAAATTTATGTAATAATAACTGAAATATCGACTTTCATATTTTTCAACAAATAACTATGCTATATACAGATCAAATGAAGAATTAAATTGCAGTGAAGTGAACATAGATAAACTGAATAATTAATAGTTTGTCTATGGAAGTGAATTTCCAAGAGCAACGTAGAATTTCTGTCATATAGATCAGGAGTATTGATGACAACTAACCGTAATCTGTGACCATTGACAATACGTTAAAACCTCAACGAAGACAAAATTATTGTTACGTTCGGATCTCAACCACAAGCGCATCTGGCGATGCTCAACATCATCATGACAGATGTCACGGGACGGTCACGAACCTAGAACCATAGACAAACGAGACATAGTTTATTTACCATAGACCAACTACTTTTCTTGATTATATATTTCAGTGTCTTAGAAAATTAAAGATATGTTGCTGTTGTCACAGATTATGCTACACACTACAGATGTATTCTGTGATTATCTCCTGGCACGCTGTGGATGTCAAAAATTTTAAAAATCTGATTCATAGATAAACTAATTCTGGAATATAGTTTGTCTATCATCTGATCAGAGATTATGTTATAGATGGGACAATGACTGTAAAAAAAGTCTGAATCAAGTTTGTCGCTTTCATTGTAGCGACTGGTGCGTGCAACAAATTCAACTAGAGAAAACTGTAGTACCAACTCTCAAGAAAACTGCAATACCTCTGCTTTTAGAATACTACATTATCGACACTTGGCGCGAATATTTGAATCTTCTTTCAGTTTTTCCTAGGGCTAAAATTAAACAAGTGCTCAGAAATTACTATGTTTTACTACCAAAACATTGAAATGCTTACATTCACACAACTTTACAGCAAATACATTTCAATTTTTTGGTAGTAAAACATAGTAATTTCTGAACACTTGTTTTAATTTTAACCCTAGGAAAAACTGAAAGAATATTCAAATATTCGTTTCAATCTTCAAACTTACTATTTGAATAACAAATACCAGTTTGAACTATAATTATTTATTCATTAAAAAATAGACACTGTTAAATAAAAAAAGGGATGAAATTAACGTATGTATTTACAATATTTACATTTGAATATCAAAACAGATTTAATCTGTTAGTCTTCTACAATTTTAATTTCAAAAAAATTTGTATTAAAAAAACTTTTAGAATTAAATATAAGCGGTGCTTATTGTAGACATTAATTTAATTCTAAAAGTTTTTTGAATAAAAATTTTTTTTGAAATTAAAATTGTAGAAGACTAACAGATTAAATCTGTTTTGATATTCAAATTTTGTTATATTTCTTCTATCAAGTAAAAAGCCTTTTTTTATTTTATTTTATATTTACATTTAATTTTTCTGTAGTATAACATAGTAATTTCCAAAAACTTGTTTCAATGTTCAAACTCACTATTTGAATAACAGAATTATGTTTGAACAATAATTATTCATTGGTTATAAAAAAAAAACTACTAAATAAAAAAAAGAGATAAAATTAACATATTTAAAGTACTGAATTGTTTCAGCCGTTACAATTTGGTAGTTGATTATAATTAAAACAAATTGTAGAAATTACTATGTTTTACTACCAAAAAAATATATATTACACATTTTCTTGTGACTCGAGTTTGGGGAAATGAACTATCCCATCATCAGACAACTGTTGTCTGATGATAGAGGGAGTGTATGCAGTTTATGGGTGTCCCCAACAGGCTTTTTGAAAGTAGTCAGATTGTGATAGACTTTGAAATGCCCAATGATTTTATCTTATTATAACTGTAGTATTAAATGTAATAAAAACTATTCATATTAAAATAAATTAATTCAGCTGATCTGTACCAAAAATCATTAATAAGGAGTATGAGCTATGATAATAGAAAGTTCTAGAAATTTAGACAGTGTAACATATAGAGGCAAATTGCCTCTGTGATCTACAAAATCTTGTTGAGTTTGAGTATAGAATTGTTATACAGATGTATGTTACACTGTCTCGATTTCTAGAACTTTCTGTTACCATACCTTATACTCCTTATTTATGATTAAGAACTATTCATTTTAATCATTCTCTGTTAAGTGTGAAAATTTAAACAATTGCTCTTCCCTAGTTTTCTTCAGTTTCGAATTGATGGTAAGAAGAATATTTACCCTTTTCAGTATCTATCTGCTGAAATCCATCATCGGTTGTTTTTTGAGTTCTTAGCAGTTTTTAGATATTTCTAGTTATTTGCTTTAATATTTATTGGATTATTACAAAACTTTAATTCACTATATGACGTAAGAAGTGTGTTGTTTGTGGAGAATCCCGTAAATTGAGTGAAATAACGTATCACAGGTTAGTTTCTGCTTTGTTTTGGCGAACACTACATTCATCAGGTTTTTGTAAACAATTTCAAATTACCTACTAAGTAAAGTCCCAGATCTTTTAGAGTACTCTGTAAAATCCCAGATCTTTTAGAGTACTCTATAAAATCACAGATCTTTTAGAGTTCTTTGTAAAATACCAGATCTCTTAGAGTACTCCTTAAAATCCCAGATATCTTAGTGTACTCCGTAAAATCCCGGATATCTTAGAGTGCTCTTAAAAGGTTGGGATAGCTCATTGATATCGTCCTTTTACATATCGGGACGACTCTGACAACTTTCAACCTTTTCGGAAATGGCCCCTGTACCAAACAGAGGATAAGAGTAATAAAAACCTTTTTTCTTTACTTTCAGGTTCAAACCTTGAATGCTCTACGAGACCATAGACCAAACGATAATCTTAATATCTATGAACGAGGTGCTCTCGTTTATCTATGAGCTATACCTCGTCTATGTGGGTTTCACACCATCACAGATTACTAAATAGTAGCATAGATTAACTATTAATATAATTTATCTGTGATTAGTAATCTTCGGTAATATGTAGTCATAAGTAATTAATAGTTCGTTTGCAACTAAAGATATTCGAGTTATTGATTCGCGTTCCTGAGGTTGTCTATGCAGGTTATATATCCAATCTGTCAGTCCTGGAAGTGAAAAGTTTTTGATCCTAAGTGATTGTGTATAATCCCAAATTTCCTTTTGAGTTTGGTGAGTGTTCATACTGAAAAGTCATTAACAAATAAACAAAATAAGTATCACAATCCCGGGTTGCCGATTTTTTGACTCCCGAAGCACAAAGTACATTGAATAATTTAAGTCATAATGAATTTTCTTGGGCAAATATAGCAGAATTAGAAATGAACACATTACAACGACAAGCTATTGAAAATAACGACCTTGAAATGACCGAGGAAATAACAAGCCTATCACATATAGAAAACGATAATTCACACACGGAAAGAGTTGTTTACTCGTACTTGCCAAGTGATCAGGGATCCTTCTTTTGTTAATATTCAGGAAAAGAGAGGTAGTATGGCTAATATACATCTTTTAAAGTTGGATAAATTCCTTTACGAAAACGAATATTTTGACTTGAACATTAAAAATATCAAGAGAAAAGGTAGGAAAGAATTCGGTAATTACAAAGATGCAATGTTTCAAGATTGCGACGTGTATACCATTTACATATATAGTATCTATCTTATGAGGTTATCTCTGACATGGATTTAAGCATTGAGGAGGAGGAAATCATCAAAAATGCGAAATCTTAAAAGTAAGACGTCTAAAAAGAAAAATATTTAATATATCTAATAATAAACCTACATTGATTCCAAATCATGTGTTTTAACATTCAGAAAGGCCAACATTCCTTCTAGTTTCATACTAAATCACAATATACTGGAAGTAACACAATATGTGAGTCCAATAGTTCAGTGTTTCAATTGCCTAAGATATAATCATACTTCAAAAATATGGAATAGTCAAGCTAGATGCATTAAATGCGGGGAAAAACACATTGAATCACAGTGTGTACACAGTGAACCTAAATGCCTCTTTTACCAGTTGAAACAAGCAACCGATAGAAATTTTGAAGAATATGAATGACAAAAAAGAATCAAAGAATCGATGGCAGTATTCAAATACACATACTTTGAAGCTGTTCTATTATTTAAAAATAAAAAATCATCCTTTAAAAATTTGATGTTGGCTGATAACAAGCAATTCCGTCAATTACCAAATACACAATCGTCAATAAATCAAACCCAATTACCACCTACTGTAACGCATACTTCTTATGTACAGGCTACAAAAAACAACACGTCGTCATTCCCACGGGAAAAACCAATAGAATCTCGGTCTGGAGTAATAAAAAAAGTTCTAAATTCACTCAAAAAATCATTAAAAATAAACCTACTAGAACTAGACCCGCCCTTAATCAAATAGAACTGAGAGAATGTTATATTCAGTACACTCCACACTAGAAGAAAAATGAGTTATCGGATCGAAACGATGGAATATCACAAACTCAGAATATGCTATCACCAATAGCAACTACAACTTCCATAAATCCTATGAAATATGAAAGTAATATTCTCTCTGATGATTCTATATCGTGTCAACGGTTTCAACCTCAATATAATAGATAATCTAATTCGACAGAAACTATCCAAAATAGCTATGAGCCATCATAAAAACTGAAGAAAATAAAAAATTAATTTCTCTATCGTACTTTGGTAGCATAAGTCAAAAAGTGGCCAATAGTTTTTCAAAATCAGATGTCAATATTGCCTTCAAAACGCAGAACAAATTATTATTGGTATTATTTAACTCCAAACATACACAAATCAGGAGTTTATGAGTTATCTTGTTCTACGTGCAGTAATAAATATATAGGGCAAACAGGACCTTCCTTCAAGACGAGGTTCAACGAACATAAAATGAGTTTCATGAAAAATAAACAAAATTCTGCTTTTGTCACTCATTGTCTAGAAAACGGTCATTCCTTTCCCACAATAGATAATCTTAAAATTTTACATGTAGAATCAAAAGGGAAGAAACTCGATTATCTAGAATCTGTTGAAATTTTAAAATTAGTTCGCAATAACAATAATGTAAAAATAATGAATGACTGTACGGAGCTATGTAAATCGAAAATATTTGAGATATTTAAAAAGTAACATCTGTTCAAAACCTTTTTCAACGAACATAAGATGAATTTAATAAAAAGTAAACAAAAATTCAACTTTTTGATGGGATAGTTCGAGTCACGAGAAAATGTGTAATATATCTTTTTTGGTAGTAAAACATAGTAATTTCTACAATTTGTTTTAATTAAACATATTAACTCCCATAGCAATTACAGAATTAGAAATACATAACAAACAGGATCAATAATTATAATGGTTACCTTTCTGGACATTCAGGCCGCGTATGACAAGCTGGCAACTTTGCGTTTGGTGTAGATTTTCTATTGTATTGGTGTATCAATGGCTTCTTGCTAAGTTTTTGCATTCATTTCATTATTGCTTCGATTTCTGTTATCTGATATAAAAGTTGATTGGATGGATTGTAGAGTGAATTGTCAGGATTTTTCAATTTTGTAATTTTTCGTAAGCCAAGTTCTTTCCGCCACTTGAACTGTTATTGTTGAATTTGAAAATATTGTATGTCCATAGTCTAATAAAGGTCTGCATATCTGCATAACTGTTTTCTTTTGTAGTTTTAAATGTGCTCTGAAGTTCAACTTGTCAATAGGTATGCCCAGGTATTTGCATGAATATGTTGGAGTAATTGTTTCAAAGTTTTATATTGGGAGAGGTAGCGTTGATTTTGTGGTTGAAGATGATGAGTTTGAATTTTGCTGGGTTGGGTTGTAACCTCCAACGTCTCATCCATGCCACCGTGACACCTACTAACTTCTGTAGTCCTTTCATACATTCTTTCAATGTTATTTAAACACATTTGAGAAATAGGGAACTATTGTCCGTCTAGATATACAAAGAGGCGTAGCAACACGCTAAGATATTGCTACCCAAACCATTATTTCTGTGGGAAATTTGAACAATAACAAGTTGTTTTGATAGGATTCTTGAGTGATTTCCACCAAGTTGAAAACAACTTTCATCAGATATAAAAACATTATTAAAATTATCTTCTTGAAAACATTGAGAAAATTCTAATCTTCGTTCCTCCTGTAAAGCTGTCATTATAAGGATTTTTTTTTCCTTGATATGTAGCCTGGTCTTTTCAGTGACATACGGACGGTTTCTGGACATACTTTCATAAAGAGTTTAAATTGTTACCTTTAATCCTACGCGAAACTGGTCTATGCCTCATATCTATGCCATTTTTTATCCTCTTTATTGTCTCATATACAGCACTAATTTTTTAACGTTAAGAAAACCTTTTCCTTACAAATATTATACCTGTTTTCTTTTTTCTAATTGCGACATTATTTCACAAATTGAATAGCTGTTCACAATCAACAATATTTGACAACCAGAGCATCTAAATAAAATTGGGACATTACCCAACCCAAATTGTGAATGTGGAGAGTTGGGGAATTTACCACATCTTCCTTCAGTGTGGACGGAACAGGCAAAACTGTGATATTCTGTATAAAAAGTTGGGGAATTTACCACATCTTCCTTCAGTGTGAACGGAACAGGCAAAACTGTGATATTCTGTATAAAAAGTTACAAAATCTCCCAATTAACCTATATGAGATTTTGTTTACACACAGGGCGGAAATAATAGAAACTATAGCGGAATTCTTGGAAAAATCCAATGTTAAATTATAAAAAAAAAAACATTTTGGTTATTTGAGGAAACACTACACTTACGTGTGTCCTGTGCATGTCTTTTATGTTTTCTAATGTTTACCTTTTCCTACTAGATTCAGGAAAGGTGATATTGTGGAAAATTTGTAAAAGTACCAAATAAGAGAAAGGATAATCACCATTATCTGGGCACATGCTTTGGCGAGCCATTTACAGGAGTAAAAGAGAACGAGACCAACAACAACATATTCGAATTATTGATTGATTTCTTGATGGAATAAAAACCAGCGGAGGGGTGTCCAAGACTGTTAAAAATTGAATCTATTCCTATAAAATCTTTATCGAAGATTCCAAAAGTGGTAGGATGGAAGTTTCTGATTATTATAATGGTGTGAACGAAGAAGTACATGTTTCATTTGATTCGTAAGTTGATTCGTAGTGAAATTGGTCCCAAGCAATTTTATTTCAATCAATTCTTGAGTGTATACACACATCGTCAAAAGTCCCCCCTATCAACAATTTTTTGTGTGTGGGCTCTTCACTATCTCATCACTATAATGAAAACAATAAACCAGCAAAAAATGTTTCTTGTTCAGGAGAATTTAATCAGTTTTCAGGGAATAACGAGAGTACTACTGAGAATATTCCGTGGAAAATGCCGAGACATTCAATTTCTCAGTTTGACCTGGCAAGAATAGTAGCCCTACATCAAGAAGCTTTGTCGAACCACCAGATTGCGCAACGTTTGAATTTTCCACGCACTTCAGTAAGGCGCATAGTGGCCCTTTTCCTGGAAACTGGCAGCGTAGCCCGGGGACTGGTGCCTGGTCGACCCAGACTAACATCTGCAAGGGAAGACCAAGACCATTATATCGCAAATTTACTGGAAGGAATCGAACGGTATCTGTAACAGCCCTTCGAAGTCATTTTTTGAAGACCCATAGATGGGTAATCTCAACCAGTACCATAAGGTAACGGTTGCATTCCTCTTATTGTCGTTGAACGATCAATAACTGGTGCCATCTACGTAGAAAACATCATTGAACCAATCGTTGTTCCTCTGCTCAACGAATTTGGGGATAGTTTCATTTATCAGGATGATAACGCCCCACCACACCGCACGTGAAGGGTTCAAAACATTGTTGGCGCGAGGTTGCGTGGGCATTTATCGATAACTTTCCTTCAAAGTAGAATAACCGAATATGGTTCATCAAGCATTTAAACAATGCCAACGAGCATTAGTCAGAATATACAGTTCTTCAAGAAAACAATATCCAGACAATGAACTGGCCAGCAAACTCACCAGACATGAATCCAATTGAGCATGCATGGGATTACTTAGGGAGAGCAGTATCCAATCGCCAAAACCCACCTTAAACTTTTCAGGAATTGAGTTTAGCCCTTCAGGAAGACTGGAACGATATGCCTGAAAATTTCATTAATGACTTGATTCGTGGGATGCCTAGGCATATTGGGCAGTTGATTGAAAGAAGAGATGGTAATATGGACTACTGAATATGGATTCAGTTGGGGAATAACTATAATTAATCAAAAAAAAATCGATAAATTTAGATCCATTTTTTCTATTTTGTCTCATCCTGCATAAAGCAAAGAGTAACAAACAAAGATTTCCTATCAAATATATTGCAGTTGGAATAGAGAAAAATATTCATCTCGTTTCCAGAACATAGATTGTTTATTTCTTGAGAAACCTAGTGATGACTTTTGACGATGTGTGTGTGTACATAGTAGATATAATTTACATAACAAACAACCAATATCTGAACGTTTTGTTGTGAATTTAATTTCCTCACAGAAAAATTTGATTGATCTTGATTCTTATATGGTTTAAATTTCACTCTAAGCTTATGAATAATACGTTAGCAGAAGAAACATTTCTTTAACGATTACTGAATTTAACTGATTACACTCATAATTTTTTATTACACTTAAGGTACGTTGAAGTGAAATTATCAAGAAATATTTCACAGCAATTCGGTTTGAAAACTGAGATGAATTTTTAGTGGTAACAATTTTTCAACATCTGCACACAAGTTTATCATTCACTATAACATCCAAATATTTGAAAATCTAAATTTTTGATCGGTGATACGTCTCAGTACACTCAGAAAACAACGAATCGGGTTTATATTAAAGAAGATTATGGTTTCTGGAGTATCATTTTGATGAACTTCTTCAGATTATTTCAGAATGCGATGAAGATTTCGTAAAAGTTTGGATTTTTCTGTATTACTTGGAGGATTTTTCGAAATTTTAAAACGAAACTTGTTTCACATCAAATTTTATAACATTACTTAATTGTTACTGAATCTTCCACCATTTCGGAAATAGCAATAATGCATGTTTATTTTTTACTATTACGGGTGTTAGAGAAACAAAATGTACAAACGGTCTTTAATGTCAGGATGAACAAACACGACCACAAAGACAACAGAAAATCTATTCATAAGAGTGTAAAGAAAGGCTCGCAAAATTTGGTTGAAAATTATTGCCGAAATTCGATGAGATACCTACTGTTTGCCCAAACCATTTTAATAGAAGTCAACGTATTATTATTTATGAATATTTCATTATGAAGAGACTGCTATGATTCTTTACTGGTCTTCTATAGCAATCTGTTTGAGGTTAGATTTCATTGTTGTTGTGTTATATTGTAAGGAATTATACTAACTGACAAATAAACTGCAACTCCCAGAAGGAGCTTTTTACATTTTTTTTGGTAAAACATAGACAGTAGGAGTAAATGATTGAAATTTGAAGAAAAAAAACGAAGGGTTTACAATTTTTTTTAATAAATTTGTTAATAATGTGTTTGTCCACCGCGATTATCTATACACTCCCCAACACGTCTTGGCATTGATGCAATAAGATGGTTTATTTCTTCTTGAGGGATATTATCCCAAGCTACCTGTAGTTCATGTCTAAGAGCCGCCAAAGTCCGTGGGGGCCGGGGTAAATTTCCAAACCGTTTTCCCATGATGTCCCAAACATGCTCTATGGGCGAAAGATCGGGGGATCTGGGAGGCCATGGTAAAAGATTCACATGGGTCGCTTCAAAAAAGTTTAAACTAACTCTAGCAACATGAGGTCGAACATTATCTTGCTGAAATATTCAGTACAGTGATCACTGACAATCTTAATATATATAAATCTCGTGTCACAATGTTTGTCCTCAATGGACTCCTAAACCACTTAACCGATTATAATAAAATTCGCACACCATGTGCAGTTCGATCCAACTTGAGAGATAGGATAGTTTAAATCTTAAATTATAGTCGCAATTTTAATTTATTGCTAATTATTTGTCTGTTATTATTTGACAGTCACAATTATCTGTTAACTCCAAATGATTCTAACAGATGTCGATACCTTTCAACTGGGTTGAGTAAGTAATCAATAGATGGCGCTGCTATGGTAAATCTACGAACGTGTCATATAAGCTACATGACTGAGATTTTACACGTAGGTAATAAAAGCAGAAGAATGAACCTTTTAGAAAGTTTGGAAATTGGTTTAGCACTTGGTAAGAAGCTACCAATTACAGATGAACAACTTCAATTTAATTTATCACCATTGCTCTTATCTATAAAAGATTAGGACCCAACTACACCATATTTTTACACTGTTCAAAATTGTACCTGTGATCTACCCTACCATTATAAATAGGACTAAAAACCCGAAATATATACAGTCGACTCTCGTTAATTCGAAACTCGATGGACTCTTGAAATATTACGAATTATCGAGTGTTTGAAATATCAAATGGTTTGAAATTTGTGAGAGAAAATAAATAAAACTTCGAATTATTAAGTGTTGGTTAATTTTTATTTATTAATATAAAAATGACAAGAATTAAGAGGTACATTCTCGAGACGGTTAAGGTAAGGGAGAACATATGGCTCCATTATTTCTTGGAGGTAACGCAGTGCTATCATGTTTCCTCGAATAAGTACTGAAGGTGACTTACTTGCACGTTCAATAGCACCCCATACCATAACGCCTACTGTCCGGTGTACATGACGCTCAATATCAAACTGAGGTTCACGTCTTTCTCCCCGACGTCGTCTAACCCTTCTTCGGCCATCATGTGCACCCAAGGAGAATCGAGATTCATCAAAAAAGACGACCTGATGCCATTCAGAGCTCAACCGTCAGAGGTAACACAAGATGAGGTCGATAATGCTGCAGTCCAAAAGACCGTATCCGGCGGTAAATCGTTCGGACAGTTACAGGATGGCCTTGTTCTCCTAACCACTAATCAGCCAAAGATCGAGTTGTCGCAAATCGGTCTCCAATAGCCATAAGTCTTAGACGTCGATCTTGAACTTCATTTGTGCCCCTTGGACGTCCGATGCCTACTCTTCTTCGATTTTGGGCATTATCAAACCACGCTTGACAACATCTCAAAACAGTAGTTGGGTTTTTGTTCATACAGTTAGCGATTTCTCGAAATGACAACCCCGCCTCCCATAGACCAATAATTCGACCTCTTTCAAATTCACTTATCTGGCGATAAATTCCGCCTACACGTGCTCTAGGCATTTTAACAACAACTAAACATCGACTTTGGATCTCATCGAACACCTGGTTTGTTGTAAAATTTAAAAAATTTGCAAAAAACGACTACATATTTAAGTAACAAAAAATGTTTACATGAAAAGACTCACGACTTTTTTCTCCAAATTTTAATCATTCACTCTTTGAAAATTTGGACAGCTCCTTTTGGGCGTTGCAGTTTCTTTGTTGGTTAGTATATTATTATACTTGATAAGGTATTTTCATGTTCCTGAGCTCAACAGTATAAACACTCGATTTAATTTTAAGTAAATTCCAAGCATAAACGCTGATATTAATAATTGTTTTTTATTTTTAAATATACTTTTATTCTATCATTATTGTTGATTAACCACTTATTTGATTTTAGTGCCTCTCAGCAAGATAATATGAAATTTGACAATCTCGAGGTAAAGAATGAAGATACAGACATCGTTGAACAATTCACGGATGAAACTGGAGTTTATGACAGGAAAGAATACTGGATTAAAGGAGAACATACTCCCTGGAGTGAATCGTTGCATGAAATTGATAATGAGAAAGTTTGTTTTCCCAAATTAGAAAACGATCATCAGCAAGAAAATAACAGTTCCGACATTTACAATCATAGTTTGGCTATTGGTGATACAGTGAATAAACACGAATATTATCCTTTGGAATCAAAGAAACATGAATGCCATTTGTGTAATTATGCCTCAAAGTGGAAAATGAATCTCAGCAGACATTTAGATTCGGTACATTTCAAATTAAAGAAACATAAATGTCACTTATGTGAATATTCTGCAGCACTAAAACGACGTCTCAAATGTCATATAGACTCGATTCATTTAAATTTAAAGCAATATAAATGTCACTCGTGCGAATACGTTGCCAGTGATAAATGTAACATCATGAAACATATAAATTCAGTTCACATAAATACAAAGCAACATAAGTGTCATTCATGTGGATATTCTGCAAGTCAAAAATTTAAACTCAAGAATCATATATATTCGGTTCATTTAAATTTAAAACAATACGAATGTCACTTATGCGACTATTCTACAAATCAAAAAACTTATCTCAGATACCATGTAGATTCCGTCCATTTGAACTTGAAGAAACATAAATGTCATTCGTGCGATTATTCATCTAGTCAAAAATGTAAAATCAAAAAACACATAGATTCCGTTCATTTAAATTTGAGACAACATAAGTGTCATTCGTGCGAATATTCTGCCAATCAAAAATGCGACCTCAAAAGACACGTAGATTCGGTTCATTTGAATTTAAAACAATATAAATGTCACTTATGCGAATATTCTGCAAATCGAAAACACTATCTCCGAATTCATATAGATTCTGTCCATTTAAATTTGAAGAAACATAAATGTCATTCATGTGAGTATTCAGCCAGTCAAAAAGGTGTTCTCAAAACACACATAGAGTCAGTTCATTTGAATTTAAAGAAATATGTGTGCCACCTATGTGAGTGTTCTTTTAATCGAAAAGCTTATCTGGGACATCATATAGATTCGCTCCATTTAAATTTGAAACAACATAAATCCCTCACGCGAATATTCTGATAAACCTCGGAAAAACTTTTCCGAGACTTTGGATCTCCTCGAACACCTGGTTTGTTGTGAAATTTGAAAAATTTGCAAAACACACATATTTAAGTAACAAAAAATGTTTACATGAAAAGACCTTCACGATTTTTTTCTCCAAATTTTAATCATTTACTACTTGCTGTATTATCTCCTTTACCAAAAGAAATTTAAACAGCTGCTGGGTTTCTGGGTGTTGCAGTTTCTTTGTCAGTTAGTATATTTCATTGGAGTAACATTCAGTAAACAATTAAACAAATTATGGAATTTAAAAAATTGAAATTGTGTGATGAGATGATTCTGTTTCTTGCTGTTTTTTCTTGAGACTCAAAATTATAAAAAATTTCATGAAAATCAACAAACCAGAAGCTTTTGTCTATTTAAAGTAAGTTGTTGTAAATAACTTATGCTTTTATATTAACTTTGAAGCACATGTAACGTGAAAATGGTTTATTTGTAATATAAATACTTTTGGGTATTTGACTGTCACAGTTGAAATGATGTAGTTATTATTAAGATTGGATATGTTGCTTAGATTTTAGTCCAACATGATTTGGATACTATAAAATTAGTAAATATACTACTAAAACCAATTAAAAAATACGAACTCAGTTTTTTGATCTGACTTCCTTTACACAAGACTAAAAAAATCATTTTGAAGCGAAATCGTAATTCCGATAATATAACTGAGATTCCTTTTCTAATTTCTTTAGTGCTCGCTGCAGATTATTTTACTTATCTTACTATCGATTGAAAATGGGTGCCGCGGAATGCTAATTTGAGTTTTAGAAAGAGAAAAATTCGACCAAACTATTATCAGAGGATTACAGTGGTTTTTCAGTAAGACTTATTGAGTCTTTAGCCAGAAATTCATTCACAAGGATAATGTGACAGCATTATATTTCATTTGGGATGCGAAATTTAGGACAGATTCTTTGTTCGATATTTTTCTCCTTTGTAGCAGAAAACACTTAAGATGAACTGAAAAAATGGGAGCACTGTGAACAGGCTAAATGACAGATGTCACTTGAATGTGAATACGGATAATTTTGCCCACTCAGAGATGAAAAAATTTCGAAGATTTTTTTTTTTTAATTATCAATTCCTAATAATTTCTTGAAACGAAGTGCTTCTTTCGAAAATTATCGTCTTTAAAATAACAGCATTTCGAAAATTTGATATTTGAACTTATCGATACGTACTAGACTATTGAGAGAAGAAGAAGATAATCATTAAAATTTGTGAATATTTTTTACCACCTCATATATATTCTTAATGTGTATCTTGTGTTAGTTTAGTGTACTCTAGTCGAAACTGCTTTAGTTGAATAATATAAAATAAATAGTTTCATCTTCATTCTGAAATATGGAAAATATATTCGAAATGGATAATATTAAGGTTGAAGATGATCTTGAAATGGAAGAAATTGAAAATACTGTATTTGTTGAAAGAAATATCTGCAAAGAAGAGGGAATTAACTGCCCAGATACGTTATCTAGTTTTTGGTAAGAATTGAATATTTTTATAGATTTGTCTATATGCTTGAATAATTTTAGAGTAACGATATTAAGTCTTTATTTGTGCAATTTTTTATGGCCAATTCGTTCGATATATGTTATCAAGAATATATATTCATGATGAATTAACAAATTTCTGTTTTACCATGTGAAGATAGCTTCTAAATTAAATTGAGATTCAGAAATATTTTGCATATCTGTATAATTCTTGAAATAACTAATCAAATTCTAAATATATGGTAAATTGCTTCACAATAGTTATCAATATTCACTTATAATACCACAAGAGCTTCAAAATTATCGGGTATTTCCCGATAGGTTCGTTGCAAACGAAAATACAAATAAAAATGAAAAATTACACATTCTCTACTTAAACATACGCTCAATAAGAAAAAAAAACAAATTCGAAAACCTACTCTACTATGCATCAAAATTTAATAACCCACATATCATAGCTATAACGGAGTCATGGCTGAAAGAATCTGAGACTGCATACTACAATATTGAAAACTATAATGCCGTTCATGATTGCAGGAAATCGAAAGGAGGTGGAGTAATTATGTACATCAGACAAGAACTCAAATATGAAATTTTAGAAGTTGAAAAACTAGATAAAATGAACGTTTGTGCCGTGTACTTGCCTAAATATAAAACGAACATTCTTAATATCTACCGTGCTCCAAAAAATAACGTGCATCATTTTATAGATTGTCTGGACCAATTGCTGAATAAAAATTGCATAATTGTTGGTGATATGAATTTGAATGTAGCTCCTGATAATAATACTAATGTAGTGAAAAAATATAAAAATACAGTTAGCCTAAATTCATATATGATTCAAAATATAAATAAAAGGAATATAATTACAAGAAGGAAAAACTCGGTGGGTACAATAATAGACCATCTTATAACACACAAGAACAAGAAGTGTTCTATAAAGCCATATGATACTGCAATATCTGACCACAAATTACTGAATATAAAAATCAATTTCAGGAACAAACTACCTAATGTCAAAGAAATAAGAACAATTGAAAAAGTGGATTACGATAAATTACGTGAACTACTTCAGGGAGAAATGCAAAATGTGGAAAGTATCGATAAACTGGATAAAGTCATTTCAGAAATAAAAGCTCAGTGTACTTCCTTCAAAGCAATCAAAATTATAAGGAATAATAATTGGTTCAATTACACAGTTCAAAATTTAATGAAAAAACGAGACACAGCATACAAAAAAATGAAAAAACATCCTAATATTGAGGAATATAAATATCTATTTGACACACTAAGGAAAGAAACTCATAAGGCAATAAAAAATGCCAAAAAACACTATCTTGATGAAAACCTACAAAAAATTGGAAATGACACAAGGAAAATGTGGAAACTATTGAATAGCACAATGAACATCAAACTAACAAGCTCAGCAGATATTTACAAATTGAAGCTTAATGATAAAATAATAACAACCAACCATGAAATTGCTTCTTCATTCAATGAGTACTTCACAAATGTAGCAATAAATCTCCAAAGTCAGTTACCCTTGATGCCTTACAATGATAATGAAAATATAATTGCTGACAAATGTATCTACCTCAAGAAATGTACGGAATCTGAGCTGAGAACAATTGTATTTTCTTTGAAAAACTCGCCATCGAAAGGATTTGATGAGATCTCCTCATATAATGTAAGAGAAATATACCATACAATAAAAGATAAATTATTGGAACTGATAAATGAGTGTCTTAGTGTGGGTGTTTATCCGTCCTACATAAAAATAGCCAAAATATTACCTGTATTTAAAAAAGGAAAAAAGGAAGATATCAGTAATTATCGTCCCATTTCAATTACCCCAATTTTATCGAAAATAATAGAAAGAGTGATTAAAGACAGATTCATCAAATTTTTTTAACTCTCCCCACAACAATACGGATTTCAAAAATCAAGCTCAACATTGGGTGCTACGACTGACTTGATAGAAAGTATAATTGAAAAAACGGACCAGGGCTATTATGTGACGACGGTATTCATTGACTTGAAAAAGGCGTTTGACACAGTGGATCATCAAATACTCCTCGGGAAGCTTCATGATATGGGCATTCAGGGTGCTGCTTGGAGTCTTCTGAAATCATTCCTAAAGAACCGCCAACAATATGTATTTGTCAATAAAACAAAAAGTCCTAGGAAAAATGTTAGATGTGGTTTACCCCAAGGATCGGTCCTCGGACCACTACTCTATTTATTATATGTGGAGAGTCTTGGAAAGATTGATCTGAGTGCAGAATATTATATGTTTGCCGATGACACAGTCTTGGTATTTTATGAAAAAGACCTCAAAAGCCTACAGACAAAAGTAAATAAGAGTTTATCCGAATTTTACAAATGGCTGTGCCGAAACAAACTGGTAGTGAATGAGGATAAAACAGTGTACATGATCTTCAAACCAAAGCGAAAAGAAAAATCATCTATTAATCTCGACTTCACGATAAATGGAAAAAACATCAGAAAAGTAACACAATACACTTACCTTGGCTTGGTTATAGATGAAAATTTGAACTGGGAAAAACACATTGACATGATCTTTGGTAAACTGGCTGGATTAATAGCCTGCATGAAAAGAGTGGGCAACTGTTTTGATGTCAAGCACAAACTTCTGGTGTACAATTCACATATTAAAAGTGTCTTAACATATCTACTGCCAATTTGGGGAAATACCACGAAGTTTAATATAAATCGGCTTCAGAGGTTACAGAACAGAGCAGTGAAAACTATTTTCAATCTCAAATTTGAAACAAGAACAAATCTACTTTATGAACAATACCCAATTTTGCCAATTAAAAAACTCATAAAACAAGAGCTGTGTGCGTTGGTTTTCAAAATAAATAATAACTTACTGAAAACCAAGGTCTGCTTTGAACAGTTTCCACACGACTATGAAACAAGACACAGGGACAGATTTACCTTGAATAAAAACATCCGTACAAACTATGGCAGAAGAAGACCAAGCTTCATAGGACCACAGCTTTACAACGAACTGCCAAAAACTATTAGATTATCTAAGACGTTACATTCCTTTAAAAGAAATTTGAGAACTTATCTTGAAAATTGTTAAATTTATTTTAGTCTTTACTATAAATATAAATATTAATTTATGTATAAGAAATGTATATCTGTGATAACAACTTATGTTGATTAACAGTATTATCAATAAATAATAAATAATAAAAACAAACAAATGAAGGAGTCAAGTTTTTCAGGTTAAAAAATCACGAGCGCGAAGCGCGAGTTGAAATTTGAGGGAAATGCCAGATAATTTTGAAGCTCGTGTGGTATTCGGGGGATTATTTTTCCGTCCCAAATGATTTGGCAGTCTGATTCCACATTGTTTTTATTGTACCTTCCTTATAGTCTTCTCCATCCATTTTCTTCATATTGTAAGCGTAATCTTTCATAATGTTTGCCAATTGCGCTTCACTCGTTTCAGCACTCAATGTGTATTCCCTCTCAGTACAAAAAGTAGTAAATTGGTTCCAAACTGTTTTTTTTTTGCCTTCTCCGTATTAATGGGAACATTTCCTTTGACTTTTTTATCGATGGTGGACAGAGAACAAACTCCAAATCGACTCATTTTCATGCAAAATCTCCAATTTTCACAATTGAATTCAACCTGTCAGTTTGACGTGTGGTTAATTTGACTGGATCATGTTTTGTTTTTTATATATAGCAACTACCAGAGAAAATAATCAAAAAATTATCAGTATAATACCATGTAGGTTGTACCACGTGACGTCGAATGGTGCAATTCTATTGGTCGATATTTGGGTCGGAAAAATAATCAGTTAAATTTGTTAGAGATGTGACTCACTTAAATAAACAGCTTCAAATTTAAATGAAACGCATTTCAGAACCCTAAACCCTAAAGTATTATTCTTTGTCAATTACATAGACAAATATACATAGACGTATTATTTATATTCATATTAACTGATTATTCAAAAAGCCTATCCCTGATTTTCATTTAATTTTGTTTCTGTAGATATTGAAGGAACAATGTTTGTAAAGAGTATAAATTCAGAGGAATTTAATATATAATATTTAATTGATCTCAGTGTCCCACATCAAGAAATGGAGATGGAAATTGAAAACAAAGAAATCCTTGAACAGTTTATTGATGAAAATAGAGTGTATGACAGAGAAAAATACATTGTTAAAGTTGAGTATAATCATTACAATGATTCAACGCAACAAAACGATAACAGGAATATTTACGCTGCCAACTTGGAAGAAAATTATCAAGATGATAGTCTTAATAGTGGTGACCATGGTTTAGCAATGGGGGAAAAACTGGAACATCAGAGAGTGTTTCCTTCGAACAAGAAGCAGAATAAATGCGATTTTGCTGTTAATAAAAAGAGTGATTTTAAACATGATATAAATTCAGCCCGTTCAAATTTAAAGTCACATAAATGTCACCTATGTGATTATGCTACAAGTATAAAATATGACCTCAAAAAACATATCGAGTCGGTTCATTTAAAATTAAAACAACATAAATGTTTCTTATGCGATTATGCTACGTATAGCAACAGCAAACTCAGGAGTCACATAAATGCACTTCATTTAAATTTAAAGCAACATAAATGTTGCTTATGTGATTATGCTGGAAACAGAAATAGGGATCTCAAATTTCATATATATTCAGTGCATTTGAATTTGAAACAACATAAATGTAGCTTATGTGATTATGCTTCAAACCATAGAAGTGATCTCAAACGTCATATAGATTCAGTTCATTTAAATTTAAAGCGGTATAAATGTACCTTATGTCATTATGCTGCAAACAAAAAAAGGGATCTCAAAAATCATATAGGTTCAGTTCATTTAAATTTGAAAGGGCATAAATGTGTCTTATGTGATTATGCAACGAATTGGAAAAGTGGTCTCAAAAATCATATAGAATCGGTTCATTTCAAATGGAAGCCACATAAATGTCACTTATGTGAATATGCGGCACCTAAAGAAGTTTCCCTGAAAAATCATATTGATTCAGTTCATTTAAATTTGAAATTGCACAAATGTAAATTATGTAATTATGCTGCAAATCAGAAAAGATATCTGAAAAATCATATAAATTCATTTCATTCTAATATAAAATCGCACAAATGTCCCTTCTGTTATTACTCGACAAATAGGAAAAGAACTATGGAAGAACATAAGGGATTTCACTTGAATTTGAAGCGATATAAATGTGAACTGTGTGATTATGTTGCAAACCGCAAAGATACTCTTGAAACACATAAATATATGGTTCATTTAAAATTAAAAAGATATATATGTGAATTGTGTGATTATGCTGCAAACTTTAGGAACCTTATCAAAATACATACGGATTCATTTCATTTAAATTTGGAGCCATATAAATGTGAACTATGTGATTATACTTCAAAATACCAAAGTAACATTAAAAGGCATAAAGACTCGGTTCATTTGAAATTGAAACAAAAAGTGTGACATTATTATTATAATGTCATACTTCAATTATATTATAATTACATAGTGACCTATGTAATAATGCTGCAAATTTAAAATAAACCTGTAATACATATTGGATTGTAAATAATATTTTTTTGTCAATACATTTTTAAAAAACGTCCACCTGTGAGCATTGATAATATGAGTGATAAAATGAATAATGCAATAGTGATCATTTATGTGAGTAGCTAAGTGTTATAAAGAATGGAAACTGTAACTGTTGATATCTATTAGATACCAACATAATAAACAAAAAAGCTTTTCACAAATTAATATGTTCATGACCTCTATTCGAATAAATAATTTATTTGTATTACTGTGTTCAAATTTAGTACTACTTTAAGTTTTTATTAGTAGGATACACAACAGTAGGTGTTAAAATTGTCACCGTTTCACGGTATTGAACAAGTGTCTTCTAGTTTCTAATAATTGTTCTTTCCCTGGTTAGTAGAATTTTTTTCACTATTGAGATAATAAATAAAAATCAACATATATATGCGTTTCATTTAACTAAAGCGTTCAACACAGGTTGATGACTTAACATTTAAAATTTCATACAACAATATTTATATGTGGTATAAAACATTTTAAAACAAGTTTTAAAAATTACTATGTTTCACTATCAATAAATTGGTATTTTACACATTCAATTGTACAATTACAATTAAATGACAGGATACAGCCAGCCTGCACCTTCAACTGCACTTCGGGTAAACAGTACAAAACGTAACCATTACGAGGGGTAAGTTTGAATGGATAGTAAGGTAAGGGTAACTGTGGTACGCCCAAGATATCTCCTTGAAGAAGGGATCTAACATAATTCAAGCCGACCGGAAGTCCTCTACCAAGACTACTCAGCGATTTACCCTAAAGAACTCCACTGGTTCGCAAGAAATACAATCTTTCAAAGTAAGCGTTTACCTATGGCTTCAAAATACAATGGGAATGCCATAAGGATACGCATACGTGTCAAGTTACGGTGCCACAGAACAATTGACACATAAATAACGCGGGTAAATACCATGACGTAATTATGTAATTTATATAATCTATGAGGGATTCTGCCACTCGTATGATCCTAAGAGAATACGGATATCTTCAATGCTTTGGCGAGACCAACCCTCTCTTTATCAGGAATAGAAAGATTTTTCTATGCCCAGAGTAAATCAACATAGATATGTTTTTTCCATAGACTTATTATCCTAATACTATAGAACGAGTATACACGATTGATTTATATTTTTCGATCGATCCGGTCTTTGGTCACCCCCGTTAGGTCATACGCGTAGGGCGGTGACCGTTTGGCGAACGCCGGAAAAGTCTGGAAATTTTCATCCGCTCGTTTCGTCGCGACGGAAACTCATCCGCGAAATATATGGGCTTTCGCGGGTAGCGGATCTATCGGACCTTCGGTCCGAACGGGTATTTTCGCGACGGGCTTCGCCCGTCGCGAGATATATCCGTTTTTTCCGACGGTCCGAAAATTTTCGGACGGTCTCCGTACTTAACTTCGCGGATCGCCCCTATATGTACACCACAGAAACGGTTCGAGGTCGCGGTGGGCGGGGCCTGTTTGTTTACAAATGGAGTGCGCGGAAAAAGTCCCGAAATTTTCGAACTTTATCCGCTCGTATCTCGGGAACGGAGGGACATCCGGGAACGGGAACGGTACTACTGTCTAAAGGGAAGTGCGGATCTTCGGTCCGCACCGATATCCAGGCGAACGGCTTCGCCCGTCGGGATCCTATGCGTCTGGAAATTACACTACGTGATGGCGATATCGATGGTTGGTTGCCATGGAAATTACTGTTTTAAAATACGTCTTTGGTTTTTTTCTCTGAGGTCTATGGTCATCTCACCAACAACAGAATGCACAGATGATGAATCACAGATTAACCTGTTGATCTATGATTATGTATATTTAACCTATTTTTAAGACTTCTAAGCCAGCTGAGTGAAATACTATATCATAATACTTAATGTCATTTTCTTTCTGAACTATGGAAAAAAGCTTCGAAATGGATAACATTAAGGTTGAAAATGATGATCATAAAATGGGAGAAATTGAAAATAAAGAATTTTTTCCAAGAAATATATATGAGGATGGAAGAATTAATGGTTCTGATACATCTAAGGCTTGGTAAGAAATAAATATTTTTATAGATTCATTTACCTAAATACTTTTCAATTACTTTCAAACAATTATATTCAGTCTATATTTTTAGAACTTTTATGACTAATTATATATTTGTTATCCCTCTAAAGTAATTATATACTACGAGTATAAGATACATCTTTTTAATCAGTTCAGTTGCAAATTTCGTTTTGTCAGCTATTGGTCAAATTAAATTATGGATATTTATTGCTAGATTTACTAGATAGCTGATTAGATAAAGAAAATGCACTAGTTGTTGCCCACTAACAAGGATATTTTATTCCACATTTAAATATTAACAAAATAAAAATATGTACAAGGAAAATAAGCTATGCAAAATTAAATCAGCTGCATATGTCCACTTAAAGATAGTATGATTAATATAAAATTAAAATATTACTCAGTTGAACAAAAAACAGTTTATATATTGGGATATAATACATAGTGTTCTATAAACTCTATGACAAACTCTGACAGATGATAGCTTTGTTAGTTCTAAAGATTTTTTTTCTATAAACATAGGTCCAATTCGTTTTTGTTAATCATCCCTGAATGAAACTTGTCTTGGCCTAATAAAAATTCAATTTTTAATTGCGAAGAACCGTTTCATCTTATTGAAAACTAAATACAGACTGACTAGAAAATCATTAAAATGTGCATATCTGACTTGCATGGACAAAGAATGATTAAACTTGTTGAAAAACTTGCTTCACGATGAATCGAAAGACGTTTCTATAATCGTTATGAATTTATGTGATTGAAGAAAAGGAGAGCAATCGGCAAACCCCCCAAATGCTGGAAAGACTCCTGGGTGTCTACATCCCCCAAGGACTAAACTGGAATTTCCAAGATCTAGGCTTAAAGAAAGAAGAAGAAAAAATTAAGATGATACGGAAAATATGCATCTTTGGAAAACATCGATATTCTCAACTTTTGACCAGCAGTTTATTTAGCATATTTGATTTTTTCCAAACCTGTAAAACTCTGTTATTTGATTTTTTCATGTAATTCTTTAAAGTGGTATCATCATCATGTCCTCTTGAAGTGATTTCACAAACTTAATGCAATTTAATAATTTTCTAAGAATTTGTCTATATCTAGGTCTTTATTGTGCTGAATTATATTCAATCAATTTGCAGCTTTCAGTTGACATATTTTATTCAGATCACCCAAAATATTTTTTTCAAATTTTCAATACCTAAAGAAGAAATTTCTTAAATAACCACACAAAACAGAAAAAAAATTTTTTACATAACATTACATCGAGACAATCAGGAGAGCAGTGCCTTATTGACCTTTCTGCACTCTTATTTTCTCTTTTAATAAACAGCTATGAAGCAAACTGCTAAGTTTTCACTAAATTTCTGATGTACATTCGAATCTTTTTTCGACACAAAGATTATATTTACCGGTACTTCGTCTTCTCGAAGAAAATGCCCTTGATTGACGATTTAATTAATTTCAGTGCCTCACATCATGATAACGAAGAAAATTGTGAAAGCATCCAAGTGAAGACTGAAAATGTGGACATTGCAGAGCAATTTACCGATGAAATTGGAATTTATGATCGCAAGGAATACATTGTTCAAAGTGAAGATAATCATGACAACGGTTTGTCAAAACAAACTGAAAATTTTTGCTCTGCTAAATTTGAGGAAAAACCCTTTAATGTGGAAAACTGCAGAACCAGTCACAAAAATTATGTAGATCCTGTCCAACTCGGTATGAAGGAAGACAAATGTCATTTATTTGGCTCACGTGATTATACTGGGAATCGAAAAGTTTTTCTCAAAAACCATATGGATTCAGTTCATTCAAGTTTGAAACAAAATGAGTGTAATTTTGCTACTAATCAGGAAGCTACCATTAAAAGTCATATAGATTCAGTTCATTTCAAATTGAAGAAACATAAAAGTGACTTATGTGATTTTGCTACACATCACAAAGATCTTCAGAAAATTAATTTAGATTCAGTTCATCTAAATTTGAGGCACAAATGTGACTCGTGTGATTATACATCAAGTTACAAGAATAATCTCAAGACTCACACGGATGCGGTTCATTTGAATTTGAAGCAACATGAATGTGACTTATGTGATTTTGCTACAAACAGAAAAGATACTCTCAAAACCCATATAAAAGCAGTTCATTTAAATTTGAAGCAATATGTATGCGGTTTATGTGATTTTGCTACTAATCAGAAAGCTACTCTCAAAAGTCACATAGATTCGGTTCATTTAAATTTGAAACAACATAAATGTGATTTATGTGATTATACTTCAAGTTATAAAACTAATCTCAAGGGTCATATAGATTCAGTTCATTTAAATTTGAAGCAACATAAATGTTTCTTATGTGATTATACTGCAAGTTACAAAACTACCCTTAAAGGTCATATAGAAGCAATTCATTTAAATTTGAAAAAACATGAATGTGACTCGTGTGATTTCGCTACAAATCAGAAAACTTCTCTCAAAAATCACATAGATGCAATTCATTTAAATTTGAAAAGACATAAATGTGATTTATGCGAGTATACTGCAAGTTTCAAACGTAATCTGAGAAGTCATATAGATTCAGTTCATTCAAATTTGAAAAAACATAGATGTAACTTATGCGAGTATACTACAAGTTACAAAGGTAATCTGAAAGGTCATATTAATGCAGTTCATTTAAATTTGAAAGAACATAAATGTAACTATTGTGAGTATACTGCAAGTTACAAAGGTAATCTCAAAATTCATGTACATGCAGTTCATTTAAATTTGAAGCGACATAAATGTGACTTATGTGATTTCACAACAAATCAGAAACATGCTTTCAAAAGTCATAGATGCAGTCCATTTAAATTTGAAGAAACAAAAATGTGATATGCTACAAATCAAATGAGTCTACTCGAAAATCGTATAGATTCTTTTCATTTCGATACATGTGTGCTTAAGACCTGAACATTTATCCCACTTCTCTGAAGAGGATTTCACATGAAGACCCCTGTATGAAGACTTACAAGTTCAACTAGTGCAAAGAGTGAAGCTTATTTTATCTCGGGGGACTATTTTTTGTGGGGATCCGTCAAGGATAAGTGTCACACTAACCATCCAGAAACGATTGATGCCTTGAAACACGAAATCGTAGTTGCCATTCATCATATTGAGCCCCAAACAACCGACAATGTATTGAAACAATTGTGTTGATCGGATAGGGTATTGTAGCCAGTTGTGGTGGTCATTTGAATGATATTGTTTTTCATTCAAAAATGTCAATGTTCAACCTTTGTAATAAACTCATAACTCTGAAAAAACATTCATTACTTTTTTATTTATAACCGAACAAAAAAGCACTTTTGGATTATTTACGTGAATATAATGTCAGGTATTATTGCCAAGTATTTTAAAATGAAATTTGACAAGTAGCTTTCAGAACGGTTAATAATTTTGGAATTCATATCAAAAAAAGGTTCAAAGAACTTCAAGCATCATTTAAGAACCGAAAAGATAGCTTATTCTGTGAAACATTTTTACGAAACGAATCATATCACAGAATTAGATAACCTTAAAATACTACATCTGTAATTGAAAGGAAAAAAACAAGTCATCCTGTAATCAGTAGAGGTTTCCAAGAATAGACGCGCTACCACAACAAAACCATTGAACGAGCAAACGGACCTTTCGTATTCTCCACTTCTTTACACAAACCGAAGCCTTCCATAAATATATAGAACCTTTAAAATACAACTGGTTATTCACCAGTTTGAAAATGTGGTAAAAACTACGAAACTCGAGTCACTGTATCCTCAGTTTTAAAAAAGTGATAGAAAACGAAGTAATTTCTTATTTATTCCATTTTCAAAACAAACCATGTATCATAGAAATTGGTGAGTTAGAAATCATAGATTCATAAGACATTGTAAACTGTGGTGAATGACATTTTCCCTTAGTCTTAATGTAATATCTATGCGTCTTCAATAATATAAAACTGTGGTATGTTCCGCATAATTTATGGCTCTTTCTTCTATTTTCATATCTATCGAAGAATACAAATTTTTTCAGCACAGTCAACAAAAGCTAGGAATTATAAAAAATTAATAATGGATCCTCTAGTCACAGGAAAAACCAAAACATTTAATATCTGTCAATTTTGGTTTTGTCATATATATCTACAGATGATGTGAAAAATCCATAGACGAATTAATTAGGATAATTAGTCTATGGAAAAATCAGTTTTTAATTTGACATTTAACCTATTGGATGGAATAGTCCGTTACTTTGTGGTAGTTCATTTCATTCCATTTAACCATAGACGTATTAGGATAATATGATTTAACCTATTCTTAATCAATGTATTGAGCAGAGATAAACTATATAGTAATTAATAATTTTCTATGGTAATGGGTTATGAGATTAAAAGTGAGCCTACACTCCTAGAGAAATAATATATTTTAGTTTAGGTAATAGTCATAACGTATGGAAAAAAGATTCGAAATGAATAATATTAAGATTGAAGATAATGATCACGAAATGGAAGAAATTGAAAATAAAGGATTTTTTCCAATAAATGTATTTGAAGCACGAATTAACTGTTCTAATACGTCTTCTAATGCTTGGTAAGAAATAATGTTCATTTATCTAAATGCTCTTCAATTTCTTTCAAGTAATTATATTCAGTCTATATATTTACAACTATTATGGCTGTTATATATTTGTTATTGCTTTCAAGTTAGCTTCTCACTGGGAGATATTTATTCCCGGATTGTATATTATATCTCATACTACGAGTATAAGATACATAACACATGTAGGTGTTATTTACAAAGTCCGATACTTATTCTAGTTTTCTCATTCAAAATCAATACAAAATTTTCACGATTTGATCGAAATGTTGGTTAAAAGTTCGCGAATATAACCAGTGTAATTTTGTGAAGATTTGGCGGAAAAATGGACAGCAAATTGCGTGGATCCTGCAATAAACTGATTAACATCCAGTAATTGGTCATTGAAATCGTCTTGCAATGACATCTGAATATTTTGTGGCACTCCTCGCAAGGGCTATATCTGTGTAAGAGAGAAGAGCATTCTTTTTGAGTTATACTCTGTGTTATTCATGTATATCTTTCGATTATTCCAATGTTCGACTGGACGGTTCTGAGTTCTCTGTCTTATGCATTGAATATACTTTCATTGTATTTACATCGCTCTCTAGGAATTGCTGTTTTATTATAGTATTTTGTTACTTTTTAAAAGTGAGTTTTATATCAAACCATTCCAAAAGTGTCGGGAAATATTTTTCGCGACTCTGTTTTTGCATTTGAGAAGTTTATCGGCTGATTTCTGTCAACATTTTGATCCCGATTCCCGTGAGAAATTTCCGCCTTGAGGTGGAGAGACGGCACGCAGTTCACATCTGGAGCGCCCTGGTGTTTAGTGAGGTGGACTGTACGGGAGCATCATGGTGATATGTAACGTTTGCACCGCAGGCTTGACAAGCAAGACTCCAGGGTTGAAATGTGCACGTTCTTGCTCATTATTTTACCATGGAAAATGTGTTGGCATGAGTAAACAGTCTGTGGTGGATCTCCAGCTTCCTGGTGCGTCATGGCTGTGTCCTGAATGCAGATTGGTCGAAAACAAAGGTCGATCGTCCGTTGTGGTTTCTCCTGGTGTGAGGGAGGATATGGATCCACCTACATCGGCGCTCACCTTGAAAATTGTTCAGAAAACCCAAGATGATATATCAAATTTGAATAAGAAACAGCGGGAAATTATTCATTCCGTCTCCTTTTGCAGTGATCAAATATCATCTTTTCAGATGATTATCAATAAGGTCAATGATAAATTGGATATAATCGAAAGATTAACACAGGAAAATATTAGTCTGAAGAAGGAGGTAATTAATTTAACTAATAGAGTTGAATCATTGGAACAACAGTTGAAGTCAAATAACTTGGAAATTCTGGGTGTGCCAGAGAAGTCGAATGAGAAATTACCGGATATTTTGCAGAAGATCTCCGAAAATATTGAGTTTCCCATATCTTCAGGTGATGTTGATGCCTTGTTCAGATCAAACACTAGCATCATTGGTAAGTCTAGGCCAATCATCGTCAAGTTCAATCGAAAAGTCGCTAGAGATGAATTCTTGTCCGCTGCCAGAATGAAGCGCAAATCAAATAGAACGTCGTCTCCCGGACTCAAGATTGATAACATTTCTGATCAGCTGTTCATAAACGAACATCTCACAAGATACAATAAAATTTTATTGAATAAGGCGAAGGAGTATGCACGAAAAAATAACTACAAATATATATGGGTCAGAGAGGGCACTATTTATGCAAGGAAAGATGATAAAGCCAAAGTCTTTAGAATGTTCACTGAATCTGACTTGGAAAGACTAAATTAATTTACTTCTTGCTCCACTTAAAAGTTTAATTGCAGTGTTTTATGATGATACTGTCTTTTCTGTATCGGAATGTACGGGGATTGAGATCAAAATTGTCCAACATTTACAATAGTTCTTTGGCTTGCAGTTGTGATATTGTGTGCCTTGCAGAGACGTGGCTTACTGATTCAATAGTCGATAGTGAGGTTTTTTGTAATTCGTTGGAGGTATTCCGTCGCGATGGAAATGTGTGCAGTTCGGGTAAAAAGGAAGGTGGTGGTGTCTTGATCGCACTAAATAAAAATTTGTGTGCTACTTTGAGATCTGAATGGATGTCGGACGCCGAGGATCTTTGGGTGACTATAACTCATGGCTCGTCTCAATTTCACATATGTTGTGTTTATATTCCCCCAGGCAACTCCCATCAACTACAGACTTTTTGTTCTGAATTGGAAAAAATTACTAGTAATCATCCGAGTGATGATCTAATTATTTGTGGGGACTTCAATTTACCATCAATTAATTGGCAATATGACAGTGTGAATAAAAATTGTATCCCATTAGATTTCACTGATGTTCATACAAATTTATTTGTTGATACTATTTCTTACTGTGGTCTTTCGCAGTTTAATCGCTTTGTGAACACCTCTTGGAACACTCTTGATTTGATATTGAATAATAATTTTTCGGTTGGGGATGTTAAAATTTCTGAATCACCCCTCGTGGCTGAGGATAAATTTCATAAAACTCTGGAATTCGAATATGTAAGTCAGATTGGTTTCACTGCTGCTGGAGGGAAGGTTAACGGTGGTTTCAACTATTCTAAAGCTGATTATCGGGAAATAAGTAGGGAATTGGGTGAGGTTGATTGGGACAACGCTTTTAAGAATAAAAATATCGAACTATCTAATCTCGCTGCCGTTGACGTTTTTTCTGATTCTTTATTGGCCTTCTCTTGCACTTTGAAACGATTTCTGGGAAATTACTGAATTTTGTTTCATATTTGTATTTTTTTTTTTTTTGATTTATGGTTCAGATGAATTTACTGTTTTCGTTGTTATTGGTTTTTTAAGTAACATTGTGATTGGATTATTAGTGAATACATAATTTTGGGTTCGTCCCGTCTTGTATTCCTTTAAATAAATAAATAAATAAATTAAAACAAGATTTTCCAAACCTCAAAATCATTCCAATATTCAAATCTTCATTTGCTTGATTTGAACTATGTTAGATCTTTATTTTTGAATGTAATGAAAAACAAATTTCTAATAGACATTCTACAGATCCCATAGTACAGCTTTTGCCCATTCACTATTTTGATCTTTCAGGTCTTATCAAAAAATTTCACTTGTTTGACTACTTGATTGATTTTAGTGCCTCACGTCTTGACATTATTGGCGAAGTAATCATTGTGAATTAATAAATTGTGGAAATATCCTTTATTATTTTACTCAATCAAAATGAATTTCCATCAAGTAAAGACCGATTCAATTGAATTCCAAATACACAAAACATTTTTGGCCTATTGAATCCGCATAGAGCGGATTATAGACTTCTTTTTATTCTTATGTTCCCATTCAATAAATAGCCGTGAAGCTGACTTTCTAGTCATTTAATGGATTTACAGCTGAATATAGTGAATCGTTCTGGTATATTTAAAATTTAGTTTTTTCCATGCTTAACTAAATTTAGTGTGGTTTGCTTTTTGATCGTTCTATCTGGATGTTGTCATAGTTGTATTTGTTTTCAACATTTCATG